>CM076600.1:103010000-104260000 GCA_038502835.1 Octonoba sinensis | reverse complement strand
AACAGCTAACTGCCTGCATAACACGCACTTAATTCCAAAAAATAAGTTTCATATTTAATCATTTTGAATCGCGAATAGTTTAATAAATAAAGTTCTTGGGAAAGTCTTGAAATTTTAAAACAGCAATTCCTGAATTTGAGGACATAACTTTCTTTTGAATTGAAATATTTGTCGAACAAACGTTTGGGCATTTCCTTAGAATAGCATCTATAATTAAACAAGTTCCATCCCGTATACACACAACACCCAATTTATAGCTATATGCCTCTCTTTCTTCTTTAGCTTAATTGCCTCAAATGTGTCTTTTTCAACGGTTAATACACATTCATTCACTCACTTATTCATTCATTTATTTATTCAATCACTAATTCATGTATTCAGTCATTCATCTATTCATTTAATCATTCAGTCTTTTATTCATTTATTCATTCATTCTTTTATTCATTTATTCATTCATTCATTCATTCATTCATTTAGAAATATCTTTAAAAATCCAGATCATAAAATTTCATGGGAAAATAAGCTTATTTAGTTCTGGATGAACTTCGTAGTTGTGCATGTTTTGCGTCATAAGATCCTTTCAATAAGTTTTATTACAAGCAAATCCATCTGTTAGATCGATACTTATATAGGATTGAAATTTCCCCGTAGGCGCTAATGTTAAATTTTTTGAACTGTTCAAAATTCAACTAAAAATGTTTCACGTCGAGAACGCCTTCGAATAAACTTATTCAAGGGAACTTGGGTTTTATGTCCAGGTTTTATATAATTTGCTTTACATTTCCCCGACAGCGCTAATGTTAAGATTTTTTGAACAGTTCAAAATTGAACGAAAAATTGTTCAAATCAAAAAGTAAAATATGGAAACGAGATGCCCTTGCCGAGATTTTTAAAATGCACAGCAAATCTTTCGAATCGACAATTCCCTCAAAAGGTTTTAGGGGGGACGAACAGACAGACCGACAAATACACATTTTCCTCATCTCAAAACCTTACTTTCATTTTGTTTTTTCAATCTTTATTTAATTACGTTATTTATTTTTGACTTTTCTTCATGTTTAACGGTATGTTTACGGTACATTAAGATTTCTTTCGATCTTTTTTTTTTTTTTTGACTTTTATGAGACAGTAGGCTAGAGCTATGTAGGGACATTAGACTAGTGGGATAAATATCCCGATTTGAAGTCACATAAATTGAAAACAGTAATGATTTTTTTTTCGGGAGCAAACGAAGGAGGGAAATATGATGTACTATGCCTTTGCGTCAAACATGGCACATTTTTCTCACTTTAATCGATTCATTTATAATTTGAAAGTTTCAATTTGAAATAGGAGCAGGAATGATATCTGAGAACCTTACACTCAGAAAATCAAGGGCAATCAACAATTCAAAGGATACATCTTTTGTTCAAACATATCTGTATTCTTTCTTATAAAGATCCATTTTCCATCATATATAATGTAGAACCAAGAACGATCTTGATTTTTTTATGTTAAGTATTCAAACGCCCCTCCCCCTTCACCCCTCAGGATTCTATACATTTAAAGAGTGCTTTTATGTGTGTGCGTGTGCCTGTCTTTGTGTGTTCGCTACAAAACGCCGCATCAATTGACAGACTGGAATGAAATGTGGAAGCAAAATCAATCATTCCCAGAGAAAAGTAGCGCACGAAGTTCCGTTCGAAGATTCAAATTAGTGTTTTTTCTTCTTTTTTTTTTAATTCCAGTTTTAAGACTTGTTTTGACAATAGAAAAATTGTTAGAAAAAATAATATGTTTTCTAAAAAAAATTATGTCATATTTCTTCTAGCAAGGTAACCCTTGCTAGAAGAAGTAAGATTCTAGCAAGAAGTTAAGCTAAGGCTTTATTATAAACTGAAGATTTTAAAGAGAATAAATTCCAATAATTCATTGTTGTAAAAATAAACCTATGAGTTTTAATTTAAAATTAATTGCTAACTTTCTGCGGCTAAGTTTCTCGCTTTATATGTGTATGAGGGCAATATATTTTCTCCATATTGTAATTGTAGCGAGCAACGCCAGGTAATTTTGCTAGTAACCCAATGAAAGTGATCTTAACTCCTCAGTATTTTCATACAGTTTTTGCTCTTAAACTATTTTGTCCTTCTGTTTCAAAAATTAAAGACGGAACCAGTAAAGAGGCTGTATTTGTGAACGTTTCGAAGTATGTTTGATTATAGAGTTCTGAATCCAAAAAAAAAAAAAGAAGAAAATGATTTAGGATACAGCACTACGAGTAGAAAATGACGCTTTTACGTCAAACGCTGAAAAAATGTTGGAAATAAGTTCTTGCTCATTCAGTCAAGATAAAATGCTGAAATAAATTGACCAATTTCATTTCCTTCCTAACGTGACATATCACAGTGAAATATTGATAAATTGAAAAAAGCATGTATATGAATTTGAATAATTGCACTAGATTGAAGACGATGAATGCATGAAGCTAATTTACTGTAAGGTAATGTGGAGTCCCCTTTTAACTTCAAATGATACATTTTTATAAGTTCAGATTGCGAAATGATTTATCATCTATAATGTGTTGCAAAAGAAAGGAGTGATAGAAATAAGATTCCTCATTAATCCGCTTTTTGGAAATAGTTCAGACACTGTTGTTCGCATGATGCAAATCTATTCTAAAAGCTGGGAAAATGAGTAATTACGATTTTGTTATATTTTGTGGCTATAACATGTCGAATCATAATTAGTATTATCACTCTTGTCAGTGCAGATGTTTGGATGATGGTCTGCTTTAACTTCTTCCATAAGCCACGAGCTGTTTCAAATGAATCAAACGAAACTCATCGATTACTTCAAAACAGAAGTCCACCTTTTGACGTGTATTAATTAATACAATCTTGACAAATTTCTTCTCAGTAAATATGAGACTTCTCAAATTGGTAGAAATGCTACAGAACAGGTAAAAGTAAAATATGGTACCTATCCATTATCCCGGCGCCGGTGATAAAGTCGCCAATAAAGATGCAACCAACGCCAAACGGAATATCACCGCTGGTAACCTTTTGCGTGCGTTGTTGCCAAAATGTCTGCTTGGCGAAATTTGCGCCGGGATAACGGAAAAGTACCAAAATTATTTCTTTCTATGATAGAAATAATGGAAAATATTTCTTTCTATCAAAGTAATGTTAGAACTTTTAGTAGGCCAGCTAAAATGTTGTCTCAACCATACATTCATAAACACATTTAGCTCGAAAATAAAATTTAAAAAAACAATCAAAACGATTTGAACGTTTGAAGCCTAGTGTCAAGTGAAACTGAGAAAACCATAGTTATTTATTTAGACAGCAGAACTCAACCTGCAACCCGTCGAGCTTTTATCAATGGCCGGATAGAGAGACTTCACAAATCGTGATACAAACTTACTTTATAATGGTAAACCTTAAAAAAGCACTTTTATTGTGTCCAATAGCAAATGTAATTTCGGCAATTTGTTTTTTCCCTGTAAAGGAACATTTGTTAAATCAATTCAATCACATTCTCAAAACAAAAACAAAAAAAAGATCATTGATGTTTACTGTTTTTTGTAATATCAGCATGATATTTCCATGTGTATGCAGCCTAAAATTTAAAAAAAAACAAGAAATAAAAAATAGTAATAATAAATGAGGAATACCGCTGAGTTATGCTTACACTCATCTGCTCCGTCAAAATGAAATCCAATCTCTTTATGGAGTAATCAGTCCTCGGCAACTTTATTTACAGTATAACTTTATTTACATGTAAATAAACATGTTTTAGTACATGTTTCGTTAAGCATTGTTATTATGCCTACTTCCAAAGAGACTATGCAAAACAAAAAAAGCTACCTATAACATATATTTATGTAAAGTATAGTTTAATGGTGTAAAATCAATTCATGTGTTTTCTAATAGGCCGAGTTCTACTATTGAAACAAAGACACTTATTCTCAAACTTGTTTTTCTGCGAGCACAATATTTTATAAATATTGACTACAGAAACTTTTCCCATCAACGTTTTAGAACCTTTATACTGTCATTTTTAAAATGTCCTATTCTATTCTCTATTTTTCATTGCTATGAGTTTTGTCTGAGCTAAACTGTGAAAGAATTGGGAACAGACAATAAAATCTTTAAGCAGAATGATAAAAGAATCTTTTCTCATTCAAAATTTCTACCATTTTTCTCAATATGTGATGATGCCTACAATAGATCAAAGAAAACGAGCACAGAATATTAATCCATTCTTCGCGTGTTATTTTGCATTCCTCACGAACAATTTCTGCCGGATTTTCTTACTCCAACATAAAGAACCCTTTTTAATATGCCTCTGGGAAATTACTAAATATATGTTTCCCCAAAGCGATTTTTTAGAGCACGTTTAAGTACGAGTATGACGGATAAAAAATGCTATCAAAAAATATCACACAAGAAGAACAAAAACAAAAACTAAATGTAAAAAGCACATAATAGCAAAAAAAAAAACAGACACCTGTTTACAATAGCCCCTCTTTCAATGAAGAAGATGTAAGCATAATAGATGCACGAATATCTGTTTTTGGATTTTGCCAAATGTCCGTTCATTAACGCATTCCTTTTATTAATATTTTGTGCTTTTTTACGCAGATTTATATATATATATATATATATATATATATATAGCAAAACATCGATCGATCGTTTCTCACGGGACCATTCATTTTGAACGTTTTAAACGGAAGAACGACACGAAGGTAATACGAAAACCAAGATGATACGGTTAAACTCTTAAAACAAAATAATTCACACGCAAAAACGATAAAAGCATAAACAATGGTTAGAGTTTCTAGTTTCTACTGCATATACATATGCATAAAATGTAAAATAAATCACAATATTTTGAAGTTATAAATCATAATTTTTATTCTAGTAACAGTGAACCTTAATTTTCACAATATTACTATTTTTATTATTATTATTATTATTTTCCAATTCTTTGACTTGAAAGATATTTATATATTGTAAAGCGTAAATTCACTTGCACTGTCGTACTAAAAATGCTGAAAAAGAAATTTACAATGAAGAAAATAACATTATTCCATATTTAGAAAAATAAAAAAACAGCAAAAATAATGAAAGAAATCCCAGATTAAACTAAAGTAAATGACTTTGTTTACTCATTTTTAGGTATTAAAAATATTAGCTTTTTCAAACGCAATATTGAATATTATTTTGCAGTAAAAAGAAATATAGTATGCTATCATAAAAATGAAATGCTTTGCATTTTAATGAATTTTTTAAGTGCTTTTACATAATTTTTGAAACTTGGAACATATTTGCATTGGTGTTTGTTAACCAATTAGTTTAGGAAAAGCCATATAAGCTTTTTTTTATAACTTTTAGTTCTGTAAATTTTTCCAAGAACATCAAAATTAAGTTGATGTTTTTTCTTTTTGACGCCACCTAATTTCAAAATAAAGTGTAACCTCGCTATTCGTACACAATTCGTTCCAGGAGGCAGTTCGAATGGCGAATTAATTTTTTACATAAGATATACAATGTAAATTGGATTAATCCGTTCCAGACCCACAGATGGTTGCTTATTTAAACCTGTGAAAAACAAATGTATAGTACTGTACATGAAGTTATAAATAAATAAAAATTTGACTGAGCTGATGGCATGAATAGAATGTTGAGAGGAGCAAGAGAAATGGTTGGAAGAGGAGTCCCCTTCTATAAAAACATCAGGTAACATCCCTTCAGGTGTTTTCTCCCTTTCTGCTGTTCTTTTTTTTCTGTCTTTTTGCACTAGAAGAATCTTGGGTTTCTTTCTCTAAAAAACTGTCCAATGTTGTCTGCCTTTGACGATTGTTCACAATTTTTTCTAAAATGGTCAATAACATTGTCGTTGAACAAATTAATGCTGTTGACCACAGCAGTGTTGGGATGCCATTTTCCCACCGCTCTCTGTGCTTTCTCCCATTGATAACAAAGCTCTTTAATTTCTGCAAAGGAAATGCTTTCCTTACTACTTTCCTCCTCTGAAGAAGAAAGTTCTTCAACCACTTCCTCTTGCTGCCCCCCTTAGAAAGTTAACATTGTCAGTAAAATCTCAAAAGTATTAAAATTTTTAAAAAGTCCTAAACGCCAAACAAATTATTTCCATACGTATTCAAAAAGAGCATAATTTCACGATTTTTTTCGTAAAAGAAGACAAACTGGCATCCCTAGGCCCTGGCGCCGTCCGAATCGCGGAGCAAATGTACGAATGGCGAGTTGAATTTTACTTGAACAAGTTCGACGAATAACGAGTTGTACGAATAGCGAGGCGGACTAATGGCGGGGTTCCACTGTATAATATATTTTAATTCTTTTAAAAGCAACACCAAATATCTTCAGGCAGAAAAGTTATAATAAAAAGCAAAGGCTAAGAAGAAATTAAGAAAAAAGAATTACTATATTTATAAAGAAATTAAGTCCCTAAATATAAGCTGAACACACGTAATTTCCTATAATTTTAATTAAACAATTACTTTAAAGAGCGTTACAAAACTATACTAGTTTCAACTCACTTTTACTCCAGCAAAATGTTTCAAAAATATCAGTTATCAATAAATTAAATTAATATTAATAAAATAAATAATCTTATTTCTTAATGGAAGAACGTGTACTGTTAAGATAAAACAAATCTTAACACTAATCGACTGCAGTAAAACAAAGCTAGTAAAACGATCTAAAACAGATAAAGGTTTAATTTTTAACTCTAACTCAGTCCTGTGGTCTTGAAAACTCAATTTTTGAATTTGTTCATCATAAATGTTATTTTTCAGTTATATTACAGTAATTTTTTGCCGTTTGTTTTCGTAGTACATGAGCTATAACTCAAATAACAAAGTTTATCTCTCCTAATATTAATTAAAAAAAAACAAATTTATAAAATCCTATGAGTATATTATGCATTCAGGTTTTTTCTTCTGAAGAAGACTTCTAATTTCTTGTACCTCTATAAAATGTGGAGATTTTTATACAGCACCCTTTAGCTTTGGTTTAATCAGAAGAACATTTCTAAGTCAATTTATGTTCCGAGAATTTTCATGAAAATTGCTCTTGATAAAACGTTTAGAAACGCTTAATAAATAATATCAAAACTTAATAACATGTCTTCTAATAAAACAAATTGACAAACTTTGAAAAACTCATTATTTACGTTTTAAATTGTATTTAAGAAAATATTGCGCAATCTTAGAAAAGAAATCAATATACCTATATATGTATATATATATAAATATAGATATATAATCTTTCTCTTGAACTAAATTGTCATCAACATTTTAGAAACTAACTTGCTAATGCCATACTTTTCTTTTCCCATTTTAAATATGCAAAATACTCTTCTATTCAACGAAATAAACATTAAATATGCTTCTAATGTTTAAAATTCATTGCGTGCGAGGATCCCATTTCATTTTGTATTTCAGCTTTACGGATATTCCAATCACGTCAACTAAAGTTCCGCGTTTGTAAACACAATTTACATACTCCAATGTCAAATTGAAAAATCAAATATTACTACGTTTGGCGCGAATCACTGAGTCTTCGGGAAATACATTTTTAAGATGATGCTTTATGTGAGTCTTAACGAAGATATATTGAAGAGTCGAGCCTATGACACCTAAAAGTAATGTAAAGCTTTCTTTTTTTTTTTGAAAGGATTTGCATAAGCAATGCTCGCTTATACGTGCCTTCAAGTGAAAATATTTTTAAAGAAAGTCTGCCCCAGGTTTGTAGTGAGTTTGAATAAAAAATGTTGAAAAATGGGTATAAATGGGACTGTAGAATGGGTTGATAGCTATAATAGTTTCCTTAAGTCTGAATCCGGCTGTCTGAATAGAATAATTCCAAAAAAAATTCTAGAAAAAATTCGAAAATTGTAGTGCAAGTGGAAAGGAAGTAGATAATGGGGCCCATAACAGAAGCTGAAGGTCTCGAGAATACTGTCAGGGGAAGTGCTCCTAGAACGTTGAGTCTTTCTCTAAAACACGTTTTTGCCCTTGAGAAAAGTTATTATTTAGAGTACTACGTCCATGAGGAAAAAATAGATTTTTCGAAATTTACTGAAAACAGCAAAACATGTAATAAAATCTAAAATGTATAAACTACGCAGTAAAAATTTTTTCCCCGAAAATAATTGAGAATTTCCTGGATATCATTTATCCGGAGTCTGATGTAAAATTTAAAAATTAAATTTTAAAAGTAAAATTCAAAAGATACAAAGTCTTCACAAAGGAAAATTACAGAGATTAAAAAACAAAGAACACTCTGTAAATTTATAGCAACAGAGAATAATCTCCAGTAAGGACGTCATCTGTGAGTACGCTGACTTACTATTTCTGGTACATAAAAGCAAATGTGAGCTCAGTTGAGCCCACGCTGTTATGATTATCGTGTTTTTTTTTTTTTTTTTTTTTTTTTTTTTTTTTTTTTTTTTTTTTTTTTTTTTTTTTTTTTTTTTTTTTTTTTTTTTTTTTTTTTTTTTTTTTTTTTTTTTTTTTTTTTTTTTTTTTTTTTTTTTTTTTTTTTTTTTTTTTTTTTTTTTTTTTTTTTTTTTTTTTTTTTTTTTTTTTTTTTTTTTTTTTTTTTTTTTTTTTTTTTTTTTTTTTTTTTTTTTTTTTTTTTTTTTTTTTTTTTTTTTTTTTTTTTTTTTTTTTTTTTTTTTTTTTTTTTTTTTTTTTTTTTTTTTTTTTTTTTTTTTTTTTTTTTTTTTTTTTTTTTTTTTTTTTTTTTTTTTTTTTTTTTTTTTTTTTTTTTTTTTTTTTTTTTTTTTTTTTTTTTTTTTTTTTTTTTTTTTTTTTTTTTTTTTTTTTTTTTTTTTTTTTTTTTTTTTTTTTTTTTTTTCACAATCATTTATCTTATGAATGTGTAGAGCCTAACCAACCAACAGTAACTATATTTTAAATAATGGAACTGTTTCGGTATTGTATTTTAATGCTATTTATACCAATCATAAAAGTAATTATCATTATTTTTGTGATTATTTTATTATTTTGATAATCTAAGTAATAGGGGGGGGGGGGGAAGGATTTTGTAGCTGTTATTTTTACTGATGATTATTTATGTTCAATTACACTTCTTCTTCTTCTTTTGCACCAACACCAGTTTACTTTTTTCTATTCTTCTTCATAATGTCCTTTCTACCAACTTAGTGCGGAATTCCGCATGGTTCAACTAGTTGACAATAATATTTAATCATCAAAAACGCATAATAGTGCGTTGCCCCTATAAATATAACATTGCTCTACACTTTTAAAAATCATTAATTCTTTAAACCCACCTATCAGTGAGAAAGAATTTCAAAAATTGGAAAATTAGAACATAATTAAAATTTCAAACATACAAATTTGTTAGCTATTTTCCCCTGAGAAACGTATATTTTAACTTGTAAACAAATTTACGTAACGCAAAACAATGATTGGAATGCATATTCTTTTGTTTCGAAAATTAACTAATCTCATCCTTTCGAATAATTGAAAATTCCGAAACGGAAATGCAGTTAGTTCCCTCGAAGAACGCATAAAATGGAAATTGTAACCGATATTTGAAAGGATTTTATCTTCGTGTAATTCCAGAAACTTAATTATCGTCAGCCGGAACAGAAACCTGTTAAAATCAGGATTCTATTAGTGTGAACGGAAAATATTTTATAAAGAGTTTATTTCTTTGATTGAGGGATATGAATTCACAAAAAGTTCATGATTAATGTAAAAGTGCAAAGCTTTTTTTTTTATTCATATATATATTTCACTTAACGTGAACCAGTTACGATTAAACTCTTCGAAACGATACGATACATCATACAACAGACAAACTACGGTAAAACAATATTTAAAAATTTGTCTATAGCATAAAATAAAATCGTTCAATTATTCTAAAATTTGAATCATTTTCTATTATGTACATAATCTTCCTATTCACCAATTTTTGTCTCTATCGGACAACTCCTTCTTGGTGCGTAATTTTTTTTTCTTATAGAGTGTATAATGGAATTAGATGAAACAAAATTTTTATTGTCTCTGAAAACATACGTTGATTTATAGGTTTCAAACTAAAAGGGTAAGGTTCAATACATTAAATGATATCTGTAACGGAATGACTCTTCGTCCACTCCTACCCTTTTCGATAAATCGATTATAGTATAAGCGCTTCTCAAGCCCTAGATTAATGAAAATCACTACGTTCACCTTGGTATAGATTTCAGATTTGCGGGTAAGACTTAAGCACGTTTTTAAACACAAGAAAAAGAAAAAAACTTTTTTTAACTCTTTTACTTTAACAGAGTTTTTATCTATTTTTTACCGAATGCTAAGTTTCTTCGTATGAAAAGCTTGAACAATAAAGCTTGGACAAAAGATTTTTTCTTTTGGATACCTTAATTCTAATTTTACTAAGTGAAGAAAATTTTAAAAATTCCTCTAATGAACTCTTTAAATGACACTTTTATCTAATAAGCAGTTGTAACGTCTTGTGAACAAGCTCTTTACTACCTAGCAGATCAAGATCATCAATTCAAATAATACTAAATACTCCTTGACATATAAATTAATTCATAAACTACATAGAGTATAAAACAGATATGCGTAAATATATTCTAAATATCAAAGTATAAGGAAAACATTACTTATCCGCAAACCTGACAAAAAATTTCTTATAAACTTTATTGAAGCACAAATTGAAAAATTCTTGCAGACACATATTTTGGGGCTACAAAGATCCCCATTATCAGACTAAGTGATCGCACTGAAGATAATTAGGGTTACTTATATCCTAAAGCTCACAATCTTATATATGATAAAGGGATTCTTTGTTACCACAAAAAAAGCTTCTGCAATAGTTTGCAATTTGTGATGAATTAAAAATGAATTTTTTAACGTTTATCTCTACGCGTATGAAGAAAGATAGTTTTTTTTTTTTTTCTTTTTTCTAGTTGCGTTGAATTTCCAAAAGTTTCGTGGAGACTGTCAAAATATTTCTTTTTGAATCTCCCCGATTGCCAGGACTTCGGCTGAAAAAATGTACAAAACTTCACCAAATCATATTTTTCGTTTAATAGACAGAAAGCATAAGATAGCTGAAGAAAACATATATTTCATAGACTTCCTTCATGAAGTTATACATTAATTATTACAAAATTACAAAATTATGTGAATGAAAGTACCAATTTACAAGAATTCATGTATTTTAAGTTAGAATCTAGAATCTGGATTAACTCTCTCTCTGAATGTCATTTTTATCGTTGCAATGAATATAAACATAAAATATTGTCTCCTCAGTTATACATAATTTGTACGCCTAGCGTTTGCACATGAATTAAAACTAAAAAAGAAATTATTTTAATTGTACTTTTAATATTTTTTTTCTAACACTGGATTGTAATATCTTTTTTTCTTGAAATATTTACATAAAATATAAATTTATCAACGAGAAAAATAGCATTGTACTGAAATACAATATTTTTTTAATTAGAATATCTAAGGGTATGTTATTTCTATTTTTCAACATTAAATGTATTGATTACTGTTAACAGTTGAAAGAAAGTTGCAAAATCCCATAAAATGGCATTGAGGATCTAATGGTCGGCTGCACCAACGTGCTCCATGCGAAATGAGCCAACTTAATTTTTGAACTTGAATACGTATAAGAAAGTACTTCAGTAAATGAGCAAGCCCTACGAAAACTACAAACAATTGCCTCTCTGAATAATATTTGTCAAAGTGAAAAAGGGATCTATAAATAAGAAATGTTCTATTTATTTACTTTTTTACGATGTGAAATTTACTCAGTTTAGTAACATTTCTAAAATAAGCTGGATCTTTAATAGACTTCAACTTTATTTATGTTAAAAGAGGGAGGCGAGAGATGGCGGTGCTGAAAGCCTGATAAGCCTAAACTTTAAATTAATTGCGATTGGACCAACCTACCTCTATGGCCAATTAGCAAAGTTCTACCCTACTTCTGTTGTTGTCGATTCCTCGCGGGTGGCGAGGAAGAATGGGCACGCTGCTCCTGTGTCTAACGGGGCCCTTGTAGGCAGGAGTCCGATTTTCACCCCTTTGAAAAGTCTCTAAATTTTTTTAACCAGCTCCCAGATCTGAGACCGTCACCTGGGATTGGCACCCCCAGCGGTACCGTTTTACTTGGAGGACATTGGAGCCACGACCTATTTAACGTGCACCAGCTACCTTTAGCGTACACGGACCACAGCAACCAGCCGTGAGAGGTTGTCACCCTCCCAAACACTAACCTTAGTCGACGTTGCTTCACTTTCGGTGTTCTGCGGGAGCCGAGCTTCTACCGACTTTTCCCTACCTTTTCTCTACCAGACCCCTACCTGTTAGCCGAGGCCTTAGGATTTCTTGCGCACGGGGCGAGGTAGTGGGGTTTACTTATTTTACATGCACGTATCCCCAAATGTACATGGTGGGTCTTCAGCGGGTATCGAACGCACGACCTTCCAGGTGGAAGTCCGACGCTCTAACCGCTAGGCTACCACGGCCTAGCTTCTACCGACTGTTCTACTGTGGGACTACCCTACTTCTAACTCAACATTGTTTTCTTACAATTTCTTTTTTGTTATTTTTGTAACATTATTAATAATGTAAGTACAAAGATAAAACAACGTGAAAAAGCACAAATTCAGATTAAAATTAACGCAAATAGCTATTTCGAAGCTACAAAGGGAGCCTCTTCATCAGTGCATAAAAGAAGAAGAAACGCTCAACACACAAGCAAGAAAGCTGTGAGTGAACAAGGCAATAACCAGAGAGACACCGGTATTTATACCAAATGTGTCGGATTAGCGATTGACCAATCAGAGGCCAGGAACAAGGCGGGAACAGAGCCCGAAGGAAAAGGCGGGAAACGAATATGTAAATTGCAGAAGAAAACCAAAATGGAGAGAAAAATTATAAAAATTATAAAAATTGTTTCCAAATGTCAGGAAAATATGGAGTGCTGGAAAAATCATTTACTACAGAATGAGAATTTGTCCAAATGTGATAAGCTTCCCAAAAATCAAGTTCATAGACAGAAGAGCATTTGCTGATAATTCTAGCAGAAGAAAATTCAAAACAATGATCTAAAGTCCAATAATGCTGGGCAATGGAAGAACGTGCAAGTTCTTTACGCTTAACATAATTTTCATGTTCTTTCAGACGGTGCTTTAAGGCACGTTTAGTCTGACCTATGTAAAACAGACCACATTTGCAAGAAATACTATAAATACTCCAGTTGCTGTGCAAATCAATGGGATACTTCAAATTTGTAAATTTTATTTTATTCACAGGGGAAAATGCAGTATCAAACCCAAACTTTTCCAATATTTTAGCAATTTGCCGACTGATTTTCGGATAAAAAGGTAAAATAGTATAAGCAGGCTTGCACTTAGAAACATTGCCAGAAGGTGAAGGCTTATTTAACCTGTTATAAATAGAATCATCGACCTTAGGAGAATAACCACGATCCAAAGCCACAGCCTTAATGTACGAAAGCTCAGCATCCAACGAGTTAGAAGAAGAACATATATTCAAAGCACGGAAAACAAGAGCCTTGAAAGAGGCCAACTTTTGGTTTGGGGGGTGAGAAGAACATTTGTGAGGAGGTAGTGTAACAGCAAAGGGCTTACGAAACACTGAAGTCATAAAATCGTCATTACTTTTAGTAATTAGAACGTCCAAGAATGAAAGAGAACTATCAACTTCCATTTCAATAGTGAATTGAATGCAAGGATCAATGGAATTAAGCTTATCAAGTAAATGATCAATATCCACTTGCTTCTGATCAAGCAATACAAAACAATAATCAACATAACGGCATAAAAAGGAATCTTTATGGTTTCGAAAAGTTTAGTCTCAAAATAGTGCATATAAATGTCACTTAAAATAGGGCTTAAAGGATTACCCATAGCTAAACCTTCAGTCATACGAAAGTACACACATTCAAATACAAACGTATTTTGCTCAAGACAAACACGAGTGAGAGAAATAAGTTCTTCAATCTCAAAACTAGAGAAATGATATTCCTGAAGTCTCAATTTAAGACAGTCCAATGCGCCATTAACCGGTACATTGGTGAAAAGCGTGTTTACATCAAAAGAAGCCATAGTTAATCCAAAAGGTTTGAAATCACGAAGCTTATGAACGAAGTCGACGGAATTTTTAACAGTGAAAGAATTACCACTCAAAAGAGGAGAAAAGATGGAGACCAAGTGTTTAGCAATGGGTAATCCTTTAAGCCCTATTTTAAGTGACATTTATATGCACTATTTTGAGACTAAACTTTTCGAAACCATAAAGATATTCGTTTTCCGCCTTTTCCTTCGGGCTCTGTTCCCGCCTTGTTCCTGGCCTCTGATTGGTCAATCGCTAATCCGACACATTTGGTATAAATAACGGTGTCTCTCTGGTTATTGCCTTGTTCACTCACAGCTTTCTTGCTTGTGTGTTGAGCGTTTCTTCTTCTTTTATGCACTGATGACGAGGCTCCATTTGTAGCTTCAAAATAGCTATTTGCGTTAATTTTAATCTGAATTTGTGCTTTTGCACGTTGTTTTATCTTTGTACTTACATTATTAATAATGTTACAAAAATAACAAAAAAGAAATTGTAAGAAAACAATGTTGAGTTAGAAGTAGGGTAGTCCCACAGTAGAACAGTCGGTAGAAGCTAGGCCGTGGTAGCCTAGCGGTTAGAGCGTCGGACTTCCACCTGGAAAGTCGTGCGTTCGATACCCGCTGAAGACCCACCATGTACATTTGTACTTACATTTTTGCACAAAGTATTTTGATCATTTGTCTTATATTATTCTTAATAATGACTATAGTGATAGATAATTAAAATAATGTTTAATATTACACGCCACGTGTTTGGACATGTTTCATTTCGTTTTTGGGATACATATATTATATCTACGGACTTATATGCTTGATCACGCAGGATCCCCATACAAGGCATCGAGCAAGGTTATATATACAACACAATGGATTTGCAACGTAGGAAAATATTCCGGTTACATCCAGAGTAAGGGTGGGAATTAGGGATGTAACGAATATTCGGCCACTATTCGACATTCGGCCTTTTGGCCGAATAGTTCTGCTGCAGTAAAAAAGTAAAAAAAATAAAGAAATTAGTAGATTCTAAACATTTAAAATTGTATTATAATTATTGCAAAAGAATACATTAGTCCACCACAGTTTTAATAAATAAAAATGATTTAGAATAAACTACTTTTTTTTAATCTTGTTTTAGGCTTGACTGAGAAAAAATACATTTTAAAGTTGTAATATTGTATTTTATATTTAGCATTTGCTTCCGGAAGCTGCCAATAGTTAATTATAATGGAGAATATGATAAATTCATTTTGTTATTATTAACAAAGTGGAAGCCAGACTTTGTTTGGGTAGACTGATTTATTGTGCATATTGGGTTAGAGAGAAATGTGAAAAGCCCAGAATATATCATGAATATATAGATAGCATAAGTTATTGGGGTTTTTGAAAAAAAAAAACATATTTCAGTTAAGTGCATTTAGTTTAATAGATCTTTCTAAAATAGGTATGTAAAAAAACATCATAAAATTAAACTATCAACTTTTATAACTTTTTAAAATGTCTTCATAAAACAGTGTTGAGCAAATTAAAAGTTCACTAAGCACTGATATTTCTTTCATTGCAATTAAATAATTAGTAAAATAATGCTAATGCTTACTACCGTAAAACCTGTCATTTCTATTTTGCTTGTGGGTGAAATTCTTAGTTTTATTACGTTCAATAGTGAAAATAGATTAATTTTAAATAGTTCTAAATTCTTAACAAACAGAATTAAATCATACATCATAGATTGTGTAATTGGCGTTTGACTTTGTGAATAATTTTAAATTTGACAAATACACTCTATTACAACGATTCTCTAGAAATTTTAATATTCGGCCGCCGAATATTCGGCTTCGGCTTATTCGGCCTAGAAGAAAGGTCCGAACATTCTGCTTCGGCCTGGAAGAAATGGCCGAATATTCGGTATTCGGCCAAATCAATATTCGTTACATTCCTAGTGGGAATCAAACTCTCCACCTCTTCCACGCTTAAGTCTGTAACAAAATCCACTCTGTTACTCTCAAGTCCCCTCCCCCCATACCGCATGAGGGGAGGGGTCGGTTAAGCTCGGTTTCCACAGAATACCGAAAGTGACGCACTGGATCAGTACTTTTTTCTACCAGATACCCATAAACCTGTTTCCGAAGCCTTAGGCGGGCCGAAGCTGGGAGCTGGTGGCCGAACTGATCAGTACTGCTGTCCTTGGTTTTTTAATTGATAAATTCGTAATTTAAGTACTTGACACTTTCCTGCATCCTGCGTAGGAGGTTGCGTATCCCCCTCTCAAACAACCAACCTCTTTGAGTAGAAGTCACGGCGCGGCGGTTAGTTACTGGCGCGTTAGAAAGAGCTGGGGACCCCGTTAGGTAGTGCGGGTAATCCTTAGAAGGTACTGTTGGCGTAAACTTTGACCACCATTCGCTACTGATTGGTCTGGGACCATGTATGCTTATGGGAGCTGTTGCACGTAAAATGCGCCGTGGTTCCAATGTCCATGGACTTCCAACATTGAAATAATATCTCTGGGCGTGCCAACCTATGTTTCTCATGTAGGAGCTGGTTCAAAACTATAAGACCTCTCTGAGACAAATCGTACTTCCATGGAGCTCATCAATATGCGGTAGGTACTCTCTTGTCTGACGTAGATCCTGATCGCCCTTTGAGGGGAGCTTTAATTTCC
The DNA here is from genome assembly GCA_038502835.1 of Octonoba sinensis. Taxonomy (NCBI): domain Eukaryota; kingdom Metazoa; phylum Arthropoda; class Arachnida; order Araneae; family Uloboridae; genus Octonoba; species Octonoba sinensis. The sequence continues at coordinate 104,243,202 of CM076600.1, read as the reverse complement.
AAGTGACATTAGCAACAACAACCCAGGCCGCTTTGCATACATTACATTTGCTAGAATGCTGAATGTTGACTAAGTTAATAGTTATAGTTAAAATAGTAGTTGAAGTTATTTCTTACATAAAAAAAAAATATATGCCACATTGATCATTTTTTTCTGAAAGAGTATTTCTTACTTATTATTCTTTTATTCTTCTTTCATTAGGAAAATTACATTTAAAGAAAAAAAAGAGAAATATTGTAATATATTCCTGGAAATTTTGGCAACGGTAAACCAAGTCGTTACATAAAAAACTTTAAAATATGCGCTCACTTTTTTCCTCGTCAAAATGATTTCCTTTGTTCTTTTGATGTATTCTTCATTTAAAATGCAGTTGAAATGCATAACACTGTAAATAAATGAAGTGACTTAGAACGCATTTTTAGTCAAATAAAGTAAAAATTATTTTCCTTGTTTTTATTTTCTAAAAATAAGGGTGCCTTTCTGAGCTTAGAAAGAAACCCATGAAAGAGTTTCATATTTAATGGTAAGTCGGTAATTCGAGATATGCACATGAATAAAAAACAAAACTTTTTTTTTTTCATCCAGAGCAAATTATGTTACGTTGCACGTCATTAAAGTTTAAAAATAATTTCATGGATGAAACATTAAAGCCATCATTAATAATTCTTTTTTTTTTTTTTTTGTTTTAAGGAACATTTTAAGAATTGCTTTGCATACTAAAATAAAACAAAATACGTCCTATACAATTCATCATTCTAAAATAAAAGTTTCTAAGTAAAACTGTTGTGGTAAGCATTTTAAATGTAATCAAAATTTTTAAAGTTATCTTCATAGAAATTAAGAATTACCTGTGGAGGTTTTTTTTTTTTTTTTTTTTTTTTGGTTAGTAGTTTCGTGTCCAATTCACATTTTCGAAAAATGAATTGAAGCCAGTACATTGTAGCTTAAATTTAGTTATCCCTTAAAGTGTAATATTTCATTTGAATGTCAATGGTTGTTTAAGACGAGGGTCTTTAGACCAAGGGGTCTAAAGACCCTCGTCAAGAGGGTGTTTGCTCGCCAAGCTCCTTGCTCGATGTGCTTGAAATGACGACGACCACGTGAAAATCCGCTTTTGTGAAAAATGGATGTATAAAATTTTTCAAAAACAAGAATAACGAAACTGAAGTAGCTTTTAAGATACATATATACGTGTATTAAATTGAAACTTTTGAAAGTAGCTTTTTTAGAAAGATGAATTTTTCAGTTTGTCAGTCTTTTTTTTTTTTTTTTGTCAGCTTTCTTTCCCTGGAACCCACGCAACTTTTGAGAGAGCTGTTCTTTTAAAGCCTTTCTTCATTTTACTTTACTTTTAATTGTTCATAGTAAAATGTAAAATATAATTCAAATGTCGTTTTCAAAATTATGATTAAATAGTTTTGATACATTTTCATGAAAAGAAACAATTGCTACCCCCGAAACTTCGAAATAAACACTATTATTTCATTCGAAATAAACACTATTCTATTCATAAAAAATATACCTATCTTTGAAAATGGGTTCAATATTTTCGCAATAAAATCATATTTTTGATCTCCCACTCCCACGCGGATGAAAAGTACAGATGCATTACACTTGAAGGACCTACTACATTTTCTCCTCTTCAAGAGCACTTTAAAAAAGTTTCTCCCAGAAAGTAAAGTTCTGCGATTAAGAAATATTTCAAGTTCTTCCGGAGCTGAAACCTTTATTTCTGATATATGAGCTGGAGCCCTCCTAGAAGAGTTGTTTTCTTCGATCTGAAAAATACTTCTGCGACTGTGAAGTGCCATAGAGTCTTAAAACTCTTCAGTTTAGTGTCACAACCATGAAATATTTTTAGATATCCCAAATTTGTTGAAAATACATCTTCACAATACCCCCTAACTCTCTGTTTCATAAAATAATGTGTTGTTTGAGTGGAAACAGCTATATGGAAAAATAACCTACAGCACGCGTTTCTTTATCCACTCTTTATTAAAATTTATTTTTCTTATTTGATATTTGTATTTATTTGTTAAAGATTAATACATACTAACATTTTTAGCAGAGTTAGAGAAATAAAATTCAGAGAAACAATCTTAATGTAAAAAGAAATGTTTCATTATAAAAGAGGACTAAAAGTTTCGAATAAATGAACTGAAACAAAAAAAGCATTCGTATATTGTAATGTAATGAAATGGTAAGTGAAATTACTTGTTTGTTTTGAAAGTAAAATTATTTGCATATTCCTAGAACGACGCAAAATAACTTTTAAAAAGTCAGAGAAGAAGAATTATAGATTTTTTTAATTCATATATTCAACACACAGAATCAATTTCAAAATATGAATCTAAAACTATAATATAATCTAGAATAACTTAATTAAAAATAAATTACATGTTCACAAGAAAAAAGATAGTTCGAAATGCATTGAAAAGTTATTTGACTTCCAAATGATATTAGGAATTACACTGTGTTTTCTTTTAAAAAAGAAAGAAATTATCTTAAAATATATGCTACCTTATGATTGAATAAACTCTTTCATTTTGCTTGCTTTAAAATAATGCACACAAATGAAAAAGAACATTTTTAACTAAAATTTATGGACGAAGTAATCAACAGGGAGAGTTATGTTATGGAAGTAAGAAGTATTTTTATAGTTCTTTTTGTATCAAAATAAAAGTTCTTAGTAAAATTTGGAATCAGTATTACATAAAACAGCAAAAACAATTTACTTTATTAATTCAATATGTTTTCATTATATTTACAATAATGCATATATAATTGAGATAATTCGGAAAGAGTTAGGGAGATCTTCTCTTTAGGAACACTGTGCAATATGATTTTCTTTTGCATTAAGCCTTACTACTCTTTTGACCTAAAAAACAGAAAGATGTTCAATAAAACAATTGAAAAAAAAACTGGTACGTCGACGAAAAAATATTCAAAATATCTCATTCTGTTTTAAAGATTGTTTCAAATAAAGCGTACAAAATGTTTAATTAATGTTATTATGTAACTCTTGTACTTTGTAATTTTAACACTAGATTTACCAGCCCAGTCCTTTTGACTGTTTCAAAACTTCTATTTTGCATAATTTGGTACTAATTATAGTGAAAATTTCAATTGCATTGGCTTTTCCAAATACACGGTAAGTAGGACAAGTCAATGTGACTGAAAATTTTATTATAATTAGTAGCAACTTGGTGTAAACTGAAAGTTTAGAAATGGTTGAAAAGGGTCTGGTAAATCTAGTGTTAAGCTAGCGCTTGATAAAATATGTGATTGTATAAAACCGTATATATTATGCATTTAACTGTACAGTGTTATAATCAATCAGTATTACTTTTTTGGCAGGAAGGGGGGGTGGGATCAAGGTCTGAGTAAGGGATGCATGGCATAGTGATTTTACGGGATATCGGATAGCCCTGGTCTGATGGAACTGTACCGGATAACCGGCGCTTGCTGTTTAAAACCAATAAATTCTATACATAGTTTTAAGTATCCCAAAGCTTCCAAAAACAGTGAAAATTAATAATTTACATATATTTTCAAAACATGCTGATTGATTAAATTTTAAAAATCAAATCTGACATGTCAGAAAACCGAATCTTTAATGCAGTGGTCGGATCAGAGTCAGGATATTAAATTATTTTATGTTATTTTTCATTTATATATATACATATATATATATATATATTGTATTAACCTTTAAAAAGATATATGTTTGCAATAATTTGGAGCATAAGCTAATAGAGCCGAGATTTACTAGTTTTATGAACTCGATGTTCGTATACGGAAAACTGGGTTCGTTTAGTTCTGGAGGAGTTCCTAGCCTTATGATTTAATGTCCTCAAATGTACTTCTTTTCCCAGGGATAAAGGTGTTCATAAGGTAACCATGATAATGTAATTTTTCTTACCTTGCAATGTGCTTAATTGATACACTCATTCATTTCTGACTTCTTACGGGTCTTCAGAATGCATAGCAAATACTTTTTTGTGTGTGTGTGTTCAAAGTATAAAATTTCAGTTAGGAATGAAATTAAATTATTCGGAAGATTTATTTTTTTTAATATTTGATTGCTTTCAGAGAATAAAAGAGAAATTCTCAAATGATCATTTTTCCTGTTAATTCCCATTACATGTCTTTCCCTGATTGAGTGATTGATGAACGACGAACGTTGAAATTTTTCAACTAATAAAACTGAAATGAAAAACTCTAGTAAAGCACGCTCGTATAAAGCCACTATATTACCTGCCACATTTTAAGACCAATTGAAACTTAGTATTTTAGTGAGAAAAAAAAATATTTTTCTGAAATTATCTCGAAAAAGAATAATACCTATTAAGATCCCTGAAACTTCATTAAAATATGAGTTTTATTTTGACTCGACGCACTTATTCCATAAAATACAAAGGATATTTAATTGATTTTATTAATGCAAATGAATTTCTTCAACAAAAATTTCAATAAATTGAAATAAAAGATGCTGTATTTATTCTAATTAGGAAAATAAATTCCCAAAAGAACAGGAAATAAATTGAATTTGGCCATTGAAATTAATTCGGTTCTAATGCCTTTAGAATTTAAAGACAGTAGTATAATGAATTTTTTAAGTGAAATTAATTTATTTTGAATTTTTAACTCCCCGGCATATAATTACCATATTAATTTTATGGAATGAAAAGAGCTATTTTTACAAGCAGATCGTATAATTTACTTTTAATTGTGAATTCTTTCAATCGATTTGTTAATATTTTGTCCGACGATATGCTTTGGATGTTTAACTTTCGCATTACTCATTAATATTTTTCAATATTGTTTTCAATGCATTATGTTGTAAAAAAGATATTGCTACGTATGTGAGGACATTTTTTGTCATTTTTAGAATAAAATAGTACGTCTGAAAACTTTTAATCAAGGGAAAGAATTGTTTTACGTGCAAACAATTAACTAATTACATTGTCATGTATCGAGTTGTTGTAATGACTGTACGGCAAAATATTTTTTCTTAATCATCAAATGAGTTAGATGTTTTAATTAGAAGTTTACAAATTAGAAATTATATACAACTAAAAATGCATAAAAGATCTCCGAGAGCTGTAACATCCAATCAATAAATTGTCACTCGTTTTAAATATTTCGAAGAAAATAACATGTACACGGCATTATTAACATTGCATATGCACACATTAAAAATGGGGAACTATTTAATTGCAAATTGATGAAAAATATCAGAATCGAATGCCATTAAAATTTTCAATGTGATTCGTAAATCCCTTTAAAACAGTTAATCATGATGCCACGCTTTACTGCAGTTTCATACCCATTATTGTAGTTCAGGATATAGTTTCAGTTATTGTTATCAAAGCCTTTACTTATCCTGCTTAAAATTTCATTGTGAAAAATAAATAGTACAACTTGTTACATTACTCTGTATTTCGAGTTGTATTTCAGAAAACGCATTGTTTTCGATTATCAGATAATGGCGAAAGAAAGCTAACTCAAAGTAAGTTAATTAAATATGTTAATGTAAAATAAGTAAATATGTGTACTCAATATATTTACAGTTTTCTTACATTTTAGGCGAATAAAAGAATGATTGTTTTTTGTTGTTGTTTTTTCAGTACAGTATAAATAAAACAATTACTCCTTCAAAAACATTTTAATTCGTATAGTAAAGGTTTAACTCTTAAAAATACTGCCGATATAATCAGGGCGTAATTTGCATGAAAGCTCATGGGAATTCAGCTCCTACACTTCTTTCCAATTCATTGTGAATTGAAAAGTGTGTAGCAAATACAAAGAAATTCAGTGAAAGATATTAGCACTTCTACAACCATAGCTCGTATGTTTGTTGTGTAGTATAGTTTTTACTAATGCTGGGTGCAGTTTTTTTCCCTGGTAGGGGCTTACTTTTTCTTCTTCTAAATACATTATTTTTTGCATCGATATCTCTCAGTTTGGGCTATGAAGACTTTTTTTCAGCAAATGTAGATACTTTTTAACATTTTCTCTAAAATAGAACAAAAACTACATAAATAAGGCTGATACTTTTCTTTACTTATTTGTTTAATATCGTTTTCGTGAAACTCTTAACTTTTTTGAACTTGCTACCACAAATTTATATTTTAGCTTATTGTTCATGATTCTTTATTTCGAAAATTGCATGTCTAGGTGACTTATTTAAACTGTACTGCCCCCCCCCCCCAAAAAAAAGAGGTTTTGCCCTTTCATGTCCCTATTTTGCACTTTTGCTCATATATATATATCCCTCCATCCCCTTTGGATACTCGAGATATACATGAGTAATACATGAGAAAAACTCATTTCCAGTAAAATAAGCAAAAGTCAAAGAGAACTACTGACTGAAGAAGATCGGTTCAGTTCCACTCAACTCTGATTGCAGTGCTTAGTCACGTAAAATATTTTATATCTAGTTTCAGACCCAAATGCTAAAACTAATAACGTAAATGATCAGAAGAGACGAAGAAATAAAATCTCAATAACCAATGTTGCCAGCTGAAGAGGAGAAACTTTTAGAAGGTAATTTTTGGGAGGTTTATAACTGCCACAAGAAAGAGAGTTACATACAGTCAGGAAACATTTTATTTAATATTGCTTCTGCTTTTTTCTTGCTTTTAAGAGTATTTTATAACTTATTATGAAAAAGAAATAAAATAAATATTTTTAATTTAATATGTAAAAAAAAGTAAGAAATACAGTCAAACCTATTTGTTGTCGCTATTTCATGCGATTTTTTTAATGCAACAAATCCACCCTGTTACACGTCATGACATTACGAAAAATATGTCTATATTCCATTAAGTATTTTATAATGGGTATCGCGCCAGTTTTCTTTTCCTCCATTTGCCTTTTATATTACAACATGCAATTTATTAATTCATCGTTTGTTATCACTTAATTGTCGAAAATGAAACAATAAAGTTGAAGATGCTTTATGAGTTGATGAAACCATCTGAAACTTTTACTAGCGAAGTTTAGCGTCGATAATTCATGCGTTTCAAGAGAGCTATACACGAAAAACGATCCGAATGGGTGAATAGGCACAGCAAGTAAATTTTGTAACATGACAGCTTCAACTCGCATGCTGCAAACATAGTGAAAATACATTTGGAAGGACAAAACTGGGAATTTCTAGATTATTCTCCATATTCACCTGACATAGCTTCTTCAGGTTACTACTTGTTCGGAACAGGAGAGCGGTTCATTTCTCATGAAAGCGTCTACATTTGATTTGATTTTTGGATCAACTCAAAAGACTGGCTGTTCTCCATGCAAGGAACTGTAAAATGCCTAAAAAATGGGCGAAAGTTATAGCTGCAGATACAGCGCACTTTTTGTAAACAGTTGTTTCATTTCTAAACAAACGAATGTGATTTATTTTACCAAAAAACGGAAGACCCATACTCACACAACCCAATAATTTCATCTTTAAAATTCAGTTACAACTTTAGTAAGTGTATTTACAGTCCTTATTTTAAGTTTTAAACGCATTTTTAAGCAAGCAGACTGTAGTTATATTTTCCCATGCATTTTAAAAGTAAAATTGACATTTTTACCCCCGCAGACTATTAATTTGAATACCTAAATGTATTATCTAACTTCATTAGTTTAACATGAAGTTTATTTTTTTTTCCACACTTGCCAGTTTCAAATCTTCAAATGTTGAGAAAATCACCCTTCTTCTCTCCATTCTATTCCTCTTATTGTAGCCTTGATTAAAGCAAGTAAATTTTACTAATTTTTTAATGATGATATTTCTTTTATTTATGGACCTCAGTTTATAGAGAATAAAAATAAACATAAAGCTACTGTTACATTTTTTTGAAAATGGTATAAAATAAATGAGTGACAAAGTTTTGAAATGGTAGCCTTAAATGTGCAACATTTTAACAGAACTTTTAGGCATTCACAACATTAGTTTAAATCAACTTTTCTACATTTTCCTTTGGGGACGAGGTGATTATTTTCAGAAATGCTCCCCATCGAATCCCTTGCATCAAAACTCCTCCAAGTGCTGAAAAAAAATTAAATGGAACTTTCTTTCGGTGTCCTTAACGGAAATTTCGTTTTGTATCAAATAGATTGGATTATAATATCAAGAAAGACTGGATTTATAGGAATACGATGGAATAAAGGATTACAGGCAAAGAAATTTTCTTCATGTAGAAAATATAAATTGAAATACATGTGAAAAGGTACAAAGATGAAAGTAACAAGCTATCTGTGTTTTTAACAAGAGTTGGAAAGACGGTTTCTTCTTCTGAATTTATCTAAGGATTTACGTTCTCTGGCAAAGTGGGTAAAGATTTAATCGGAGATATCTTTTCTGATTGAGAGTACTAACAAATAGTAAGAAAGCTTTGTCTTTTTTTTTCTCGTGATCAAAATAAATGTAGTTCCTACTTTACCACCAAAAGTTTTTAAAAAATTATAAAACAAATAAATAAAAGCAGTAAAGAAGACTTACTATCTCGTAAAATTAAAGATAAAAACGAAACATATTGTTATCACCAAGTGTGAGAAGGAAGTACATGAAAAACAAAGGAGAAATTCGAACAAAAACTTTATTTTATCACATAATTTCGTCAAAGTACATTCGACAAAGTTATTTGCGTCAATCAAGCTTTCAATTCCAACATTGCCAAAGGGTTCAACAGTATCACGAAAGTTTTGTCTATGAATTACAAAATTTTTGTACTTAGAATTGCATCTAATATAGAAGCAAAAAACCCTCATCTTGTGAATAATTACTTGAGCTATTATTTTTCTTATGGAAGCTTTCTTTTCTCCTTTCGTCCATAAACCAAGTTTCAATGACGTACGCCTATTAGAGCATGCTCTACTTTTTGTCCAAGCATTTATAACTTTAAAATGTGGTCAGATTTTTTATATTAAAATTAGTTTATTCTAGATTTTATATAGCTTTTCTTTTCAACAATTAAAAAGGAAATTATTTTTTTTATAGATTGAGTTATTGTGCGATCTCTTTTTTTCACACTAAAGAAAGATTCCAATTTTTATACAAATGATTACTGCGATAGAACTTTTTTAAATTTAATTCTAACTTTTTAATAATGCATTTTCTTTCTTTGGAAAACAATTAAAAAATCATTTTTATGCAATTACTTAAGCATAACTGTAATATTCTTCTAATGTTATGAAAAAAATGTATTTCTATTCAGTAAATGACTTTTAATTTTTTTTTCCAATTAGTCAAACAATAGGTAAAGAGAGTATGAGTTTTCTCTGCGCATCTCAAAAAATTTAAATAGTAAATTGTAATCTTAGTTTTTTTTTTTTTTTTTTGGCATCGATTAACACATTTTGTCGTATATATATTTTAAATGTGTATTAACCCTTTGAAGCACAAGTTTTTTTTTTCTGAAAAACTGGTCAAAATATATCTTGCTTTCTTTGACAGAAATGAATATATAGGTATAATATGAATTGTTTTTGGTATTTTCAGTTATAGGGGTGACTAGAGAGCTTGGGGTGGGGTAAAAGTTATACAAAAAAATTATTATACAAATAAAGTGCAAACGGATCTCAGACGGGCATTAGAAAAAAAATAAAGCGAGATACAAAATCGCTCGTGTGCAAATTTTCCGCTAACTTTAACCCATGTCAGACACGGGCACGTGCGTTAAGGGGTTGGTTGAATTCACTAACCTTTAGTTGTAGGAGTCGATTAACTCCTAACACAACATTTTAGCATTATTTACATGGTACCAGTTTTTGAAAATCATAGTGCTCGATACAATCTGTTTAAAAATGTATTCTTACCACAAGAAACTTTTTATTTTAAAAGAATTTTCGTAGATTACACAGATGTTAAATATTATAAATAATATTCCGCTCGAAAATGTTTCCTATAAAAGTACATTTCGAGAAACGGCTTAAGCTCTCTGGAAAGAGCCACTGAAACTTCTGGTCTTTAATGCGTTTTTTAGAAACTTTTCAAAATCCTACTTCAAATTCATTCTAAAACAAGAATGAGGTATTAGAGTTTGGCCATAAATAGAAATCCATTTTCATATGTATTCTGTCACGAGAAATACTTTTGCAAAAAAATAAAATATGTTTAAAAAATAGCATAAACTTGCGTTTTGATAAAATATTTCAGCTCTTATTCAATGTAGCTCTGTTATTCATTGTAGAAACTTTTTGGGAAATAACAAGAATATTTGTGGCAGAGCTTAGCAATTCATAAGTAAATGGTAGCAAACACAGAACGAAAAATTTCATTCCAGATAGTTGCAAAAAAAAAAGAAAGAAAGAAAGGTAGAAAAATCAATGCATACCTGCTTTTTAGTGATTTCCCCTTTCCTTTTTATTTGAATTTCGGCTCTTGAGTAGACTTTTGCTGTGGTACCAACACGCTCCTTACATGCCTTTTCTAAAGGATTTGCGATGTCATGTTGAATACTAAGCTTTAACTTAATGACACAAAGAGAATTTATACGAATGCGTTCCATCAGGAAGTTGCAAGAATTTCATCACCCGGTAAGAAAAACGAAAGCAGAAACTAAGTTAAATTTTTAAAAGAACTTTGAAAATTGCACGGAAAACTTAAAGCACAACCACATTAAGTCGAAAACGCTCCACTTAAAAGTTACTTCTTATTTAAAAAATCTGAAGTACCCAGCATCTGTCGTGTTATTCGTACTTAAGGCCTGATGTCGAAAAGGCGAGGGAAGTAAAATATGTCTTTAAAAAAATTTCTTTACATATTTCACTTTTATTACCTAACTAAAATATTTGTCTTGGAAAAAATGTTTGAGGTAACCATTTTAACTGAAAAATTATACACCTCTTTCTTAGTTTGGCCGCTTGGCATGACTGCAAAATTTATATTTTATTAGGTGACTTTTTAATCTTCGCTTGGGGAAAAAAAGAGGATTCAAAATTATCTTACAGACATACATAAAATGTCCTCGACAGTAAAAAGGAATATATTGATTGAACACAATATTAAAATATTTTTGTAAAGAAGAAATCACGTTTAGTCATGGTTCTAACTAAGAGCAATAACTACTTTTCATTACAAAATTTTCAATCAAATCTTAGTATACGTATTTTTCTCAACTTTCAAATTATGAAAAATGGGAAAACAGAAAAAGGAAAAAGGCCCTTGTATTTCCGTCTTTTCAAATTGTATAAAATTAACAAGTGGTTCGTACCGGCATTGGCGTACCTCGGGGAGGGGAATAAGGAGTGATAAACTCGCCATGAGACACTAAAACTATATATGTATACATAACTGTGTATGTACGCATGTATATAATATATGTGTGTGTTTTAAGTGTACACATACACCCCTCCGTTTGAAAAAGAGACCCTCTCTCCCTCAATTTCCCCACGAAAAATTTCTTGCCACTGCTTACAGTTCGACCATGAAGTTTTGACACTGGGACGCATCTACGCATGACAGAAAAGAACGAATCCATTCGAGTTTTAGGGAAGTTTGTTCAGCAGGGGCGTTGATTAGCATGTGAGCATGCGAATCAGAATGTTTGCTTCTCTGTTTGTTGAAAGCAACTAAATTTATAAACTAGCATATAGCATCAGTTCGAAACAAATAAAGTATGCTGAACGAAATAAAACGAGATCAGAAACGGCACTTTCCTTAGACCAGCAGTACCTTCCTTGAACATGAATGGATTCTTCTTGGCACTCTGCCAGGCAGATGGCTTTGATTGATGGTAGAATTGCACCTCTTTTACTATGGGCCTTCTATCTGTATCCGAATGGAAGAAATTGACAATAACTTCATACCGGTATGTCTTTTTTACTATTCTTACTATTCGAAACTCTGTTCTGTTAATTATATTCTTGTTATTATTTCCTTCTTTTTTCATTTTTTAATTAAAGCATCATGGGGAAAAACCGAAACAAGTGTTACAGGCCTTCGTTTAATCTTACATGTAGCATATAATATCTAATAATATTTTTCAGTTGAATCAGAATTTAATCAGTGTGCATTAAATGTAAATGTATTTCTGATGTGAAACAGCCGCGAGAGTAACCCTCACAAGGTGGAAACAATCTAGACACAATTCTTTTAAAATATAGGGAAGAAAATTGGAACTTCGAGAGACTATTGGCGGAACACTTCAACAGACACTCGCCTGCAGAATTGATTTTAAAAACATTTCTTTTGTAAATACTGTAGTTTCCATGAGTACGGTGTAGTGCAAAAAAAAAAAAGAAAAGAAGAAGAAGGCTCAGAATCTTTTATATTTACTAGTACCTAGCCACCGAATTGCATTTCATCCTTGTTTTAGTGTAGAAAATTTCTTTCTTAGAAAAATTCTCGATCCTTTTATTTTTGAAGTACTCGGTATCTTTTTTCTCTTAAGATTTTTTGTTTTATGCCGATGAAGAGTCTTTGAAAACACATTGAAAAAAATATTTTTTGCCGTTTTATTTCTGGAGAAAAGACTTTACTTGCTCAATAATTAGCATGAAAATCGTCAAAAAAAGTTTTGAAACATGAAACCAACGTTTTTTTTTTTTTTTTTTTTTTTTTTTTTTTTTTTTTTTTTTTTTTTTGTGTACTTTTTTTGATAACTTTTTTGCATGCTTTTCCTTTGCAACCGTTCCAATTAAACAAAAATATTCTGATACATTTATCAAAATCAGAATTCTCGAAGAGATATTGTCTAAAAAAATGTTGTAAGAAAAACGTCTCTGATTAAATCGTTTTTCAAATTTGAAACTGTTGATTACATTAACTATTGCCACAAAGCAACGAAGTGAATTCACTGTCATAAACAGCATCTATATTTATACTAAATCGATATAAGTACATTAGTGAAGAATTTCATGAAAGTATGTTCTTAAAAAGCTAAAAATAAAGCTAATTGAAGAATTTTTATACATTTTTTATTTCAATATAATATTTTTCATCGTTTATACATTTAAATTTGGGATAGACAAAAGAAACAAAAATATAGTGGGCCAAAAGGACCATGTAAGTAATAATTTAGTTACCGAAAACATAAAATGGAACATGAAAGTTACGAAATGTCAACGAACATAAAAACATACGTTTTACATATTTTTTTACTGTATACATAAAACAACCTTAAATTTTAAGAGTCTACACAAATTGATTAAACAATTTTAAATTTCAAATTTGTCGTTCACGTGTGATTTAGGCGACATTTATTTCCGATTTGGCGACTATTGTCGCTATACTGACGTGATAAATATTTTATTTATTGTTTTGAGAACAAGTTTACTTTCATCCAAATTAATTTCTATGAGCAAAAGGATTTCTGCTGGAAAGTTTAAAAATTCTCATCCAACAGTTTTTTTTTTAATTCTTAAGCTATCAAACAACTGTTAATTCAAGTTCCTCAGTAAGTTTTTGTAGGTTTGCAACTCTGATATGCACTTCTATTCACAGCTGCAGAGAACATATTTCGTAATTCATTGCTAAGCAATAAAACAAGGTAAAAAAAAAACAATTTCGGCATTTGTTTGTAATGACGAATTTAGACTATTTTTATTCACAATTTCAAATGAAAGAGGGTTAGCATGTTCTAAAGGAATATAACCACTGCATTTTTGGGCATTCACTTTTGCACTGAATGGTTTAAATTTACCAGTATTGTGTCTACGAAAATTACTCCCTCCATGGGACAAGCGTAAATATACATCGTGGTGAGGCTACTGAAGACATGTCTATACTAGCCCCATTCCAGTTTGTAGTGGGGAAAATATTAATTTAATAGTAGGGGCATGCGGGAAGACTGGAGAAAGCCATTTTTTAGCAAAAATTGATCAGTTGGAAATTGAAAAGGTACAAATGTGTGAGAAGAGATACCTGGGCAGGAAATTTTGTGTATGCACAATTTTCTTAAGAAAGAAGTAAAGTGGCAGTACATTTTAGCCATCAATCAGAAAGGCAAAAGGGTTGCTGTACAATTTTTCTGACTGTGTAAACTCTAATGACAAATATTAAGTTGTTTTGTTCGTTTTGACAAGTATTTTAACCGTAAGGGCCGTGGTAGCCTGCTGGGTAGAGCGTTGGACTTCCACCTGGAAGGTCACGCGTTCGATACCCGCGGAAGACCCACCATGTACACTTGGGGATACGTGCATGTAAAACCCGTGGACCCCACTACCTCGCCCCGCGCGCAAGCAATACTAAGACCTCGGCTAATAGTTAGGGTTCTGGTGGAGAAAAGTAGTTTAACCGTACAAACAGGCTTTAGGTTTTAGGCCAATTTGCAAGGTTTCACTGTTTTTCAATTTATACATATAAAAATATAAGAACTTAAATAATGCCACATATTATTCGCTTATACATATTTGTAATTTTACAGCGTATATATTTTGTCTTTGAAACAGATTCTTAATAATGCCTATGTGTAGCCTAACAGAAAAAAAACATAACATCTACTCCAGCAAACTTTGTTAAAAATAATACTTGCTAAAGAATATGTTGTTCAGGTTAGGCCATTTTTTTTTTAAATTATGGTTTTGATACACTTTTAAGAGTTGTATTATATTGCCTAAATCAATTTCATTACTTATCAAAAAGCAACTTTTTCCGATAAATACCCGTATTGACAAATAATTTAATAAATAAGTCAAATTAAAGGTAAAAATACAAATTCTTGTAAAAAATTATGTACTAAAAGTATCATTCGGTACGTCTTTTTCAACTTATGAAAATTGTCCACATTAACCCCCTTAGCTCTAATGGACATTAGCAAAAACGAAAACGGAGCCATACACAACATCTTGCAATATTTTCTCTCCCTAGATAAAAGCTTGAGATTACAGGAGATTCATTTTCCTCAGCCCTAATTAATCGAGTGACGGAGCAAGAGTAAACATACTAATTTCCTACGGGAGAAGAGCGTATTTGACCAGTCAGCAATCCGTTGAAGAAATGTCTTATTGGTTACCTCATATATTTGATTCTATCCAATCGTGTTGCTCCTAATGTGCTACTTCTTCCAGTTCTTATTGGCCGCGGAAAATGTCGACATTCTGCCGTATTGTGGTTCTAGTAAAATGTATTTGCTGATCGGGAGTAATTGGGTTTGCCAACGTGAAACATTTCCATTTTTTCGATTTCATCGTCAGTGTAAGTATTCCAGCATTTCTCGTAGTCAATTTTAGGGCATTTTCATGTCAAAATAAATAAAAGGTGCTTTATAAACAATGTAGATAAATATATACTATGTAACTTGAATTTAAAATGACTTGGAATTCATATGTATTTGACACAATAAACGATTAAAGTCCCGTCTCGGAACTTCCGACTGCAACGAAAAGGGAGGATGCATAGCTAGACGTTGTACACAACCTAGATAACATTTTGAACTTTCTGTGACTAAACGATTTTGAGTTATTCGAGATACATATGCACATATATACGCACAGACGGACGTCATGACAAAACTAAATGTATTACCCCTAAAGAGAAAAAATGCTGTTTACGATTCTTCTCCAAAAAAAGTAGTTATTCAAACAATTAAAATTAAACACATACATTCTTTGTCTAATAATATTCAGTATTTTTTCTTTAAAAGTTTTAATCTTCAAAATTGCTCTACAAAAACTATATAAACTGTTCTTAGTTTTTACGTGCAATTCAGGTACCAAATAGTTTTTCAGAAGAATATTCTCAAAATCATTATTCAATACAAAACTTTTGTCTTTATTATTAGTTTTATTTTGCTTAATTTATTTTCCCCATTCAATGGCAGGATTTTTTAAATAAAGGAATTTTTATCAATATCTTTAAAATACATTTAATTGCCAAGCTGAAGAAGTTTATTACCAAACATTAACTCAATTGACTAAAATATTTTACATTGTTCAGAGAAAATTATCTTAAATGAAATTATAATTATAAGTAGTAAAAGGGGGGGGGGCTAATATTGTTAATATGCTTAAACAAAAGTAATTGGATAGTAATTCATATTATTAATTATGTTTATAAAATTTTGTGTTTACCTTTAAGAAAAATAAATATTCTCGATTATTATCCAAACTTTAACTGGAATATTCTCAGAATGTTTTCATCCGCCATAATTATTCTCAACTTACATCTCTAATTTAACATATTTGAATCACATACACTCTAAGTTGTTGTTTGTTTGCAATAAAGCTGCATATTGGTTCCTTTCCATTTGTAGACATGGTGCATTCCCCAGAGACTGGCAAAGCATTTTTTCATGTGGCCATCACTATTCGCGGTTTCCATTACCACTTGAGAATTTTGAAGATGGCGGCATTTGAGCTCTTACAATGCGAAAATGCCATAGGAATTTAATTTTGCAGTCAGTATCCAATCCAAATGGTGGCAAACCAAACAGATACTCATACATCTTTAACATGCCACATAATCATACCACATGGTCGCTGAAGATTTTCTGCGTCTTGAAAAATGGGGGCCCCATCTTGGGCCACAACTGTGAACTTGGGCGTACGCCACCCTGTAGGGCTCTCTAAGTAATAACAATAAAAGTAAGTAAAATATTAGAGAATTAACCTAAGTTGTTATCCAGAAAAATTGCCTTTTACGAAATGAACAGCTATAAGAAAGAAAAAGCGATAAGGGAACAAAAGCTTTTCTGTCACTTGGGTATCCAAAAGTTATCTAAGAACGTTCAATTTTCACTAATGCAATCGATATTTTGCTTAACCAAACCTTTTTACAACCAGCCCTAACTCCCATATTTCTTACAAAATTAACTGAACCTTTCTCAATTTGAAAGAATAATAAATACGTTTCTGTATTGACAACATTGATTAATTGGGGAAAAAGTAAAGCTCTCATCAATCTTTAAGTATTAGAACTTTGCGTCGGCATTTGAGTAAATAGAGTGGAAGTCAACTTTTAGTGTTCGTATCACAAAACTCGGAGCATAAAAAGTTTTCCCTGTGATATAATTTTCTTTGACATCGTGTCCGTGATTACCCTCATCAAAAAGTTGTTGAAGAATTTTCTCGAAATATTTTAAAATAAACCAAAGATGATAAATATTGAAGAATAAATAATTACATCACGTACTGCTTATTTCTTTAGTTATTGGGGCTTTGCTTGGCATCTTTCTTGTTTATTTTTCTACTAATGATAGGTAATTTTCTTCGACACTTCTGTAAAGTAATGTATTAATCTTTCTTTTTCTTTTTTTTTTTTTTTAAATTTTGTTTTGAAAATGCTAACTTTTTTTTTTTTTCACGGAAAATAAATTATGGCTATTTTTCATGAAGTTGAATATTTCCTCACGGTTTATGAGTTTAAAGAACTGTTGACCTATCAAAAGAGATTTCTTTTAATAATTTAAGCTTTAAAGCATAACTTTAGTTTTAAAAATCGCATATCATCGCTTTTAAAGTGATATTCCATACAAATTTTCATTTCGAAAGTTTAAAAAGTTATAATTATAGGTATATAGTGAGAGAATTCGCTTTCACCTTCTTTTTAACCTCTCATATATGTATACCGTATTCCAAAATGTCAAAAATGTCTATGCATTTTTACTTCCTTATACGGAACTACAGGAAGTATTGTATTCGCAAAAGGTTTCCCACTCAAATTTCGCCTAAATTTCCATTTCAGTAAACCATTTAATAAAGCTTTATTGTTTTTTTTCACCATGGTTGTCCGTTCATACGGTTCATACGTAGGTGCATATGGACCACAGAAATATTCATTTTAATCCTCCCCGAGTCGGTTTTGTCATGACGTCTGTATGTGCGGATGTGCGTATGTATGTATCTCACATAACGCAAAAACTTTTAGTCACAGAAGGTTGAAATTTCATATGTGGAACAAGCACAACGTTGAGTTGTGCACCTGCTCTTTCGGTTGCAACTGGATGTTCCAAAAAAGGTCTTTTAATGCGAGTGTCTGTCGAATTCATGCCGTTTTCAAGTCGTTTTCCTTATCAAGATATTCTTCCGAAGGCATCATTCAATACAACTCCATTGTTAAGTATATAAGAGCTCATTTAGGAATAAATTGTAAGTATGTCGCCAACTTTGGCAAGATATCGCCAAATTTGACGCGAAAATAGAGAAACCAAATCCAGTGTCAGTTTGGCATTACGAGCAGTGTTTAACGATTTTTTCCGTCGAACCTCCATGTTAAAGCATTTGCGAGAATGATATAAAGTGTCTTATTCTGTTGTTTGAAAGATATATCATTAAATAAGCATAGTACAAGGAAGTAATGTGGCGCAGATTTTTTCTACTTGCTGTTTATAGCTTTTTGTTTCCAACATTTCGATAAAAGTAGAAAGAAAATTAATTTTGAGTGCAAGCAAAACATTGCACAGCTTTTGTTCAAATTATAAACTAATATACTTCAAATAGTCATCAATGCATAGCTGATTTCTTTAAAGAACAGAATTAATTCAACTAAGTAACATTTTCGAATCATTCAACAGCATGAGCATTGTTGTGTATTTTTTTACGATGATATAAGAAATTTATTGCGCACAGTTTAGAAAAATAATACTTTCACAATTATTTTGCCTCAGCGATTAGTGCTTTAAGCAAGAAAATGAGTTACGGTCAGAACATGCTTCAAGCGTGTCCCCTGCCAATAGTTACTGGGTAATTAATTTATCACCTCCAGAACAAGAGAAAATATTTAAAACCCTGACGCCACGATTAAAAAAATTAATGGGTTTCAACATTTATAATAAATTACAAAACAATTTTGACGTGCCACTATGGGAAAACCATAAAATTGATGATGCTAATAAAGTGAACCTTTTAATTTACAATGTAATAATGTTGTAGCATCTCTTGTATATTATCTAGTTTACCTTTTTTGTGGAACTATACATTATTTTTAATTTTAATATCCCCATTCTCTCTCCGGTTTAGTTCTGATTAAATATTAAATTTATCGAGACCAGCTTTTTCTATGTAAAACCCGAATTTTTCTGCTTAAGATTAGATTTTCTTAAATCCTCGTGATCTTGGGGACAATTTGCCATAACTAGAAATTGCTGCATTAAAAACAATTGAGGAAATTTATATTGAATTTGAAGATGAAAACTTAGTTTAAATGATAACTCAGTAATTTAATGTCAATCAAAACTAAATTAATTTTCCGAATTGTTCTTTAAAAAAAACGTTCTAAACTGTTCAAAATTGCTCACTTTGTCTGAAAAATCAAAGAAGAGTTCAAATTTCAAATCAGATTTTACTTTAGAAAAAAAAGAAAAAAACTTGCGAAGTTTTTTTTAATCGAGAAAAAGATTTTTCTACTTATCGCAATGCAGAAAAATTGGAGCGAAATTAATGTGTCCCTTATTTCGTTCACTTTTGAAAAAAGTTTTTTTTTCAGTTAACATGATTATGAGCTATATTTTTTCGATACAATTCACAGCTATTGTGCATCCACACCAATGACGATGAAGACATTTTGCATCTGTTGTAATATAGTGTTGCTATGATTATCAAACTAACAGCGAGGATTTACCTTCTCTACAGAGTAATCAACAAATCACTGTCGTCTGGGTAAAAGTCACTTAATAACTTAATAAAAATGCCAATCAGTCAATAAGAAGGATTGACTATTCAATTATGTAGAACCAATGAAGCACGCTGAAATTCTTCTTGCCTCCCGCTCTTCTCTGTTGCCCTTGGAAACCGTAAAATAATAGCTTTGAATCTGAACGATTTAATTATTTTTTTTTCACTCATTCATTCAATCATTCTTTCACTCATTCCTTCACTCTTTTCCCTCATTCATTAATTCTTTCACTCATTCCTTCGTTCATTCTTTTCCCTCATTCATCCAATAATTCATTCTTTCATTTATTCTTGCATTAATTCTGAAATATGCTTAAAAACCCAGGTCAAAACATTTCATGGGAAAATAAGCTCGTTTAGTTCTGGATGAAGTTGATATCTGAACACGTCATATGTTCGTTTAGATAAAGTTTTTTCCAAGCAAATCCGTACGTTTGGTCAGGATTTATATTGGATTCAAATTTCCCCTTAGGCGATAAAACTAAATTTTTTTAACTCATCAAAATGAACAAAAATTGCTCAAATAAAAAAACTACTTCCTGTCGAGAGCTTCTTGCCTTAAGTTTGCTCGAAGAAACTTGGATTTTAAGCCAAGTGTTTACATCATTTGCTTCATTTTTCCCCATATAACGTTAAAAATTTTTGAACTGTTCAAAATCGAGCGAAATATTGCTCCTTGTTCATATCTTTCTATTGCAAAAAAAAAGTCTTTTGAATCAGACATTTCCATCAAAAATTATTAGGGGGGTGCAGACAGACCGACGGACAGACAGAAAGACTGACAGACACACATTTTCCTCATCTCAAAACCCTACTCTATTTTTTTATTTTTCAAATTTATTTAATTACTTTTTTTTATAATATTTTTTTTAACTTTTAACGATATTTTCACGATACATTAAGCCTTCTTTTGTACTTTTTCCTCTTTTTTTTTCTTACTCTTACGGGAAAGTAGGCTAAAAGTATACCCTTCGAGCATCATAAATATTTTAACTGGAGTAATTAATCCTCTGACTGCTCTTTTTTTTTTACCGAATTCACTTCAAAGTATGCACGTTTTTTTTTAAATTGCTTATTTGAAATCTACATATGTTTTGGAATTTAAATCAGTAATATATTTTTTCAAAAAACATTTTTTTAGTATTATTTTGGATCGTAGGAACAGATGTTCTGAAACATCCATTTTAGGCATAAATTTCGGAAAATTTGTGCAACTAATGCCATCTCTGGAACAAAACCTTAATTAAAGTCTAAATACTTCAGAAATTGCATTACTGACGTTTGAACAAGGTAACATCAGGACAATATTTTAAATGCACGTAAAGAGCTCGTGGAAAGCGCATGATAATCAGTTATTTCGGTTAGAGGATTAATTTAAAACCAAATTTACTGCAAAAATTGAAAGCATCCTTTTTTTAGTTTCATGGAATTATTTGTACAGTGGATAAAAATATAGATGAATAGAAACGTCAAAACAACAATTATTATCGATTTTAAATGTTGCTGCACAATTTTTATTAAAATGCAACAAAAATGAAGCAAGGGGCTGAATAGGGGAAGTTGGGGCACAGTGTTACATGTTCTTTCTTTTCATCTATGGCATCAAGATATGCATCTATATGAAGCAAACAAATCCCTTAAAATGACCTTTGATATCTTACTTACAGGTTACATATCATTAAAATTAAAAAAAGAGTAACATTTCTTTGCAGTATTTAATGTTTTTGTTAGTAATAAACATTGTAACACTATGTCCCATTGGTGGGGTTCAATGTTACATTATAGTTGCAATAAAGAATGGGATTAAAATTCATTTGAATTGAAATGTACAGATATCTAATGATTTATAATAAAAATTCAACTTTGTGCAAATAGACTGTAATAAAAATATAATTACACGTTAATTTAAAGCACAAATGAGCATTAAAATGCAGACATATGTTTCGGGATTGCTTGGAATCTAGAAGCTCCCTGTCGCATTGAAAAAGGGATTCCAAGCAATCCCGAAACATATGCATTTAATGCTGCATTTTAATGCTCATTTGTGCTTTAAATTAACGTGTAATTATATTTTTATTACAATCTAATGATTTGTTATGCAGGATTAAAATAAAATACCTCATTTTATTAGTTTACACATAATAAGCAGCTTTAAATGCGAGGAAAAATACAGAGAAGAAAAAAAGAACATTTTATATCAGTCTTTATTGTTAGGGCCTACGCACTTGAGAAAACAAAACATTAGAATGATTGTAGCCTACAGATACCAGAGCAGATGATAACATAATATTAAAGAAATTGGAAGGTTATTTTAGATTTTTATAAGACGTTAAATCCACAGGGAAAACCAGCATTTCTGCTTTTCTTGTTGTCCCTCCTGATGGAGTTGGGACTGGGAGAGGAAGTTTGGCAATGATTTTTGATTTTTCAAATGAATAAACCTCATTTGTTCAGGAAAATGTATAAGATGGAAAAATTCTTCTCGTGTCACGAAATCGAACTTATTTTTAATTTAATAATTTTTACTAAATTTAGGGGACTGACAATCAAACTTTTATTTACGTACTTTAAATTACCAATTAATTTAAAATGGAACTCGAAATAAATTTTGTGAAAGTCTGATTCTTCCTTTATTAAGCTATTATGTATGTGGCAGTGTGCCCCATTTTATCCTGTAACACTGTACCCCATGTGACATTGCTTGTAACAAAAAATTTTTATGACTACATAATGTGAATTGAGATCATCCATTTTAACTCAATAAGACCTAAACACAAATAGCTTTATCACAAAAATATTATTCATTATAAAGTAAACAGCACTCATGAATAACTAAAATTTAATTACAAACACAAAATTTTACTTTTAACATGCAAAAATAGAAATTTACTTACAGAAGTGTAATTAATGATGCAAATTCGTTCAAAACACATGGACTTATGGAAAACAAGATGGCAGATAAGACTGAATAAATTTTAGCTAATATTGCTACCATTTTTAAATGAAATTCACTTGTACCCCATGTAACACTGTTCCCCACCTCCCCCTACTGTATCTCACAGAAGCTTACTTTTTATAGTAAAACTGGATTTCCGAAGTTCTGTCTTGATTAAAAATTTTAACCGAAATTTATTGTGAATATATTGGAGCAGGATATCTCTTTGTAATAGGATGGGTGTTAATCACATAGCTGTAATTCAACCGACGCTAATGTACAGCGCCGATGTTCATTCTCTCCAACTGGACGGATTACTACCAGCACCAGGTTGATTGGCTAAAGCTGGTTAATGAGAAGATAGTATGGTGCAAATGCAGTTGTTCAGGAATTGGAATCGTTTGAAATTGTTAAAATTGAGTTGTGAAAGATAGTTAAACAGAATGCCGATTAGGAGACTAAATTAGAAATAAAAAATTGGCATTAACGAAAATAATTGCGTTTAATTGTAAACTCGTTATCTTGTTGTTCCGTAATAGTCTGCTGCTATTTTCGCACGGGAGATTAAAAAACTTCAGCAAAACCTAGCCTGGGTTTCAGGCTTCACCATTTACCAACGGAAAAGGTATTGGTAATGACAATATATTGTCACATATACACGTAAATCATTTCCTTTATTCAAATTCTTAGGTATTTCTAACATTGCTTGTACTTAATTTATTTATTTACCTACGCTTTACAACTCGGTGGTAAATGGAATAGTTTTCTATTTTTATATTATTTTTTTCTAAACTGAACAACGTGAAAAAAAAATCGCACAAGCCGTTGCACATCCCAACAGCTCTACAAATCGATATTAAGTAAGGCATTGAAATCCGTTAAGTTACCGATGTCTCTCTATTGTGAATTCTGCCATAAATGTAAGATTTGATCAACTAATTAGGTAGTAATCCAAGATGGCTTAAATTGCATCCGAGCATGTCCAAACCATGCTTTATATCAACATGATCTGGTGAACAAGTCAAACATTATATGCTTGAAGACTTGCAAGAGTCTTGCACTTTTTTGACGAGCGTTGTTTTGCTGATAAAAGGGCTCCTGAGCTAATTGATAGGATTGGTGATACCAGCACGAATAGAAGTGATTGGCTACTCCAGCAGATAGCTTCCTCAGAGTGTCATGCTAAGCGTTATGACAGTTGTCGCTCACTAACAAATTCTAGATTACAATAACTAACCTCTATGCCTCTACACGTGTATACGGGAGACGCCAGCACTTAAATAAAAGAAAAGCTGGATTCTTTGCCGAAATTTACTTTTTCTCTAATCAGAGCTTTCCTATAGCTTGCCCAGGGTAGATACTAATCAGATGATAATACCTGTGATCAGAGGTTACTGGAAGCTCCCTTAATGTATGCCGAACTCTAAGCCGAAAGACAAAAAGTAGCGTCTTTTTATGGTGTATTGATACCAACAGATCTATGCCTACTTGAAAATGGTGTCGAATAAATGGTAGCATCAGTGCTGGTGAGAACGTGAATGGTTAAAAAGGATGCACAAAATAACTTGGATTAGAAGACTTGTCACTACTCATATCATAAAACCATCGATGGTTTACGTAAAAATGGGTTCATTTACTGAAGAACAAACTTTTTTTTTTGTATAAGATATTAAAAAATACAATACATGCATTAAACCATTTATTTTTCTTTCTTTTTTTTTTTTTTTCTTATTTAATATTCTTTACTAAATGCTTTATTTTTTCCTCGGGTATGTTTTGCTGTTTTGGGAGCTTTTATACCTCAAATGTGTGTTTGGAAATCTTTCTGCTTTTACTGTAACTTCCACTTGTCATTTTTACGTGTCTAAAACTTTATTGTTTTCTTTTGCTTCATCACAGGTTACACTCTCCAACGAACAATATTCGAAATCCGCAAATTTTCAGCCAGCAAGGCCTTCAAGTATAGAGCTCACTGCACTTCTGTTTACATATTCCACAAACATAAGAAGCGCAAACCTGATCTTATTTTTTCCAAAGCAAGAAAGAATCTAATGCTTTTGTCTTTTAAACCAATATATACAAAGTAATAAAAAGCCCTTTTGTAACATCACACATTTAACCCCTTAACTGGTTTGCTCGTACGGCGTACGGGCTACCCAAAAATGGCCTTAACTGGTTTACCCGTACAGAGTACGGACATTCATTAATATTTCCGCCTTTCTTGTTTTGATTTGCCCGTATTATTAACAGATTGAAAGAGAGTCATTCAGGGGCATTTGTGTTTCAAAGTTATAAAATAGAAAAATGCATACATTCAATAATTATGAATTTTTAAAACAAATGTTTCATTTTCCTTTTACCAAGTCAGGACTTTAATTATATGCAATAAAAAATATGCTTTTTTAGGAACACTTGTTGTTAAAAAATTGACCAGTTAAGGGGTTAATAATCCTTCTTTTTAAAAATTATTTTCGTTGAGCACACTATTGCCCAAATATCAGTAGCAGAATATTACAAGAATTTAATAAACTAAGATAAATAGCATCAGTAGATTGAAAAGAATTTAAATAACCATTTCTCTTTTAAGCTTTTATGAAGAAAACTGGATAAAAACGAAATAACACAAAAGGGGGACACATAAAACCACTACTCATTAAATGGTAAATAGTAAAATGAAAAGTTCTAGAAAACTATGACATGTATTTCCAGAAATGTACTAACATTATTAAATTCAGAGACAATTCATTAATTACGAAAACTGTTAAATTAAGCATTTAATTAAGGAAACTGCTATCCCTATAAGGAATTTCAAGAACTTAACATATTTAACAAATAAAATGATTCTAATACTTTCATCTCATTCTTAACTTTAATTTTCAATCTCCTCGCCCAAATACAGTTAAATAGGGTAATAATTAATCATTTCTAACAGCCGTAGTTATAATATTAAAAGAGCAATAAATTTTCTAACGTAAAACTTCTACAGAATTTAAACTAGTATTAAAATAAAGGTTATTTATATCACCACCTTAAGGTGATATAAAAATTGCAAAAGAAATACTTCTTGTACTTTATCATCGTTGATTACTTACTTTAATTAAACGTTAGCGGAAATAATTAGCTCATTTAATTTGACAAAGGATTTAAATACTGAGTCTGAATTTAGTTCTATTTATTAGTCTCTTGTTTGAATTTTGTAAACACCTTCATTTTGTTGCTTTCATAGAAACCTTCAATGAGTAGGACGATTGCAAAACCTTTTAATTAAATATTTTAAAATTTTCTACATGATTCGTCGATACATTTATATCGATATTTTTAAATTCTGTTTTATTCATTAAAGGCTCTGACTTATGTTTATGCACGTAACATAATTATATTTATTCATTAAAACGAATTGCGGCAGCAGAATTTCTAGGGCCGCACCGACGGGGGGAATGAACGGTACTGGTCGCCCCCAGAAAGCATCAGATATCCGGTATCCCACCGACTTTTATCCAGCCACTGCGGAAATATATAGTGTCTGCATATATATATATATATATATATATATATTATAAATATGACTTATTTTGCATTAATTAGGCTCTTAATCCTTTAGAAGGCGGTGGTAAGTATAGCTACCACTAAAAAATAATAAACTTATAAATGTTTGCAATAAGGTACTTTATCCCCTCTGGTTGTCAGAAATTTGTAAAGACTGTGGAAAGTATATTTACTACGAAATACATAATTATTTTAATGTTTTTAAGCATCTTCTCTCCTTCCCCCCAAAAGGGTGGAGTAAAAATCATGTCATTTTATTCAATGACCTATATGATTTGCTTTTTAAAAACTAATCTAAATTCGAAAATTAATTCAATATTCCACTACTAGAAGAAAGTGGCCTTATAAAGGGTTAAAGTTGGATCGAAACCTTCTGAAGCTCTAAGGAAGTTGTGGTAATAGTTTTGTTCAACATTAGATGCATATTCAACGTTTCAATGCAACTTCTTATGCTTATTAAAAACAGGGTGAATTCAAGCATAACATTTCATACCTACATAACTTCATATCTTCATATAACCAATGCAAGAAAATTTTGTAATTCATAATTTTAATCATCAATTATCATTTATCACAATTTTAAATGTGTTGCGTTAAATGACTATGTAAACAACACAGCTACGCAAGAGTTAACCACACATGAGAGATCTAAAAATCCATTTAACAAATATTGTCAGAAAGTATTATTCACATGATAAATTGGTTTCCATGAAAAAAATTTCATTGCAAGAAATCCATCTTATTGGACCAAAAAACGCTACGCATTAATTTCTTTTAAAAAACTAAGCAATAGGAAAGTTTCGACCGAAGAGAAATTCTTATTTTGATAACTAAATGCAATTAAGACAATAAAAAAACCTCTAAAATTCGTCAACGACAGACTCAGAAGACCGTTATAATTTTTTTATTAATTTTTAAAAATCCCACGTGCAAAAACGGGAATAGAGCTAAGCGCGACGCCCTCTGACGTCACCCTTCACGTTCTACTAGTTTGCTTTCTATACTTCTCATTATTTTAGTGGTACTTTGAAATTATTGCTTCATTATGAAGACTATTTCTAAAAGGTCAATCATACAATGTGCCTAAGTTGACATCAATAATATTTTATTTTATCTAAGTTCAATGCTCCAGAAACGAGAGGAATGAAGCAAAGCGACACCCCCCGGAACTCAGTTTCCGGGGGGTGTCGCTTTGGCTCTCTTATTATTCTAGCCAAGTTGTGGCGTTTTTCCACTGGTGTGACGCACGTGAGCAGAAATTGTTTTTGCGTCTCTTATTGCGCTTGAACTTTAAAAATTGTTTAAAAAAGAAATACTTCTAGCAGAACATTTTTCCCCCACAGATGATGTTTATAGACGTTATTCTATCAAATAAAAACAAAATCGAAAACTTACCAAATTGTCAGTCTTTTTTTTCGCTCAAAAAACAGTCGTCACTTCTGACATGGTAGCAGAAAAGTAAATATAATTAACTTCTGCGCAATGCTTTGGATTTTACTTTATTCTCTGCAATAAACTAAAATATAAGATTTTAAAAGGGAAAAAAAGAAAAGTTCAAGCCCATATGATTCTAAGTATACTCTATCCGAAAAACAAATTTCTTTATTTTTACTTTCTTATTTATTTATTTTAAATAGTAAACTGTCCTAAAAGAGAAAAAGAAAACTTCGCGTGTGGCTTCCCACTGGAAAACAATGAACACTCAAATCTACTTTAAGTTATTCTTATGCAACATAATCAGTCACCAAAGAAACCTGTTTCAAAGAAGTCATTTTTAAGCTCAGAATGAGACAAAAGCCTATAATATTTTCTAGCATTATATTGATGCAATTAACAGAAACAGCAAAATTAACAGCTCGACAATTAACATTAAAATTTTGATTCTGTTAATTTGTTCATTACAAATTGCTGAATCAATTAAACGTTAAACAGGACCGGTTGAAAAATTACAACCATGTAAAGCGTAATTCAATAATGAGTTAACGAATGAAAATTAATTCATTTAACAAAATGTTTCTCCCACAATGCACCAGAATATGCCATCTGAAATGTCGAAATTAATTCGGAGGTATTAATTCCTCAGAAATAATAATAACTTCTTTTGCAATTGGAAGGGAAATAAACTGAAGGACAAAATTACTTTATGATTGCATGTTATGGTATGAATGGAATATCATTGTTTACATCCTGATAAGCTTCTATTACCACTGAAAAACGGGTGGAATTACATGAGAAGAAAATGGGATTTGTTCTTTTCAAACAATGAACCAGGATTTATTTACGAAATTCGAAAGCATTTAAATTGATCTCTATCATAAAAGAATGTTTAGAAAATAATATACAAGTACTGTGCATGTGCCTGACATCAAAACCAATTTTAATGACTTTAATAAAAACTTATGAATATTTCGCCACCGTTCTAATAAAAGCACTAAGCCTATAGCACCATTTTTGAAATACTGTTCATTTAAAATTCACCTCCTTACGACGAATAACGGTAAAAACCATTTTAAAGACCTGTACCTCTTCTACAATAGGTTTACTTTTGTAACTAATTTTGAAATTGCGCAAAGTCATTTTTTTTTTTTTTTTTTTTGGGGGGGGGGCATAGCGACTTTTATCAGCTAGCCAAATTTATTGTTAATCTTTTTTCCGAAAAGATATTTCTTTAAATTATGCATTACCATATTACCATCCCCTACTTGCTGTCTTTCGCCAACCCCCAGAACTGCTGGCCACTGCATTCACGTCTGGCAAGTATGGCTTAAACAATCTGTTCATATGTCGTTCTATTGTGGTTCCCTTAAATAAAGGATTTTATGTGTGAGATTTACTATTGTTGGATTCATCGTGTGCAGCATGTTTTGATAACTTATTTGCGTTTATTTTGGGAACCAAATAATATTAAATAAATGTGCAAATTTAAACCAAATATTTTTAAGCATATTTTGCTTATTATAGTATCCGAAATATTTTGTAATGAATGTTAATTATCTTATCACATATAATTAAATTTTATTTTTTTATATTGATGCTACAAGTTTTTTTATAAAATTATTCAATTTTGTGGA
This sequence comes from Octonoba sinensis, assembly GCA_038502835.1. Lineage (NCBI taxonomy): Eukaryota > Metazoa > Arthropoda > Arachnida > Araneae > Uloboridae > Octonoba > Octonoba sinensis. The sequence goes on along the minus strand of CM076600.1, from coordinate 104,214,102 downwards.
ACGTAAAGGTTTGCAATGTTTGGCAACAGAGATTTCTCATATACGTCAATATGGAAATTCCGCTAAATAAATATTTCACCAAGTTCACATAAGTAAGAATAATGTAAATCAGCTGTTTCAAACTTAACTTTCGCGCGTACCGTTTCAATGATGTACAGATCAGTTGATTTCCACTAAACTATTAGTAATGTGTTTTTAGAATCAAGTTACATTTACGGTGAAGTTGTAATAACGGAAACTATTTGTTCAGCATTAATAGCTACTTATCGTTATTGATGTATTCTATCAAAAAATATTAATGACACATGGCTTCAAGTACTTTTGAATTAAAATAGTAATCATACATTTTTATATTGTTATGTTTATTTGCGTATTTAAAAACTATTGCGAGTATTACCAAGCGTGCACAGCTCCAAAACCATTTCTCTGAATAAAATAAGCTTCAAAATTCAATAACTTTAACTTACGCAGTTTAGCATTTGAATTTTTGTGATTTGCATTAATGAATTTAAATGCATTCTACTGAACCATTCTATCTAATACTACCTATCGTGCTTATCTATATCTTCTCTTAAGATCTTTGTCTGAAATATACACATTCGTAACAGTGAATTCTCCAAAGCACGAATACAACACAACAATGCATTTTCTACGAAGACGCATCAGAGCCTTTCTCATTAAGAACTGCCTTCAAAGTTCACTTCAAGACAGATGAACATGCTTTCTCAAACACAACAACTTAGGCAACTGATTTATAATTATCCTTTATAGCGCTTCATGATTAAATGCTTTGTGAAGCCTGCTTAACTTTTATGCAAAGATATAAAGGCATGCATATTACATATGTAAAAGCATAACCAAGGGAAAGAAAAAATATTCTGTTTTCGCTGATGGGCAGTTCGGAAAAAGTGCAATAATGGCACAAAATGCACATAAAAATTTCAGGTTAGCAGGAAAATTTCTCGATTCGCGGAAAATGCGTTGAAATTTCAGCGAAGTGCAAGCAAATTTGTTTTTTAAAAAGTTACTTTTTCGATTATGGGTATTGCCGGGAAATGGCCATTGGTAAGTTTGTATCAAAAACTTGAAGTGTGTTGCATCATTCCTTCAATTTTGGCCAAAAATATACGGCGAAATACAGCAACTCAACATTTTGACAAAATTTGTCAAGAACATAGGTGAAAAATTTACTATGATTATTCCATCATTTGCAGCACAGGCATACACTTCAAATGTTTTATGTTAATTTAATGATACCAATAACACCTTTGCTAAACAACTCCTCCAAAATGAAAACTAAAATAATAATGTCTCATATATAAGCGGCTTATTCTGTCTGTCTGTCCGCTATAGAATCCCAGGCCGTTTTACCGATCGGGACCACATTCGGCACGGTTAATGTTTACGACCCGAGGAACTCATCGCTGCAAAAATGAAAGTTGTGACTGAATTAGTTTTTTTTTTTTAATTAATTTTTTTTAGTTTTTCAATTATTTTTTTGACCCGTTTTATTTTGTTTTTGCATTGCTCTGCCGTCGTTTCCAGCCAAATAATTACAGTTGCCGTGTGAACAAACAAATCAATGCAGTTGCCATTGTTGTAATAAATATACTAATAATAATCAAAACCTTTCTCGAGCATATTGAGTGAGGCTTCGCTGTATTTGCAATCTCCGTTAAAAATTAATGTATACGAGAATTTAATTTAATCCTTTCTTTCTTTTTAATTTATTTCTTTATCGTCTGCGCTTTTTTTTATTTTTCTTATTAGAGTGGCAGAGCTCTTTTTGCCCAGTTTCGTTAAGACTTTTGCTTTGAAATGCATAATAAAGTTTTCAATAAGTTATTTCGATGATAAATATATGTTTTTCACAAAAATTTTGATTATATAGTAAAAAATAAATATATAGTAATGTGGGGCAGTAATCAAAGGGGCGTCCTCGCTGCCTGACCTGGGCAATTCAGTTTGAATTAGCAGACACCTTTGCACAAATAATTTTAATTACAATTTATAATATCTAGAACAGCGTTCATTTCGTATGACCGCCGGGCTTACTAGTAATAATAATAATAATGCTACAAATTTTGTTAAAAAAGCACTAGGCCGCAATTTCTACGCATTTGTGACAAATTAAATTGTCTTGCAAACTTCTGGCTTTCTATGTGCACTTTGTGCCACCATAGCAGCTCTTCCGCTCATCATCGGAAAAAGAAAAAAAAGCTTTTTTGGCCCATCTTACTACATATATGCTTGTTTACCAATCTATCATAAGAAATATATTTTTTCATTTTTATCTTGGCAACGCAAGGATGCACAGGTAATACTTCAATAATTTATTTATTTTCCTTTCAATTATCTATTTATTCATTTATTTTAATGCACGAAAAATCCAAAATCGGATAATAAGATCATTTTTAAACCAGAAGTGTATTTCGGAAACCGGATAAACGCACACAAATAATATTAACGATACTTCTTCAAAGAAATTTTGTGAGATAGATTATCATCGTTCCGAATTTATTTCATTCTGGTTTATTTCAGGCACAGGAATTAACTTTAAAAGCAAAGCATGATAAATAATACTTAATCTTTTTAGTTGTGTATCTGAGGAGAATAAAAGTAAATAGACATGGGATTAAATTATCAAATAGGTCATTGCTCGAGGTGGCAAAGAAGTCTTAGATATTACATGAAAGTATACTTTCTGCTACAAATGGCATGATTCACTTTGTGCCAAGTCTTAATGTTGCAGTAAACCTTTATCCGCACTTTACTCTCACAGCAATGAAATGATCATCAAATAAATGTACATTTGTTCTATAGCTTCAAAGACGAGAAAGAATGTTTCAGGAAAAAGTGAATTATTTTCCTGTATAGACAATGTATTTCTGTTCAATCTGTATTTCAAAATTAAAAAACTTGTTATAGTTACTGCAGTAAAAATTCGTCAGTGGCTATTTAATAGATAGCAAACTTTTATTTATTTCATATGGAACAAAAAAAAAGATATTATTAAAGCGTTTGATGTATAACGGAAATAATGTTCCAGTGAGAAACTGGATAATTGATTGAATTATTTTTAAAATGGATTTATCAGGAAAATAAGAGATGTGATAAATGCATAATGAAAAGTCGAGAAATAATTTGAAAAGTGCACTCCTTTCGGAACGGATGTCAATAGCAAAGTTACGGATCCGTTCTACGATCTCAAATTTTGAGAAAGGTCCATTCTTACAAACAAAAATTTCGTAAAGGATCTGTTTCCGGGACTCAAAAATACCCTAAATAGGTCCCTAATAGGATCCAAAATTGACAAAATATTGTATTTTTAGAATATAGCTTTCTATCTCAACACCACAGGGAATTCCTCTGAAGAAAAGAACTTAATAGCGTCAGCAATAGGTTTTGTATAGAACAGGATTGTTTTTCTTTTTATTTATTTATTTATCCATTTATTTTTTATTTACGCATTTTATATATTTGTTTATTTTTAATCTCAATAAGAGAGACATCATTGATGCGTTGAATTACGTTTTGGTCATTGCGAGACAGGTCGAAGTAATACTTTACATGACATTTGAAAAAAGCAATAAAACGCTTTAAGGCAACTGTGAGCATTAAAAGGGCAACATGACTATGCGCTCTGTCAAATAAGCCTAGAAGTCATCAATGAGTGGAATATTAATGCTTGACCATATTAAATTAATGAGATATCCATGTTTTAAAATTTTCTTTAAAAGTAAATAACCTATAATTTATTATACAACTGAAGAAAATATTATTAGATATTATGATCTTCCAATTACCTACGACATAAATAAATTTCGTTACACAATGTACTACATTTTAAAAAAGGTCACTTTTATGAACTTGTTTCTATTTATGTAAAAATATACAGAAAAATTTTGTTTTTTTACAAAAAGTTCTTGTGGTTTTCCTCTTCTTTCGTATGAAAATAAAAAAACAAAAGGAAAAAATTTTCTTCCATAAGAGTGACCTGCTTTAAATGCAAATATCAAAATAACTTACAGAAAACAAGCTTATGGTTGCATATAACGAATCTTTATAAGGAATTTGAGGTGCAAGAAATTAAAATCTTCGTCACAAAGCACAGAGGCAAAATGTTCCAAAGGACATATAGTGTACAGTATTCTCAAGGTCGAAACTTACTTGCTAACATTTTGCACTTGGGCAACTTCATTACACACACGTAACGGCATGTATTAACAGTAGGCATTGCACTAAAGCACTCACTTAAGCGCAATTTGCATAAACCGTCATTTTGCAAAGTCTCAAAACAATGAAATTTCAAGTTCATTGCGTTTCTGCGACAATCGCCGCAACTAGATTGGACAGAGTCTTTGATGAAAGACATGTAATGAATTGCGTTTGCCTTTCATTAGAGAAGCGTGAACAAAGCTTTACTGTTTCACTGGAGATGTCCCACCAAGAACGGATGCAAAAAAGATGTATAAAAATTCCAAAACAAATAATAGTTTCAATTTGCTCGCGCTATAATGATCCTGCGTTTCAACGAGCAATGCGTTATAACGACCTATGAAAGGGAACCGTTTGACTTCCGTTTAAGATAGTACCTTATTTATTATTTGATATAACGACCGTGAAGAAACTCGACTCTTAATATAACGGGCCCTCCCTCCTCATGAAGGTCTGAATCAGACATGTAGGCATTTTCCCATTCTACGAATTCGGAAGGTTGCCTTTCTCTGGCACAGGAGAAAGAAAAACAATGTTAACCTTCATTTTAAAAATTGACCACCTCTTCTCTCAGACATGAAATATCTCCTCTTTCCCAACGTTTTCATAGTAAGCGTATAGTTATATGGTACATATATATCAGGGTTCACGCTAGGCCTCGGGATTGCGCGATTCCTGCAATATTTTTTGAAATCCCACTCAAAAAAGTTTTGTTTGCGCGCTGTTCCCGAAACTAGTGGATATGCGTTCAAAAGATCGCGAAACAACTATTATATTCTGATATTAAATACAAAATAAAAACTAAAAGGAAAAGGAGTATGTCTGTTTTCAACTGCCATCTTATCCCCATTAATGAAAACAAGGATCCAGCAACCCTATTTATGTTTTAGAATGGAATCGTTTCAAAATTTACGATCTAAAAAAATTAATCTTTCCAGAAAATCAGGATTGAAAAAAAGATGCATATGAAAGTATCGGCCCCCACTAACATATCTCCTATGTCTACATTCTTTTATTGTGTCATTTAGTTCACTTTATAACGGACTAGCTGTACCCGCACGGCTATGCCCGTGTTAAAAAAATGAAAAGACCGGTTTGCCATTGTGTATATAGTGATGACTTTTTTAGGTGTAAATTATGTTATTTTATTAAAATGTATAGCATTCCACATAATTAAAAATTAGCTGCCCACGGCAATCAACCAGAGATCCTACACATTTAAGCATTTTTTTTTTTACAAAACACATGCAATAAAAAAAGAACGAAACAAAACAAAAAAGAAAATATTTGAAAGAAAACGCATTTTGTATGTTTAGTTCAAGTACCCACGCAAAAAGGACGATTATAATAAATTAGAATAGTTTTAATTAAAAAAAAATTAGTATAATTAATTTTTATCAATTATTTATTGACATTAAAACAGAAAGACGAAATTTTGTAGCTTGCAGAAACAAATAGCAGCATGCACAGCTTTGAAAGCGGAATAAACCTTTCATCAGAGCTCAAATAGGAAAATAACATGTGTGCTAATTCACTGGCGAAAAAAAAAATAAAATAAATGAAAGTATAAATAGTAAAGTAAGTTGGAATAACAAAAATCGCTATAAAGGATAACATTTCTTTTAAAAACTCCTGTGCAGTATGGAAAATGGTCCCGTAAAATACATGCCAAAATAAGGAAATCAAAATAAAGCTATCGATCGCCTGTGAGCCGCAGAAAATAAATTTTAATTCGTTTTAAAAAAATAATAATCAAAATCCAAAAAAAGAAATAAATTAATTAAAAATCGGCTGCTCCTCAAAATGCTAAAAACCGCAAACAATAGATTTCAATTCGTCAAAAGAAAAAAGGATCAATCGTCAGTTGGCATGGTAACAATTAAATTTAAAGTTAATTACCGTGAAAAAATAATTTCGAACTGCAGAGAAAAATGCTTATAACTTCTTTTCTAGTTAATTTAGAGGCTTCGAATTTTCGCAAGAAGAGCGAAACTCCTGCCGGAGTAGTTTTTACGCGCTTTTCAACGGTATCAAGCTCGAAACGATGCGATAATTACTTCCCATAGAAAATGACTATTTTATGAAAATTTCGGCTATAAATTGGAATAAAAGAAGAACAAATTCGAATTTCAGAAAAAACTCTCCGAGGTGCACACCCCCATGTTCCAAACTAATTTCTTGCCAAATTTCATGAAAATCCGCTGGACGGCCTGGGCCCTACGCCGGAGACAGACAGACACACACACACACACACATACTTATTGCTTTATTATTAGTAGAGATTAAAGTTTCAGCCTGTGTTTAACGAATCATCAAAATATCTATTAAAATGCCTCGATTATTAGGAAAGTGTAAAAGGCAGAATTCCATATGCACGAATTTTTCAGATAATTAAGCGTGTAAAAATTTGGGCTCAATTAAAAATATTGAAGGTAATAAGGTTTCAAGAAATCAAACAGTAAAATTTGAATCATTTTCACATAGAATAAAAGTGAATTATCACTTTACCTTTTTTTTAAATTTAAGTTCCCACTTAAATTTTAAAAATCCCACTTAACACTTTGGTCAAAGTGGGAAACCTCACCTTGTATTTTTCCCTAATGTGAATCCTGTATATGTTACGGTAAATGTCCGAAATCGGAGAATGTCGACATTTACCAAATGGTGCCCCCCATGTCGGCATTCTCCAATTTCGGACATTCGCCGTAACATATGAAAGGTTCACTGGAAAAACGACCCAAGTCACATACTACTTTTTGAACTTTGCTTTACGTTTTATTATAAATTATGTATTATAAATGAATATAAATTATGTATTGTAAATTTATGCACTATAAGATTGATTTTGGGTGTTACGGAAAAGTAGGCTCGTATAGTTAAAATTAACATTTATGTTATAAGATGAAGGAATAAAAGATAAGGCAAATTTCAAAAAGTAGTATGTGACTTAGGTCGTTTTTCCAGTGGACCCTTCATATATATATATACATCAGTACCTACCTTACTACGGGGGTGTGGAAGGAACATCCCCGGCGACACCCGTTAGGTGGTGTTGCGAGGGTAACACCCCAAAATGAGATAAAGATTTTAAAAAATACATATAGTACTTGATTTATACAATTTTACTGATGCTATGTCAACGTATCATAACTGGAAATAAATGACTTAGTTTACTGAAAGTTACACTAAATGAATGAAATGGAATATCTGAAATTTTCCTGCACTACTGTAAATACAAAACAAACATCTAAAGAGCAGCATGGAGCGTAAGCAAGGATCAGTGGAAAAAGGAGATCAGACGGAGGAAAAACGAGATCAGACGGAGCAAAGAAATGTGAGATAAATAATATAATCTATTAAAATTATTCATCAGAGGGCGGAGCGGAGCTGCAGAGGATCGGGGGTAATTATTTAGAATTCGGAGTGGAGAATTCGAAATCTGCTCCAGATCCATGATATAAACTGCAAAAGTGTACTAACTTATACAACACAACGCGTTTTTCTTTTTGTGGGGGAGGGGGAAGGGTGACACCACAAATCACCTCCCCGTGTGTCACCCATGTTAGGAACGACTCTACATTATATATATATATATATATATTGTGTGTGTGTGTGTGTGTAGTATATATACAATGCATTTTAGATTTTTTATACAATATTTAGGTTTTTTTTTTTTTTTTTTTGACAAATTCTCACATTATTCTTCAAATCCATTTTTTAATTCAATTTACTTGAAAAAGCATTTTATTTATAAATTTTAATGCATAATTTATGTTTTACAAAGTATTTAATAGTACAAATTGTCATAAAGTAATTACTTTCATTAAATATTAGAAAAAAGAATACATTGTATCTGATTAATTATAATTTTAATACATTTAAATTCAAAAGCTTAATTTAATATAAACCATTTCATATTTATATGTTTACTATGCAGTTCCACTTGAAAGTAACATTTTAACCAAAATTACAGAAAAAAAGAACTTTTTGAATATTATATATTATCGATTCTTTTGATACAGCGATCATTTAATACAACGATTCAAATACCGAAATCAGATGAGGTCGTTATAAGCGAGTCGAATTTATTAATAATAGTTTTAATAGGAAGAATGTATTGCAAACGCAGATATAGTGAGTGTAAATTAAATATTCGTTGAAGTAAAGACAAGTTAAAATATCAGAATCCATACATACATTACAAGATATTGTTTAAAAAAACCTCGAATTTACAATACCATAATTTTAACAACAAAATGTAACAGGCTGTTGACTTGCAATGGAGACACACCATGAAAAATATAATTAAAAAAAGCATAAAATGGTAAAAATCCGCAAACAATATGCAAAAAAATTTCCCCTTATTAAGACTAAACATTACTTATTCCATCTCCAAATATTAAAGCAGAAAACAACAAATCTTTCATACTTGGACACATTTGACTTGACAGCAAAGCATATATACTTTACAACTTAATTTTTTTCTTCACATCAAGAATACATGCTTAACAGCAGAGCTAACATTTGAAGGAACCTTTTCCAACCTTGTTTTAGAAAAAGATGAAACATCAATACCAGGTAAATTTAACTCTATCGGAAAAAATTTCAACTCGACCGTGCAGAAGGGAGTGAAAAAAAAAAAGACTTCTGATGCCACAAGTGCCAACGAATTCTTCATTTCTCGGCATCTATCTTTCCCCGTAGGCTGCATCATCACGATGTTTGACATTTTGATTACGGCGCCTTTTTCTGGCTCCGTAGTAAGAACAAAATTTTGTTTTTTGCTTCTTTTTAATCTTATATATTTTAAACGTGTGCTTAAGTTGTGTAATTTAACGTCAAAAGCGTGAGTTCTTGTCACATATATGTCAATCTGAATTTTGTTTAGTCACCGATACTGCAACGAAAAATAACAAATAATTTTTCGTGGGAATTACTAGGTAACGAAACCAAGAAAAAATGCGTACCATTAATAAATTTTTACCTCAAAGGTATTATTTCTTTAAAATGAATATTTTAAGGAAATATTCATTTAAAGGAAATATGCTTAATGAACAATCTTTAAAATATTTCTTTTTTAATTTAAGAATTATTTATTAATGATAATGTAAAAACTCAAATTTATAAAGTGCCTTTTTTTTTAAATCCTCAACGCTGCAAATCTTTAACACGAATAACAGATACTTCACCAAGCATAAAAATAAAATAGAAATAAAGTTATATTTTCGTCTTCAAGTAGTGCCCGGCAGCATATGTTAGCATAGTGGTAAGACACTGGCCTCGTACGCCCGTTCGTAGGATCACACCTGGCCCAAGTCGATGGATTTTCAAGATGCAGAAAATCGTCAGTGCCCATGTCGTATGAATATGCACCATGTTAAACATCCCTTGAGTACCCATTTGGCTTGGATACTCTCGACTAAATTAAATCCCTAGTGCAGTTTCGCATCAGAGCTCAGGCCCCCGCCATCTAGGGGGAAACCGACCGTCAAAGTTCTCAAGTGGTAAAGGCATCCGCCGAAAGTGCTGCTTGAACGAATGGATGCTAGTTTTCAGGGAATGCACTAGGTCTGCAACAGTTAGTAACCATACGCAGTTCCATTAGAAAGAAGTCTAACTAGTTGTAAAGATTTTTAAATGTTATAAAATTTGTGTTCGAATTTAGACATCTGCTCATAACGACTGTCCTTATATTTCAACTTCCGAGCTCTGCAAAAGAAGTAAGTTCTAAACAGTTATCTCAAATTTTCATTTCGTTATATATTGTTTCGTTTCAAATATTTTTTAATTTCATCAAATTCAGCTGGTTTTAAGAAAAATACAAAAATATTTTGAAAGGTACAATCTGTTTGTACGGAACAAATTACAATCCTTCGCCTAGAACGAACTCTGAACTCCATTCAAACGATAAGACCAAGTTTGAAAGTATCTCTGTTCATTCTAAGAATAGTTTCAAAAAAATATAACAAAAAAGGTAGGCAGTAAAAAATTGGTATTTTATTCTTCCTTTCAACGAAATCTTTCTAGCTCAATTTTCAACTCTTACTTCAAAGTAGCAAAATTTTTACTTTTCTTTTGGAAAAATGTCGAAAGAAAAAAAACTGAAATTATATATCGTGCTAAAAGAACTGGGAAATTCAATCTGCTTGTATTTTGTATATGGCGAAAACATGTTTAATGTTTTTAAATTCTAATTTCAAAATTTGTTTCGATAATAAAACTTAAAAAGAAAAAATCATTTCATTTGCTAAAATTTTATAATATTCTGAAGTTTTTAAGAAACAGCTTGAGATAAAAATTGTTAGAAAACTCTAGAATAAATCGAAAATGAATTTTTGCCCAGAATCATGTTCTTTCTAAGGAGGATTAAGTCTCAAGCGTAAGCTATTGTTAAATGGAGATTTTGGAGAGCATGAGTATGTTATGTTGTTTAACATGTATGCTGAGTCTGATACATATTCTCCATACTATAATTGTTTCAGACAACGCCGGGTAATTTTGCTATGATGCCAAGGCATTCGACAAAAGCTTCGTCGGATGTCTCTGCATCCATAAGCACACATCTTTTTAATTGAAAAGGGGGTTCCTTGCGAATTCGAAACACGTGTCTACGATATTCATTGCAGCTTAGTGCTTTAAAAATTGCTTTATTTTCGCATTAAAAGTAAACTTTCTATTGCTTATAATGAAGATTTTCCTGTGAATCTGTAGGTTCAGTATCTAGAAGATAATATAAAGTTCTTTAATTTGACAGGGGTGTCGTATGCGTTACTTTTTTTCAGAAGGTGATTCGAGGATTGAATTTTATTAAAGATGCCGATTTGCTAAATGGTGTGGCTTTGCAGCGAACATAACACCACTGCTGCCTACGATAGGAAATCAAGATAACACAAACCATACAAATAAAAACAAACACAAACATATACACAAAAGAGTTCTTTTATATACATTTAAGTAAACATAATTTTTAAGGGACTCTTCTTTAAAAATATAATTTTCCTATTTTATATATATATAAATAGGCAAGGGAAAAAAAAAAGACTGTTGAGACTATCGACGACAAATCCACTAGCTACATGAAGGTTCCGAACTTTTAAAGCTCCCGTCGGAAATCTTTATTCTAAGGTTCTCGCGGAAAATCGTCTTATAATACTAAAAATATTTATTTTGTAACTTCAACGAGAAAACCCGAAAGATGGACTTAAGATATTATGGCTCACAGGTACAGAAATTAAATCTAAAATCTGCTTTGGTAATTTAACTATCAAATTTGGTGCAATTTGCTTAAAACCTTGAGGGTAAACGGTGGTGGTTTTAGATCACATTTTCCCAAACAAAGCCGTCGTATGGGCAATTAATGTGCAATATTTTTCTTTTCTTATGTTTTCCAATAGTGAGAAAATATACTCTAGTTCTCCAAAAAAAAAAACAGCCCCATTTTGTGCAATACTGAAATAAAACCTTGATCCAGAAAATAAAAAGAAAAAAAAGTTTTTTCTCGTTCCTAGGGTTCTGTTAAGTTTGAAAACAGAAACAACTACTAAGATCATAATAAAATTTTAGGCAGAGAGCACATGTTAAGGGATCATTAATTTAGAAATTTGATTTATTAAAACAAAGGCGTATATGCTGAATTGTAAATATTGAGTTTTTTTATGGATTATCTTCAAACTTATGAATTTTGTTCATTATTTAAAATGGCGGTAAATGAAATAAACACGTATTTTCTATCATTGTTTTCATTTAATGTTCACTTCAGGAGGTGATTTAAACAGTAAATGAAAAAAATTTAATTACAAAGGCTACATCATATTTGTTTCGGCAAATTTAGTTTAAAACTTTGGTAAGAGAAAATGTTGCTGTCTTTGAAAGTTTATTTGTTGTGTTTGTTTGGCATACTTGAAATGTTACCATAAAACGTGGAGGAGTGAACTCTGTTGTACCATAAAGCCATTAACGTCAACAAACCTCAAAATTTCTAGACTGTAAGTGTATGTTGCAATTGCTTCAAGACTTCCATGGCTTGTTATACTGTCTTGCTGAAAGACTGAAATCACACTGCCAAAATCGAGGGTCCAATGTGAATAGGTCTTTAATTGCCATCCTGTGTTCAAACATTATGTTGATATTACGTTTCTTAAAGCTACATCTTCTAAAATTTTAAACTATGTGTTTTCAAGTAGATTTCAAAACTAAGCAATTTTGATAACATTACTTCTACACTAAATGTTTAGAATCGCTGATCAACATAGTCTGCTAGAAGATGAAAAGGATTTTTAAAGGAAATTTTTTGCCAAAACCCGGTTAGATTTGTAACTGAATATAAGCAGCGGTAATCACTACACCTTATGGGGCTGATTAAATTCAATGGCCAAACTAAAAACTCAAATTTCTGAATTACAGGAATCAAGATAGGCGACAGCATATCAAAAAGGAGCTTTCTTCCAGTAAACAACTTAAGCACTTGTTTCTAGCGTCACTTACTTATTGCGAATTTTACGTAAGAGCATTATCAAACTTTTCGAGGGGCTATCCAATGTATCGTTATAATCTATTGTGAATTTTGCATAGCGACATAAATTCTAGACTTCTTATCCAATGCCGTTATAATATCGCAGGAGAGCTGGCAATACCTCTTATCTACAACTTTTTCGATTTTCCCTTTATAACCTTTATTACCTTAATGAAAAGGAAATTTTTTTTTTTTTTTTTTTTTTTTTGAGGGAAATAGGTGGTGTGAGAAAAATGTCCACGCGCAACTTTTCCGGTTTCTCATTTTGGCGTGAGTTCTGATGGGTTAATAGCTGATTTGAAATTTAAGGTATGTGCCTAATATCCAAAATATTACAACTAAAATCGACCAAAGTACTATTACAGGCTAAAATAAAATCAAAGTTAAATCAAAAGGAAGCCAAAAAAGGCTTGACTTACAAGTATCGTCAATTTTGGGGTTGTACAGTTAGTAAATTTTTTGTGCCAAATTAGATTTGCGATTTCTGAAGAAAGGCATTTTTTTTTAATTTGTATAAAACTTTACGAAAATTTTCAAGATATTTAAATAAAAAATTGTACATTCAGCTCTTTTTTGGGGTATGTTATGAAGAAAAAAGGTTTATGTATTGTTACAGCTTTTTATTAAATTTGAAAAAGTAATAATTTTGCCTAAGAAATGATTTGGTGTATAGAAAAATTTGTACATTTCTGTAATTTCGAAATGTATTACAAATATTTTGCTTCAAAACACACAAGTCTTTTACTAATACATTGTTGGAAACAAATATATTCATTACAATTCGTTATAGAAGGTTTAACGTAAAACTTTACTATCATTTTGCTAAATATCACCTAATTTGCTGTGCTGAAGAAAAACTCATTGAAATTGGATTTTATTTCTTATAACTGAAAACCCGAATTATGTAAATTTTATTTTAGTCAGAAAAAATGATCCGAATCAAAACATACCTCCATCTGCATTTCCACGAAAGTTTAATTCAAAACTTGTGTCATAAGAATTGAGTTCGTGAAATAAAAAATTCTCTAAGGGAAGAAACTAACAAATTTGGAAATTTATGAACGCAATAGCAAATTCAAAAGCCATTTCATGATTTTAAATGATACAAGCCATTGAATTATTTTAAAAAGAAAGAAAATACCTTAAATTAATGAGAATTTCACTAAAGCTGAAAGCAATGATTCAGCAAATAGTTGCCAGCTAGACGTGTAAAATTTTCGTAATAATCTTTTAAAGAATATTCTTTTTAATTATTACAAAATTAAATTACACATTTTAAATGTGAATGAGCAATTTGAAAATAGGCAAAATACCGAATATTAGATTTTGAATAATGAGCAGTAATTCAAACTTATTTTCATTAGTAAAGATTTTTTATGGAAGCACAAGGTGGCTGATATATATTCAGACGATTTCAACTCAAAAACATGTGGATTCTTAGATACGTATTGCTAAATAGTCCCCTCCCCTCAGAAAATGTTTCACATCCATAATTGTTATCAACGTGTCTTGAGTTTGAAAGTATGTTTTAGTCAAAATATTGAACTAACAATTTTTTAAAGTTTTGGCTCAAAGAATGATAGTTTACAGAAAGTAGAAAATTGGCATTTCTAGATTTCTGAGCATAGTATTAAAATTTAAAAATCAAGACCCAATTGTTAAGGAACGTTCAGTTTATACTTACATAATCAAGTTCTTTTGTCGTGTAAAGATGAAAATATCGATCTTTTAATTGTTGAAGATAATTTTGAAAGCATTTCATTGAATACTTGCTGCGACGCCCGGCATTGCACGGTCTATCTTAAATTATATTTTGCAAATACAGCGATGCCTCATCAAAATGCTAGAAACGTAGATTATTATTATATTTGATTTGTTTAGCAATGGCAACTACATTGATTTGTTTGTTCACACGGCAACTAACAATTGTTGAAACGATGCAACAATGCTCATAAAATAAAACGGTCATCATCTGGATCAAATAAAATTAAAGTTATTTACCGTGAAAAAATAATTTCAAACTACAGAGACAAACGCTTATAACTTCCTTTCGAGTTAATTTAGAGGCTTCCAATTTTAGCACGAGTTTTTTACGGGCTTTTCAATGGTATCAAGCTCGAAAGGATGTAACAAGTTCTTCCGTTGGAAAGGCGTATTTTATGCAATTTCCGGAGCTCCGCTCCTATTGGTCTTAGAGTGATGATATATAACCTATAGCCTTCCTCGATAAATGGGCTATCTAACACTGAAAGAATTTTTCAAATCGGACCAGTAGTTCCTGAGATTAGCGCGTTCACGCAAAAAAACGCTTCAGCTTTATAATATTAGTCTAGATTAAGTTAACACTATTACCCGGAGTTGAGGAAACTGCTAATTATTATTTTTGGACCAAGGTAAGCCTTAAGAAATCGCACTGAAAAGCTTATAAGTGGCGTTCTTATTGACTTAGGAACCTAGAACAAATATCATCTTGTGCAAAAAAATTAGCGCTTTCGATCGATATATTACATTATTTTTTTTCAAGGTTTTTCTCACTCCCATATTGGGAGTTTATGTGGACAATTGAATAAAATTGGAATAAAAAAAAGAACTACCTGTAGGATTTTTTTTTTCAGAAACCTTCGCAGGAGTGTACTCAACTTCCCAAAGTTTAAAGGCGACCGGAGGAATGGTGTAGTAATGCATAACACACAAACATGCATACATTCATTTTTATATATATAGCAGAAGATAAAGACTTAAACGTAGCCTCTTTGTTAGTAACTTTTCAGTCATTAAGCTTTAATTGGATTTTTTGCTTTTTTATTACAAAGTATCTAGTCAGCTAGAAAAAAATCGCGGGCAGGCTTTAAAATAAATTCCGAAATTAAAATAAGGATGTGAACCCAAAGCTAATTTTATATTCATGTTTTGATCATCGTGAATAAGTAATATTTTATAACATTAGTTGCATTTATATTTTTCATTTACTTTTAGAAAAAAGAACAATCTATTATTCTCCAATTTTTCAATCGCAACAAACAAATTTTTTTTTCTGGAAATATTCTCTAATCACATCTCTGGAGAAATTAAATTTTTAGAATCTCACTAAAACTGAATACAAAACATGAATAGCAACTTCAAAAATTAAATAATGACATAGAAATTACTAAATTTATGCAATTTACTGTAATACATATTTTTTACAAACATGGAATAACATTTTCTACGTCGAGTATTCTCAAATTATGCAGTTCTATTTCTATAATTATAATCTTATTCTTGGACATACGAGCACGAAAAATTTAAGCTACAAATGAGAACAAACCTCACATACATAACGTCAACAGGGTATGGTCTTACAACTTTACCGGAACCATATGTTTTACACTGTAAAAAAAATCCTATGAACTTTAGAGCAAATGTGCTGGCACCGTGACTGCCAGCAACTTTTGCTGTAAATGTCACAAAGTGTTGTTTCTGACAGTGCTGTAAAAATTACAGCATACTGCTGTAAATTTCACAAGGTGCTGTTTCTGACAGTGCTGTAAATATTGCAGCACATTGCTGTAAGTTTCACATGGTGCTGTTTCTTACAGTGCTGTAAATATTGCAGCACACTGCTGTAGATTTCACAAGGTGCTGCTTATGACAATGCTGTGAAGATTACAGCACACTGCACTATTACAATACATTACGTATCTTAATAAGTACTAGTTAAATACCGGTTATATTTTTCATTTCGGAATTATCTAATAAAAAAAATATTTCACTTTTTTTTATGTTCATAATTATGCTGTTAAGTTGCCTATACATATTTGGAATACAGTCCTAAGTTGTGAGAGAGAAAATTTGAAGAAAATTGCGAAATATATATTGCATGTGTTTCGGCATTATACACTCTAAAAACTGTATCACTTAAATCAGTGGCACATTAAGAACAATTTTGCCTCTTAATTTCAGAGGCACATTGTGTCTGATTTTAAGAGGAAAAATGTCGTTTTTGTGACTGTACATTGTGCCTTTGAATTTTCAAATGCAAAATTAACTATTTTTACCTCTTAATTTCAGAGACTCATCATGCCTCTGAAATTTTAGAGGCAAAAAGTGGCTTCGTTTTATTTCGAAATTAAAACTTTTAAAAGCACGATGTGAATCCTGCACTTATTCCTTTGCACAGAGGTATAAAAATATGTGCTTTTCAGCATTCCAAATTGTTGTTTTCTGTCTTGTCCAGTACGCAAATGCAAACCTATGTTTTACTTAAAGGAATCTATCCTAAAAGTCAATCAAAAACGAATGCCTTAAGTATTCACGGTCAAACGTAATCAAAAGACCATTAGGATTTCTCCCCCCCCCCCCTTTTTTTTTTACAGTCCAAGATTACAAGTGTTATATCAGTACATTTTTATAATCACTTTTAAACAAAAATAATTTAAGACCTTAATTATATTTTTTTCTTGAAAAATATGTAATATTCAAATTAGCTTATGTGTCATTTTAACCCTCTCATGCATGAAAACCTCATATGAGGTGACATACATTTTTGCTTAAAATTTTATGCAGATTCGTTTTTGTGCTGCAATTTGCGTGTCGTCCTCATCTAGACACTCCAAACAGTTCTTGGATACCACACAAAGTTTCATAGGGTATTCAAGATTCTTAAAAGATTAAGATCTTTTTGGGAGTCCATGGAGGATTCAAGAAAGAAGAGAAAATCTTAGTTTCGAATCAAATTACGTTTAGTAATTTTGAAGCGTGTTTTGCATTACTGGGAAGTTTGGTATTATTTTACAGCTTCTTATTCCTTATAAAAGAAATTTGAATATTCAATTTTGCCATGTTTATTACTATCTTGAATAAATATGGCAGAAAAGCATAAAACGTCTTCATACAAGAACACGAATTTTTGACTATACAGGACAAAAATTCTAAAAATAAATTATTACACAACAATCCTGAGATACTAAATTAGTTTGTAACATATGAATTTTCTTTATACAACACAAATAAATAAATACATGCATGAGAGGGTTAAATAAAGATGAAACTTCTGTTAATCATTATAACAGTAGTGTCCTAAGTGATGTTCAGTAAAGTACCTTGACCAAATTTCTAAAAATTGTCTACACTAACACCACTCTGCCTTATAACAGATAGGGGGGGGGGGCTAATGTGAAAAGTACAATGGTATGAAAATGTATTTATATTTAAAAAAGAACAAATGCTATCTCTTCTAGTTATGTCTTTTTCAAAAGTCAATTTTTCTCTTTTTATGTACATAAAATAGTTGTACATAAATTCGTCAAGTTCATTTTTAGTTAACATTATAAATATTGTCTCACTAGCCCCCCCCCCCCCTCTATTTCATAGCAGTAAAAAGTGAATCAAAAATATCACCAGTGCATTAAACACATTACAAAAGATTATTTAAAGCTATACAGCAAATCAGTCTATGTAATGGCTAAGATAAAGATAAAAATTCAAATTTTTATTTAAAAGAAAAAGTGATGTTGGAAAATTTTAAAATTTTTGGTTAATTTACAAAAAAAAATATTCTCTAAATTCCCTCACTTTATTCTCAAAAACATCATTTGCTAAATTATGTTCATTAAAAATAAATTCAACATGAACTTGATAGACTAATTAAACCATAGTTTAATAAGTTCTATTTCCATTTTAAAATAAAGTATTCAACAAATTAAAAATAATTTAACTTTGTGCAAGTAAACAATAATAATAAAATTACACGTTAATTTAAAGCACAAATGAGCAATAAAATGCAGACATATGTTTCGGGATTGCTTGGAATCCCTTTTTCAATGCGACAAGGAGCTTCTAGATGCAAAACATCCAAATGAAGCAGACAGAACAACAAAAACAAAGCTTATATAGCCTAAGAATTATCTGTAAACCAATGAGAATAAAGGCAGCGTGAAGTGGAAGTAGAAGTAGCAGGAAGACACCAATAAGAGAGCAACAAACGAATCCAGTTGAAAGTACAGGAAGTAAAAAGGAATATCAATAAAAATAAAGCAAAAAAGACGACAGCATGCATAAAAATTGCAAAAATAATAAAATAAAATACAAAGAATAAAATTGAAATAAAAATAAGTACAGAAACCAAAACAAAATGCAAAACAAAGTACACATGTAAAGGAGGGGGAGGGGAGGAAGGAGAAAAATAGACACAAAAAAGGAAAACAACAAGAAAACCTAGAAAGAACAACAAATTAAAGAAATTTATGCCAGACCTGTGAAAAATAAGGAGTTGAGGAAGAATCATTAACCAAATTAGAACTATTCCTGTTAATATGATAAGCTTCCCAAAAGTCAAGCTCTAAAGGGGAAGAACATTTTTGAATAATTTTACCAGAATTGAAATCAAAAGAGTGGTTGGAATTCCAACAATGTTGAGCAATGCTAGACTTATTTAACTCTTGCTTTCGTACATAACCTTTATGCTCATTTAAGCGAATTTTCAGAGCACGTTTTGTCTGCCCAATGTAAGAAAGGCCGCAACGGCAACTAATTTGGTAAATACCCCAAGTGTTAAGTTGATCGACAGGATCCTTAAGAGAAGAGAAGGAAAGTTTGTTACTAGGAGCAAAAACGACTTGAAATTGAAACCTTTTTAGGATTTTAGCAATACGGAAACTGACAGAATGAAAGAATGGTAACACAACCAAATTCTTTCTAGAAACCACATTATTGGGACCAGAAGTTTTCTTAGAAAGTTTGTTATGAATAGAATCAATTAAAGAGTGAGAAAATCCTCTATCAACAGCTACAGCTTTCAGATAGTTGAGTTCAATCTTGAGAAGCTCAGGAGAAGAGCAAATATTAATAGCACGATGGACCAGAGCATTAAAAGCCGAATATTTTTGGTTGGGAGGATGAGACGACAGTCTGTGAGGAGGTAAAGAAACAGCAAAAGGTTTACGATAGACAGAAGTAGTGAAACCAGACTCACTCTTAGAAATAAAGACATCAAGAAACCCGAGGCTACTATTAAGTTCTTTCTCACAAGAAAACTGGATATTAGGATCAATGGAGTTCATAATAGAAAGAGCATCATCAATACCTAACAAGTTACTGTCCGTTAGGACAAAACAATCATCCACATAACGAACATAAAATTGAAATTGCAATTTCTGGAACAGTTTTTCCTCAAAATAATGCATATAGAAATCACTTAAAATAGGACTAAGAGGACTTCCCATAGCCAGGCCATCTACCATAGCATAGAATTTACCATTAAATACAAAAGTGCTCTGTTGCAAGCACACACGAGTAAGGAAAACTAATTCCTCAATTTCCACAGAAGTAAAATGGAATTCAGAAAGCCTTTTCCTGAGGCAAGTCAAAGCGCCATCAACAGGAACATTAGTAAACAAAGAATTAACATCAAAAGAGGCCATAACTGAATTATTCGGAACGAAGTTATGAAGTTTCTTAACAAAATCGGTGGAATTTTTAACAGTGAAAACATTCTGACTTCTAAGTGGAGAAAACACAGAAACTAAATACTTGGAAAGTTTATATGAAGCAGTGCCAATATTGGAAACAATTGGTCTGAAAGGAATACCTGCCTTGTGTACCTTTGGTAAAGCATAAAAACGTGCACAATTAGCAACAGAAGGAATCACAGACCGTTTAGCAATCAAAGGAATAGAATGAACAGACTTAACAGCAGAAGAAATAGCTTTTAACTCTTTGTCACTGGGATCTTTATATATTTCAGAATAAGGACCAGAAGCAATTAAGTCATCAGTTTTTTCAACATAAGATGATTTATTAAGAACAACAATCTGACCACCCTTGTCTGCTTTGGTAATGACCAAATCAGAATTGGAAACTAAATTATTGACACATCGTTTCACAGAATGGGTAAAACCAGTATTAGGAACTTTTGAATTGAAATCAACATTGGAAGCAATAAGATGCCGAACCGACTCTTTTTGAGTGGAAGTTAAGGCACTAAATTTGAAAGCTTTTTCAACCGGAGCAATAAGTTCAGAAAAAGAAGGCTTTTTAGCCAAAGCAAAATTGTTATTACATTTCAGAGCATTGATTTCATTACTATTCAAAGGAAATTTCGAAAGATTTACAACCGTGTTCCTATTAACAAGAGGCAAATCAGCCGGAACAGGAACATTTGAATCGTTACACAACTTAGTAAATTTCTTATTTAAAGTGATTTTGTGACTGTCGGATGAACGAAGAGCTCTTGCCCATGACATTCTATCAATAGACTCAAAATCAAAATTAGAATTAGATACAGAAAGATGTAAATCATAAAGTTCACGTTCTATGAACGAAAGTTTTTTCCTAGTTTCTTGGATAGAAGCTCTAAGTAACGCTAATTTAGAACGAAAAATTACCTTATCAACCCTAACAGAACGCGGTAAATTACACTTCAAGGTGATAAACTTAGGAATAACTTTCTTGCGCCTGCAAGACTGGAGAAATTTTAAAGGTTTTCTTGTTGTTTTCCTTTTTTGTGTCTATTTTTCTCCTTCCTCCCCTCCCCCTCCTTTACATGTGTACTTTGTTTTGCATTTTGTTTTGGTTTCTGTACTTATTTTTATTTCAATTTTATTCTTTGTATTTTATTTTATTATTTTTGCAATTTTTATGCATGCTGTCGTCTTTTTTGCTTTATTTTTATTGATATTCCTTTTTACTTCCTGTACTTTCAACTGGATTCGTTTGTTGCTCTCTTATTGGTGTCTTCCTGCTACTTCTACTTCCACTTCACGCTGCCTTTATTCTCATTGGTTTACAGATAATTCTTAGGCTATATAAGCTTTGTTTTTGTTGTTCTGTCTGCTTCATTTGGATGTTTTGCATCTAGAAGCTCCTTGTCGCATTGAAAAAGGGATTCCAAGCAATCCCGAAACATATGTCTGCATTTTATTGCTCATTTGTGCTTTAAATTAACGTGTAATTTTATTATTATTGTTTACTTGCACAAAGTTAAATTATTTTTATCCGTTAGGCTTAACGTGCCTGAATTTTGTTCTTCTTTCTTTTGTTTTTGTTCTTCCATCTGTTCGCTGCTTGGTGAGTGTTTGTTTTTTGTTCTTTTCTTCATTGCCTTTCTGGACTGTGTTTGTTTTTGCTTTTTTGTTTTCGCTTTTTTGTTTTCTGACATTCATTCCGCATATTGTTACGTTGTGTATGTTTCGCACTTGTTTTTGAATTTTGTTCTTTCTGTTTATTTTTATTTATTGAATGGTTTAGCTATTGTTTTCCCCTTATGTTTTGGTTGTTTTGATTCTGGTTATGTCTCAGGTTAACAGATTTTGTAATCTACGGATTAAAAAGGTTCGGTTTTTGAACCATTTAAAATTTCTCCAGTCTTGCAGGCGCAAGAAAGTTATTCCTAAGTTTATCACCTTGAAGTGTAATTTACCGCGTTCTGTTAGGGTTGATAAGGTAATTTTTCGTTCTAAATTAGCGTTACTTAGAGCTTCTATCCAAGAAACTAGGAAAAAACTTTCGTTTATAGAACGTGAACTTTATGATTTACATCTTTCTGTATCTAATTCTAATTTTGATTTTGAGTCTATTGATAGAATGTCATGGGCAAGAGCTCTTCGTTCATCCGACAGTCACAAAATCACTTTAAATAAGAAATTTACTAAGTTGTGTAACGATTCAAATGTTCCTGTTCCGGCTGATTTGCCTCTTGTTAATAGGAACACGGTTGTAAATCTTTCAAAATTTCCTTTGAATAGTAATGAAATCAATGCTCTGAAATGTAATAACAATTTTGCTTTGGCTAAAAAGCCTTCTTTTTCTGAACTTATTGCTCCGGTTGAAAAAGCTTTCAAATTTAGTGCCTTAACTTCCACTCAAAAAGAGTCGGTTCGGCATCTTATTGCTTCCAATGTTGATTTCAATTCAAAAGTTCCTAATACTGGTTTTACCCATTCTGTGAAACGATGTGTCAATAATTTAGTTTCCAATTCTGATTTGGTCATTACCAAAGCAGACAAGGGTGGTCAGATTGTTGTTCTTAATAAATCATCTTATGTTGAAAAAACTGATGACTTAATTGCTTCTGGTCCTTATTCTGAAATATATAAAGATCCTAGTGACAAAGAGTTAAAAGCTATTTCTTCTGCTGTTAAGTCTGTTCATTCTATTCCTTTGATTGCTAAACGGTCTGTGATTCCTTCTGTTGCTAATTGTGCACGTTTTTATGCTTTACCAAAGGTACACAAGGCAGGTATTCCTTTCAGACCAATTGTTTCCAATATTGGCACTGCTTCATATAAACTTTCCAAGTATTTAGTTTCTGTGTTTTCTCCACTTAGAAGTCAGAATGTTTTCACTGTTAAAAATTCCACCGATTTTGTTAAGAAACTTCATAACTTCGTTCCGAATAATTCAGTTATGGCCTCTTTTGATGTTAATTCTTTGTTTACTAATGTTCCTGTTGATGGCGCTTTGACTTGCCTCAGGAAAAGGCTTTCTGAATTCCATTTTACTTCTGTGGAAATTGAGGAATTAGTTTTCCCTACTCGTGTGTGCTTGCAACAGAGCACTTTTGTATTTAATGGTAAATTCTATGCTATGGTAGATGGCCTGGCTATGGGAAGTCCTCTTAGTCCTATTTTAAGTGATTTCTATATGCATTATTTTGAGGAAAAACTGTTCCAGAAATTGCAATTTCAATTTTATGTTCGTTATGTGGATGATTGTTTTGTCCTAACGGACAGTAACTTGTTAGGTATTGATGATGCTCTTTCTATTATGAACTCCATTGATCCTAATATCCAGTTTTCTTGTGAGAAAGAACTTAATAGTAGCCTCGGGTTTCTTGATGTCTTTATTTCTAAGAGTGAGTCTGGTTTCACTACTTCTGTCTATCGTAAACCTTTTTAAAACATTATAGAATGAGAAGAAAAGCTCTTTATTACTTAATATATATTCATTTCTAAATATATTTGAATGTTGAAAAACATAAAAAATAATTACTTATTAATTTTAATTTTCTAATATTAAAATTTAATTAATTGAAACTATATCTGAAATATAAGTCTGTCGAATAAAATTCAAAATAGGTTCTGTATTCTATACTTATTTCTCTTTTCTGAGGCCCTTTATTTTTTGGGGAAAAGGGCCTCAGAAAGAGCATAATGCCTTTTTAATTGTTCTATTTACAATATTTATAAATTATTTATTTATAAAATAAATTTTAATGTAATTTATAATAATTTTAAATATTAATTATTAAAAACGAAATTATATTAGTTTTAAATTCAATTTATTCAAATTTTATTATTTGTTTATATCTTTTATATATATATATATATTTATATAGATATAAATAAAATATATTTATTGATTAACAAAATATCTTTTATATATATTTACTATAAATAAAAAAAATTTTACTTTCTTTCAATATCTTTTATATATGTATATATATTATCTTTTATATTTATTTCTCCTTAAACTTTAAAATTTAAAAAAATTTTTATTTTTTTTTTTTTAATTTTTAACAAAACAAAACTCTAAAAAAACCCGAATTTCAGATCTATTTTCATATAAATTGCATAAAAAAAAGTTCCAACCTTGTGAAAAAAATTTTTTCTCTTTCTTGAAACTTTTAAGCCATTTTAATAAAAAAAACATCAGTAATTTTTAGAACATCAATATTTATGTTAAAGTGTTATTTGCACATAAAAATTTGATTTTTATAGAGATGTAAACATCTAACAAAAATATTCAAATAATATTATTATAAAATATATTAATTTTAAATAAAAATTCAATTATATTAAGACCTTTAAAATATAATTTTTTATATAAAATAAAATTAATTATAAAATTAATTAATAAATAAATTGAAGTGCCAGCAATTGCGGTTAAACTTTCATATTTAATATATTTAAATTAATTAATAATAAATAAATAATCTTTTTAAATAATTTTAAGTGAAATCATTATTATTTTCAAAAATTAAAATTAAATTAATTTAAATTTAAAATATAAAAAAGGATTAGATACCCTTGTATATTTAAATAAACTTAGATAGTATAAAATTATTAAAAAAATCTAAATATTTTGGCGACATATTTTTTAGTTAGAGGAACCTGTCCCTTAATCGATAACCCACGATAATATTCACTTTAAATTAAAAGTTTATATACCGCCATAATAGAATTTTCTTCAAATTACAATTCAAAATAATATTATAAAAATATAGGTCAAGGTGTAATTTAAATTTAAGAGAGGATGTGTTACATTAAAATTAATTTAAGGATAATTAAATTTTAATTTAATTTTAAAAAGGATTTAATATTAAATATAAATAAAAATTTATATTGAAACAAATTAAATACGTGTACATATCGCCCGTCACCCTTATTTTATTTATAAATAAGGTAAGTCGTAACATAGTTAATATTTCAGAAGAAGTATTAAGAAACTAATAAGCTTTTATAGCCTTTTACTTACACTAAAAAGAAGAAAAAATTTCCTATAAATTCTAAATATAATAAAAATATTTATCTAATTATTATTAAAATTAATTTAAAACAAAACTGAAAAGGAAAAATTTCAAAGAAAATTAATGTTCTTTTAGTATCAAGAATTATTAAACAATAATTATTCAAAAACAAATTCTCGAAAATCTATGATCTATAAATTTTTATAAAAAATTATTACAAAAATTTTTTTAAAAAATATTTAGTAACTATACATTTTACGAATAGATTAATATCTAGTTATCTTTAAATAAATAAAATTTTCAATAAAAATTTTTAGGATAAACTAAAAATTATATTTAAATTCCCACATCAAAAACCAAAGGAATAAAATTATCTTCTCAAAATAAAATTTATATAATAATAATCTTTAAAATTTTACTAAAAGATTTAATTTTAATAAATAATAATAATAATAATATAAGTAAATAATAATAATAATAATATAAGTAAATAATAATAATAATAAATTTATTATAAAAATACATTAATTTTATTAAATAAAATAAATTTGATAAATTAAGCAATACTTTAAATAACTGTTTATCAAAAACTATTTTTATAGAAATAATTATAAATAAAACCTGCTCAATGGTCCATTTAAATAGCCGCAGGATTTTTTCTTACTGTGCTAAGGTAGCATAATCATTTTCCTATTAATTATAGGATAGAATGAAAGGTTAAATATTTTAAAGACTTTATTAAATTTAAAATTTTTAAATTATTTTTAGTATTAAAAAATACTAATTAATTAAAAAGACGACAAGACCCTATAGAACTTCACTTTAGTTTAACTGGGGCAGTTATATAAATATTATTTTATATTAAAATTATTTAAATAGATCTGATTTAATCAATTTTCTAATCAAGTTACCTTAGGGATAACAGCATAATATTTTTTAAAAGTTCTAATCTAAAAAAAAGCTTGTGACCTCGATGTTGAATTATTATTTCTAATTTTAGAAACTTAAAATTAAGAAAGTCTGTTCGACTTTTAAACTTTTACATGATTTGAGTTCAAACCGGTGTAAACCAGGTTGGTTTCTATCTTTTTTAAAAAAAATTTTTTTCCTAGTACGAAAGGACCTGAAAAAATTTTAATTATATTGGCAGATAAATGCATTAGAATTAGAATCTAAATAAATAATTTATATCCTACATTAATTTTTTAATAATAACAATTTCTATTTTAATTAGTGTAGCATTCTACACTATTTTAGAACGAAAAATCTTAGGTTATATTCAAATCCGTAAAGGTCCAAACAAAGTGGGAATTCTAGGGGTTCTCCAACCATTTAGTGATGCTATTAAACTTTTTAATAAATCATTAATAAGAACAGAAATAACTAATATTTTTTTATCTTATATATCACCAGCAATAGCTCTATTCATTTCAATTATAATTATTCCTATTATCCCTTTCATTTTTTTTTCTATTATAGACAATAAACATAACATCCTTACATTTATAATCCTTTCAAGAATTTCAGTTTATATTATTTTAATAATTGGATGATCTTCTAATTCAAAATATTGCCACCTAGGCTCAATCCGAAGAGTAGCCCAAATAATCTCTTATGAAATTTCTTTTTTTCTTTTAATTTTATTTATTTCTATTTTATCAAACTCTTATAATTTTATAGAATTCTTTGAATCACAATTAAAATTATGATTTTTTTGAGGTAATATAAGTCTATTTATAATATGAATCATTAGATGTTTAGCTGAAGTAAACCGAAGACCCTTTGATTTTGCAGAAGGAGAATCAGAATTAGTATCTGGATTTAATGTAGAATATATAGGAGGATGATTCGCACTAATCTTTTTAGCAGAATATATGAGAATATTAATTTTAAGATTTATTTCAACTATTATATTTTTCAAATCAACAATATATTTATCCTCAATTATTATTATTATTATCACAATCATTTTATTATGAGTACGAGGAACATTCCCTCGTTTCCGCTATGATAAACTTATAAATCTTACATGAAAAATTATACTTCCTATAATTTTACTAATAATTCCTTTATCATCTTCATTCAACTTTTTCTTAAATTAGATTTAAGAATTACAAAATCTTCGTTTTACTTAAAATAATCAACACGACTTTAAGAGTATTTACTCTAATAAATGTTTTCAAAACATTTTTATTTAAAATCATAATAAAATAGTATCTTGAACATAATATAATAATCAAAAAATAAAATATAATATAAAATAAATTAATCTAAAAATTATTCCTAAAACTCTATAAGGAAGTTCAACTTCGCAAGCTCCAATTCAAGTTAATAAAAGTCAATTTACAAAAAAAATTCAGAACATAAATTTCATAAAAGGATAAAAAAAAGTTCTCCGAAACCGGTGATTTATAAATATAGGTAAAAAATATAAAATTACAACAGATATTACTAAAGCCACAACACCTCCAATTTTACTAGAAATTGAACGTAAAATAGTATAAGCAAACAAAAAATATCACTCAGGTTGAATATGAACTGGAGTAACTATCGGATTAGAAGGAATAAAATTTTCGACATCTATAAACACATAAGGTATTATAAAACATACACCGAATAATAACACAAACCCTAAAATAAATCCATACAAATCTTTCACAATAAAATAAGGATGAAATATTACTTATATTATATATAAGTAATATTCTGTCAGTTTCCGTATTGCTAAAATCCTAAAAAGGTTTCAATTTCAAGTCGTTTTTGCTCCTAGTAACAAACTTTCCTTCTCTTCTCTTAAGGATCCTGTCGATCAACTTAACACTTGGGGTATTTACCAAATTAGTTGCCGTTGCGGCCTTTCTTACATTGGGCAGACAAAACGTGCTCTGAAAATTCGCTTAAATGAGCATAAAGGTTATGTACGAAAGCAAGAGTTAAATAAGTCTAGCATTGCTCAACATTGTTGGAATTCCAACCACTCTTTTGATTTCAATTCTGGTAAAATTATTCAAAAATGTTCTTCCCCTTTAGAGCTTGACTTTTGGGAAGCTTATCATATTAACAGGAATAGTTCTAATTTGGTTAATGATTCTTCCTCAACTCCTTATTTTTCACAGGTCTGGCATAAATTTCTTTAATTTGTTGTTCTTTCTAGGTTTTCTTGTTGTTTTCCTTTTTTGTGTCTATTTTTCTCCTTCCTCCCCTCCCCCTCCTTTACATGTGTACTTTGTTTTGCATTTTGTTTTGGTTTCTGTACTTATTTTTATTTCAATTTTATTCTTTGTATTTTATTTTATTATTTTTGCAATTTTTATGCATGCTGTCGTCTTTTTTGCTTTATTTTTATTGATACTCCTTTTTACTTCCTGTACTTTCAACTGGATTCGTTTGTTGCTCTCTTATTGGTGTCTTCCTGCTACTTCTACTTCCACTTCACGCTGCCTTTATTCTCATTGGTTTACAGATAATTCTTAGGCTATATAAGCTTTGTTTTTGTTGTTCTGTCTGCTTCATTTGGATGTTTTGCATCTAGAAGCTCCTTGTCGCATTGAAAAAGGGATTCCAAGCAATCCCGAAACATATGTCTGCATTTTATTGCTCATTTGTGCTTTAAATTAACGTGTAATTTTATTATTATTATTCAACAAATTATTAACCTTCATAACATATATATAAATATACAAGACCGTGGAAAAAACGTTATTTTAGAATAATCCTAAATTCTATTTAATAAGTTCTTAGTACATGTTTGATCTTAATGAATAATTATAGCCCCAATTAAACTTAGATATGGTTTGCATTTAAATTTACATCGAATTTACATTCATATCTTTATATTGTTAGTAATTCCAAGTTTGCCTCGTCTTGAAAAGCCATTTTATTAAATCAAATAATCAAACATAATATACTTTATATAAAAAGGGTTTACTAACCATCTTTCTACGTGCTTTTAATGTGTTGTGTCGTATGCAAGCTCTTGTCTCTCAGGATAACACAGATTTGAAGACACAATATTTAATGATAGATTGATATAAAGACATTTTAAGCATTTTGTTAAAAGCACCTACACTGCACGTACACTTCCGAAACGATGAGGAAGTGCTTTCATTATAAAACAGTTCAAAAGTCTACAGTTGGCAGAAACTGCTTTCCTATTGGCTCTGATGACACGTGATAAAAAAATCCGATTTCACGGCAGAAAGTGCTGTGAAATGAGGTTACAGCAGCCGTGATTGGAAAAATACAGCAAAAGATGCTGTAAAAATTACAGCATTTTTTACAGTGTACACAGAAAAACTCACGCGAATGCAATGGTCATGAAATTATTATATACATGACTTTTCATTAGAAATGAAAAGTAATAATAAAATATTTAAAATATAAAAATAAATATCAAACACCACATCAACAGATTATATGAAAGCAGAAAAAGTTAGGTTGAATTTTCTTCAAACAGTTACTGGATTAAGTACAAACGGACAATCCGTTGACAATATCCCAGGTTTTAAATTAAAAATACCCGAGAAGTATAAGCTCACAAATTAAATACAAATTGATTTTCCTAAAATTCATGTTACGGAATTTTGGAAACATAAAATTTCAAAGACATTTCGTTTATAACAAGAAGCATACAAAAATGTAATGTAAATAAATTCATTTAAAAACATGAAGTTGTTCCGTACGCTTGCTGTTATATTAAATGTGAAGGTATTAGTATATTAGATGAGGTTGTGTTAAGTTTTAATGTTATCGTTTTTTGCATCAAGTGTACATCACAATTTTTAATGTAGCGCTTGAAATTTACATCGTAAATAACAGCTATTTAGTCCAGGGATGGATATCCCACGGCACGCCTGCCGCGGCGAGGTTTTAGCAGTAGCACACTTATCGAACATTTTTAAAAAATTAAAATAATGTAGCCTTTCGAAATTTTGTCAAAATCCGTTAAAGCTCTACTCATATGTTTTTTTTTTTTTTTTTGTCGTCGCGATGCCTTGTTATGATTATTCGTGCTCCAGTGGAAGCGATCTTGCTCAGTGGATTTTAGATGCGGTGGATTCCGAGCAAGACTTCTCTTAAGACTTTTCTTAAAACTTTTAGATTTTGGCGTTGAGCGTCATCATTTTAAATTTTTCACCATGTCCACGCGTGCCGACAGGGTGGCGTAGTGGTAAGACGCAGGTCTCGTATGCCCAAGATCGCAGGTTCAAACCTGGCCCAAGTCGATAGATTTTCAAGATGCAGAAAATCGTCAGCGCCCCTGTCGTATGATTATGCGGCATGTTAAAGATCCCTTGAGTATCCGTTTGGCATGGATACTCTCGGCTAAATTAAATTCCTAGTGCATATTGCATCAATGAGAGCTCAGGTACCGCCATCTAGTGGTAACTGAACGTCAAAAATTCTCATGCGGCGATGGTACCACACTCATTGTGGTGCCGCTGAAAGAGATGGTACCAATTACTGGGGAACGCACTAGGTCTGCAATGGTTGAGGACCAATACCGCAGCCCCATTGGAAAGAAAAAAAAAACATGTCCACGCGTAAACCTTCGACGTCGAAGAGAAAAATGAAGCGGATATTGCAATTCATGATTTTTTAAACAAGAACATGGTGCCAAAAGACGAAAAAGCATTATACATGCTTAACTTAGTATAAACCAATAAAATTATACAGTCATCAGAAACCCAATGCTTTAAAAACAAACTATTAAGGCCTGGGAAAAAAACTGAAAGTTAAAAATGACAATTAGCCAATGGGCTGAATATATTAGATTTACTAAATTAGGTGAAATGTATTCACCTTCTCAAGTTCCTCGAAGAGATAATTTCAAATTTAAGTCACTTTATTTCATTAACAATATCAAAGCTTATTCAATGTCACTAGAAATACAGTTGCTTCATTAAATTTCAAAAAGCTACTTGCTAAGTGTTTTCTTTTGCATTTAAGCGTATATATCCAACCTGAACGTCTAACTCATATAGTAGCATACGAAATAAAATTATGTTGAATAAGTTACATTATATTACAATGACTTTCTGCAGAATACAGTAAAATTTAAATTAACAGCGTCATTTCACTTGTCCGTATGGAAACAGATTTAGTAACATTTCTTTCGCAATTGTTTGAAAGTGATGCAGAAAAACTGCGTTTAGGTATATTTAAACTTTTTCCCCCTTTACGCGTCAGCATAGACTATTACAACAGCAAGCCAAGGGCGGATCTAGAAATTCTTCAAGGGGGGGGGGGCGATTTTGGAAATCTCGGGTTTCAATGTAAGGATGTATAGAGGAGATTCTTCATTCCTTTTCAACAGTCCCTCCGCCCCCCCCCCCTTTTTTTCAAACAGCAGGAACAACAAAAAAAATGCTAGTGTAGTGATATTTAAAATTTTACTAGCACATTTTTTCAATGCATATACGTTTATTCAAAGCCCTTATAAAAGGAACACAAGCTGACGTTTTTTTGCTTTCGCAAATCTGTCGATAATTTTTTCAACGTCCAATGTAATATCTTTATGGATATGCAATAACGCTAATTCAGTGAGTCTATCATCACTCATTCTGCTTCTTAGCCAAGTTTTAACCGAGTTAGGATTTCCTTCAAGCTTTCTCAAGAAAAATGTAGGCTTGTAAATACATTTTCTAAATTTGAATTGATATGTCTAAATTACAAAATAATAGCAATTATTAGTAATATATTTTCTAAAATTTTCAAAATGTAATACTAAATATGTACTAAAAAATCCATTAACGAGTATGTGCAATTTATATAAACATCTGTAATTATGAATGTTCAATGAAATGTTTCAGACTCCAGGTTTTAGCGTAAATGCTGCAGGAATTTACACCACGTGCTAAGGGTTGGCCAGCTGTCACCAGTTTGATGGGTAGAAGAAAAGAGCAGGGAATCTCTTTCCCATTACTCCGAGGATTAGCAACTCAGCAATACTAAAGGACAAAGGGACAGGGGAAAAGCATAGAACTTGAAGGGCTATTAGGCTGGGATTCCAAGAACATAAAAAAATGGCTGGTCCCGGGGCACAAAGAGTAAAAACTCACTTAGGAGTGTCGTTGTAGTATCCACTTGAATCAGCCCAAGGGGGGCGGCGATGGCCCCATCGCCCCCCCCCCCCTTAGATCCGCGGTTGCAGCAAGCTTAATTGCTTTTACATGAGAAAAAGTAAGTAGAAACTTAGTACAAAGTCTATAAACTGTCCCAACGTGAAAAGTTCCAGCTTGCATTAAATTAGCATACATCACTTTTCACCAAAACAAAATACAGAAATGGTTGTGTATTGCACGAAACTTATTAAACATTATTGATTTGTCATTACAATTAACATATTACTTCACTGCTACGCGATTTGGACACCATACGGGGAAAAGCGTTCATAAGCTCAAATCCCGTAAAACATTTGATGAAAGACAAACACGAAGAGCTTTAAATGTATACTACATAGTAACACTAGAAGCACCGCACCGTTTTCAACCATTTATAAGCTTACATTTTACTCCAAGTTGCTACTAATTATAATAAAACTTTCAGTCACATTAAATTGTTCTACTTACCGTGCATTAGGAAAAGCAAATGCAATTGAAGGTTGCACTATAATTAGTAACAAATTATGTAAAATTGGAGCTTCGAAACAGTCAAAATGACTGGGCTGGTAAATCTAGTGTTAAACAGCTTCGTAATTTTAAATTTCTATACCAAACGGTATCCAATAAACATTTTTTAAAAATTTCGGATACCTCAAGATAATTTAGTTACAGGAAAATTTATTCCTGTTCGTACGTAAAACATCGCCCTTGGCGTTTACTAAAAAATTTTAACTACTTGATTAAACGACATTTAAGAAACATGCTAAAATAAATGACGCAACATTTTGAGATAGCTTAGTATTGCATAAACTCACTTTTTCCGTCCATTAAACACCATTTGCACTTCGCTGATAACTCTTCATAACGCGCGGCCGAAGAATCTGTTCTTCTGGAGCAAACAGATTGTGCCTTTCGAGATAGCTATTTAAAACTAAGATGAGCGGAACCTAAATCTGACGTGCAAGCAACGTCGCAGAATAGAAGAAAGAAAATTGATAAATTTGCATACGTGAGTACTTACAGTTTGTTTCTTTGTTAACGACCATTTCAGGTCACATAAATATTCGAGTTTATTTGCTGTTCTCAAGGATGTGCCTGAAACTCCCGTCTAATATGACAGAGAGAACAAGACAATACAACAGATTTACCACACAAAGAAGGAAATACACCCATGGGAATGTCGGAATCGAACCGACGCCTCTTCACTGCTCGCAGGCAGGTACCGGAACCAGTCGATTAGACCGCTCAGCCACTGAGGGAGGGCCCCGTACTTATGGTTCGACCACGGAATTTTGGCTTTTGGACGCTTCTGCGCATGGCAGAAAAGAACGAAATTACTCGAGTTTTAGGGGAGTTCGTTTCGCAGGTGCGTTTGTTTAGTACGCGAATCATATTGTTTGTTTCTCTGTTTGTTGAAAGCAACTAAATTTATAAACTGACATGTAGCATCAGTTCGGAAGAAATCAAGTAGGTCAAAGGAACTGGAACGAGAGCACGCACGGCACATTTCTTGTGCCAACAGTTCTTCCCTTGAACATGAATGGATTCTTCTTGGCACTCTGCTATGCGAATTGCTTTGGTTGATGTTAGAACTGTATCAATACTTCTTTATTTTATGCATCATCCAAAATAATGAATAAATAGATTATTTTTCTAAATTTTACGCTTAATGAATACTTTTATAAAAATTCATGATAAATAAATAACAATAATAATAAAAGATTTTAAATCCTTAAAATGGAACGTCTTTACTTATTGCATCATAAATGGACTCTAGAATCCCCAATCCCAGGAAATGACGATTAAATCTAAATCTGTGGATCCGCATTTTAAGGACAACTATGACTTAGTAATTTTTTTAGAAAGATGCTTCTTCTGCTAAAATGTACCATGTTCCAACGATTAAACGTATGTAATTCCCCAAGAAATTGACCATTCCGCAAGAAAAGAAGAAAAAAGCAGACTTAGAAAAAGGCATCGGTATGAATTTTTCTTAAAATAATAATTAAAAAAACATTAATAGTTTTAGCTGTTCTTTTCTCTTTTGTAAAGAATATTTTAACATTTCATAAGTCTTAGTTTTGATTTCTATCGCAATAGTTTTTGTTATCAGTTTTATATTTTTAATATAATCTTTGCTTAGTGTACTTGAATTTCATCTAATGTAACGAAAAAAAAATTATGAACAAGAGATAACTTATATCAGAAAGTTTATATATGAAATATTATTTGGGTTGATATGATATAAATTATTAATACAATATTATAAGAATGATAATTAAAAACATTAATTTTAAGAAGAAAGGGTCTTTTCCAGTTAAAATTTACCATGTGGCAACGTTTAAACGTACAACACCAAGAATTCCATTCACATTATACTTTTTTTTAATAAAATATTTGAGATTTTTCATAGATTTTAATAAGAGTCATTTCTCAAATCAATTACTTCTTAATCAATATAATGTTTTTTTCCACGAATAAATAAGCAATCAAATTTCCTTTTTTTTATTTATATATATATAATTTTTTAAACAGGCTTTTCTAAAGACATTCTTTAAGCATTATTTAAACCAATTAAAAATTATTGGGGAAATTATTTCGTGCTTTGTTGCATATTGTTTGTCAATTTTGTAAAATTTATTGCGCAGATTTTTAATTAAATAATGTATTTTTTGCTTCAAAAACTTCAGATTTGCATTTACTATCCTGTATGAGAGCAATAAGTGCCCTTTGACGTTATCATGATTAACAAAAAGGGAAAACAAGTCTTTCTCGAAAAGAAAGATGCTTTAGTAATTTATGCAGATTGATGGACGCAAAGAGCAGCAAAAACAAGCTATTTTTCAAAAATCTTTTTAAAAAAATCCAGAAATGACTAGAAAATTTTTGAAATGTTACCTTTCGAATATCTTTTTTAAAAAAAAGCAAGAAAACTGAAATTGCTTTTATGTACATGTACATTACTTTCATCATTTTCATATCAGTCCATCTTGTATTATTTATCTGCTTTAAAACGTTGCAAAATTTTTGTTATAGGGAGACGGAATAAGGATTTGATTTAAGCATACACTGTGCTGCCATCTATTGATTTATCTCACAATGACAAATTAATAACATTTAGTTTTAAATAGGCAATCATCATCCATAAATAATAAATAAATCATGGAAATTAAAAGCAGAAAAAGAAAAGAAATGCTCTGAAAACTACGTACTTTGTAGTGAAACAACAAATTATTATCTTATTCAAATACATTGGCTAAGGCCCTTAAAATTAAACGCTGATTGAAACGGCTGTAATTAAAAAATGCGTTTCTCTTATTAATATTTAAATAGGAACCAATTAAATATTTCCATATTCAAATGATTTTGCATAATTCCTTTTTCTCTCGTAAGGACATCAGAAATATATTATGATGAAGATTTAAAAAGGAAGCAAATTAAAATCTTATTAATTACTTTCATTAATTGTTCATATTTTTCGAAATATTTCATGGAAGAAATAAAATAATGCTTCAGTAAAAAATTAAAACCCACACTGGTACCAGTATCTAATGAAATAGAGTAGCTAAATGTTACTCTAAAACGCGAGGCAATGAAGAAAAATTTATTTTTGTTAAAAAAATGTAGCTTACCAAAATAATTTTCTAACCAATTACTCTTAACTTTAATCATTTAATTTCATGCCTACGGATAAATTGCGTTAACTGTTAATAAAGTTTTTTTTTTAAACATTAAATGAAATTCTTTACTAAAAGGGAATAGAAGAGAAGTAAAACATTAAAAAAATGACATTAATACAAGAGGGTGATCGTTTTAAAAAACCTAAAGCCGGAAATACTTTTAACTTTTCTTTGAAGTTACTAACAGCACTAAATTGAACTAATTTTGCCTTGCAAAAAGCTACAATTGTAGTTTATCGTTTATATTTTCTGTAAATGTATATATTTTTTAACCGTTTTTAGGAATGTCTGTTATTTTATTTAATTCTGAATTCCTTCAAAAGTAAAAATAATAATTCCTTCGAAATATTTTCATTACTTTCCCTCCTTTTTAGAATGAGACAAATTGGACAATTTAAGCAAAAAAGTTCATTACTCACAACTAAAATACACATTAATTTCTAGCAAAACTTAAAATTAAGTTGAGAATATCAATTTTCTGCTTAAAAAAACAAACAACTTTTTTTAATAAAAGTTTTATGATTACATATGCAGAACAAAGGCCCAGTACCATCTAGAAGCAGCCACAAATTAGTTGTAAGTCATTCGTAGGTATTGTAGTTGACTAAATTATAAATGGGACCTTTTACGAATGATCTGCCTCCTGCACAATTCAATACATACTAACTAATAAATTGCTTAGTCTAGTTTCTTGATTAAGGAAGTAATATGATCCTAATATACAAAACAAAGTAAATCAAAAAATAAGTTTTAAAAAAAGCAATAAAATGCATAAATTTGTAATGTTACTTTTTAATGACAACTAATTTTCTGAAATT
Organism: Octonoba sinensis; assembly: GCA_038502835.1. NCBI lineage: Eukaryota > Metazoa > Arthropoda > Arachnida > Araneae > Uloboridae > Octonoba > Octonoba sinensis. Next base: position 104,177,326 of record CM076600.1, on the reverse strand, counting down.
ATTTCAAAAACTAGATAGCAATAAATTATACTTCCTCTCTGGCCGCAAGCCTGCTAGACGTGCGCATTTTACTTCTTACGCAATTCGGATTTTTATGCGAAGCAGCCGCCATCGGCGGCTGCTTAAATCTGCTTATGTAAATTCGACGGCGGGGAAAAAATTCAATCTATCTCTATGCATTTTTCTATTCACGAATACCTATCCATTCATCTTTGTATTTATCTAATGTATACTACCTATTTATCTATATCTCTCTCTATTCTGTTTTATTTAACTATCTATCCATATCTATTAATTCTATCTATCTAATTATATTTCGCCACTGCTTACGTACATTCGGCAATGGTATAAAATTTATTTCATTCTATATCTAATTATTTTTTAACCGACTTCCACATGGAGGACGGTTATCTGTTCGTACCGTATGTATGTCGCTTTTTTAGTTATTATTTTGGTAACTTTTCACTCTGGATGAACCGATTTTGATTATTCTTTTTTTGATCAATCGAAGATGCTTTCCCATAGGACATATACTTCGGTTTGACCATATTTGATAGTTAGGAGAAAAGTTATGGGCAGAAATGTGGTGATCTTCTTTTGTTTTTTCATCCATAATTTTTGACTGAATGAACTGATTTTGATGATTTTTTTTAATTGGTAGAGCGTCTGCTCAACTCAAACTATAACTCGTCTAACTGCGAGAGCAGTTCTGGGGGTTGGTGAGCCCCCTAGTTCTTTACAACATACAACGTTACAAAAATATCCCACAAAAAAAAAAAAAATGAATAAATAAATAAATAAAGAGAAAACAAAAAATAAATAAACCCTTCCTTGGAAACAAAATCGAACAGCAAACCATTGGGAGATGAAAAAATCTAAATTTAAAAAAAAATTAATTTTTTTCTGAAGGAAGAGAAATATGTATATCTCGCCACATCGTGAAGAAGACTTTTTTATTTAGAACTATAGATGTGTTCCGAAATATGAAATTTAATAAGATGCTCGTTTTAAACCGTCTTTTCAAAAAAAAAAAAAAAATTATAAAAACTTTAAAATTGCAGCTTTCAATTTTCTCCTATCTCGTTCAAAATTGCATATTTAATCATTGAGTAAAAATATCTCTCTAACGCAGGCCCGCGCCAAGCCTGCTCAGCGCCGTTGTGCGAATTACTACTGAGCGTCTTTTTTAAGGTGGAAAAACACCTGATTTCTTTTCTTTCTTTTTTTTTTTCAAACACCCAACGGGTTTTATGGGGGGTTCGGGTTTAATTATTATTTTTTATTAGGGGCGGTTTTCCAGCCTCTTCTTTTTCCAGCGCCTTTTGACACGGCGCCGTCGTGAGCCGCACGCATATGGAGGGCGCGGGCCTGCTCTAACGCAATTAGTGCCGTGTCTGTGGGGTAAAAAGTGCAAAAAATCACATAAAACATTGAATATATATAAATATACTTCTTCACAAATAAGAGCCCGGTGTGGACGTGTCGGCAAAAACCACACCTATGTACAGAATTTCATATTTTTAGGCCTTGGCATTTTCTCGGAACTCGTATCACAAATACACACACACACAAGCTCCTTTATCTTACTATGTATATGCATAAACTTTAAGACTTTTCTTTTTTTTTTTTTCTTCTTTTCTCCTAAAAGAAAAGCTTGTCGTTTTTTAAAGGCTAAAATATTAAAATAAATGCATCTAGAATCATTTTAAAAAATGAAATTCACTTTACACTAAAAGCATTTCATGTTTGGAATACTAACGAAATCAAAAATGTCTTTTTCTTCGACAGAATGTCAGCTTCAAATTTAATGTACGTCGTATTGTAGGCAAATGCCGTTCACTAAAGGTATTTGAAATCACCGTTGAAATTGTCCGTTTTGAAATGAGGAAAGCAGGAAAGATGCAGTTTTCATTTTATTATACGGAGAGTGAACTGTTCTGAAACAGTTTATTTTCATCCCAATACTTCAATTTTCTTGAAGTTCATTTGATTTGAATATATCTTTTCTAGTTAAAAATGGATTCTTATTCACTATGCTGGGAGTTTGATTGAACTTCTATGCATTTCTCGCTTTGGAAAATGTTCGAGTATTTTATCAAAAACTTTATTATGACATCATACATCTCAAAACTAAATAAAATTTTAGCAGTCAGCTATTGAGCCACGAAATTTTATAAAATATGGCATCAAATTCAACCTATATATTTGTACACAAAATCTTTTTTTGTTTTTTTTATTATTTATGAACGTCACATCAGTAAAAACGGTGTCGAAATTAATTCACTTATTGTGTTACATTGGAAATAGTAGAGAAATGTACTTTTAAGTAGATTGCAGTCTACAATCGATTGAACATAATTTCTCAAAAGTCATAATAGCTGACTCCACCAGCTACATTTATATTTCATCAGCATTTAATGCTGCATTTTTGCGGCAGAGACAGGTTTGGGAAATGTTTTAAAGGGAATGAAAAAACGTAAATAAAGAAAATGTGGTCTAACTTCGAAAAATTTTACAGTCAGATAGAATGTTCGTTAATGGCGTTGTGGAAATTTTATAATGGGTAAGAAAAAAATTTATAAAACAACTTAAAAACGTGATACGTAGTTTTTTTTTTTTTTTTAAGATGTAAATATATGTGTAGCGAACATGAATGACATTCCAGCTGAAATGTTCAGGTAAAGTGGTTCACTAGCCACCACTTGTGCAGTGTACGGCGATGATTATGAAGATGCAAAAGTAGAAGATTGGATTTAGTGTATTCATTTTACTACCGTTTAAGGGACCGGATAGCTGAACCGGATGACCGCAAACTGAAATGACGAGAATTGTGAAATAAAGTAGAAAACCTTTGCATTATAAATCAAAATATAAAAGAGATCCCCTAAAAGGCGTTTTTGCTATAAATACTAGGAAAAAGTACTTCATTGTGCTCCGCTAAATTAATTTTCGTTGCTTGATAAACATGCACCTTAAAAGTGCGAATTTCAATAACGTGACGGCCCCTAAAACGTTTTCCGTTATGTCTCCGGTTCTAATGAACGGAATGCAATCAAATTTCATTCAAGAGTAAAAATTTGTTCACATTAGTATACAGACTAATTTGAGCACGCTGAACCCATTTCCGGTGTCAAATATAAAGAATTGTCCCCCCCCCCTCCTTCCTTAAGTACATGGTTCTGTAATAATCCTGCAGCACAAGCGCACATCGATGTTTTAAATACTGTTTCTGCTTCTAAGAAGGGTTTAGAACACTGTGTGTTTTTGAATTTAAAAAAAAAATGAATTTCTCTTATTATTTTATCTTTTTATATTCACTATTTCTCTCATTAACTCATTTTCGGCCAAAGGTGTAACATTTCAATAAATATTTTTTTATTAACAGTGTGACAGTTTTTTGTTGCTAATTTCATTTTCTGCTATTTTTTAGGGGTTTTGAAGCATTTATAAAATATTAGTAATTGGAGCAAACACTTGAGGTTGAGAAATTTTTAAGCTCTCGGAAGAATTTGAAACGTTTATAAGTTTGGTAGCCACTGCCGTAGATGATGTAAAGTGCAAACACCACAAGATCGATTAGTGCCTCAAATGGCTAGTCCACTTGCGTCCAAAATGTTTAGAAAATTCCCCATAAAAAAGACATTATAAATATAAAAAATGTATATTTGACTATAACACAATTTCAACTAAATGCTTTGTTCATTAATTTGGCCGTAAAATATTTTCCATGCACGAAACTTTTTTGTGTCTCAATGAGGGAAATTTAAGCATACTTCAATGAAATTATGCAAACTTTTATAAAATTTTTATACTTTGCCTAAAATGGGTAAAATTCAAGGAAAATGAAGAACATTTCTCGATAAAAGACATTCCAATATACATACTCATAACATTACACCAAACAAAAGACTTAATTCTTCTGGTTAAATGTGGGCTCATTTTAAGTGGGTCATGCACAAGGTCCGACAAATCCCGGGTGCCTGGTCGCCCGGGCGACTAAAAAAAATGCCTTGGCGACTAGTTTTTCAGGTGGCGACTAGTTCACAAATGAAAATATTATAGCTGGCTCCTAAAAATTTTTCCCTGGCTCCTAAGATTTTCCCATTTTTGTCGAACTCTGGCCATGCAGTATTTATATATTTAACGATGAGAAATTAACTGTTCTTATTAAAATTTAATGTGTATTATTTTTTTCTTTCAAAATCATAGCTTTTTATAAAAATCTTATTAATGATATGTTCTAAGCATATCACATTTCTGTACTACCTAGTTTTTACAATAAAGTTCAACAAAGCCTGTCCTCCTTTTTGTCAAAAATACAAAATAAAAATCTTATATTGCCTACCTTCCTTCATTGAGCATTCGCTGTCAGAAGCGGTCAATATTCATAAAATAAACCTCATAATAGAACTTTACTAGAAAAATGATATTTTTACATCATAATTTCTGCTTATATAAAATGATTCATAATACAGTGCCTGTAGTTTATACTAATATGTTAATTAGTATATTTTGTGTCAGAATAACTGCATCAAAAGTAAACACACATATTCGGTTAAATTTTTTAAAGTCCTTTATACTAGAGTACTGTTTTAAGCGAAATAAAATTTTACAATTTTAAAATCATATCTGATAAAATTTCTCTTATTTACATGTTTTTGTTAACTATGAAAGATATGTATCAAAGAGTAACACAGTGTGCATTGTAAATTTTAAGTTTGTAACTGAGAAATTCTAATTAGTAACTTAGAAAGCTGTTTTAATCCTAGACATATATTTGTAGTATTGGGAATTTACAAAAACAAAAAAGTTCAAAGAATCATGTGCAGGTGTTACAGTGTAAATTCAAAAGCAATTAAAAAACCAACATAAAATTAAACAGAGAATTTGCAGACACATGTTTCAAGTTTACAAGGAATCCCTTTTTCAATGTTGGCTGTTTTTCATCTAGAAGATCACCCTTTGCACTGAAAATAGGTTCCTTCTAACTTCAAAACATGTGTCTGCAATGTTTACAGATAAGTGTTTTTGTGCTTAATTTTACATTAATTTTTACTTTGCAATGCAAAGATTTGCATTTTATTTCAAAACAATGTTTAGGGGGGAGGGAATATTTTCTATATAATAATATGTTTCGTTGTTGTAACTAATACAAATTAAAATGCTTAAAATCTACAAGTTTCTTCTTCTTTTGTTTCCACTGCTACTGTAGAACAAGTATTCCACCAAATAGTCTATCAATAGTTGGCCAGAACGGATTTGATATAGCAGAATATTCGGCTTGATCAAATGTGAGCAATTCAATTCAATCAATTACGAAATCAGAACTCAACTATGCCGAACAGACCAAATACCAAATAGTGGCCAAATATTTATTACATCCCTAGTCAAATCAAAAAATCTAAGCAAGTCATTCAACAATATCATATCTGTAAGCAATATATTCAAAACTTTAAACACTGAAAGGAGAAAGTTATTAAAAACAAGTTTTCAAAAAATCTGATAAGGATAATGAAGTAAAATTTTTTTTTTTGGTATATGACTTAAAACAGTGGAAAAAGTAAGAAGGATTTTTTCTCCTTCACTACCATTATAATAAAGCATCTCTCTTAAGCAAATGCGAAGCAATTTGATTGTACATAAATGTTTTTACATCAGAGAGTCAACGAGGTATTTTTATTGCATTACAGTAATGTGATTTATATTATCGCACCGTTTTCAACATCAGAAATACAGCTGATGCCCAAATGTCATTATAACTGAGGTTGACTATACTATATTCTCTTTCTTAGTCTTCTGGTATTTTCGTGACCCATTAATTGTATTTAATGTTCATTAGCTTGATGCCTATAGAATTTGTACAATCATTGTGACTATTGTTTTGTTATTACTGCTTAACTGGCTCATTTACCAGCTTACATCAGATTTGAAATTTCTATATTTGGCGAGTTGAACATAGAAGCACATTGCTTGTTTGTCCATTTGCAATTCAAATCCACAATTTAAGAGAGATCAATATATGATTGTGTAACAAAATAGAGTGGTAAAGTCATAATTTGTTTTTAAATAAATTATTTTTATTTATTATTATTTTCTTTTTAATGGTTAAGCAATTTTGCTACTTTATTGCATTTTTTTAATGATTAGTTACAAAAATATTTTAACTAACTAACTCCCTGCCATTACAGCCCATGATGGACCATAGCCTCTCTAACAATTTTCCTCCAAAGCCTCGTCTTTCGCTTTTTCCTTCCAGTTTTGGACATTTATATATTAAAGGTCTTTCTCCACCTCATCTACCCATCTTTTAACCAGCCTTCCTCTTTTGCTCTGGCCCTGGCAATGTCCCTTGCAAATCTTCTTAGTGCCTCTGTTTTCTTCCATCCTCTCAAGGTGTCCCAGTCATTGTATTCTTGTTGTTTTTAGATAATTAATTACAGTGAAACCTCTCTAAAGAGACCACCCACCAGACCGTAGAAAATCGGTCTTATAGAGAGGTGGTCTCTGAATAGAGTTAATGGCTAAAACAAAATCTCTTGCAATAATACAACAGAACACTATTCTGAAACTTGTTTTTATTACTATTTTATGCCTGAATAGTTTTAAAAAAAGAATTAATCAAAGTTTGCTTTGATTTTAATAATTTCTCATTAACAAACTTTATCTCTAATCTTTGATTTCCTGAAACAAATTTAGAGTCATCTGGTAGCGGGAATTGAATTTTCTATTAATCCATTTATTTCATTCAGTGTTTCTTGATAGCAAATTGATGGCTGTTTCACTGGAGGAAGCTTGTATTTCTGAATCAGAATAAGCTCCTAAAAAAATCTAAATAATATTGACTGCAGTATCATTTAGTTTACAATAATTTTAAGAGGGGAAAAACAAGAGGGAAATACCCTGTGAACTCTACAAACGGCCTTAGCTCTTCAAGAAAGGTAACATTCGTCCAATTCCCCTGCCTTGGTGCTTATCACCCACCCAATACTAGGAATAGGTACATTAGCTTCCTCCACCTACTAGATGGGTCCTGTTTTTCTCAGAAATAAGGTAATTTTAAAATTCCCCTAGGGAAATAATCCTACCTGTTCATCTGAAAGTGGTCTTATTGGGAGGGAGACAGAAAATAAGTGGTCTTTTAATGGAGGGAAAGTTAATATTGAGCCCATAGCTGGAAGTTTTAGACCTTAAAAAAATGGTCCTTATGAGAGGTGGTCTCTTTATAGAGGTGGTCTTTATGAGAGGTTTCACTGTATATCTTTTCCTTTAAATAATCCTTTAAATAATACTCAATTTCTATTTCTAAACTACACTCATGTCCAAAATTATGTTTACATGCATAAATTCACGGATTTCTCAGAGACTATGACATAATTTAATGAATTTTCGTGGAATGATACATAACATTATGACACATAAATGCAAAAGAAAAAAATTGAAAATCACCTCATATGATATAAAATTGTAGCATGAAACAATAAAAATGGTAATAAAGTGTGACAAAGAGAGTTAAGAAAAAAAAGAATGATTCAGAAATATAATTAAGTCTTACGAATTTAATATGGAATATGATCTCCCCTGACTTGTACACACATATCACAATGTGTTTTAAGGCTGGAAATAACGTTGTTAATCCCAGTTTGGGGAATTAAACTCCACTTTTCCAGCAATGCCGTCTTCAGAGCATTTACATCTCTAGGAGGAGGATGGCTACGTGCAATGGCTCTTCCAAGGTAGTCCCATAAGTTCTCTATCGGGTTAAGGTCAGGAGAGTTTGGTGGCCAAGGTATTCGCTTAATGTCTTCACTTTCAAGGAATTCATCAACGAGGTTTGCTCGATGTGGACGGGCATTATCATCCATAAATAAAAACTCAGGTTCATATGCACCCCTGAAAAGTCTTACATAAGGATCTAAGACCTCATCCCAATATATCTGGCCTGTCAAGGATCCGCTGCTGAACACGTGTAGGGGCGTACGTCCATCGATCATTATTCCACCCCATACCATCACACCTCCACTACCGAAACGGTCACGTTCCACAATGTTCGAGGGATCATTTCGTGTTCCCGACTCCCTCCAGATGTAAACACGTTTAGAATCACCAGTTAAACTAAACCGCGACTCATCAGTAAAGAGAACATGGGACCATTGATGTTCAGTCCAGTTTTGATGTTCTTTACACCAATTAAAGTGATCCTTCTTTTTCTGTGACGACAGTAAAACACAAACCCTTGGCTTTCTGGCATAAAGGCCTTTTTCATTAAGCCTTCTGTATATTGTTTGCTGTGATGCAACAGTTCCAGTGGCGGCTGCAAGCTCTGAACTTAACTGGAGAGCAGTAGCCTTTCTGTTACGACGGGCAGTTAATGCCAGATACCGATCTTCAGAAGCAGTTGTCATTCGTTTCCGACCTTGTCCAGGCCTCTTTACAACAGTTCCATCATTTTGAAACTGTTTCCATAGCTTAGAGATTCTGTCTTGAAATACTCAGAAATGTGGCTGTTTCCGTGATTGAGTGCCCTGCTTCTAAACTAATGATAATTCGCCACTTTACAGATTCTTCCAAATGATACTTCAAAGCCATAACAAAACGCTTCGAGTCCCTACATACTGAAATCAAACGCTATGTTGCAGAAATTCACTCAAATATTCAGTTTGCGCAAAGTGCTTGATTCACCCTTGGATGACGTAACGCCTAGATTTGCATATCAGAAACAGTTTGATTACTTTTGATGGGATAATGCTAATTAATTAGGCTTGGTTTTCACACATTCCCTGCAAATACGGATCACATTGATTGGATATTTCATTGAATATCGTCATTTTTGGGTATGTAAAGATAATTTTGGACATGAGTGTATTTTACTTTCTCTCAATGTTATTATTGTTTTGTAAAACTATGAGAAAGTTAGCTAGATAATAGATATATAATACTAGAAATATACATGATTTCTACAAACATATATATTTTGTGTGACGAAATTTGTTCAAGCCTAGTCAGAACTACACAACTAAACTACTGAAATATATTTAAAAATTCAATCAGTTTTATAGCAGGGGTTCCCAAAGTTTCTGAAGTTGTGGCATCCTTATAAGAATAAGAATTTTCTCACCGCATCATAATCAAATAATATCTATCCGTAATACATAATTTTAAAAATGTATGATTTTGCTGATAAAAATCACAGGAGTAATGTGATATAAAAATAAAGATTTATACTTGAGTAGGCAAATGGCAAAAACCTATTAAATCTGAAATTTGAGAAAAATGGAGGAAAACTGTTAATCTAAAATTCATTGTATAATTCTGGAAGCAAATTCAGCAATTTGAAATGATTAAAATTTTAAAGTACAGGCAGGTTTTAATAACAGTCATTCATTATAATGGCTTTATTTTTTAAGCTTTCAAAAGGTTTCAACATTGATGGTCCAAGTGCATCATCCCCCCCCCCCCCCACAAGCACCAATGTTATAATATCAATTGGAAATGATGTCTAATCAAATGAAGATTCAACAGCTATCATTATCTTGTTTTCTGAAAAATAGGAATTAAACAGGCTTTGCCATTTGCCTAATCATATTTAAAATTCTCAATAGCAATTTAATTATGACCATCACAGATTTTTGCTCGCTTTTGCATTATGAACAAAGCAAATTTGCTAATGTCTCACGGCACCCCTCACCTCTTGCTATGGGACCCCAGGGTGCTGTGAGACCATTTAGATCAGTTATTTTATAGCATTCTATTCCCTCCTTTCCTTCATAAGGAAGTTTCCATTAAACTCAGCTAGGGTTACATTTTTTCTACTAAAGTATTAAAAGTAGGGAGTTTTTGCACATACACTAAGAGAAAGACATAACTGAAAAAAATAATAAAAAAATACTCAATTTCTGAATATTTCAGAAATTAGAGTAACATTTCAATTTATTTTTAATCAATTTTATTCAGTAAGAGAATTTTAAAGTACTTACTATACCATACACACAAAGACATAAAGAAAAAAAATCATTTTATATACTTTTATCACGTACAGCAACAAGAACCACATTTTCTAAAGTTACAGATCTATCAATATATTCCAAGAGTTTTGAATTATATCCAAGGCACTTTAGATATTCAATTCGACCAAAATCAATCAACCTTTTGCACTTGTTACCAATTTCTTCTCTTTCTTTGTGTTCAAGACCCAATTTTACATATCTATAATAAAAATTATTTGTTATTTTTTTTTCTTTTAAAAGAAAATGTGTACATTATACATATATATTTATTTAAATACAATTTTAGTATACATAATAGAGAAATATATAATGGCATTTCAATTTTAATTAAAGAACGTTTCAAACTAATTCATACACACACAATCATATAATAAATAATAAATTTCAAATTTTATAATACATTTCAAAATAAAAGTATTTTATGTAAAATTAAACAAATAACTATAAAACAAACACAGAACATTTAAAAGCTTAATTACACATTTTTGATTTCATAGAAGGATCTGGTTCACAAAATAAAATAATCCATTGTGTATATGGCAGGGGAAAAATTATATACATAGATACACACTAGGGATGTAACGAATATTCGGCCTATTCGGCTCTTTGGCCGAATAGTCATTTCATCACCTAGCCGTATACTCGGCCTGGCCGAGTACTGGGTAAGGTCAAATTCAGCCTGGCCGAATATTGATAGACCATTCGGCCGAATAGTTTTGCTGCAGTAGAAATGTAAAAAAATAAAGAAATTAGTAGATTTTAAACATTTAAAATTGTATTACAATTATTGCAGAAGACTACATTAGTATATAGTTGCAATAAATTAAAATAATTTGGAAAAAACTACTTTTTTTAAACCTTGTTTTAGGCTTGACCGAGCAAAAACAGGTTTTAAAGTAGTAATATTGTATTTTATATTTAGCATTTGCTCCCAAAAGCTGGCAATAGTTAATTATATATCATGAATATTTAGATAGCGTAAGTTATTGGGGTTTTTGAAAATAAAAATCTTTTTAGACTCTTAATAGATTTTTTAAAAATAGGTATGTAAAAAACCCCCATAAAATAAAAATATTAACTTTTATAACTTTTAAAATATCTTCATAAAACAGTTTTGACCAAGGTAAAAGTTCACTAAGCAATAGTAGTTCTTTCATTTGAATGAAATGGTTAGTAAAATAATGCTAATGCTTACCACCTTAAAACCTGTCATTTTTATTCCACTTGTAAGTGAAATTCTTAGTTTTATTACATTCAAAACAATAGAGAAAATAGACCAATTTTAAATAGTTTTAAATTCTTAACTAACATAATTAAATCATACATCATAGATTGTGTGTAAATGGTGTTTGACTTTGAAAAATTCTTTCTATTACAACGATTTTCTAGAAATTTTAATATTCGGTATTCGGCCTAAGACATTGGCCGAATATTCGGCTTCGGCCTGGAAGCAGTGGCTGAATATTCGGTATTCGGCCAAATCACTATTCGTTACATCTCTAATACACACATATATATGCGGGATAGAGCTGACGAAAGTTTTCATTAACTTTGGACTGTTCACTCGGAGGATTGACTGTAACTGAGTGCGAACCTCGTGCTCGGCTTTCTGGACCTGAGCAGAAGAAAAAACGGGAGAGTGAAGGAAGTGAGTGTAAGATGTCCCCTAGACTAAGTTTTGTGTTTGTGATTGTTTGTACGTAATGGTTATACGTTTAATTAAATGTGTTTTTGTGTATCAACTAGTGTTATTTCAAGTTTGAACCCCACACACACATATAGAGAGAGATACAGATAGATATACACATTTTTGTAAATATATATATACAAGGGTCGATCCAGCATTTTTTAACCGGACCCAGTTTCTGTGAATTTTAAAAAGATTTTTGTGAAAATTCAATTTAAATATAAAGAAATAAAAATTCTTATTATTTTTTGCCGTTTATTTAATAAATAATTCTGCAAAAAGTAAGATTTGGTAGCTTGGAATTTCGTGAATGGTCCGGAAACGGACCTGAATTTCTTCTGGCGCGACCCTTGATATATATATACGCTCGCACGCACACACTCAGCAGCCCACCCAAGATTTTGCTTTGAGGGAGAGGGACCAAGGTCAGAAATAGCATTCCACTGGATACTGATTTTGCTAAATATTTTATTTCAAGTGTACCTTTTCTGATGGACCTGTACCTGATACCTGGCTCAGATGTTTAAAATCTGAAATCCACATTCTATGAACGTTTTTAAACATCCCAAAGCTTACAAATATGCAGTAAATTTTTATGTTACATATATTTTTAAAACATTACCAATTAAATATAAAAAATCAAGTTTGACATGCCGGATAACTGGATCTTTCGAGTAGTGGCCAGTTTGGGTTCCAGATATTTAAAAATTGGTTGGATACCAGATATACCATGCCTTCAAGAATCGTCCGACTGCCCCCCCCCCCTTCCCTCATTGATGCACCCCTATATGCGTACATTTCATTTATTTATGTCTTAGAAAACTGACCTGCTCAAAAATTTATCTTGATTAACATCATTAACTGAACATTCGGTAAGATGATCATCATTTTCATTTTCTGAAAGAAAAAATAATAATAATTAAAATAAATCAACAATTCAATAAACGCAACAAATGCCTAAACTAAAGCTCAACTTATAAAATGCACAGCAAAGTAACTAACTTATTTTCCGCAGACCACAAGTTGCCCAACTTGCTATACAACACATGAGTTTAAAATCTGACTCAGAAATTTCATTCTGCCTCATAAACTGCTTTCCAACATAAGAGTTCCATGAGCATCTATGGTAACAACACAAAGCCATTACAAGTCCAAGGGCCCTAATTTTAAAAAGCAAAAAAAAAAAGCAAAAGAAAGAAAGTTAAACAAAGTGATATGTTATTACACTATATCTACATAATATTCTGGGCCATAGTGGTCTAAATTTTTATTGCAAGTAATGCATAACATCTGAATGAATAATATATTTTTTTTTAGTTTCAAAACTCGGGATCTGCAATCATTTTCCTTACTGCAATGGATGTGCTTCATCAGGGTGTCTACAAGTTTTTAAAGTGAAATTTCTTGACAGTTCACCGATACATCTGATATTGATTTTACCGGACATTAGATATCGCCAATTATCATTGAAATGCGATCAACTTGCGGGATAGTAAAATTAGCTTTTTCAAGAAAGGCCTCTTTTGCATAAATAGAATTGACTAAACTTTCGCTGTGCTCCAATTTATGATCGCTCTGGCCAGCTAAAAATTCTTGCATTGTGATGCATCTTTTAAACCATGAAACGAAGGCTGTTTTCCATGCAGTCCAGTTATTATAACTTTTCCCCCCAGTTAATTGCCAATTTTTTGCAGATCCAGCTAGGCGAGAAATAGCGTTAGTAAGTTTAAGATCATCGGACCAATGCGCCAATGTCACGATTCTGTCAATTTCTTTTAGCCATTTGATGGCATTGTCGATGGCAACTCCTAGAAATATTGCAATTGAATTTGCAGTCTCATTGGTAGAAATAATCTGGATAACATTTGGCTGATTTATTTGGCGATCCAATAGTTGTTTCTGCATCTCCATGAATGTAGTAAGAATTGCAGCAATATTTGAATCGGTTTGCGAGAGAGGAGGTGCATTAGATGGTGGTGTAATAGGACGTTTTCTCAAAAGTTCCATTTGTTTCTGTAGTGACTGAATTTGTTTCAATAACTCTTTGTTGTCAAAACATATTTCGTCGGAATCATGTTCGTCATTATTCGGCGGTTGCATGTGAAGTAATCCAAGTTCATCTAATGTCCCATTTTCAGTCCGTAGAATATTGTCCTCGACAATGCGATAAATTAATTCAGTTTTGTTTCCAGAGAGAGAAAGATTTCTGAAACGCAATTCTGATTTTAATTCGGCAACTGTTAAATGAACAAGTTTTTCTGCATCCAAAGTGTCCCTATTCGTCGATATTTTGCTTTTTATTATATTGATTTGACGCTTATTATTGGTGACGCTTCTTGGCGAGAAGCAAGGCAAGCAATTTCTTTTGGGTACGCAAAAAGAAATAGTTCCAAGGAATAAAATTTTGAGATTTTGTCACAATAACGATAGTTTTCCACTAAATTAAATTCAACTGGGAAATTATAAAGCCTTTTTTAAAGCAATTATCTTGTTTTATTCAGGGTTCACAATGGTGAAAAATACAAGGTGGGATTTCCCTAATTGACCAAAATTTTAAGTGGGATTTTTAAAATTTAAGCACAAACAAATTTTTTTTGGGGGGTTTTCAAAAAATATTGTGGGAATCGCGCGGCCTAGCGTGAACACCGTTTATTAGAATTACAGGTTCAGTATAAGCATTGGAACATTAGAGGCGGGGGAGGGAAATGGAGAGTCTTGTTGTTTTCATATAGATTCTTTTAAAATACTGACCTGCGAAGTTCTTTCAAAATACCGGCTGTGCCATATAAGGGATCATTAAGAATGCTACTATTTTACTTGCTGTAATAAAGGCAACACACTTATAAAATAAACATTTAATTAACAACACAAATGCGATAAGCGACAACGACAACTTCGATTTACGCAACATCTCACTAAAAAAACATCTTCCATGTTGCCATTCGGCTTTTACAAAATGCACCTTATACGGTTGACACCTGTATGACGTATAAGTATTGGATCCGGCTCTGATTTTTGAAACTTGTAAATTTTGTACTTATTTTTCAACATCTCACAGCTTCCAAACACGCAGTAAATTTGTAATTCACATTAATTTCAAAACAATTCAAGAAATTTACTTTAAAAATAAAATTCAGACGTGTCGGATACCCGGATATTTTGTGCAATGGCCAGATCAGATTCCGGATATTTAAAACTCTGTCGGGTACCAGATATCCGATGCCTTCTGGATGGATCGGTCCGGTTGGATGAAAAATTTCCCGTCCTACTCTTTTTTTTTTTTTACTTTTTTGTTACCCCTTTTGTAGACATAAAACTTAAATCAAACAAAATCACATAAATTAAAGTTTTTACATTATCTTTAATCGAGTTTCCTAAAATCATAAATGCGTCATTATAATTATCATTCAAGAAGAAAAACAATTGAAGTGTTTAAACTAATTGGACATCTTCAATAAGATGAAGTGAAGTAATATAAAAATTAATGGATGTATTACTTTGTAAATAAAAGTTCTCCAATATTATGTTCCAGGATCATTACTAATGAACTAAAAGAAAATATTAATACCATTACTTTTATTAGAATTTTCCAAACGGGTAGGTAGATACTGAAAAAGCCTTTCCGTACCGGAAAAAATCACTGCGTGCTATCCCCCTTAAAAGAACGCTTTTAATGTTCTTGATACACTCCCCACAATGTCTGAAAGGTTCCTATTCATTTCTGGTATAATAAATGATGCACTTTTTAAGCGCTACAAAAACTTGGGAGGTATTGATGATGACTTTGTTGTTGATCTTAAGGCGTGTGTCAAAGCTGGGGAGTTGATCACCTCTTAATGAGTTTCACATTATCTCAGACCTTGAGAAAGGGAAAAGAATTTCTGGGACAAATTTGTCCCAGGCCCATGTTTGAAGGAAATCCTTTTTTGGGATATTTGTTGTCCTAGCTGCAAGGAAGAGGTTAATATCATCATTTTTACTTGAAGAAAATATGGTAGTCATTATTGATCGACCTTTCTGGATTATATTAAAATTATAAAATTACATAAGCATGGGTATTTATATTGAAATTAAATAAAAGCACATAACAAAATTAAATTTTAAAGAGAATAAAGTATACATACTGACGTGTTGCGGCTTCTTCGCACTGTTCTGATGATAATGTTTTGGTCAAACAATTTAAAGCCAAATCTGAAAAATACAAAAGATTTCATACTTTAGAAACATAGTATTTAATATAACATAACTACAATACTTAAGGCCGGAGCCTGCTTTAGAAGGCTCAAGAAAAAGAAATTTTTTTTATTGCTTAAATCGATTCCTAATATATCTAAGAATATGCATGTAAAGTTATAGAGACTAATTCTCAATATTTTTAAAAATATAGCCCTAAACGTTGCCAGATGTCGAGCAGGTGTATGAGCACTCGGGCAGCTGGAGTGCGCCATCCCCTCGGTCGAACAGCTCCGAACTTTGTATGTGAAAAAGTCCAAAGGTTGTTCGAAATAATATTTTGAATTTGAAGAAGTACCGACTCAAGTTGTAATACAGATTATAACGATATATTAGATTATAACGATTTGGTATATGGCGCAGGAATAGCTGATTAGCGTATAATCACTGTAAATAATAGAAAATTAACATTTTACCGATCGTAAATTTTCAAGCGCGTTTTCTCGAGTTTTTGATTTTATGTTTTTTCTAAACTGGCGGGCGTGATTGCGAGAAAACTAGACGACCAAACAAAACGAAACAAAACTTGTCAGCTTCAGTTTTGTATTCTCTTCTATTTGAACTAAAAAAATTTATGAAAAAAAAATTCTGAACAACTTTTTTAGCAAGTTGAAACGATTTTTTTGTTGTAAAAAAGACACTTTTTTTTTCAAACCTGAGAAAATTTTTTAATTTTTCAAATTTTTGGGTTTTTTTAGTTTAAATAGAAGATAAATATATGAAAATTAAAAACATTTTTACTTTTTTTGTTTCCAACGAAAATTACGAGCGTTATCTTTCCCACCGAGCGGAGACCGCAATTGCAAGGTGTTGCACAAATGTGTATAAAAATCGGCTGCATTTGAATATTTTTGTCTTAATTTTTTTTTTTTTACTTGTTCAAATATGTAATAAAATGATCTGAAATCTTCTCTAGACTTGCTTTTTTTTTCCTGTCCTGAAAAAATTCCTCAAAAAACTCTTCTTTTTGGCCTTCTAAAGCAGGCTACTGCCTTAAGGCATAAAAGTTTTGTACTCAGTCATCATTTACAATAAAATTCACATGAATATAAATCCAAGATAATCAAAATTGTTTCAGAGAATAAGTAACACAGGGATGCCAATCAATACAAATTGCCCATGTTCACTACAGAAAATAACCTAAATTATCACTTTATGATAGGCCATCAAAAATAACAGATCATTTAAGGAAAATTAACTGTCTTTACTCATTGTTTTTTTTTTTTAAAGTAATAATCAAAATTGCTACTTGATCATTGTTTAAAAAAGGGTGATCAAATAATTGTATAAGAATAACATTGAATTTGTCTTAAAAATAGCAATTAAAAATATTGCTTGATATAAACAGAATTCAATGGGTGATTTATTTTGCATTTCCTATTAACTTGAGTTTTCATTGAAGTTTGTTGTGTGGAAAAAAATAAAAAATTATATTTAACTTATGAATTTTTTGATGCTGAAAAAATACAATTTTGTTGTTTATATTAAAAATAGTCTATCTTAATTACAAATTATTTAAATGAATCGACATGCTCATGGATTTTTATTTTACTGGGCTCCGGAAACACAGGGCTATTCATTATGTTGAAAAAAAATGATTTGAAGCCAAAATGTATGCTAAAAGCAAAAAACTAACTTATCATGTGTATCCGACTACCACCAAGAGTAATAAATTATGCTTAATTGCCTTACTCGAAATGCAAAACTTTTCCAAGATGGTGTCTCTAAAATCATAAGAGGGAATAGAAATTCTGCAAATTCTTTAAGCACTGAAGATGTGAATAAAAGATGTGGGAAAACATTAAAGCATGACAAATTATTAATTATACAGCAAAACCCATTAACCCTCTTGATTGAGATTGATTGTAAATTTTTTCACAGAAAATCCAATTATATCCAAATATTATTTTTGATGTCCTAATATAGAGACATCAAAAACTAACAAAAATTTGATGTATGTAAGTTTATACATATATAAATGTATAAAGAGACTCATAATATTGTACTTTTACATAATGAAAAATGACATACAAAAACCATTAGAATGGAAAATATGTTTATTAACATGTACCCAACAAAACATTACCCCTTTCAGTGTTTCAATCAGAGTGATGACATTTCTCATCATAATATCTTAAACCTTTTTTTAACGTTCAGCCTCTAAATCTGCCCCTGATAGCAAATATACATCATTAAATTTAAGAGTCATATTTATTATTTTGGTTAGAAGGTAGATTATAATTTGAATTCAAAAAATAATGCAATAGGATACTCAATATCTCAAACTAACAAATAATGTCAGCTGGAAAATATTATCATATCAAATGAAGAATAAGTTCAAAAAGTGGGTGAAACATCTCTAGTTTCCTTATATGAGAACATATAAGAAATATTAAATACCAACAGAGTTTACTGAAATAACTGAAAGTGATGAAAATCTATTCCATCATTTTTAAAAAAAAAAAAAAAGGATGCAAAACTGCTCTGGTGTGTAACACAAGTCTCCTTGGAGCTCATTTACAATTCATTGCAACTGTAATATGAGGGAGTATGGGAGATCTTTCAATTTTGTAAATGTTAAGGTATCCACCAATCCTTGAACACTAAACTGATTCAACAATAAATGGTAAAAACAATTTTTGCATTCGTATTAATATTGGAGAGTTTAATTCCGGATATAAATAAAAAATATTAGGAGAACAGTGTAAAGAAGGTAAAGATTAACTCTGAGTGGTACTATTGCTAATAATTAAATTACCATAAGTAAAACTTAAGTTTTAAAACCATTAACAGTTTAATCCAATCTAATAAAACATTTCAAATTTTCTGAATAATATATAAAATATTCCTGTTATTAGACTTAATATGTAATATTTAATTGTTCATAAGTCTGGATTAAACATAACACAGAAAACTATTTAACTATTTTGTGTTATGTATTTCAAAATAAAAACTGGAAATACTTAAAACTATTTTTCAAAAAGAGAAAAAGATGTACAATAATAATTTAGTTTATTGTATATTATTTGAAGTTCAAAGAAGTAAAGTTATAACAATTCGCTTTTTATATTCTAAAAAGCAGTAAATCTGCATATCACAGTACCTGTTGCTGCTCCACATAAATGCTTGCTAACTCCAACTACTTTGTTTAATTTTTGTTTGATACTAGGAATTTTACCTGCAACCAGAAAAATAAATATGAATTAAAAAAACAAAATAAATCACAACAAAACTTCTATATATATAGATAGCTATAGATATATTGTTCTGTTTTACAACCGACTTAAGAACCAAATTCAAATTTAATGACTTAAAATTCTATGAGCAACATAAAAAACTTGGTGTATAATTTCTCTTTTACTTAAATTACAATACTATCAATATGGACTTATTGGTATTCCTTAAAGATGATTACATAGGGCTAGGTGGGGTAAAGTGGTTCTAAAATCCATGCCTTTCAATTTTTGTGAATAACAAATTAAGACTTAGCTGAAAAACTTCAGATTTTTTAGTTGATACCTTACATTACATTATTAAAGAACACATTGAGCAAACTTTTGGCCAGAAAAAAATTGGGTGAAACAATCTTTGACGTTTTCATTTTCGGATGTACTTATGACCTCTTTGCCCCTTGGGGTAAAGTGGTCATAAATAGAAAAAGAAGTATAAACATATTTTAAATAACCATCAGATTAAAAAATACTCAGCAAGGGTTCATCTTCGAAAGAAAACTACCTTCTTTCATCAAATTGAATTTATTAATGCCCTCTGAAGTCAAAAGCGAGCCCACATCTTCATAACATCTCATAAAGCATTTCCTTCTCTTGAGCTGCCACATAGATAGCCTTCAAGACCAAAACATTTTAGGATGCGTGATAAGTATTCTTAAATTTTAATCTCTAAATATCAGTCTGCAAGACTTCCCCTTAGTTTGATATAATAAGAAATAAATATGAAATTCAAAATATTTTCAGCAAAAAAATTACAAATGGTTTTTCATGAATGGCCAAATTACTTAAATTTCATATTTAAGAAGTTTTTAATTGGAGAGAGTCCTGAGATGATTAGTTTATTGAAAATTGAAATGGAGAGTAAATACACATTTCAACATATTTTTTAATTTTCTCTCTGTTTCACATATTGGTCTTATTCGAAATAAATTTCAATTCATTTCAGCTCAGTCATATTTGATCCTGTTTACTTTTTAAAATAATTCAGCATTGGTGAAATTAATATTGAATAAACTTCTGCCTCAGGGCCTAATTTCAAACAAAAAAAGTGCTAGTGCCCTATAGTCTTCAAAACTCATTTCCAAGTGCAATTAGCCTGCATTACCTCTAACAGGCAAAAATTCCCATAAAATTGAAAAGAAGTACAGGAGCTGAGCTGATATGAATTTCTACAAAAATTAGGCCGTGGTTTACTCATAAATTAACTTTAAATAATTTTAGAGCAGTGGTGGCATCTTAAACTTAATACTATGACCACTTTACCCCATTTTACTTAAACTACAATAAAAATTATATGCAATAAATCTAGATTAACTGTTAGACAGAAAACATTTTTGAGATATGCGTAAAGCTTTCTTTCTGCACTGTCAATTTGCTGCAAATTCCTTTGAACAAAATTTCAGAAAGAAGTTAAAAGAGGTGTTCCAATTTCAAAATGTTGTATAAACAAATAACTTGACTGTTTTCTTCAGTTAAAAAGTTTCCTTTAAAATAATTTTAAATGTAAAATTTAATTATTACTTATTGAAAACTAATTAATAATTAAATTTTACATAAAAGTCACACAAATTCCATTATTAATTTCAAAGTTATTGTTTATTTGCTGTATGATCACTTTACCCCATTGACTATTTTATTCCACCTGACCCTAGAGATTTTTATGTTTTTGTTCATTATTCTTCCCAAATATTAGATTCAAAAACAACAGCTGATACATGTATATATGCAAAATATTACTTCTTGAATTTTAACAACTATTCACTTCAAGTAAATTTCAATTTACATTCTGCTTCCAAAAAATATATTTTAAAAGTTACATTATTTTTTTTCAATTCCATGTTATCTACGTTGAAAATTTTAAAAAATACATAAATATAAGTTTAAAACCATTGCAGTTTTTATTTATTTCCCTGTGGGTTGGTTAAAGAGCCATGGCCACATATGAAATAGAGTGAGGCAGACATACTTTTAATTTTAATTTAAGAAAAATGTTTCACAAAAAAGGTTCTAACCTAAATGTAGATGCTGAATATCCATTCTTATTCTTTCAATATGAAAATCTTCACCCTTGAATTTATTATCACTCTAGGAGAAGAAAAGAAATTTACCTTAACATTGAATTAAGATAGAACTGCAGACTTAGACATTAAACAAGTAATTTTTCTTTCTTTTTCTTTTTGTATCTAGCTTTTGCCCAATATGAAACACTTGTATACAAAGTAGTAACGGCAAATAAAACAAATATCATCAACTACTGTATGTCAAAAACTGTATGTTAACTAACTTTCAGATTTCAATGCAGGGATGCATTTTATTGCACTAATTATGTCCAAGATGCAGAAAATAGTTTGTATTGACAAGTTTAGTCATAATAAAATTGAATTTAAAAAGGAACAGAATTATGAAATGTATTTCATATTTTCATAATGAAGGTTACAAATAAAAATTACACAGTGCTGCAATGAAACCCAAAACATTTAAAACAATATAGAATGAAACAATGTAATAAATATGAAAGGAAATTCTCCTTAAGACAAGCGAAAACTGTCTTGATCTATGCTACATTTAATTCTTCCCTCCTTAGAAAATGTGTATCATTATGCAAGATTTCAGGAATTTAAAAATATTTGTATTCACTTTATAAGTCTTTCTAATAGTTATATACATAGAACTTTCTTCAGAGCTTATTTGCAAAAGCAGAGAATATGCTACAAATTTGGATCACATATCATAATATGTTTACGATCATTTGAATTAAGTACTTCAACACATGATGCTACATGCAAGAGGTATTCAACAAGTATTAAATTAAATTTTTGGCAAAATTTTTTTAAATTCTTTTTTTTACATACATATCTAAGTGAAATGCTTATTTTTTCCCCACAAGTTGCCAAAATAACAGCTTTGTCAATAAACTTAAATATAATTGTTGACAAATTATTGGCATTGTTTTAGAAGTTTTTATTTCAAATTTGTTTACAAAAGTAAAAACACACATTTCTAAATACATAATTAAATTTCTTGATGAAAACTTGTTTTAAAGCATAAACAGCAGCCTGAGTGCTAACCCAGCTAGCAAAATTTATTGTCACAATCTTGTTATTGCATTGTCAACCTTTCAAATGCATTGACGGCATCAATATTGATAATTTCAGTACTGTTAAAAGGTTACTTATATATTTACAAGCCAAGATTTACATAACAAAATGCTTAATAATGATTTCTTTTTTTTAATAATGTCAAAAGAAGTCAAATATATATATGAGAATAATTTTTGCTAAACATACAAATCCAAATAAACATCAGCAAATTAGTTTAGGTAGCTTAAAAATACAGGAGAAAGTAAAAGTTTCAAGTATTGAGCGCTAAGCATTTAGTTTACATAAAAAATTTGTATGATTAAAAAAAACTATCTTCCCCTTTAGTTTTTTCTCCCTTTTACCTTGTTTACTTATAGCGTGGGATACCATTAAAATTTTTGGGGGGTGCTGAAGCACCTCAACAACTACCCCCCTCCGAGAGGGGGCCTCCTTGCAAACTGGCCTCCAAAATAGCAGCTGATGTTCGCACTCACACGAGTGCTAAAGCACAGAACAAAATATTTTTACTAATTACTTTAATTATTAAAAATATGGGTAGCCAGTGCTGTAGCTAAGTGGGGGCAGTGGGAGCTGCCCACCCCGGGTGTCACTCATTCTGGGATGACACCCGGCCACAAGGGGGTAAACAACCTTTAAAAGCTCCAAATAATTTAATGCCCATGATACAAATGGTTATTTTCTTCTTTTTTTACATACATTACATTAAAATACATGTTTAATGTTAACATAATTTGGGGGGGGGGGCATGGGTGGTTCTACGCCAAAAAAAAAAATTCGGTTCACACAAAATTTTCAAAAAAAGTATGCACCATGAATTTAAAATAAAAACTACATAGTTAGGTAACACGCCCCCCCCCCCCCCCCCCAATGCACAATACATAAGCTCTATAAATATATAAGCTCAAAAATAATCCTTCAAGTACATTAAATGAAAGGTCAAATATTAATACCAAAAGTCTTTTTTTCCCGTAAAAGATATTGTATTGAAAGTTTTTTAAAGTAAAACAAAATATTTTGCTTGTCTGAAGGTAGAAAGAAAAGCATAGATATTAATTGTCAAAGGAACCTTAAGAAATATTCAGCTTTGAATGGAAGTTTGCCAAGTTTTGTTGGTTTGCTGTGCTGTCCCTTGTTTCAAAAACTACCATACAAAGACCAATATTTATCTTTTTTTTATTTACCCAAGGAAACTCATAATAAACTAATATTGAAATGTAATGCAAGGTAATGCTTTTACACATGTAAAAAAATGAAAAAAAATTTACAGCATCCATACCCGCCCCAGATGTCACCTATGCTAGCTACACCACTGGGGGCAGCTGTAGGTGCATAGTTTTCTCTACTAACTAAATATTGCTGCTGATTGATTATGAATTACCATAGAAAGATTCTGAAACAAAATGATTTCAACAGTGACTTTCTGATGCTAATTAGCTATACTTAATGTAGAACCATTTATTCACACAACCATTCATATAAAGAAAACTCATAAGCTTGCATAAAAAATTGATTTCTAAGCTGTTTATTTTGCCCTAGCTTTGAAAAAAAAAAAAACAAATCTTCAACATACACAACACATTGCAATTTTGGGCATGTTTCTTTTCTACAAATTCACTATAACACGTTAGAATGAAAAAATTGAATTGAATAAAGAGCAGAAGCTTACATGCTTGAAAAATGATAAACTTTGAATAACAAAAACATTTACTTTATGCCTTTGTGCAGATTTGTCAACAAGAATAAATGATGCTTTCTCTTTTTCTGAAACACACTTAACAATCCAATACATAAGCTGACCTATAAATAAAGAGTTGAAGGATGTAAAGACTGCAAACTACTGCAATAATTTAATAAAATACATCTTTAATCCAATATCATAGATAATAAAAGTAATTCTTGACTGTCTGATACAATTTCAATACTCAGATTTTTTTTCATGAGTTACCATTAACAGAAGTTTTTCTGTACACAGAATAATACACACAGCACAGATACATATAGTGCATGTCTCCAGACAGTCCACCACTTATTGATGAACAGTCCAATAGAATACAGAAAAAAAGGAAAATGAAGGTATGTGCAGCTGACACTTTATTTTACAAACTCTTTGAACTTCAAAAAATGTGCATAAAATCAAGAGATCGTGAAATCATAAAGCGTTATTGCAGTAGAAGACTTTTCAGAAAAGGTAAACTTTATAAAATTGTGAGTGTTAGCAAATTAGAGGTTTGTTAAAGTGGTCAACTGTATGTGCTTCAATACATCAGGGTGTAAAACTCTGGACCGAATGGCAAGATTCCAACCAATCTTACCAAAATTTTTCAGATCCCCTCTTTGAAAATAGTCCAGGCCAGAGACCCCCACCCAAGAAAGCTTTTTTAAATTTCATTGAAAGGGTGACATTTTGATTTGTTTGACTTCTATGTATAGTTACCGATATTTTTCTTAATAATCTAAAACAGTGCGGCAGTGGACCAGTCGGTAGAAGCTCGATTCCCACAGAACCCGAAAGTGAAGCAACATTGACTGAGGTCAGTGTTTGGAAGGGTGACAACCCCTCGCGGCTTTTCGCTTGGGACCGTGTACCTAAAGGGAGCTGGTGAGCGTTAAATCCGTCGTGCCTAGAATGTCCTTTAAGTGAAACAATACCTCTGGGGGTGACAACTCCAGGTGACGGTCTCTCATATGGGAGCTGGTTCAAAAATTAAGAGACCACATAAAAGAGTTTTAGTCAGTCTTCAGCTCTAGTGGTTCACCGCTCAAGTGAAGCTGCATAGCCCTTAGCCATGGATCAGTCATACTCAGTGACATGATCTTCTGGACATGGTATAGGCTTTCCTATGCCAAGGGGATAAGAAACAACAACAATTCTAAAATTGAAAAATCTATTTTCCTAAATGGAGAATTTAAATAGCTGTTTTCTCCATTTCCTCTTTAGAGTGCATACCATCAGATGCAGAATGATTTCTACTTGCTTACGTGGAGCATAGTATTTATACGGAATCTTAATTATACAGGCAAGAATTATTAAAAAAGTAAAAAATATCTATCATTTAAGGGGAAAAAATATCAGTATGAACAAGAGAAAAGAATGTTGAATAGCTTGTAATCCCAGATTTATGGCATATTGTAAAAACATCTAAGAATGAGGATTTTAAAAGTGTTTTTGCAAAAAAAAAAAAAAACCTACCTTGAAAGTGAAGATTTACAAACTTGCTGCATAAAAAGCATAGTTTCCAACATAGCTTCAAAACAGGTAAAAATATTTTTATTTAAATATTAAAAAAGAAAAAAGGAGAAATATTGTTGTGCATAAGTTATTCAATGATTATTTGTAAACAATTAACAATGAGAAAAAAAGTTTATGGAGAAAAAATAAAAAATAGCTCCATTTATTTTGGGAGTACTTTTTTTAATTCAAAATTAATCGTCCCAAACGCCACTCGCTTTTAAGTGATCTGCACCCTTATTATTGGGGCTTGATTTTGGAAAAAATAAGGTAGTTGTTTTTTAAAGTATCTACAATTCCTTATTATTAATACACAAAACATTCGCAAAATAAGGCTAAAAAAATAAACAGCCTACGATAGCATAGCCCAGCATTAAATTCTTTGATTCAGACCTGCACCCCAATTTACGAACCTATTTATTTATGGTTTTTTGGAGGGGGAACGTGAGCAGTTTTTGGAATTATAACAAGGTACCCATACACTTTGTTTAAAATAAGATAAAATTATAACTTTTTACCTTTACCAGCTCCAAATTCAACAAAGCATAAGCGGTCTGTTAAAAGCTTAAAATTGGAAAGTATTTCCAGCAAAGAGCCTTGCTGTTTCATGTGCTTGAAAGAATTAGCACCATCATCAGTGTCTTGCATTTCTTTTGAAACCAGAGGATGTACTTCATTAAACTTTTCTATGTCATAGCAACTTCCTAAACAAAAAAGAATCATGTCATAATAATTCCATGAAGGAAAAACACCTTTCTGAACTTAAAATAACTATAACACACAAAATCATTTATTGAACAGTCTATAGGTTTCTCAGTCAAAAGAAGATACTAATTTACATAACTCTAATGAGTTGAAGATATTTTGCTCTGATTCATACTTCATATAATAATTGAAGCTATAGAAACATTAACCAACAAGTATATTTTTTAATAATATCAAAACAAGTCAAAAAAATATGGGAATAATGTTTGCTAAACATACAAATCCAAATAAACAGCAGCAAACTAGTGTAAAGAGCTTAAAAATACAAGAGAAAGTAAAAGTTCCTTAACTTTAACTTAACGTTAAGTAAAACTTTCAAACTTCCAAGAAGTTTTGAAAATGTTTTTTCACTTCGATATCTATGTTATATTGAAACTACATTACAATTTCTTTTACAAACATCAAAATGTGTTAACCTTAGCTGAACACCCAACTTGAAGACATTCTTTATACAACTTTGAGCCTAATAACATATAATATTCAAATGAAAAATTATTGGAATCCTTCAACTCCTAAATTAAGGGGGAAACACTGAAGGTAGCACATGACTTCCTTGCATGCAGAAATATTTTTTAGCCTACTTTCTATTAAAAAGAAAAAAAGCGGGAAAGAAGGCTAAATTATTGCAAAAATATCGTTAAAAGTAAAGAAAAGTCAAAAATAAGTGAAGCAATTAAATAAAGATTGCAAAATAAAAAATTTGAAAGTAGGGTTTTGAGATTTGGAAAATGTACGTCTGTCAGTCTGTCATTCATTTAATTAACAAAAACTTACTTGTATATATTGTTTTAATTTTTTCTATCAAATTCATAAGTTCTTCATCACTTACATCTTTTAGTGTAACCTATTCAAATATATAAGACAAAAGTTTAATACCAGTGAAAAAAGGAAGCAATGAATTAAAAAGAGTATAATATTCTTATTAAATTATTATAGTTTATTTGCAAGGTAAAATATTATTATTAAATTACATTATAATATCCTGAAACATTGCTACGTATGCATATTTTTGAAACATGCCTTTTTACTAACCTCATTGAAAATTAGCAGTTGCTACAGTCAACAAAAGCTTGATCATTAACATGGCAGCATTTAAAGTTCACAGAAAAATATAACATAGCCTAAATGTGTACTTGATAGTCACTTAACACTAAAAACATGCACAAAAAAAATCTGATCAATATTTTACCTTTGCATTTACTACTGAAATTACATGCCACTTTAATTAACTAAAATCAATAATTTTGAAAACTCATAATAAATTAGCACTAAATCAAAATGTTCTATTAGTGCGCTTGCACATTGTATGAAACAAAAGCCATATCATTATCTATTTATAATTTATTGCTTTGGTAAATATCACTTAGAAAACATTAACCAACTAAACACATATACATCAAGAATGGTCCTTCCTGATAATAAAATCTTGCTATTCAATTTATAAATTTCAAATAGTAATTCATTATTTCAAACTTCAATATTTTAGTTAATCAAGGGAAAAAAGAGAGGAAGGAAGGGGAAAGAAAAGAAAGTAATACTTTACAAACTTCTAACTATGCACAACTAACATTTACAAATTCGAAAATTTAATTACCTTGCAAACTTCGTCTATAGCTTCATCCCCAACATTGATATTCTTTACAAAATATTCCTATAAATGAAGAGGTTAGAAAAAAGC
The DNA here is from genome assembly GCA_038502835.1 of Octonoba sinensis. Taxonomy (NCBI): domain Eukaryota; kingdom Metazoa; phylum Arthropoda; class Arachnida; order Araneae; family Uloboridae; genus Octonoba; species Octonoba sinensis. The sequence continues at coordinate 104,149,399 of CM076600.1, read as the reverse complement.
ATTTTAGATTGAGTCTGACAATATTAAGTTTAAATATAGAAACAATACAACTAAAATTTGGTAGGGAAAAAGTACATAAAGGACAGTGGAATGCATTTGGATAAGTGTACCTCAAAGTGGTTTAAGTGCTCCGACTCCCAGAGTTAGCAGCAAATTTACGCATGTAGCTTATTTTGTCATCTAATAACAAACACAAGCATTCCTCAGGGGCGAATGATGTCAAATAAACAACACCTATAATAAGTAAACATTTCTACTTTCTTCAACTATGATGAAATGAAGTGAAACCCTAGTTTCAACTTGACCATTTAGCATTTCATCTATTATTGTACGTTTGTTTCTCACGCAGTCAAACCCATATGAATTCTTTTTTCCTTGAATGTGAAATGAACATTTCTTGAAGTTGTTAAAAATTTCACATATATAACAAAGATTTCAATATCTTGGCATATATCTGTAATGTTGCTGAATGCCACAATAATTTAATTAAACGCCATAATAATCAAAGGTTATCTTGGAGCTCAATCAGAATCATTAATCATCAAATACAACTTACAGAATATTATAATTATACACAAGTATATTTTATCTGTACAGCTCAGAGAATTACATACTAGTATTCCCAGTCTATAAGACATCCTGGGTGGCTGTGCTGGAGTTCGTCGACTGTCGAAGTCGCTCCCCTTTTCTCCCCCTCAGCAAGCCGTCGACGAACCGGTTTGTCATCTACTATAGGTGTGCTCGTGTCCTCGTAGAGTAGCCGCGCAAGTTTCAGCCGAGTTCATTTTCTGACATCGGAGGGGGTGTGGGAATGACTGATTCCTACCAATGACATTCGCTCTACCCGTTGCCATCAGCGATCGGCGCGCGTGGTTTTACTTTCTTTGGATTCTAATTTGCGCCTTTATCTTCACAATATAGATAGCTACGTTTTTTTCCTAAGTAAATTAGTAGTACAAAATTTTTCTATACTTAGCGTAGCGGAATAATTCGGTTTTAAAGAACTCTAAAAAACAAAAACTCTCTTCTGACAACTTTATCATGAATAATTTTATAAGGGAGAACTCCTTTTTACACCACTGTGTTGTTTAAATTTTTTATTAGATATAAATATAACTATAAAAAATTCAATATGTTAGCTATAAGTATTAGAAAAACACTAATATACACATTATTCAATAACTAGGCTCAGTTAAGGGATCAACAGTAAAAAAGAAAAATCATTATTTTAAAATTAATTTGCATACATAGTCTCATTAGTGATTTTTTTCCTAAGGCCTTTAGTTCTGTAGGAATTTTGATAATAAAAGCAAAGTAAAGTGCGTGATCTTTTTACTTTATTTCTGGTATCACTTCTTTTTTTATTTTAATATTTATTTGAATATTTCTTACTTGGTGTAAATTTGGTTACTATTTGTTTATTTAGATCTGTTAATATTAATTTGTGAGTTTGCTATTTTCTTTTAAATGATATACATATATATAATATAATTTTTAAGCGTTAAATATACATTTCATTTTAGTCTTCCATTTTATAAAACTAAGTATGCGCTTACTTGAGATGAATGACAGTGCGTTTTTAAAAACTGTCACTTACTTTTAAAACTTTTATATGTTTGTTGCTTGTCCGATTACATTTAAGAATGACGCTGAAAGGCTATTGATTCATATTATCATATTGTATGTTGTTTTTCCGTATCTCTACTTGCAACTCGTGTCAGATGTTAACATCGGTCTAATAATAAGAGTCGAAGGGTAAAAATCCCACAATTTCCAACGGAAAGAAGTTGTAAATGTGATTATATACTTTTTACAAACTTAAAAAAATATGGAGGTTATGAATTCGGAGTGCCGAATGGAGTTTTTTTTTTTCTTTCTTTATCCATACATCCACTTCTTTTGTAATGCATGAACCGATTTTTTTAAATCAATGAAGTTTTTTCGTTCAGCTTGCATCCAAAAGAACAATTTTGTTCATTTCTTTAAAAAAAAAAATTGCTTGCATAAAAGTAATGGCAAAAAAGGGGGGGGGGAGGCGACTCTTCAGAATGCACTTAATGTTACTACTATTGCCCAAACTGATTTCGCTGAATGATCGAAAATGGGTTCTGAGATGAGTATTTAGGATCTCTCTCCCGGAATTTTCTTGAAATAAAAGACATGATAACTTTGCGTGCCAAATTCGGGGGGGGGGGGGGGGTGAAAGTAGGGCTCATGCCCCGGGTGGAAAACATTTTAAATTTAGAAAAGTTAACTTTTCGAAAGAGAATTAAAATCCTAGTTCAGCGCTCCGATTTAATCATTGATCCACTATTTTGCTAACCAATTAAAACCGATTAATATAAATTATTTGTATAAACTGTCGGGGAAACACTAAAATTGAGGTATACTGAATATGTTGCGTCGTTGATCAGTAGCCAGCTCCTGTGGAAGGCAAGGACTCCTAGGAAGGCAGTTTAGGGGGCAGCAAATTTTGCAAAATTTAAAAGTTGAAATTAAAAAAAACGTGAAGTTTTTCCACCTTGTAAAAGTGAAATTTAAATTATGCTATGCTCAAACAATAAAATAGTTTTTCTTTCACAAATTTTCAACGCATCCTTTTGGGAAGGGGGGGGGGTGGAAACTTGCGATAGTGAAACATAATTCCTGCCATGTTCAAACAATACAATAGTTTTTCTTTTACAAATTTTCAAAGGAACCTTTTCAGAGGAGGCAGGGGGCGAGGAGGAGCTTGTAAGCATCATTTGAGAAAGCCGACAAGTGTCTCTTCGATATGGGCACTAGTTGGAGGGGGAGGGGGGGTCCTGCTCCCTGGATTAAAAAAAAATATTAATTCTGCATTTTTATGAGTAAAAACGTTTTGAAAAATTTTTGTTTGCTATTTTTTTTTGTTTTCTTAATATTTTTGCAGTCCAAATGCGTCTTAGTTAAGGCTGATACTTCATATGGCTCTACCCCCCCCCTCAATGTTGAGCTAAAATGGACATGCCGAGGGTATATTAATAAAAGTTTTATGAATTTAATAGTGACCCCCGCGTGAAAAATCCTCAAAAAAAAAAAATTCTCAGCGCATAAAAGTTTATGATCAACAATAAATGGATGGGGGGGGGGGGGGAGATAAGACACAGGAATCACAACAGCGTGAGCTCAACTGAACTGACCTTCAACGTTGTGTGCCAGAAATAGTAATTCAGCGTACTCACGAATGGTGACCGAGGCACATTATCAATTTCAGAATGTTCTTTGTTTTTTACTCCGTAATTATTTTTTTTAAAGACTTCGCAGTTTCGTTTTAGTTCTCCATAATTTTACGTCACACTCAGGATAAATGATTTTCAGAAGATTCTTATGTATTTTCGGGCGCAAAATTTTTAGTGAATGACATTTTTAAACGGTTAAACTTTGAAGATGTTTTAAACACTTTTGAGGCAAGTCAATGTTTAAATTGTTTCAAGAATTAACTATAAATGCTCTTATGGCATTTTATTAAATATAACTTTATATTCTTTTGAACAGAATTTTTTTATGTTAATTTTTAGTGAAATGTTTCAAAATTTTAAGTTTAATTAAATATTTTATCATATTTTAGTATTATGGGTTTAATTTGTAAACATCTGTGTTAATGATAGAGAATTTCAATGAATTAAAATTGTACTTAATTTATCGGTGAAACATTACTTAAAAAGGCTCCCCGAGCAGATTAAGTATAACATTATTTTATGTAACATGTACTAAAGCTTAGTGAATGCGCGTATGATCAGTTATTATAGTCATGAAATAATTGCACATCATATTTTAATTATTCGAATTATTATAAAATCCAAATGGTAGGGGGGTTCCATCACTTCTGTCACCTATGGGCTACCAAATCCTTAATCCGGTCAATTCCGGATTCTTTAATCCGGTCAATTCCGGATTCTTTAATCCGGTAATTAATAGCCAAAGGGGTCTACTTGCGCATTGAAGAAGACCCTTTACCTTTTAAGCGATCGCATTTGTAAAATGAATCTCAAATATTCCCCTAGAATGAAGTAAGCCATCTTGCTTTCGACTGGTAATAGCAGTTGACGAAATGGTCTACGAAAACGGGATCGCGTGCACGTGCAAGTCTACTGCGACTAGACCAGCACGCCGGAAATCGAGTCGATAGGGGGAAAGGCGAAAAATTGCTCCCTTTTGATGATAGCGCCGCCTATCGGTCTACTAGTCGCGTCGACTCGACGATACGAGCACATGGGCTCTGGTGTATAAGATACATTGTAATTTATCAGATTTGAATTTCTAAAAAAAACTCGCATCCATCAGGAAAGATCCAAGTGTAAAAGTACTCATTTTAATTCATAAAAAAATTAGAATATATATTAATGCTTATTCATCATAGAATACAACAAAACTGCCATGAGTATTACTGCTACTAAAATTATGTAAAATTTTATATTTCACTGGATCAAAGATGTTACAATCGACATTTGAAATAAAGGCAACCATTTTCTCTGCTGATGTGGGACATAGTATTTAACCGTATTTCTCACTTGAATAGGTTTGTTTTACAGAGAAAAATGAGATTTTACCTTCAGTTCATAAGACGTGGGCTGATGTGAGAATTCTGAAGTAAACAAGAAGTTCCGTCTAGAACTATACGAGCCTACTTTCCCGTATACACCAAATTCAAATTTATCTGCCTTTCTCGTTTAGCTTTAGTTCTTAATTGCTTCAAATATACCTTTTTCAATGGTTAATACATATTCATTCAATCATTCATTTATTAAGTCATTCATGTATTTATTCACTCATTTATCCTTTCATTCTTTTTCTTATTCATTTAATTATTTATTAATTCAAAAATATTCTTGAAAATCCCGATCACAAAATTTCATAGGCAAATAGGCTCTTTAGTTCTGGATGAACTTCCTATTTGTACATGTTCTATGTCATAAGAGCTTTCCAAAAAAGTTTGTCCCAAGCAAATCGGTCCGTTAGATCAGGAATTATATAAGATTTAAATTTCCCCGTAGGCGGTATGTTAATTTTTTTTTAACTGTTCAAAAATGAACAAAAATTGTTCAAATCAATATTTCACGATAAGAACTTCTTCCAGTGAGCTTGTTCATGGGAACTTGGATCTTGTACCCAGAGTTTACATAATTTGCTTCATTTTCACCCATAAGCGCTAATGTTAAAAATTTTTGAACTGTTCAAAATTGAACAAAAAATTGTTCAAATCAAAAAGTAAAATATGGAAATGAGATGTCCTCGCCGAGATCTTTTGAATGCAAAAAATTTTTTTACAATCGGACAATTCGTTCAAAAGTTATTGGGTGGAGACAGACAGACAGACCGACCGACACACTTTTTCCCCACCTCAAAACCCTACTTTCAAATTTTTTATTTTTCAATCTTTATTTAATTACTTAACTTATTTTTGACTTTTCTTGATTTCTAACGATATTTTCACGATACCATTAAGCCTTCTTTCATGCTTTATTATTTTTTTTTTACTTTTACGGGAAAGTAGGCTAAAAAGGATGCATTGGAAAATATGCAGTACCATATTTCATCTACATGTCAGCTCCTTATGCTGTCAAAGTTTTAAGTAAGAGCTATTGTTGTTTTTTTTCATTATTTCATTTTTTATGTGAGTAAAACAATAAGTTTAGAATATGCATAGAATTTACGGATTTCACACACCAGAGGTCCGGTACGACATAATAAACATCCGGTATGGATAAGTCCCACAAGAGACAACAGATATCCGGTATCCGGCTAATCAACACTCCGTTTCTCTCAAATTTTGCGCTTAACCTCCCACCCCAAGCAAAATCTTGCGTGCTGTTCGATTATTCGACACAAAATGCATATCTAGCATTCTTTCCAACATTTTATTTACTAACACATAAAAATATTTTTAAATTATACCAACAGGCTTCTCCTTTTCTCTTGCATTGCATTTCTTTAAATGCTTCTGCAACTTGGACTGATAGCAAAAGCTGGAATAATGAAATATTGAGTTAAAATACAATAAAATAATAAAAATGTCTTGAAATTAGGGATTTAAAAGTGATAATGTACTTACTGTGAAGAATCATATGGACAAGGTATTCTTAAACCCCTTTTTTCATTCTTCATGAAAAAAATTAAAGTTGGTTAGTAACGGAAGGCTTTTGGGTTAAATTTTAAAAACAACTAACTAATTAGTTTTCAAAGTAGTATAGAAACCATTATGTGACATTTTACATTTCTGAAATGATACAAAATTGAGTGTTAACCAAAACTTTATTTTTTAAATTCAAGCAATTAAAGAAAAATTGAGAATTCTTAAGATGTTCTATATTTTTTCCCATCAATTATTATTCATTTTTTGTCTTTCTATCAGAGACTAGACTGTTATCCATGATAACAAGTAATTACCTACTTTTCAAATTTTGTTGTCATTAAACATAGGTACCAGTGTTAAAAAACCAATTCAAATCTAGAGATATCACAGCTAGAATTTTCATTTTGATGATGTCTTCTAGGCTTCATCAAAATAAAAATTTTAGTTGACATTTTTCATAAATCAAATACATACGAGATTACAAAAAAATTCCATGCCTTTGAAACGATATAATGTTTTTAAAAATCTTTCGCACCTACAGAAGAAAACTTTTTGCAAAAAGAAAATTCACAGTTTTAAAAATTATGTATTTTGGGATCGTTCATAAATGATGTCACGCTTCGAGGGGGGGAGGGGGGTTCTAGAAATTGTGACAGTTTATGACAAGGGGGAGGGAGGGGGTATTAGGAAGTGTGACATCACCCATTTTGGTTAAAGTAAAAGTATTTAACATCAGCAAATTAATTTTTTTTTTCATTTTAAAATTTGCTTTGTATTCTTATTGATTTTATATCGATAACATCGATGCTGATTAAGGTTTAAATTATCTTCTAGATAGAGGTTAAAAAGGAAATCTTGGGTGTTTAGATTTTTAAGACAAAGTAGAGCGTTTCATTTTTACTGACTTCGAACAATCTTAAGAGAAAAAAATATCAAAATAAAGCAGCTGAACCCAAAATAAGCAGCATCTCAACTTTAGTTTCCTTTCATAACTATTTTGATAAAATCCACACGTATGAGCAAATGTATCGAGACAGTACAATACCACCTAATTCTGTTTTTGCACGAACATTTTTACACGAATTGACTCAATACCAATTTAAAGTAAATAGTATTATTTCATTGTTTTTTTAAGCAAGTCGTTTTGATATAACACAAGCTGTCGAATTCAATTTCAAACTTTTCTTTTGCCTACATTCTAAGATAAAAAAAAAAAATTATTTATGGCGTAGTAGACATCCTTGCTTTTTTTCCTTGTGCATTACAACTACCACACTCGACGAGGTTGCGTAACAGTTAAAAGCAGGGCTCGATAAATACTGAGCCCCGACTAGATACTCAGTGCTGGCGCCAAAAAACACAAGGATTATTCTGCAATTCTTTGGAGGGGTATATTCCGCTATCACCCCCTCCCCCCCCCCCCTCTTGGGAGCTGGCTCCTTACTCTTTTGCCTGTCGCCTAGATTTTTAGAGAATGTTTTCAATCCATTGTTTTCAATTCTTCTTTTGTATTAATATTTTTTTTACTATTATATTATATGCTAATTGATTTTATTTTAAACCTTAATTTTATTTTACACAAATTAAATAGACAAATACTTATTATTCTTAGGCTCATAAATGTCATAAAAGTTCAAAAATAAAATTGTAAATGTGATCTATAACGTAGTGCTTTGTTTCTAAACTGCAAGGGTATATACTTACGTAATATAGCGTGACATGTGACAAAGGGGAGGGGGGGTATGCTGAAGTGTGACACTTTGTGACAAAGGGGGGGGAGGGGGGTCAAATATATTGAAAAAAAGTGTGACATCATTTATGAACGACCCCTTTCCTACAATTTTAGCAATCACGCAACACCATAACCACTTATATAACTTTTGCAGCATCTGAATTGAAATCCATTAATGTCTTGATTTGCTCCTTGATTTACCCCTTTTCATAGTATTAAGTTGCAGAATTTTTTAATCAAAACCAAGAGCAAGTTAACATTCTTTTTTATTAATGTAGCACTATTTTTCTGAGCAATGTGCAAAGTAGTATATAATCTGGCCTAAGGATACATCCAAAATAGCCTTTTGGTACATTAAATTTTAGCACACAATAACAATTAAGCATAGTAAACAGGGTTGCTGCTAAGCTATTTATTCAAATTATATCCCAAAATACAGGCTAAATAATCTTGGGTGTTCTACAAAAAAAAAATGGCAACCATAAATTTTGAAAAGTGCTCAGAAGTTTTGAATACTACAATGGTGCCCTACTGAAGCCCAATTGAATTAATATAGACATTTTGTTTGTTTGAATTTGAAATTAATATTGCTTGGTTTGAAATATTACATCATTTTGGAGATCAAAGTGTCATGCATCTTGTGCCCATTACCTTTCTAACTATTATGTTGTAATGAAACATAGCTATTGTGCATGAGGCATTACTATATCAATTTTTCATGGAATGGCCAATAAGTAAAATAACTGGAGGAATTATTCAAATGAAACATTTTTAGCAATAAAGAAAAAAACGACACTTAGACAAGTAGATTATGGAAGTAGTTTAGCAGGAAAATTTTCCAGTTAAATTTCAAAACCATACAAACATCGGAAAATATAAGAAAAAAATATTAACCTTCTGGTCACTTAAATGAGAATGATGAGGGCAATATGGCATACCCTCTGAAGTCTTCATTCGACATAGTCGTTTTTTCCTTTCAAGAAAAAAAGAACAAGCATTTTCCTCTGGTGCTGGTCGTTTGTTCATCGTCAAATTACTCAAATTATGAATAAAAAATGAGGATAACAAACATTTGTGGAATAACTTCAAAAGTTAGCGATTGAATAAACTATATTTTGTCAAATAGCGAAATTGAAAAAGGCTGGAACTAATTATATACTAAGATCACTAATTATATATATGGAAAAAATATTAATTCAAAAACAGGAAGAGAACAGCGTGTTTTCTCAGAAAGGCATTAAAATTTGTTTACATTTTAATTCGAGCAACGCAGAAAAAGACATTACATTATATTAGGCGCCTAAGTCTACACGCAGATGACGATCACAACTTTTGAAACAAAGTTTCTTCTTTTCAATACCCATAAAGCATATCATATCGTTTGTAATGGACTGTCCTCACTTTAGTTTTTAAAAAATCTAAAAATTACACATAAAAATAGTTTTTTATTAGTTCTAAAACCCGAAATGACCTTTAAATTATATAACGACAGGGTGAAAACGAAACACAAAAACGTGATCCATAAGATAAAGCAACCAAACGTCATCATTTAGTGGGGACTGTCCTCTCTTTTAACAATTTGTCCCCACTGATTCAAGTTTAGTCCGAAGTTTTCATTTTAACGATATATGTAAAGTTATGCCGTTTTTACCAAATCATATTTGTCATATGTGTCTGAAATGCAGTGTGCTATAATTTTTATAAATTTATATTTACCGCAATTATTTTTAAAGTAAAACATAATTATGATGCATATTTCAAGCTATTCATGTTAAACTTACCTTAACAAGTCCTTATTCATATAGAACTAAATTTCAGTATTTGTCAATATTATTGTATCTAACACAATTTTTTTACGAATTTCGGCACGCATTTTCGCAAAAACTTCATAAGTCCATATTTTGAACTTTAAATGAAATTTGAGAGCATAACAATAATAATAATTATATGCTGCGTACTTCATTTGTATGAAATGAGATTAAGGTTTAATACAAAAAAGATAAGCAGTATATAATACCCAAGTAGCAAAGTGACGTTTTCTAAACGTAATTTTTAAGACATAAGAATCAAAAGACGTCTCTTATGAAAATAGGACGTTTTCAAAGCGACAGTCTGAGCCAGAAACGTAAAATTGAATTTATGACCTTTTTGAAACATTTACGCAAAAAATAGTCTGTTTGGTGTCGTTTTAAAAACGTCAGTGTTAATCCCAGTAACGTTTTTGCTGTATGGAGATTTTCACTGTCTTTTAAAACCGCCACCATCCCCGACTCGCGCGCAGACGCAATGCACGAAACGATGAACAAGATGGATCGTCTGGATGTGAGCACGTGTTTGGATTTTGGGTTTATTTGAAGAAAAGATTACAGGTAAGCAATAGGATGCACATTTTTGCATTTCGTATGCTTTGTATGATTAATGTTATTTTAAAAAGATGTACGGAAGTGCGTGTGTGAGTTTTTATTTTTAATTTTTAATGTGTTTACTTTCCTTGCATATGAAAATTTAGAAACGTCTATGCCTGGCTGCATGATATTTTTTATAGCAAGGTGCTTATGACTGTCAGTTCAACTATGTTTTAGTATTTGTCTGCAATGATTTATGCGTAATAAAGTTATTCAAGCATACACTTGCAATTTTAAATAATTTGGTACATGGCGCAGCGATATATAGGTGTTTTCTTTCTTTTCTTCTTTTTTTTTTTTTTTAGTCAATCTCAATTGTTGTTAGAATTAGCTGTTGTTAAAAAAGTTAATTCTTCTTAACAAGAATGCTAATCTAGAGAAAGTTTTTTTTTCATCTTTAAAGGTATTTTTGTCATAAATGATTGAAATGTACACATTTCATGTGTTTCCAAGGCCGTAGCCAGAAATTTTTTCGGGGGGGATGGGGTTAATTTCAAACTGAAATACTTATGTGGAGGAAAGTTTGAGGGAGGAATATATGCCACATTGCGAAAATTTTCAGGATTTCGGCATTTCATATGTTTCTATGCATCATTATTTTAAATCAGCATTTTAATTTAATCCCTGATAATAATGATTAACTTTTGTTGTAACAATAAATTTTCCTATGGCTGTAATTTCAAACTTAATGAACTACCCAATATTATTTGCCTGCATTATTTGATTGTGAGGAAATCATTTTTAAATGCAAAAGGTGCTGAGAAGTTTTCAATTCAACTTAAACTAGTATATTGCCATCTATTTGATCTCACTATATGTTTATTAGTTATGCTATTGATTTTTAATTACTGGCTGTTCCGTGCAGCTCTGTACAAGTTATAAAAGCAGCACAATCTTTTAATAAAGAGCAAAAAATAGTTTTAAGAAAGATTACCCATCTTTTGTCGAGTTTCGTACATGTAACTATTTTGTCAAAAACCAGAATATTAAAATTAATGATAAATAATGTGCTTTATAATTGATTCTTTGACCGTATCACTGAATTTGTTTAATAAAAGCCCTTTGCAGTGAGAATCTAATCTTCAATTACTTGCTAAACCGAAAGAAATCTTTTAAGGTGTATTTATGTGCTTGCACACAAAAGTTATCTCAACATGTTAAATGTTTTGACTCCCAATGTCGACTATGTTTAGGACACCCATAAAACTTAGCTTGTCACATGCGGGTGGTCCTCTGTATCTGCAACTTCAGTATGGTTAACTAAACAATCTATAATGATGTAGGACAAAAATTCGTAAACATGAGCTAAAGTAGATTTTTAAAAAATACCATGCCTAATATTGTCTTTTATAAAGCAAACAAAAGGTGAAATAACAAGTTTAAAAAGCTAATTGCAACCATGTAGTAATAAAAAAAACTAATTGATTTTATCATTTATAATATGTTTTATATAGATTTTTTGCTGTTAACTAGAGAAAAGTCCAACAAGCCGAAAAGACTGGAATTTCTTCACCTGAAATAGAAACATTTCCAGAAAAAAGGGAATTACTAATGAAGAGATGGGAAGGAGAAAGCAAGACTTAAAGAAAGAATTAGTTTTAAATCTGGTGAGTAAAGAAATAAACTTTTTCTACTACCTCAAGTTTGTAAATACAGATATTTAATACAGTTTTATGGGTTTTTCTACCTCTGACATATGTGATAATTTATTCCCCCCTCCTTTTAACAAAAAGGAATGTTTTTAACCACCTAAAGTGCTTAACCTTCAATAAAAGGCCTTTATAAAATCTGACATTTTCAATTCGTCTACAAGAGTAATTAATTTTATTCAGTGGTGCATAATGTGTGAATTATTATATAGATGCACATTAAAAATCAAATTTCATTGGAATTTTCATTTCTACTCTAGAGCCAATTTAGTTTCACTACCATTCTTTGATAAATTCTTATCTTTTGCCACACATCTATACAATGATTAAAAATAGTAATGGAATAATTCTTAGTCACTCTTTTTCGGAGTACTTACTTAATGGTTTCGCCTTTTTTAGTTTTATTGACTGTTGTAACAAACAATGATATTATGGCACACCGACTGCACAATTTTTTCTGTATTACAGGGTGATTCACAAAAAAGTATTACACTGTTTCTTTTCAGTACACTATAAATCAAGAATAAGGTAAGATAATATGCATTGCCGGCAAGAAAATTGTATATGATTATTTTAGGTTTTGCTAGGGATTGTCAAGCGTTCCATGGTGTTACCCGTTAGTACTGATAAAAAAACTTTAAATTTAATTTAAGAAAACTAATTTCTTTTAATTTCAGGGGGAGAGACTTACTGCATATATCATTAGAATTCTATGACATTGTCTGCAAAATGAAGCCCTTTGCGATAGATAAAGCTTGACAGGTACCTACTAAATATTAATTATGCATTACATTATTGATAATCTAATAATTTATTTATTTTTTACTTGTTTTAATGTATTGTAGTATTGCCTTTTTGAATTCAGAGTTGCGAAAAATATTTGTATAAATATGTTTTATTTAAAAAATTATTAAATTATTTTTGTTATTTCCTAAGTATCTAAAGGAAGTAATTTTTGCTCTGAAAAACTCCTTCAGTTTGGGTCTTTATAGAAAAGAACAGTTTGATCGACACAATAAATTTCCTTAATAATGTTAAGACTTTAGTTCTAGCAAGCTTGATAAAAACATATGTGTAAATATATATGTAAAGTATTAAATCTGGTGTGAAAGGAATGTTTTGTCATTATGTATTTTTTTGTTTCAAATGACTGATGTAAATGTATTTTCAAATTTGTTCATTATAGTTCAGCCTTTTCCCCAGTATATTAAAAAAACGTATTCTCATTTCAAGCTATAGTAAAGGAACGAAATAGTTCTTTCCTAAATCTGCATAAATTGCAACAAAACACTGCTTTGTTAAAAACAGACTTCCCCATTCTATTACCATTAATTTTTTCCAATTCGATGACACCTGATAGCACCTGTAATCCCCACCCAGAGAGAAATTTTTTTTTAATTTCAGTATAAGTCTTAATTAAGGATTTAATATTGTGCTACTGTATCTGGTGGTTGTTCAGCAAGACTATTATTGTGCCTATCCCTTAATTCATTTGTTGTAAAGTTGACTGTGTTATCATTAACATAGAAAAATGGCAATGACAAAAATTCTGATGCTAGTACTAATGAATTGTTATTGACCTTTTTAACTGATGTGTTTTGTTTCTTTTTTGGCTGGGGGCGGGGGGGGGGGGGGGGGCTTTTTTTATAGTTTTTTATTCTACCAAATACCTCAGATACAATTAGTTTTATGAAATTAATCTTTTGTTTTTTTTTTTTTTTTTTTCGAATTTTAATCTATTATGTTAATTATTTTTTATTTTTATTATTTATATACTTTGTAAATAAGTGTTTTGATAAAAATTTATTCTAATCTCTATTCATTGTTGTGGACATTAGAAAAAACTTGTTTATTTAAGACAAAGCTTGTAAAAAAAAAATATATATATATATATATTAGTGTATGATGCAACATTTGAAAAATGATTTTAGTTCTTTCTAAAACAATTCAATTGTGTAGTCCCGTACAAGAATGCTGTCATTTTCAGAATTGGTATTTTTGGTAGGACTGTTTCAAAAACTTGGAAAGAACAAAGGGAGCAATGAAAAAATGAACCAATGGCAAAAATAGTTATTGTTCATAAATAATGTGCAGTGAGGTCTATAATTTAATAGGGACCTTTATCATTAAATTAATATTGGGGCAATATTGAATACCTTTATTTTGTTGATTAATAAATATTACAATTAAAACAACCATTTAATGAAAGTCTAAAGTTACTGATTGCCAAAGGTAAACACCACCTGCCGCATAGCCTAGACCAGCATTGTTTTCATCCAGCTTAATTGTTTTCATCCATGAAACATTAAGGTAGACTTCTACTATGTGTACTTCCCTTGTTTTTAATATTAGGATTTTAATTCAAGGTTCTTGAAACAGATTATTACAACAGAAATAAAAATTTCTTGTTATTATTTTTTCTCTTCAAAAAGTAATTTCAAACGTTATGGGAGTATCAAAGAAAAAAATACAAATATCATGGAATCTTGAGTGATCTTCCTGGAACCCTAGGGTTTCGCAGAACATAGCTTAAGAAACGCTGGCCTAGACTGTGGGTAAAATCCATTGATCATTAATTTTTTAATAAGAAAATTTACTGATGTTACTTGCACTTCATTCCCATCTGAAATAGAGAAATATATGTCAGCTTTTATATTATTTATTTTATTTTTAGGAAGTGTGCAGAGGGATTTAGGTTGCTAAAGTCGAGAAAGTTGAAGACTATTTCAGTTTCAGTTGCAATATCTGATGAATTTTGCTTCACATTTTATTCTCTTTTTAAATTTGTATATTGTTGTATGAAATAATAATTTATGGTTTCTAAACTGATGTAAAGTGTTTTTTGTAAACTTACTTTTTGCTTGAGTGGGAGCAAGTTGATAAAAAGGTTACGAAAACTAACTATAGTTCATGCCTTTCAACTGCATAGAATTTAAATTTTGTTGTGGATCTAAATATTTATTGAATTTTGAAATATTGTGTTAAAATATAATAAAAAATAAGATAAATTGGTCAGAGTTTGCATACAACAAAAAGCAAAATGTTTTGGTTTTACACTATTTGCTGCACATTTGATCTTTGTAAAGATGTTCAATTTATTTCTTAAATTTTGTAATATTGATCTTCATTAAGATAAACTAAAAGAAACGAATTGCTATCTAAAAGTAAAAATTCATAAAATTTTGAACAAATTTTGTTTTTATACATACTTGTACTTAATAAATTGTTTTCTATTTAATTATGCAGTTAGATGTTATAAGATTGAAAGCACAGCATTTTATCAGATTTGTTTTGCAAACTGATTCTTATTGTTGGCTGTTAAATAATGAATATAAGTGGTTAATTAATATTTCTAAATTCTACTTTGTTTCCATTGGAAAGTGTATTGTCAGTACAAAAATGAACTGTTTAATCTCTCTGTCTTATATTAATGCATGCATATATAATTGTGCCCCCCCCCCTCCCCATTTCTTTGTTCAACCATGATCAATATTTGAAAACTTGGTTACTTTCTCTCATAATTGGTTAGTTAAATAAAATTGATCGGTTTTGTTATTGGTTTTAGTATCCTAATTTAGTTACTAAAGCAGTGAGAACATATGACTTTTGAAGTTTTTCATATTTCTCCTCAGAGAATTTGATTTCTGGAGGAAGAGCATTAAACCGTGGTGTGAGGATATGCTTTGGAAGAGAATAGCATAAATTACATGTAATAAAATTAAAATCTAGATCATGATATGTTTTACAATTTTAAATAACTTCTAATGTAGCATTAATTTTTAATGCACAACTTAAAAAGTAAAGTTTCAACTTTTCTTTGTGTATTATATTAGTGTTTGTAATTAAATGTTTAAAAGTAAATTGAATTATTTAGAAATGAAATTATAATTTTTTTTGTTAATGACATATTTTATTAATTATAGTCTAGTTAATTATCTATTGATAATGATCTATACTTGAAACGTTTCAAAACTGCTTCAAAAGTCTGCTGTGAAACAGGTTAAAATTATTCATTACAGTATGTTTTAGTTTTCCTTAAACTTTGCTAGAATTTTTTTATGAAAACTGTTTTGTGTTATATTTATGTGTATCAGTTGAATAAAAAGAAATGTTTTTGTTATTATTGGTAGTTTTATTTTTAGTATTTTTGAATTCAGTACCTGAGGCATTTGCTAGTCAAAAAGTTTTTTTTTAATCTTGTACCAAAACTTGAAGGTTCTGGGAAAATATTGCCTACTTTTTACAGCATTTAAAATAAATTACTTCAAGTATTATCATTTTAAAAACAGTTAAAATTGACTATAAAATATTGTTTTTTATTACTATCAAAATGCTGCTTTTGGTTGAGGATTTTATAAATGTTATCAATGTTTAAAAAGTTATGTCGATAGAAATTAATTTACTGTCATTTATAAAAAGTAAAAGCGACTCTATTACAAAACGCAGATACGCGACGTAAATAAAAGGTGAACAACCTAACAGCAAAGTCGTCTAAAAAACGTCATAAAATGACGTTTTTAAAACGTATGCAAACCACATCGCAGTGTCGACTAAATAACGACAATCATGTGACGTTTTTAAAACTTGCGCAAACCTAAACGATTATCGGCTACAAAACGTCATCAAGTGACGTTTAAAAAAACGTGTAAACGGATCGGAAACGTCAGCAATTGACGTTTAGAAGATGTCATTGGAAAACGTCTGGATTTACGCTTAATGTTGAGACATTTTGACCAAATAATTGACGTCTTTTGACATCCTTTTTTTTTCGTTTTAAAAACGTACTCGTGCTGCTTGGGTAGTAAAAAATGTTAATTGTCCGAATTCTGTAAAAAATTAACAGTGCTATATCTTATAAGAGTAAATGCGGAAGAAGATTTCTTTTTAAACTTTTAACTGGAAATAAATTTAGACTTTAATCAGCCTCAGCGTTTTCAATATAAAATGAAATTTTAGTGGTATGCTAATTTAAACTAGCACAACACTAATTCTTTTACTAGACGTTTCCGACTTAACTTTATTCATATTGTGATCAAATTTAGATCTTCATAGTTCACATTTTATCGCTAGTGCGTTAAAGACAATCTTGAAAGTTTCACCTTGCAATAATGCATAGTAACTCAATTGTGTAGAGATTTGAAAACGTCGGCGTAAATGCAAAGCATAAATTCATTACTCAAAATTTACCTTTAGGATATGGTAAAATTAAACGTTAACTGCTGAGGTACTTAAGCTGATAAAAGACATTACGCAATTTAAAACTCAACAAATTTAATAAACAACAAAGACATAATTAAACAAAGTAAATCAAAACAAACTTTTAAACATGCGCCGCGGGCAACAACCTATGCGGGCACACGACTGCTGCACAGCAAAAAGAACGAGAGAGAGTGAAAAAACATTTCACTTGGCATTTATACTGTTCTTCTCGCCACAAGCACTGATGCCACAAAACTTTAAGAAGTTCGCTAACGATGGCATACTAATGAACAGGTTGAGCAGGTTGCATAATAACGATGCACAACAACAGGTTGCCACAAGATCACTGAATGACACCCTCCCCTTGAAGAGTGAAATCATTTATGAATGACCCCTAATTTAATAATCCGAATTAATGAATGAGTCTTTATGCATTTGCTGATATTTCCCCCTACAAGGAGCACCGACCCATTGACAAAGCGCACGCCGTATTTTTTTTAGATAACTGTCTGAAATTATATATGAACATAGAAATTTTTCAGCAAATGCATGAAAAGACCACCGCCCACATAATGGAGCACCGACCATCTCCGACCCATTCACAAAGCGCACGTGCAAACTTATAGGTCGGATCCGAAATGCTTTCCCGATAATCAAAATTCTAACCACTGTTTTTCTTTAAAAAAAAAGAAAAACAACGTAGTCAACTGGTCGCACAGAGCAGAGATTTTACAAAGAAAAAAAAAAAAGAAGACAGAAAAGAAAATAAATAAAATTTGTCTGGTTTTGGGTCATTAAAATCATTTTCAAACTACGTTCAAACGACAGTATTTACCTTTTTTAAAACCCGCTTTTCCGTTTCAATCTATATAAATAAAACTGAAAGTTTGTGTGTGTGTGTGTGTGTGTCTGTCTGTCTGTCTGTCTGTCTGTCTGTCGATCGCGTCCTGGCGAGATGGAACGGGCCAGAAGTACGAAATTTTGGTTAAAGGTACCTTGGGTCAGGTCCTCGTGCACCTCGAAGCGTTTTTCCTGAAATTCGAATTTGTTCTTTTTTTATTCCAATTTAAGCAAAACTGTTAATTTTAGGAATATCTCATCGAAGCAACGTCACACCTTTTCGATTTTTGCAGCATACTGATGCCCGTAAAAAACTGCACAAGGTGATCTCTTTCTGAGGTTCGTAGAACAAATAGAACACGAGCAATATTCATTTAAAGTAGTTTTCGAACTTTAAAGCAAGGCTTATCTCTGAATTTATCTGCTCAAATTACGTGTTTTCGCCAAAATAAATAGGGTCAGTTGGGGTAATTGTAAACGCTTTTTCAATGTTTTAATTTTGATCCTTCCCTACCTCTTGAATGAATTCAGAGATAAAATTGCGAGAATTGTAGCCACTACTGTACTTCTTGTGAGTAAATGTGTGCAAAAATTTTGACTTTATGACTATTTGTTAGCAAATGAGCTCGTGTTTACAATTACCCTAGTGTGTTTACAATTACCCCAGAGATCTGGGGTAATTGTAAACAGTGATTTATTTTCGAATAAGGTTGATGCAAATGGAAAATTGTTTCATACACAGTGTTCTTGAGGGCTTAAGAAGTTCCGGAGCAAAGGCTCTCAATCTGCTGCCAACAGGCCGTCTGCGGTCCGTTGAGTTCTGTTATGAGTCGGCTGAGATCATTTAACGAGAAATATCTTGCAAAAAATAAAGTAATGCGACAAATTTATGCAAAATTTGTCCCGCAGTGGATCAGTCGGTTAAGCTTGAAACCCACAGAACACCGAAAGTGAAGCACAACTGGCCGGGGTCAACGCTTGGGAGGGTGGCCACCTCCCGCGACTGATTATTCTGAGATCGAGTGCGCTAAAGGTGCTGTGCACGTAAAATACATCGTCGCTTCAAATGCAAACCAAGTTAGAAATAATTTCCGCTAAGGGACCAACCTAGGTGACAATCTCTCATCTGGGAGCTGGTTCAAAATAATTAAGCCCTCTGAGCCAAGTGTACTTCATTCTAGCGGAGCTCATTAATAATCAGTAGGAGTTTTCTTAATTCATGGTCTCCTCGCAAGGGGGGCCTGGATTTCCAGGTGGCATTAGCAACAACAACAACAGTTATGTAAAATAGACACAAAAGTGTAATTTGCATCAAAATATAATACTCATTGTCCCCGAAGAATATTGGAAATAGGATAAATTTAAGTGTTTACAATTACCCCAGAGTACGAAATATATGGGGTAATTGTAAACACCTGACTTGCACATGAAAAATAACAGGGAGGATGAAATTCATGACTAAATACTTTTAGCAACATTCCATATGACAAATAAGAATGGTTGAAACCACTTACATCGCTTTTGCAGATGAGCTGGAGACGAAAATGTAATATCACTAAATTTTGTTAAACAACTTTTTTCACTGTGTCGTTTTCAAACAATGGTGACGCCTCCACAAATGTTTCGAAACTTACAAAACTCTTTCAGTGTCTTCCCTATGTTGCCAATTCATCACACACCAGCAGTTAAGTTTTCAAAACCACCACAAGTGTAGTTATGAAGCTTGTTTACAATTACCCCAACTGACCCTAGTACTTTCGTCGCCAACTAGATGATTTCTGTTAATGTACGAGTAAGAATGAGAAAATGCTATTTTATCTTTATTCATGCCGTTTTATGAACTAAACAAATTCTGAAAATTCATTTCATTTTCATACATATTTTGCGGAAAGCAGACGAATTTTAATTGAGGTTGATTCTTTTTAGCCTACTTTCCCGTAAAAGTAAAAAAAAAAATAATAATAAAGCATGAAAGAAGGCTTAATGTATCGTGAAAATATCGTTAAAAATCAAAAAAAGTCAAAAATAAGTGAAGTAATTAAAGATTGAAAAATAAAAAATTTGAAAGTAGGGTATTGAGATGGGGAAAAAGTGTGTCTGTCTGTCTGTCGGTCTGTCCGTCTGTCGGTCTGTCTGTCTGTCGGTCTGTCCCCCCCTAATAACTTTTGAACGAATTGTCCGATTGGAAAAATTCTTTTTGCATTCGAAAGATCTCGGCGAGGACATCTTATTTCTATATTTTACTTTTTGATTTGAACAATTTTTTGTTCAATTTTGAACAGTTCAAAAAATTTTAACATTAGCGCCTATGGACAAAATTGAAGCAAATTCTGTAAACTCTGGGCACAAGAGCCAAGTTCCTATTGCAAGCTTATTGAAAGGAGTTCTCGGCGTGAAATATTGATTTGAACAGTTTTTGTTCATTTTTGAACAGTTCGAAAAATTAACACAGAGCTTACGGGGAAATTTCAACCCTATATAAATCCTGATCTAAAGGACCGATTTGCTTGGAACAAACTTTATCGGAAAGCTCTTATAACGTAGAACATGTAGAAATAGAAAGTTTATCCAGAACTTACGAGCCTATTTTGCTATGAAATTTTTTGATCGGGATTTTCAAGGATATTTCTCAGTGACTCAATGAGTGAAATAATGAATGAATGAATAAATGAAAGAGTGAAAGAATAAATAAATGAATAAATGAATGAGGAAAAGAATGAATGAATAAATTATTGAATAAATGAAAATATAAATAAATGAGTGAATAAATACATGAATGCGTAAATGCATGAATAAACACTTGAATGAGGTAACGAATGAATGAATAAATGCATGGCTGAATAAATGAAAGAATGAATGAGTGAGTGAATGAATATGTATTATCCGTTGAAAAAGGTATATTTTCAATAATTAGAACTAAAGATAAATAAGAAAGAGAGAGAAAGAGATAGCTAGATTATAAATTTGAATTTGGTGTATACGGGAAAGTAGGCTCGTATAGTTCTAGACGGAACTTCTTGTTTTAGCCTACTTTCCCGTAAAAGTAAAAAAAAAATAATGATAAAGCATGAAAGAAGGCTTAATGTATCGTGAAAATATCGTTAGAAATCAAGAAAAGTCAAAAATAAGTTAAGTAATTAAATAAAGATTGAAAAATAAAAAATTTGAAAGTACTGTTTTGAGATGGGGAAAAAGTGTGTCGGTCGGTCTGTCGGCCTGTCTGTCTGTCGGTCTGTCTGTCTGTCTGTCGGTCTGTCCCCCCCTAATAACTTTTGAACGAATTGTCCGATTGGAAAAATTATTTTTGCATTCGGAAGATCTCGGCGAGGACATCTCATTTCCATATTTTACTTTTTGATTTGAACAATTTTTTGTTCAAAAAATTTTAACATTAGCGCCTATAGGTGAAAATGAAGCAAATTATGTAAACTCTGGGTACAAGATATAAGTTCATATTAACAAGCTCACTGGAAGAAGTTCTTGGCGTGAAATATTGATTTGAACAATTTTTGTTCATTTTTGAACAGTTCAAAAAAAAAAAAAACATTAACATACCGCCTACGGGGAAATTTCAATCCTATATAATTTCTGATCTAACAGACCGATTTGCTTGGAACAAACTTTATCGGAAAGCTCTTATGACGTAGAACATGTACAAATAGAAAGTTAATCCAGAACTAACGAGCCTATTTTCCTATGAATTTTTTTGATCCGGATTTTCAAGAATATTTTTTAATTAATGAATGATTAAATGAATAAGCAAAAGAATGAATGAATAAATGAGTGAATAAATACATGAATGACTTAATAAATAATGATTGAATGAATATGTATTAACCGTTTTAAAATGTATATTTGAAGCAATTAAGAACTGAAGCTAATCGAGAAAGACAGAGAGAGAGAGATAGCTAGATTATAAATTTGAATTCGTTGTATACGGGAAAGTAGGCTCGTATAGTTCTAGACGGAACTTTTTGTCTTTTTTAGCGATTTAATATTTTAGTACCAGTTTAACAGTTTCATGAAAGATATTATTTCGTGTGGTAGAGTGTCCGTTTTATAAAAGCAACAAATTCTAAAAATTCATTTCTTTTTTATGAAAATTTTGTGTATTATTAACTACAGACGATTTTCAATTACTTTATTTTGAGGTTGATTTTTTTTTCTTTTTTGGCGAATTAATATTTAGTCCTTCGATAAAAACTGGGTAGGAAGGTTTTCGATATCGCCTATTTTTTATGAAATTTAAAATTTTGACAAGTGGTGATAACCATTTTTTCGCCCCCATCCATTTAATTGCTCTCAATATATTATTTTGCGCTTCGTAACTTCTCCAAACCGAGCCAATAATCCTTATTAGTAATATTCTCATTTAACTCAATATGTGATATACACTATATGAAAATGGCGCATTTGCATTATGCTTCCATTACTATAGTGCAATTTGGCGATCTGCTTCATGTTAACTTCTTTATGTAGCGGTTTTGATTGATTCCATATTTTACTCAAGTGATTTATTTTCTAACATTTAGATATTTAATTGTTTGTACGGGCTATTTGGCGACATTTGGACATAATTCAGATAATTCTTTCGACCAAGTTAAATTTCACATGTCACTATTGGATTAGTACTGAATATTTTCTAACTGAAATGTGCATGCTTATTTGCCTTTGGAAGTAAATGCTTTTCTTTCTTCCGTTTTTATCCGAATTTTATAAAAGTGCTATTTAATTGAATGTTCAGGAAATGACGATTTTGCAAGCGGGATTTTTAGGAAATTGTGTCCTTATTTTGATGAGGTATTTAAGCTGGCCTTGGTAATTTTAGGAACATCAGCTCTTAAAGGGCTGTAGCCTAATGGGTATTTTTAGTCACTGACGTCTTTATTGTAATGGAGATTTTTTTGCACTCATGTCCTTATTTTTTAGGGATGTTTAGGAATAGTAGTCTTTATTCAAGGAATGACTTTAAGGAATGTTTTCTTTATTATAGCAGAGATATTCAGAGGGTTGTTATGTTGTTCTTTATCTGATGGGCATTTTTAAAGAGAATACTGCCCTTATTCTGATAAAAATTTTTAGATGTAGCGTTGTCTATATTGTAATTTCGATTTTTACAGACACCTGATACCATTTTGGAACAATTATCCTGATGCATATATGCATTTTAGTTCCTGTTGCCCTTACTCTGATGGCAAATTTATGAACTGGCTTTTATCCTTTTAATGTGGATTTTTATGAACGGTTATTTTTGGTATAAAAGGAATTTTTCGAGGCTGTTGTTTGCAATGCAATTGTGATTTTTAATGAGTTTACTGTTTAAATGGGATTTTAAAGGACTGGTGCCCATCTTTTACTTGGGTTTTTAAAGAAAATTTTTCCTTATATATTTACAACAGGATTTTAGACATGTGCCACTTCGCCTGAGAATGATGCAATATTATCCCGCGCAACGCCGGGCATATCAGCTAGTATAAAATAAATATAAAAACAAAGTACCAAGAACGTTTACTTTTCTTGATTTTTTGTATTAATCTTTTACTACAGATCACTTTAAGACCGTAATTTATTAATTTTTTTAGTAATAACGTTACAGAGGGTTTTATTTTTTTGTGAAAGAACCTTTATAATGTTCGCCATATATATATCTTTTTTTTTTCAATTACAATAGCTACGAGCGTGTACGAATGCGTCATTATACATTAATTTTTCGAATTATTCAAAAAATACGGACGATAGGAAAAATGAAGTAGATAGCTTGGCTGAGCCAAATTCAAAAAATAATAAAACTTTCTTTGACATTGTCTTGTTTTTTGAATTGCTATATTAGCCAGGCATCGCCAAGGCCGCATAGTTAATTTTCATATATTTTTTAATGATATGAAATTTAAATAAAAGATTAATGCGAAAGGAAAAATTAGGTATAGCTTGACAAGGACACATTCAAAAAATAATAACGCCTTCTTTGACCATTTTTCTATAAAGAAAACTATATTGGCCAGGCTACGCCAAGACCACAAAGTTAATTTTCATATATTTATCTAGTTATACAAAACTAGTAAGCCCGGCGGTCATACGAAACGACCGCTGTTCTAGATATTATAAATATACAATTCTCCCAGTAACTGGAAATACACATCAAATCAGAGATATTTATCAGGTAGAACAGTAAAGTTTAATGAATAAATAATAAACATATAATAATTTCGGAAAAAAATATTCTTACCGAAAAAAAAAACCATCTAAGTTATAATAATCTGTAAAATAAAAATATTATTTACTATATAATCAAATTGTTTGTGAAAAATATTTATTTATATCCAACATAATCATCGTCAAAAAATAGATTTAACGAAACTGGAAAAAGGAGCGCTGCCACTTTAACATATATAAAAATCGCAGACGATAAATAAATTAAAACAAAAAAAAAAGGGATTAAATTATTTTCGCGTTTACATTCATTTGTAACGGAGATTGCAAAACTACCGATACCTCACTCAAAATGCTAGAGAAATGTTTTGATTGTGAGTAGTTTTCATTATAGAGACAATTATGTAGATGGCAGCACGATGCAGTTTTCTCGGAGTAAGAAATTCGGAATAAGCTATCGGCGACAAACAGACACTTAAGCGGCTTATATATAAGATGTAAATAAAAGATTAATACAAAGAATGAAAAATGAAGTAAAGGATGCGTGTATTTTTTTTTTTTTTTTTAACATAAATTTTTTATTGAAAAAGAAACCCGGGTGGTTAAAAGAGTAAATATTTTCCATTGAACTTTATGTCTGAAAATGATTTTAATGGTTCAAAAGCTCTGTGTAGACGATATTTTTCTTTTCTTTTTTTTTTTTTTTTTTTTTGATAAAATCTCTACTCTGTACGACTCTTTTGCTATAGACTAATATGCGTTGGGTTTATTTAAATAATCCGCTTTTTTTTTTTTACTTTGAAGTTTCTTCGTTTTGAATTAATAATATTCATAAACTCCCTCTTTTAGGGGATTTCACTGTGAGGGAGGAAGGGGGGGGGGGTATTACATCAACTGAAAATTTTCCACTCTGTATTTAATCGGATAATTTTGAATTTTCTTTTTTTTTTATAGATGGGATATTTTTAATAGAGGTTTTGTTGTTTCTGACTGCCTTTCCTGTCTATCCATATCTAGACACACGGCAGTGTGTCCGCCAAGTTCAGAAAGTCAGCCAAATTAAGATACGGCGACACCGGCCAATGTGTATATTTACCCGAACCATTTCGAGCTACTTTTGACTACACCATTACCCCAAAACTATTAGACCTACATACTTGAAATTTTGAACGTCTAATAGCGATCCCTTTAACCCTTAGGATATCAAATTTCATTGATGTACTTCTTATGGTTATGGAATTATTAAGGTTTGAAAAGTGTCATTTTTATCACTCACTCACTCACTCATTCACTCACTCATCAAAAACCTAACCTACTTCTAGGAGACTTAGAAACTTGAAACTTTGTATCAAGGTAGACAACTTGGCATATATAAAGGTAAAAATCCGAAACTTCAAAAAATTACATTATCTTCGAAGTTACTAGCATACTCATAAGTAGCATCATACCTAACGACTTCAAACGGCAGCCATATTTTTCTGCCGTTTAAAGTAAACAATACTCTCTCGCGTTTGAAGGTAAATAATTGATAATTGATGCATTGAAATTCACTTTCCGCTTTAATTTTTCGTCTTAAGGCTTAACTCAAGCTGACTACAAAGAATGAAGTGTCGTAGTTATACAGAACTTTTCAACGTTTTAAATAAAAAAATAATTAAGTAAATATAGGTTTACGGATTTATTACGGAGAAACGTAAGCAGACGAAAAAAATCTTAAATAATTAATAGCGACTATTCAGCTTGGTTAATTTAGTATAACTTATCGTCAATATAAAAACACACATTTTAGCTTTTCAAAAATTAATGATATCCCAACAAAACATAAATGTGAAAAAGGGCCAAGTTCGATAGAACAAAAACGGCCTTCGGAGTAGTCAGTGCCAGCGATAAAAGAATTGATATCTAATGGGTGCCAAGTTCCATAGCAGATCCTTTGATCATGGCTGTAAGAGCGTACAATGTTCCTTAATTTATTTAAAAACATTTTTTTATCGGATTCCTAACTTGGCAAGTTTTAATTAAGATAAGTTACGTTAAAGAAGACGATAAGAAGACAATTAGAAATTAACTATAATAGCTTGCCACATGATTTTACTATTAAAAATTGCTAATTGAATGAGTTAAACTTTTTGAATGTAATTTACCTTAATTAACACTTTCCAAGTTAGGAATCCGATAAAAAAATGTTTTTAAATAAATTAAGGAACATTGTACGCTCTTACAGCCATGATCAAAGGATCTGCTATGGAACTTGGCACCCATTAGATATCAATTCTTTTATCGCTGGCACTGACTACTCCGAAGGCCGTTTTTGTTCTATCGAACTTGGCCCTTTTTCACATTTATGTTTTGTTGGGATATATATTTCACTTAACATAGACCAGTTACGATTAAATTTTGCGTTTGATATGATACTGACATCATGCAAAAGACAAACTATGGTAGAGCGATATTTAAAAATTTGTTCAATGATTAGCCAAAGTAACATGACATTTGTATTTATGATCGTCACTTACGGAATTAAATAAACTTATTTCTATTTCTTAAAAAGTATTTCCATTCCTAACTCAATTTTTAATTTCCGATTATTTGGTAAGACATCATTTGGAGTATGCTGTTTAGTTTTGGTCTCCGTACCTAAAAAAGAATATTACTTTATTGGAAAGGGTTCAAAAGAGGGCTACTACATTGGTAAGTGGTCTTTCAGACTTAGATTATGAGGTTAGGCTTAAAGGGCTCAATATGTATAGTCTTGAGCAAAGGAGAGTTAGAGGAGACATGATTCAGTTGTTTAAATTAAAAAATGGGAAATGTTGATGGGCTACAGTTATGTGCTGAAAGTAGAACCAGATGTCACTGTTTTAAGCTTTTCAAATCTCAGGCTAATCTTGAAATTAAGAAAAATTACTACTTTAATAGGATTGTAGGCTACTGGAATAGTTTACTGGAAGCGACTGTTACTTGCAGTGGGGTAAAAACTTTTTAAAAAGCTCTTGATCTACATTGGGGACTATTAAATTGACTAGGACCAGCCTAGCTAGGCCCTGTGAATGTTGCTGGGCGTCACATTTGTATTTGGATCAGCAACACCTTAGCTTGTTTATATCGAGCGATCATTCTCATATAAACAAATCACAGTCAGACTTTTGAAAGAAACAGCGTTTAGATAATTACGCAATCTTGTTAAACCAGATTCGATAGAAACCCAGCTTCTATCGTTCTACGAAATGAACGCCAAATTGGTGATTTTGAAAAGCGGTGGGCTCTCCTAGGAGTTTACCGTTACCCTCTCCCATGCAAAGTCTTTTGATGCACTCAATGTAGTAGCAGACAATACAGAACTTGAAAACTGTTTTCACAGAAATTTTCATCGAGGTTTGATTGTTGAACTTAAGCCCGCAGACGTTTTGCGGGGATCAGCTAGTATTATTAATTTTATTGAAATTTGTGGCGGAATTCCTTTTTGCATTTCAGAAGCCAACAAAAACATAACTTTTAAGTTTGATGTTGGTAATTGACATTCTTTGCACATTCTACACTAATTTTAAATTAAAGAATGTAGGCACTCAATTTGTTCGTAACGCCAATTTGTACTTAATTATTTTTAAGTATTACAAGTCAACTATTTTTGTTTCTTTTTTTATACTTATCGACTATTACTAGCCAGGTTATTTTGGGCACTTATCTTTTATAGGAACAATGTGCTAGCAAATGTTTATCTAACACAGGGGTCTCCAAACTACGGCCCGAGGGCCACATCCGGCCCGCGGACAGATTTTGTCCGGCCCGCGGAGAGCTAGCATACTTGAAAGAAAACTCCTTCTAGAGAACATATTTATTTTTTATAGCAAATTAAATTAAGTTTACTGAAGTAATCTATTTTTATGTTGAATAATTATTAATATGACATCTACATTGATATGGTCATGGGCTAACTACTCATAACATTGTTGTAGGTTATTATTTACTAACTAACAAATTATTGAAATGAATCCAACTAACATTTTATACATTTTAAATGAAAAGATAACTTATAACAAGCATAACCTACATATGAAATACTAATGAGATTTATGTAATTGAGATTTTCCACTGACAATAGTTTGTAGTTGTGGACTAATTTTACTTGTACCAATTATTAAAACAGATTTAAGATGCTCATCAATTAATTTAGATCTGTAAACATTTTTTGCGTACTTCATTTTGGAAAAGGTCTTCTCACACAAATAAGTAGTACCAAAAACAGAAAACAGCCCACGAGCAAATTTATGCAAATTATCAAATTGTGTCAGTGGAAGACACTTATAAAATTCCAACAAAGATAAGTTTTGATATTTGTTCTTAATTATATCACTGCACTGTAGATCAATCATTTCCATTTGAAGTTCCGGGGCTAGGGTTTCAATGTCAGTATCAAAAGGATTCTGAAAAATCTTAATTTGATTCGCAATGGCATCAAAGTCCGAGAAACGAGTATCAAAATTTATTTTCAAAGCACTCAAAGTTTCGATTGCAAAATCGATAGGAAACTCGGTCTCAGTGGTGTGGCTAAATATTTCACATGTTTTAAAATGTGAAAAACATTTACTTCGTAGTTGTGATTGAAACAGTATCAATTTCTTCCGGAATGATTTGATATTATTGTATAAATCAGGAAGATGCTGGTTTTCTCCTTGCAATCTCAAATTCAGTTCATTCACATGTTTTGTCAAATCAACATAGAATGCTAACTTCCACAGCCATGCGTTGTTTTGCAATTCAGTAAGAGGGCGATGCTTTTCATTCAAAAAAAATTCGATCACTGCTCGAAGTTCAAAAAAGCGCTGAAGGACTTTCCCACAACTAAGCCAACGTACGGCAGTATGATAAGGTAAGTCATTTTCTCCAATCTCTTTAATAAATTGTACGAATTGTCGGTGATTCAGCCCAAAAGATCTGATAAAATTAACAGTTGATATGACTGGTTTCAGAACTTCAGACATATCCAAACATTTTCCGCACAAAGACTGTTGATGAATGATACAATGTAAGACTATTGGTTTTGAACCACCGTCATTTTCTACAGCCTTTGACACAAGAGCGACCACTCCTTTATCTTTCCCACTCATGTTTTTGCCTCCATCAGTTGTAATACATTTCAAGTTTTTCCATCGAAGGTTCTTTTGCTTAATGGCCATTTCAACTCCTTTAAAAATATCTGAACCAGTAGTTGTGCCATGAATACTATACATATCAAGAAGTTCTTCATGCACTTCATAGCTTTTATCTACTCCTCGAATATAAATCAACACCTGAGCAGTATCTGACACATCCGTTGACTCATCCAAGGCCAAAGAAAACCACTCACCATGTCCATTTTTGTTGAACAGTTGAGAGGATATATTTTCAGCGATGTCTTCTACCCTTCGAGCCACAGTGTTTGCTGACATACTGACAGTTTTTAATAAATTTACCTTTTCAGGGCACATTTCTTCGGCTACTGCGATTATGCATTCTTTGACCATTTCTCCATCGGTGAATGGTTTTCCACGTTTTGCAATTTCAAGAGCCACACGAAAGCTGGCACGAGTTGCAGCCTCTTGTTCAGTTTTGAGTTTTGTAAATAAAGATTTCTGCGATTTCAATCCGCGCTTCATAGCTTCGAATTTTTCTGTCCGCAAACTTCCTGTATATTTTGAGTAATTTTGAAAATGTTTTGCTTCATAATGACGTTTAATGTTATATTCTTTGAGAACGGCTATGCTTTCATTGCAAATCAAACATAGCGCCTTGTTACTGGACTCAATTACGAAATACTGAATGTTCCACTGATCTTTGAATTTTCTGCATTCACTATCAATTTTTCGCTTCTTTTCCATTCTACTAAATCACACACAAAAGCAACAATTCAAATAAAAATATTGTTACAAAGATGTCTTAAACTTAAACACGCACAAACACGTTTTAAGGAGGTACGCACTATTTTATTTCACAGCAGTGTCATAGGAACTGACTAGTGGTTGCGCCACTAGCCTTCTTATATATTTCACTTACTGCCATCTAGAAGTGAGTGGAAGACACCAGAACTTTATTGAACCAACGAGATTATTCTGTAAGTGCTATTAGCGCCATCTGTTAGGGATAGAAGGTACTACCTATTTCTGCTTGTGTCCACCAGATGTCCTGTCACGTTACTCCTCATGGCTCGCTCGTACTCTACGACTAATCTAGAAATTACAGATAATGACAGGAAAATTAATAATATGCAGTGTTGCCGTTTTGCGGACTTTAGTTCGATTTGCAGCCTTTTTTAAACGTGGCGTACTTTTTCGGACTTTTTTTTTCATGTAAAAAAATACTCATTCGTTACTTGAGTACTCGTTAGGAACCGAAGTAACGATTACTGAAGAAAAAAGTAATCAATGATTACTTGTGTATTTCCTTACTTTTGTAATCAATGATTACTATGGCGATACGATGCGGGTACCCCATTATAACGGATACCCATACGATACAGAAAATACATCAGCTTCCCCGTCGCTAATGGCATCTGGCAAAAAAGTAATCATATTTTACACCACTAGTGGACTGATTCAACTTTTTACCACCGGCAACAATTAATGATAATATGGTTTTGGCCCTTGGAATTTAC
Organism: Octonoba sinensis; assembly: GCA_038502835.1. Taxonomy (NCBI): domain Eukaryota; kingdom Metazoa; phylum Arthropoda; class Arachnida; order Araneae; family Uloboridae; genus Octonoba; species Octonoba sinensis. The sequence goes on along the minus strand of CM076600.1, from coordinate 104,118,699 downwards.
TGGAGTAATCAATATGGCCCTAAGGCTGGAAAGTTTGGAGACCCCTGATCTAACACATCGCAAACTAAGAGCATTGTCGATACTGGGCAATTTTTTGGCGATAAATAGCACGAAGTTGCCTAATGGCTTTCAATACATATTTACCAATTTCTTTATCTCCAAGCTCATTTTTTGCAGCATTTGAGTCTTTCTGTATTGGTGAATCAGTGGCCCCCCAGTGCTGGGGCTGAAAATTCTACATTCATTGGAGTATTTTCGTGAAACACTATATTATCCATAATGAAAAATGTTATCTTTCCTACCAAAAAATTTAGGTATCTATTGAGGTTTCAAATTGAATGAAAAGAATATCATATTTAAAAAATACATCTCACGTTCAGAATTTGATTTCATGCACGAGTCGTGTGCATGACAACTGTTGTTGACATAGCAACCGTTTTTCAACCTTATGTATATTTTACAATTCAAAACATAGCACTAATTGAATTTAAATATCATAATTCATAATGGAGTGGGAAAATAATAGTTTAAAATAAAAAATTTGCAAAAAATATTGCAGGGAGCACTATTTGGCAATTTTTTTGCAAATTTGTTGATTTAAAAAAAGTTATTGCTTCCGCACAAATGTAAAGTTTATACTTCTTATGATTCATGTTAACATTAAAAAACGGAGTTTCAAGTTCCTTTCGTCTTTTCTTTTGTCAAGCCAAGGCTGAACTTGATCCAGTTAGTTAACTGTTACTGATCCGTAACAGTTAACTGGATCAAGTTTAGCCTTGGTCAAGCAAGCCTCATTTATAATAGTAATGTTATTGTAGCGGCACGCCACTCACACTTTATTTCTGCGCGAATAGGACATTGAAAACTCAACTTAACTCTACAGATCTAGATGGAAAAAAGAATTTCAATTTCACCGATGTGCGTCGCTAAGCAAGAGTTAGTTTCGGTTATCTATTGCAACGATTTGACCACGGAATTTGTTATTAAACTTAATGTTTTTATAACAAAAATTATCGATATATTTTATTTTCTGCACTCCTTCTCCATATGAACGTTCACTGTTCTAAACTTCACTATTGTGTGAGCTCAATTAAAAAAAAAAAAATATTGAGGGTGAGTTTGTTTATAGAGAGTCACTTTCCTAGACCCTCTAAAAATCTCAGATGAGCATGAAAAAAATTATTTTTACAATATAGGATATTTAATAGGATTATCTTAATAATGAATAAATTTTTTCCAAAAGAAATTTGAGAAATAGGTACCAATTCTTAAAAACATTCATTTCTTCATTATCCTGGCCGTCATTGTTCTGGCATATAATAGGTGTAAGATAATGACATTAAGGTAGAACAATGATGCTTCATGTTTATTCAATATATATATATATCTGTACCTGGTCTACGAAATGACAAATTTTGTTCAATAAGGAAGAGGGCATAATTAATAATAATAATAATAAAAAAAACTACGTACTTTTTTAAAAGACGCAATATCATTGAAGCATTTGCAAAAATCCTTTTAAGGAAAATTTTCAACTTTTAAAAATATACGCTTTAAAAGTGATCAATCCCAACGATAACATAAATGTGAAAAAGGGCTAAGTTCGATAGAACAAACAAGCTTCGAAGTAGTCGGTGTCAGCGATAAAAGAATTGATATCTAACGGGTGGCAAATTCCATAGCAGATCGTTTAATCACAGCTGTAAGAGTACAATGTTCTTTAATTTATTAAAATTTTTTTTTCAATCGGATTTCTAACTTGGCAAGTTTCAATTAAGGTAAATTACATTAACAAAAATTTCATCCAATTAGAAATTATTAATAGTTAGTAAAATTATGTGGCAAGCTAGTATAGTTAATTTTCGTCTTTTTGAACGCAATTTGTCTTAAGTAAAACTTATCAAGTTAGAAATCCGATAAAAAATTAAACAAATTAGAGAACATTGTGCATTGTTACAACTATGATTAAAGGATCTGCTGTGGGACTTAGGTAAAAACCGTTCTCCTTATCTTAGGGGGAAAATATGTATATTATTACTATTAAATAGAGATAGAGAATTAACACGGTACTGGGTACCTTCTCTCTATAACATATATTTCACTCTAGCAAAGAAACTTGATAAAGAAAATCACATTTGAAATTAAAAAATGAATTAAGCACATGTACTTTGTCACCATGCAGCTAACTATGCCTCGTGGAATTAAAAACAATTCAAATCCGTCTGATAAAAGAAGACTTACTTGATATTATTCTTGAAAATTCACTAAATTCATCAAAACCAGAATCACATGAACTCGATTAGCACACTTGCATGAACGGAACAGCTATAAATATACTCATAAAGGATAATCAAAAATCATGTAAAAAAGTAAGCACTTATAAATCTATAAAGCATTAGAAAAGAACTTAAAAAAAAGCAAAAAAGAAAAAAGAAAGAAAAAAAAGAACAAAAAAGGTTCATAAAAATTCAAACCTGCAAAATAAACAGTTTTCATTTAGAAACTTGCGAAATGCAAAGAATAAAAACAAATCTGTGACACAAACACGCACACACATCCACATTATGAGCTCACTGTAGGTAATTGGAATTCGAATTTTAAACGCTCTTTTCAGTTTCCTTATTATTGGAATTTTTTCCTCTTAGAATTTAGCCTTTACCACCCAATGAGTAAGTATTTAATAGTATTTTTTTATTTAAAAAACCTAATTGGAAAGTATTTTAAATAGTTTCCGCAATACATTAGATAGTAACTTCTTAATCAAATACAACAGCCAGTGACCACCGTTTGTTTAAATTAAATTTGTTCTAGCAAGGAAAAACCGTAGAACCATTTTTCCCCCTTAGCCTTAGTGTTTGTCTCAGAATAGGCGCGTTTATTTATCTGCATTTGTTTTTCATGAAATTAAAAATATTTAGAGAATATGTGTAAAATTTCGGAAATAAATATTACATACTTTTCATCAGGAGCGTAGCAATTTAAAAATGATTCGGGGAGGCCCTCAAACAATGTCCTTTCCAAATGCTTAAAATAATTCCCAAGAAAAACCAATTAACAATTAACAAGTAATTAGAATTCACTCATTATTATTAATATTAATTCAAAAAATCACTAATAAACGAATTTTTTTATAGATCATTAAAATAAATTTATAGTTTTCACAAAATAAACGATTTACCTGATTACTAATGGGGTGGGCTTAAGCCCCCTGAACCCTCCCCTTTTCCTATGCTCGTCCTTTTTATACTTGATCAATAGTCGTAATCACTGTAATGTTTTCAATGTCATTCAAGGAAGCCTTATGACATGTTCTGTGTATTCCTTTTTAAGTGCTTCTATTTTTGAATCTGATGAGATTCATTTGCTGTTGAAAGTTTCAGTAGGTTTTGATTGAATGCGATCTTATTCTGTTTGTGAAATGACGGGGCGTTTCGACCGATGTCTACACTAAATTTAAAACTTTGGTGTCACAAAATAAATTTCCGTGTCCGAAAATTAGTCAGTGTTTCGGTGTCACATAATAAATACTTTTGTAGTCATGAAATCATGAATATTTAAAGTTAATAACATAATTTATATTATATTTATTCATTTCTTAAAACTAAGATTCATATTGTAAAGTAACATTACTAAAGTCTTTCGTAGTAAATATATAGACCAAAAAAAAACACATATTCCAATTCAACAAAAACAAAAATAACCAGTATTTTGCTATTTTTGTAGAAGCCTTGTTACATTATAGTAAAAAAGGATCTTATTTATTATTATTATTGTCATATTTAGTTACTTAATTTATTTTTTGAAATTTATCTGGCAAATGATGTTTTTAATGTTAAAATACGCTACTAGATGACGCCACCATCGTTAATCCGTGCTGAGTTGCGAAATAAACTACCGCAAAGGTAATTTAAAATTAAAGAAACTGGTTATTAAGGATAATTTGTAAACTCGTAAAATATTCAATTCTTCTAAAACAGCGAATTTCTGAGAAACGAATTTTTCAGACAGTGTAACAAGAGAAAATTCTAATATAATGTGCTTCTAAATTCATTCAGGAAAATAATATCTAAGTGCACTTTACTAAGCGAAAATAAATAAATAAATAAATAAAATGATAATAAGGGTTAAAAAAAAAACCCACCGTTAATTTACGGAACAATAATATCATCATAGAGCCAATTTGTTTTGAAATGCATGCGTTACAAGTTATTTATTTAACACACTTTTAGTTCTTTTATCCCTGTAGAAATTCATACGATATTTAGGCAATGTACGTAAGAAATCACGTTTATTGAAAAGTGTTATTGTTTGCTATTTACTTGAGTGTCTACTTACCTTAATTGCGGATTTTGCTTCCCTCTGCAAACTGCGCATTAATTTTTCTCAAACAAGCTATTCAATGGGCCCATGAAAGGTTATAAAATAATGGAGAAAAATTAACAGGTGTCTCAATTACGTTAATGTTCATTTTTGAGCAACAATTTATTAAAGATTTTGTGAAAAATATTTTATTACACAGACACACACACAGCACATTACAATATTTTATTACAGCTGGGGGGTGGGGGGGGGGGAACTTTTCCTATAATGGATTGATTACTGCATGGGGTCTCTGTGGATGCAGCCTTGCGTCCACAAATTTAAAGGACCTCATGAGAAATAAAATATTTTTCCATGAGACATTGAAGCAAACTTATGGCAGTTATCCATTTAGTGAATGCCTTTTAAATATAAAGGCTATTACTAATTTAATACTTTTTTGATGTTATTTATCAAATGTCTGTTGCCTGTTAAGTATTTAAATGCTTATTTTTGTTGAATGCATTCACATCTAAAAGTATGCGTAACACGCAATGCAGTTTTCATATGTTGCAGTTTTTAGAGCACCCCGAAATTAGAACAATGACCTGGGCCCGAATTACAGTTAATTGAGCCCTGTGCCCCTACTCCGTTAAAAAATCTACCCAAGCCGTTTTACTATCAAACTAAATTCGCGCAATCGCTCTTTATTAATGAGATATAAGTCTCTTAGTTACTTTCATGGAACACACACTAGTGTACAAAAGGTGTATTTAACCATTAACTGCCTTCTACTTGTGTCATCTTCTTGGTTATTCACACTTAAGAAATAGGAAGATAGAAGATTTTAAATTTCCCAACATTTTCCACACTTTTATTACTAATTTAAAATAATTATTCAGGTAAAAGCATGATGTAAAAATTCTTATAAATAATAGTGTATATTTTTAATCTAAAATTATTTGTTGTTGTTAGCTAAAGAGTAGTTTCTCACCGATCGTATACAAAAGCAAAAAACATTATTCAGAATTACCCTGCAAAAATGAGCCTATTGCCATCGAGAGTTTTCACGGTAGTTCAAATTGACCCTGTAATATAAGCTGCATTATTTAGATTATAAATTCTCAGAAATATTCGCATCATAAAGAAATCATTTGCGTAAAGGTGTCATTTGACTCAAAACCAAAACTTAATATCGACAACACCTTTGACTTTGTAACTGACTTGTTAAACATTCAAAGACTCGCTCCGCTGTGGCCGTGTACCGCTTAAGGAAGATACGCTTGGTTAAATTATTGACTTATTTTATTTTTTTATTTAGAACTATTTTTGGCAGAAAATTCATGGAATTAAAAGAATTTTTAGTTTTTTCTTATTAAGACCAAGTTAAAAAGTAAAGTTTCGAAGAATTAAAAAAAGTAGCATTAGTGTGCGCGACAGAAATTCAGTGCTTCATGTCTGAAAAAATAAATAAATATGTAAAAATAAATAAATAATTACAATAATAAAAATAGCAACAATAATCAGGCGTGGAGCAGCAGAGCAACGAGATTTTGCTGGAAACTGGAGCGGAGCTGGAGCAAAGAAATTTTTTGTGATCTCCTGTTCCATTTTTTTATAAATTTTTTTAACATACAGAAAGAGAAATTTACTAAAAAAAAGATAAATAATATAATTAATTAAAATTATACGGAACATGGAGTAAACATGGAGTAGTAGTAGTAATAATAATAATAAAATATAACAAAAATTTGAATGAAGAAAATTTGTTACTCTAAATTATTTATTAAGTAATTTATTTTTGGAACTCATATATTCACAAGATGTATTGAATGTATATTTAGTCCCAAAATGTTCTGTATAATCTTTTAGAAAATATACCTACCATAAAAAAACACGGATACAAGTAAACTAGAAAATGAAAATAAATCTAAAACCTGATACTTATGTAAATATATATAAAAATGCATGCAGTTTTCAATGTCATAGCATTATGTTTTGTTACTGTTTGATAATACTTCGTTCAACTTGAACTTTCCCTAAAGTTTACAAAGCTAGCAAATCAGTTCCGATAAGGTACAGTCGACTCATGATTTTAACGGGATGTTCTTGTACACTGGTTTCTGCTTTTATATTAAAAGAGTCGAGAATGTTCTCATGAAAATCTTCTCGGAGATCGAGTATATTCTCCTAAATTTGAAATTTCGTTAATAATGAAGGACACTGTTCTTTTAAAAAATCATAAATATGAAATTTTATATGCCCCCATCATTATTATCAGAAATAATATTCAGTTATCATTCTCAAAGCATGTAAATTAAATTATTTTTTTTAACTTGTAATATTAATTTCACAAGAGGAGAATTTTCTCTAAACCATGCATGCAATTTCGGGCAGGTGAGTAATTGCTTTCTAATAAAAATGTAGTAAAAAAAGTCTCATAAAAAGTTACAATTAAAAAAGAAATATGCAGAAAAGGCTAAAAACTATTTCTTACATTCCCTTTAACAAAAATATATAGATGCATATGCAAGTTTAGAAATTATGAAAATATAAGATTTTTTCCCCATAAGTTTTGTGCTCTGTTACAGTTTTCATATATTTCATTTCATAACATTTAAAGTAATACATTATTTTTCCACCAATCAATTGCAATGAAAAGTCTTCCCAAACTTAGTTTGTTGGTTTAGTTTTCTTCGTAACATTTTTCTTCAAACACTAATTTCTATATATATTCGGAAATATAACAATCAGTTTAGAGCTCATAAATGTTACTCAATCAGTGATTGTACCTGAATGATTAAAAATGTTACATTAACAATTTATAAGGTTGTGTCCTGTCCCTTTTTTCCCCCTTTTAAATCCCAATGTTCTAATAGCAGTAAAAAAATAAATAATAAACTTGCATGATAGGTTTTAATTTAACTATAATTAATTTTTAAGATTATTCCTTGTCAAAACATCATTTGCATCTGAATTGTAAGTAAAAACTCCCAGCTTATATTTAAGTCTCTTAGCTATTAATTATAAGTCATTTAAATTATTACTTATCTTCATCACAAGAACAATTTATGTCAACTAATTAATATCTTCTTTAATTTCGAGAAGAGTTTTGACTCTCAAAACGTGTTTAAGAAAAATTATGAATGTTCTTCGGGGGCAGGCAGTGTAAATAGTTACTAACTACTTTGGCTTGCGAAATAATCTTAAAAACTGCTTTTTCAATGATAATACATTTAAGTTATAGCTTATTCTGGAAAATAATATTCATAAATTATTTTTTCGTTTTGAAATTACTCATTTACATTATAAAATACGTAATGTTGCCATATTGTTCTAGCTAAATTTCAGGAGAATATTTTCAAATATTCCTTATCACAAGAACAGAATATTTCCCAAAAAATAAATACCGAGAATTTTAAATCTCTAACATTACCTAATCATGAAAAAGAAGTTGCTAAAGAAAAATGATATTGTATAATTTGTAATAGGTAGTTTTGTAGTTTTAGTTAAATTAATTTCGAGAGCGATTTATTTTCTTTGAAAGTGAGCTATTGGCTGTAAATTAATTAAATAAAGATAAAAAATGGTTTCTGTTTAATCTATTCAGATCACGGAGTGTAGTCGGAGCAAGTAGTTTTAGAAGTAAGAGCGATGCTGGCACAGAGGAACTCATACAAAATGGCTGCGCGCATTCTCTGGATTTTGACACCCTTCTCAAATGCTAGAGTTACGTTCTTAAAGCAGGTGTGGACGTTTCCAGTGTACGTGCTATTTCTAATTCTTTCAGTTTATTGCGGTCCACCCAGTGACATGGTGTGATGAGTTAGAAAAAGGTCTGCAATATTTATTATAACTTGATAATAAATATGGAAATATGTACTTGAACTCTACCTAAAAAAACTTACTAGCCTAAAACTGCGATTAAAGCAAAACGCAAAATACTAGTACAATAATAATAGCCACAAATGCAATAATTTCAAATGATGCATTTATTATCAAACAGTTTAAATAGAAAAATAAACCATTTTTACCTAAAGTTAGTTCTCGTAGTTATAGTTAGAAAACTTCCAATCTTAATAGGCCCTTAATATATTTCTTTCACCCCAAAATGTCTTCATGGTCTACCGGTCGATCGCGATCGACTTAATGCCCACCCCTGTTCTGCTGCATTTCTAACAAGCAGGGGTGTAGTCCTGAAGAGAAAAAAAGGTACATGCGAAGAGAAAAAAAAAGGTACAAAAAAAAAAAAAAAAGATAGGGGATTAGTTCTCCTGGCGTCCCTTCTTTACTACGGTACTGCTAAAAACGGCTGCTGGACTTTTTACTGGACATTGCATCCTTATTAGAGGGAGCTAACCATTCTGATTTCATTCATGACCCCAACATTCATTCGTGAGGAGGAAAGAGCCCCTCAAATTCTTTGGAATACCGATGATATATGTTCGATCGTACCGAGCGTCATATGATTAAATTCTGGGAGCTGAAGGACATTTCTGCATTTTCGTTAAATATTTACTTCAGCAACGGATCTTTTCTCGTATAAATTTTAGTTAGGGTTTACTAAATTTTAAAATTAAAGTTAAATGACATTTGAATATAATAAATTGTACAGGTTAAATAGGCATAGAGTAAAAAAATCATTTATTTGGTAAATTATTGCTAAAAATCTCGAACACATGAAAAATAATCTCCAGGGTTTTTGAGGACTTCCACCATGTGCAACAGAAGCGTGCTGAAAGTTATCCAACAAGTTTCCAGCCATGCTTTTCTGCAAATTAGCTCGAGAACTTCTCATTAGAGTTGAGAGGGCGGTCCAAGTTGGCGCTCTTGAGGAAAAGGTGCTAACGAGAACCCCCTACTCTTCAAGTATCTTAATTTCCTTGATTACCGAAAGAGGTAATTGTTTAAACTTCTATGATTTTCGGAAAGTTGCCCAGTTGTTACTTTTAATTCATCAGCGGAGCAGTGTAACGGGCGAAGAAGAGTGCGATGAAAGAAAAAAAAAAAAAAAAAACCCGGCCAAAAATAAAAAGAATTCCATCGTATTTCCTCGAATGGGTATCTTGATATATTGAATATTTTATCACCCGTAAATTTATTGAGATGGAAACACATTAGCGGTAGTTTTTACAATATGTCGCTGCTTGGAAAGCATAGGAGAATATAAAGCTGTAAAACTCTCATTATACAAGGAGGAATAAAAAAATAACACTAGAAAGTGAAGGAAAAAACCGGCAAGTGTTGAAAAAAAGCTTGTAAGTACACGATGTGGTGAAGTTGGGAGGTGTGGTGTCGGACGGTTTTGCAGATTTTATCTCGCCATGAATATTCATGTTCAAATTTTATCGGCGGAGTATTTGCATCTCATCTGCATTGCAAAGCTCTTTGCCATGATTGCTCATTTTGTTCTTTTTAAGAACATAGATAGGGTGCAGATGGGAGCTGTTATAAAAAGGGGGGAGTGAGTTTGATGACTTCGCGGTCCTCAACGAACGTGTTTTATCCCCGTTCAATTTACCTCAATTGCGCCTGCCAACGCTCGGTCCCGGCTCTTTAACATCGCCGCCTTCCCTGGGATGCCTCAAGATCGTGGGAAGATTGCATCTCGTGCACTGGTCTTCGTTACGAGAAATCCGCAACGAAACCGGCGATAACGCGAAATATTCCCAGCCACTTGCACTCACAGTCAGATTCATAGCAGAGTCTCTATAAATCGCAAGGCTGGTTGCTTTTGTAAAGTTTCCTGCATCCCTGAGTCAGGTTTACAGACTTCTTGTACACTGTAAAAATTTTGCTTGTAGTTGCCCCCATTTTTGGTGTTACTGAACACCGTTTTCGGTGTTCGGTTGATGTAAAGTTGAACATTTTCATTTTTTGATAGATTTTAATTTTTTAAAAGAGTATCTTAAAAAATAGTCATCAGAATGTTTTTTAAACATATGATGTTCGTTAACTCATCTACGTATCAAAAATCCCTTACGATTGCTCATTTATCCTAGTTTCATAGAAATGAGTGAGCAATCGCAATGAAATTTCGATATGTAATGCAGTTGACAAATTTCATGGGCTAAGAAAGGTTATACTATCTATATATTTTAGACAGACACATAAAAAAATTTAAAATAAATGATTTTCAACTTTACACCAACTGAATACCAAAAATGGTGGCGTAAAATTTTTACAGTGATATAAAAACTGTGCTACTACTCTTTTAATAAAAGAGATGGTTTAAAAAACAATCAAACATTTAAATACAGCACAACTTACATACATAAAATAAATCACACGAGCCTTCCGGACCTAATATGCTTCAAGCATAAAGTAATACATATGATACAGATAACAGGACCTTCGTCCTACCTACAATTGAAAAGCGAGGTAATTTGCATTTGAAGGTTTATTGTATTATCGAAATATTTAAATCAACTTAAAGCGCACGCAAAAAAAAACTATATTTAAATTAACTTGGATGATCAATTTGGTATCTCACAGTTTAATTGGGCATATAGGCTTTTAACTGGGAAACACCGGCTAAAGTGTTGTTGAAGCTAGATCGAGACGGAAGATAGGAACTGAAATGTAAAAAATGCCAAGACATATAGGGGGGAAACATCTGAACTTTTGAATAAAAACCTTATAAATTACTAATAAATAACAAACCTTAAACTTTGAACAGAATGCAGTTTAGTTCTTCTCAAAAGAATCAACTTTAAAATAACTTTGAGAAAAAATAATGATCACTTCTCCAATTATGGTTAATTAACGTAATAAAATAACTACACATTCGTAAAAACTAAAGAAGAACCAGACACATTAAACTACAGAACTTTGCGCTTCGTAAGTATCTTCCTGACATTTATAAAACATGCTTATAAGTACTTTAAAATATACTTTCTGTAATTTGAGGCTCCACAAAACCAATTTTTATAATTATAATAATTTTTTGTCATAGTTATTATTATTATTATCATTACTGTTATTATTATTATTATTTAAGCATTTACTATTAAATTCTAGTGCTCGCATTATCTGATCACTAACTTACAAATACCAATTTAAATAATTTAAGGCAGAAACATAATTTATTATAAATCCTAAAAATATTCATGAAAAATGCGCGCTTGTACTTATGTGGTCTAGAAGCCGCCGATATCATTTCTTAAATTTGTTCAAAAGAGAAAAACATCAGCGAACCTAGTAAAAGCGCTATTTTAATATTAAAATTTTTGTGCATTTAAATTTCCAGAAAAGCTGACCAATTTCAAGGAATGAAAAACATATTTAGAAATATTCATTAAAGGGTATAAACGCAAGAAAACGCTTGCTCGGATGTGTTCTAAGGTAAATGGAATATATGCCTCTGCCAGAGAACATTGTTGATTTAGTCAAGGAATCCATATTTTCATACATGTTTTATCCCGCGGCAGGTTGCAAAAAAATACAACGATTGCATGGCCTATAGATGTATCGAATGAAGTGACATTGAATAGAAAAAACATTCTTTCTTCGAAGGAATGAGATCGAGTTAAGGATGACACGATTTCCTGCAGAAAAACATCTGCATTCTTGAAACTGGTAACGAATTTGGAAACGCCTACTAGATTGAATCTTACTCTAGAATATAATATAATCATACAATTAATTTCAATTTTCTATGACATATTATCTGTTATATTACGATACATTTAAACTTTTGATTTGAATTCAGCTTCGTTTCATTGAATTAACTTATCACACACTAGTACCACAATGAATGAAGCCGGGACAAACTAGTTAAATACAATGACTTAAGTTGTAAAATTTCAATTCTAGGCTTATATAGAGCAGGTAAATGTACAATTTATTGAAGCAAAGGGGAAGAAAACCTGATTCATTAAAAAGAAGGCGGGATTATTAGCGATTGTATTATGTAATAGAAACCTGCAAATTGAATCAACTAAGACATCGTTTTCCATCCTTTTTATCTTTGTGACTCCCTTAAAAGCACGAAAAAATATGTAAGCAACCTTGCCACCCTCTTGCCTCGTCGCATAGAAAAGTCTATTACTTGTTAATATTAATTTTTTTTTTACTTTTTGTGTTTATAGTTTAAAGAACTTTTTTTCTTTTGAACAAAAATATATTTTGTGTACGTGTCTAAGAATTTTGGACAGATTGCGATCTTTCTTATACCTGGACACGAGCCACCTTGCTTTGGGGGAGCGATTCTCAAGTTAAGAAATGATGAGCTAAAGGAAAAAGTATTCTTTTTACATTCGCCATAATATGTGATGAGAAGAACCAAATGGTGTCTCAAGACTATTTAACTTTCACCACGAGATTAATGTTAACATTGCTACTCAATTTTATAATTTACAACTTGATTTTTTACATGTCTTCTCAAGCATTCACATAATCCCGGAGAGAGCGGTTAGGGTTACTCGCATTTTCAGACGAATGGTAACTTTTTTCATTCATAAGAACTTAGCCTTTCCCGGCCGGTGCCCATACCATACATATTATTTTCCTTGCTTATAGGCCGTGGTTCAACCCCGATATTGGTCCAACCAAGGATATTTGCTCCAACCAAATATCTTGGTTGGACCACGGCTAATTAGCCCGGAAAATATTATGTTTGGTATTTTCATTCAGTTTGACAATTGAACGAGCCCTACGGTTTCCTGGATGTTATTTTTTTTATTTCTTCAACCATTAATTGTAATTATAAAATTAATAAACTTGTGGGAAAGTATAAAAAATTTCACTTTTTAGTCAAAAAATAAACAAAGTAGCAATTTTTAAAAGTTTGTTTGCAGATACAACTTTCAAAAGGTAAAATAGTCTTGAAACGCTTCAATTTTTAAAAAAAAACTTAGGCTGCAATTTAAATGAAACATGAAGCCTGAATGACTAGCATTAATTATTAATCCTCAACTGCTAGGGTGGGTCATCTTGACCCAGAGCATTATTTGAACTGTCTATTGTAATACAGCTGCGAAAGCATTCTATGTGAGCCTTTTTCTACTTGATCTTCAGTCTGCCTTTGAAGCTTCAATGAAGCATTTTCTGATTGGGAATTTTTCTGCTATTTCATTTTCATTCTGTCCCCACCCTACCAGGTGAGGATTAATTAGCGGAAATTATTGTAGTCTAATAATGTTCAGCAGTCTAATAGTAAGCTATTTTCCCAAATCTTGACCAAAATGGTATTTGACCTAATCACTACTGTTCCATTACTACTTTTAAGATATGAGATTAAAAATGTTAAGTTTAGATAACGTAGCTAACACGATACGTTCTTTTGCCTTTATAAATCCAATGCTCATGAAATCATAATTACTATGTTTAAACAAGGACCTATATCTCTTAAATGCATGGCTGACTTAAAACTGACTCGCAGGCTTAAACAGAATCTCGTTTACATTAATTTCCAAAATCGCAAGACATATTTTGGATTTAAATGATACATTTGAAAATCCGTGTTATGTTCATGTTATTCATAACAGAACCTGCGGAGCATCCAAAATTATGCAAATCAGAAATATTGATATCAGAGCAAAGAGCTTGTTAAACGACACTCAACAACACGTCATTTAGAATGCAATCTGATACGAATAAATGCCGTGGAAGAACGAATCTACACTCGAAAATCGTAGTACATGGAAAATAATGCGAATTAGCCAATAATCTCTGAGATTGCGATACATTGTTGGAAGTAATTAGTTTCTTTTATGTTATAAGCTTGTGTTTGTATTTAACAAAACACCTTTTGTTGATTTAATAAGGTCTGTGCTGAGGATTGCTAAATTACAGAAGTAAATGCTTTTAAAAAATTAACATAAGTATTTGTTTTACTGAGAATACTTAACATATTTCCGATAAATGAAGTATATTTGTTTATTTAAATTTATTTTGTAGATTTCATCTGGTATTACGGAAGCGAAAAATATTTGGACATGTAAACGCAAGAAAAGCGTCAGTCTTTTTGAGCAAGCCTTTCAAGTAAACGATACTCAAGTTATTCATTGTCGAAACAAATTTATTGGAAAAACCTATGATCAAAGATAATCTACATTCTAATATATATATTTTTTTGTTAGCTCTGTTTTTACGCCGAATTTGCTATTAAATAATTACAGCTGTTATTATTATTATTATTATTATTACGGGAACACTTTAAACTGACTTTAAAAATAAACGGTGGTTTTTAAAAAATTCTGGACAATAATTTGTGTCTATCCTTTGGTTATTTTTAATTACTGTATGAACGACAGCATTTGCATTTCTGCTTCTCAAAAAATAAGGCCTTAGATTTTTTTTTCTTTTTTCTTTTTTTTTAGTAAAAGTTTTTTTAAACTTGCTCTTGATTTATGAAATTTTGTCCAGTTGAAATGCGGAGGGGAGAAGGAATGCACGTTTATTTAACATATATGATTGACACATGATTGAAATTCATTCATAGGTATCAAGTACCTGACCTATCTTTAAATAGTGAGCGCAGTTCTTATGTTTGAGAAAACGATTTCACATAAGCGCATTAATTTTATCACTTTCTTTTTCATGAGACAACTGATTTATAAATTAAAATTGGAAGCTAAATGATCAGGCGATCGTTTCTCAAGGGACGTTACTAACGATGGATATGGGAAAACGATGCATGCGGGTAAACATAAAATATCACAGACGAAAAAATATATGATAGCAATAAATTTATTATTGAAAATAGAAAACATGAATGAAAGAAAACAAAACATACCTACGTAAAAACAATAAGAAGCAAAGTAATTATGAACAAACGTTTTTTCGTTTTGAAATTTTGACTGGCGCGCTCTTATTTTCATAAACCAAACAATACATTTTTAGTAAAACTGCTTTCGAAGTACATGACGTTTCAAAAACGATCTAAGTGGGTCAAATAAACTTTATTTACATAGCATTCGTGGTGAGATCGTTAGAACAAGGCGATAGATGCAAAACGGATGAATCAATCATCGAGTTGTGTGTATATATAAATAATGTATATAGATCG
The DNA here is from genome assembly GCA_038502835.1 of Octonoba sinensis. Taxonomy (NCBI): domain Eukaryota; kingdom Metazoa; phylum Arthropoda; class Arachnida; order Araneae; family Uloboridae; genus Octonoba; species Octonoba sinensis. Next base: position 104,103,389 of record CM076600.1, on the reverse strand, counting down.
TATTTTTTTTCAAATATTAATAGTAAAATTCACAACAAAAGCAAAATAATATTTTGGACCACGAAAGTCATGTAATCATGTTTTTATAGTTGGGTTAGTTCAGTTTTGTATTTAAAAAAAATCTCTTACCTGTATAGTTTAAATATAATACTCAAATATATTAAAAATATTTTAAATTAACGCGAATGTTTCTCAGTTTATTCCGAAAACTACGAATGGATCAAACAACACGAAAATTTGTTGACAAGTTAAAAGTTCATGCTATTAAAACTCTAGAATAAAAATTGCAAGTTTTCGGTTTGAGAATTCCAACATGAAAAGGAACCCTTAAAAAATATAATGTTATAGGATACATTAATCTTGATAAGTTGATATATTTCAACGGCTATTAAATATTTTTAATTTATTAAAATGATAGGGAATGTTCTGCTTTTCCAGGCTTGTAGATCTCTTTTAGAGGGACAATCCCACAAATTATTTTGTAGCGTCAAATATCACTCAAATCTGATAATAAATACACGAATGATTTTCGTGTAAATGATATTACTTGGTTTTAGTTTCGTTTCTTACGATAAATTATCCACTTTTTATTTCGAACTACAATATTCTTTTAGTTGTTTTTTGTGTGATTTATTATATTTTGATAAATTCTTAACGGATTGAATTTTTTTCTTTTGTATATTATTTAGTATATAACTGTTCCAAAGCATTGTCTGTATTATAGATGTATTATAGAGCGTGAGCTAAGATATATGTAGGTTCATAATGTGTTTGAAAAGCCATGGTGCGTAGAGGATGCACTCTACCCTAAATTGTTAACATTCCTTGGAGAGTTTGGTTTACTGTCTTTGGTTTAGTGTACAACCAATTGTCCATGCTTTCATTTCTTTTTATTACGTATGTTTTCATGTTCAAAATTATCTTTTAGTTCATTTTTTGGTAAGAATTATCAAATTTAAAACGACTTATGTTTATTTCTGCCAGGTTAAAAAAATTCTGGGATTTTTGTGTCCTGTTTTCCTTAGGATTTTTTTTTACACTTCCATTTTCATTTTTCGACATGTTTAGGTTTCTAACTATAGTTTGGCGCTGTACAGCTCTTGTGCTCTAAAAAACCCAACACAAGCAAATAACTATATATAGTACATAGTAAAAGCTTTGCCACACAATATTCCTTTCAGAATATTTGCTTTAACTTTCAGTGTAGAATCAATGTGATGATGCAAATACAGAACTTAGCAAAAAAAAATTGTCAGATGTTTAATATACGTATATTATCGTGACTCATTTTCAGACATATAGATAACTATGCTTGATAATAATTATAAGTAATTTTAATTTTAGTTTTATATACTTAGGTGTTTTATTTAATTTTTTAACGCATTATTCATATTTAACTCTTTTTAGTTACTGCTTAATGATATCATTGATTCTTGCTTTTTGTTATTCTCGAAAAGGACGGTATAAATGTTTCTAACCGCTTTCATAATATTATACTAAAAATAGAGCTCAAAAATGCTGTAGTTCGGTTTGTTTTGCAGCAAGTAGCAATTACATTCATTATAAGCTCTTGTCACTGTCTGCTTTCAGTATCGTTTTAAAAACAGGGAAGTAATCCTCATGAATTTTCTATCTTTCCTGATATGGCGAAAAATATTTTTAATTTCCTTCAATATTTTTCCTTCTTATGACCGTATAAAGATTAGAGACACAACGTTTTATAAAAGCAAGGTGCTTAAAAAAATAATCGTTAAAGCAGTTACAAATGGCTATTTTTAGCTTTAAGCTTTTTAACCTCTTGCGACTTTCAATACCCAATTGGGTACAGTATAAAATAATGAAAATAATGTTTATTAACTTCTGTTTGTGCTATTTGAAAGCTAAAACACGCAATTGTTTTTAAAATTAATCAACAGATAGTTTACTTCGTTTTAAGCATGGAAAACATGGAAATTGGAGATTAATTATTATTTAAACGAATTATTAATTAAAATTTTAAAAATAAAAATTTTAGTTATTTTATTTTGTAATCGTTTTTTGAATCAGAGAACAAAAAAACTGTGTCAAAATTGTTTGTGCTTAGTTATGAGGTCTGAAGAGGTGAACTTTAGAAATGGAGTTTGAGAAAATTTCAACTGAGTGAAGTTTACAAGCATTAAATTTTTGAGCCTATAAACTTCTGCTATTTAATTTTTTATGTGAATAATTGTTTTAAGTTTGTGTGATAAAATCATTATTATGTTAGAAATAATTAGCTTGTAGAAAAAAATAGGGTCTTTCATAAACTTTAAAGAGAAGAAGAACGGACATTCTAATGCAGATTTCGAAGCTAAGTGACAAATATGTTTTGATACAATTGTCACAAAGCTTTATTTCGGGATTCTTGTATGATAAGATACTTCGCTAATTAACTAACATCGATTCTATTTAGTGGTATTATCTCTTCTCTTACTGAACCATAAAAAGCTATTTTCAGTTTTGATTATGTTCAATTCAATCTAGAAATGAAATTTATTAATTACGTCTAAGTTAAGTTTATAAGCAATGTATTACCTTCATTTTTGTATTCCAATTTTGAATAGATATCGTTGTTTCAGGCTTAATCTCTTAAAATCAATACTGTTAAGAAAACTAATTTCAAGCAGACTAAACTACTTCAACAGGCTTTAGAGTCAAGGAGAGCAGCTAGAGAGAAAATATTTTGGTGAGAACGATCATCACAATAATTTCTCTCTACATCTAACGACCAGAAAACTATGTGATCAATAAGTTATTGATTTTTTACCCTTGTTCTCCTTCTGTTAGCTATGTCCCGATTTTGTGTCTTGATTAATATGTACATGAGAGAGAAAAATCACAAAAATAGTTCTTTTAAGTTTTTATTTTCATCTGATACAGAAACAAGTGGGTGGCATCGGGCGATGAACCCCATAGAAGTCTAAGGTTCTAACCAGAGCACAGGGCATTTGAATCCATTCGTAAAATTAAATATACTTTCAGTTCTTTATACAAGGACGTCCATATGCGGAAACAGATGAAGATGAACAGTTTGAGCTGATATGTGACTACATAGTAGAAACATTCTACTATAGCTAGTTTTTTGAACAGCTATGCTGAGGATCCAGTCACAGTCTTTCATGATAGGCCATTCAATGGGGTGATGAATTTCAAGAACAGTTGCAATCACATTCTGACGTCTGAAGGAATCATGTTCATTATTATTTCAGACGCTTTGTGCAACAAATGATCAACGCAACTATTTAACTTTATAAAACGTTTCTGATGGGATAAAAAGTGTACCAGGCTTTAACAGAAAATATGCTACCAGATAAAAATTGCATTAAAAATATATCTTTATTGCACAAAATCTACTCAAGTTTTTGAGGTTATAAATTGACAAGACTCATCAAATCATTTGATCATTTGTCACACCAAGTTTCTCAGATTTAATAAAACATATTTAATAAACAATAATGATGTAAAAGAAAAGTTAAAAAACATATTCGGATGGTGATTAAATTTGAGTATACAAGAGTATGAAGTATTTTTACTGAAATTGGAAAACCGACGAACTTCAAGTTGAACTCGGGGAAATTTTCAACTCTTCGGAGTTAATAAAAAAATATATTTTGAACTTTTTAATCTTAACTATTAACAATTCAAAGCCTTTTTCTTTTATGTATTTATTTCCTTCACAGAGTGAAAAGATGGTTAGTTGGGGGAAAAAATGTAGTGACTTTTAGAATAAATACAACTGTTTTTATCTAGACTGTTTTAGATTCAGTACCAAGTGAGAACATAACATACTTCGTTCAGTTTCCTTACTAAGACCTCCATTTAAAATTCTATTTGAGTTTCTCACAAACGAATGTTTTGAAAAAAAATCTGATATGCAATTCTCAAGTAGGGGAGCTGGGGTAAAATGGACCACGGGTTAAAATGTACCATCTATATTATATCTATTATCTATATTATTACTTTCTTCTAATGTTTCATATTTTGGTACATAGATAGTAGCATTAAAATAGTAATAATTACTTTGAAACTGTATCTAGGTGACAATGCAGCCATTTTGTTCTAGAAAGTTGATTTGTGCTTAGCAAAAAAAAAAATATTTTCATCAAAACCTATATTTTTTTCTTCATTCAAGAATTATGATTTGAAAGATATTATGCAGCACAATAAAAAGATAAGGTCATATATTATTATATTCAATGTACCTAAATTAATTTAATAAAAGATTTTTTTTTTTTTTTGGGACAATTTTTGCTAGACTTCCACATGGGGTAAAATGGACGACCATGAACTGGGGCAAAGTGGACCTTGGTCCATTTTACCCTATTTCTGTATTCCATGTACTTTTTCCAGTTGATATCATGTGTGGAATTAAAAATTGATAAGTTATTGAGTTCTAGACCCCACGGTGACACAAGAAAATAGCAGACTTTCAGTGACACAAAAATCTCTTGGTGTATCATTTACAAAATTTCAATGCGCATTAAATTTATGTTTTATATGTATAAACCAATTTTCCTTTTGTTTTGTACTCTTAAGAAATGTACTGCATTAATTTATTCTTAAAAAAATGCCTGTGGTCCATAGTACCCCATGCCTTGGACCATTTAGCCAGTAAACCATTTTACTCCGCACCCGGAGTAAAATGGTCCACTTTCTATTTTTCTATTTAAACAATTATATTAAAAAAGTGTGCACAATAATTAATTTTGATTGAGTATATTATAAAAACCTAATATGTAGGCAATGTGCTTGGATATTTTCATCCTTAAAAAAACATTATTTTGAGTGTAAGCACTCAAACTGGTCAAAAGTGGTCCATTTTACCCCAGTCTCCCCTAAATTTTAATGAATCGTAAATTTGTGTAATACACACTGTTCATGACATTTCTCGAAAATATTTTTAATCTTTTAGTATTTCGTGAAACAATGTATGATTGAAACAAAGCAACTAATGTATATTCGTGTTGAGTATTCCCGTCCGTCCAGTTGAAAATTTTCCCAGACTTTAAAAACAACAAATCAGACCCAAAAATTTCAGACTCATTTGAAAGACTATTCAAAGTACTTTAACCTGAAAGGGTGAGATTATGCTATTTGTAGTATGTAAATAGCCTCTAATACATTAATAGCATGAATCATATTATTGCAAAGTGAGAAATTTTTATGAATGTAAATAACAGATAACGTGTTTTTAAGGAACGAAGATTTTTAAGGAACAGTCAGTGTCATTTTGAAGCACATCATTGCCTCAATTATGCATACTGAAACATATTTAGTGGTACAAAGACACTAGAAATGCTTCACTTAAAAAGTAGTTGAATTTGACTCGTATGACATTGATTAGTCAATATTAATCCACATGTAATACCATTAAACATTTATTGTAATACTATTTTTAAACGCCTGGTGAAAAACAAGGTTCCTTCTTCCAACTATCGCGTTAATTATAAACAAACGTAGAAGATTTTCAAGTTGTATCATTTATATGTTACTTTTGCTTCGCTCAGCAATTAAGCTTTGTAAGTATAGGAAACTGTTCTTGGTGACTAACTGCCTTATCATGAAAGAATTGAGTGCAACAACGTAATTAAATGATGTTGTAGTGAAACGATGTTTGCGTTGTTTTTCAGCAGTTGTGTCATTGTGGTTGTGATGTCTTGCGTTAATAAAATCTTAAAAAGCTTCCAGAAGAATATTGGGTCAAAGTAAAGTTTTTATTTTTATTTTCAACTAAGGAGTTATAAAGAAATATTATTAAGACTATTAAGTGTGTTGAAAAAGTTTAAAAATAAAGACAATTTTAAAGAAAAACAATTAAAAAAAATACTTTTATACCTTTTACCATTTTGCACTCAACTCGTTTAAATATATTACACAGCCATAAGAAGAATTTGTGAATGTTTCAAAAATATACACAGTAAAAATATTTATTTTCTTAAATTTTAATACCGTGCTGAGAAACCAAGCATACGTACATTTTTCAAAAACCGTTTCTAAAACTAAGTATAAGAAAACATTAGTATTGGTTTTTAATCCACTTATCTGCATAAAAGTTCATACATAAATTGATAAAACATGAAAGCATTCATATTTTGAAAAAAATATTGCAAAAAACAGAAAGAATGGAAAAATAAATAGTTCAATAAATGTTTAAAAATTAAAAATTGAAAGTAGGCTTACTAAAAGGGTGGAAAATGAATGTGTAACTTTGGGGAAAAATCGTTCAACTAGAACAAATTTTTTTTTTCAAAAGATCTTTGCCAAATTCCTTGTTTAACATTTGATTTGAACAACTTTTCATCTAATTTTGAACAGTTTAAAGTAGTTTTTATAGGGAATACATAAATACTAATTGGCCGTGCAACGTTATATCAAAATGTGATATAGTGATGGTGTCAAAATATTCGATTGATACTCAAAAATTAAGTTCCATTCTACACTAATAGTGCATTAAAACTGTTTAAAATATAAATATCTCTAAAGACAGAATAATTTATTCATTATAGTAAAATTAAGAATGTATTGATAAATTTACTCCGCCTATTTTTAATATTGACCTAAAACTACAAAATATGTTTTCTGACACCATGATAGCAATCAGTATGACAAATTGGAGGCACCTTTAAAAACACACATAAGTGCTGAAAGAAACTTTCCGGAAAAGGGATGCCTATTCCCTTAACGTGCCTATTCTCCCCTTTCCCTTCACGGCAAATAAACACGATGTACATAATTTGTCCATTATCCACGGACGAAGCGGCCTTAAAAAGGTTTTAAAGTGATGGCACCGTTCTGCAAGAAAGCGAGCAAGGCATTCTTCAAGTGCAACATTTGGGATGCAAGACTGGAAAATGTGTCAACATATCTATCAGGTCCGCGACTCCCCAATTTATCATCGCTCGGCTTAGCTGTGCATTTTTTGTCTCCAGTTCGGAATATGTTCCATTTTCTGAAGAAATAAAGGGCCCTTTGGAAACAGTTGTATTAAAAAAAATGTTTTTTCTTTCGGTGTGTCTAAACTGATGCTATTTACACTAAAAACATTTTTTAATTATTTAATGTTTTTAATTTGTATTTGGACTTCGTATTTGTATATTTGTATTTTGTAATTGGAGGGTAATAAGTACGCTAAAAATTCCTTAAAACAAACAAAACAAATACATTTATTGAAAAAAAAATGTCCATTCAAGAAGTACTAAAGACTGCACATTACGCATAACGCATTAACCGTAAGAAAATCGGCCTTACAAAGATACAAAAGGATAATAGAATATTCTTACTTTCTTTTTTTAAAGCGTTTGTTAAAATGGGCAGTCTTTCATACTAAGATAAAAAGTATTGCAGAATTACTGTGTGTCGAAACTAAAACTTTTTCTTTGCAGTGTTGCAATGTTTTATAAGTAAAGGTGTGTTTAAATTTCCCACGGAAGTTTTGTACCATGATGTAAATTTCTCTCTCTCTCTCTCTCTATATATATATATGTATATATATATGTATATATATATATATATATATATATATATATATATATATATATATATATGTGTTTTAAATATATATAACATGTTATATATATATCTTTGTACCCTAATGTTCCAACATTAGGGTACAAAGATTTTGTGTGCCTCAAGCATCGATCTAGATATGGAACATTACAAGATCGAAAAGAAAATTTCTGAGTTTTGGTACATTCACTCTTCAATGTTTTGGGTGTGTGTGTGTGTGTGAATAGAAAGTTTATACTAGCGGACACTATACTTGAAAAAAAAAAGCCTGAGAAGTGTTAAAATATATTATTTCAGTTTTAAATGTTTTAAAGATGAATATTTGCAATAGCATCAGTATTGATTTAAACTCAAGTTGGAATTTTTTGTTCGCATATTTCAGATATTAAGACGACGAAAAATGTTTTATTTTTATATTATATTATTTATTTATTTTAACTGCTGCTCCTTCCACATACTGTTAAAGTGTTTCAAGGATTGTTTATTATTATTTTTTTAATTTTACTTTTTTTTTTCAAATCGAATTACTTTTACTGTGCAACAAATAAATTAGTTTTCTGATCTCTCAAAAGGAAATCTGACTTGTGTGTCCAGTGTAATAGGTTCTGAGTTTCAGCGGATTAAATTAACTTTATAACATACGTATTGCGTTCGTCAATAGTTTAAAATGATTTTAATTAATTATTCAATGATATTAAACATTATTTGTTATCCATACGGGCTACCTCTAAATACCAAAACGAAATGTGGTTTTTCGAAACATTAGAGGCGAAAAATAAAAGTAACGAGGGCAAAAATACTTCTTTATATGACAATGAAACATTTCACTAGTCGATATCGCAATACGGCTCCTTAAACGAGCCCAAACTCTTGAAAAATCTTGGAAATAATTCGTCAACAGTCTTCGGGGTTGACCTCCAACGAGAGACAATCGAGATTTTCTGTCGAGAGCTTTCTAACCACCGGGGCTTCGCTCTTTAAAAAGCCGGGGCGCGGTACGGAGGGGGGTCAAGGGGGGCGGGCGCCCTCTCAGCCAGCGGCAGACGCTTGCCGATGACAGTTCCCGGGTTTTAAGAACATCGGATGTTATTCAATTTTTCCCCCATGCCCCGTGCACGCGCGTATCCTAAAAGCTGTTGTCCGGAATAATGTAACCAGCGAACGGAATAGACCGTGGAAATAAGATAGAGTTTTCCGGGGGAGCACCCTGTTCTGCCCCACGAGGGGTGGGGAGGAGCGTTTCACTGCTGTGCAGGTGGAGGCTTAATTAACTCGGCTTCATGCTCAGGGCTAATTTCAGAGACTTTGTGCATAATTAACGAGGCCCCCGTTCGCAATGCTTGAATGCTCTTTGGATGGGGAGATGCAGTATCCAGTGATAAATATGGCGAAAACTGCAATTAACTGGCAGATCCCCCCTCCGAACCTCCTGACTCCGGAATCGGCCAAATATTCTTTCGGAGTTTTGGAAAACATCCTTTCATAGAAAAATCCCGAGCGGGCCCGACGATCGGTAATATGATTGATACAGGTTGACGGTTATCTCGTTTTGATTCGGTCCTTGTGGTTGGCCTGAATGGAATGTTCCCATTCGCTTATCAGGAATCAAGTTCAGAAGAGTTTAATACTGAATTAAGTGTAGAGTTGATACATAATTAGATTGGGAAGAATTGAATGTTTTGGAACGAAAGTCACTTCCAGTCAAGGTCAGTTTCAGCAGTAAGATATAAGAGATCAACTAAGATAAAAGCAAAACACATTGCCAAAAATCAAAGAAGCAGTTCAAAAGCAGAAAAGAGGTCGACAGGGTGGCGTAGTGGTAAGGCGCAGGCCTCGTGCGCCCAAGATCGCAGTTTCAAACCTGGCCCAAGTCGGTGGATTTTCAAGATGCAGAAAATCGTCTGCGCCCATGTCGTAGGATTATTCAGCATGTTAAAGAACCCTTGAGTATCCGTTTGGCAAGGATACTCACGGCTAAATTAAATTCCTAGTGCCGTTTGCATCAACGAGAGCTCAGGTGCCGCCATCTAGGTTAAACTGAGCGTCAAAAAATTGTGGCAACGGTACCACACTCATTGTGGTGTCGCTGGAAGAGTTGGTACCAATTTCTGGGTTACGCACTAGGTCTGCAATGGTTGAGGATCAATACTGCAGCCCCATCAGAAAGAAAAAAAAAACGGAAGGGAGAAAAAAGAAACAAATTTACAACTTTTGATAACAAAAAAGAAGAAATGTTGACCTAGCAACTGATACGAGTCAAGCCAAAATGTGCCACCTCAAAATTTAGGAATATTTTTAGATTAGGCTGAGAGTAAAATCTCGCATGTCTATGCATTTCAATGCTGCAGTATTCCTCAAAGTTACAATATTTACTAATGCAGTGCTTAAAAATTGCATCAATCTTAAAATCGGGTTTTATAATGTTTTCTTGTTTGAAAGATTTTTGCTTTACCATTGTTTCATACATTTGAAACATGGATTAATGTTTTTTTAACAATCTTAACGGAAATAATGCCCCCACCTAAACTTTGCTTTGAAGATGCATCATGAAATAAGAAATTTCTGACAATGCAACTTCCTCCCATCAATACTGTTTCCTTATTGATCTAGAGCTCAAAAATTCATTCTAATACTTCCAGTATCTACAATCTGTTTTTAGAACAAACGTTGCAAAATATTAGACGAACGAAGGTAAAAGAATGCAAAAACGTGGAAAGTGATGCATTTGAAAAACGTCTCGATAGCAGTTTTTACTTGTGAATTGATATACATGCCTTGTAATCAAAGGGAGTGTAACAAAGTAACGAAATTGAAAGTGGTATATATATATATATATTCACATTTCAAAAGATTTCATGACCCTCACGTGAATTATTAATAGGAATAACGATTTTTGTGCCGGTTTACTGAAAATATATGTTTTATTTCTCGGAAAACTTGGTTTACGTATTTGATTTTAAAGGAATACTTTGCTATAAATGCAAAACCAGCTGCTTGAGTTTTAGTTTTATCTTGCACAAACTAGTTTGAAACTTTTTGGGAAAATTCGAAGTTCATCGAATGAATCAGTATCTGTAATCCAGAAGTAGTGGAGGTATATCACTCCCCCTAGTGTACAATATTAGAATCAATGATATATTGATAAGCTACTTATCTAAATAAATGAGTGTAGTAGAGTGTTATGGTATTTTAACACAAATAATAACATTAAAGAAAAGGAAAGTAATTTTTAAAAAATGTAAAGCAATTTGACGAAAATAGAAACTGTGAAGAAAAAATCTACAATAGAAGAATAACAAAGCTCATTTCTTGAAATGTAAAAAGAAGAAAAATTTATTTCTAAAATAAAAATAATAACAATAATCTCTAGAAGGCAAACGATATTATAATTTTCTCATAAAAATACGAGTAAAAATACGATAACCTAATAATGATAGAGAACTATTATTTAATGTTGTTGTGAATCTTGTGATGGCTGTGTAATATAGAAAATTCAGGTAAAGAATTTGTTACATTGTGTAAATTTAAATATTTCGTGGAAATTGCAATAATATAAGAAAGAAAATTTGCAAATAACAGTCTTCCTATTTTATTGCAATAAGAAAAGAATAACTTTGAGAATTACCACAAAGTAGCATATTGGGTACCTAGCTTTTTCAGCATTTTTTGCAGTGCATCATAAAAGAATATATGAGGAAATGTTGTTTAATCATTTGTATTAAAACACCGAGATGAAACAAATGCATTAAGCTTAGTGGAGGGTTCACATGTACAATAATTTTTTCACTTTCTATATAGAAAATAGTTTTTTTAATTAAGTATTGTAAAGTATCGGTGTATTACAGGGAGGTAATAGCATTTTTTAGTTTTAAAATGGTTACTTGATAGTAATTTCAGTACACTAAATGAATAGAATGGAAGTTTCGCAGTATAAACATTTTCGTGCAATGATTTAAAATTGCTCTCATGATAAATTTTTGAAAAGAAATGCTTAACTTTAAACACCCAGGCATAGCTCTATCCACAGAACAAGCTGCAGAGAATGAACATAAAACAACACGATCTACATTTAACAACCTCATGAACAAATGAACACATACTATATAAGATTTCATAAATAAGACTGTACAAGGGAAAAAACGCAACAGCATCCAAAGTGATCAACGTGAATGGCGCTGCTGTTGCGTTTTTCATACTTTACACTCATTCCTTCTTTTTTTACAGCTTAAAGCTGCGGTTGGAATATTTTTTACATTGGGAGGACGCTTAGAAGAATGCTTGGGTTGGTGTAAAAAAATAAAAACAGTGTAATATTACACAATCAGTGGTAATAACAATAATTTCAAATAAATAAATAAATAAGCAAAGTGACTTGCTAATTCAACCTCCAAAACAAATGACTAGAACTCCAACTTAAATTATTTGATTTACGGGCACGCCGGTTAAAAAAGTTGAGAAAAAAGTGCATAATACAATCTGAAAAGAACACATGAATTGTTTGCGGCAGACTGACGAACGAAATTTACAAGATAGGGTTCCATAATTAATAAAATAAAAGTGCTCGTGTTCCCCATGCATGAGTTATAAATAAGTAACAAAATGCTTCAGAGTAAGAGTAAAGATGATTAAAAATTTGTATAGTTTTTAAGGTTAAATCAATTTAATAAATATATTACCTAGCTAAAATATCTCATGAATTTATTTCAGAAAAGTAGTAAGTATAAATTCAAAGAAAGTCAAAATACCTCTTTTAAACCATTTAATACGTTTCAATAATATTTTTGTTTCATGGGCAACACTTTTTGATAAGTATTCAAATAGCAATTTTGTTAATGCTTTTATTGGGAGCTTTTTTCCCCGTAACTAAAAACCTGACACATAAAATATTGACAGCGATTTCCATTAGGGTGGTAAGTTTAAATATTTTAATTTAAAATAATTCTTATACCACTTGAACAGAAAATAGGAGAACGATATAGATTTTTAGATAACAGCATTGTGTCAGTGAAAAAAGTTGATATGATTTAGCAGTAACATAAAGACACCGGTCCTGAATAGGACTTTAACGTTTCAGAACGTTTAAAATCTGAAATTCATTGAATTTTATCTTTTTTTTTTAAATTAAAAAACCAGAAAACGCATAGGAATATTTTACTTTGAACCTATGTCACTTTTTCATTCCTAATGATAGATTTTTTACCTTTGAGTTTATGAAAAGGTAAGAAAATAAAGAATTCAACTGCAATAATCTATTTCTTATAAATTTGTTAAGCATGAACTTATACTGTAGATATTTGGGGGGGGGGGGAAATGTTTTATTCTGGTGAAACATACATTCTAAATGCATTGAGCATGCATGTTTTAAGTTAGTGTCAAGCAGTTTTTAAGTTTGGTTTAAATTTAAAAAATAAATAAATAAAACTAAAATAATTAATAAAAAACATGGGAAGCGATGTTTAATCTAGATGTGAATATTTCTCCATTTATATAAATGTTTACACACGATTTTTTTTTCAATGTACCCTATAAAAGATAAGAGCTGGAATTAAAAATTGTGGTAATAGTTCTGTTATTAGTTTTTGAAAGTATCTTAAGTAGTGAACGGGGTATAACGTTTTGTTTCTAACGGAATAAACTGTAAAATTCAAGTTTTTAAATTAGTTTTTCATGGGGAATAACATTTTAAAAACTTTAAGGACTAGAATATTTGATAGTATTTTGCATTTTTTTCCAAAGATAAATGCATACAATACAAGAAGCCCATAGTGAACAGCATGGAAATGTGCCAAATAAAGAAAATAATGAAGTATTTCGCAGGAACTTTAACAAATGTTTTTGCAAATAAATATAAATAAATCATTTTACTTAATATCACAGAATAAAACCGCGCGTCTTTTGACTTCATAAGTCGATGAATAGTGTCCAAAGTTTTGATAAAATCTTGGATTTACAAGTCAAGGTCCATGTTATGCTCAACTTCCTAAGCTATCCGACCGCTCCTCTAAAGCGATTTTGCATCTAGACACTACACCTACATTGAGTATGGTTCATGAATGCGTAAAATACTGTAATGTACACTCCCGGTAAAGTCTGATTGGTCAATGGTGAACTTTGGAAGGTGCACGTTGCCGAGGTAGAAGACACTGGTTCGAAGTGCCCGATGTAACCACACATCTATTTCGTTCCAGAAAGTTTCTCCTAAGATTTGGATGTGAGCCACCTGCTTCGATTTCACTTTTAAATAACAAATTTATCTCTTCATATCAGCGATAAAATCTAAAAACAATTCTTTAAATACTTAATTTCAGTTGAATATTTAAAACCCATTTCCGATTTTAGTTATTTATTTTTGTCCCTGCTATTAATGTGTTTCACTGAAAATTCAGAATTCTGTAATGAATATTGAAATTTAAATGCCTCATACTTAACGAAGTAAGTTATTTTCACTAGATTGGTAAATGCCGTTCTTACTCTAGAAATAGTTGAAAATTGATACATTTAGCAGAAATTATCAACAGATTTCTAGAATGAAGGTAGCTGAAAAATTATTTAAAACTTAACTATTAAAGCACATTAAATTTAATTGCAACACATTTTACTATTTGTTCGTTTTCGTTTAGTTTCAGTTTTTCGCACATCTCCGTTTTTATTTTGTGTGAAAAAAAGTTGTTGAAACATTTCTGGAGGGCAGAAGTAGCCTCTAATTGCTTTTTATTTTTGAATTCTTAAGATTGATGATTGTCAGAAGATTTGGAATTTTTTTTTGTGTTTTTCAATGTTATTAAGATTATTAAGAAAAAATAGTATATTTGATTGCTATTACATGCAAATGACATAAATCTGTTTAACTTTAATAAACTGTGACGGCAAAAACTATAGCATTTTTATGGGCTGTTTGAACCACATTTTTGTTTATTTTTGACTTTGATTTTTTAGTTTCAAGTGCATTATGCAAAACTTTCAGTTAATTCCTTAAACCGATTTCATAGATAGCTTTCAAGTTACGTTCGGGGAAAAAGCAATATTGAGACTTGCAGTTTTTTGCTGTGGTTACATCTGACTCTATTTAGCATCGTCTACCTACTGCTGGCAATTCAAAACTTCGTCGGCACCTTGTAGTTCTTTACAGGACAATACAACGTACATCCCAATCCCCGTCGAATAGAAGAATTCTTGTAAGAGGTAGAATCCGTTTATACATTAATCAGATACTGTCAATTTTATTACAAGAAGTTGTGCATTTTGCAGTTAAGATTTCGTTCACTCTATAATAAGGCAGTCAGATGTAAGAAATTGTCGACTGCGGGAAATGCATAAAGATCCTGAAAGTCGAAGTTTTATCTCCAGATTTTTTCTATTCTGTGTCATTCTGTCTATTCGAAAGGGAAAGTGGCGAGTAACAATGTGCGAAGGCCAATCCGGTGGTTAAAGGGGGAGCGGGCTATGTGGCCACTGATGTCGGGCTGAGGTGTAGGAGGTGTCCGTTCAGAGGGTGGTGGAACTTGTTGGCCTTGTTGTCCTGTTCGCCCATGAGTCCTCCGTTGCTGTCCTGCCACTTGTCCTGCGACCTTCTCCTAGCGTTCATGAAGAAGTTGCCGACTGTGGACAGCTCGAGCCCGAGCTGCTGGGAGATGGTGATTTGCATTTCTTTAGAGGGCCGCTTGGTCTCTTTAAAAATGGCCTGTAAGGTGCGGCGCTGCAGGTCTGTAAAGACCAAGCGCGGCTTCTTGGGAGTGTTGGGGTTCTTTGGCTGAGACTGCTGTTGCTCTTCTTTCCGTTTGCAAGCTGCTCGGAAAGCAAAAGAACACATATTAGTCACTCATCATTAACTTAATGCAGAATATACAAAACTACTTTCAGCAATTGCTCTCAAATTAAATATAAGTACTCCAAGAAAAATTACAATATTGTACATCTTTTTTGTATCTGGTTTGTTAGTTCTAAGATTTAGGAATCTTTGAAAAACATATTTTGAAACGTATTTTCAGCAAAGCACGACTTCTGTAATCTCCAAACACTAGTTTTCACAGCAATTTTCCCCTCTTAATACGTTTTTTTTAACGCAACACATCATTAGGCTCAAAATTTCATGAAAAACGAACATAATAACATTCTTAACACGTTCACACTATGTTGATTTAATGTACACAGACTGTGTGCTACAGACAGTGTGATACAAAGTTTGTAGCAACATATTTATGGTTCTGCACCACTTCAAATATAATCAAGATATAATACAACATACTTGGAACATTATATCAGGATATATTAAATTAGATTTTGGGAATTTATACTAATCCTACGCAAATCCATTTTCTTGTAACTATTAGTTGTATTGGGAAAATACAATTGCAGAAAATATGACCTCCTATGAAAACAAAATTGGCCTTTTCAGTTTTTTCACGTAAAACATAATTTTTCTATTCAATACAATCCTTAAACAAATAAATAAACTAGCTTTATATTTTTCATTTTTGAAAATGTGTGCTAGTAGATATATTTGCAATTTTAGATAAAAATGCGATATATATATATATATCTATTATTTAAATAAAAAATACGATTATCTATGATGGAACGAAATTAAAAACTTATCATAGAATTTTCAAACATCTATGGCTGCACGAAAACTGAAATTACAACGTTTCAGAGTTCAGTTAATGTGTGCAAAACAATTCTGAATTAAGATTCTTTTAGGGACTGAAAAATACTTTTAATAAACGTTGCCTTTTTTTTCTCGTAATGGCAAATCTTAAAGACAAAATTTTACTATATTTTAAAAACATACATATTTTAAGAATAAGGTCAGTTAAAAAAAATAGGGTAATAAAAAAGAGAAAATTTGTAAATGCAAAAGTGAGTAATGGGTTTGTTCAATCAAACTGTGTTAACAACTCAGGATAACAATAATTTCATTGTATGAGCGTCTCTAGAAATGTTATGAATATCATTGTACTTAAAGATAGCAGTCAGGTCTACATTCTTTAATTCTTAAATAGTTCAAAGCAAGGAAATTTAACGATTTTATGTCTTAGAAGTTGTCATGATAACCATAGTTTGTATTTGTGTAAGTGTTGAACCATACTCCCCTTTTTTTAAATAACGAATATTGTTCAGATTTTATATAAAAGAAATTTCTTATGCCTGGTAATAAGAAAGTACATCTCTTCATGCCTTTACTTTAAACCCTCCTTTGGTCAAAACCCACGCGAAACATTATGGCGTGAGAAACAAGATGATAAAACTTCATATTTTTAGGCTCATATTATAAGCATCACTTAATTGGAAAACCGCAAATATCAAGGAAGCGCAAGTAATATAATAAAAATCACACGCTCCAGATGCTAGCAACCAAATTTCCTCCTTTCGAGGAACAATCGTTGCAAATAAACAAACCAAACCTCATATTGCAGGTTGCAGCGCGAAGAAATAAAATGGAAGCATTTACAAATAATTCTCAATCTCGTTTCGGATGTAAAAACCGCAAGATATATTAGAATTTCATACCTGCTCAGAAGAACCAAAGAGTTCCTTATTAAACAATGAAGGTTCCAACGGATAGAGCGAGCCCCTTCGCGTTCATGATTGATGGCGTAGCAGTCAGCTGGCGTAAACGCCACCGCCAATTAATTGAGCGCCAGCTGGCGTGAGATTTTTTTCTTCCTCCTCCATCCCCTTTCCATTCCTGCGTGCTCGGTTTCTCCCTTTTTAGAAATTCATAGCCTTCCGAAAGGTTGGAAAAGTGGCTTGCCAGAAGCAAGTGATGAAAAGCATATGCCACATATTCTTCCGTAGATTTAGTCATGGTTTTAAAAGATGAGTTCAAGCGACAATATTGGGGTTTTACGACTCGATTCATAAAACTCCTGTATGATATTAATAACGCTTTTTATGTGCGGTTAATTTGCAATAAAATTCATATATATGTATACTGAAAGTTATAAAATGCAATAGTTAGCCCATGACATAAGAACGTACTGTCTGTTTACGAAAGCTGCGATTACCCGTCGTGAACGATTGTATTCGGTAAAGGGAGATACTCGGGGGGGGGGGGGGGACACTTTTCGAAAATATCTTTTAGGCGCACGTTTGTTGCTTATTCTCGATGATGATTTTATCCAATTCTGTTTGAATCTTAAGCACAGAAAGAAAAAAGAACGCAGTGGTTTATTATTAATCATAGAATGTAAACATTTTCCCATTTTCATTTCCCCCCTCACCCCTATTTCGAGAAAACCGAAGCAGACCTGACGCATGCGCAAATTCGAGGAAGGTCTCTGCTTAGAAAATCAGACAATATCTGCTTCAACATCAAACAGCATTTTACTCAATTCTTCTTATTAATAAAACGTAAAAAAATCAATGAAGAACTAAATTTCTTTGGTTTGCTTACAAGACTAATTTCAAGTGCATCCATTTTCCCGGTAGCACTGATAACAATAAAAATACAACCATAATAAAGAGTTGTGATTTCAACTTAAAATTAATAACTGGAATATAAATAACAAAACATGTGAGCAAGAATTCCAATGATGGACTGCGGCAAGTTGACCAAAGTAAGACCTCTCAGTTGCAGAAAAGAGGCCGTTAACTTTCTTCTGTAGAAAAATGTTCTGATATTCCATTCTACAAGTCGCAGTAAGCTTGATCTTGAAGATATTCAAATAAGCTGTCACCTTTAAAGAGATATCAATAATCTAGGAAATTTGCCGATTTCTTTGATGATTCTTGATTTGCATTATATCAAAATGATTAGTGGCTCAACTGTTGGATTAAGTTTGAAATTCTTAGGTGAAATCAAATCGTCAGTCAAATCCCCGAATTTTAGAAACTGCTTTGAGTTCATTCAAAGAATTATTGCTCTCAGTAAGCTTATCATATCCTTGAAATTCCTCCATCATTAAAAATACGTTGAAAACTTCTAATGAAATAAAATTTTCCAAAAGATTTTATATAAATCTGAAGGAAACCCCAGTGCTGCTTAAAAAAAAGCTATGTCAGAATTAAAGCGACTAATCAATTTGTACTATTGATTTCAATGAAATCTGGTTTCTGTAAGTCAACTTCAACTTCTACGATCTGAAACTCAATGAAATTTAGCTTTAATGCTCTCTTCATAAAAGTCCTCTAGGAAAGCCCTTCAGTTTGTTTTAGAGCAGTATAAACCCCGGATTTAACCTTGTCACTATTGTCATTGTTTTCCTCGTACATTTGGTGCGATTGGTAACCCCCATGACATTTGAAGAAATTGTTTTTTTAATTACTCTATTTGTGCAACGTGAACGAGAGAAAGCTTCAGACGACGAATAAAAATATTTTCAGCTATTGAATATTCTGCCAAAAAAGCCCCTCCCCAACCAAATAAACTACACTAATAAACTAGGCTGTTGTGGCCATTATGGAACTTTCTTCTATATCCTTCATATGAATATTACTACTTGCTAAATATCCCAATTATGATACAAGTTCTTATTGAAAAAAAATATTTTAAACCAAGATAAATTAATTAAAAGATTTTGCTATCAGCGTAGCTTCAAAATGCTAAACATATTAGTAAGAATGTTATTTGGTTGCGTGTAGGTCAAATTAGAACAGTACAATACAAAACAAAGTCTCTGGTAACTTTGCAGGATTGGTGCCAGAATATAATTGTCTGAATTGTCGGATTCTTGAGATAAACTCTTAGCGAGAAAAAAGTTCGATTGCCCCTTTGTACCGAATGACGTTAAAATGTAATCAACATTGCTTGCTAACAAGAAGTATGTGTACCAAATTTTGTTGATTTATATGGATTATGTATTGAGTTCCAGCACCCCCTACAAAAAAAAAAAAAAAAAAAAAACTGATAAAAAGTTCGATTGCTCCACCTCCTTGGAGTACATGGCGCCAAAATGTAGTAGTATCTGCTCCCATTGAGTTCAATTTGTGTACGAAATTTTTGCTAGAATTGTTCCATTACTTCACGAGATATAGCACTCAAGCTAATTGAAAAAAACGTTCCATTGCTCCACCCCTTTTGAATGGATTCTCGCCAAAAACTAATCAGCACCAGTTCCTATCAAATTCCATGTGTGCCCCAAATTTTGTTCGATTCCACGTTCCATGCATTACGTTTTGAGTTACAGGGGCCAAAAAAACAGAGTTTTTCTAAAAATGGTCAAAAAGGATTCAGTACACCTCAAAACGTGTAAATCCGTCGAACTACAGGATACAAGCAAGTATCTTGCCTTTGGATAATCAGAGAAGGGTAACATCGATAGTTAATGGGAATGATTAATAATATACTAACGTTCTGTCATCAAATAAAACTGCACATTGTTTCGTAAAATTGCACTTTATATTCAATAAATCACAGAGAGATGTAAAATATTTTCTTGAAATAACAAAACGTAAAAACCTATTAAAAGGTCATGTTCGTCCCAGGTAACAATTGTTCCGATCATCTTATCTGTCGGAAAAAGCCCATTTCCTTGAAAGCTCGGAAAGACGGGTGCAAAATAACTGGATCCGCGGTTTTAAGATTATTAAGGTAACCTTTTCTTTCATTGTTTCCACGCCTGAGTTTATAATTACGATTCCTTAAGAGGGCGCTTAGGGGGGGGGGGGTAGTGCGAAGAAAAGAAGGGAAGAAAAAGAAACAGTAAGGAGCATATTGGAAGGAGAGGGGGGATGGAAAACGGAGATTCAATTGGAAGCGAGCTCCCCGGCTAATCAGCAGTAATGAAAGCCATTAATTTAGGGGCTTAATCGCTCATGCTTGCCGAGGAAAACTCTTCTATAATGGCGGGGCTTTTGACACCTGCTTGGCCCGTCATCGCTCAAAGTCGTGGGCTCAGCGGAATTTTTTACGCGGGCTCCTTTTATTCTCCTTCTGTGAAGGATGGATGGGAACTTAAAGCTCTCCTTCCTGATGCTAAGTATTTTAAAGGAACGAGGAGAAATTTCAGAAGCGAAACATAGTAGATAGTTTTGAAGCTTTGAGTGAATAGCGTTGCGTTTCAGACCAGGCAGTTGTGGCTTCTTCAACGAGAGTTCTACTACTACTATTACAAAATATCAGTGTATGAGCTTATGATATTACTTTCGTAAAAGAAATGTGTAATTATTTAATGAATATAAAACACGTTAAAAACAATCTGGCAGGACAATTGTTTCAATCTCAATTGCAACCAACAGAAGGAGGGAAATGTTTTTCTTTAAAAGCGTCAATTTTTGTGCACACGGAAAATTGAAAATCGTTACTGAAAGCTTCGCAAATGTTTGGCTCGTAAATTTCATTCCATAGTAATAATAATATGTGCGCAGAGAAAAAATTTGCATGCTGGAATATAACAAAAAATATTAGTAAGGGTCAAGTTAAAAGAAAAGTAATGTAAAAATTCTGAATTGATCTGTCAGTTCAAAGCAATAGCCAGCAAAAATTCATTTAAATTTTGATTAATTTCGGTTTATCGTAATAACAATAAGTACAAAAACCTTTTTAAAAAAACTTACTTTTTTCTTCTTTTTTTCCCCGTATATATGGAAGCTCATATCTTATGCATGATTATATTTAAATAGTAT
The DNA here is from genome assembly GCA_038502835.1 of Octonoba sinensis. Classification (NCBI taxonomy): domain Eukaryota; kingdom Metazoa; phylum Arthropoda; class Arachnida; order Araneae; family Uloboridae; genus Octonoba; species Octonoba sinensis. The sequence goes on along the minus strand of CM076600.1, from coordinate 104,082,302 downwards.
AATATTTTTACAGGTAATAAAATAGTAATAATAATTCTAAAACTGCAGTTTATTTGCATATTTTGGATGTATTTTATTAGTCCCAAATTTAAATAATGAGCTTACAAATAAAATATCTGACTTTAAAGAATACATATTCTTATCATGAGCAAAGAAAAAAATGCCTTTCAGTATGAAGACGAAAATCTTAACTGCATGCAAATTTTCTAAAATGTTTGAAGATACATAAAAAACCATTTTGAGCAAAAGAAGAAAACATAAAAAAAAGACAACAAACTTTTCTATGCTTACAAATTAATTTTAGCTCTGAAGCAAAAGACCTATCGAACGCCAGCCCCCTATAGCCTTCAAAAAGAAACAAACTTTATCAACCCGAACTCCTTTTATGCCTAATATAAATTCTGCACAAAATTCCACCATCTCCATTTAAAAAGGCAGCCAGAGCAAGTTCTCAATTGATTCGAAACACAAGTTTCCGCGCCGAGTTATTTGGTTATTCCAAACCCTTTTAAAAGAGCGAAAAGTCGAAATAAAGTTTTAGTGGCGCGGGACTACAGCAAACCACTCAACCCACACGAGCTTGCACACGCTCGGTGGGACTCTTTGAAGAACGCCGGCTCCTCAGCTGGAAGGGCAAAAAAAGAGGAGTTTCAAACGGAAATCGAACATCTTGAAATCGGAAGTCGATGTTTAGGACTGCCTAGGACGGCGTTTTGCCGTTTCTCTGTTGCCCGGAACGTTTTGGTCCAAATTTGCATTAGCCACAGGGATGTCCCTTAGTCCCAGTAGCGGGACAAAGGGACAAAGCTAGAGCGATCTGAAGAGAATCACTTCTAGTTCAGATGATCTTTATTAGAAAAATTATTACTGAATGTACTTTATTGCTCGAATATATTCATTTATTAAATTAGAATTAACTTAAAAATCTAAAAAGCTTCCACTCCCCTAAATTAAAAAGTGTTTGTTGTTGACATCGGCTGCAAATAATATTTATAAAATTTTCTGACATTTTTCACATTAAGTTCTTTGACACATGCTGAGCATAATGGGTGAACCTAAAAAACGAAACTGTTTTCATTGAGCAAGAACAAACTCCGAAATTTAGTTTCTGATGATCGTAGTTTTCTGCCAAGTTCAGCATTCAGTGATAGAGATGTGTATACCTTTGTATCAAAATTGAAAATAGCTCTCAACTTTACATAAATATCCTACTTAAGGAGACAGGCGGAAAAGTCAATAACAAAGCATTTTTTTTAGATTTTTTCCCCCGTTTTCTTAAAAGAGGGAGAGGACAGGGGGAAAACGAAGAAAAAGCCCATGGTGTTTTTCAACGAAAGGTCTTAAAACAACAACAAAAAAATAATAAAATGCAGTAAATAAATAAATAAATAAATTTGGACACTAATTACGGAAGTACTTCGTCGCTGCACGCCATACCGATTACAACAAGCAATACCGCAATTATAATTAACCATGGTTTTTGACGTTATTTCCAGTGAACAGAAAATTGCTTTGGAATGCATATGCACGGTCAACTAGTACTTCCAGTTCGGTTAGCAAGATGGGTGGGGGGGGGGGGGGGATAAAATTTCGCAATTTTATTCTTGATCGCTATGACAAAGAGCAACTAAGCCATAATTAGCAATGAATCCTGATGATATTCGAATTCAAACAGAAGTTTACTAGAGATTTTTTATTTCAACTCATCTTTTTTTCCTTGATAAAGATGAGGTAACCCGCATAATTATAGCAAGACCATTGAGGGAGTTGAGAAAGAGTAAAAAATACATAAAAATTGTAGCTGTAAAATACCACACAAATACATATATTATATTTCGCCACTGCTTTAGTAATAGGCGTCAGGACTGTTGTACTAAAACTTTGAATGCATTACTAGTCAAGCGAAGGAACATATACGTCAGAGTTTGTTATTTCTGACGACGTTTCGGTGAAAAGAAAACTGAATATTTATGTCTCTGTACTGCCTTGTGAAGCCTTACTTAAATTCTACGCTTTAAGGATATCTTTGTCTGGTCATTAGAGACTGAAATACCTCGCAGTTAAATACCAGACTTTGCGAGACAATGATTACCGTGGCCGGAATTAGCTATCATTCCTGATGACGTTTGACCACAAATATCGTCCGATTGACCCTCCTTGAACAAACCTTTATATTCCCTTATATCCCCCGGGCTCCCATTTCTTTCCGGGATCTGTCCGGGAAAAGAGCTCCCGCTAGTGTTTACGTCATGTTTCTGTAGCTTGAAGTCTCCGTTGGGAGCCGTCTTAACGAGGTATTCTCTAACCCCCTTTTGCCAACACTTCTCCCTTTTAGGGGTGTATACTCATTTAGAGGAAGGAATGGAAGTAGAATGAGACGAGGGTTTAGGGGGCTTCTTAAAAGATCTGGGAGGGAGTTTTGCCTTTCCAAATGTACTAATTGAATTCCATTATAGAAAAGAATATGGAGAAAGTAAATTAAAGAAAAAATAGGCGCTCGAATTATCATTGTTTAATTCAGGGGGGAAAACATGCATTTTTGCTCCTAATAAATTCATTTTTAAGGAAAAGATCTCATGAGAAATACTTTGCTTTACGTGCAGTTCGAATTCAATTTTGAGACAGTTCAACAAGTTTAAAAGGGAATAATGCGTATTTTTAACTTGTCAAACAAACTAGTCATTTAAACTAATACATGTTTTTGCTTACATTATAAAGTAAATTCTTTTACGTAAAAAATTTTTTGCTGTCAAAAAAAGAAAAAAAAACCTATCGTAAGATGTCTACCTAAATATCATATATGTACTATTTATGCACATGTAAAACAAAATTTTTTTCCAAAACTTATGACAAGCATGTTTCACAATTGAAGACAATGAAAAAAAAATAAAAGCAAGTACACTTTGCCATTTTGCATAGTACTCAGAAGTAATCATACATTCCATCAACGTCTTTTTAAACTGATACTATATTTGCACAAATTTCTGGGAGAACTTAATTTTAATATTATTCTCCTTTTCGAAATTGGACTTGACCCCTTGACCAGGAATGACGAGTAGCACTCGTCCTGCTTAAAGTTAGCCAAAACAGATGAAAAATCGGAAGTCGTACGTAATGAAGAATCATTGTTTCAAGTTTGAGATATATGCAATTATATCAGCCGCTACACTCTTCTGATTCAAAAATTAAATAGCCTTTTTTAACACCGCATGCTTCAGATTAAGTTACAGGTTAAGGGGTTAAGAAGTTTAAGTTTTTTGTCACTCCCATTCATTAAACACGCTCCCACACACATACACCTGAAAGTTTCTTTGTCAAGGCTTCGTTCTTGACTGGAATAATTTTTCTACGGCTAAAGGCAATTAAATAAACAAAAGTGAAGTAAGTGGATTGTTATCTTATCCTGCTATTAGGGCCTTAATTACTACCTTACTTTCCTTTTATCAAGGAAATCGCTCATTTTTCCATTTTAATCTGCTTAAAATTACTTTTATTAAGTGTGAAAATCCCGCTGAGGATATCACTTTCAATATTAATTATGCAGTTAAATGATGCCTAAATATATATGTAAAATTGCTTTCTACATAGATTCGTTGCTTTCAACATCTTATGTAATTGTTTAAATTTAAACTTAATATATAATGCGTAAAATACAGAACCAAAAACTTTCATACAGCTAACGGCTCAGCTTAACTATTACCTATACTTTCTGTAATATTTATAAAGAAAAAAAAAATCAACTATTTGCAAGATCGAGGGGAAGATATAGATACTATCAATAATAGTTCTTTTCTTGCCTTTAAAAAATTATATCAATTGGAAAACATTTTGTCGTTCTCCAAGAAACATAAATCATAAAATTCACTGATTGATTAACTATTGTTACTTAACTTAATAGAGGGACTTCACAGAGAAACAGCAACACATTTGAGGGAGGTTTATCTTTTGGAAAAAGTTTCAATAACTATTTTATCTATATAGTTAAAAATATTGTACCTTCTTGAATAATCCTATAGGGTTAGGAATGCTTTACAAACGTTTATATGGGACAAAAATTATTTCTATTTACTTTACACTAAAAGAACAAACTGCATAAAATTTATATATATATATTTGTATATATATAACGCTATTATTGTTTTTAAGGGCAGATACCAATTTAATTATGCTTAAATATCTTTGCTTGGGCTATCAGTGACAACAATACAAAGCAAAAGCAAAACGAATTCACACACTGCAGACGAAATAAAGTATATAAATGACAATAAAAAGAAAAGGATAAAAATTCCCCTAAAAGTTGCCACCTTGTATTCCACGCTGTATCTAACAATTTCATATTCTGGTAGATCTGGCCTAAAGAAAAAATAACAAAAGAAATAAGAAAGAGGGGAGGGAAAACGGAGAGAAAAAGCAATGTAAAAATGCTTCAGGAAAAGAAGGCGGTCACACAGATCGACACCTGCAGAAGCTATTAATGATTTTATACCCTGCGCGTTTTCTGTTTTCAAGAAATGATGCTGTGTATGTCGTTCTATGCAACAGCTGAAAGTCCCCAAGTGTTAAGAGAGGTTAAGGCCGAGCGTTTTTGTTTTTATGCGGTTCGAATGCTAACCCAACCCCTCGAGTGTGCCCTTATTTTCTTTTGTTTTTCACTTATGGTCAAGATTTTTAGAGTCCGAGTTTTTTTATTAGGCTTTTTGGCATCGCTGTAGCATTCGCGGTGAGAAAGGAGGAAGCCACCCAGCGGGAAAAGAAGAAAACATGAATGACATTCCTGAAGAATTCCTGTCTATAAGAAGGAGGTATTCGAAGAACTGGTATTTTTCTCTTATTTTGCTGGGACATAAACATAAATAAAGGTATCTTCTTAAGTAGTATTATTAGAGTCAAAATTATTATTTCAAAAAAGTCATTGATGTAAGTTCAATCTACAATGAAATTGCAGATTGCACGCACAGTTTTATTGTAAGGAAATCAAATTTGAATAAATAACTTCATTTATATACTTATTTAAGTTAACGCTCAGATTTGTTTTGTGAGTAGCATTTATTACACGAGTATAGATTTTTTAAATAAGAATGCAGAAAAGTTTTGATAATTGAGAAGATTTCCTTCTTTCTTTCTTTCTTTTTTTCCCACACTTAGTACTTAGAGCAAGCTTGAAATTAATTCGTGGTCAAGTAGCTACTAAGTTTTGATAATGTCAAATTCAAGTTTTGAAAAATAAAATGCTGAAGTTGAGCTTATAAAATGAATTTTAAACTTAGATTGTTGTGAAATACTTCAGATTGAATCTCTGTGTGAAATAAACAAGAGCTAACAAACGTAGCATTACTTCCATAATTAAGATTAAAATATCATGATATCAGAACTTAGTTCAGGTCGTGTATATTTCTTTAAAACTTTAAAGTAATTTTAGCAATTTAGCTTTAAAAAAGGATTTGTGTGTATTTAAAGCTTTTTTTTTCTAAAGCTTTTCTTTCTTTTTTCTTTTTAATAAAAGTTTTTTTCTTTGAACAGCTCACATATTAAGCTTTAAAATTGTAAATATCTTTTAAAATGTACTAGAATTGTTAATTTTGTAAATCCTTTTAACACAGATATATTATTTATAATGCTATAAAATATGTTCAATTGTTTTTTTTTATTTCAACCTAGATAATGCAGAAAAAACAACTTCTTGCAGATCAAAAAAGTAACATTTTTATTGTCTTTATGCATTTTACTCACATATTTCTAATTTTTTTTTCATCTATACAGTTCAATACATTTTAATAATCAATTTTCACACAATCTATTCTATTTTTTTCTGAGAAATCAAACTGAATATTAATAAGAGCCATTTGCAAGTGTTTATGTCTCACCGACAAAAAAAGATTAAAAATTTTATAGATAAATTCCTATAAACTTTAAAAGAATTTTTAAGAAGCAAAACTCTCTGCCGGGTTGCAAATTATGAAACATGAACGAAATTATAAATTTCATTCCATTAATTTGCTAGTTATAGTCGCAGATGTTTCAGACGGATAATTTATTACGCTTAAAAGGGCAGAAGCTTTCTTTAAAAGATAGTTTAAATAAATTATTCCACAACCTTTGACCACCTGTTTACAAGAGTTAAACAACGAAATGGTTATCATTATTACATAATCTCCAATCAACAATATTAATCAACAAATATTACGGATGGGATTCAAGCGCTTATAACGATTACTTAATACTTTGCAACGCAACTACAACAAAGAACAGTTTTTATTTTTATTATAGAATGAAAAATACTGATATTTTTCTTTCTACTCCAAAAATGTAACTGAAGTATTAAAAAATATTAACATTGCATCAACTCATTGTTGCAAGATATTTATTTGAAAAAAAGCTGTTAGAAATATTTTATGCAACTAGAGTAAAAAATAAATGAATGAATAAAAGAAAGACATAAAACATAAAAGAAAATAAAATAATAACTTTAAAAAAGGAAAAAGGCAACGAAGAGAGGAAAGAAAACATATTTAGTAAAAATGTAGAAGTTGTTTTTCTGCGACAAATATAACGTAACTGGGAAAACACCGCTGTAGGAAAATAACAGGCCTACTCAAATTAGCCTAATTAATCTTAAATAGTTCAAGACTTAACATCGTGCTATCTTAAGTGAAACACATTTATTTTAAAAGGTTTGAAATTCTGAAAAAATGTCCATTATACCCAATACCGTTATTTTACCTAATAAAAGAGAACAATTCCATGAAAATTAAGCCTCTATTTAAATATATTTTTTGTTATAAATATCTGTGAACATTTTTGAAGATTTTTGAATATTAAGTTTGAAAACTGAATACTGTTGTCGAAGTAAAATACTTTATGTTCAGAAATTTTCATAGAAGTAGGTTTATCTCCAAATTTAGGAATACCCTCTCAAGTTTCATATGTATTTTAAAAGAACATTGATATCCTGTTGCAAGTTAAGGAGAAACTTTCGTGTGTCTTGAAATAATTTGCCTGTTCAGGAAGATTCAATAATTGATAATATACTAAAATCACGTTCGGGGTTTTTTTTTTTTTTTTACAAATCTTCATTTGTTCTGATATTGGAAGTCAGCTTAAAACTTCAAACTATGCATTGAAAGTTACGTATGTGCAAAATAAATTGTCCCTAAATATGTCTTATCTCGTTCTTATATATTTGATATTTATTGATAGCTTATACGTGGTTAAAGTTCCGCAGAGTCATGTTCAGAAATTTTTAAATTAATCTCTTATTCACTGTGGTATTCGTAGATCACTTGTATGTTGAAGGCATAGGAATAAATTCGTAAAAAGGAATAAAGTGTTCTTGCATTGGGAGTTTAGCATGATATGTTGAAGTTAGGAGCAGAAAATCTTTCAAAAGCAAAATTGTGCTTTCAATACAGAATAGTCAATTGCGTACACTTTGAAATTTTAGACAGAAACTCATAAATGGTTATTTTCCTCGATGTTGAGGATCGGTTAATATAATGAAATCAGGTGCCTAAATTCTTTGTAAATTGCTTTGATATTTGACGCTTAAACACCATTCCGCTCTTTTTCGTCGCTTGACGTCTGTGTTTTAAAGTGTTTCGAGTGAAGTGTTTGACACGACTCTAAGAAAAACGTTGCGACTCCATTGTGCTGCAAGTCACAAAGAAAGCGAAAAAACAGCGTGCATCCCGCGTTATTGATGATAGGCATTTTGGGCCTAGAAAGCTCCATAATTGATGCGGCAACTTCAATTTTCACATCTTACACGAAGAATTTCTTCCCGCAAGAGTTAATTACCCCTACTACTTTCCCAAAACCGATGCTTTATCACAACATACACACACATATATACACACGCTTTCAATTTACTCCGACGGGGGAGGGGGGCAGAAGTAAAAGGGATGGCCGCTGCATTAATATTCGAAAGGTTTGAGCAGTACACGTGATTACGAACAAAAGAGAACAAAACGAGTGGAGAAAAGAGAGTTTTCGATGAGAACACGAATTACGATCTTCTTTTATTTTTCCTCCACCCCGAGTAATCAGGTGGAACCAGGCGAACATTAAAAAACGTACTTACGCAGATCTTCCACGAGGTGTTGAAGAAAATTCCTGCAAAACAGGGTGGGGTGGGCGACGTGAAATTGATTGAATGAAAGTTGTTGTTGGGAAGAATCTCGTGGGAATCGTTTAGTAAAGGAGCTAAAATCAAGACTTTGCTTAGATGAGTTCGCCGAGAAGAAGGGGCTGCTTTTTCAAGCTTTTCATCACCGTTAAACAACAACGGCAGACCTCGAATCCTTAATTGATTGACTGTGCGAGGGGAAGAACTCATTTTTAAAAAATGAATAAAACTTTGAAAACGTATTACTGCTTTTTCTTATAAGGTGATATGAAAGGTAGGTTTTTAACAGAGGATACAAATAGGATTTGTTCGAGTTTGTTTTTATCTTATTTTAGTTTTTACTTTGGTCTTACATCCAATAATCGATTTTGTTTAAGAAGGAGCTTAGACTAACATCCGAATATCATTTTATTCGAAAGTTATGAACAAGCATTCAGAAAACGTCAGCGATCAGAAAACTCTAAAAATCTACACGGAAAGATGAAATTCTGATGAAATTATTAGATGCATATTTGAAGTGAATTAATTTTTTACCTCGGAGTTTTAAGCATTCGAAAATTTTAGATAAGCAAAGAAAAACATTCCGATTTATGCTCCTCTTCGCCTTTAATCGATAGTATACAAAATTAAACCATCGGTAAAGCGAATAAAACCTGTAAAAACTTTGGACAATCCATAATTGATAATTACTGAAGCCCTTGTTTTGGTTTACAATTTTTTAAAAATAGAAACGCCCAACGCTAACTTGAAAAAAATAGTTTTACTTCGAGCTCCGTTTATATTATTTTGTGTCATTTCCCTCAATTTAGTCGCATTTTAAAATATAAATTTTACTGATTAAAGTAAAACTGCTTTGTAATTGCAGCAGCAATATGTCATTTACATCATCACCATAGGTTTTCATAAGCAAACTATCACAACCAGCGAAACAATAAAGGAATCTTAGCAGTCTTAAATGTATTTTTACAACTCACATTGTTTATTAATGTTTTATTATGCAGTTTTTCTCGTTGTGTAAATACTCTTTCAATTACGCTTTCCAAAGTCTTCCCACTTTTTTTTTTTTACGGATCATCTATATCAGTTGCGATGTTAAATTTATGCGGAAATTGTGACAAAAAATATTCTAAACTTGGAATTCCAGAAAGACTAATATTACTATTATTAGTGTATTATATTATATTTATTGTTATTTTTACTTTGTTTTTGTTGTTGTTATAATACTTTATAATATGAAGCTAAGGAGTACATTTCACGGAACAATAATGCTTGGGATTTGACGCATTCAGTGAAAGATATAAATATAAACAGTAACCACTTGTTCTATATGTTCCTTATCGTTGTTCTTCTTTAGTCTATGTCTCCAATTGGTAAGTATCTATTCTTGGGCATTCTCTCTCTTGAAAGATTACTCGAATTTGCATTTGAAATGAAAATTTGTAAAACTATGGAAACGTCTCTAAATTAAAGTTTCAGAACGTTAATTTTTGCAAATCAGTGCACTCTGCGAAAAAATTAGAATGAAATGTGATCCTCATTTAGCTTTTTAAGCTAAATGAGGATCACATTTTATTCTAATTTTTTAGCTGAAGCAAGATGAATCAATGACAAAGTTGACAATTTTCTCCATCACGCCACGGAATTCGGTACACTATAAAAAATTCTAGTTCAACCTTTCACACAAAAAAAAAAAAAAAAAAAAACGGTGAAATTTAGCTGCAACCAACCATTGGAACTTAGTTGAACCCTTATAATGGTGTAGTTTCACCGTGAATGTGAAACTAGGAACCATGGGTTCCTAGTTTCATGGGTTCCACCTTTAATGGTTCAACTTTAGTACCAAATGTTGGTTGCCAGTTTATTTCACCATTTTGTTTTTGGTGAAAGATTGAACTAAGATTTTTTAGTGTACTTTTGGTGCTAGTACTAATGATGAACTTCAGTATCACATTCAAGTACCAAATACTCTTAATAATACATAGATGTCGAACAAAGTTAAACTCTGTAACCATTTTTGTTGTAAGAGTATTTCTGCGTCGCATTGTTTTGCTAACGCATGCGAATTTAGTATCGAATCTGAAATGAGCAAAATTAATCCCCCATCTGAGACGTTTTGAAAAAATTAGCCTACATTGTCGAAATTTAAAGGAATATTCAATTGCTGTTAAGTAAAGCATTTTATGCTTCACTAACTGTTAATAATCCCTATGAAGGGTCAAAATGCTCCGATTTTCTCAGAACATCTCATTTTCTCAATAGATAGCTTTTAGTCAGACTTTGGATGCAACAAAATCAGCGTCTTTCATTAACTCACTAGTGTAACAAATAAGTTTTAAATTTTATCTATAGGATTCTAATTAATTGCTCAAGCTCAAATTTTTGTATTGTATACTTTAAAAATATACTTTGTCAAACTTTTCTAAATAGAGTCCAATTATGTTGGCATTGGGCGATGAAATGCTAAAGACTGAAAAATCTTATAATTATTGTAAACTTCTCTAAACTAAGTAGTATTTTTCTTTCTTTCCAAAATGAACTAAGTTTTTCCTCATATGATTTTAATATTATTATTGTTATTTAAGATACGGAAATATTCTTGTAATGAAATAATTACTAAGTACGTATTGCCCCAGTAAATGTAAAACGCAGCAGTGTCTTTTGGAGTCTAAAATTTGAGGTATTCAATGCTTACAGACATATTTTGACGAAAAGAAAAAAAAAACTTGTTTTCCACAAAGAGATTTGAATTTTGTTTGTATGTAGTAGTGAAAAAAGAGATTAAAAAAATTAAAAATTTTATCAGAAATTATTGTGCAACTAATAAATCACTGCTATAAGTACGAGTAGATGCGAAATTTTTTATGATTCACCTAAATCAAGGAATTATCTGGTGTTAATCAGAAATATATTGTTAAAACGTGTTTCTAGTTTTTCTAGTTTACAAAAAAAAAAAAAAATGTTTACATGCGGAGAGGAAATGAAAGGTTAAATTTCGTCATTTATTTAAATTAACACTAATACACAGTAACTGAGTATTGCTCCAGGTAGGTGTAAAACTTCACCTGTGATTCATCTCGGAAAACATCCAATCCTGTCAGTCCCGTGACAGCAAATGAACTGACGCCAAAAAGCAACAAGGACGGGAATGAGACGGTATCGCGTTACAGCCGGTTCATAATTAAGCGTTTTGTTGTTCCCACTAGCCTTCCCACATCCGATTTGTAAATGTCGTATCGGAGATCAATACAACCAAACGCCTCGCCATTGGCTTTTCAAAACGAACAAGCAGAGCAGGGCTAACACGGCTCTCTTTTTTTCTGCGTCAGAAACAATTTTGTTTTTTTCTCAAATGAAAATTTCCAGTTTTTCGTTTCTGCGCGCACTCACACATTCATACCGATGCGATAAACCACCCACCCTAACGCATTTTAACGTGAAAAAAAAAAGCATATGCATAGAAGCTTTCCTATCTCTCTCTCGATGAACAAATTGAATAAAAAAAATCGAAAAACACAGCTTAGCAGCAGCAAGGCAAAAAAGGAAAAGCAAATAGGGGATGCCACAGGGGAAAAAAACTGGCGAATTATATTAAAATTCTTGCGTATTTAATTGCCAGCTGATTATCGTCTGCTAGCGCGTCGTAATGACTGGGGAATCTGGCTAACCTTTCACACTAAAATGGCGGCACACATCGGTAGGGATTTGGAGCGACCGGATGGGTGAAAAAACTGGGGGGAATCACCCAGTGCAGAATTCGGGGAGCAAAAAAAAACGTAATTAAATGTTTGAGAGTGTTATCTCCCCCCACATTACCACCGGTCTAAGCCCTTTTGTCCGTCCTTATCGGACGACAACCATCAGAAAATGCGAACCCGTAAATACGATTCGTTTCTAAACATGATTAATTATAAGCTGTTTCTAACACTAATTCTCTTTTGTCGGACGGGAGTTTGAACTGTGTTTCGGGGGGGGGGGTGGAGGAGAGCGATGCAGGGAGATATATCCTGTTATGGTGTGACAGGGGTTGACTCACGGTAGAAATGTCCCAGCACATTGCAATTAGCTTTTGTCGAGAAAAACACCACTCTGCTTACATTTTTGCCATTTCATTTGCCTTTTTCTATGTATTTTTTATCATGTATGTTTTTTGATATATTTGCTTATTTACAATTATCCATTTTATTTATCCAGATAATTTTTTTTCGTGGTTTATCAGCTACGGTAATTGCTCTCAAAAATTGATAAGAATAGAAGCAAAATTGGGTTCTGCAATTCTTGAAATTTCATGATTCAAAAGATTTTTGTATGAGCCGAGTAAAAAGGGGATGATCGCTTGACAGTAAAATAAAATATATAAAAGGTAAATAATATTTTTTAAATTAAAGTTTCATGTAAATGCATAACATTGTTACCTTTTTTACGATCAAATTTGAAACAAAAATCCCGAAGTCACAAAATAAGACAAATAAGGCATTTTCGTCAGTTTCACTCGTTAAACTCTTCTTCCGTTTTATTTGGAAAACCAGACAAAGAGAACTTTCCAGTAATTTTAATGCAAGATTTTTAAATTTAAATGAATTTTGAGATAAACAAAGAGTTCAAATGCAAGACTTGTCCGTTATAATGAAAATTAGCTCTAAATAATACTAAAAGTAAACATTTTACGAAAACAAAAACAAATGCATGGCGCAACATTTGAATGTTGTTTAAAGCATGAAATGGCTAAAAATAACGGAAGAGTAACAGTGGTTTCACTCTTGTCCCAAGCATTGGGACATCCAGTAGTTTTTCGAATTCCACGAACTTGCTCCTATGTGCAACAAATTTAATTAGCACTGCATTCTTGTCAACTTTTTGGTTTTAAAAAAGACTTTGAAACTAAACCGATAATCTTTAACACGTGTTAAATCTTTAATTTTTAACAAAATAAATTACGTATTTGTATGTTTCCGAACATTTTCCACGTTATTTGCTGTCCCGCAATCAATGAACCGTAATTAATTCTAAGAAATCGGTCTCAAGAAATGCATTTATATTTTTAACATTTACTTTTACCTTTTTAGCTCTACTTGTTATACCCTTATTTATTTATCTACTTTTAACGTTCCTGTCTCTTGTTATTTTTCGACTTTTTTATTTATAGCTTTAGATATTGTTAGATTTACTTCAGTACTACCCTTTAGTGTCCATCCTTCTCTACTCTTTTCACTCTCAAGTGGTATAAATTTATATCTGCTTTCCGTCTAGTTTTAGACAATACATAATCGCGTTTTCGTGTAATATACCTAAATCAGTATAGGTTTTGTGCATATTACTGTATTATAAAAAATGCAATTAACTGATCAAATACGAAATAAAGTCGAAATATTTTCACTGAAGTAAAACAAAGAAACATCAAGCAAGCACGCTTACAAAAAAATATAAGTGTAGCGTACAACTGTTGTTCCAAAATTAATGTATGATATACATACTTGTATAGCATTGAATTATCGGACATGCTAACTAACTAACAGTTTCAGAATGAATATTATAAATTATATACTAAAATAAGTTTTAATTTCAGAAGACTAGTTCAGCACAAACCACTTGCGGGAGAATGTGACGTAAAATTTATTTCCAGAAATGCTTTACGCCCGCGTTAGACTCATAAAACATCATCGGGAGTTGTTACTTCCCCAACAGAAGCCCATCTGAAACTCCCGACGATTCCTGGGTCCTAATGTCAGGGATTTTGTCGGCGTGGGAGTCCTGGCCACCTGTTCTAAGAACAGGAAGGAATTCTTTCCCCTGAGTTAATTATTTAATGGCGGGAGGTAGTAGAACGAAGAGGTGTGTGATGGGGTGCTTTCTTCTCGCTGGGGGAATGAAGGATGGGAGAGACCATTCATCACTCGCAAGGTTGTTCTTGGTCATTTGGATGGGGGGTCATTGAAGGGCATTTCGAATGACAACGGTCAGTCGGGGAAACCTGTATAAACAAATTTATTTTGCGTTGACAAAGTTTATGTCCATACATTTCTACAAAAGTTCAAGAATACCTTCTTCAAAAAATAATATATCCTCGAGAAAAAAAAAATCTTTAATTTCTTTTTCTTAAAAAGAACCAAATGTTTTTTTCTTCTGTTGGATAATTTGTTACACTTCTTAAAATGAGAAAATTGCTTAAAATATATTATCATACTAATAAAAAAAGAAAAAAAAAAGCGGCGATTATCTTAGTGCCGCAGAGCACATGGGGAAAATTACACAAAACAACACATTTTGCAACATGTGTTGCAAAAATATAAATCTCAAAAATTCACTTCCTATTTATAGTTGGACCTATATATCTCGAAGTCGCAAATTGCCGGAAAAGAATTACATAGCAATTAACGATGCATGGAAAAAGTCTTAGTTTTATCATAATATCATAATTTCTCTTAAAACATTAAAATGAAAGATAATTTTCGTATATGAAACGCCATTTCTAATTTATATGCAAATCACACTAAATGAAAATTAATAGTTACAAAATGACACAATATGAGAGACGTAGTGAGAACTTATTTGAATACTTAAAAAAAGGAGGAAAAAGTCTAGATTGATTACAATGATAACGATTGCATTCTTTAAAAAACACCTGAGAATATCTCGCTGAGCAATCATATCTGCCTTCATTTTCGTCAGGCAAATGGTTTAAAGTCAAATAAAATTTCCCAATATGACTTGAAAAATTTCGATGCGTAGAGATTTTTATATATATATATATATATATATATATATATATATATACATATATATATAATGGCATATGTGCATTTTTATGAACGGAATATTTCACTAAGTAGGTATCGCATGCATATAAAATGTAATAGGTATCAAGAATGTGTGGAGAGTAACCTGCTGAGAGTTTAAATAAATTATTTAATTACTTAAACGTAATACTATTCATTCCAACGATCAATCATTGCATCAGTATGAAACCGTGTATCTCGAACAGCATGACAAAAAATAAATTCATTAGTAAGGAAGGTAACTAGCTCTGGATATCCTAAGCTTATTGCCTCATCGTTGAAATGGGAATTAAAGTTAGCTAGCACAATAGCCATTATTGTTTATTCCGCTAACCTTTTTATAAGGTCGCTTAAAGTTACAAAAAGTTTCTTGTGAAAGGGTAAAGATGTCTTATTTATAGCCGCTTGAAAATCTGGAAATAAAAAACAAAATCCTATCATATATCCATAGATGATTACACAGGAATCGTACAATGCACAACAGATCTATAGATGATCTGTACAATGAGGTCCGAAACTTGTGACTGGAACCATTATAGTTCATGATTCAGACTCGGAATATTACTCGCATGCGCATATTAATGCTTCAAAATTATGGAATTCATAGGATTACCGTATAATTCCAGACTACGTTGTTCTAATAACCAAGTCACATAAATTTGAGTGTCCTAATTATAGTTTGTTTGTCCTATGTAATTGTATGTTTGATGTATAGAAACTCTTCTGGCCATAGGTTATTGGACAATTTTTGACATGGCTTCCAATAAATAAAAGAATAAATAAATAAATAAGAATAAAATAAAGTAAACATAAAAAATAGTAAAAACGTCCCGAATGAAAACAGGTAAGAAAATAGAAAAAAAAAAAAAAAAAACTGTGTTGAATGAAATTTTTGAGTTTATCAGAAGGGAAAAGGGAGAGAGAGAGAGAAAGAGGATAAGCATAATCGCTCTTCTTAAAATTTGACTTTTAGACGAGTTTATATAAACGTTTTATTTTTATTACGTAATAAAAATCAGAGTTGTAAATTTTAGTTTTTAGAAAATAATTAAATTTTCTTTGAAAATTTCTACAGGTTTGGCAGACTACGTAAGGTTCTAAAAAAAAAAAGTGTTTAAGGAAAGTTGTTTTTTTTTTTTTTTTTTTTTCTGATGGAGCACTAAATTTTTTCAGTATAGTAGCACGGAAAGGTTGCTTCCCTGCCAGCGCAGTGTCAGTGCAGGGAAAAGAGTTGTCCTCGCTTCCTCCCAACATTATTGCAACGGATAACTAACTACGCAGATGAATAATAAATAATAATTAATTAGTAAATGAAATAAATACTTTTATTAATTCATTGCGTAGTTATTTTAAAAATAAAATTATCATTTTAATAAAAAATAACCAGATGAAATATGTGATCAACTTAAATTGATGAATTGCACATTAAAGTCAGAAATACATTCAAAATTCAAAAAATTTACCTGTGCTAAAATGAACAAGCAATGTGAGCAGAATATTCGCGTTTTGTTTAATGCTGATTATTAATGTTTTACATCACATTAAATGTACTATTAATTTCTTTTTTTTTTTTTTTAAGTTATTGACTTCCCGGCCGTCCACGATTTAGGTAAGTACTTATTTACATTGATTTTTTCCTTTCACGCGAAATTAACTTTCTTGGAACCACCTACTTGCATAGTTTGAAACGCCTATATTTTATTAATTCGGAATTCGGTTTTCCTGGTGTGGAAAGGGAGAGGGAGCTATTCTCCTTCTAGGAAGCGGGAAAATTCAAAATGAAGTTGTCACACGGAATAAAATGATCCATTATCCATGTTTTTTTATTTTTTCGTGTAAATCAGAGAATTAATTAACAAGGATAATGTAAGGGTCAGTTCCCACTCATTTTATTAGTATATTTTAGTATTGGTTTTCTTCGTTTCAAATCTTCATTAATTTTTCTATGGTAAATTTTTTGAGTTGCTTGGGGATCGATGTGACATTTTTGTATTAAAAATTTTATAACTAACTGCTTATTTATAGATATTGCTATTCAGTTCTCGTTTCTGTAAATGCATAGATGTTTAAATAGCATCTTACAGTAATATGCATACCGAATATCTGGTGTAAAAAAAAGGTCTTTTTGTACCGCAGTAGCATTTCAAAGCACGAACTCTTTTTTCGAACATTGAAGGAGCTGTGTGTCATTGTGGTAGGGTGGAAAAAATAAACAACCATGAGTAAAAAGGCCATACAAGAACAGGGGAAAAAAAAAGTGTCCAAACCTGAAAGGTGGGTGGGAAGCCAGAATCAAACAACTGCGGGCAAACAACACACGATCGCTATGGCAACATGAATGGCACAAACGTTTTCTAGAGTAGGGCTGGTGGCGTAGCTTTGCTTCGTCTTTTAGCAACAGGCTTTGTACACTCGGTTGTAGAGCAGGCTTTTGATTGAAAGATGATGGCCTGCAGAGAGCTGCTATTGCTGAAAGAGTGACGGTTTTGTTGGTAGCCTTATTTTTGAGCGGCCATAATGAAGGGGGAGTTCATTTATTATGGAATTGTTTGGACACTATTCGAAAAAAAGAACCAATCGATTGCTTTGCATCTGCTACTGCTGCCTAATCTTTAGGACTAACTTCAATACGATCGTAACTACATCCGCGTCTAACGAAGAGAATTGCTTATTAATATACTTTTATATATTATTATCTTAAAAACTTCTTGCGTCATTACAAATTATATTTTTTTTACTAAGACAGGTTTTCAAACATCGAAAAAGTAGATATCTCTCACTTATCTCGCTTTGTGCAATAAATTTCGCTAAAACGTTAAAGTTAGTTTTGTCTTTTTTATGAAGCTTTTTAAGCGAGAAATATTTAAAGCTATAATATGTACAAATACAAAAAATGGCGGATTAAAGTTAAATCTGTTAAGTTAACCGTAATTAACTTTTTATATTTTTTCTAAATTCTTGATTCAATCGAAAGGTTATAAATGGCAGTGTAGTTGGATTTTCAAAACGAAGAAAATTGTCTGCGCCCGTGTCGTATGATTATGCGGCATGTAAAAGATCCCTTGAGTAGACATTTGGATTGGATAATCTTGGCTAAATTAAATTCCTTGCGGAATTTCGCATCAAGAGAGTCCGCGTGCTCACCCTTTCAGATAAAGAAACTGGACGTCGAAATTCTCATGCGCCGATGGTACCACACTCATTGTGGTGGAGCCGAAGGAGATGGTACCTACCAACGCACTATTTCATGAACTGGCAGAAGCCAACAGCAGCCAATTAAAAAGAAAATAAAATAAAGTTATAGAAAGTATTTAAAAGTTACGATAGAAAAACGAATACATTAACAAACAAAAAATGAATAAAAATAGCATTCAAAATTTAATTCAATAACTAAAATGCTAAAATAGAAAAAAATCTCGACCTTTTGGCCTTTTGGTTTTAAAATATTCAGCAATTCGTATTGTGCTTCTTCTCTTTTTTTTAAAAATCGAAATGTACGCCGATTTCCTACACAGTTAAGATTCACATTCAAAACTGATGCAGTAGCTTTACGACGCGTTTCATAACGATGTAAGAAGAGTAAAGGATATTTGCGTAAGTATACAACAAAGAAGAAAAAAAAATCCCTATTTAACTACCCTTTAGATAAATATGAAACCCTTTTCATGGTTGAACTTGTACCATACAAAACAACATAAATAAATCTCTGAAATGATTATTTTCAAGTATATATTTTTGTAAGCAGTAAGTAGTCTTATATATTAGAAAATTTTTGTACATTAAAAATTGTGTGCTCAAGAACCTTATATAGACAAAATACTATTTTTTTGTCAACTCCATAAAAAACAATAGCAACATGAAAGCAAAGACATTGAAAATTCGTTCAAAATAGAGAACACTCTTTTTTTTTCCTCCTTTTAATTTGGCATTTAAATTCACAATGATTATAGTTCTAAAAAATATTCTCTCTGAATCGAGCAAAATGAATGGAATAGCGATCAAGGCTACTCAATTACGAATGCCTTAAAACGATTGAAAATGATTCATGATTTACCACTGCCTTCCGAAAATTCAACAAATGTGGTGAATTAAGTAAGGCTTCAGAGTTTTTTTCCACATAGTTGGGAGGGTTAGAAGACATTTTCCCGGACTGAAGTGGAAGTCTTAGATTGACGAAAGACCCCCAAATCACTTTTTGATAGTCGGTTGACTAAGTCAACAAATGAATTTTAAATTCGTCTCATCGTTTTCCTAAAGAGTCTTTTAATAACCATCGTTGACGTCACACTTAGACCTGAAAAATCGCCCACGATTTTTTTATCATGAAATAAATCATATCGTTTCAAGTAGAAACATCCAGTAAAAATTAATAGAGCATACAAAAAAACTCTAGAATGATTCAAAATTTTTTTCAAATTCTACAAGATTAATTTAAACATTAAATTATAAAGACATATTTGAGATACCAATAGGGAAATGCAAATTCAAAACTGACAATGCAATTCAGGCAAGTGAAGAATCCTGAAATTATCAAATACGGACATCAATTTAAATTTAATTAATTAACATTAAGTGCTAATTATGAATAAATTTAATTTCTTTAAACTTTTATTCATTACCAACATACACCATTAAAATTAAAATGTGGTTGTTTTTTAAAAAACGAATTTCGTTCGAACATTTTGGTTTCTCTCTATTGTAGCTATAAATGCACAAATTTATGCACATTAAATTCATAGAAGTAAATTTCTACATGAAAAAATTGTTTATATTTTTAATGTTTACGCACTTTTTGCATAAAGCTAATACATATGACAGAGACTCAACTGTGCTTTGGCACTCGTTACTCAAAAATTTATTAATACCGGTATTGCGGTACAATGTTTGAAAAAATACAGAACGCTCAACATCGATATTGCATTTTTGGTTTGGTACTGCAATCACTATGAACCATTGTTCAGAAAGTATTTATTCAATCATTATTTATTAAGTCATTCATGTATTTATTCACTCATTTATTCATTCATTCTTTTGCTTATTCATTTAATCATTCATTAATTAAAAAATATTCTTGAAAATCCCGATCAAAAAATTTTATAGGAAAATAGGCTCGTTAGTTCTGGATTAACTTTCTATTTGTACATGTTCTACGTCATAAGAGCTTTCCGATAAAGTTTGTTCCAAGCAAATCGGTCCGTTAGATCAGGAATTATATACGATTGAAATTTCTCCGTAGGCAGTATGTTAATTTTTTTTAACTGTTCAAAAATGAACAAAAATTGTTCAAATCATTTTTTCACGCCAAGAACTTCTTCCAGTGAACTTGTTCCTGGGAACTTATATCTTGTACCCAGAGTTTACATAATTTGCTTCATTTTCACCCATAGGCGCCAATGTTAAAATTTTCTGAACTGTTCAAAATTGAACAAAACATTGTTCAAATCAAAAAGTAAAATATGGAAATGAGATGTCCTCGCCGAGATCTTTCGAATGCAAAAAGAATTTTTCGAATCGGACACTTCGTTCAAAAGTTATTAGGGGGGGACAGACCGACAGACCGACAGACACACTTTTTCCCCATCTCAAAACCCTACTTTCAAATTTTTTATTTTTCAATCTTTATTTAATTACTTAACTTATTTTTGACTTTTCTTGATTTCTAACGATATTTTCACGATACCATTAAGTATTCTTTCATTCTTTATTATTATTTTTTTTTACTTTTACGGGAAAGTAGGCTAAAAAATCAGCTGTCAATCTGCGCATTAACATTTTATTGGTTAAATAATTCGTAACATCTCAATAAAAAAATATTTGAAGAGAGGGGAACATCAAAAAATTTTTTATGTTTGTATACCTGCAAATTCTCACCACGAATTTGTTTTGTAAATAAAAAACATTTAAGGGAAAAGTAATAATCAACTGTTTGATATTCTAATTTTTCTGAGCAAAACGTTACAGCTAACCGTATATATTTATAATTTAAATAAGAATTAAATATACAAAGAAATAAATGAAGGTGTGGATTTTTTTTTCGAAAATGATAGCGACTGTTATTGCAAAGAACTTTGGGTTTTTCCGATGAGAATGATCAAAGAAAATAAGAATCTCAGGCTGTGAAAGTAATTTTCGATTCCATCGTTTCATTTCCCTACTGTTCGGAAAACTTTAAAAATATTTTCCTTTGATAAATGTAGGCTCATTAGGGAAAATGAGATGTACTTAGTTGAGTTTTTCTCTCTGTGAAAAAACAAAAACAAAACGAAAATGAACCCGGTAAAACGTTGCCACCGCATTAACATAATTCCGATTTCTTTACCCGGGGAAATAAAAAGTTTGCCACACTTAGAAGGCTTTTTTTTTTCTGCCGGGTCCATCTTAAACCATTTACAGCTCAGGATCCGAACTGAGGAGGCTGCCATTAAAAGTATGCCGGTCCAACTTTGTCAACTCCCCGGGATATGCTAATGCAGTAAAAAGACAGCGTAGCCGCTTTACGAAATCATATATAATTTTCGGTTTTCCCTCGCACACGTTGCTTCTGCAGTGTGTGTTGCGCGAATTAGCGATTTGGACGGAGGATTTGCATATTTATAAACGGCGACACGCTCTGTCGAAGTTTTCGTGATTTTGAATTTCCACGAAGCGCCTGCCTTATTAATAGTCATTCCCCCTTCCGTTTGCCTGCATTCGGGAGACAAAAATTTTTCAATTTCGTTTTCGTACCCAATCAATAAGCGCCGCTTTATCCATTTATGCATCTTCGTGGTAAAAGAGCGGGCGACGCGCACACATATCTGTACACCTCATTCCTTCCTTTGAGGTAGTTAAAATCAAACACACGTTTTCAAATTATAAAGTGGTTCTGTGGCCGTTTTTTTAATCCTTTGTATCTCGGTTCTCTTCCAATGACAAACACGTTCATGTGAATTAAATTTTAACCGATTCCTTTTCATCGAAATTGAAACCAAACGGAACTTTGTTCTTTCCGGTAACATACTGATATTTAGCTCAGATTTTGAGAAGGAAAAATGCAACAGGGTAGTTTAAAAAATAATGAACACTGTCTAATATAGATTCAGTATTAAGAGCCAACTTTCTTGTCTATTTTTTCTCTTTGGATATCGACCTGAATTGTATTTCTTCAAAATTGAATGTTCATGCCTTTTACACAGTGCTTCACCCAAAAAATATGGTTGTCGTCTGCTTTTCAAAGTCACGAGGTGTGTGTATAAAACAGAATTTTGGTAAAAACTGATTCCACCTTTATGATAAATAGCGATATACCAATAGGTACGTTTTAAAAAGCAGGACGTTAGTAGACGTTTTGTTTCATCTTCTTATTATTATTATTATCATTATTATCATTACTTTAAACCTTTTGCCTCTCCATTAATCGTATTTTTCTCTCAGTTTTTATTTTCAATTATAGTTTACATTTAATTACTATACTTCTGGACCGATTCCCAAGACCGTTTATCCCTCCCCCCAAAAATAAAGAAGAAAGAAACGATAATAAACTTCAAACATACAGTATGGCTTCATTTTAGCGATTTTCAAAAAGTAGTTATAGTTTTTATAAGTCGGAGTGGGATTTGATAAATGTTACGTAGCCCGATTTGACGATATTAATGGTTTAAGGATAGCATTTAAATTCCCACAGACGAGATTGTTCAATCGTTACACTGCCTTTGTAAAGACTCTGAATTGTAGGACAGTAAGAAAGGTCAGGAATTATAGTGTGTCATTTTCATGCTAATTATATTTATGGTTTTAGTAATTTCAAATTTCCAGCAAAGCTTTTCGTTTCTTGCAATATTTAACCAAGAAGGTCTCAGCTGCAATTCGTACGATGAGTGAGGGAGTTTATTGGATGGGGCCAAATATATACCATACAGGTAAAAGCATTTTTAAGCATCCTTCAGGGAATTCCCTAAAATGTTCACTGAAAATTCCTGCCAAACAACTTGGTATTATCAATAAGTACAGCCAGCTAAAAGATAAAATTTTCAGCGTACATTAAGCTCTGACTAAACGAAATGAATTCTGGTGTACTTGCTGCTACTTACGATTGATGTAGTACTTATACCAATCGCCAAGAGAATTACCAGCTAACGTGATCCATAGAAATGGTAATAATACTCATATACTTAATGAAAAAATCATCTAGTACAAGAATGTTTACCCGTCATAAATTTCAGCCTTCTAAATGGATAAGATGAAGAAGAGGGAAGATTTAAAAATACGATGGTGATACATGAATAACTATTCCAAGCATTATACAAATACAATACAAACACAAAAGTGACGACCAGAAACAGGCACAGGGCCCAGCTAGGCTGGTCCTAGACAATTTAACAATCCTCAATGAACATCAAGAGCCGTCTTAAAAGTTTTTACCCCACTGCAAGTGACAGTTGCCTCCAGCAAAATATTCCAACTGCCTACAATCCAATTGAAGTAGTAATTTTTCCTAATTTCAAGATTAGCCTGAGATTTGGAAAGCTTAAAACAATGACCTCTGGTTCTATGTTCAGCGCATAACTGCAGCTCATCAACGTTTCCTGTTTTAATGAATTTAAACAACTGAATCATGTCCCCTCTAATTCTCTTTTTCTCTAGACTATACATATTGAGCCTTTTAAGCCTAACCTCATAATGAAATTCTGAGAGACCACTTACCAACCTAGTAACCCTTCTTTGAACCCTTTACAATAAGGTAATATCCTTCTTCAGGTAAGGAGACCTAAACTGAACAGCATACTCCAAATGAGGTCTTACCAATACAAGAATGTTACAATGAATGTCTGTATAATGAATACAATATCAATGCAATGGCAATTAGATGAGAACACTATATAATGAAGATAAAAATAAAAGTAGCAGGGAAAGAAAATTTTATTAAATAAACGTTATTTAAATCCTCTGAATGTTGCAATAACAAAATGCAAAACTTTTTTTTTAAGCATTTACTTTAAGCAAAATACACAAGTCGTTTTGAATACAAGTATTAATCAATATTTTCTTTGCATCCCTAATGTCCGAGAAATTTTAAAAGGTACATTCTCCGTGTTAGAATGTACTAATTGATCAGTTATCTACATTCGCACTATCGAAATCGCCTCATAAAAAGTCGGAATTCCACACAAAAACTGAATTATTGAAGAATAAATTTCGAGCAGAAGTTAAACATTTTTATTACTAAAACGTTTAGGAAAAAACTTAGATTCTGATTTTCTGCAAAAATCCTTTCGTAATTAGAAAGCATTGGAACCTTCCAAACAATAAATGCGAAGAAGTATTGGTTTAAAAAGAGTCCATAACTTCCAAGAAATCACTATCGTATGTGGGAATCGGCATCAGAAATTAGTATGCATATTCGATAGCAGACTGGAAAAAAAAAGGCGTCACAATAAAACCCATCTGAGCTTTCGATGAGGTAAACAGCGAAACAAAAGTGGTGCCTTCAATATCCATGACCTCCCTGTGCAAATCTTAAACGGCGCGACAGCTGTTCTGGGCTCGCGGATTGTTGACACAGAACCGGACATCCTGCGGTCGACAAATCCGGCATTATTTAAACGTCCGGGAAAAGAGGGGAAGACATGAGCAAAGGGGGAGAATTCCCGGTAATGAAGTTAAAACGCTTCACGCGCAGCTAAGGCCGCGGCAAACAGCAAATGTCTCAACTCCCCCTTCCCCGTCTTTGGCGCACTTTGGGCGGTTTTCCCCCCAAATCAAATTAATAATTAGAAAGGGCTATTCTCTTGCGAGATCGGAATATGATTTCATCCTTCAAACCCGATGCCTCGCTGATTGAATTAAGGCCAGGGGAGGGGAGGTTTCCAAGATGTTCCGTTTATAAGGAATAAACGGGGTAGTTCGAACACCTCCTCCCCCTTCCTCCTCCACAGTAAAGAGACAAAAGGGGAGGCGGAGGAGCGATTTTCTTCGGGATTTCCCATCGGAAGGAAAGGGTGAGAAATTTCGTCGAGCCCACGGTAGCGTGAAATGGCCTTTTCCCTACCGGCTTGAACACGGATTTTTCCGGCTTCTTGAAGGGAATGGCCCGAAGCGATGTTGAAACAAAGAACAAACCGAAAGTCAAGGTGCTGAATAGAAGCGCCTGCTGATTGCTAAAAAAAAAGCGCGGGGACGCTAAAAGGTGTGACAAATTGCTGTATCTAAACTTGTGTGCGGGGAAAAAAATGCGTGTTTTACAACACCCGAGATTTTACTTTCAGCTTCACTCGGTTGATTAAATTAACTCATTTTTATTCATTTGTTCAGGTGGTTTCTTCAACGATGAAGGTAGAAAATGATCTTTATTGAATGAGATTAATTAAATATTCTTGAAGGAATTATTTTTGCTGAATTACTCGATATTTTTCTCCTTTTATCAATTCTAATGTGCGCGACTAATAAAAATGTTTCTGCTAATGAAAGATAATTTGATTTAATTGTGATGGGTCTTAATGATGCAAAAGAGAAATTGTGAATATGTTATTTTTAATACGGCTATAAAAGTGTACTTTGTAACATTGATGTTTAAAAATGCTGTGATCTTTTTGCATTCGTAAAAGACTTGACATTTTTTAATGTTTTTATTCATTTTGAACCACGGAAGGTGCGTAAAAGTACAAACTACTTTTCTTTTCTTTATTGTAGTTTTTTATACTTTAGCATATTGCTTGTCATTAAATTCTTTGCTTGGAAAAGGGTGAAAAACTTGACTGGAACTTTGCTTGTAACCCAAACAGTCAACTATCTTGTACACTACTTGTCTAAATCCGTTATATATCCCAGTCAAAGCACCAGTATTAAACTAATTAATAGCCAATAGAAATATTTTGTTATGTCTTGTAAAATGAAAAAGGTCTACTTGGACAAACTAGAGTTGTTTAACTAATGTGAAGGAAGACATGAAATTATTTGAATAAATCTTTTATCTCTTCGAACACAAAATTGCAGTAAACGTCCTTCTGTATATCAATCTTTGTTTCGAAAATATACATTTTATTGCCTTTTATACTCACAATACAATCTACAATGGTATGAGTGAACATTGTATGTCTAACTTTTTGGTATTGAATATCTCGGCGCAAAAAATCATTCTGTCAACCCAAAAATGGCAGTGCTTCAACACGGTTTGCTTAAATGCAACAATATGAGGTCGACTTTTGTTTTTCAAAACTATAATAGAATGCTAGATTTTGAAATTTATAGTTTTAACGCAAGTCAAGGAGATAATTATGCATCGGTTGTATCATAAAAAAATTAATAATAAATAATAATTTTAATAATGCGTAAATAATCTAGTTTGGCAAATATAATCATAAGAAATTTGAATTTCTCCTTTTCCTTGTCTGAATCTTACTAATGCATCATTTGTGCTTTCATTTTTATACAAAGTGAAGGAATTCTAAAAGCTCTTCGAGTAAAAAAATAAAGAAATTAAAGAAATAAAAATAAAGAAAACATTCTCTTTTTTTTTCTTACTCAAACAAAATTTCACTAGAAAAAAAATAATAAATTAGTCGTCGCTACATTAAATTATCCACCACTTGTTGCAAAGTGCGCTCGGTGAAGCATGCAAATGCTCCATTTGGTTCTGAAGCTGAAACGAAAAAACAGAAGAAAAATGAGTAAAAGTCAGTACTCAACAGATGTGAGGTTTTCCCACCAGGGTGACGTTTTTATATGTCATGCGACTGTGTCTGGTTCAGCCTGGTGCGCCCCCCTCGCAACCTCTTATGTCACGTGACCGTCCAGGCATAAATGCTGTTGCCTTCTGGCCCACGTTCCGTGATGTTGGCAAAGCAGTTAATAAGTACCGTTGTTTACCAAGCGCTGTTGCATTTTTTGAATGGACCTTTATGGGCGGGTACGCTTTGCTGAAATAAAGTTCCACGCAGTATCATGCAAGTAATCTCATTGCGTAATGCACGACATTTGCTACTCCACATACTTATTGTTACTTTTTTTTATTATTATTTTCAATTTTTTTTCTTTTTATTTTCATCTGCTAGAGGACATCTGACATAGCTCATGACAAAGTCAAATGGTGTTTGACATTAAAATTACTTCTCAGTGCAAAATAAAATTTCATTTATTATAATTGCTACAAGTTTTAGTAAGTACGTATTATTTCGTGTTTAATCTTTTTAAAGACAGTGGCGCTTTAGTTGTAATACTTACCTACGCTCGAATAAATCATACACAATTCCATACAACAAAAACGCTTAAAGCCTAAACGTAAATAAGAGGTGCAATTTATTGCTATATTACAAATTTCTTTTTAAAATAACATAGACATTTTCTGATACTTTTTATAGTTTTTTTTTTTTTTGCCTTAATACTACTACAGTTTTAATATGATTTTATATAGCCTACTAATAATAGTAACTAAGTGTTTTTTCAAGTGACACACACTTTAACATAATTCACAATACGGGGTAGAGTAAATCAGTGAGTTTTTATTAATGCATAAACGAAACCCTGAAACATGTCAGGCGAAACGTCAGCCAGAAATATCTTGGTTGGACCATGGACTATTAGCTATATTAGAAAATATTATGTTTGGAATACTTTTCTCCACCAGACCCCTACATGTTAGCCGAGGCCTTAGGATTGCTTGCGCACGGGACGAAGTAATGGGGTCCACGAATTTTACATGCACGTATCCCCAAATTTTACATGAACGTATCCCCAACTGTACATGGCGGGTCTTCAGCAGGTATCGAACACGCGACCTTCCAGGTGGAAGTCCGATGTGCTAACCACTAAACTACCACAGCCTCTCATTGGAATACTGGAAGAAAAAAAATGATTTAACTGATAAGCTCGAATACCGTGATCCTTTCTGTCTTTCCACTTAAATCGCCATTTCTTTCATTAAAAAAATAGATAATCAAGTTTTATCAGGCTACCCGTTCCCTGTCAATTTTATTCTTGTTCCCTCCTTGTCTCCGGAGTTGATTTTACACCAAAGATGTCCCATCACTTTTTATTGGTAGCCACTGCCTTGCGATGGATTACTTCTAAATTTAAGTATTTCGAACACCTTTTTAAATAAAAAAACTATAAACATTTTACTTCTTATAAAATAAGCACAGTAGCCCTTTACTCATATATAAAACACTGACTCATGCTTGCAAAGTAATCAGTATGGAACTGCTCTCAAAAAAATTCCTTTAAAGTAAATGTGCCATGTTTATCATTACAGTAAAATAGCAGAATTAAATCCGATTTTCCAACGCATCAAACCACAACAAACTATGGAACTCTCGGAATTTACCGAACGCCAGTGAGATGCCCATAACTCTTTTGAGCCCCTCTGTTAGCTGTCATAAAACAACCATTTCAGGGATATTAAAGAATCGATTCGTTAAAAAAAAAAGTGAGAACAGCAAAGTAGAGAACTTCTTCAAAAGGCCGTTTCTTTTCCTGTTGTAAATTTGGGGCTAACTCGGCAGAAGAGGAAGGTCATTATTCTGGCGGAGGTTCTTCCGAGGGGTGCTCAATTTGCAGACGATGTAATGGAGTTCCACTGATAGCCATAATCACGATACGCTACCGATTACTTTCAGGTGACGATTTCTCCCCGTTTCAAATTACATCGTCCGGGTACTCGTTTTTATGCTTCTTTCTTTTTCACTGTTTCCATATCGCTTGATTCTTTGCTGATTTCTTCTAAATTTTAATTTGGCCTCCTCTTACGCAGTTTCATGCTTCTATTCACCTAGTATCTACAAAATAGTGTTGGGTGGTGTAAAAGGGATCACTTTGAGCTATTTTCACTTTTAAAGTTTTTGACAATAAAACCAACATTTTTTCAAGTTGATTTCTAGCTACATCTTGAGATTACATTTTCTAGGAGCAATTTTGCGTAATTTCAGGAAAATGTTTCAATAATAGATTTTAAAACAAATAGTGGCAATAGTTTAGACCTGTTTTGACTCATTTTAACCCCAGAAAAAGAAAAATTGAGTCACCCATGGGGTAAAATGGGTTAATTTTTAATATTGGTAGGATTATTAGTTATGGGACACATCTTAATAAAAAGATGCTAAATATTCTGTTAACCGTTTATAAAATTTTAAAATGGTACAGTTAACGGTTATTGAATAGTGGCTCTTGTGAAACTCGAAGGATATCAGCATTTTGGAGAAAATCAGTGCCCACTTTTTTCATAAAGACATAAAAACCGCTGTTCTTCATACAGTTAAATATTTTACTTTTTTCACGACGTACTCAGCCTGCGTTACTTGCCCAATAAATATTTTCATCGTAGACTGATTTCAGTCAGTTTTGCAGCTGGCGTCGTTGCGCCGCTCACTTCAGAATTAAAACAAATAAAAAAACTATACATTATAGAGAATGGGCACCGATATTCCCTATGGAAGAAAAAAAAATATAGGAAAAAAAGTAGTAAATTCACAAAGCTAATTACTCGCAAAATAAGCAGAAAATTCAAAATGAATGCTCCGTAAAGCACTAAGAAAGCACACACATGTCCTTAAAAGCCGGAATACATCATAATTTTAAGTCAGCATAAATTCTTCAGCAAGTATATCAGTAGATTTGTCTCAATCCAACCAAGAAGCGATTACACTATTGCAGAAATCCTCCCCTCCCTAATTGAACAATAATGAAATTTAAAGTTCTTCGAAACCAAGCTCTCTTTACAAGTATTTGTCAAACAGTTTGTTTGAGCACTTAAGAAGAATATAACGCTTCTTATATGATTAAATAGCAAAAACTTTCTTAGAATTGCCCATATTAGCTTTGTCTCGCATTGGCGGTTTTTTAAAAAGGCTAATTTAACTCTACATAAACATTCGCACCTCCAGTAAAAAACGGCTATAACGGCAAAAAAAAAAAAAAAAGAGAGAAAATAGCAGTAAATTCAGAATTACGTACGTCTTACAGAATAGCAAGTCTTTAGTTAGATTATTTTAAAAAATATTCGAGATAGTTCAAACAACAGCTGAAATTGGTTTATGAAAGAATTCCATAATTATTCAGGGTGTCTACAGATTTCCCAAAGTGAAATTTCGTGACTGTTTCGGGACCGTTCTGCGATATATCGGTACTGATTCTGCTGGATATCGAATATTTGGTGCACCTTGCCTGACATATATGTTCCGGATATCCGGTTTTAATGTTCGAAACTTGTTAATTTTATACCTACTTATTTTTAAACATCCTACAACTGCAAAACACGTAGTGAGTTTTTATTCAAGTATATTTTCAAAACATGCTAATAAATTAAATTTTAAGAATGAAAATTCACATGCCTTTTTTCGAATATTATCTGCAGTTTCTGAATCGGATATTTAAAAACCTGTTAAAAACCGGCTATCTGATGTCTTCTAGGAGTGACCGGTCCCGTCGGACGGAAAGTTTTCGTGACTTATTCGCAATTTTCGTGACTTTTTCGTTACTTTCAGGGACTTGTTTCCAAATTCGAGACTTTTAGGGACTTTCATGACCTGTAGACAAGACATCACGTTATTGCACAAAGTTGCGCATGTGATTAAAAGCAATACTACCCGCATAATCTTACAACATTCAAAAACGCTATTTAACCTTAGATAAATGTGAATTAGAAAGAAAAGAATACATGCGTCTCCTGAGAAACTAGTTGGTTTTGAGATGTAGCGTTCTTGCAACGGACGTACGATATGTGTTTAAAATGCAGTTATTAATATCGTCGATGATGGTCATTCAACGGTCTCAATACGGAGTCCGCCAAGTTCACACAGCCAACTTGAAGAAAAGTCTGCATACATCCATGACGGTCAGCAATGACAATGACAGTAAAGCTGAACAGAATTATCCTGATTTGTGAAACTGCTTTTGGGTTTTTTTTCCTTTCAGTACATCGACCAGCGCTAAAAGTTTTGCCTTAATTGTATTAAGAGCGTAAGCAAAGCCGGCACTTAGGTGAATAATCGGCTGTATTCTGCGGAAAACAGCAACCGCTCATGTTTATCCTTTCCACATAACAAAGAGGGGTTGTTAGGGGGTGTTACAGTGCGAACTCAGCCCGTTCCCGTCGTCTAACTGCGGAGAAAACAGTGGATGTTATTGGATAATTAATTTCAGTGTTGATTTTAATTTATCCCATCTTCGTCGACGGAGGGGAAGAACGTATCTAAATAGGCCGCACTTTTCGCTGCCGCACATAAATTACGAGAATGTATATGCCCGCGATGAAAAGGCATTCTCGGCTTCCACATTTATTGATGGTCAATTTTCGGCTGATTCGGCAGCTTTCGGGAGGAGGGGGACGGGTTGGCGGCTTGGCAGGTGGGAAAAGTTGGGGGAAGCTCTTCGGTATGAAATTGCATTATGTACATTGGCAACAACAGTGACTGCAGGATAAATTGCTCGCCATTTTGGCTCACGCATGCAGTCGACATATTTTCATATTATTTTAAAAGCTATTCAGGAACTGCATTGTTCCTATAAATAATTAATGTCCATTGTTGAACTAAAGCGGAGCTACAAGAATGGAATGAAAAGAACAACAAATCGAGAGAAGGGAGAAAAGGTGTCACATAACTGAATATTTACCGCTCTGCTAAAACATGAGCAAAGCAACATACAGAGGTGTCCACCAAAAATTTAAGTAATAATAATAATAATAACATTATTACTTTTCTTACTCTTATATGTTTGACCTTATTTGATTTTCTCCTTAGTGTTCTTTAGTTTGCTATCAAAGATTTTTCGGAAACGGAGTTCATGAAAAGATTTTACTTCATTTTTTGTGTGCTTATTTATTTGTATTGCTTAACTTTCATAGTTTTTCTCCTTTCTTTTATTATGAAGCATTTTTTGAATTTTAAAATGTGGAACTGCGATTAAAACATTAACAATTTTAATTACTTTAGATAATTTTGTAGTAGATCTTTGCATCACAAAAGCATATATATATCTAAAGTGTTACTCTTTTGACACAAGGGAGAAAATATGTAAGGTCTTTGCTTAGTTTTTTTCTTCGGTGCAGTAGACGGGGTTTAGTAAGGACTATCATAGCAGATATTTGCAGTTTCAGTATATTTGCATGAACTTTAATTAAAAAATTGTAATCATTAGCTTGAAATGCGAAATAAAAATGGACTAGAAGCTCCGTCTAGAACTACACGAGCCTACTTTTCCGCATACACTAACTCCAAAATTATAATCTAGCTATTCTTCTCCCTTTCTCATTCAGCTTCACTCAGCAGTTCTTAATTACTTTAAATATATTTTTTTCAACGGTTATTTATTCACTCATCATTGCTTATTCTTTCATTCGTTCACTCAGAAATATCCTTAAAAATGCGGATCAAAAAGTTTCTTGGAAAAATAGTCTAATTTAGTTCTGGGAGAATTTCATATCTGTACATGTTCGTCATAAGATCTTTTCGATAAAGTTTGTTCCAATCAAATTCGCCAGTTAGATCAGGATTCACATAGGATTAAAACTTCACCGTAGGCGCAAATGTGAAATTCTTTTGAACTGTTCAAAAAGGAACAAAAATTGTTCAAATCAAACAATATTTCACGCAGACAGATCCTTCCAATACACTTGTTCATAGGAACCTAGATCTTATGCTCAGATTTTACACGATCTGCTTCATTTTTACCCATTGGCACTAATGTTAAGATTTTTGGAGCTCTTCAATAAAAACTAAACGAAAAATTGTCCTTGCCGAGATTTTGCAAATGCAAAAAGAAAAAATATATCTTTTGAATTGGAAAATTCCTTCAAAAGTTATTGGAGGGGGGGGGGGGAGGAGGACAGACCGACAGGCACACCTTTTTCCCCATCTCAAAACCCTTCTTTTAAATTTTTTATTTTTCAATCTTTTCTTAATTACTTCACTTATTTTTACCTTTTCCTTATTTTTAACGATATTTTTATGACACTTCAAGTCTTCTTTCATGCGGTTTTTTCTTTTCTACTTTTACAGGAAAGTAGACAAAAAATTGCTTGAACATTGAATAGAAACAGATGCTTTTGAGTTACCATTCTTATGCTCTACCAGTTTAGCTTCCCAGGCACGAACACACGCAGCAAATTTCTCCTTTTCCAATAGAACCAATAGAAGCCAAATTTCTTATAGGTTTCGTGAGAAAGTACTAAATAATATTTTAAAAAATAGCAATCCCACCAATAATATGTAATACATTAGCGATAAGTTTATCGGGAATAAATCTTAGCAATATTACTACTTCAGTATTAAAAAAGTTTTTCACTTTCGAAAATCCGAATCTTGTGGCTCAGAATGGCGTCCGTCAAGTACAGGCTGTGAACTTCAATGCAAACAGAACGAGAGCTTGGGGTTACCCTCCTGCCTTTGCCAGTAAGAGTTGGAGATGAAGGAAGGGGAGAAGGCAACGTTTAAACTGAAATTTATTTAAGATGAGATGATGCATTTTCATCCCTAATTGGGGGATTAAAGCATTTTCTCAGTTAAGTATAGTTTCACTTTTCGATCTTTTCTTTGAAAGAGGAAACATTAGCTTCAAATATTTTAAATTAACATTTGTTTTGTTTTTTTATGAAGCTTAAAAACATGTCCATATTTAAAGTTTATAGTTAGGAGTAAAACTTGACATTGGTGCCAAACATATCGGTAGAACTAGAGTTATATAACTAAAATTTAACATTTTATAATAATTGTATTGCGCAGAATCTGAACGTTGTTAAATGTATAAAACTCATGTGCTGTAAATTAATTAGGACTCCAAAGAAGCAAAAAATGTTCCTTTTGTGTTAATTTTGGTGCAACATATATATATATATATATATATATATATGTATATATAGTATGTATGCGGCCTCGGTTCTATCTAGAGATACTATTATCAAAGACATCACTTGCACAAATACCACATTTATTACAACAACGGACCAACAAATTACATTAAACATAAAAAACATAGGCATCAAACACCATCATCGTAATACATCGTTCTTTGTTCCCTCTCCTCGTCTGAATCCAATTCAATCTGATTATGCATTCCCGCGTTACACCGTACAACTCAGTAACAGTCCGCGCGCATAGTATATAGTTCAATGAGTCTACATTAGTTAATTGGGAAGATTCCCACATGAAAAGCATTACTATTTTTAGGCTATGCTGAAAAGTTCAACGCAACTTTTACGTGGGACAATGAGAAAAACTTATAGAATATTCTAAGAAGAAACATTTTTAGAAGAATCTAGAGAAGAACAATTCAGAAGTTTCAAATAGTTGCTACAAAATAATTGAACAGTTCTTGGTCTTTTCCTAAAAAAAGGTTTACAATTTATGGTGTAGCTCGCTATGTACTCCTATTTTGCACAGTATAAATACTTAATATAAATCACACAGCAAAAGAGTGGACTGTAATTTAAATTACATTTATTGAGATATTTGCGAGGCGTGTAGCTGATTCCACAACTAGACCTGATCACACTCTAACACAACTGGTCTCAGCGTATCACCCCTTTGACAAATGGAATCGTTCCCGACTGGTAGTCGCAGCTTTCGAGAATGAACGGTATATATATATATATATATATATATATATATATATATATATATTTAAAATAATTAGCTATAGATTCGCAATTAGAATTAAAAGTAGTCCGCTGGTCGTAAATGTTCCGAGAGGAAATATTATTGGAAAATAACTTACATGTTCTATAAAATAGTTCAAAGAGCTCACGAATTGTCTATCTCAATAAAGTAAAGCATAAAAGAAAATCACATAAGGTAGTTATTAGCTCTAAAAGGCAGATTATTCCTAAGTTACTTCTTTCTCTCTCTTTCCGTTGTAAAATAGATCAAGTTCTCTAGTCATAGACCTTTTCCTATCTGATGTAAATTAGTAGATTCGCTCAGATATTCTTAAAAATTGTTCACGAGTTGGAAAAATATTTTTGCCTCATATACTAAAATAGAAAGCTAATTAACTATTCGTAGATCTTCTCCACTAAAATAAGAACAGAAAATAAATCTCCTGGGCATGTCTCCATGAAATAAAGACAATGAAAAAAAAAAGAAATTATTTACAATCATAGGTATTTTTCCCATGAAATGCACAATACAAAAAGTTTCACCTTCATTTATGCTCTCTTATAAATGTACAGTGATATCTCGTTATGGCGAGTCACAATACAACTAAATTTTAGTTATAACGAAATAAATATTCAGTCCCGTTCTAAACACCATTTGGATAACTTATATTCTGTTACACAGAATTTTTTGTCACAAAAATATATTTCCCCGCTAGCTTAGAGTTCGTTGCAACGGGACTTCCCTGTGGTATAAAATTAGCTCACGCGCTCAAGAAAACAGTTTACCGGCGAAATTCAAATAAAAATTCCACTAGCGTGAAAAATACACATTAACTCACACAGGACCTCCTCCCTAACCCCAATAACATTCATAACTGAAGAAGCAAGGCTCTTTTAATTAAAACCGCGCTCGAAAAATCTCCTGATCGCGACACTAGCAAATTGTTGCCGCTCCCCACTTTCCTTATAAATATGACGCGTTTCCAGTCTAAACAAAGGAGCTTATTAATGAAGGTTCACTCGTTAGAGCAAGACTGTCATGTGCCCTGAGCCGGAGGGGACTTTTCCCACACTGGGGACAACTGGGCTCTGTTCACGCGCTCACGTGTGACTCGCGAAAAATATGCACCTACTGGGTTCGATTGGAGCGGGAGGATACGAGGTATCAGCGACAGAGAGGCAAGTCAAGTTGATTTTCTTCACCTGTTGGATGCCTTAGGAAAAATTGTAGTAAAATGCGAATAACTGATAATAAACAAACTCTTCGAAAATCGCGCTATGGTTAACAAACTAAAATTTGCAAATAACAGGACAGGAAGATTAATTATTTTATTTGTGTGGATTGAAATTAATATTGTATAGCTTTATTACACATTAAAAAAAAATTTGTTTGAGGCTATTATATCCAACAATAACTTTTTTATGTGCATTTGCGTCACATAAAAGCTTCGTTATTTTTGCTTCGATTCACTTAGAAACTTTTGTGTGCAGGGCCCGATTTACATTTTGAATGACTATAGGTCCAACTCATGTTTGGGGCCTCTCACGCAACAAAATTTTTTAAAACATACCATTCAGTATGTGTTTGTAAAACTTGCCAGTCACACCAAAATTTGGGGGCCCCCAAAGCGCAAAAACTAATTTGTTTTTCAAATGTCAAAGAGTCAGACTAACATTTGGAAGTCCCCAACGTGCAAAATGATTTTGTTTTTAAATTTCAAACTGTCAGACCAAAATGTGGGGGCCCTCAAAGTGCAAATTCCTTGTGGTTTTAAAATAATTTAATAATAGAAATTTTCTGTGAAGCAACAGAACTCTAATAGTTTGTTTTTGAAACCTGCTATTTTTAAATATTCTTCTTAAAAATTTTAAATTACAAAATAATAACAATAATA
This sequence comes from Octonoba sinensis, assembly GCA_038502835.1. NCBI lineage: Eukaryota > Metazoa > Arthropoda > Arachnida > Araneae > Uloboridae > Octonoba > Octonoba sinensis. The sequence goes on along the minus strand of CM076600.1, from coordinate 104,045,951 downwards.
ACCAAAATTAGGGGAGGCCCTTAAAGTGGGGTCCCTAGGCCCGGGCCTCACGGGCCTAATGGTAAATAAGGCCCTGTTTGCGCGTATAGTTTCTAAATATATATAGACATAAATCTTATTTTTAGCTCATTAACAATAAACTTTATAATATGCAGAGTTATGTACGTTTCTGGTAATGAAATTCACTCTTGTACGTGGTAAAGTTCAACTAAATCTCGTTTTGCGAAGCAACAATTTTGTTGTAATGTTATGTATGTTTTAGTTACAGGAAAACAATGAATATAAATAACTTTTACCTGTATCTCACTATGTGCAGTTAAACCTTTTTTATGCAATAAAATGCTTTTGAGAATAACATTGGATACACAAAAGAAGTCGCGAAGTACGGTTCTACGTTTTTCGTTTTGTACATCAAAAAGTCTCCAGTTCGGATTGTGTAAAGTCTTCATTATGAATAAAAACGCTGTTATATGTTTCATTATGCGCAGTAAAATCGCCTCTATTTACAGAGATGTGTATTTGTACCGTATTATGTAATTAAGCATTTTTTGGGGTACACTCACGGGCACTTTTATCAGTGTGCACAAGGGAAAAAGCGTTATAGACATCAATGTGGATTCGAAGCATAGATTGCCAACTGTATTTTTCATTATGTACAAAGGTGTATAATTTTTGCAGTAAAATTTCGAACGCAATTTTACAATGTATTTGGGGCGTGAGTGCTATTACAAATTATATTCACAGAGCATATAAAGGGTTGATTTGATTAAATTCCTAATTTTTTACTCTTTTTTTTTTTTTTTTTGCTACATTATTATAAAAGCAAGTGGTCGGATTAATTTAGTAGAACACCATGGTGAATTCTATGACTACAAAAACATTGAAAGACTTATAACAAAACTAGTACATTTTGTAATAGAAAGGGTCAATTATATGAAATAATATTTATGCTAACCATTATAGTCATTGAAATATTTACATTTAATGCAGCATACGAATATTTTATTGATTCATTTACTAGAAGTTATTCTCTTTCTTTGATTAATTTACTTTATAATTCATTAATTTGTGACAAACGCAAGTAAATTTCTTTCAAAAGCATACATTTTTAACGGTATTTTATAACCAAACTATCCCTGATAACTTTCATTAAAATGGATAATGATTTTACATGTTTAATTAATAATATTGTTAATAAATGCAATAATATATAGTTTTTGTTGTGGCAACAAAAGTGAGCTTAACTTAGAATATTTTACTTTGAGGCAAACATTTTTTTCCACTCAGCGCCCTCTGCAAACTTTATATAGTTAAATAATCCAATAATACAATTGTGCCAGATTACTTCAATTGACTTTTCAGGTGATTTAGCGTAACACTGGAATTGTGGACTAAAAATTGCAAATCTAAATCGGTACTCGGCTCTTAAATTTAAAATAGTTACCTAACGAATTCAATATAGCATATAGAAAAAAAGGGTTTTTTAGATCCTAGGTCATCTATCTAACATTTACTGGTAAACGAACTGAAATATTGTCAAGTTATGCCTTTAAAAAGTTTTCAAGAAACGGTTTTATCTTTTTTTTCTCCTAGAAAATTAGGATGTTTATTGATTATAATTACATCATACTTGGGAGAAAGGAACAGAAATAGGTAGTGTTGAGAAAACTTTCCGATTAAGTCGTTTCAGTTGTGGATTATATCTTGGTTTTGTGAATGTTTATTTTAAACTTTCAAAATAGAAACAACGCAAAATACTTAATAATAGAGCATCAAATACATGAGACTAAAATTTCATTTATTAAGATTTTTTTCCTCACTTACAATAGTATGTATGATTATTATTTCTAATTAAGAAATATGAACAAATTATTGTTACTTAAAAACACATCAAGAAATGGGAAGTAGCTAATGCAAGTTTTGTGTTAACATATGTAAAATGTCGGTAAAACATATAATAATTAATAAAATATGTTTTTAATTTTTAAAATTAAATTAGTACTGTTATTATTATTATTGTTATTGTCACTGTTATTTTATGAATTTAAATAAAATTATATTTAACGCATGCGTTACAATTATTTTGTTTACACATACATATAAAAAAAACTACACTAAAAGCCCTGTAAATTTGTAAAATGCTTAGCTAGTTTAATTCTTAAGTAAGAAAAGTATAAATTACACACTATTCATTTCCTTTTAACAACAGATTGTTTTAAAATAAATAGTTTGTTATTTTATAAAAATTTCTAAAACTTTCTCATGGCGTTCTCTAATAATGCATTCAAGATAAATATTCGGTACCTAAAGATAAACCACTATTCTTCTCATAAACTTTTGTCGACGATGCAGCGGAAATGTTGTTGCCATCCTGGCGAAGGAATATTTTTGGAAATGAAGTTTTAAAGAAGGCCGGGCCGATTCAATTAGGAGTTAACCGAATCTCCACGACTCGTTTCCCACAAAATGACGAGTGGAGTGAATATTTTATGGCTAATATTAAACGACGGCTGGCTTGGGGTAACTCCGAACAAGCAGTTATGAGATTTTTCTAGAGCCTCCGGAACAGAAATTCTCGAACATATAATTTTAAGAATATTTTTCCCTCTTTAACCTGTTTTATAACTTGTTTTTCATCAAGCCTTTTGTTGTTTTGTTTTTTTTTCTAAATTTTGCTTCCTTGTTTTAATCATTAGTAGTATATAGTGGTTCTTTAAATATTTTATCACGTGCGTCTATTTTGCTTTTTTTTTTTTTTCGCAGTGAAGTATAATGCATTCTCTATTTCTTTAAACTATAGATGCAAATCTTTAACTATTGATGCACATCCATCTGTTACAAATTTTTTTCATACTTATTAAAAACTGTAATTAATAACATGTAAAATTAAGCAGTTAATGTTTTATTAATGCAGTTAATTTTCGATCAGTCGTGTCTTCAATGGATATGTTGTGACTTTATAACTGAATAACAACGCGGAATACTTTTATATTTTTTTTAAATACCGTAACTATCACTCATGTTATGGTTGCAATTGCTTTGATTTTTCAAAATGTATTCAAATATTCATGCAATTGCGGTTCATAGGAGAGAGATTTCTAAACAAGATAGCCATAAATTGAAGTATGAGACTGGAGGTGCAACCGAAGTAAAGTAATTATAAATCACACTGGTTAGAAACAAGGTTTGAAACACAAAAATATTACAGCAATTCAAGTTCGTTTTACTTTCGTAAAAAAAAAGTGATTGCCTTCTTTAATTATAATAAAAAATATACCGTAAATAATGTTTACTGCATTTTAATAGCTTTCTTTTATTATTAAGCCTTATAGAGAAAATATACACCTAATCGTGGGTACTTAACATAAACTCTCATTAGAAAAATTTAGCATAAGAATAGGAAAACTCCTTCTTAGTTTGAAAATAGCAGTATCAACGTTGTTCTATGCGTGACATGGCGAAACGAATGAATAAGCGGTTCGGTAATAACAACAATGATTCGTCTTCATTTCCTTTTCGTCGTGCTCTTTTCATTCGAATTCAGAACAATGCATGGAAGAATTCGAAAGTTCCCTCTCTTCTGCAACGTCCCAAAGAGAAAGCCCATCTCCATTTCTACGAAAGCTCCCCGTATTGTTACGAGGCTCCCAATTTACGCGCTGTTAGACATTAAAGTTTATAACAAGAAGATCGCAGAGAGAGGCGCGACATGGAAAAGAATGAAGAAAAAGAAAAGAAAAGGAGAACCAAAAGAAGAAGAGGAAAATCCCGTAATGGCCCAGGTCCTAATCACGCTCCGGAGTTCGATCGGGGGACGAAATCCGGCATTACAATATTCGATTTCGTCACGCTAGGCTATCAAGCGGCCTCTCCGAACGACCGGATTACCCCCTTTACAGGACACACTCTTGTCTCGCCCGCTCTCTTCCCAACGTGACAAATTCTTCTATTTGCAGGTTTGTGGTAATTAGTGGTCTGGTCGCCGAGATTCCCCTAGGGAACCATGCCGGCGGAAACCCGGGATTGAATTCCAAACAGTTTGCAGAGGAACTCATCCGTTAAAAAGCCTCTTACGCGTTCCGCCAGTGTGTTTGTGTGAGTGTGATCCACCCTTCTTCCCTGTACTTCCGAACACAGACTGATGGAAATACCGATATGTGTGTGTTCTGCTCCTTCTTCGGTTTGCTATAACTGCTTTTGCTCTGGAACAGAAAGCAAGGAACCGGTGCATGTGCGCAGTTATTGCTCTTTTGCTTTAATTGCTATTTTAATGACAAGACTTTTCTAAAGACTGCGCACTTTCCAAACTATCCCTCTTCTAAAGAAATTAGTATTTGTTTTCCGAAACTCCTGCAAAGTAAATCTTAAAAGAAAAACATTAACTTTTAGCCACTTGTTGAACAGTTCCGAGTTTACGTCTTACGGAAGAAGTTGAATTTTTTTAATAACTTTGCTCAGTGTGAAGATAATAAACAATTATTATACTTGCAACAAAATATTACGATTTCATCGGTATGAAACAAAATAATGGTCCTAAAAATGTAATTATTTTTATATTTCTTTAAAAAGAGTAAGAATAAAGTATTAATCAAAAGCTTTTAAAATGTGCACAGTTTGAAAAATAACTAATCTATGAAAATCAGATTATTTTTCATTTTTAAATTTAACATAAATTAGGTAATCCAGAAAAGTTTCCTTTCTTCCTCTCTTTTTTCATTCCGTTTTCTGAATCTTTTATTACAGCGTTTTTTCTGTATGAATAATAACGAAAAATTTAAAAGAATAATTTAAACACTGAATTGAAATTTTAGAAAATGAGAATTCAAAAAATAATAAAATATACGCTGAAGATGACTGGAAAATGTGTGATTATTGTTGTACAAAAGTGCCCATCCTCTTTATTCTATAATATTACATTTTTCTTTAATCCTTGGGAACACGTAAACGAATTTACATATATAAATTTTTTGAATATTGTAATGTTTTAAAGAAAACGTATTGTCTAAAATAGGCTAAAATGATTTTTGTTTAAGCTAAGCTCAGACAGACGTCGTTCATTTTTCAGCGAGAATACTTTATGTAACCTGCATTATAAAAAAGATTTGTAAGCTTTAAAATTTTGAAAGATGGGTTACATTTCAATAAACAGATTCATTCCAGCCTTGATTTGAAAAGTTTTGCACCTAAGGCTCTTAGTTCTTACTTTGGAAAATTGTGAAAGTGTGTTTCCGGGTTTTTTTTACTTTGATTTACAGTAAAATTAATTTAAAGTGTTTTTTAACACCCTATAAAAACGCTCACTTTTCTGTTCTGTTCGGGTACTGAAGAAAGTGTTTTCAAATAATCCCACAATATTATGATGTAGTCGCTATCAAAAGTGCCGAATTTTGACATCAATGTTTTTTGTATTACAACGAGGTCATTGCATGGAATTTTAAACGCGGCATTTTAAAATATATGAAAAAATATGGTGATCGGTATATGGCACAAAACTCAATTCTGTTGATAAATCTGATGCTTATTTAGAAAAAATGGCTTACTGTAAAGACTTTCAAGAATGTTTCAATGCATGTTTTCCATTTTACTTCCCATGTGCTGACTGAAAACTGATTTCCCAAGGGAAGTTTGAAATTTGTCAAGTACATCCAGAAGCAAAGATTTTAAGAACCTTATTACAAGCACGTTTCATTTAATATTTATGGCAATAAAGAACACTATTTTGCGTAAAATAATCTATCAAATAAAGCCAATATCCTTTTTTAAGCTGTTTTGTTTAGAGATCTTGATATAGTTATAAGCAGTGCCTCTAGTTCACAGTGTGATTGTCATGAAATAAAAATAATTGAACTTATTACTGTCAACAAATTCTTCACTTGCATGCGAAAATCCTAGATTAAAAGGTTTCAACCCAAAAATAATCACAAACAAAAATGTATGAATTTTAAAAACATCCAAAAGCAAAACGAATTACAAACTTAGTTGTTGACAGATAAAAGAATTGTGTGGGTGATTTTTAAATGATGTTCAAATAACTAAAGAATAAAAAAGTAGAAATGAAAAGCTTAATTTATTAAAAAGACAAAGTATTCATTAAGATTGTTATTGTTTGTAATAAGAAATCAGAACACTAAAAAAAATTATCTGAGTACCGAATAGCTATTTTCAGCTATTAAAGTTTTAGCTAAAATCTCATGCATCTTTGATGCATGGGAACCAGTGATGTACAATCAAGTGCTTTTGCAATAAAAAAAATTAAGTTATTAAAATATTCTTTAAAATCTTATTTTCAGACACAAATAGTGTTTTCAGAATAAAATTCGAATTTTTTAAAAGTGTTTTCCTAAATACCATTGAGTATGAAAACGGCGTATGCTATTGTTGACGCAAGCAGAACGAAGTGCTTCTGTTAATATCAATTCGATAACTCTGCGAATTCGGATTGTTGAATTTAAGATGTAACGTGTTAAAAATACGAAAGGAAATATTACAAAAAATGTCTTTTAAACTTTTTTTACTAATACTTTTTTTAATAATTATTATAAAAGGTTCTTTTCTTCTTCCTTTTTTACATTTATCCTCAAGTAGTGGTTAATCTCATGTATTTTTTCCCTAGTTAAAAAATAAAACGACGCCACAGTTTTCACAATTCACAATTCTGCGGTTCGCACAGTTCTCACAGTTCTGCGGGCGCTATATGTAAACATATTTTTGCCAATATGTAAATACATACAGAGAGAGAGAGAGAGAGAGAGAGGGAGGGAGATCGATAAAGGAAAAGACGATCGGAAAAGACGAATCATGTATGAATAGTTAAACGTTTTACATACAAAAGCAAAACGCTAATGTTCCTGTTACATTTAATGCGCCACTAAATTTCAAACACAGCTAAATAAGGCCTTGATCAAGCATACATTACAATTATCATGATATATATGTTTTGTTATTTTCATGCATATGGTTTTTATCAAATTAGACAAATTAATTAAAATTACAAGCTTGTAATAGCGTGATAAATACTTCAGGAGACTTGGTATTTATAAATCAATATGGACTAAATGCAAGAAATTTCTGGTTCCTTGTATTTGTAATAAGATATTGAAGTTTCAGTACATCCGAGTCTATTGATTCATCCATGTAGTCTCATGAAAAATCAATCGTTCTTAATTTTGTGATTGCTTAATTGGCATCCGTCATCCTTCTAGCCAGTTCCAATACTTCACACCACAATTCTCTAGTTACAGTATTGGAAATTAGTAGATAGTTTAATTCCTTAAAGAAATGCTAATTTCGATAAAAAATATTTTTCTTTTCAAATGATTTACACAGATGCTGACGTTGGGAAAAAATAATACAGTTGAACTTTCTTAATACGAACACGGTTAATACGAAATCACGGCTACTAAAACGAACAATTTGTTCATTAAGTTTGGTATACTATTTAATTACACTAAATATCTCACGCATATTACTGTAAAGACGTTCAAGAACATGTTTCAATGCATGTTTTCCATTTTACTTCCCATGTGCTGACTGAAAACTGATTTACCAAGGGAATACAAATTTCGGCTAAGACGAACACAACTTCTAACCTATTCATGAAAAATTTTTTCAGTTGCATATAATTACTTTTTTAGAAATTGTTGATTATTTTCAGTCATCGTAAACCACCAAGTACAAATGGCACAAGGCGTTTTGCGCTGAGACATGTGTCGATAAAATTTTATGTACCTAAAAAACAACTAACCATTAAGAATTTTTTCCAAAATTGTTAAATTTTAAAAGATAAGTTCACTTTTTGTCAATGTACTAGTAAGATTTAAGAGTGTATATTAGTAAAAAAAATCATTTGTTTTCACTATTTATTTTACTTTGTATTATAAATAGTAGTAATTATTTTAAAAATATAAACATGCATTTCTAATACTTTTTTTTTTTTATTTTACTTATTCACGGCTGTTACGAATAACGGCTAATACGAACAAATTCGCGAATATTCGGCATTTCGTATTAAGCGAGTTCAACTGTATCTTCTAAATGGGAAATTATAGATTATTAAAAATTATTCTTCTCTATAATGCAATATATAGCAACTTTGCCGTTTAAGATTTCATTTAAAATTTAAGATAGAGCTTCAATTTATACTATTCGCAGAAATAATTTCCTAAAAATTAGACATATTAGTTGGATCTACTTAATTTAAAATGTCAGCAGATATAATTATTTAAGATTCTTATTTGTTAGTTGAAACTATTCAATAAGTGCGTGTCCGCCTAGGCTCGTACGCACACGTGACCATAAAAGGAGTAATAAGGGAATAATCATCCTCATTTTAATCATTTTATTCTTTCTCTCCCGTTTCTATCTCTCTCTTCTAACATAACGTTTAAATTTTTTTACTGAAAATATTTTTTGCATACTAATGATACTTTTTACTTAACAAAAAATTTGACAAGTCTATTATAAGAATATTTCAAATAAAACAATTTGCAACAGGCTTCTATATCGGTTTTCTTTATGACAATTCTTTCCTAAACTCAAATATCTCTCGAGGCCAACTTTGATCTGTTCTACCACGGTGAGAACTCATAATCTGACCTCAAATCGTTGAAAGGTACAATGGAACCGGTCCTTATTGTGGTTTGGCAGAGCCCAAAGTTTGAACTGTACATTTCGAGAACCTCATATTTCAGCAACCTATAGCTAAATTAAAATTAGACACTTTTTTTGGCCTGTAGACCAGTGAAATATAGTTACAACAGATGGCTTATGCATGATGATTCGCAAAATTTTCCATCAGTTAGTTATGTTTCCACCAGAGGATATGTGTCCTGTAACGTGAATATCAAACCGTTACAGCATAAAGAGTGGGAGGGAGGATAACGAATACTGTACATCAGTGTCCGTCATGAGAACCATGGTGTACAGTGATGGCTGGAGAATAACTACAGCAATGGGGTCAGAGTCAGGAAAAGGTTTAGGAGAGGAAGAGGGAAATTAAAACTTATTTTTATATACTCATTTCTAAACTTCACAAAACGGAAGTGGCCCCGTAACATGATCTGACAACAGGTCCCAGTAATAAGTCCGGAAGCCATGCTGTACATCAAGCAACCAGTGAGCTTATTATATTTAACGGTATAAGAATAATCCAGCATTTTGTCATTATGGAACACTTTTGAAAAGCTTGAACTTTTGGACCTCTTGCGCACTCATTGTGAACATCACTCAGCAAAAAAAAAAAAAAATCTGATGCTTAGAAACTTGTTTTGCCACGAAACGTTGCGAAGGTGTAACACCATTCCTGCAATGTATCGTTACTGTTGACAGTTGGCTAAATAAAAGGGAAACATTTAAAAAAGGGAGCAAAACCTAAATTGTATACGAAAAAAATTTCGGCTGCTGGAGAAGTATGCACGCACACACACACACATACACTGCAAATAATAATAATGTATTTTGCTAGCAGTTTGCCGATTGATATCAAAAATTACGAGCAGCATAACCATCTCTGGTGAATCGTGCATGTCCAACTTTCCTCCATCATTCATTCACATCTGTTTTAACACAAAAAGTTTAAGACTTAGGAGAACCAGGCTACCCCTTATCCCGTCGCATTCACTCCAATAAGTTTCTGTGCATTTTGCTATTTGAACGATTTCCCGCGGGGCACGTGGCTTACTGACGGATGTGCTCATTAATTGAACCACAAAATTTATTAAACGATATGATGCTGAGTTCTGACAACACATTGGATAGAATGTACTGCTAATGAAGGAAAATATCTCCTTTGAAGATATTTTATATTTCATTTCTTTATTTTAATGCTTTCTTTTCTTCCCATAAAAATCGGTCAGTATTTATGAATCTATTTCATCAAAAACTTTAACGCGCAAATTCACTATGGAAAATTTGAAAAATTAATCGCTCTACGTTTTCTCAGCAGAACCTAAGTAATCATGTTTTGGTTCTTTGGAATCTTCTGGGGAAAAAATATGAAAAGGAAGTTTTTTAATTTTCCACAACCATTTTTGCTTCTTAAAGCACATCGGTTAATAAGAGTTGTAACAGGAAGCTGTCTCATTGCTATCGTCACAGAGTACTTCGCGTGAATCGATTTGAAAGTAAATAACACAACTTGATCGGACTAAGCTCAGTATTTAATAAGGCAGGAGAAACTATGAAAAGAAAAACTTTTTCATTGCTCTCGCAGCTAATCGTCACTCGAGAACATTAACCCCCACACTTGTAGCCAACCACCTATACGTCCATTATGTGAAAAGCCAAAGGGTTCACTCCAGAACTTAGGGTAGAAAAAGCAAAAGAACTCTGTCACTGGCGTCACTTTCTTTTATTCTGTTTCGTTTCTTTCCCCTGAGGGTTTCTTTTTTTTCTTCTGCCTCTGTTGGAGTGGGTAAGAGCTGGGCCGAACCTAATGGCAAATTCGATACCTCTCGGCGAATAGGGGACCCTTTTTGCCTGGCAACAGGTGGCTCGGCAGTGTGTGTTTTCATCGAAAAAGATTAATCTAAAGAGATTAATGTTTGCGGCGATTTGGGTGTAAAAAGAGTCCACTCCTCCCCCAGCACTACTTTACTCAAAAAACTATACACAAAAACTAAATCGCTGCACAGTTTTTCTGCCGAATTCACTTTTTGCGGAAGAGTAATAAAAGAGTAAATCTCAATCCTGAAGTCATCTAGTCGATCAGAAATTTTGATCTGAAATTTATTTACGCATCAATTGACGATATTGCTTTTGATTTTCATTTCTTGGACTTTTGTAGAATTATATGAGTTCGAACATATGGAAAAATATCAGAAAAGGTGCAAAATTTTCAAAGTAACAATATCTTGAATAATTTAAATGAAGTTAATGGGTTGAACATACAGTGCTTTTTAATAAAAAAAAAGTTTGCCATTCTATCATTAACTGTTCTTTGTTAAAGAATAAAAGCTAATCAAGCTTTAGCTGATTAAATTTGTCATGATATGATTAGCTAGCTATACTGAGTTGAAATAGGCCAATGATGGTGACTCTAGTCATAATAAAACACTAAAATAAGATTTATTATTACTCTTATTATTATTATTATTTGAAGCATATACATATAAAACATGCTTATATCCAGTGAGGATATTTATTATTTTTTAAATCTGCTTTATAATAAAGCAATATTACATTTAAAAACTTTATGGATCTGTGCTTTAATACACTTTAGGAAATGGGAGGTCAAATGGACAATGGCAGGACAAAAATAGTAAGAAACGCAATTCTTAGTTATTAATTAACTCTTAGTTGTTAGAGGATACAAGGCACGTGCAAGGTTTTCACTGCTAAGGCAGTCAGATTGTAAAGAAAACATATGTAGGGGAATAAGGGGGCAAAGTGAAATAATTAAGATAAATTACATTTTTCAAAACGAACAAAAATTTGAAATTTATTTTGAGAATAACAATACATAAAAAGATAATTATGAATTTTATAATAGAACTTGCATTGAAATATTATTTTTTACTTTAGGCAGTAAATTGGTTCATTAAAGTAAAGGTGGAAAATTTTTATTTTACACCGTGTACGTGGCAATTCTTATATTCTCCGCCCTTTCCATTCGTATGTCACCTTATGGTAGTAGAGACAGCACGTATTGATTCATATTTACGAGTACAGAGGGATTTAAATAATTTTTTATTAAACAAGAATAACTAAAATGAACGGGATTGATAAAACGGGCGAATGAGTAAAGGACTTAATGAATGTTAAAAAAAAAAAAGATAAATTAAATGAACGAATGAAAAATCTACTTACTAAATGAAGAAGTAAATGAATTAATAATTGAATGAATGAATAAATGAACGACAAATTTAGTTATGTGATGACAGGTGTAGGGACAAAGTGAAATAAAATACTACCTTAATTTGCCCCACATGCGCATTACCAATTGTACTAAACATTTGACAACAAAACAAGCCTGATATAGAATAAATTAAAATAAATTCATTCTTTAAACAACATCGATACTTTAAAACATAATTTTTGAAGCCGATGCAAAATTATGATGTATATATATATATATATTTTTTTATATATATTCTTAAATCACTTACAAATTTAAATGGCTCATATTTCGGTTTAATTTAGTAATAAATGTAGATGTGGAAAAAATGTTTGTGTAAAGTATTATATAAAACGTATGTTGACTTAATTTATATTTATTAAGATTTTTTTTCAAATTGAAAAAATCATGCATTTGCGCCAATAACTTGGGATGTTTCATTGTCGCATTCTGCTGAAGCAAGTAAGTGTTTCACTGCTAAGATTATCGTATCGTAAAGAAAACATATGTACAGAATTTCTATTGGTTGCAATTGCAAGATGTGTTCACAGTTGTAGCTAAAAATTAAATATTAAATGCTAAGAACTGTTGCTTGGTAAAGTTTTTATTAATAATCTTTATACTAAAATAATTAATTTCTTCAAAAATTTAACTGGTGTTTGTTGAGGAATGACTGTTTTTGAGTCACACGCTTTTCAATGCGAATATTGGCGAAATTTTGAAAATGTACTAACTATCGTTGCGTAATATAATCTGCAGTCTAATCATCAGAAGGCGGTCGCAAGCTACCAAAGAAAAAAAAAATCCCGCTAGCCTGTAGTAGCTCGCGATCGACAGTTTGGCCACCACTGACTCAGAATGAAGCCCACAACAGAAAGCAATGCTGAAGCAAATGAAATGGGTAACGTGTACAGGAAAAAAGCAAATATTAGTAGATTTATTTATGGATTTTCAGATTAAAAAAAGGGCATAAATCTGACATAATATTACTTTTAAAGTGAAAAAAAGATTAAGTATAGAAAAAATTCAACGGTGAAAGTCAATTCAAAATTGAACGGTGAAAAATCGGTGAAAGTCACGCTGAAATAAACTAATGTCCGCAAACTAAATGGCCTCTTTTCTTTCTTTTCCAGCAAGTCTAAATACTACCTTCCGGTGAGACATCTGCGTAATTCAATTCACAAGTCTCTAAAAGATGTGGTTACCATGTAAGTCGTCACCAGGCATCATGTTTCTGTCCAACCAAAATTTAGTACAGATCTATAAATGTGCTGATCACTGAAAAATGCTCCATTTCGCTATTAGCATCAAGTTGAAGATTCAACGCAGAACAAAAATAAAAATTAGAAAGTGTGTCCCTTAAGTTGATTATATGGGCTCTTTTGGAGATTTTCCCCCTCACGGCCATTTTCATTCTAGTCAACACTAGTTTTGTCATTAAAAATACTTTTCCTACAGTGTTAAAAATTCTGGTTCAACGTTTCATAAAAATGGTGAAATTTAGCTGCCACCAATATTTGATACTAAGTTAAACCATATTCATGGTGAAACTACACTATCATAATGGTTCAACTTAGTACTAAATGTTGGTTGTTGCTAAATTTCACCATTTTATGGTGAAGCTCGAACTAGAATTTTTAAAAGCGTATATGCAAACTAGCAGACATGCTGTTATATCATTACTATAATTCAATAGAGTTTTATATTACCATATGTCTTTCGTTGATAAAAATGAAATTACTTGCCGATTTTCTCTCATTTTAGGGCTACATGGTTTTAACGTAATTTCAATTGAACGGCAGGTGTAGTATTCCATTCCTGAAGTCCATGATTTTATTGCATGAGTTTGTCATCATAAGTATATATGCTGATAACTTTTCTTCATTTATGTACCACGTGTAATTTTTTTTTCATCACTGTTAAAAGCCGGGTTTAATTTTACATTTTACAATTTGAAAAAAGTATCACCAAGCGGGATGTAAGAAAGAGTAAGCAAGCAAAAGGGTTAGGGGTGATGAGAAACAAGCATGAAACAAAAGAGAAAGGAGAAGAAAGGAAAGAAAAAGAGAGATAAAAAAGAGAGAAGCGACTCACTGTCGGAAGAGCCCTCTCCGCTGGTGATTTCGGCCTGGCCCTGCTCTCTGGTTTTCATTGCGCATCTGATACTCTGCAATGAGACAAGAGAGCAAGTCTCAGTGCCAAGATTAGCATTACACAAAAAAGCACAATTCTTAATATCATCAAAAAATGAAAGAGAGAGAGAGAGCACAAAAATATTTAAAAGAGTATTCAAAGTTAAGCAAAAATTTATAAGCCGTTTCACAGTTAGAAAATACAAGACAAAGAATACAGATACATAAGAATTGTACTTTGGGGAGGGAAAAACTATGGAAGAGATTCACAGAGCGTAATCAGAGCTAGTTAACAAAAAGATAAATTTAATTCGTGAAAATAATGAGACACATAAATAGACTGATCATATGACGATGCTCAAAAGAGAAGTCAAGTCTTATAAAGAATCTCCTAGCATAAAATAGAAGGGGATTGCCAAAGTTGCCTTTTCGTGGAGACAAATAAGGAAATATTCCGGAACTATCACAGAAATTTTTAGTGAAATCCATATAGATTTTGAGAATGTCATAAAGCACATTGTGTTGAGCCTAGTTTAAGCGTTGTCATTATGTGTTATATTTATTTTTCACTTTACAGTAACTTGGATAATAATAACAGTTTCAATAACATGTTATGAAGAATTAATTTTATCCGTTAATTTTGTATTAATAAGTAATGAAATATAGTATGAGAAATATTGTAACTAGTTTGATGTGCATCGCGAAAATTTATCAGCGATATGTTTTTGAGATATTATAAATGTACATCTTCCTTCTCTTTTAGTTTCAGGTCACAAGAAATAGTAATATTTAGTCGATAAAATTTATTGGTAAAATATTAAATCATTCAAGTAGTTCCTATCAACAGTCGAAGATGGCCATGAAGCTACGGGAAAAATTAGGCAGAATGGCTGCCAAGTTTGCATTTTTATCTTTATAATTTAGTTAATAATTTCTAAATGCTTTTCATTGAGAACAGAGTCGAACAATTTATTCTAAATTCACAATTTTAGTTACTCGTTCCATTTATTCATTTAGTTGCGATGAAAAACTAAATAAATATATAATAAATAAATAATTGAAAAGCCCACGGCACTGCGATATTTTTGATATCCGCATCATCATAAATAGTAGAAGTATATGGTAGTAATATTAAAAAGGTATGTACCTTCATTTTGCTTTGTTAGATTAAATTATTATGAAAAATGAGAGATGAAGCAAAGTTATTGACGATAAAATGCATCCCAGGGACTTTAATTTTTTTAAAAAGCGTAAAATTATAAAAGCATACAATATTTTGTTAGAAAATTACGAAGAAGAACAACGTGGAAGCATTAGTTTTCATTAATTCAGTGCACGCGAAAAATTAGTGAGTAAATTATTTCTTTCTCTTACTTCACACCGCAGCTAAAAATTTGTTGCCAATGCTCCACTTGTTCTTCTTTGTAGCCAGAAGGAAACATGAAAATCAGAGACAAAATATTCGAACACAAGAAAAGAAGAAAAAGGCATTACAAAGCCAAAGTGATAACAGTAGTGAATATATAAATAAGCAAATAAAGAAACAACGCAGACGTAAAAGAAATCATGAGTTCAGAAAATTATAGTTAAATCACTCAAAATCATTAATGTATGATAGGTATACATAAGCTATTAAGATCATCTTCTAATAATTACAGTGTACCGCATTTAAAAACGATTTCAAAGTCGATAAACTATTTTAAAAAACCATTCATTAAAATAATATTAACAGCGTACTTTTATGAATGGTGTCAATTATTTAGCTAGCTGTTATTTTAAAGCATTGAGTTAATAGGAAACAGCATTTCACGCTGAGGTTCAATCGCAGCTAAAGTGATGCATTTCGATGCAATACACATCCACTATTGCACACACATAAGTAAATTGATGAGGGGAAGGATGGGAAAACTATCCCGATTTTAATTTAAAGGAATTCATGAGTAATTTACAAATAATAAAGTGAAACCAAAATAAATAGACAATACTGCCTCGAAAAAAAGATCGACTCAATTGATTTCTCAAACTGAATAAACGATTGAATTTTAAAATGAAAATTTTATACTTTTCAAAGATAGTATTAGTGGAGTGACTATATAAGATACTAAATGCAAAAAAAAAAAAAACTTTTTAATTTTTACTCCTATGCTTATTAGAAAGGAAAGAAGAAGAAAGGAGAGATAAAAGAAATTGACAATAAAAACATCTAAACTTGGTATACATTGCAGAAAAATATAGGAATAATTCATTTCGACATTATTGGTCTTACATATTCAATCAAATTCTATGCAGGAATTTGTTTTTCTCGTTCAAAAATTGTATGCATATAAACATGCCAAAAGTTCCTGAATAGTAAGTTTAATTGCCCGCAATCAGACATAAACACGTTCTTAAGAAAGAGGCATCCTTGAAAGAAACACGGGGTTTATTTATTTATTTACTTATTGTGGGAGGAGGGATAAAAAGTAGCCGTTATAATTCAGAAAAAAAAAAAAACAAGCAATTTATTCAACTCTTTCCCCAAAATAATTTTTTGACTTTTAGAATATCAAAGGAAGGAAAAAGAAAGGAAAGAAAGAAAAGCTTTTTCGTTTTCTTTTTTCCTTTATAATCGTTAAAAAAGTCACAACAACGGAAAAAGAAACGTCTAAGAGTATGACAAAAAAGTAGGGACACTTTTAATCAACCCTTTCATTTGAGATCAAATCGAGAATTTGGGAAAAAATAAATAAAACGAATCCCGTGAAATGATTTGAAAGTAGGACGCTACGTCCCAGTTTATTGCGACGTCCGCTTTCTCTCGCAGGACATCGTGCGTCAGTGCGTCCACCAAAGATATCGACACCGTATCGACGTCTTCTGTCCACTCTCCTGACAATGCGAGCCGGTGGATGTCACTCGCTTGTCACCTCAACAAGTAGGACCGCCTCCTATATAGCTCCCCTTTAAACATTTGTTCCGCTATTTTTACGCTTCCTCGAAGACATGACTGCAGAACGCTTCTGTTTTCTTGGGGCTATGTCTTTTCTTTTAGCTGCTTTGCACGCTTGACGTGCAGGGGTGTAGAGGTTTGATGTTGTGCAAATAGATACGAAGAGGCAGAAAAAATGTTTGTATTGGTAACTCTTTTTGTTTTCGCGTGTAAACCATGCTTTTAGCCCAGAAGAAAACTTCTAGCAATTGTTATTGAATAAAAACTTTCACTTTTACTGTTCATTGCCACGCCCCATCCAGCAGTTTACAATAAACATAATAATTTATTAAATTTAGAGCTCGTAAAGAAAAAAAAAATCCTCAATCACGAGTGTCGTAATATTTTTTACTCCATGAGAAAGTTTTAGAATTTTTTACAGGATTGATAAAAAAAGTAGACATTTTAATTCCACACAGAAATGATTTCCTTGTAATTCATTTGTTGCATTAATATTTCTTCATTCATTCCTATTTAATGACACTTTTTCAGTTGTCATTAACTAGGATCATTAATTATTCGACATTTGGTATCCTAAATCTTCTAACTTTTCCACAATTTTTTTTTTTTTCTTAACAATATCATATGCTTAAAGCCAGATTTCTTGTTCTGATTGCTTTTTTCCCCAAGGGCAGATGTACTAGATACATATAGTTCAATTTCTTCTTTAACAAGCAGAATGAATGAGAATTTTTTTTCCTAAAAGGAGCTGCGGTATTGGTCCTCAACAATTGCAGAACCCAGTAATTGGTACCATCTCTTTCAGGCGCACCACAATGAGTGTGGTACCTTCGCCGCATGAAAATTTTGACGTTCAGTTGCCGGAGTAGAATAGCGCCGACGTAGTTATGCGTGTCGTAAGAGGCGACTAAAATAGCACTATCCGATCCGGGTGACGTAAGCAGAGCTCCCACTGCCTTAACACAATTTGTAGCAGCTTTTGGAGCAAGTAAAATGTTCTTTTTGTATCAGTTTGGAGCAGAAGAATTTAACTTTTGTATCAGTTTGGAGCAAAAGAAATTGACTTTTGTATCAGTTTAGGAGCAGGAAATATCAAATTTGTACCATTTTTTGAGGATTTTGTTCTTTATTTTTTTAAATATTAAATGGCTGTTTTAAAGCGATGTCATTTTCATACATCAAGGGTAAGAGCAGTTTTAAGTCTTCAAAATGATAGAAAATGTAAATGTCAGTCATCCTTCAAAAACTGAATTAGATTATTTCAAAAACTGGATTATTTTTATATTTCTTATAAGAAATTATTCATAACCTATTCAAAAAGTGAGACTAATTAAATCTATAACCCTTATAAAGGTGTTTTTCAATACTTTTCTCAAGAAAGATTATTTAAAAAAATGTTTTGTTGTTTTTTTTTCTTCTTCTAATGATTAAGAATACCTGGAAGAAAGCTAAAAATTTTCTTCTTTTCAAAAATCATTACGTTCTCTGTTTTTTGTTTAATAGCTAAAACACTATTCTTGCAAAAAAATAAGCAAAAACTAACTAATATGAAAGGTTAAATTAGTTAAAACTATTTATCATTAATTAAAATTTGTTTTTTAAATGGTACTTATTTAGGTATAACCATTGTGATTATAGTAACAGTAAAATTTTGAATGAATTAAATATAATTTCATATTTTATCAAAAAATATATTTGAACTCGATCCTATTTTCTACCTGCAGTAATATTTAATATTTTTCTGATTAAGAAATATTCCTTTAAATTTCAATCTTAAATGCTCACTTAGATGCTTTGGAAGTAATTAATGACACCAAAAGTAAATTGCTGGGTTTCATAATTTTGCAGCAAGAAAATTCAAGAACCAAGTTGTATTTTTCAGTTCTATAATAGAAAGGCAAAATGTATTTCTTATTATAGGTTGATAATTTAATGTCTGATGATTTTTTTTCTAACAATTTATCTTTACATCTTTCAAAAATTGTGTAATAGTTACAATTGAATTTTAAGAGTCCTATGGTTACAGCAATTGGATGCTGAAAGAAACTAAATTGAATTAACCCTTTATCTACTGCATTATGATCTGCAGTATTTTTTTTATTTTTTTTACAGAAATAGTTTGTCTATATATTTACACTAAAAATTAAGGGATTTACATAAATAAAATGATCAATATATAAGTATTTATTTCTTTACAGCTAATAAATGCCATAGAGTATTTAACCTGTGCAATTAATTACATACACTTTTTAAGAGGGCTGCAAAAAAGCCGGCTTTTTTTAAAAAAGGCCAGACCGGCCGGCTTTTATTAAAAAAGACCGGTCTTTTTTAAAAAGGCCGGTCTTTATTGGCCTTTTTCAATTAGATACAATACTATTTACTATTTACAGCTATACTATGTCCATTTATGTTGCTATTGGTAATTTGTGTAAAATGAAGCTAAAATCTTTTTTTTGATGGAGTTAATTTAAAATTAGATTCAGAATTATTTTGTTACACAACCTGAATGCATTTTACAATACTGATTACCGTTTTCGTGTTTGTGTGCTTAATTTTGTGAGACACTCTCATTAAACTCTTGCCTAATATTATAGCTATACAGAATCTATTTTTTTCAACACAAAAGGAAATTAAAGCCAGGTTGGGAGAGGAATCAAATTTGGTTTCTTCTATAGTCGAGCACAATACCTTATCTTAATACATATGAAAAGCTATCCTACTACAGATTCAAGTACGTACTTCTCACTTAAAATTGATATTTTACTGTTAAGAATTTAGTTACTTTAAAATATTTCAGAATACTGAAACTTGCAATAAAGAACTATATTAATTAATTTTTTTCTACCGTCTATTTTACACTACAAACAAAAAAGTCTTTTACTCAAGGCGAGGAGAGTATGAAAAACAGTGATTTGAAGTACATCCTTTCCTTTAACAAAATACTACCTAAATAATCCTAATTAGCTAAACTAGTGTTTACCTACAGCACTATGTCAAAAATTTAAAAGAAGTCGTCTGTGGTGAGTAGTTGGCTCGCTTTTATGTAAGGATTTATATATATATATATATATATAGATAGATAACATTAAAAAATTTTAAGATGAATATCATTCAAGTGCAATTTAACGTTGACCAGCTGGTCTGCTTCAAGATGGACATCTTTTATTTTATGCAATTTGTTTGACAAATAGCTTTTATTTTTATCTGGATCAGAGAACTAGTTAAGGTTCTGAAAAAGTTTTAAAAATATAGGTGCTTTAAAATATACAAAAGATTATGAGTTAAAGACTAAGGCAAATGATTGGTAATCTTTAATTCATATAGTAGTGTCAAATGAACTTTTGAATTCTTAGTAAAAATCTTTGAAAATAAATCGTTTAAATTGCATTGAATCTAAAAAAAATTCTAATAAGCAGCACTTTCTCTTTGCTATTTCTGTAATGTGTCATTCTATTAAATAATTTTCCTTCTTATTTCAAGTATTTTACTATTGCAGTAATAATTTAATTGTGTAAATGATATAAATGTAATTTTTTATTCAATATTTTTTTGGAAAAAAAAATTTAACATATTTTTTAATAAAAGCCGGCTTTTATCAAAAAAAGCTGGCCTTTTTTAAGCGGTTTAAACCAAAAAAAGCAGGCCGGCTTTTTTTGGCCCGGCTAAAATCCGGAAGCCCTGCTTTTTAATCCAAATATTTCGTCAAATAGTTTTTAAAGTTCTTAACTAACACATTTTTAAAAATCAGTGACTTGATTCTTGAATTTTACTACTTTTCTGGAGCGAAACTCTAAGGGAGCAATCTGAACAAAATGGAAGTTCAAAACACAGCATCGGTTTCAAAACTATCTATGTTCATTTCCTCGCTAAAATACTCTTTATAGAACCCTTGTTGATATGTATCCTGAAAAAAGGGAATGTAAAGACTGTCCCGGCAAAGTAACATCAGAATATTGGTAAAAATGGTTGCTGGGATGGAATTTATAGAGAATGGTACTTATAAGTACCGTCGGTAGATAAAGGGTTAAAAGAAAGAGGAAATGCATGATAATTTCATAACTTTCAAATCTAGTTAAAAAATTGAAACTTTAAGCAAGAGTACTTTTATGAGGTCGTTCATCCACAACAATTTTCTATTTCTTCTAATAATATTGCTTAACACATTTGCTAAAGATCATCAATTCATTAAGATATACATGGTTTTTTTAATGATTTTCTAACTTAACTAATTTTTTTTCTTATTTTGTTCTTTATATTTATCTTTTTTAATTGCTTGTGGTTATATGATATAGATTATAGAGCTTCAAAATGAACTGCAATTGTAGATTAAATTGAAAGTAATAGAAAAAGCTGCAAGATTTTTCAAATGATTGATAATTAACCCGAAACAGCGTTTTGAAATTTTTTTTCTATGCAATTCAATGTTTAATTTCGCAGCGTTTGAAAGTCTATCTCTAAACACTTTCGGGAACAAATATATTTTTTCAAACAATGTTTTTATTTAAAATAAAAATACATTTTATTTATTTACTTTGAGAAGAGACATTATAAATAGTTGAAATGAAAAAAATCCGATTTTTGTAGCGGATGCAAAAAGATTGTAAAACGCATGCACTCCTTTGCTTGAACGTGGAAAGTAGGCTTAAGGAATTTTTAAGAATTGTTATAATGGAGCAATAATCTTTTAAACATCTGTTCTGCTATTGATTTTTCACATTGATTAGTATTTCCTAAACATTAGAATAGAAAACACAAAGTGCACTGAGGAAAAACGCAAAGTTTATTTTTTTTCCACGTTCCATGAAATTTTAAACTTTTTTATCTATTTCAAGAAAAACTTACTAAATAAAATGTTCAACACAAATAGTGATAAGAGGAATTATTTTTCTCTATATAATACTACAAAATATTAGAAATCGTCTCACTGTTTTTTCTACAAGCGTGGGATACATCGCTCATTCTGCTCAATTTTCTCATCCATACTTGATGTTCTTACGAGAGGGTAGAGCTACTATTCATTAATAAACTGCTTCAAAGGTAAAAAATTAGTTGACTAAAGGAAAAATAACGAATGATGCCGATTTTAAGGGGAAAAAAATATAATATCTATTTCTTCGATTTTTTAACGAAAATCGCGATTTGGCGCAAATTTTCCAAAAAAAAACGCATTTTGTAGCAGCATGTAGCAGAAAAATCGTTTTGGCGAGTTTTGCGCAATTGGCGCAGCCGTGGGTGCCCTGCGTAAGGCTTACTTTGTAGTATGACTATGGCCCCGGGTCGGTAAAACAGGTAGGCAACGCTCTGCCAGCCCAGCCCTTTATGGCCGGTGCTGGTTGTCAAGTGTCTAGAGAGTTTGTGGGGAGAGCAGGAGGATGGCGCTGCGGCCGCACCCCCTCGTATTGGGGGTAGTCTGTGAAACCGAAAAGGTATAGACAGTATGGCCGTAGTTAGCTTTGATTACCACTAGATGGCGGTACCTGAGCTCTCATTGATGCATTATGCACTAGGAATTTCATTTGGCCGAGAGTATCCATGCCAAACGGATACTCAAGGGATCTTTAACATGCCGCATAATCATACGATATGGACGCAGACGATTTTCTGCCTCTTGAAAATCCACCGACTTGGGCCAGGTTTGAACCTGCGATCTTGGGCATACGAGACCTGCGTCTTACCACTACGGCACCCTGTCGGCGGAATGAGAAAATAAAGCAGCAAAGTGAGCAATGCTAAAAGTGTAGAAGAAAATTGGAGATTGAATACAATTAAGATAGATGTACCAGATGAAGAGATTTGATCTATATGGAAATTAATGCTTTACAATTTTTTTCAATGTAAATAGGATTTTTCAACTAATTAAATTATTGAAGAGGTTTAATGAATTTAATTGTGAAATAAATGAAAAATCGGTAATACAGCTAAAAAATATGCAAATGGAAGTAATTAGCAAACAAGTATAAAAAGTAACTAGCAAATAAGTACAGGAAGCAACTAGCAAATAGGTACAAGAAATAACTAGCAAATAGGTAGTTAAATGGAACAATCCACATTGCCTCAGGCTTAAGTGGAATAAAGCATTCCGATAGATTACACTATTGCTCACTGTGTTCGAAATTTAAAAGCACAGTAGAACGAATTCTTAAGATAGTTATTACAGTTTATCGAAAATTTTCGCAAAAAAATGCAATCAATAGACATAATGAAGTTATAAATAAATAAGAATACAGATAAATAGCAATTTTCACAGTACGATTTAATTATTTTCTCTAATTAATTACCACACATTTCTTTTAATCTTATTGTTCACCTGTATGCATGTTACCTTTGACGTTCATTAGTTTGAGAAATTTTATTGTGAACATCGATAATTTTCTTATCAAAACCTTATAGAATGTAAGAAAATAAGACATCGTATTGTAGAAAAGTACGATTTGTCTTCCGTCGGATCAAAACTTAACCTAATGTACAAATAAAAGAAGACATATCCATCCAACGAAGGAACAGCAAAAGTAAGTCTCCGGAATTACAGGAGGGGGAGGGAGATTCTCTTCCCAGATCGTTTGGTAAGGTCCTCCTCCGTCCTGTAGGGGCGCTTACTGGCCAAATGGAATTCTATTTCCTCATCGTCTGGGAGTCGTTAAGGGTGGGGATGGCAGCAAGTTGTTCACCGTTATGGTAGAGGCACCTGTGTGTGTCCATGATGCCCATTACGGCCGGACATTTTCTCACATTTCTGTAGCCGAACTGCCGCGTCACGTTTGTGGAACATTGGAATGATGTTCTGATGCGAAAACGTCCTTTGGGACTTCCGAATGGGACAGCGGTTGTTTTGCGTAAAGTACTATCTGAGTAAAAGTTCTATGTTCATGTTTCCCCTTCTTTTATAACTGCAAACTTTAAAAGCATAAATCTTTCATAGAAATGAAGGTTAAAATTTCGAAAATTTGACGATTGAAAAAATATTTTAAAAAATAAATAAAAAAGTAAAAGTAATAATAAATCTGTTATACAATCTCGAAGTATAACTGACAACTTTCTTTCTGTGGGGACAGTTACACCTTATATAACAAAAAAGGGAACAGACATCGAAAAAAATGTTCAGGTTGAAAATTTCTAGTTTTTAACATGTTTTATTCAAATACAACTAGTTTCAAAACTCAATAATTCCTTTTACTCAGCGACATAGAAACTCCAAAAGCACATTCAGAAAAACTTTTTTTTATGCATAGTTTTTTTAGTTTTTCTTTTTTTCCTTTAAATTTTCTTGTTCTTTCTTTTATTTTCCTTTTTTTCTTCATTTCCTTTTATTTGTTTATTTATTAGTTTGTATTTACTTCAGAATAAACTCCTTTTTGGAGTTTATGGAACAAAAATCATTCTGTCTTTTGAATCGGAATATTAGTTAAAAAGCATATGAGCTGTTCATTCTCTCCCAATCTAAAGATTATTACAAAACTATTTAAAGTGGTTTAAACTAGCCGATAGTTTAGAATAGACAAAAATAAATAGCTAAAATAGAATTCCGATTTTTTATTTATTTATTTTTATTTTATTTTATTTTATTATTATTTTTTTTTTTTTTTTTGTTATATAACGGAAGAAAGATTTTTATTTTAAATCAATTAAAAACAAATAAATAAAAACAGCTATTCGTATTCTCCATTGAAATATTTTATAAGTAAGAATGTTACTAAAGAATATATATATATATATATATATATATATAATACACAGTTCCTGGTTAAACTCATAGACACACTAATGAGTTTTCGTAATTTCATTCTTAACACTCAGCCTGATGCAAAAACCATTTGTTTTACATATTTGGTCATGTTTAAATGCACAATGTTCACACTTTCCAGTTAAAATTCCTTTGCTCTTGTATTTAGGGGACCGTCAACATATTGAAAAAGAGAAAGATGTTTTGGATGATCATGTACCATAAAAAGCTGGGAAAATCGTTTTTTAATTGCCGTGCACGATTAGTCTGTGCATTTTCGTAAAAATTGTACTTATACTCACGAATATATAGGCATTTCTCCAATTTTTTTCACACGTCTTTGATTTATAACACGCAAGGATTTTCACAAGCCGTTACCACACTTTCAGAAAACTTAACAGCATAAAAATGAAGCTTTATACTGGATTTGAAATTAAAATGTTAAATATTTGATAAGCTATGAACAATTAAAGGAATTTTTTTTTTACTGTGCCTGCGCGAAAGAAAACAATTTTTAACTGTCATAATTTCAAATCCAAGTGCACAGGGCAACTCATAAAAAAATTTCAGTTGAATATCTTGAAAGTTCAGAAATATATCGGCAGTTCATTGAGATGCATTTTAACATATTTTGGAAAAGAGCTATTTCTTAAGGGGATGTTCACAAATCAAGTCGCAAGTGCTTGCAGTCCTTCAATGCATTTATGGTCTGAGCTGTGATAAAAATTGAATTTTTGTAAAAAAACCCTCTCTATCAATATTCTTGGTACGGATGGTAAGGAAGTTTTCCTAAGTACTCAATTCTTATTACAAATTGCAGCTAAATGCAGTGCTACTACCATAAATGCACTGCGCTTTTGCCTCAGGCTGAGTGTTAAGTATGGAATTACGAAAACTCTGTAGCGCGTCTATTAATTTAGCCAGGAACTGTATGTATATATATATATATATATATATATATATGCATAGAGTTTCTTTATAGATCCTTCCATATCCTTCCTTTTACAGTTATTTTGCTGTCATATAGAGATATATATATATATACGGATGTATCGAAGAAAATCAACTTATTAGTTACAATGTATTATGTTAAGAAAACCGAAAATTTACATAAAAAATTGCGCTTTTAATTGAAATTTTTTATAATTTATGGGTATATCAAATTAATGAGGCTCAAATGTAGAGATAAATCATTCCTTAAAAAAAGTCTGAATTAGGTGAAGTGTTTGGAAATCCTTAAACAGAGAATGGTGTGAACTGTATTCTTTAAAGCTGTAAGACGATATTAGGTTTAATATTTAATTTAGAATTTAAAAAAAAGAAAGAAAAGAGATATTGATTTTCAATGACTTGAATGGAATTATGTGGATAGTTTCAAGCAGAAAAACACGAAAAAAGACTCTCAATAGCCTTTTGAATGGTATAATAATTCAAAGCTACAAATTTCAGAATTCATTTTAGGAACCGGTATTGTTATTTTATGCTTGAAAAGTAGTGAATCATAAAAAAGAATTTTTTTTAGAAAATATATTTCTGTGTGTTTGACTACAGCCTTTTCAGATGTACCTCACAAACTGAAAACATTCTAACTCAAGATTTCTAAGTCCGATTCCTCATGAGAGCACCTGAGCCCGAGATGAAAATTGCGTTGAAAAATAGCAGAAATCATGCAACTTTGTTTCAAGTATCGAAACTCTTAGTCACAATATAATCAACAAGAAGCATTACTTTAGCTTTTCTCCGCATGAGCCGGCCTTTACTCTCAGAAACAATTCATTCGCAATCATGACATGATTTTTCTCATAGACATCACTTAACAAAAAAAAAAAAAAAAGAAAGAAAGAAAGAAGACACAAAAATGGGGAAAAATCACAGCTCGTTATAACGGAATTTCTAGTAATGTATCTCAGCGTATAAATTTATACATGCAATAAGTTTGGGCATATATGTATGAACAACGAAGAAATATTCAGCTCATCGTGTTAGATAAGGGTTGAAAAACTATAACCTTTAACTAAAAATACAGAATATTTATTCTTTGAATAAATATTTATTTTTGTGTAATGTAAAAAAATATAAAGTTTAAAAACACAACATATAGATGCTTTAAAAAAAAAAACTTGTTACTTGTTCTTCAAGAAACAAAGTCCTGGGGACCAGGAACACGTCGTTTCTAGACATTGTTCCTCATTTGCAA
This sequence comes from Octonoba sinensis, assembly GCA_038502835.1. NCBI lineage: Eukaryota > Metazoa > Arthropoda > Arachnida > Araneae > Uloboridae > Octonoba > Octonoba sinensis. The sequence goes on along the minus strand of CM076600.1, from coordinate 104,019,140 downwards.
AACTTGCCCCATTTACTCTTCCTACATCCTCGGTCGCCAATATGCTAAGGCTGAGAGATTATCGGACAGCGGTCAGTGGGAGGGAGGGTCTTCTGGTGGCAGGTGTTCCTCCCAAACTCGGAGGGCGATTTCGAGGCCGATACTTTAGAGGGGATGGAACTCCCCCACCCTTTTTTTCTCAGTGCCACCAGATGGCGCGCGGATTCAGATCAATTAGGAAGCTCTGGCTGAGAGGGTCCGTTTCGCTCCGTGAAAGAGTTCATTAGAGGCAATGGTCCTCGCCTGAGTTCTACTCCAAATTATAATCCACTACCATGACTGCCACTCCATGTCACGGCTGATTTGAAGACACTGATTTCTGAGAACTTTGATTACGTAGTACTGTGGGAGTTACGTTTATTTGTTGGTTATGCATCAAACCATAATTGTCTCACAAGTATTTCTATAAGCCATTTTTTAGTTAATTGCTATAAACCATTTTCCTTACTAAAATCTGGTAGAATATTCACAAGAAATCCACTAAAAACTTTCCCCAAAACTCTGTAAGGGATAAAAATGAAATGCCTATGGTAATAAAGAAAAAGATTTTTGCGTACACTTGAGAAAATCGTCGAAAACTTAGCGCAACACTACGGAAAGCTAATTCAAAATATAAAGTAAAAAAAAGCATTGTAGAATAAATATTTCAAATGATTTTTAAAATGTACAGTAGTTAAAAACAAGAAGTTCCGTCTAGAACTATACGAGCTTTCCCGTATACAGCAGTATTTTAATATAGCTATATCTCTCTCTTTCTCATTTAGCTTTATCTTAATTACTTCAAATATACCTTTTCAACGATTTATACATATTCATTCACTCATTCATTTATTCATTCATTCATTCACCCAGTCTTTTATTCTTTCATTCCTGCAGAAATATCGTTGAAAATCCTGATCGAAAAGATTCATAGGAAAATAGGGTCGTTTAGTTCTGGATAGACTTCGCATCTGTGCATATTCTGCGTCATAAGGTTTTTCCGATGGACTTTTTTTCTTTCACAAAATAGAACAAAAGTCGTTCAAATCAAAGACTTTTCTCGTTGAGAGCTTCTCCCAGTAATCTTGTTTAAAAGAACTTTTATTTTATGCTCAGAGTTTGCATACATTGCTCCATTTTTGTCCATAGGCTCTAATGTTATAATATTTTTTGAACTGTTCAAAATTCAGCGAAAAACTTTTCAAATAAAAAAGAAATTTATGGAAATGAGATGTCCCTCCGAGATTTTTCGAATGCAAAAAAAAAAAAAATATTTCGAATCATACCATTCCCTCAAAAGTTATAAAGGGGGAGGGGATATCAGACAGACCGACAGACACACATTTTCCCCATCTCAAAGACCTGCTTTCATTTTTTTTTATTTTTCAATAATTATTTAATTACTGAAGTTATTTGACTTTTTTCTTCTTTTTAACGAAATTTTTAAGATGCATTAGGCCTTCTTTCATATATTTTTTCCTTGTTTTAAACTTTTACTAGAAAGTACGCTAAAAAAAGCAAAGAAGCAATAAAGTGAGTTGCAGAACACAATCTTAAAATGAAAACAGTAAATATAAGAAGTAATTACATTACTGTGCCCTACCAACCGTTTTATGCTACATTTTATCTTAGCATAAACTCTGCCTTTACTGTCAGTGTTTCGTGCGTGTAATAGTTTGCCATTAAGAGCAAAAAATAATTTAAATGATTTCGGAAAATGAAAGTACATGACAAGTAAATGACAATGGAAGTACGGCAAATTAAAAATGAAAATCAAATCAAATCCTAGTTTTATTCACACTAGAGTTCAAAATTTCTAAGTGATGTTTTTGTATTTAAAACGAGCAACCTACTGTTAAAGAAAAAAGAAAATTAGAAAAAATATATATGTTCCAAATTAATATTTTCTGTAAGAATAAATTCGACTTCTAATCTTGAGAAAAGAAAAAAAAGAAAAGGAATTTTTCCTGGAAATAACCAAAAGGATCCCTTTGAGAAAAATCAAGCACTGAATCGGAGAATAAAAAAACTGTACATATTCCCAAACCGATCCCGAAAATGGAGCATCTCTTGGTAAAAGGGAGGAGGGGGGAGATTTAACGACCGAAATTAATTAACAGGCTGGCTCCTTCGGGCGCGCCTATTAAGAGATTCCGGGCAATTATTGGCTGCGCCATAAAAATTCATTCATTCTAGCTGCTTTCCTCCAAGAACGCTTAGTGTTAATAAACTTTACTCTTTTGGTTTACGACACCTTTTGTGTGTCTCGCTCTCCCCTTTCGCTTTGAATAATTAATGTTGTTTTGGCCCCCGCGTGTTGTTTTGCTGGTCTGTTTTTTCAGCCCCCACCTTGCTGTTGAAGCTCTAATAAGTTCCAGGAGCGATGTTCGTTAAACGGCTCTTTTTAGCCCTTTTCCATTTAGCCGAAAAAGGAAATTTCGAGCCTCTGATTGAAGGACGCTGACGATCCACGAGCAGCAGTTTTTATGATGTCTCTCCTCGATCGTGAGAATAAATTTGAATGTAAAGCATTGATTGGATGCACGAGTTTCTGTTTTTATGAAGATAAGTCAATGAGGAAGATCATTTGAAATTATAAAGTAGATATGTTACCGATTTTATGATTTCTTTCCAATTCAGTAAGCATCATTGTTGTTCAAGGAACACTGAAATTTTTAAAATCAAACGATAAATCTATATTTGAAAAATAACGCATGAAGTTCAGCTTTGATTGCATTTTCTACGCAAGAAAGAACTGTTTATGAAAAAAAAATCTCTTTTTTCAACTACATGCAATGTGTTACAATGCTAAAAAAATTGTTTTTATGCTGAATATATTGCTTTTTGTGATAAATATGTAAGAGCATTAAACTGTTTAGCTCATTTAAGGTGCAAATATTCACTTAAACAACAAAATTGAGTAAAATAAAATGTTTTGACATGAGTTCTGTACATAAGTTTTACGGATTCCCTACTCAATCAAACATATATGTACGGATTTAAATTTTGACACCTAAAATGCTAAATAACAGTACCAAACACATTAATAAAAAAAAAAGCAAGTTTATTGCTTTTTTGAACGTTTAAATCTGAGTTGTTAATATTTAAAGAGTAAAAGTTGAATAAATTTGAAAGCTCATCGATCAAATCTTTTTGAAATAGGAAGTTCATATTAGTGTCATAATTTGATCGTCAAGATGATATGAAATGTGATTCATTAAGTTAAATGTTAAAAATCTTAATAGGACTGAAAAATTACCTTTAAAACATTTTTTGTTTTAAAAAAAATGAGTTCAAACACATTTTTATACATTTCTATACATTTTTTGTTTTAGAAAAATGTGTTTGAAATTTTTCTTTTCCAAAATTTAAAGTTTGAGTACTTTATCCGTTTTAGGTACCAGAATTAAAACTACAAAAAGCAGAAGAAAATAGAATGAATATATGTTTCTTTTACGTGACTTTGAAGAAGCCGAAGTGTTATTAAATTTCTGCACTTGTCGTTGCTTCAAGAATCACATTCCGAAAAATTTTCTGCCTTCTTTTTTTTTTTTTTTTTTTTTTTTTTTTTTGCCTGATTGGTACAAAGAAAAGGTGGGGAGGGCAGGTATATATATTTTATTTATCTATTTATTTATTTTTTTTGTTTTTTTTTTTTGACGTTGGCTCTTGATGTACCTTTTTAATTGTATTTCCCATTCCACACACCAGCACTCACACTCTTGCACTGGTATTGATCATTTAATTTACATAGATAGAACACCAAAAAAAAAAGAGAAAATATTAAAAAATATAAAAAGTAGGAAAGTGCTGTACTAAAAAACAAGTTTTGTATTAGTAAATCAATGACATTGTTAATAATATCGTAATTTGCAAACTCACAGTAAGATTTACTATTGGGAGCCATTTTTGTAACCCGTTAACCTGTTTTATACATTCTTGCAAGTGTCATAAATTCTCCGCTTCAGGGCAAACCGGTTTACGCTTCATCGCTTGGGAGAATCGGCATTATACAGTTTGCACCCGTTCTCATGAACTGACTCTGTAAAGCTGTTTTTATGGTAGTATAACTCTTAATGCAGAAAAGCTCAAATGCGGAGCTTTGTAAGCGTGACAAAACGCATTCATGCATTAGGTTTTTCACGTTTGCCGAAACTTTCTTTTTCTCTTTTTTGTCTGTTTCTCTGAAAAAAGGGAATGTTTTTATTGTAAAGTGTTTGAAATTTTAGCATTTAATACACAAAATTAGCTATTATAATCTCACGGGCTGATTTAAAATATATATATATATATATATAGTACTGCTTTCCAATACTATGTGACATCATAATTTATAGCTTTCGTATAAGTTATTGTTATTTTTGCTTCTAAAATAGAAAAGGTCAAATCTATGGCCTTCTAAAACAAGGCTTATTGCGTAGCCCACAAAAGAATCGGTTTCTAGAAATTTTAGAGTTGTGGCACTCGTGTTACGCACTGTGGGAACAGGAAGTAACACGTGCTTAAAAACACTTAAAACTCAACTACTTCGTTTTCTGTGGAATCACGTAAACTGAAGTACCCTTTTTTTTGTTCAACAAATTTGTATATATATATATATCGTTTAATTAAGTGTGCATAAAAATATATAATAAGTGGCACTGGTGTTACGCACTGTGGCAACAGGAAGTAACAGGTGCTTAAAACCACTTAAAATTCAATTACTTCGTTTTCTGTGGAATTACGTAAACTGTAGTACTTATTTTTCTTCAACAAATTTGTATATATATATATCGTTTAATTAAGTGTGCCTAAAAATATATAATAAATATATTTTTCTAACTACCTTACTGCTGTAGTGATTCGCTTCAGAGTAATTTCAATTGCATTTTATGTTTAAAGTTTATAAAAGTCACATTTTTTTAAAATTACAGTGACACTTTTCTAAGTTATCAAGCAATAAAATACCAAATCTATTTTCTGCACTGCATTTTTTCTCGTGTGGATAAGATGACAATTTAAAACAAATCTAGCAATTTTTATTTTAGAATTAATATATTTTTTTAACCAGGAATTTCTCCTGCCAAATTGCAAAAATATGTGTTGCTTGCAAGCATTTATTACTATTTAAAACTAATTATTTTTTTCATTTATTATTTACAAAAAATGTTCATGACTTTACTATGTATAATTTTGTAAATACTTAATACAACAATAGTATTAGTGCGTCTATAATTCTCATAGCAAATTTATACTTTGACGTATCTTTTCCCAAAGTTCATACACATAACGTAAAAAAAACGAAAAATTATGCATATTCAGAGTAACCATAATGTGTAACTTCCACTGAATAATTTATAATTATTTTTTTAAATTTCGCAATTATTTCATTATAAAGACATTTTTAACATGAATCTATTTTCCTCAGCAGCAGAAAATCTCCTGGATTTCACTAAAAACGAAATTTGTTTATTTAGCCTTAGCTAGTAACCCCTCCAATGCGCGACTTGTCCTGCATCAGATGGCCTTGCATTTATCTCTATCTCACTCCAGCCTAAAAACTTTTTTTTAATTTTATATATCCTTTTTTAAATTCTGTGATTTGTCCGTATCTTTTATCCATCCTCATCCCCAATCTCCCGACACGAATGCAACAAAGGCGACAAGAGTAGGGTAGGAAGAAAAAAAACCTTCAGCATCATTTGTTCCAATAAAGGTTTTTCCTGAGTTTGGCCATGATTAATGACGAAATCTCATGATTGCGGACTAAGTACCGGACTTGGAAGTTTAAAATGTATGAAAAACCTTTATGCGAGAAGCAAAAATTATTCATTTTTTACATTAACTACGGGTTAGAGGCAGAACTTTCATTCTTCTTTTGTTCCTTGTCCTTCTTAATTTTTTAGAGTTTTTTTTATGTCTGCTATGAAATTACCTCTTTGTTTCACGGGACTTCGACCCCGGACTAGAAATTAGCCGAACGCACATTCCGGATCATTTTTTACACCCGGATTTTTTTCTCCTCCGAAGCTCTTTTTATTTATTCATTATATATTTTTTTTTAGATATCGTCTGAATATTCACACGAAGTCATTAGTAATTAGCTCCACCGGATATTATTAATACGATTGCTCTGTCGAAATCCCAATTACACTTCACCCCACGGCGAGGGAGGCGGCATAATTACCAGATGCGAGCGTCTTTAACCGCCACGATTATCGCTTACTTCATTATTAATTTAAATGAAACTCATCATAACCTCTGTGTGATCGGCACTCCCTATAATTTAGTATCGCTTTCGCGGATCTCTGCCTCTGATGGCATTTTTACGACAAGATTCTTTTTCATTATTGTTCTTGTAATAGATATTAGAAGCCAGATGGAGGGATTTACAATTAAATGAAGACGGTTTGGGATTTTATTTTTAGCTGCGATGCAGTAATTTTGTGATTACTTCTGCTTGCGTTCAAAATCACATTTTAGCTTAGAAACTCGTGGCGCGACAATAGCCCACTCATACATTATGTGAAAACTGATCAAAATTTCATTAATATACAGTATGAACAAAATGAATAATCAAGCACAAAGTTTCAAAAAAAAAAAAAGCAAGTATTTATAGCAATTCTACAACGCAGCATTTTAGAGTAAAGTTAGAGAGTGCTCAGTGAGAGAAAAAGAGAAAAAATATCAGGCATTAGTAAGTAGCATTGAGAAATTAGCAATATTTATGTGTGTACTTAGTGTTTTATGCATTTTTTTTTTTGAAAAACAGACTGCTATTCAAAATTCAGCAATATTCAAATGATAGTAATGCTTTATACAGTAAAATTCATCTATAGCGGACAAAAGCTGGACAAACGTATTTGTCCGTAATTGATAGGTATCCACAAAAGGTGGTTTTTTTTAAGACTCAATGATTTGCGACTTCCGGGGAATTAAAAAATGTCCGCATAAGAGAGGTGTCCATTAGCAGTATTTTAACTCTATGTATTTAATATATGTGTGTGTATTGTTTCACATCATTTATTCAGCAATAATGTTTTATGAAAAAAAAGTAAGATAGAGAAAGGAAAAAGAAGGAAAGAAACTGGTACCTCACATTTCAATGAGGAAAAAAATAAAAAGGAATGAAATATTTACTGTTAAAAATTTTCGAATGTAAATGCCAAATGGATTGGAATTACATTTTCTTTCGTTTTTGAAATAAATTACTCAACCAAGTTACGTTGCGGCTATCCTCTATTAAAGAATTTGGAAGAAAAGCGTAGTTTGAAGAAAGACTCATTTCCTGTTTGGGTACGTTTCCAAATCAAGTTTCTTGGTTGGGTTTGAAATTGTTAAATAAATGTAAGAATTCCACACAAGGCCTCTTGAGAATGCAAAAGACAAGCGAATAGGCACTCTTTCATTCGATTTCGAGGCTCGGCCACAGACGAACACCTCTGCCGGAATCTTTTGATGCCGTGCAAAAGAGTGTCGCAGCAACCAATCGGCCATCAACAGCTAACAGACAAGTTTTCCCGCGCTGAACTTTTACGTCATTCGCCGTTTTCAAAGGAAACCATTGTGGGAAGAGCCGTAACCCTATTTTAAAAGAGCCTCATTCAAAATTTGAAAAGAGCCCTCTCCTCTTCCTTTTGGGCAAAACTAAAGCCTGCCTGGAGTGGTTTCCGAACATTGCTCGCACAGCCACTCGAACTCTGGGTTCGAACAGTTTTCTCGTCGTCTTTCTCTCACTGTAACCGCGGCCACGTCAAAGGAAAACAGGAAAATTCTAATCGGCACCGCCATTTAAAACGTAGAATTCTTTTTATTTTCTCTTCTTCAAAAATGATGATCTGCGGAGAAAAGTTTTCACCAGCGGTAACTTTTACCACCCTTGTTCTTTTCCTGAGGAGTTTTGGCGCTTCTGTTTCAAAAGTCTTAATTTTGGAGTTTTAATGATTTCATTTCGTAATGTTTTAGTGATTGAGTTTGAATTTGGCGAGGAAGTATTTTTCGCCGATTGAATAAGTTGAGTGGTTTATGAATCAAACACTTTAAAAGTTTCTCTCAGAAATTCGATTTTAGAGAAAAGTAGACTTTTTCATTAATTGTGAGAACGTGTTCAGATTCTTTCCAGACTAATTTAACTTAAGGAACGTAATAAATAACCTTTGAAGATACATTCTAAAATATGCTTACTATTGAGTTCCTTTAAACTTCTAAACAGTTCTGCAGCGTTAATAACTCAGCAACTGTTAAGTACTACACTTTTAATTATACCACAAAAGTACAAAATTATGTTTTAAATTTTCGGAACAAATATTTTTCCGATTCCCATGCCTTTTCTGGTGAAATTGTATCCTAAAATAACTCTCTTTATAATTATAATGCCAATAAATATTTGGTAATGATAAAAAAATATTTCATTTTCTAGCTAAAGTCACACATCGCAAATATTTCAAAGCAATAGCATGGGATTTATTTTTGTGTAATATTAAAAAAAACTTAATTTTTGTTGTACTAAAAAATTTAAAATACTCCATTTTCATTATTTCTAGAAATCATACCGATGACATAAAATTCAAATGATAAATTTTGCAGTAAGAAGTGATTTTAAATGTAGACATTACAAAGGGGTGTGTGGAAAAGAATAATATTTAAACCAAATAATGAATAAATTCTCTCAAATACGTGAAAAAAAAATTATAAAACACTGTTTTAGACCAGTATAAAACAATTTTGGGAAAAGTTGCTAAACTAGTTTATAAAACATTTAAACAGAACATGTCGTGTTAAACGAAAGATTGTACAAATTGATAAGGTAATAGATGACAAAGCATCAACATTATATAATGCCTTTTTGGGTAAAATAAAATCAATAAATATTAACACCAATTTATTACAACAAATAAATTACAGAGAGGAAGCTTATTAACTTTTCCTATCCCATAGTTTTGCCTTTGTTGTTTTATTCTTCAATTAAACTTAAGCGGGTTATCTAGTGTTTTCTATCAATTCATTCACATAAACATTCACCGAAAACGTTTTTAAAAGGAAAGTGAGAGTTTGAAATGTTCATCTCCTCAAATGAGTGTCAGAAATTAAAAAGCTCATCAAAGCCGCAATATCAAAATATTTGTCTTGTTAAGCGCAAATTTTTTTTTTTCAAAGTTTAGAAAAACACAAAAGAGCTACAAAGTCAGCTAATACATAGTGAGACATTTTTATACACATTTGCGTATATATATGTGTGTGTATGTATATGAGATAAAACCTGATGAGATTGCGCGGTCAAAGGGATGGCGCACTTCAATTTTTGGGGGGGAAGAGGAGGTGTGAGTTCACCGTGATTTCAGGTAGTTGTACAGTCACAACTGCACAGGGTCTACTTAAGTTTATAAGTTTTTTTCTCTTAACATGTATGACACAACGTCGTTTTTATTGCTTGCTTTTTAAATCTAAGGGCCTGAAATTTCTATATTGCTCCTGTGATTGTTATTATGATGTGAATACCGCATAATCCTTTTTGATCAAACGTTTTTTTTTTTTTTTCAACTATTTTGATAATTTACTTGCAGTTATTATTAATACTATATACTTATTATCGAAAGCCATTTCCCATTCGTATAAACCAACTATGTGAGCAATCCCACCCGCCCTATAGGTGTCTTAGTTTTATTCCAGCTATCGCTTTAGTTTATAGAGCAGCTGCAAAGTAATGAAGGAAATGCATACAGAAGGAATGTGGTCTATAATATTCACTAAAAGTTTGGCAAAAAATTAATGTTTCCATTTTTTTATCATGTTTTCCAATTGTGCGCCAACTCTACCAGATTTACCTTACAAACAAGGTGCATCAAAAAATGTGTATACAATTTGAAATGTAATAGAACATTTCTTTCCCTTTTAAGGGTTAAATTTCTGAAAAAAAGTAGTTTTATACTTTTCAACAGGTGGAGATAACCCAGAGGGGGGAGGCAATCGTGTTTCCTGCGTGCCCTCCAAACCTTACGCCGCTGAATTTCTTCTTACGAGGCACAGTAAAAGATGAGGTTTAACGCCAACCACGCAAGTTAGACACACTTTGGAATGAGATTAAAGCAGCGTGAAAGGAAATCAAATTGATCACTTTTATGCGATGTATGGACTCAGTGGTGACTTAGTCTCAGAAATGCATTGATACTGGAGTCCACCGTTTTGAACATTAATCAAATTTTAATTTGAAATGACATTTATTTCTTAGTTTGAACTTTGACATTTTCATATCCAGAAATTTAACTATATAAAACGGAAAATAAATTTTCTACGATAATTCAAAGTATGTATGAATTTTTGAAACATATTTGCATTTTGTATATACGTAATATATATATATACATGTATATATACATACAAAATGAGAGAGAGAGAGAAATTTTCTTAGTTTTAAATTGTGTTAAATTTACTTGCTACCGGAAAAACTCTTAGATTTGTCCTGAAACATTTAAATACGTATTAAGAAATTTAACGATAGCTTTTCTTTCCATTTTTTTTTTAAACTTACACTAGCAATTTTCAATTTTTAGGAAGTAATCTCAGCACTTTAATTGCATGAGCAATTCGCAAACCAAAACATTTGGAAAACAGAGGTGAAAATTAATGGAGGCTATATTTGTCTAAACGTTGCATTTAAGAACCCATATTTATGTCGCTTCAAAATATCTTGAAAGAGCTGAATTGAGCCTTTCAATCAAAACATTTCTTTATTTTATCAAGCCTTTGTCTCCCTATGATGAAGTATTTCAACGAAGTTTCCAGCCTAGTCACAACGTTTGAATGCAATTCCCACTTTTAAGAGAAAATCAAAGAACATTCCCGTCGTCCCCCAAAGCGATTAGTGCGCGAAAAGACAATTGTTTGTAAAATTCTCTTTGTTCCCCCCTTCTCCCCCAAATCGAACACTACTTTTGATAGATGGGACTCATCACTTCCTTGATAGAGTCTCTTTTAGAACAGAGGGCGCTATGGAACCGAAAAGAGTAAATAATGAATTGAAAAGGGGCTGCCGACTGGATTGGGGTTGACAAGCGCTGCACCCCAAACGACGTCCCGCAAGAAAAACATTATTTACCAAACCCAATTCCTCCGTAAGAGAAGAGACAGCAGCACAAAAAAAGAAGCAGATGAAACAATTTCTTTCCACTGTTCGATAGCAGGCAAAAAATTTCCATAATCCATAATAATTCTCCAAACTTTACGGACGAAATTTATATCGGAAGAGAGTATTTTTGCATCCGATTGGTTGGCCGTTATTATTCCGTTTGATCCCGACTCCCTCTCACCCCGTACAAAACCACCACTCGGCGATCAAACACGGAGTTTTCTCTTTGCTCATTATTTCAAAACTCGGGGACTGAGGGGAAGTAGGGTTAAAAGGGTGAGGCACGGAACTTCTCTCCCCTCTCCCCCCCCCCCAACAATAATATCGTTCCGGAAACCAAAGACATGTTATTTCCTTAGGCATTCTGGGGGTTAGGAGGCCGAAATGAATTCTTAGCGGACTTATTTTCTAGGAAGTTCCCCGGTTTAAAACGTCTGTACCGTGTGGCGAAATAAGTCCTGCAGTCCTATATGCACACTAATGGGCTTTTTTTCTTTTTTTCCCTGAGGATTTAAACATGTGCTCGTGAATTAATTGTGCAAGTAATTTTATAATTTAGAAGCGTTTGTCCGTACGTGTGGTGAAATAAATCCTATAGTCCTACAAGGCTAAAAAGAAACATAAACAGTGAAACATATCTCATGTTCGTTAATTAGTTATGTGTTTTATAAGAAACACAACAACAATGTTATAAATGTGGTGAAATAAACCATGCGGTCTTCCCAGCATACCAAGAGTTTCCCCCTCCCTCATAGTGATGGCACCCCCCCCTAAAAATGTACCGAACCCCCCAAAAAATGATAACCCTCCAAATCGCCAAACAGTCGGCCAAGTCCCCCAAAATCCCCTGAAAGCAGTCCAACCTCCAAATCTCAATGTCGCAGTGAGCGTCATGAGCCCCCCTCCCTCCTCCTCTGGGCACCCCTGTCATACCAATAGGGTAATTTAAAAATAAACGTAAATAGGAGATCCCATATATGTGGCTGAATTGTGAAAGTATTTCTACAAGGCAGCAGTGTCTGTTTGAGTGGCAAAATATATCCCGCAACCCTACATACACTAAGGACTGCTTTTTTAAAAGAACAGAAACAAGCTATTACATTTTTCTGAGTTAATGTTTGCAAGTGATTTTTCAACACAATTGTCTACAAGTGCGACGAAATAAGTTCTACTGTCGTGCATGCACATTTATGAGTTTTCTATAAAGAGCATAAACGAGATATTACACATTTATGATTCAGTTACGCAAGTAAGTTTACAGTGCGATAAAATCCAAGTTCAGAGAAATGCAATCTGTTAATACACATCGCTGTTGTTCTTCCTTAGAAACACAAGATAACACACATTCGTGAAATAATTGTGTGGAAATGATTCTGAATTTCAAAGTTCCTAAAAAAAAAAAAAAAAAAGGGGAAAAAAGTTCCATAATCAAGGATGTACTCCTTTTACATGAACCCAAAAAACATTTATGTATTGAAAAAATAATGAGCCACAAGAATATTTTTACGTGAGCTGCTAGTCCGTGTAAGACGTAAAGTAAGTCATGTAGCTAGGAATGAAACTATTATTCATTGTATTTTTGGTAAACCAAACATTAATTTCGATATTCAATGTTCAAATGCGAACACTACATTAGAAATATATGAAATATGACAGAAACAACGTCAAAAGATACAAACTTACATAATAAATTTCATACACGTGTTATAGTAATGGAAGGAACCTGTATCAATGCAAAAGTGTGAGCTTCGGGAAGGTTATAACCTACCTTGTACAATATTTTATTTATATATCTATTTTTTTAAGCATCATTTATTTCCAAAACGAGAAAAAAAATCAATATTCGATAATGAATCGTTTTGATACTTTGAATCAATAATTTTTGGGTATCGATATTGTAGAGTCCATTAAACTGTGATTTCTATCAATAAATTATTTATATTTAAAAAATATTATTTACTCTAGAGGATTCTTAAAAATGCATTCTGATCGAACTACATTTTTATGTTTTTAAATAAATAGAAAAAAATCTGCGTTTATATTACCACGGTATAAAAATGTAAAGGGGATTTGTTTCCAAAATTTGTTCAGACGATTTTTCAATCCTGCATACATTTTATATTTTTGCTTGATCAAATAAAAAAATTCAAGGAAAAAACTTCCAAACAGTATTTTCCCTACCACTAAACGCACTGCTCCACTTAATCAGAAATCCAACTGTTGAAACAAACGCTGTGCCTATGATTCCATGCTTCTATTTTCCATCCTTTTGCATTCATTCCTCACGAAGCCGGTGCTCAACTGATGCCATTCCTCGATCATAAATTCGGTAGATTTTCCTATTCCCGCGTATGCCTCCACTCGACATTTACCAAACAGGGACGAACTGATTTATTTATCTACTTATTTACTTTTAACTCTCTTTTCAAAAAAAATTCGAGGGAGCGCAACAAACGAAAGGAACTAAGATGGATGGAATACAAGGGGGGTAGCTCGAATTTAGGACGAGAGAGAGGGGTGGGGGCAGTTGACTTCTAGCTGATGGATCGCCTGCCGCCGGTGGGTGACATGTAACATGCGAGTCTGACAGTCGCCGGTGCATGCTCTACAACGTACACGCTCCTCAAGTCCCCCCTTCTTATTTTTAAAGCAGAAAAATTGCGCGGACGCAGTATTTGTCATCGTTTCTCTTTTGTTTTAAAAGCCCCCTTTCCCCTCCCCTATACTTCTGTTTAGAACGGAAAGATGAACTACCTATGAGAGAAAAATGTTCACTACGCTTCCGATTGCGAGGAAATCGGATGTCTGAGAACGTTCTTCGAAGAAAAAACGCACGTAAAAACCTTTTTTATTCCAAGTCATTTTGTTTCTAGTGTTAATATTCATAACTCGGACTTTAATTAGTCCAGATTCGTCATTTTTGTTTTGTGTTTACATAAAATACAAAAAAAGTTAAATTTCTCCATCTCGACCATGAGTCGACATCAAAACGAAACTAATCATGAGTACCGTGTGAAATGAAACTATAGAAGGTTAAGATCCTCTATTGCTTCAATTTTTACCAAGGTACTATTAACTGCTTACAGTTCAACTATTTTACAGTTTAATGAGACGTTCATTATTTCTAAAATTATTCCTGACTGCAAGTCATCTAAAGGACAAAATTCCAATCATTGCAGTCAATCGGGAGGCCGCGGGTGGGCAGCTCATGTGGCTGAGTTCAATTACCAGAACTAGTTTGAGCTTTCAGTCAATGTTAGGTCTTGGTTATCCAAACTGGTTCAGTCACATATTTTTTATCGCTTCGTGCCACTTATTGTGGTTGTAATCACCTATGAGGTTTTTGTTGTATCCAATGAGTGGAGTTAATAATGACATGTCGCGTTTTGTTACTTTGAATTTCCAGCCCCATTCTAGTTCTTCAAGTTACTTGAAATGACAGGAGTCGGCTGTTTCGATTGCTTTTCGTTACTCATAGCGAAAAGGAATCACCAATTTCTAATTGTTTCTCGCAGTTTAGAGGATTTGGTCATTTTGACTTGTATTCCTACTCATGAGGATTGGATTGTGTAGTTTACGATTGTTTTTTTATTTATTCCAACTAGTACGACTGAGATCTTTTGGTTTCCAATCCTTACTAGCAAAAATTATTTTCCTAAATATTTAAATTATGATGGAATACAAAGTATCATACTAGTAGACAGCGCAAAGAAAACTTTATGAAAAGCTAATTGAAGTTCAATTTGATGTAAGAAATTCGTTGGTTAAAAAATTACGCTTAGAGAAAACTTACTTTTCTTGATTTTATCTACAACAAGGTTTAATAATGAGGATATAACCTATTTAAAACATGTTTACAGACAGTTTCATTTAAATGATAAACCGTATGCCAGAGGAAATAAATAAAAATTATCGGTAAAAGTTTTTTAAACAGAAGAACAGTTTTTGCTCATGTATTATTAATTTTTTTTACATCATCTCAAATAACATGTAAAACAGAGCAAAAAATATTACTTATTTAATAGTATAGATTGCAATAATTAAATGAAAGAAAAATAAAATATCAATTTTTATTCAAACATATATTTGGGGAAAACAAAACACTCAGGTAAAGCCTTGCCCCCCAAAGTCGATAAAACACTAAAGAAACTATCTTCCAATTTGTTCTGACTTATATTAGCCAAACTAAACTTGTAAACAATATGTGTTTAATGCTTTTATATGTTCTAATTTAACCTAGGCTTCTTCTATATTTACAATCAAATCTGAACTAAAAATAAAGCTTAGTAACAAATGTAGAGCAACCTCTTTTACAGAACAAGATTAGTTACACCTGCTTATGTTTATTCAAATTACATTTCTAAACAAAATATGCAGAAATAATAGCAAACACAATGTTAAATAAATAATTCCTTTTGAAAACATCGTTCGGCGCAAGTGTAAACACCTGTTTACTCTTGCCCCACATGAAAAATGGAGTAAACGTAAACATGACTGGTACATATCAAACATTTTAAGAATGGAGGGTAATGAAATGAATCAAATATTTAAAACTTCATGCCATAATTAAGTGGTCAACAAAAAATTACACATTTATCTTTACAAATATAAACATGACAGATTACCAAATTATGTGCATGTATCTCGCACACAGAGTGAAAATGTTACAAAATTTTTTTCCTAAAAATGAATCATCATTTTATGTCAGATTTGACAATTTAACGTTATCTAAAGGAATGAAAGGCTTAAATAAACATATGTGATGGATATGCAAATAACAAGGATCGTTGATAAAATTTCCTCTGAAGCACAAATGAAACTTATTTAAAGTGATAAGTTATTGTTACACAAACCCCATGGTTAACACTTACCTCCCTTCCCCCTAATTATATAAAAATATCGATTAGAAATTGATCATTACTATAATTATAAATTTAATAAATTTCTTTCAATTGTTGAATTATATAATAATCGTTGAATTATACAAAGGAATATTGAAAACTGTTCATCAAGAAAGTATTAATTGGTTTCATACTTATATAAGTATGAAGTCACTAAGTTAAACATTTTAATATTTAAAAAACTAGAGGAATTTTGTGAAGTCCAAGAAAGTACACTGCTTTTATAAAATGACAAAAGAGCAATGGTATTTTTTTACAAATTGTATCAGCTGTGCTTTCATGATCGGTACACATTGAAGGATAACAAATTTTTCGATTGAGGATCATCACGCAATATAGATTTTTCTTCAGGTTTAAAGGCTACGCAATTTTAGTTTATTTTTGAGCGATCAGAATCACGATAAAAAAAAAAGAAATCGAAAAAAAGAAATGATTCAAGGAAAAGAGAAATAACATTTTATTCAGAAACGTTGAAAATGCATCAAAGTTCTGATGAAAAAAAGAAAATTTTACTTCTATGAGGTATTATAATGAAGTTCAAACTAGACGGCGTAAAAATGAACCCAAAAATTTAGATCAATAAAATTATACACATGTCTTTCAGAGTTACAAGGAACCCTTTTCATAATTCAAAAGATGAAATTCCAGAGTTTCTAGAGGAAATTCAACAAAGTAAAGTTTTACTCGGATGAACTCTTTTTTTTTTTTTTTTTTGAGAAGAAGGAGTTTCTTGTAACACCGAAACATGAAATGCAATTTTTACTGCTGAATGCGAGTCCAACTTCAGAGGTAAGCGTTTTAGTTCCAATTTCAAATGAATGAATCGGTAACCGTAATTTTAATGTGCTTTGGTACCCAATTAAGTACCATGGACAATTTTAGAAGAGATTTCTTCAAAACGTGGTTTACATAATAAGAAATGTATGGCAGTTCGTGTTAATATTTTTCACACGTTAGAGCCCTTTTTGGGCCTGAAGAGCAATTGTAGTTAAATATTTGAGAACTATAACCAAAATTCAGTTACTAGAGATTATTTTTCAAAACAACACAATCAAGCTTAATTCACTTACCAAACAAGCGTATGTCAATTTAAGAAGATGCATGAAGTTGACTTTGAATACCAAAAAGAGGAAACTAAGATTGCGGTCAAGATATGAAAAGTTAGTCATCGCATAAAGAAAGGGACAGGAAAGAAACAAACGACTAAGAACATTGTGCTAAACTTATTTTTACAGCAATTACGCACACACTAATTAACTTTAACGAGAGAAAACAATTCCAATGAATGAAAATTTAAATGCTTTTCAAAATAAAATAACTTTAGTAGCCAGAATAAAACGCTAGCAACCAGATTTAGTAAAAATAAAGTCTTTAATAAAATTTCATTTCATTTTCTCTCTAAAAATTAAGGGATCTCATTATTGCCCTCACTTATTCATTATTTATTTAGAGTTTTCCTACTTTTTCTATGGTGTCAATAACATTTTAATGTTAATTTTTTTACGTTGTTTGAAGTGTTGTACAGTTTGCTTGGATCATTTTTTAAGGTTGCTTCAAAAGTAAAATTAGTTTTTAAAAAAATCAACTTTCATATGAAACGAGAATTTCGAAACCAAAATCGCAGCGATATTTTTTCACAAATGAACTGTAGGCAATAATGCAATTCAGTACACCTGAAAACGCCGTGGAGAGCAAATATTTTAGTAAAGCCTCAAAGTTAATTTTTCTACCCTCATTTTTTTTTCTTTCCTCCATGCTCCTCTAGGTTTCTATTCTTTCAAAAGCACGGGTTATTCCCAACAAAAGGTTCCGCCACCGCACAAGCCCAATACCAGAAGATAACGCGCGTCATATCCATGTTTAAGACGAATAATAATAGTGTCAATGGAGAGGCTGCCACCAAAGGGTGAACAATAAAACTGCGAGAGAGGAGAAATAACTGGAGAAGATACTACAGGCGTGCTGTCATCTAAGAACTCGGGCCACACAATAACGCAGTATTATTCAATCCCATTCAGTTTGCAAGGCATCCTTATCAACTGCCCTTTGACAAAGAATTATGACTTCTCCTTTGTGCCCGCCCGATTTTTATTGACTCTTCCCCTTTCTCTACCTCTTTTGCTCGGGATCGCCTGAGTACGAATGTGAAAATTATACTGATCGCCATTTTTCAAAAACATTCTTTAGTGATTGTTCTGTAGATCATCAAACAATGACATTAGGCTTGTTGGGATCTGTTTTTTCTTTCGCTTCACTTCTCTACTCTTTGTTTCGTGTTCTTTTGCCTGATTAATTTTTGTACCTTTCGTGTGTTTTATGATCCAGTCATTTGCTTACGTCTGCCGATTGAATTTGGATGATTAAATGGCTATGGTTCCTAAAGCAGTTAAACTGTTTGTTTCCATCGCTTCCTATTTTCTAAATGACTGCAGCTTAGTTTTAAGAGCTAAATAAAAGAAGGGGAAAGGAATATAATTAAGTGAAAGCTCTTCATTTTATCTAAGTAATTTGCAAAACTCGCACCGTTTGAAACTTTCCCTCTCTTCACTAGATTTTTTATTAAAAAGGATGCAATCGACACATTCTAAATGCATTCTCTCAATTAGAACGATCGAAGCAGCTGATCCAGAGTTTTAGCTTAAAATCAAAAAAGGAAAGGACCCATATTTCTCTTTGTGTATTTTTGATTTTCTACTGCATATATCCAATGTGTCGAAGAAAGTATTGGATTCATGAAAATTTTCGAATTTCAACTTTCGACGGATTTGCACGTTTTGAAGTGCGCTGAACCCATCTTGAGTTTGAAAATTATCTGTCTGTAGAGGCTTTTTTTTTTTTTTTTTGTGCATTTTATTCTGTGTTGCAAACGCATTTGCTTATTCTACTGATTTTTATTGCAAACAGCTTCATATGCATTTGTTCAAGAAATGAATATGCACTCCTTCACATTATTATTATTTATGAGAAAACTCTTTATGCATTGAAGTGGGCGAAGTCCTACTATGTAGGATTAGTTAACATTTATCTTTTAAAATTAATTTTAAAAACATTTTCATGTATTTATCAGATCTATTTTCATGTCCTGTTATTAATATCTTCTTGTATTATCTATATTATAAAAATGAATGTATGTGTGTCTGTCCTTTATGCATTACTACACCATTCATCCGATCACCATGAAACTTTGGGAAGTTGTTGAGTACACTCCTGCAAAGGTTTCTTTTTAAAAAATCCTACAGGTAGTCCGTTTTTTATTCCAGTTTTACGCAATTGTCCACATAAATTTCTCAATATGGAGGTGGAAAAATAATTGCACATATTAATATAATATATTAATCGAAAACGCTGATTTTTCTGCACAAGATGAAATTTGTTCTTAGTTTCTAAGTCAATAAGAACGGCAGTTAAGAGCTTTTTAGTGCGATTTCTTAAGGCCTACCTTGATCCAAAAATAATAATTAGCAGTTTCGTCAACTCGGGGGAATAGTGTTAGCTTAATTTCAATATAAAACTTATTTTTCAAAATAGAGAGACATCAGTTTAGTTATCAACGGAAAAACAATAATAAAGCATACCTTCGATTTAACGTTTTTCTCAAATTACCAATAGGTTTTAAATTCGAGGTTGAACTTGATAAAAGTATTGTCTCCCTGATTTAACGATTTCCTTGATTTAGCAATAGCATTTAAATAAATATCGCCAGAAAAGGAATACCCCGTATGGTTTATACTAGATTTCAAATAACGTGGCAAATATGACTGGCTACAATTCGACTTTTTTAATTAGTCATTGGCGATAAATCGGAGCACACTAATGAAATTGTGCTTACGTTTTTAGGTACGGTTAAAATTCAGCACGAGCAGCGCCGTGCTGCTACCGCTAGTTGCTGTATAAATTTAAGAGACAATGGTAATTTTAAGCAAAACAGCTTTTTGTAAAAATAATTTTTGAAAAAGAAGGTGGGGACCTTATTTAAGAAAAAAATGCCAGTCTCTGTTGCCCCTAAAGAGTCGGTTAAAGCTTTATGGCAAAAAAAAAAAAAAATACAATTTTATAAAATAAACTTTGCAAAATAAGTGGGCGAAATATTGCTTGTATTAAAAATTTAAAAGATAGATATCTGCTTAAGAATGAGATTCTCGTTTTAGACAGTTGACTACCCCATTTTGCAGAACCCCGCAGAATTCCTGGACACATTTGACTAATAACGATGGCAGTGCAACGAAAAAAGACCGATAAGGGAGAAAGGGGCGATTTTACCCAAATCTCGTCTGCCACCCCATCCCCCTCCGTCTTTCAATTCCTCCTCAGTTCTGAAAAGCGCGGGTTTAGCCAGAACAATGAGGAATCGTGGTGTTCTTGCATCACTGAACTTTCGATATTTCCACGGTCAATCCCGCGTTTTTGCTTTTCTCTCCATTTTTCTCGTTTTTTCCATACTTTTCATTTTGTTATTTTTAGTTTTTGATCATAATTACGCCAGTTGACACCGTGTTTAAAGCAAAACATCGATTTAACCTCGTTTTCTACTTTTTTTTTTTTTTTTTTTTTGCAACGTGTGGGAGCTCGTTTATTTTTCAAACCGTGAATATTTTTGCTTCTATTTTGCGTTTTGGACCCTGATTATCGTTTTCGTTTCCCCCCTGCCGATACTCCCCGATCGTTTGCTTTAAACGCTTCGGAGGACAACCAATCAACTGTCCACAAAAGGATCGCCTCTCCCCATAGATAAGGCTTCCATTTTTGCATAGATGGCATTATCGGTTTATTCTTTTTTTTCGTACACCATAGAAAAATTCAATTTTTTAAAGCTAAAGGAAAGAGGCTTTTTCACTCCCCACATTTTTCTGTTTTTATAGACACCGTAGTTGTCATCTAAACATATCTTGAATGATTTTATTTCGAACAATATATTTCGTGCATGTTAGTGATCGTTGTATTGTTGCTATCGCTTGGCTTTTCTCGGTAAATCAAAAATATGTTTTTATCCTTATTTTTCCCCCATTAAAAAGTATACATTTGCTTCATGTCTTGAATAAAATCATGAAAATTTCTGACAAAATACAGAATAATCAGAACAATAAACTAGGTTAATAAGACATTGTTTACTCTTTTCTTTGCTTTTTGAAGGCAGTTTTATGTATTTATTTGCAATGAACTATTCCTTAACGTATAAATTTTAAGCCCTCGAAAAGAAATTTCTCACAATGGATCGTAAATATTATTAATCTTAATAGGTACTATGATGCATATTGGTTTTGTGATACTTCTAATAAGAATTATAACCCATCTAATGGATATTGTGATACATCTAATGGGTATTACAATGTATCTAACGGTTATTACAATATATGTGGATGTAATGACATGTACACTTAATGGGCATTAATGAAGGTATGAGCATTTTGGCTGACTTTTTACTGCATAGTTGATGAAAATTCTGCATAGTAACTAATTTTCTTAATAGCAAATAATAAACATATCAAATTCTGCAGCTACATATTAGGTAAATAATGGTTGAAAAACACTCAAATACTTATGTTAATTATTATGTTAAATTATTATGCTCGTAAGGGCAAAATTCTTAATGCTGATCAAAAAAGGTAGACTACTTAAGTCTTACTGTTGAATTTGTTAAATTATTTTTAAGCTTTTATTTTACTCTTGCATACAACTTACTCAATGATTTTTTTAATTGCATTTAAATGCCATTTTAATTTCTGATTTAGTTGTCTATTATTTTCTACACGTAAAATATTTTTTGTGACATTTTTATAGCTCAAAAATTTTTTTTATGTTTAATTAATGTGTCTACATAGTATTTTTTTCTTTCCATCTTTCGTTTTCATGTAATCAGTGATTTTCATCAAACATTTCTAAATCATGACGCCGAATATAAAAAAAATGTTTATGTACAGCAAAAGCTCCGTAATAATTTAAAATAGCTACATTTCATTGAAATATTTATTACAAAACGTTTCATTTTGTCCTACAATGGAAAGATTTTGGTAATTCTGTCAAGATCCCTACATTGTACGACGTAATGAAAAATAATGCAAAAATGAAAAACCGTAGTTAAAGATATTCTGCAAAACAAAACTTAATCAAGAAATATTTATAGAAACTTTTTCGAGACTTCCTAAAGGCTTTAAACTACTACAAAACCTATAGATTAATCATGCGCTCATTACCTATTTTACCAAAAATTAAAAAATTTAAATTTGGTAATGTAGTGAGAAATGTCACTGCTTAAATTCAAAATGTTTGAATTACAAATGAAGCAGTTTGTCTAGTTATTTTCTTCCACGCAAAGATAAGATGCGACGTTTCTTCCTATAGATATTGGCACAAATTCTAAAATTAACATAGCGGAAAACAGTTACCATACTTTTAAACTTAAAGGAAAATAAACCGTGTGTTTCCATAAAGATCAAATCACATCGATGTTCCTCACGGTAATAGAGAATGTAATCAAAGAAAGATTTTTCTTTATCAAAGTTCTGTGTTTGGAGATCAAAACGGAAGTTGGCAAAAGATATGTTAGCGAATCGATGATCAACAGATCAAAGGGTCTTCAGAAAGAACTCCAAGTAGAAGAATAAAGAAAAAAAGGACAAAAATATTATCTCTTCGCAGGAGGTCAAAATGAAATCCATCTTCATATTTGAGACGGCAATAAATGAATCGTGAGGCAGCCGACAAAAAAGAATCCAGGGAACCACGAAGGAAGGAACAGGGGAAGGAGCTATTCCTCTGGAGCCACCAAGTCCCAAGATTTCATGCTTTGGAGAGCAGAAATGGTTTTTATTCAAACAAACTTTTTGCGGCCCGATGGATCGTCTGCGCGCAACAGCGTACCACGAGGGAAGGGGTTGGAAAGAACAAGGCTGGAGATCGTGCTGACGGATCATCTCCTTGGAATGTAATCTGTGACTGATTTGAACAGCCGGTGTCTTGAAATCATACGGAAAAAGAACTGAAATTTTTAGCTAGGTGGATTGAAAATGATTCTCTAAATATCATTTGAATGCGCGTCTTATGTGGAACTTTTCATTGATCTTTGTTATGTTAAGTATAGGCATATATCATGGAATGCCTAACTTGGAAGAATGGAAATTTAGCGTGTAAGCTATATATACAAGAAGTCGATTAAATAACTTTAGTTATGCAACAGCAATTTTTTTTCTTTTCTTTTCTTTTCTTTTTAGAATACCAGTAATAAATAAAATTTTGAATACAGAGGTTTCCAAGTTGTTTGCAGCAAGAATATTTTTGATAAAGAAAGTAAGACGAGGGATCTAAATTTTTCCGAACAGCTCAGATGGTTGCAAAACATATCAGATGGTTGTAATGCATTCATTAGCGGCATACTTTCTGTGGTGCTGTTTCAAATTACAAATGCTAAATCTTGGCACACTGAAATTGCTATATGTTTACGGTTTTAAGTAAGACATTCATTTTTTTCGATATGATATATACGACTCATGAACGTAAAAAATAAGTGCGCTGTGGTATTTTTTCGTCATTTACTGCAAAAATGGTGATATCTTATTTTTTATGTTAAAAAACTGTTTATCACCCTTCACGCAGCACTGAAGGCAGCTCTGTTGCTCATAAGTGCGGCAAAACATTACATGCACTACAGAGCTCACATTGGTAAAATCTAGGCTACAATGTAAATATTATTCACTTCAATTAGTTTTAAGTATGGATGCACTTAATTTTAATTTATCACAATCGGCATTTAGTGAAATAAGAACTGAATTACATTTAGCACTACGATTTAGTAAATAGTAAGAGTTATGTAAAATAAAAATATATTGAAATCCCGTGTTGAAAACTAGTTCAGAAATTCCCGTTGCGAAGTATTATTCCCAAAAGTCAACTCCTGGACTGCGTTATGTGGTTATTAAGATAAGAAAAGAGGGCCTAAGGGGACTCAGTTGATTTCGGTAAAAAAAGAAAAAGGAAAAAGGAACAGTATTTAGACAAAGATGCTATAGACATCAAACTGCAAAACGGAACACCTTTTACCCCTCCGTTACCAGATACAAGAAGTTCTTCTCTTTTATCCTTATATGGCAGCTTTTTTGAAACTCAACTTCTTTGTCATTGCTACATGTGATATTTATCTAAGTACCTGTTATAGAAAGAATATCTGTAACAAAATGTATGGAAGTTCTGAGAACAACCATGTGCAATATGCATGAGTATAGGCACAAAAATGTTGGAATCAAGTTTAGTTCACGCTTTGTGTATTGTATATTCAGGGCCTTCCTACATCCATCATATCAGATGATATTAGCTCAGTTTTAAACACTTCCTGATGACTCTTTCTATAGGTGATAAAAAGAAAATCATCCTGTCTGAATTAGCAGGAGATGAATGAAGAAACTGGTCCTCCAAAGATCATCCATCTCCTTTTTTTCCCCTTCATCCCTCTAAATAAAGCAGAAGTAATAAAAGAACAAAATAAGAAGCATAGATATAGGGGTACGAGGGGTAAAAAAAGAGCGATCACTCTTTAAGTTACCCTGCTTTAAGGGAAAGAGAGAGAGAGAGTTAGATTCGAGCATTTATGTTGCTCTTTTCGCAGAATGCGTCCATCATCAAAAGGATGAGACGATTTGAACATGCCTTGTTGAGGTAGCGTAAAATTGGTTATGCTTCTGTAGAATGATAAAGAAGAAATGATGATGAAGAAAAAACCGAGAAAGAACTCAATTATTGCTCCGAGGATCTTTTCTTTTTATTTTCAACTTTCTTTATTTTCCTCGTAATGCACTTCAGAAGGAGTTTTCACTTCGCGTAGCGCAGAGGTCCTTCTTTAAAAGGATAGGAGTAGCTTCTGTAGCAGTACATAAACGTTTTCAACGCGGATTGTAGTGATTTAAGGAAGTCTTTTTTGATTTCATCGTAAATGTAGGGTTCAGAGTCTACTTCAAATATATTTCGCGCTAATTTTTTCTCGGAGGAGAACTCATTGTAAGCAATCATGGTAACCGCGCTGTTTTGAAATCAAGCGGTGAAAAGATGAGGACATTAGTTTTAAAATTATATAAATTAAACAGCTTGTTTCTTTTACGCTTAAAGTTACGTTTCTAAAGCAATTTCATCAACTTTGTGTAAAATAATATGTTGAAATTTATAATGCTTTTACTATTTGATTTCGACATGTATTATTACTACTTTGTTCTTCTACGTATTCTTAATAAAAGGCCAGCAAAAAAGGTTTTGTTTGACTTTCAATATATATATATATATATATATATATTTAACACGCAAAAAGTGTTTAAAATGCAGTTAAAAATTTTGAATTACTGTTAAAAATAGTTTCCAATACACTCTCAACTTTATTAGCATATTAATGTTAATATCTAGTTAAATTCATTCACAATTTAATATATCATTTTAATTTATTATCATGAATTTATACAGCTGACAGTTTCTTTTTTATTTATTAGACAGTGTTTATATGACAAAAACCAATTCCTGTTTCTGAAAAAAAGGAAGAAAAAAAACACCTATAAAGTATTTCGGAAATGAATGTATAAATGGCAAAATATTAATTTGGCCTTCATGTCAACAATGAAAGCGAACTGTAATGACAATTTTCACGTTAAGGAAGCTCAATTGGGCTTTCTTAACGTGAAAATTTTTGTTAGAGTTTATTTGCACAACGTTAATTTAATATTTTAATGAAATCGAATTTACCTCGGAAATTTTTATCGGGAGGATTTTCGAAGAATAAATTAAATTTGTGCTTTAAATTTAATTAAATTATTAATTAAATTAGTTACTTATTGAAATTAATTTTGCTTTATTTTTGTACTATTTACGAGAATTTACGAGTTTAAACATATATATATGTATATATATATATATATATATATATGTATTAAAGGGCACGCTGCACCACTGAAATAAAGATAAATCATGAATCTGAATTCCTGAGTTCACAACAGGAATGTCAAACTTTTTAAATTGATAAGCCTCTAATGTATTCAGTTACGTCAATGCATCCATAAAATTTAAACTGACACAGTCCGTGTGTAAAAAAGAAGACGGTTTTCCGATTTCGATTTCCATTCAAGAGCTGCAGCAAAACCACATTCAGTTATGCATAACAGTCAATTCAGCAAAATGATTATTACATCGTATTTTAATACTACGAGTCATTGACAAAATCAATCATGAAGAAAACATGGCAGATGCCCCTTCGATTTCCGTTAATATAAGCCAATGCCCTGACACAAAACGTAAACACGTGATATCATTCGTTGGAAACAGCTATACAGTATCATTATTGGAAGATTTTTTTTCTTCCATTGAGAAATCTTTAGTTGTTTAAAGCTTTGAAAACAGATTCCTCAACAACGTAGCTTGAAATTATGTAAGTATTAACTTAATTAAGAACGCTCTCTAAGATATCTTGTGTAGAGGACAACAACTAATGGAATTTTGCTAACTGATTTAAGAAAATTAATTTAAAAGCAAATGGTGGATGTTTATGAGTTCAATTTGTTTTCGGCTAAAACTGCTGCAGCTAAATTTGACTATCAATGCCGATATTGTTAGCGAAAATTATATTTTGCACTTGTCTTGATGTTCAAAGATAAAGAAAAACAATTGCCATTTTGAAGCAATTAAAAAATAGTAAAAGAATGCAAAAAATATTGTTTAAAAATTATTTTTACGCCGGTTACGCATTCTACTACGTATCTTTCAACCAAAGCTCTTTGGGATTGTTTTCAACGTTTATAAAGTAGGAAACAAAAAATATATAAATATATTAAAAGAATTCATCGTCTCATTGTCTTGAATTAGAACAATACACATAAATATGTAATAATTTCAGATTTCGTAAAAACCAACTATGAATGGGAAACCATGAAGCATAAGTAAAGACCGCCGTAGGTATATCCTTTTTAATCAGTTCCTTCCTTATGCAGTAGGCAACAAAATAAATCAGACGCGTAAATTTTGCCAATGTTATTCCACTACTGAGAGAACGTTAGCATGTGTTTTCATTTAAAATCATTTTTTAAAGTTTTCTACTTTTACACTAGTAGGTAAATAACGGTAAAAGAGACAAATATTTTCGTCGTTAGCAGAAGCGTGACCAGGGAGACTTTGGGGGTCAACTCCCCCAAAACACTTTAAGCCAGTGTTTCCCAAACTATGGGTCGCGACTCACTGGTGGGTCGCGAGCGAATATTGAGTGGGCCCTCGCCACTGTACACATGAATTTAAAAACACATGAATTTAAAAAAACAGGAAGTCTGCGAATAAAAGTAACAGAAGTTGAAGTTGATAAAATTTTAATGAAGAGAAATAAGAAACAAATACATTCTTCCCATTGAAACAACTTCGTAAAAAAACCTTGCAGGTGTAGGTAAGTAATAAAAAAATATTTAAAGTGTATTTCTTATTTCAACAGTCTTCCATTCATATTGATAACACTAAAAATTTTTTTAAATTTCAATTAGAACAAATAAGACAGCAATAAGTAGTTCCACAGCTCGCCACTAGGGAATCTGAGCATCACCAATATGTATGCCCTCTTTTCTATAAGACAGCTAAGAGGGTGGTCCCAAGATTAGAAATTTTTCTTAAATGGGTCGGAGTCCAGTCAACTTTGGGAACCACTGCTTTAAGCTATATTGCAGAACTTCGTATAATGATGCAAATAAATGTAAGGACCCCTCCCCCTTGGAAAAAAATTCTGCTTGTAAACTAACAGTTTCAGTTACTAAAAAGAATCCAGATGTATTGAAATGTGATTATATTTGACCGCAGAGAGGAAACTAAATAACAAACTGTAATGCGAACTTTAAATTTCATTGCAGTTTGAGCCTTATTACATTTTACGTTCTGTGCCATGATTCAATTAATTTTACGGTAACAAAGATAAAATATTCATATTCGTTCAGTAGAATATCTTTGCAGGTAAAACATAACTATACAAAGGTTAATGGGTTTAAATCCTGTATTTCCCCATAAACGTGATATTAGTAGGGTCCCTCGGATGATTCAGGGTTGTAATATAGTTTTGCAACAACGGTTGTCTCTACGTTCTCTATTTGGTTTAGGGAACGCAGTAAGCGTTTTAGGATAAGAGATACAGTTTGAAATGAAGAAAAAAGAGGTTTGCGCTCTCACGATCATGGAGGAATACTGTTTGTACAAAAATTATACTCTTAATTCGAAAATATAATAAATTAGCAAATGATGAATTCTACATAAAGCATTTTCAGAGAACCTTCAATTTTAGCTTATTTTAAGATTCTTTTGAGCCAATTATAAAAAAATATTTTCCCCTCACGAACCAGATGATATTTTAATGCAATCATGTGTGACAAAGTTTTAAACATGTTTACTTGAAAATACTAAAATCTGGACTTTTGAAAAAATAATCTTATGAAATATATGATTTCAATTCTTAAGATTTTTATCAGTATTTGTTAAAGAAAATAACCATTCTTTTCTTGCACACTGAGAGCAAATTGAAATTATTTTTCCTTTGATGACGTAGGGAAATGAAGTGAAGAAATGGTATAAAAATACGCATTAGTAAAAATACATAAATATACCTACCAGAATACTCACAAGCTTGATTCCATAAACGATTGGCAGCTTTGAAAGAGATATGGACAATGTAGAGTGGCACAATTGTCCTTCAACACTCTGTTTTATTACAAGAATATAGAGTAAGAAGTGACTTATGCCGAATATTAAACTTTTATTTAAAATAGTTTTATACTATCCTTACCTTACTGAGCTTATTTAGTCGTGTCAATTAACACAAGTGAAAACACTTTCATTATTGGAAAATTTTAAATTTGGAATTTGGAAATTCGTTGCTATCTCTGAGCAAAATATTTAGCGTAAATGCTTCTGAAATGTTCATAGAGCTTTAATTTTTTATTATTTCATATCTGAAATAATTTGCGTTATTAAGGCAGTGTAATGTTCATACATTTGTAATTAGTGAAAGGCTCGGTGCTTACAAGGAGCTTTCATGATTGAATCATTTGAGTATTTTAGATTCGAATGCATTGAAAACTTAAAATTTTCATGTCTTTTAGCTTTTAATCCTAGATATAGAAGCCCGAAAGGTCATTTTTTCTCAATTATTTTTATAATCCATACAATGTTCCAAATTTTTATAATTAGGATTAAAAAATTGCTTTTGCACGTATTGTCCATTATTTTATTGAAATTAGAATTACGACTTTGTTTGCTTGAATAAAAAAATAAGTTTTAAGGATTTCTATTTACAGTATCCAATTTCTGCGTTGGGAAAAATAAAAATATATTACGCATTCTTCAAAAAGAAGCGAATAAATGAATAACTAAAATAAACATTCAGTCCGAGGTCGTTACAGTAGAACAAAAAAAAAAAAAAAAAAAAAAAAAGAATTACATCTATGAACATTAAAACTATCAATACTTATCGATTAAAATGTGCCAATATATTTCTTTACCTGTAGTTAATTGTATTTCTACGAATGTTATAAATGAATTGATTCCATTTATTAATTTTAAGGGTATATTATATGTTTTGCTGCTTAGTTCGATGTTATTCATGAAACACTGATATTTTTATGAAAAATTCGATCGTAATTTGAATTGAAAAGTCTCATAGCATTTTTTAAAGCACCTCACTTCTTAAAACAATATTTAATTAAAAAGTATATGTTAATTTGATCCAATTTTAATCTTTTAAAATATTGTTTTGTCGAATCCAACGACTCCCCTCCCCTACACAACTTTCACGAAACTATTTGTAAAACATATTAAGGACGATAACAGATAATCAAAAACACATCCGTGTTCTGACTATCTTTGACCGTGTTTGACTATCTATCAATTCATATATATTACTGATTATTAGTACAAAAATCTTGAAGCGCAGGAAGTAGAGAGAGTCATGATAACAGCTACGTCAAAGAATCCCTAGTTTTTAATTTTGCGCTCCATTGACAAAAATATAGAAACTATGATATAATGCATGGAGGAAACTAAGCAAATAACAAACTGTAAAAAATAATTGCACGTAATTTAAGCACAAATAATTCTTTGTATTTTATATCAGTTTTTGTATTTTTTCATGTATTTTTGCATCTTTATGCATGGTGTGGTCTTTTTTGCTTTGTTGCACTTAATATTCCTTTTTTACTTTGTGTACGTTTGGTGTTTTCTTATTGGTGCTTTCCCGGTTACTTCTACTTCCATTTCCACGCTGCCTTTATTCTAATTGGTTTGCAGAAAAATCTTAGGCTATATAAGTCGTGTTTTTTTTTCTTTTTTTGTCTGCTTTATTTGGATCTTTTTGTATCTAGAAGCTCCACTATTGCATTGAAAAAGGGTTTCCAAGCAATCCCCGAAACATATAGCAAGCATTTAAATGCTCATTTGTGCTTTAATTACGTGCAATTATTTTTGGCAGTTTACTTGGGTGCAAAGTTCCTTTATTATTTTAAACAAATAATACACTGATTCAGCTAATACACTGTGCCTTTAATTTTTCGATGCTCTAAAGGCTAAATGCTATTTGAATATCATAGGGAGGTAGGATGAAGGTAAAATAAATATTTTCCTTTCACTAAAAATATACGCCAAGCAGTGATCGTGTCTTGGCGACAGTTCCGAATTTCAGACATCAGTAGCCTACGTGTTGTCGAAAAGAAGCGAGTGAGTGATGGACAGGAGTCTCGCATTTCAAGGCGATGAGGAATCCTTTTAATTAAAAAACCATTTGCCTAAGACCGGTCAAAAGCTTCTTCTCCCGGTCCTTCGGGTAATTGTGCCGGTCTCGGGCTTCTGCTGCGCAATCAAGGAGTCGGATGAGCATTCATCATCAAAGACCTGTAATCCACTCGACGCTTACTGACACGAAATTGTAGATGAGTGAGTGGGGGTGCCACCCCTGCAGCAGAGAAGGAAAAAGAACTTCTCCCCGTCACCTCCACCCTTCGTGCTTAATGACCACCCTCTTCGACGGCGTGTTTGCATTCGGCAATGAGAAACTTTTCCCTCGTTCCGCTTTTAAGTGAGGAGTGCCACTTGGGGGTAACACGGGAAAAGAAAATGAAGGGAAAAAATGCCAGGATTCTCTCCCCGAGAAGAAGAAACGTGTACCTAGCAGTGTTTGTAAAAAATGTGCGTTTTTCGAAAGAGGAGATGGTGGTAGAAGCAAAAGAAAATATTTCTTCTTTTTCCCCTTTTATCCTTTTCCGGTTCCCGGAGCGAGAGTATTTGCATGGCGGTTAAAGAGTCCTGGTAACGAGAGTACATTATCCGCTACGGATGAAGTGATAATTTATTCAGTCTCCAGCTTTGCAGGGTTAAGTGTCTGATTTGTCTCCGTGAGATTAACCGATTTAACGCCTTGGCGGAGAACTTTTTCTGGGATGAGCTTTAGACCATTTTGAAATTTCTCCAGACTGGGAAAACTACATGTTTAAGGACATTCTAAAGATGAAGACAAAATTTATTATTTATAAATCTACACAAGTTTTTGAAATAAACAATGGGATATAATTCACATTTAACCTACTGAAATATTTAATTCTTGGTGAAAAAAAAAAGAGCTTTAATTAAGTCTCTCATAAGAAATCTCCTTTCTTATTTTTGTGATCTATCTGTTGCTGCATATGGTGATTCTATTTAATTAATATTAATGTTTATCCATCCATCCGACTAACATTATTGCACATTTAACTATACCAATAGAAATATATGGGACAATTAATATGCAACAATTATGTACGTAAAACAAAATCGACACTTCTGCACCACAAAATCAATTAGCAAGTTTTTATAAAACAGAGATTTTGTCAAGCACATGTGTATTGACATTTGTCTTTTTTTCAAAAAAAAACGACTTCAATGCTACATGTAACATTTGAATGCTTGATATTTTAATTAGGAGCAGTTTTTAATGAAAAGATAATAAAAAGCAAAAAAAAAAAAAAAAACAGCATGTTTTTTTTTCTTGATGTTTATATTTTTAAAAACGTTAAAATAACAAAACTGCATTACATAACTTCGAATTGGAATAAAATATTTTTAGAATTTTCATACCTGTTTTATTTTAATTAAAAGTCAAAAATGCTCTATCAAAAGCTTTAGACTTCAGAAAGTATAATCGTTAGTGTAGTAATTATATTAATATCCATGGACGAACGTTTTTTTCCTCTGAATATTTCACTATGTTCTGACTACGTTTTTTCATTTTCCGCAAACAATAAATTCAAATTCATGTTTTTTCAGTTTTAATAAAATTTAAAGGTAAATTTTGTAAAAAAATGTTCCAAATGATTTTTTCCCCTAATCAATGGGAATTCTACTACAGAAATCGACCATTCTGCATTCCAAAAATAATGTGTAGAACAAATACTGTAAGGAATCTAGGTTGTTGGACATCTTTATTAATTAATAAAAATAACCAACTAGATTGCAGCAAAGAAAAAATACTCTTCGTAAATAGTGACAAAAAAAGAAGGGCTCCTTATGTTAAATACGTTAAATATATAAGTTCCTAAATTACAAGTTTCTTATTTCAGGTTTTTAAATATTTCATTAATGAAAAAAAATTAAAAAGAAAACATTTAACATGGAGCTTTATGGCACATTCCCTTAGACATTCAGTAAATAATCTTTTTTTTTTTTTTTTTTTCATAGTTTTGATAATCTTCGCCATAACATTGATCGGAAAATTGATCAATTTATAAAAGTGGTGGTTCACTACGCTATTTTGTATCGAATTTAACCCTTTTTTAAATTATCAATTGTAAATTTCTTAGGTAATCACTTAAAGTTCCATATCTGATGTTTTTTTCTAAAGTTATTTATAGCATAAGACATATTTCTTTTGCTTGAGAAACTGAATATTACTCACAGGATTAGAAATGTATTCATTAATACATACGATACAAACATTAAGATTGGTAGAAAGATTGAAATTTTATATTGTTTTTGCTCTGACTGTTATTCTATAGCAGTGGAAATTACCGTTAATTTTAAATTTACATTTAGTAACAAGAAATAATTTATTGCAAGCACATCTCATGCGTACATTATATTTTAAAGTTTTACGTTTAAATTTCTTACTTTGATGTTGAATAAAGGACCTAAACTTCTTATTATTTAACATATAAAGCCACAGTTCAAGTTTAAGTTTTCAAAAAATAGGGGAGCAATTTCTATTAACAGTTGCGAATGGAAAGCTTTTGAAGGAGAAGGGAAAATTACATTTAAGCAATGTGTTTGTTTTTCACTCTTTCTTTATTCTTTTTTTTTTCGATTAGTCAAAGGGCATGTTTAAGAAGAAAAGCATTTGAAAGCAATAATGGAAAATTTATGATGAGAGCTAGAAACACTGCATCAAACAATGGAATTAATTCCACAAAAAATACAAAAATATTTACTGTTAAAGAAGCAATATTTAGTAAACGACAAAATAAAGTTTTTGAATTTATTTAATGTGTTAAAATAGATTGATAACTTAAACTTATATTAGCTCAAGTGCATTAATGCAAAGTTCTTTTCACCTTTTACCTTGACGTTTTCAGACTCAAAATTATTTAACTCAATATAAATTTAGTTCAAGATACTTTTTCAGTAAATGATTCAATTAAAATTTCAACCTTTAGTAGCAAATTCTGAGACACGGATTTTGAAAGTTATTGCAATATTGCTACCACTTAAAATGTTCTGATGGTAAAAGGTCTTGCAGATTTAGTTCGAACAAATTTTATGATTTCAATGCATGGAATATACTTAAAAAAAGGCAATTTGGACATTAAAAGTAATGCGTTGAACATTTCTTCTACATTTTTGTCCTCAATATAGCAGATGATTTGTAGAAATATTGATTTTTTTTATCAGAAGTGAGATTGTTAGGTTTTTGCATAATTTCTCATTTGAAGCTAAGAAAAACAGTAATGCTTCTAGCAACAACACATTAGAAATTTTTAATGAAGAATAAACTCCAGGCGTGACTAATTCAAGCGTAAAAATTGTCTAACAGTGTATTCACAATTTGAAATGCTTTTTATATCCTTTTAGTGCGAAATAAAAAGGTGAATGAATTCCAGCTATAGACTTGATGCAATGCGTTCGCTCAACTTTATCATAAAAATAGCTTAGAAAGCTGAGGAGAAAATTTCCATCGCTCTTTTATATACATTTTGAACTTTTATTTCTTTCACTCTATTGGCGAAGTTTGGAGAAAGGGGAAGTGCGGGAGCCTGAGTTTTTGACCCTCGTGGGCCTGGAACGCGCGCACGGGGAGCACACATAACGATCCAGTTCTCTCTCGAAATCGATGACTTCGTATAAGGAAAATATCGATTTTCAATGAAAACAAAAAGACGAAAAAAAAAATATATAGAGGGTAGGGAGAAAAAAAAGCGTTAGAACATACACGCGTGGGGTCTTAAAAGCTAGGCCCGTCGCATTGCAAACAAGCATCTATGGCTAAATGTTGGAGGGAAGGAAGAAAGTTGTGTAGGCAATTGGCGATCTGTTTGCTCAATTTAACGTTCTATTTTTATTTTTTTTTTTCTAAAAATGCGAAATGAAACATGATGCTATTTGAGACTTTTCAATAACCTCGATAGGGAGAAAAAGAGTTCTCTCGGCAGCTAATGCAGTAGATATCACATGCAATTATTTTCATGGAAGCACCCCCATTTCGTTTTCTTACTTGTTGAAACACATCATTCCACGGAAGAAATCCAGTACGATGATGATGAAACGAGCGTTAACGCATCGATTGGAAATGATTCTGTAGTCTGTCTAGCGAAAAATTTTTAGTGTTTGCTTATTTTTATGGAGGAAGTTTTACTGTTTTGTACTCCTCTAATGTCTGGTGCCGTAATATTTTCTCAATGAAGGAGCTTCGAAAGAGC
Source organism: Octonoba sinensis (assembly GCA_038502835.1). NCBI lineage: Eukaryota > Metazoa > Arthropoda > Arachnida > Araneae > Uloboridae > Octonoba > Octonoba sinensis. The sequence continues at coordinate 103,984,197 of CM076600.1, read as the reverse complement.
TCTGTCTACTAATAAAGCTATCAGGAGTTAATGATTTTGCAATTATTTTGTGACTCAATAATAAAGTAAAATAAATAATTCCTCATAGGTGTTATCTTTTCTAGAAATATTCTTGAGATTTACTTGCCTTCATATTCATTAAAATTTAAGGAACTTCTTTATGTACTTATTATGTTGCTGTAAGCAGTTTCATTATAGTACTTATATTCTATCACATTCAAATAAAACTAACGTTACTAATTCCACAGATTTCAATTTTATTTTTTATATGTATTATAGATATTATTATTTTATTTTTAGGTTTTTAACTTGAATGCTATTCTTAATTAAATCTTTTAGTTGGCTCTCACTATAATGTATGCACATTTTACTTTCAGCTCACGATCGCTATTTTTCTTTAAATCATTCTTGTTTTTCATGTAAACACATTCAACTTAAATAATTTTGAAATTTATGACCAACGAGAACCTAGATTTTAAAGAATACATAACGATTCATGAAGTAATTCGTATAGGAGAAGAACCAACATATGCATAGATGAATATTTTAATATTTTAAAGATGATAACAATGATAAATGAATTGTTTACTTTATTATTAAGTCATAAATGAGAACAAAATCATTAATTATAGAATTATTGATTTTTATATAACAAGAAATACCTATTAATCATGTTTCAGAAATGTTGTTTTCCTCTCAAAACGCAGAAGTTTTTCGTACATTTGTATAACACAATTGCAGCAAACATGTATTTCATAATTTGTAACGAAATTATAATATTTTACGTTTTGAGTTTTGTATTATAAACACATTTTTTTAAAACGAAATTTTCAATTAAAGCGGGTTGAAATGTATTCCCTGCCATTTTGAAAAGATCATCTAATAAGTCACTGATTTTGTGTGAGGGAAGGAGTTATGACGTCATTTCAAGTATACCATTGTCTTTCTTTGCATAAGTTATATAATCAACTGCAGAATTCCATTTATTCACGACGAATCGCGGGGTTTTTTTATAAGAAATGTGTAACTGCTATAATATTTTATTTTCTGGTATAAAGAATACTATTTGCGATTTTTGATTCTTTGAATATTTTTTGATTCTTTTGACTTTTTTGTTAAAATTAAATCTTATTAAAAACTATAAATGAAGTAATTAAAACATCTCATTGGATACGAAATCAGTATTTTTAGCTTCCGATACTCATTCCAATAATCATTATTCTTTTGACATTCAATTATCAGTGTAATTACTTATTTTTGACGAACTTATATTTTTAACATTCCAAGTAAGTTAGAAGAAAACTTCGTAAAGAAATCAACATAAACTGCCGAAAAATGTAAACTGATCTTATAAATAATTTTACTGTATCCATAAAACATAAAATGACCAGAAAATATTAGAATTACGTTTTTTAATATTGTGCAGCTAACATTTTTCTATGCCAGACATCAAAGGGTTAGAGGGGAAAATCAAAACTAAACCCATGAGGAAAATACAGATGCTATCTAAATGAAAATTAGTATAGTACGAAATAAGAAAAAAACAAGAAACGTTATGTAATGAAAATAATCATCCGGAAATTCGAGAAAATATTCAGAAGATATAGTTGACATTATCACTTTAATAATTCGTTAATGAGCAAAACATTATACGAAAAATTGGCATCATTACTCCTACACCTATGTGATCTTGTGATGTTAGTTTATTCAGCTGCAATAGTGTTTTAAATTTTATATTTTGTTTAATTTTACTTATTCCAAAATCATGAAGTTTAGTACTACTTCGCTCTGTTCGTAATATTTATACGGTCTTTTAGGGTAAAAACGTGGCTTATCATACATTTGTTTTTGTTAAATTTCTCAATTTTCAACAATGATTTATTATGTTAATGAAATTTACAGTTTGTTCGAATAGCGTTAGTCTGCTCAGTACAAGTAAAAATAATCAAATGCATTGAAAACAACCAATGACCACATTTTGAATCTCTACTTCTTGCTTAAGCACATATAATAATAACAATAAACGCATGCACATGCAACTAAAAATATGCCAAAACAGTGAACCGAAAGAAAAAGAAAAATGTTTAATAATGAAAGGAAACTTTACTCACGAAAGCCAGGAACCGGGGGGTGGACGCGTTCTGAAAACAGGAAGGGAAGCAGCTTTAAAAAAAGGTTTTTGAACAAAAACATATCAAAAACTACATTAGGCAGCCTTTCTCAAACGGCGAAAACATATGAATTTCTTTGTTATGCAGGTGATGTGAACAACAATTTTAACGTATTATGTTGAAAGCAAATTTTTATTCAAATCTAAAACTGAAAGGACAGTAAAAAAACACACAACACCTGCCAGAGGAACGTTCCAATGAAAATGAGTTAATTTTTTATTGCGTTTATCCTTACGTATTAAAAAATTCGTTCGATTTCAAAGTGTCCAAAAACAAAATTGACTTTAATGCATCAAGTATTTTTTAAACAGAAATAGAAAGTGGTTCAAGTATAATTTGTTTAAATTTCAAACAGTGTATAAAAACTGTTTTAATGAAACAGAACGCTTTTCATCCTTAATTTGAAATCAAATTTTGACCTAAACCTAAAATGTACCTAAAATGAATGCCATTTAAAATCCAAGTTTGTTGCATTAATTTTAGTATTTACAAAAGTTTTCAATTAAAATACTTTCAGTATAAAAATGAAAATATTCTTGAATAACAATCAAATAGATGGTATCAAATTAAACTCTATTCTATGCTAGTAATTCCAATAAGGTATTGCTTTAGCTCATATTCAATAATACACGTACAAATATTTTTAGTCATTTTTCATCAGCTACTTCTAAAATTTGATTTTTAAAAGTGTCAAAATCTTTTAAATAGTAGCACAGTAAATTTGTCTACAAATATGCATTTACCTATTCCTGCGACGGACTCTTATATTTAAATGAACATATTTTCCTTTTAGAAAAAACTGTTTCGTGCAAATTTATGAAGAGTTTCGCTTTTTGCGCTTAAGAAAGGCTGGATAAACTACTTGCTATCAAACAATCAATGCAATCTACTAGCAAAAATTATTAAAAGTAACAAAATTGTCTAAAATAACAAAATAAAACAATGCAATGCTTTTTCATTAACTAAAAATAACTATATAATATGTATGATAAATTAGTTCTCAATAGGAGCATCATTTCTTATTCGAAAAAAAAAATCAATCAGATTGCAAAAGACAAATTCGATATTGCAAATGTACACATCTTTTATTGTATAAAGGTAATAAATTTTATTTCAAGAACAAAATACAAAGCAAAAACTAACGCTACAGGAATGCTCAAAGAACCAACACTTGGCGGTTTTTTGCTAATTGACCTCACTACTGGAGCAGATGGAACTTTTACAGCTGTTGTTTTATTTAATGCAAAAAATATATATATATATATATATAAATGCGTTATCAACATTGGCTTTTGCTTTGTATTGTTCATTTTACTAATTTAAAATCTCACAACAATAAAGATTTTCACGACCACATTCCTCTTTTGGAGAAGTTAAATTTTCTAACACATCGGTTGATTTATAGGAAAAAATCTGGAAAATTTTCTCCCAAAATGTAATTCAATGGAGCAATATTATGTAAATAGTTGTCGCAAAACAAATGAGAGTAAATTAGAACCAATGTCACAACTTCTTTTGGAAAAGTTATTAATTTTATCAAAAAGCTACTTTGATATTTGTAGAGTATATTTAGTAAACCTACATAAAGGTAAAGTTCATGAAGTTTTACAATTAGCTTTTAAGCTACAACAAGATAGCTAAAAACGTTCAAACTTTGAAGTTTCTTCAAAGTTTCTGTCCTCTGTTCCACAGAGAGTCAAGTCTATAGTCATTACGGACTTTGTTCACTAATGGCAGTGAACAAAATGCTTTGTTATACCTTTTGGAGCTTGGGAATTCAAGCAATTTTTCATGTTTCCTGTAAATTTCATTGAAATAAAACAGGAGGAATTGCCAGATCTTCTGCGATATGTTGATATCTTCAAACCTATGTTTATATAATTACTTGTTTTTTTTTTTTTTTTCATAAAAATATTATCAAAAATAGCATAAAATTTTGCATCGTGCTTTTACTACAAATTTAGTTGGAAAGTCTTCTTGTACATTACAAGCCGATAAAAGCAAAAAGATGAAAAGGAATTTCCTAAAGGGTCCAGTAATAATTTATTCGGATTAGAGGCTATGCGTTTCAGTTTTACTGGTGGTTGGCGTTCATTAATTCACACTGCGTCCGAAATATGTTTCGATCAGTCGGACAGCCCGACTTGATTCAGAAATATATCACCCATAAAACTGTACATGACCCCGGCTGAGAGAAAAACTCTACCAGCTCCTCTCGAGAAAGGTGAGCTGGGGAAAAAGGGAGAAAAATCCCGGAACGGGGCTGGAAACGGAAAAAAAAAAATTGCGAGCGCAGTGAGTTATAAATCACTCAAGGCCCCGTCATACTTTCTCCGTGATTGCTGGCCGTCGCAATCGATCTGTGATTGAATTTCCCGGCCGAGATTGATTAGCCCACAGAAATATATATCGCCCCCCTTCAAATCAAAATGGCCCGCAATGGGAATAAAAATAATTATGCATTCCAGAGGGCCCCGTTGTGCCTATACCTGGGTCATGTTTACCGGAGAAAAATATATCAACTTCTGTTTAGACTGCTAAAGTTGGTGGCCTGGCTTTTTCGAGTGAAGCTGGGAATGGTTCCACGCTTGGTGGGAAATGATGGATGGTGCTTTGTTATCGAGTCATTAACATTGGAGGAGAGTGCTTTCCACTACTCTTTCCGAGTTTAATGGCGTCACTTCTTATTAATAGACGCTCTATGTTCCTACCCTAAGTTTACTTTGTCTGGAAAGAGGGCTGAACTTTTCTTAGGTCAAGTGCTAGATACTATTTTTATTTAGAATAGCCACTACAAGTTTATTTTTAAATGTTTCTTTTGTTAGGAGGAATTGAAAAGTTGATTTCAGAAGAGAAGCACTAAATGCTCTGCACTTCTTTAACCCTTCACTACACGCTTTGTAAAGTGAAGAATACCAATTATTATCATTAAAGGGATTGCTCAATGAATGTAGGAAAAATATAAGGTCAACTGGTGGTCAATTATTTTACCTTACTAAGACAAGCAGCTTTGCCGATGGACAAATCGGTTTTCATTGCTAAATTACAGACGACAGCATAGAAAATCAAATTCAAACTTTGCTTTGTAGATGTGCAGAGCGGCGTAATGAAGGGTTAAATCAGATCGCCAGACACAAGCATAACATGTATTTGCAATTCCCTAGCTATAAATGCTGATATTTAGAAGAATGAAAAAATTAGAAATTACTGACGTTGTGCGGTGTGGAATAAAACGCTTACGTTTGCGTAGTGAATTAGTACAGCAGTAGAAGCTCTGTATCTCTCGCACAGGCATGCAAATTCGATTCTATCGAAAGGGCGCTGTTTGTAAACGTGAAACATGTGTCTACACTTTCATTTTATTTCGTTGTTGTTACTATATTCATTCATGATGTCTGTTTTTAGTGCGTATGCTAAGTCCGCATGTCCTTTTCACATTTAACAGATTGTTATTGGTTTGCTATTTTAGTGAAATCATTCCATATGCATGTATAGTAAAAATTCGACACACGTACAAAGTATTTCAATATGAATAATAATGAAAAATATGTATGAGAAAAAGATTTACACATGGAGATTATTTTTAGTCCTCGGTATCTTCCCTTGCGGACCTAGATGAATTTTAATAACAGTCCTATGGGGCGCTGAGATTCTTTTTTGTTCCTCTGTAGCATAGTGTCCTATACTGCAATAAATTCTAGTTCAACCTTCCCCCCCCCCCCCCAAATGGTGAAATATAGCTGCAACCACCATTTGCTACAAAAGTTTAACCGTTATAATGGTTCTTTGTTTCACATTCAAGGTGAAACTAGGAAACTAGGTGAAACTACACCATTATAATGGTTCAACTTAGCACCAAAAGTTGGTTGAAGGTAAATTTCACCATTTTTTCTATGTTTTTGGTGAAAGGTTGAGCTAGATTTTTTTAGGTTAGATCTAAGCTTCTGACATCACCGAGGAACTATAAGAGCTAGTTTTACATATTTAGTAATCAATTTATTTGTTTACTGCTATATTGGTTATACTCTTCTTTCCTAAGATAGTGTGAGATAACTTTGGAAATCTGCTATTTCATTAATTTAAATGTTATGTTTTTAATCAACAGAAAAATTTTACTTCCTATTTGGAGCATCGTTAGTATAACCTTTTTATTTGGGTCAATTACTAATTCCTAATCATTTATTTTGAACTAATAATGATCGCCAAAATACATTAATAATATAATAATAATATATTGTGCATAATGCAGCATTAAAGAATTACTTATGAATAATTAATTACCGCTGCATTACCCAGAAATCTATAGCATTGGCTCGACATGATGCTGAGTGTGAAAGTCAGTGATCTATCTATCACTATTTAAATCAAACTTAATTACGTAACTGAACCAAATCAATAACGATCCACGTTCTCTTCTAACAATGTAATGAAATTGAACACTTCAATTCCTGAGTATCTTTCTGTAAAATTTTAATCTGATAACGCCACAGCAAAGATGACATTTGTTATACTTAAAATGAAATTTTTATATATGTAATAAAACTCTAAACTATAAAAAAAATAACGTCTCCTTAATGGATTATTTGTTCACAACCTTGGAACCTATAAATTAATTTTAGTCTCTTCGAAAACGATTTGTACTCTTTTACATCCTATGAAAAATAATACACTGATCAGCCTCTCCCGTTTAGTATAACCAATCCTGGTAGAAGCCAGACTCTTTGTAACAAACTCTACACTGCAACTTTCTAGCAGTTGCTCGTATCTGAGAGTTAAAACAGAGTTAAACTCGTTTTATTATCTTTTGACCAAAATTTGTTTAAACGAAGTATTTTGATTACCTCTAGATTTGTCACATCACGGATTCATCAAACTATTGACATTTGCTCTCACAATAGCATGTCTAGAAAAAACAAGTGACGTTTCACGTTGTATAAAGAGCAAGAGAACACGTCTGCTGCAAAACTAATAGTATTAACTCAAAAAAACTGAAATATATCATCATGAAAAAGAAACATGCGATTAACTTTCACTTTACCTTAAGCCGAAGTTATCGTAAAGAGTCAGAATAGTCGCATTGTCACTCAGTGCAATGTATTAAATGCTAAAAAAGGCTAAAATTTTTACGCATGCGTTAAGCTGACTGATGGTTATCTGCAATAAAAGAAACATGCGATTATTTTTCACTTTACCGTAAGCCAAAGTTCTGAAAATAGAGTCAGAATAGTCGCATTTTCACTCAATGCGATGCATCAAATGCTGAAAAAGCACCAAAAATTTTCGCCTGCACTAAGCAGACTGAGGGTTTGCTATGGTATTATAGAATGAAGAAAGGCAGAAATTAAAGTACGTCCACTCTGCAAAACTTTGAAAAAAGAAAGAAAAGAACACCATGGGGCATACATACATATATCTTTATAAGAGAGTCGGAACTGTCGGACTAGCCAGCTGTCGGACAGACCTTTAATAAAACTTCAAGTGATGGATTTCAATTTGATGGGGGGAAGTTGTAAAAAGGAGAAGACAGAAGAGCTGCGGGGAAAGGGAGAACTTTACTCAAGGGGTGAGCAGGAATTATGTAACTTAAACTCTCTCTCCAGAAGTCTGCCCTTGGTATTAAACAAAGCGTCATTTCAAACAAATTAGCGGTAGCTTTTTGGGGAGAAAAAAGATGTAGAGGGGTTTTTTCGAAGGCAGGAGATTTCTTTTCCATGAAACTTCGTTTTTAATTCATTTTTTGCTCTTTTTTTAAAATCTGACATTATTGTTTCTTTTTGTTATTTTCTTCCAAGCAATGAATCTTTCCCGGCTCGCTGGAAAACATTAGGTATGATATTTAGCGAAGTTTTCGTTTTTTCTTTTAAAGTAGGTAATTGCTTCACTTCATTTGGAAAACTTTTGGTTTATAATCATTCTTCTCTAGGCAGTAGAAATGCTGTTAAATTTATTCAAAAATTGCTTTTATAGCTGCAAGTTTACACTACATTATGGAACACTCGAGTCCATGTATTCTTGATTAGTGGTTAGAACGTTCTAGAATTATTCAGAGAAATATTCAAAAGATTTATATATTTAAGAAAAAATTAATTGTGGATTTTTCATTGTTTCAAGCTTTAAAGTATTTTGCTGTTTTGCAGAGTTTTTAAAATTTAATGTCTTATCATTTTTATAAACTGATAGAGTAAACATATCGATAAAAAAAATAAAGGGAAATAAAAAATTAAATTGCTTTAGTTTGTCTGTCAAATTCAAAAATATGACATACTTTGACCAAGCTCACAAAATGGCTTTTGCCCCTTTAAATCGCATATCTGTTTATTATTCGTGAAAATTTAAATATTTATGTATTCTCAAATGCAACGTTTTTTTTCCCTCAAAAACTAGTCAATTCCAAAGGAGTTAAAATGGAAATTTGTGTTGAAATTTGGGAAGGACATTTTTCGCGAGTACAGTACGTCCTTTACTTCATACAATGCAGTAAAAAAGTGATATAAAAGGGTCATTTGTTGACTCTGAAACTCCTATTTCCAACTTTGTTACACTGTGTGCGTTTTTAAGCCCGTGCTTTCATTTAGGTATCGTTGTAAAGTTAAACATTGTCTAGAGATTGCAAGAAGTTTTTTGAGCCACAGATGCCTTTTAATGTTTACTAGAAATTGCATTGACAGTAAATCCTATAAGTTTTGAGTTCTAAAATAGCCTTTTTAACAACAGCTTCGAACTAAGAGTAAAAAATGCTATTTTTATCATTTTCAAAACAAAAAAAAAAAAAAGCTTAATGTTAATCCGGCAAATAATTGTTCAGTAATTCCATTTCTACTGGTTTAAGTAGAAATATTTATGAAAATTAATAATAACAAGATTATTAGTAGTAATAATAATAGTAATAATAATAACAATAATAATAATAATGATTGAAATCCAAATATTTGTGTACTTAATTAACTTAGTTTATAATGTTGTGAAAGATACTTTTGTTGTTATTTTCTGCCCTCTAATTATGCCTTAAAGCGATTATGCAACAAAAATGCACAGTGACATCTTTCGCAAAGCTTTCTATTCTGAAAGTTTATCGTTTTGTAGCAATGAAAAAATATTTTTCTGCAGAATATTATCTACTACTTACAGGAAAATGGTTTAATATGAAATACATTCAAAAAGTTCCAAGTTTAGAAAGGGATCCTTTTCTTAAGTTCCTATTTCAATTCATTCACTGCCACATTCCATTCCCATTAATTTAGAGGGACATCTTACAATCCACTTTGACCTTCTTCAGATACCGTTGAGGTAGAGGACAACGCTGGAAGCATAGAAGCCAACAAACATCCGATAAAAAGAGAACGAAGGCAGAATGAAAAAAAATCTGGAGCAGAAACAATCCGCAATCGCGTCCCGCCCAATTGCAATCGCGTCCGACCAGATGGCTTTCTACAATTACCAGCGACCATTACCCATGATACCAGACTCGAAACCCCTTCATTTGAATAGAAGACGCGCGTCTTTCTATTGGGATCCACAGAGAAGGGACTGATCCAGCATTATATGCTCTGCAAGCTTAACCCTTTCAATTTCAGGGTTTAAGCAATAATGGTTCTTTTATTCAAAAGTTGAACCCACGGAGGCTAATGGCTGGTCTAATGTTGTGCGCAGTAGATAAAGGAAATATAAAATAAGAGGCAATAACGGTTTGTACCCGGAGAGAATTTTGTCTTCAATCCCTCACCCACACCACAAGCCGGACTGATTTTCCTTCTCGTAGGGATAATATAAATCTTTAAATGTACTTTCAGAAGTTGAAGAAGGGATGCTTTAGCCACAGTGACTTAGGTTTAATTTTGGAAAAAGATCTGGTCTTGTCAAATGATATGCTAAATGCTTGTATGTCTCATAACTGTAATTTTTTACAATAACCTCCATTTCATTTTAACTGGGATATTTTCAAGGAAGGAAGGAGCATTTCAATTCTTTCTTAACTTGTTGACAAAAACGCTTTTCCCTTATGAGTTATTTTTGAAAGAACTTTTCACGTTTTAATTACTCATCTATTTACATTGATTCACAAAATAACCTTTAGTAAACTAAGAAAAATAATTTTATAAATTTTTTTAAGCGATGAAGCAAAATAATTCCTCATAACTTTATGAAAAAGGAATTTCAAAATATTACCTTTCAAGAAAAGTTTTAAGTAATTGAATAAAACGTTTAAATTATTGCTTCAAAAGGAACATAGAAGTAACAAATTCGTAGGCTCTTTGAAATATATAATACTAAGTTACGTTATTTTACAAGTGTCAAGTTTGGCAATCATTATTTCTATTCCATAAATGACTATTTCTACATATAATTTTTACTCGAGTAAAAATTAAGTTTAAAGCTTTGATTTCATTATGATGAAAGACTTAATTAAGTACTTTTCAGCATGGTATGTACTGGTGTCATAAAATATCACCAAAAAATATTTCTAAACGACATTTCAGAATTATTCAAAACAATGAATGAATATATTTTTTCGATTCACAATAATTTAAATCTTTTTGATCTATAAAGATATCAAAATATCAAAGAAAGCACACTAACCATTTGACAAAGCAAACTTGAAATTAATATTGGATTTTTTTCAATCCAATAGTTGACATGAAAATAGCATTGAAATGCTATGTATCCAGAAACTTATTTACAGTGGCAAATCAATTTTTTTTAATTCCCAAGTTTTAATTATTTTTCAAATAAGAGATGTTTCAGTGATAGAATGAATGTACTTAAGACTGATTACACACGCTCCAACATGCTTCGAATGACTTAATATCAGCCATTATATAGCTATAAGGATAGATTAAAAGAAAATATTTCATTATTAGAGAATTTATTGCTGAAAAAAAATGCAATCAAACTTTTAAAGCATAATTTGCTTGTGCGTTTCCAAAAAAAGTAATGAAAATTGCCAACCAATTATGGTCAAGCACTACTCTGTGCCTTTAATATAAGCTGAATCTATGAGGCTAATAAAGTTTACTAACACAACACATTTGCATGTCGTGGGACATTTCTTTCCAAAGGTAAACCAGTGTCCAGGTACATGAAAGCAAGCGCGTTGCGTTTTCATGTGGGTAACCAAGAAAACAATATCTAATGGTGACAAGATGGCTTTGGTCAACTATTTTATAAGCCTGAAAACAAAATAGAAAAAAGCTGAGGGTAAAAATTACAAACACAAATCGAATTTCGCGCTTCGAGTCTCGTAGCACGTATACCTTTCTAAGCGAACAGGTGGACAATTTTCCCTCCGCTTTTGTTTGCCTCACTAATTTGGTTCAAGTCATCAAGGGGGGACGAGTGCAGCGGAAAGACAAAACGTTCCATGCCCCAAGTGGGGAGGGGAACAGGAGAGCTTACGCAAGCTCTACTAAACGATGCTATTAATATGTGAGCAGTGGGGGTCACTCTCTTGGCTTGACTTGATACGACATATCGTGTAGGGGGTTGGGGTGGACTATGCCATGAGTGTCGTGTTTGAAAGTAAATGGAACTCGGGGGGCGTTTTTTCCCATCCCCTCCCTGCGCAGTTGCTATGACTACACTGTCGCTTGAGAAAAAAGGAGTTTTATATTAAGTAGAATGACAGAAACACCTGACTGAGAAAAAGCACCTGTTTTGGGGTGGGCAGTGGTCACTATGGCGACCATGATCGCAACAAACCGATCAGATGGATGGACGTTTTGCCGATAAACATTACAGGGGGATAGTCATTGAGATAAATAGTGGTTGCCCCCTATACACACATACACACCAAGTTTTCTGTCTTTAAATTTGGCCAATGAAGATTTCAGACAACTGCTATTTTTACACAGTAGTGAAAATAAAGCGAAATTGAAATAACATGCATGGTTTCAGCACTGGTCATTACGATTTAGAAATACCTGTTGATATATAATCCTAGAGCAGAAATAGAACGCGTTTTTTAGAATGATTATTTAAGAGGGAAATTAAAATCAGATAAACATATTTGTATTTATAAATCTTATGGTATTACCTTCTCCCTCCTTACCGTCAAAAGTAACAATCATCAGCAAAATTATAAATTGTACTGGAATAATTACGCATGAGGAACTCAATGAGATATTTGTAATAACACTTTTAATTCTTTTATTTTTTGCAAGAATACTTTTGTTGAACAAGTTTCTTTTTAGGAATGATCTCTCTTTAGTTTCTCATCCGAGATATTGTGATTGAAACCATAAAAATTTAGAGAATATATCACTTTTTATCTATTGGAGAATCTTAATGCAATGAGAGCTATTCACAGAAGATGCCCTCGGAAGTAACAGTATTTTACGATATGTAATACATATTTTTTTCGCTATCGTTTCGCAGTATTTTTATGACATTTGCTATACATAAAATGGATTATTCTCGGATTTTGCCTTCAAGGGAAATTTTTATGTCGCATTATAATAACTGCGTGCAATCGATTTCGCTCTACATCACTCTTATAACATTTAGCATCAACGTAACCATATTGTACAATAATATCCATTTAAACGTAATCAGAATACAATAAAAAGGCAGTATCAATAACAACATTAATTTAAACCCTGTTAATTTATGCAAGTAATGTCACTAAAACGTAATAATAGATAAGGAACAAAGTAATAGTCAAGTCTTCAGCTTTGATAGTGTCATTATTAAATTGTTTTAACATTAATGCAACAACAAAATGCCTTGGATGTACGAGCTACTCGAGTGATATTTTAATGTGTTGATTGAATATAAAATACGTAATGCGAGCCCTAATCCCTTTTCCAAAGGTAATTATCGTCCTGAAAACTGGCGTACTTCAAAAGCTTTTTAAAACAAATGTAAACGATGCGCAATTTTTGTTTGTAAAATTATATTGATCATTTCGTCGACAGGGTGGCGTAGTGGTAAGGCGCATGCCTCGTACGCCCATGGTCGCGGGTTCAAACCTGGCCCAAGTCGGCGGATTTTCAAGTTGCCGGAAATCGTCTGCGCCCGTGTCGTATAATTATGCAGCATGTAAAAGATCCCTTGAGTAGACATTTGACTTGGATGCTCTCTGCTAAATTAAATTCCTAGTGGCGATTGCATCAACGAGATCTCAGGTGCCAACACACTCATTGTGGTGCCGCTGAAAGAGATGGTACCAATTGCTGGGGAACGAGCTAGGTCTGCAATGGTTGAGGACCAATACCGCAGCCCCATTAGAAAGAAGGAAAAATATTGATCATTTTTCATCATACATCAAACCTTGAAAATTCTTTTGGAAAGGAAGATTTACTTTAAATAAACTTAAACAAAAGATACGAATGGTATATACCGTATAAGATAAATTAATTATTTCGAAAATGAGGAAACGAAACAGTATTATCATAATTCAATAATATTAAGTGAAAAATATATCTGCAAAAAAATAATAACATCAAGCGTACTGATGTTATTACAGTGCAATGTATAAAAACTATCTTCTGAGAAATGCTATGTATTAGATTTTTATGTGACTGTAAGTGGTATAACTAAAATGTATTGTGTAAAAATGTTGTGATGTCTTAGTTAAATTTAGCATTGAATTGCTAAAAAAAAATAATTAAAAAATCTCTGCGAGAATTTTCAATGTTTTCTCAAGCTCATTTAAGGGAAAAAAAATGTTTGCACTATTCATTAAGACGTTTGCCACAATGTGTACCAAAGAGGTGCAATTAGCAGGATCAGGCACATTGCAAAAGTTTACCCACTTTTTCCAAAGTGGCTGCTTTTTGGATGGTTTTTCCTATAATCCAAGCCCGATTAAACCGCATCGTAATTAATTCTACTACGATTAATCGCCATCAGTGAGCAAGATATCGTCCGCAAACAGACACCCCTACTTCAGTGCAGTCATCCTAAGGATTCTATCACGGCAAAGGAACGAATGATGAGGGATAGCCTCCTTCTGCAAAGATTTCCGATAACCCTCACGACATCTTTGTTAAAACAGAAGCTCTGGTCAATGGAAATCAATGGCTAAGTAGGCGATGACAGGAGAGTTAGCGCGATAAAGAACAGATAAAGTGGGTAAAAAGAAAGAAAAAAAACTTACGTATTTTTAAATCACAGCATTCTCAGTTTATGGTTCCGATTAGAAAGATAGTATAGATCGTAATTGTTGTAATTGGCCAAAGGATTGTTTTTTACCCAATGGGAACCCGTTTTCCTTTTTGCTAAAAAGTTGAGTACAATCAGATATATATATATATATATATATATATATATATATATCTGATTGTACTATATGAATGTATAATGTTGAAGCTATATATATATAGTAATGGCTACTTTTACACTGTAAAAAATTGTAGTTCAACCTTTCATCAAAAAAAATGGTGAAATTTAGTTGCAACCAGCATTTGGTACTAGTTTCACATTCATGGTGAAACTACACCATTATAATAGCTCAACTTAGTACCAACTGTTGGTTGCAGCTAAATTTCATCTTTTTTTTTCTTTTTTGGTGAAAAGTTGAGCTAGGATTTTTTACAGTGTAGTTTTAATTTTTAATATAAAACAGAAAACTTAAAATGGTTCTCTCCCATCTATTTGCCTTCCTTTACACTACCGCGCTAAGCACAACAGTGAAATTTAAACTTTTAAGCAAAATCGAGTTATTGACACCACGTGGTCCGTTGTCATTCACTTTATCTAAATACAGTGTTGTGTGGTAATGTACATTAAGAAAAGACATTTCTAGGAAAGTAATATCTGAATCAAGAACACGGGGGCGTGAAACTTAGAACAGTAATTTCGGATTTTGAACAAAGCTTCAGATACAACATTTGTGCTTATCACGGCAGTACGCTTTGCATGGTGCCCTTGTATTCATTTCCTTTTTTCTACGACAGCTAATAAAATAGTTAATTTGCTATACTTATTATAGGCACTTGCTTGATTTCCAACTTTAAGGGTTCTTTCACACCAAAGGCGACAAAGACGAAATAATTGTCTTGTCTCGTCTACTCAAGCGCGAGGTATGCTCTGAGGCAGCGCAGACGAGAAAAAACTTTTCTTGTCTTTGTCGTCTTTGGTGTGAAAACACGCTTCGATTAACTACAGCATGGGATTCCAAACTTTTTTTTAATTGAAGCTAAAAAGCTATATATATATATATATATATATATATATATATGTATGTGTGTGTGTATACGTATTATCATTATTAGGGTAAAAGTATTCTCCGGAAGTACAAAGAATCACTACATGCGGAAAACAAACATTCAACAAATGCATTGAATAAGCATTTGAGGAAATTAGGACTTTTTTATTCTATTCATTTGTATTAAATTTTAATGCAGTCCGCTATTGTTTGTACGAAGATATTGCTTGTGAATTTTGAAAACATATTGGAAGTTATAGTATGTGATTATAACTGTCAAAGAAATTGACAGTCTCTTATAACTGAAAAATATCAGGGATGTGTGTAACATCGGCTCTAAAGGCTGTTCTTTTCTTTTTAGTCTTTACTAAATATAAAGTTCTAGTACTCTTGATTTCTAATTTACCTGAAGTAAAATTCTGTAGTTCTTCGACGAACATATTGACTGGCGACTCTTTGTATAAGATGCCCTGCTCCACGAGGATACTGTGTAACACTTAACAAGAAGGCGCCTGACCTTTAAAGATTTCATTTTCTAGTTGAGGAGAATTCTTGTATTGGCACAGAGCCAATAGCTGCGTTGTACGTTTACTGACTTAGCAAACTTGTTATCCTCATCCCAGGCGCGTTATTTGGGTGATCAGAGGGGGTGAATTGACCGCCCCCCCCCCTTGACTTTTTGAAGTACATTGAATTTATGCACGTCAGTATTTTGTTGTTTTTACCCTACAATATTCATTAAAAAATATACCACCCCCGAAAAATTTCGAAATGTCGGGCTTGCCTCATCCCCAATTTGACAAATAGAATCAATCGTTTTATCCTTCGCGCATCGGAATTCTGATTGTCACATCCAAATAGCGCCATTCCAATACAAAAGTGAACCGCTAAAGCAATTTTAAAACGGTCTATTTTTCCCCCACCACATCACCTATATATCTCAATGAATACATACGTGTATCTATACACTAAGTATCATATAATTTTATGTCATCGTTTCATGAAATGGCCAGCTGCCTCGCGACGATCACGCAAATAAAAAAAATGCACGCTTGTGTTGAAAGCAACCGCAAGGTATAAAAAAGTCATGAATAAAACCAAGCAACCATAACCGCCAGCAGTAGGGGGGCATGTTTTTCGGTTATTTAGCCAAAGCGATCGTACCGACTATTTTCACGAGGAAACAGGTGAGTGTTAGCTGCGTAACTTGCAGCGACATAATTCTAGAAACAAAGTTACTCATTTAAGCAAAAGCGAGCAGCTGTCGTCACTTCCTGCGTGGAAACTACATTAGGCTCGCAGGACATAGATTCACGGGAATGAATTAATATTTGTTAAATGCGTTAATAAGGATTTTTTATTGGAAAAACGTGCACCGTGTTTTTTTTTTAAAAATGGCCATTTATTAATTATTTATTAAATTATGATTATTTTTTAAAGGCAATTACGCTGAAAGTTGACACCTCTTTAGTTATTTATAGAAAATAATAAATCACGGATATTATTTTCTAAGCTACGCCAAACTTCACAGGCATTAAAAATGTTTGTTTATTTTTAAAACTTCAGAAACGAAATATCAAACTCGGTGAATAATTAATAATTTATGCTATTATTTCACGTTTTACTTATCTATCTATTTATCTATTACATGTTAGCACATTAAACAGCAGTACCACTTGAAAGAAACTGAAACTTTAAATGTGGCTTAAGTTGACATGTACTCCTATGCGTAATTATCGCTTTTGTTCATTGCAAAATTCGGGACAAATCATAACTCTGAGGGATGCATGATTAGAGACATCAGGTTAAAACAAAATTTGGATTTTCATATTCTTTCTTATTGGCAAACATATAAACAAAACATATAGTAAATTAATTCAAAAGTAACTTACGCATCATTAACTTGAAAAAGAGACAACCTGAAGTTTTATAAGATTTTCAATTTTTTTTTCCTTCAAGTTTCTAGATTAAAACTAGGAACATAATAAAGCTGTGCTTCTTACATTAATGTAATATCTAGTTTAGAAACATTATTAACATTTTACACATTAAAATTCACTTTTTCTGCAGTTGCTTCATCAAAATTACGCTTTTTATTTTATGTCTTAATCTGTACGTCGTCTATGAATGAGATTTTTTCTGTTTCGCCTGCAAGCAGGAAGCCACCCATTCTCGAACTGCAACGGACCATTAATGACTAGCTAAAAATCTTCAATATTATTTATTTAATTGTATTTACTTTCATTTATTTCTGCCATATACACGTATATATATATTTCCTTTGAATGTAAAATCGTCAAAAACCAGAATTTGAAGCTGTTTGAAAATCTAATGAATAACTCATGCACTCAAAGTCATTTCATGTGAAAGCAACGTTATTCAGTTTAACCAAAAACAAAATGGGAATTATGGAAGCAATATCCTTCAATCGGATACCGGATGCAGATGTACGTTTATCGAAATAGCTTTTGTTTCTTTTTAAAAATTCAGATACGTTAGGCTATAATATGTGGGGAGATGAAAGCTGTGCACGCTGTTACACAATTTTATTGCTACTCATTCTTTATAACAGAAAGTAGATTCAGGTCTTGATGTATGTCGGAAATGAAGTCGCTTTGATGGTAAAACTCAAAACTGTACAATTTTATTAACCTTTTTTTAGAAGTCCATGAACTATACATTATACCCCCATACACCGTAAAAAATTTCTATCAAAGCACAGAAGGGAAACTGAGTGTTTCTTTAAATTTACTAATAACTTGTTTTAATTCAAATAATCAAGTCTCTTGATAACAGTTTCTCAATAAAATTCTTGTTTTCCCGCACTACAGAAAAAGATCTGTTAAGTTACGTAAAACTAGACATTTGAGATTTTGCAACCAGTTTAAAAATTAGAAGCAAATGCATAAAAAATGCTTAAAATCTGTTACTACCAGTTTAAAAATTGTCAAAAATGCATTATATATTGTTGGCGTATAAGTTAGTTTCACCTCTTGGGAGCACCCTGCTAGGCCTCGGCGGCCAGCCTTCCAGTCTGCGGAGGCACATGGACCAGAGCAGAGTGGCTCAACTATACTCACTTTCGGCTTGGTGTACCAGAAAGAGTAATTCAGCGTGCCCACAGATAGCGCCACTTCTGCGGCACATTATCTGTTGAAATCAGTTTGTAGAACTCTTCTTTGTTTCTTATTCTCTGTAACTTCCTTTTTAAAGACTTTGTAGTGTCGTGATTTTAAGTCTCTGTAATTTTTCTTTATAATCCAGATAAATGATTTCTAGGAGATTCTCATGTAATTTCCGGCAAAAATCTTTTACAGTGGAATTAAAGTCGAATTTACAGCTGGCTGCCTATGCACAGTCATGAATTACGTTCATTCACAACTTTGCCTTTAAGTGTTGAACACTTTTGCACTGATGCAAGGGCATTTGTGAGTGAAGTTTTATTCAGTTATGAGTGAAGCCAAACATAAAATGAATGTCTCGTGCAATTCCATTGAAATAACTTAGAATTTGAAAACAAAATTCATTAAAATAAACCTATTTCAGTTTACATTATTGGCAAATGTAATATTCGGGTGGTTAACTGGCTCTTGTTTCAGCCGGCAAGATCAAACTGCCCTCTATCGCTTCATCAGTGGCCATCTTTGGTCATTTAAATATTCGGGTGGTACCAAATGTTTTGATATCTGCGCCATGTGCTCTAAAGAGCAGGCTTCCTCAGACCACAATCTTGCTTGTTCGGGACTTACTAGACAAGATCTGACGGACTGCGCTCTAATGCTACTGAATTTTTTGCGGGGGAGGGGGGGGGAGGTGCACAATATCATGGACCTGATCTAGACCAGCTGATCTTGGTCTTGGGGATTTGCAACAACAACAAATATAAGTCCAAGAATTAATTAGTAATTTTAAACTCCGATGACAAACCAGCAAACTAAATACTTGTACAAAATATTAAATACTAGGTGAAGAATAAAATAATTAAATCCAGGTGAAGTAGATGTAATTTATGAATGCGAGTAGACAATAAATCGTAAAATATGTCTAAAAAACAATAATACATGTTTGAAGAATAAAAGTTTGAGCCATATAAAGAGAAGATGGCTTTCCCCTTACTTAAAAAAAAAAAAAAAAAGGAAAAGGAAAAGGAAAAAAAAAACTCAAATGGATTATTCGAGTTTTTATTTGAGTAATTTTAAATTCCGATGGCAAACTGGCAAACTAAATACTTGCACAATGTATTAAAGACAAGGTTAAGAATAAAATAATTAAATTCAATAGGCGTAGATGTAATTTATAAATGAGAATAGACAATAAATCATTAAATATGTCTAAAAAGTAATAAATACATGTTTGAACATATAAGGCCAAGGTAGCCTTTCCACTTACGTAAAAAAAAAGAAAAACTCAAATGGCCCAGTTTGACTTTTCTTTTTCTTTTTAAGTCGAATCATTCAGTTGATATTTCCTATACGTAGTGATACTCATTTTTTGACGCATAGTATTTACTTTTATCAGATATCCAAAAACGATCGATTAATTTATTAACTTTTCCCCTTTTTAGAGAAAGGTTCTAAAATTGCGTTATTCAGTTTTTGGGCATACAGAAGAAAATAAAACGGAAACTAACATTCCAGAAATATTTGATACATCGAGCCGTTAAATCGATGTGCTGCAAAAGAGGGCCAATAATTATGCGCCATTTTCTCTACCATTTTCTGCTTTTCTTACAACACGTTTCATGTCGAACTTCACCGACAAAATATCTTCTTTTAGTGTAGTTTACCTTCATTAGTTTGACTTACAAATTCAGGGACACATTGTAGGTCTTAAAGAGTCAACTCAATCAATTGCATCTTTACTTATTCGAAAAAGGTCCGTTTATGATAGATTTTATCAGTATTAGTTATATTCAACTTAGTGAAATCTCATTATCGCGAATACCAATAAAACGAAATATTTGTAATTACGAAATAAATGCGCAGACCCACTTCAAGCGCCGTTGAGTAAACGTATATACCGTTATAACGAACATTCCGTTACAGCGAAATATTTTCTTGGTTCCTTGAAGCTCATCGAAACGGGATTTCAATGTATAATAAAATTTATTCGTGTGTCATGCATTCGAAAGTCTGACCTGTGTGCTTCACAATGCATACACGAAAAATGTCCTTGACTAATTGTTCCTGACTCAAGGTTAGCGGTAATTAGTCGTACTTTACAACTCTAATTTTCAGTTTTACTACTACAATTTGGCATCCAGTCGTCACTGCTCACGCCTAACTTTTAACAAAAATTTTAACTTGACGATTGCAATTTTACACTCACTCATGATTTTTTGTCAGTTCATTGTTACATGACTGAAGTTCGTTGTCATATCGATCTTTCGTTTTTCTTTGTAGAGTTTTCAACAACTGCATGCAGTTTCCTTTGTCTCAGAAACTAAAAAAGACGCGGAATCACTTTTGTTTTCCTGTCTTTTCTCAATGCGTTCATTTTTCTTTTTTTCCCCTTCCATTTAATTTATAGCTACATATGAGTTAAAATGCGTCCACACGTTTTGGAACTGAAACAGAAAAGTTAGGTGCCATTGACGCCGAACATATACATCCAATTTAGAACCCTGTGCCCTGGCAATTAAATGCTCATAAATGATAATTTACTTAGTCAGGCACAATTTACTCATAAGACTAAGGTTGTCCACAATTAAAAAAAATACTTTTCCTCAAAATGCACCCATATGATTATTATTTATTTATTTATTCATTTTTATCCCGTAATTTGGAACATCCCGTACCTAACTGCTTAACCTGCACCATTTCTGTTATTACTGATTTTGCTCCTATTTCGAGATTATTCTTTTTCCTCTCGAAGGTAGAAAAACTGCAGAAAAGTACTCAGAAGTTCTGAATTCGGACCAAAGGCTATCTGCTGCAATTAAAGCTGTTCCGTAGAAACCTCCTAACGACCAATAACCTGCAATTAGTAGGCCCTTCGCTGTGACCGCTAATCACATCCTCTCCCCTCACAACAACCCCCTTGTACAAATGAACAAACTTTTCCCAAGTTCAGCAACCCGCTTATTATTTTCCCTCATTTTCCCCAAAGAGACTTATTCTGAGAAAAATGAATTACTCTTGGGTAAAAAGAGGATTTTTTTTTTCTGAAGTGGCTATCGTAGACGAAACAATTTCCTTTGTAACACATGTGTAAAGTTATTATAGGAATTAAAGGACATTTTTCATCATATTAGTTAAAAGTGTATTCAGCTGAATATCATTCAATGCTCTTCCAGGGAAAATATTCATCTGAATACATTGTTTAAATTTTAAACGAAAAACTTTCAGCAATATTTAGTTGATTACATTTTTTTTAAACGGGAAAAATATCTGTGGAAACTGAAATGTGAGTCACTTCAGTTTCCACACATATTTTTCCCGTTTAAAAAAAATGTAATCAATTAAATATTGCTGAAAGTTCTTCGTTTAAAATTTAAAAATGTATTCATATGAATATTTTCAAATGATCGTCTGAAAAATTTTCACTCGTTTTAATACGTAATCCTTCATTAAAAAATATTATTCTTTTGAATAATAACCAAAGATTTGGACTGGATTTTTCAACTTCAGTTTATTTATTTGCTTATAAAATTAACAACTATTTGGTTAATTTTTGATCAGTCGTTAATTTTTAAAATAAATATTCTGAAAAAAATATTTTCCCTTGTGTGTGCAATGAAAACATAGCAGTGATGCCTTTCGTGTGTTGCCTATTTGCAACAAGTAAAATACGTCGTGGAAAAAGTTTCACTTGCTCAAACTGGCATTGATTTTCATTGCTTTATTTCATTTTCATTCTTAAATATTTGTCATTTATCATTTTTTGCATTAATTGTGTATTCATTTAATATATCCTCTGATATAGTATTATTTTTAACGCTTCATTCATCAATTTTCCGCATTTTATTATATTAAATAATAAATCCTATATTCATTATTCAATTTTATGACGTTTAGCGTATGCTTCATATGAATCCAAAATTTTTACTTGTATCAACATTTAATCGAGCAACTTTCTATTTAATCAATCATAATAATCGTTCCTAGTGGTTCT
This sequence comes from Octonoba sinensis, assembly GCA_038502835.1. Taxonomy (NCBI): domain Eukaryota; kingdom Metazoa; phylum Arthropoda; class Arachnida; order Araneae; family Uloboridae; genus Octonoba; species Octonoba sinensis. The sequence goes on along the minus strand of CM076600.1, from coordinate 103,961,769 downwards.
TTGCAATATAATCAGCACGAAAACGAACGCATAAAAACTCACTGCTATGTAAACAAATACACTTTTATTTAAGAGAAAAAAAGTTTGATTTCAAGAAAGAGCTATTGCTCTGGGTCACTTTGAAATTAAAACAGCGTTCAAGTTTTCACACCTAGCAAAATGCACCAAAGTCGACTTATGTCTTGCAAATTGCAAATAAATCGTACAGTGATAATTCTTTAAACGTATTATTTTTTAAAAGACTCTTATTAAAGAGAGAAAAAAAATATCCAGAAACAAATCATCAATTGTTTTAGTCGAAAGTATTTAAATGTGATTAATTAAAACATATTAATTAAACTAGGTATATTACACATTTTTAAAAAATGTACTTATTTAAAAAATGTTTTTACGGAACTTAAGGTTTAAGGAAAACTTTCTAGATTTGCGGAGAAGTTATTTTTAAATAGTAGTGAAACAAATTCGTAACACACACAAATATTGTAAAATTTAACTTTTAATGTAAGAAAAGTATGAAAGTAGCAACTTATGTTTCCATTTCATGAACAATGAATAATAATAATAGTAATAAGAATAATAATAGCAATAAGAATAATAATAATAACCCAATGTGCATAGCTTTACACATTTTTCATTATGTCTCCATGGAAACACATCAAAAAGAGTAAAAACTGTAAAATGACAAATTTACGCATTTAAGTAGCTTCGTAAAACCTTTAAAGCTTTCATTAAATATGAAAAAAATGTTAACGACAGTTATGCGGATCTCTACAGCAGAAATAGCAATTTTTCTTGCACGACTTTTTTCGATGAAGAAATTAAAAGTTTTTTTGAAGCGAACACAATATGTACTAAATATTTTGCAAATTTCAATCTTAATATATTGTTTTACGTTAATATAAAGCAAAAAAAAAAAAGAACAATTATTATTTTTAAAAAATTTGCCGCCTTTTTTTCCATTTCAAACCAATCTTAATATCGAAAATATAAACTTAATCCTAAATCTCAATTCATAAACAAAGGCCGGTTCTCTTCTGTCGCATTGAATTTTACTTGGAGGGAGAAATTTTTATTCACTGAATAAACATACACAGCTTTACGGGAGAATATCTGTTACTTTTGAGTGTAGCACTTCACTCGACGAAAGACAAACAAGATTCTTCAGCGGCAACCAGACACGAAGGACCCGAATTTAAATTCGAGCTCTATTACAAGTCCTCGAACGTCTTGTAATAGTCTCGAGATATGTTTGCCGTAAATCGTCGTTGAGTCGAGAGATTCGTGTTCCCGATTCCCTCCCAAATGCACAACAAGCTCCTGGATGGAAACTCAAGTGGTCCACAACAGCAGCCCAAATCGCATTCGGAGAGGGGCACACAATTAGAAGCGATGTTCATCCTGAAAGAACACCGGCAACTAAAGAATAAATCCACTTAAAGAGAAGAAATGAACACCCCGCCTCAAGAACTTTTCTTTTCACTTTAGAACTTGGAAGAGGGGAGAGAACTCTTGGGGTGATTGAAAGTTGGAGGGCAGAGCTGATTTTCTCCAAATTGAGGCAATTAGGAACGACAAAACGCCCGCTGATGCAGTTAGTTTGTGTCCTTGATGTCTTTGCATTGTTGTCGATGCCACGTGTCCCGCATGTTTAGGACACCCCTCACCCCACAACCCCCAAGACTAAATTCGAATTAAGTAACCGCCCGAGACAATGACGTTTTATCGCTCGTTCCGGAATTGAAGGAAGAATTATCTAGAAAATGTAAGAATTCTGTCTAATTTATCTTTTAAATGGGTTCAGTCTTTTCCTGGAGAATAGCGCTCGACTTCCATTTGTATTAAATGAAACAGGCGCTTTACAAACGTATATTTAATTTTCCACTTTTTCATTCTATGACATTTTCGCAGTAAAAGGTAAAATAATGCTTAATGCATTTAATAACTTATGTTATGTTTATGACTCATCTGTTTTCAATAATTGTATTTAAAGTTTTAACTAATAACTACTTTTCAAACTAATGAATTACTTATAAATTTTTATTCCCGCTCACACTAAATGATAAAGTAAATGTGAGTGTCTTGAATTTGAATCCCTGTACATCAAAAGTTGTTTTCAAAGGATATGAAGTACCTATTATGATTATGTCCTGAGCTCATTGAGTTGACCGAAAGGAGCTTTTCTGGAATTAACGTACTCAAATACACTGAAAAATTCTAGTTCTGCCTTTCACCAAAAACATGGTGAAAGTGGGTAAATTTAGCTGCAACCAACATTTTGGATAAAAGTTGAACTATTATAATGGTTCCTTGTTTCTCATTTATGGTGAAACTAGGTGAAACTTCACCATCATAATGGCTCAACTTTTATCCCAAATGTTGGTTGCAGCTAAATTTCCCCATTTTCATCATGTTTTTGGTGAAAGGCTGGACTAGAATTTTTACGGTGTATTTGAGTACGTTAATTCCAGAAAAGTTCCTTTCATTAAAACTTTAATCATTTGTGCTAGAGCAGAAAACTTCATACAATTCTTCAAACTATAATTAATTCAGAAATATTTTCCATTGTTTGAAATTATTCACTGAAATCAAAGTACATTTTCTAACATCACAAAATGTTATGGGAAAAAAGTTATAACGTTATCCTACACCTGAATTATGCACTGAATTTCAAAAACATCTCCTGAAAACTAAGCGTCAAAACTAAAAATTCAGACCTAACCTAAAACTACTCACGGAAAACAAAAAGTCAAAAACCAGTTTGAAATAAATTGAAATTAATAGACGAGAATATTTTCTTGACCGTATTGTCTAACCCTATGACTTTTTTATCTTACTTTCATGTAAAAAAACAAAAGCAAAAGTAATTCTGGAATATGGTTTTAGTTTTTCTGCAATTAAAATTAACGATTTAAGATAATTCATACTCAATAATTCATAACGTCCAAAAATGCAATATACACGGTGCAAGAAAACAGTATGATTTCAGAAGAGTTTCCCAGAATAAGAAGGCAGAAAAGGAATTGCATGAAAATCGGGCGGTGAGAGAACGGTTGTTTCAGGAGAGAGAGAAAATACGGAAAAACTCCTGTACGTTATTAGCCGAAGCTGTTATTCGAGAGAAAAGAGAAGAAAGAAGAGAGGGGGGAAAAAGCGCAAAATGTACCCCATGGAATATAACCCACAAAAAAAGGGGGCAGTGAATGTTCCCGTACTACACAAAGTGAGTGGCGATAGAACGCAAAGAGGTGGCGGGGGCGGGGCCTAATTTCTAGTTGTGCCGTTGCACTGGGAAAATGGGATTGGAAGAAAGTGAGACAGTCGGCACTTGACAAGGAGGTGGGATTCGTTTGGATACGGAGAAGCTGTGGCGGATGGCCGAATTCTCACACCTTTCACAGGAAACTGTGATAGAGAGAGAGAGAGAGAGGAGTTGTTCCATGGGGGTGGAGGGTGGGGAAACTACGTGCAGTCGTTGGGTCCCATTTTCAAGAATAGCTTTCTTCCCAATTTCGCACTGACTACACTTCCAAGAACTTCCTTTATTTGTTGTACTTCTATAAGGGAGAGCATGAAGATGCATATCAAGCAAGTTATTTATCATATGCTTTCTGACACATTTCTCAAAATACTGCAAACTACTACAAGTTCGTACCACTTTTTGTACAAGGTGGACATAATTAAAGTTACCCTGTTTAGACCAAGTTATTTCGAGTTTGTGCTAACATACGTATGCCGTTGAAACGGTATATATGTTATGTGGACCCTGGCAAAAAGAATTCTGCAATAGCAAAATGCTACTTCAAAATTTTACAGCAGAAATATAAATAAATAAATAAAAGAAAATTGAAATTAAAAACTTTCTGTATTACTTCAGCTTTATTTAAACTCTATTATCCCCCCATCCCCCCCCCCCTCATAATTGACTCAACTAGCATTTCCTTTCAGTCAATCACGTGTCCAAAGAATTGTAAAATTTGTTCCACAATAGTGGGAAAGGTTTATCCTGGATCCTCATCAGCAAGGCATATATTCCTACATCATGCATAATGTGGCATTTCCCCTTTTTGACGTGAATACGTCATTAAATTTGCTACCATACGGGGGCAATCCAAAAAATCTAATGATAACAAAATCGGGGGATACAGTTAGCCGTTGTAGTTTCGAATTTATCCTCTACATCCAAAATTAAATTATACCACTGGATAACTAAAGGATCAAAGAATTCATTACGATAAGTGAGAACAGTGACTCATCACGGGGGGGGGGGGGGAGTGCCGCCATTTTGAGGTTATTTTGCTGGGTTTCAAGATTTGCAAATAGTATAGCTTTTGACTCGGAGAAGCTACGATGTTTGTTTAAGTTTTGATCATCAGTTGTCGTCAAAATCTATCGATTGTGTATAAAACATTAGTTTAAAGTGGTGACAGTGACTATAATAAGGTGTTAGAATAAAAAAATATCAAAAATATATAGCTAATGTCGGCTTATACGGGTCGAAACACCAAAACCAAATACAGAGATCGCATACGGTTGGAAAGGCCTTTTCAAGAACAATCGAATGGTAATAATAATAAAAATATATAACCCGTTACATAAATGTGTTCACGTACAACACACGGCCGTGTCCATGACACAGCCACACCCCACTTTTTTTTTTCTCCTCTGGCGCATCCGTCTCATTTGTTAAGGAGAGATGCCCGTTTACACAATTACTACTAAAACAACGACTTTCTGGTTTTACTACTTTAAGTTTTAATATGCTTGCTTTTACATCACGATATTTTCCTAATAACATAATTACTTTGTGCTTACATTACAAATTAAAACCATGATTTTTCATTTCAGTCAAACTAATAGGTCCGTTTACAAAATATTCCAATATCTTGAATTCTTTTAACAAAAAAACATCAACACATTTCATGCATTAGGTTTATAGGTAAACAATCCAAATAATATGTGTTGCCATAGACACACAACCTGGAGCATCTCACCACAAATTACCGAAATGTCTTTTTTTTAATGCCAAATTCAGTACCCTTCAACTCATCAGAAAAGAAGGCCTTTACACTGTATTTTTAGTACGTACTAATTTATTTATTTACCGTTAGTAGCTTCCTTTTTTTTTTTGAAAAATTCATGAAAAGTGATTAAATTAGCATGATGTTTCAGAAAACAAGCTTAATAATCAAAATGAATATATTCAGTAACAAAGAGAAAAGAAATTTCGGTATTTACTGTATGGTCATAATGATACTTTTTTATAAATAATACTTTATTTTCAGTTTATACTATACAATATTTTATGGACTATAAGACGCACCTGAATTTGTGAGCAACTTTTCTGAAAAATAAGCTTTTTAACATTTATTACTAAACCACAAAGTCAAATTTGAAAAGAAAAAAATCAAATTACGTTCTTCTCCTCCCTCCTTCAGACACTATTGTTGCCCTCCTCCTCACCTGGACACCGGACATTTTGTTATCCGTTTGGAGTTAAAGGGCACACCAGCTTTTCGAAGGTAATTTCTCGAGAGAAAAAAAAAAGGAGTCTTGTATTCCGTAACATACGGTAATTGAAAGATATACTATTTTTTATTTTTAGAGTTCGCACATAATCTTAAAGAAAAGTATTATCCGAATTAAATCCTCATTTTTCAAAAAAGAACAAATAATTGTACTATAGTATTTATTTTCCTTTAAACCTGTTGCAATGTTCTCTCTCTCTCTCTTAATTATATAGAATTAATTATTTTAATCGTAATTATTCTCATCATAATGAAATTCAAAATGCGCAATGATAATTAAAAATAATTAAGACATCAAAACATCCGTTCATAAAAAAACGCAAAAGGTTTTTTCATTTCAACTGTTTTACACGTTCTGTAGAATTATTTATTTAAATTCACTCAGCATTTTTAAACACAAAAAAGTATAGGAAGGCAAGTACTGAAAAACTTTGTTAAAAAAATAATTTCCCCCTTCAAAATGAATGAAAAAAGAAGTGTCCTCTCGAATTAAAATCCTGTTAATGGAGTGAAAATTTGAAGCAAACACAAGGATTCCTTTAAAAAAATAGAAAAAAAAATCGTCGTCCCCCCAAAAGAGCCGCTCTTTGCAAAAAGCCGTCTGTAGAGCTTTTTGATAAGGAGAAAAACTTCTTTAAGCAAAGGAGTGTGAGTAAAATTATACAAGTCCAGGTCGATACGCTAACATGGTATCTAAAAAGACGCTAAGGTAATTTTCATCTTTTTATGACAGTGCGGTCTAGCTGAAGGAGAAAAAAAAAAAGACGAAAAGAGCAAGAGTTATTGTAAGAGGGGGATGAATTTTTTAAAAAGTTTTTTAATACCCTCAAAGAGAGTAGCCTTAAAGTCTTTTCTCTTATTTACTTTTCAGAGAGTAGAAATTAAGAATGGAGCAAAGAAAAAAGGAGGACTGGGGGAAGGTGCAATTGTCGCGTACTTGCAGAAAACAACAACTTACAAATGCTACGCACCATTTTTTAATTTCCCTTTTTTTTTTCCCTCTTCTGCTCTTGTGCTCTAAGTGTAAATTAAAAAAAAAAAAGTATCTTAGAAGAATACTCATGGAGAAAAAAAATGTCGGTTGACACTGGGTCTTGTTTCCCCCTCGCTCTCTTAATTATCTTAGGGTAGAGTCGCGGTTTGGAAGAAAATGGAAACTAAAATGAGAATTGCGCGATGGTTCTTCTGTGCTCATGGGTAACGAAAGCAGATAAGAAGAGACTTCAAAATGTAGCATATTTAGCGTATTGATCTAATTGATTCGCCACTCCAGCCTCGGGCAACGTACTAATAGGATCGAGCCCGCTATTTATACGTAGATGGAAAAGAATTCTGGGTTCCAATACCTCTCTGTCTCTTTTTAACACTGAGGGGGTAGGGGGCAATAAGGCCTGAGGAGTGTTTTTGCTGACATTTTTTGTCTATGAGTTCCAGCATCTATGTCCTTTGTCGAGTTTTTCTTGTCTTCTTTGTTATTGTTCTGGAGGTCTTGCTTGCGTCTTTTTCAATAATAATACTGTTTGGTTAAGGCGAGGGGTTAATTCCATTCGAGTCAATTCTTAATTACTCAGATTACTTTGAAGGGAAGGAAAAGTTCAAAAGATTCTTCTTCTTGAAAGCTGACTTGTTCGCTTTGAAATGTTAATGCACTCTTTTTTTTTTCCCTTGTCAAACTTTTACCGAACAGCCGGCATACAAAAGTAGCATATGCATTTTTTTCTTCCTTCTTTTTAAAAAAAAAAATACAAAAAGCGAAACTATTTTGCCCTCACAATGCTTTCGATTAATCGCTTTTGATTAAGAACTAATGACGATGTAGATTACAGTTTGCTTTTCTTCAGCAAGTCGTTAAAATATTGAAAATCGAATGCTCTCATGATCGTACTTTAAAGGCACTGTTTATCAATAAGAAGTGGTGAAGAACTAAAAGGAAACTAAAATTATCGGGGTGAACTATGCCTCGAAGACTTTATTTTCAATGCATCCAATGATGTACTTCAACTTTCAAGAACTTATAGTCAATAGGCAACTCTACAGTTGTCTAATTTATTGAAAGTTTACAATTTAAACTCGAATTTCGCGGAAATATTAATTCCTTCTAACACCATATCACAAAATCCAATATTGTTAGACATTTGCCAACATTGTTAGACAAAATTGTTAAGTTTTTGGAAGTTACAAGAAAAGAAGATGTACGTAACTTTCATTGTTTGTTTTCCCCAGCAAGGTTTGGAGTTAACCATTTACAACTATAGGTCTGAAGAACAACTCTTGGAAGATGATACTTAATTTTCACGAATTATTTTTAAACTTAAATTGTCATTTCCGCTATGGCATTACCAATTGAAAAAGTAGTAGTTATGTATCTCCTTTGCAAATCAATGTTTCAAATTCTTTAAAATATGGAATCTTAAGGGGTTAGGGGCACGATGCTCAGCTAATTGGTGCACGATGATCAGGTGCACGAGGCTGTTTATTTTCTAGAACTAAGATGAATTTTGAATTTTGATCAGTTGTAGCAATGAAGAGGGGAAGGGGTATGGAAGTTATTTATGCGATTTCTGGAAAAGATAAGCTAAAAAAGGGAAAAGGGTACAAAAGGGCGGTCCCCCACCCTCCCCGCCTAGAAAAACTCTATAAATATGTATATATACTAAAAATCCAAAAAAGTTCAAAACAAAATGTTCATAATTTTCATTTTTGTATTTCATACCACTGAAATAGTAAAACTATGTACACACATAAAAAGAATAAATATAGTAATAATATTCAAATGAAAAAAAATGCATTCTTCAGGCTCATTTTTCGTGCAATTCTCACTAAAATTTCAAAAGTGATCTGGGAAGAGAAAAAAACTCAATTAAAAAGGAGAAAAAAGGACGGAACATTCCTATTTTAAAAATCAGTTGTCAATGACAATATAACAAGTGAACGCTTAAAACATGCGTTTTATAAAAACGAGGATGAAATTTTCTGCTTATGTATTCAACCACAAGAAAAAAACAAAGCATTTTTTTAAAAAACCTCTTCCACTTTTTCTACATTCTTCTTTTCTCGTCCAAGCACGAGGGGATTTCGTATGATTTGCAAGAAAGGGAGAGAGGGAGATGGAGGGAGTCAAATGTACATGAGCAATGTCTCTCGTGCCTGAGGAGCAGACGTGTTCAAGGGGGTCGGCCAGAAGTGCTTTTGTCGAGCCCTCGGGCCGAGGACCCTTCATGAGAGGGTCCCTCTCCCCCTCTCCCTTCTTACTCCGACACCACTCCAACGATACGGAGGATGGATCATCTATTATAGCATTCGAATAATGTGGAACTGGTCCGGAGGATGTGTTCTAATCAGATCCTTCAGGCCCAAATTAAGCTTGCGGCTCTGGTATCTTACAGCGTTCTTCGCAAATTTGCCTTTCACGCTCAGGTTACGAGGGGTTAAGATATTAAGAAACAAACGATGAGCTATCGTGACATCAAGTGGTGTGGTGGAATAAATTTGAATTATTTACACATTTTGCCAGATGTTTTTAGTGCTAGAAGTATCTGTGTCAGTGTTGCAGAAATTTTTTTTGAAGCAATAAAATGCTTATCATTGCTTGAGCAATAATTTTTTCCTAATACTCCTGCTTTTGCTACAACATTCTGATTATCTTCAACTTCTCCTAATTCTTCAAACGTAAGATAGTAGAAACGTATGGGAGAGTACTAACAGATTGCTAAACAGCTCAGTGGACTCAGTTTTGGTATTGCTTCATACTTTCTTTGTGAAAGTAAAAAAAGTCAAAGTTTTTATGCATAAATCAAACTGTCTACTCTTAAAATTTTGACCACCTCTTATGCATAGTATAAATACCCATAGAATCATCATACTGTAAACTACGTCTTAATAATCAGACTTTTAAAAAATGTCATGTTTAGTACAAAAATATAGATTGCATGAAATATTGCGCGGCGCTCTATATTTCAAGTGTTTTTGAAACAAATAGAAATGTGAAATAATTCTCAACGGAATGCTTCATTATAGCGAATTTATAAGGGAAACCAAGATTCAGATAAAGAATGGCAGCAATTTTTTAATCATTTTTGTCACCTCCACCGTCCCTTGTGCCACGAAAAAATATGCTCTTCAAATTTACCAGGAATGATATTTAGCACCTCTCGATATTTCCTCGGTCGTTACACATGTTAATATTTTCGCAGACGAAAAATGAAATGCTACCAGTGATGCCTTAAACTTCATGCACATTAATTTAATGGATGCCACTAAAAACTGGAAATGTTGATAAAAACTTTATTCGTTAAAATGGCAACTGTGTGGATTTGTTAAAACGACACCTATATTGTTGAAATGTCAACAATGCATATAAAATGAAACGGCTACAAAACTTTAAAGATTTTTGAATTTTTAATTAATATTTCCGCGAATTAATTAAATTCCCTCAGTCATGAGAATAAAAAAAATGGCTTCCTTGGAAAATTACAAAATTTTTAATGTATGATTTTTTAAAGCCTCACTCCACTCTTAGCTCCTTGCCGTTCATGAGGAGATAGCACGGCATAGAAAGATAGATACGTTTGTTTACTCTCGGATTTTATTATATAAGGCTGATTCAATAAATGTTTTAAAGGAAAAAAACTAAGACCAGTCTTGACATGTGGAAGGAACGGTGTGTCTACCTGTCCCCTCCCCCTATGTTTATTTATTCAAGGATGAGAGTTATCTTATTTAAACTATATATATATGTATGTTTCAAAATTTAACAAAATTCACCAGAACAAAAATTATGCGCATAGGAAAACAAATCATTCATGAAAATGCTTCCTACAGATTAGTCATAATAAAGCAGTGAAATGTAATAAACGACCCCCGAAGAAACAAAGTCGTTTTTGTTAGAACAGTAACTTTCCTTTTCCACAAAAATTTTGTTGCTTAAATAAATTTCCGACATATTTTTTTTTGTTTATACTCTCCAATCCATTTCATTCGCAAAGGAACTTTTCCCTCATAAAAGTGATTTTACTTTCAAAAGGGATTCCGGCCAATGAATCCAAAGTAAAGTACAACTCAGCGATAATGAACCAGGAATTCTAAAGCAAAAACTCTTTACTACGAATACTTTTCTATAGGTACCAGTTTTCGGCAATTTTGTTGTAAATGTAGGTTCCGCTCAAAATTGTTATATATTACTATGAATGGATATTCGGGGTCTTACAAAGATCTTCATCATGAGGAGGTGTCTTTTATTAATCTTTCTTTTGTCTCGCCGAGGGAAGCCAATACACGGCAATCAATGGTCTAACCTTTAGGCACCTTGCCGTCCCTGTTCTCAATCAAGCGTCTCCATTAATCAAGTGCGCTCAAGCGGGCGAGTTCTCTCACGGCAGCATTAGTGGACTCTGGTCGACCGACTGGACCGACGTCTTTTTTTGTTCCACAGTGAAAAAGCCGCCCGCTGTTAGGGTGACTTATAAAAACCAATTTGTCACCGGCGGACCGAGTTGGGGAGGAGGGTAAGACATAAATAAGTATCGGTCACTTCGCGGAAGGGGACGAATTGAAGACGGGGGGATTTTAGTAACTGCTCACTTTTTTTCCCCTAAGGAGAGAATGTTGAACTAAAAGCTAAACTGGAATAAGTGTGTTACTGGCTTATGTCGAGTAGAGTGGTTCCAAAATTGGGTGTCGCGGCAAACTGAGATGCCACGTTAGGATATGCCACTAGTCGCACGTGATAACAAATCTTCTTTGATCCCAATAATCAAACAATAATGTGTAATTGTTACAATTGAGTATTTTCAGGTGCCTTAAATATAAGTTTCATCCTTTATTATATTCTTGTCACTCATTGAATATTTTGTTACTACTAGATCCTTACCTTTGTGCAAATTTTCGGGTGGAAGTAGGGTCATTAAATTTAGCGTAATTATATTTCTGAGCTCAAAACTTTGGGTAATCTTTGAGTTCCAGGGAACAGTTAAAGTGACTTTCTATGAGTTACCAAATCACCTTATCAGCATCTGGGCCTGCAAGGTCAAGGACCTTAAGCAAAGTCATTCAAAAAGGATCGAAATTGTTAAAATTACTCGCTTCTTCTAAAAAAATTCCATGAATTTTTGTATCCTGACTTGTACCTCTGACGATTAAAACCGGATGGATAAAAAATGTTCTTTCTAGTATTCCAGACAAAAAATGACATTATGTTATTGTATTTCAATGTTCCTTTATTTATGTAGTCATACCACTGAAAAGCGTTATTTATATTTACATACATAAGTTATTCTCTAATTAATCGATTTTAACCTCTTCTCTAAATGTATTTTTTACACATTTGGTCTCAACTTGATCATGATCTAAATATCGAGTTATCATAACCCGATTTATTAGTTAATAGCGAGCAACATCTTTTGATACTCTTCTTATTCCCTTCTTGATGGAATATTTTCCTCGGAAATGAACAATTTTTATTGGGATATCTTACAATTATTTCATGTTAGCACACTTTTTTGTGCTGATGAAGCAGTTTTGAATTGCTCTAAGATCCAAAAGTAAAATTTGTAAAATAATTGTTATTTTAATGTAAAAAATCTGCTGTCTTAGGAAATTTGATTCCCAGTAACATGAGTTTCGTATGATAATTACACTCACAATGGCAGAACAGATATCTTCAGTATGCTTGTAATTTATATAAAGCAGCTTTGTCATATATGTTAAGTGTTCTTCTTTTAACGATTTTAATGCAAAGAAATCAACATCAATTTTTTAATTAAAATTCTGGTAATTTGTCTTATTACAAAATCCAAGGCACTTGGAAAAAGTACTCCACGATAGCACAAATGTCTTACAGTAAAAGCAATCTTCTTGTTTTCACCATAAACACATCTTTCTTTTAAATCTCTTATTGAACGTTTTGTACTGCGGTCGGTTACAAGGCACAAAACCACAACACGTTTAATCTAAAATTATTCAGAGAAATCGGTTTAACAAACGAAACCATAAATACTCGTTGAAATTGGTTGTGAAGATCGGGATGAGTATAAATGTTGAAAACAAAACAGATAAATAAATGATACAGAAAAAGATTAAAGGGATCGAAATACAAAAAAAAATGTAAAAAAACAAACAAAGAACTCGTCCAGCGAAGGATTGTCCTCAGAAAAATCAAGAATTTCAAAGAATCACAGCGAGAGATGTCCCAGAAGAATCTCGATTTTAACGTATAATTCCGTTAAAGAATCACATGATGCCATACTATTTTATCAAATAAATTACATTAAAAACTCCCTAAAAGGTAATTATTTTCGTCAAGCATCTTTTCCGATAAAACAGATTAAGACTTTACTTAATTGTATACTGTTCATTTTCCACACTAATTGCAATGCTTCAGCTTTGAGTTAGTAATTCTGTGTTTGAATTCCTGTGCCAAACTCCTTATAATGTTCTAAAAACTTAGTAAGCTAACTTTTAATAGTTTTAGCTTACTTTCCCGTGAAAGCAAAAAAAAATAATAATGATAATACAGTATGACCGAAGGTCTAATGTATGGTGCAAATACCGTTAAAAATAAAGAAAGTCAAAAATAAGAAAAGCAATTAAATAAAGATTTTTTTTTAATTGAAAGTAGGACTTATATATGGGGAAAATTTCTGTCTGTCTCCCCCCCCCCCCCCAACAACTTTGGAGGGAATTGTTCTGTTTGATGTTTCTTTTTTTCGAAAGATCCTCGCGAGGTCATCTCATTTCCATATTTTATTTTTAGAATTTAACAATTTTTCGCTCGATTTTGAACAATTCAAATAATCTTAACTTAAGCGATATTGGGTAAATATGAAGCATATTTTATAAAGCCTGGGTATAAAATTCAAATGCCTTTGAACAAGCCTAATCGAAGGAGCTCTCGTCGTGAAATATTTTTTTATTTGAAAAATTTTTGATCAATTTTGAACAGATCAAAAAAATGCAACATGCGGGGAAGTTTCAATCCTATATAAATCCTGATCTAATCTGACAGATTTGCTTGAAACAAAATCTATCGGAAGTATCTTATGGCGTGGAACATGTACAGATATGAAGTTCAACTAGAACGAAACGAGCCTATTTTCCTATGAAAATTTTTGATCGGAATTTTTAAGAATATTTCCGGTTGAAGGAAGGAGTGAACTAAAATAAATCAACGAACGAATAAATGAGTAAATAAATGAATGAATGAATACAATAATGAGAAAATTAATGAATGAGTAAGTAAATAAATAAATGAGTGAGTGAATGAATATGCATTAGCTGTAAAAAAAGATACATTTGAAGTAATTAAGAAGTAAAGCTAAATGAGAAAGAGAGAGAGATAGCTAAATTGTCAATTAGAAGTTGGTGTATACGGGAATTGTAGGCTCGACGGAACTTCTTGTTAATGTAAGCATAAGATTTTATTTTTAAAGGATTCCTAAAAACATAGTGGTAAATTTTTATAACTAGGATTACAAAATTACGTAAAGAATGCATAAAGAATACAGAGTTAAGGTAGAAAGTAGTTACATGAGAGAATATTTCTTATCAGAGGTTATCAAGTGTAAAAGAAACACTAAATAAAAAGAATTTTAAAAAAACAGTTGGGAAAGATGCTTTCTTTTAAAGCACTGGGAATTTCTAAGCATTTTATCTTTTATGTAAATACAACATTTTCTGTCGATATAAGTTCCCAAATAGTTCCAGCCAAAGTATAAAATACTCATTAACGATTTCATAAGTTATGCCCTTGTTTGTACACAAAAATCAAGTTTGTATTTATGTCCATTATGTTTAATTTTATTGTGAAAATCTCTTCATCAGACTAGGTGCACGAGTCTTGTCTCTCACAAACCCTCATATGAAGACCGAACTTCTCATTCCATTATTGTTCGAAATAGTTCGAGAGGCAAGTTTGTGGAAAGAACGGCTGTGGATCGTTTGGGGACTCAGTGGGAGGGAGTGAGATGGGTACGTGGAGAAGGCCAAATGGATTTCACTCGGGTGATAAGGGAACACTTGTCTGTAGATTTCACTTGCTTACACTCTAATTTTGACCTACCTTTCAATTTGGGACAAAGTTTCCCTCTCCGGGAATCATTTTCGGGAATTTGGTATTAAGAAGGATTATACTTCCGTTTTTCCGATTCACTTTCGGATGGATCGTTTGTCACTATGTCAACCGAAACTGTTACGTACGAAGTTTGGTAAAGGAAAGGAAAAACTCTTCTTTCTTTCTTTTGTACGAGAGGATATTTTATTCGATTTTGAAATAATTTTCAAATGCCTAAATAGAAATGATTTTTTAGAGATAATGCTAAATATAAAAATGTTTCTTCGTTTGCGAAACTTTTGAAAAACAGATTAACAGATATACCGTTTGGTTTGCGATTAATTTAATTTTCAGAAAAAAATGTCTACATGGGTAAGATTATTTGTCATTCTTTTTTTCTGAAACTCTTTTATTTTGGATTGATTTTTTAAAGTATCTTCATATACCATATATGAAAACAAAATTACGTATCAGGCAGAAAGAAAAAGGTATAAAGCAGAAAAGGGATATTAAAAAAAGAAAGAATTTCTCTCTATTCTAAGATTAGGTAATTTCACTGTGTGCAATATGGTTAGTCAGAATAATGCAGCAAAAAAAAAAGCCAATTAGACAATAGATGGTTTACTTCGTGGCCTTTTCTGAAAATAAATAAAATGTTAAAACTAGTATTTTGTTTAATTTCATTACAGAAAGATATGGTCACTGAGAAGTGTATTGTATTACGACCTTGTGTTTGATAATTTGTTAATTTAATTTTCTCATTTTAGATGTGTTGTCCTTTCAAACACTTTATTACTTTATTAACTTTCTTACGAATTTCTGCCCGTGAATGACGATTGAAAAATTTCCCAGGTGCATGTCTAGGCTTTATAGTATCTTAGATATATATATATAGATAGATAGATAGATAGATAGACCTTTTTCAGTGGATCAATGTTTGGTTATGCCTGATTGATTGCCATTCCTCCACCTAGGAATGAGAGAAGCCCTTCTGGAAGACAAAAGACCGTTTGTAACAGTTTTTTTCAAAAATTGGAGAAGGAAATTAGGAGAGGTAAATTTTAAAAATTGTAGCTATTTCTGTAAATAACTCAGAATTTTCAGTTTTCCTGAAAAGAAGCTTAAAAATGCATAATTTGTGAGTCATTCCATTTCAAATCAGGCAGACAGGTCTAAAACTTGTCACATGACCCTCACAGATTTTTTTGAAAAAAATTAAAGTAATTACAACTAAGGTACATATAAAATATCTCAAAAGGATTTTGCAAAAAAAAAAATTATTTCTCTAGTTACAGACTTTTAAAATTTGGGACAAAGTGGGCCGTTTTCAGAAAATCAGCGAAACACACACTTTTAAAATGGCCACTGTTTCAAAAGTTTATAACCGATTCAAATAATTTTTTTCTATAAATAATGAAGGGATGATATTTTATTTAGACACTAATTTTAAAAATCTAGTTGGCTTCATTGATAAAGAAAAAAATGTGTTTTTGAAGTGAAAAAAGAGTATTTTTACCGAATTCATGATTTTTTTTTTCTTATGAAAGAAATTTATTTTTGACAAAACAGAGGTGGCAATCTAAAGTGCTGTTATGGAAGTTTTGTATCAAATTTTATTGTAAGCCTAAGATGTATATTCCCTCAGAGTTTAAAGTTTGAAATTTGAAAATGTTCAAAAACTACGATTTTTGAAGTGTGATTACCCAAAAAAGCCGTTTTTTAAAAATCTGAAAATCTGCTCATTTGTTGCCCTTAAAGTGCTTAATGAGCTACTATCAATTATATTGTGTATTTTTGCTCCAGATATTTTATATGATTTTTCAAAAATGACCTTATGTGCGTTTCTTAAAAACTCCAGAAATTCAAACTCGTTCTTATTTAATCAATATTTGTTAAAGAATATACTACATTGTTACACAATTACTACAGATAAATTGAACTTAACCTTCTTAGTACTGAAATATCTCCTTGCACAAAGCGTAGCTACTTGTGATTTAATGCATGTTATTCTGTTCAATCCAATTACTAGTTTCAACCTCACACGCTTTACATCAAATACCATGCAACAGCAAATGTAAAATTTACTGTAGGAATACAATCAAAACATTATTGGCTATCCTAAAATACTGCTAAATAGAAAAAATCCAAATGCTTACATGGGATGCACGAGCAAACAAGAAGTGGGAAGCAGTTAAAAAACTTACAGCCTCTTAAACAAATATAACTCAATGCATGATTTCTAAATAGGAAAATTTATTGAACGTGTGAATGAGAATTATTGAATGGGGCAGATAACGAATGTATCACCGATGGTTTAGGGACACTATCTAATAATTTGTACACAGATAATCTAGAACAAATATTTCAATATCCAGAAGAATCCGGGTGGGGGGGGGGGGGGGGAACTAGACCAATATAAAGTAATGCTGAAAGTAAGAAATATAACACCATCTGAACCCTCCTAGTCTTTGCTTTTTTTTTGGTAATAACGAGTAGAAGATGATTCAAGAACTTGATTCTACTTATTTTGCTTTAACTACATAACTTCATATGTGTTTAAAACTATGTATATCAGTGCTGTAACATATTTGATGTAAAGCGTGTGAGTTTGAAACTAGTAATTGGATTAAACAGAATAACATACATGAAATCACAGTAGCTACGCTTTGTGCAAGGAGCTATTTAAGTTCTAAGAAGGTTAAGTACAATTTGTCTGTGGTAATTGTGTAACAATATAGTATATTTCTTAACAAATATTGATTAAATCTTATATTGAAATGATTAAATAAGAACGAGTTTGAATTTCTGGCTTTTTTGAGAAACGCACAAAAGTCATTTTTGAAAAATCATATAAAATATCTGGGGCAAAAATACACAATATAATTGATAGTAGCTCATTAAGCACTTTAAGCAAAACAAATGAGCAGATCTTCAGATTTTAAAAAAACAGCTTTTTTGGGTAATCACACTTCAAAAATCGTAATTTTTGAACATTTTCAAATTTCAAACTTTGAACTCTGAGGGGGTATGAATCTTAGGCTTACAATAAAACTTGATATAAAACTTAAATAACAGCACTTTAGATTGCCAACTCTGTTTTGTCAAAAATAAATTTCTTCCATAAGGAAAAAAAATCATGAATTCGGTAAAAATACTATTTTTTCACTTCAAAAACACTTATTTTTCTTTATCAGTGAAACCAACTAGATTTTTAAAATTAGTGTCTAAATAAAATACCATCCCTTCATTATTTATAGAAAAAAAATCTTCGAATCGATTAAAAATTTTTAAAACAGTGGCCATTTTAAAAGTGAGTGTTTTGCTGATTTTCTGAAAACGGCCAACTTTGTCTCAAATTTTAAAAGTCTGTAACTAGCGAAATAAATTTTTTTTTGTAAAATCCTTTTAAGATATTTTATATGTCCCTTAGTTGTAACTATTGTATGTTTTTCAAAAAAAATCTATGAGGGTCATGTGACAGCCTCGGCCTGATCTGAAATGGAATGGCTCTTGTATTAAAAAATACGTGATGTTATTTAATGCAGTCCGTTTTGCCTTACGGGTAAGTCGCTTGAAGTCATGAAAACAGATGTCGGATACAGTGTAAATTAAACTTAGTTTAAATCATTTTTAACTAAAAATATGAGTTTTTTTTTAAACTGTAAATAAACATAACATGTATTATATAACTTGTATCATAACACATTTTAACTGCAACTTGGATGCTCCTTAACGCCGGAGAAATTTCTATACTGGTAATATTCTGTAAGTTTTGAAAAAAACTTTTCAGGTCAGAACAAAACATCAAACCTTCAATAATAATTACCTTCACTGCTTTAAAAACCATAATAAAGAAATAAGAGCAAGAAAAGCAATTACAGCGGTTTCTAGAGCCTTGTTTAATAAATAGACATGTAATTTCATTTATATACAACAAAGAAGATCGATAACCAAATATTTAAATATTATGGAGAAATAAATGATTTCTTTGCGGACTCCCAGAAAACAAGAAAAGATGATATTTGCTACTTGTCCTTTATATTATATTGCTTAACTCTTCATAGAAAATCGTTCTGCCTTGCAATTGGAGAAATTTGCATCAAAGACCATTACCACCGACTTAGAAAGGAAAAAAATGGCTTGACATTTATTCCATTATTTCCTACAACTTTTGATTCTTATTTATGTTTTTGAACAAAACATCTTTTGACACATTAGATGCAAATATTAGTTTTAATTATTTACATCGGAGGAGTTCAATCAATAGAGTTGTTGGTTTAGTACAACTGAACATTCAATTTCCCAGCATTGTTGAAACAGTAAAAACTGGCGCATTGAATTAAACCAACTTGTTTATCTCCAAAGGCAAGGAGGATTTCTCATCGAATCCATTATTCTTTGTTGCTTAAAGCCTCTGAAGTGCATCCAGGATGAGCTTCCAATACACATCTTTCATAATTTGTCCAGAAAATCCTTTGCAATTTTCACAGGTGTTATCTAAAAAGCCCGGGATCGCTGCTTTTTCGCCACTGCTGTTATCGCCTCACCAAAAACGAAAATAATTCCGGTAATCAATTACACTCTCATGAGGGTTCGATAACTGATTAGTCTCGAAGAGTGAAAGTCAACAAAGCTTATCTCCCATCAACGGCTTCGAACTTCTTTAATTCCGAATAATCGCAAAACTATAAGCACAACCTCCGCCCCTCACTCCTTTTGCCAATTAACTTGCACAAACAGAAGGAATAAAGCATGGCGGAAAAGAACACGAAAATAAAAAAAATAGAACCCCTCTGTTCTGTAGCCGATCCATAACGGTGTATCAGGGCCTCGTCACATCCCCGGAAGGGCCCTTTAAAACATTTTCTTCCTCTTTTTCTCACCCGCTAATAGCTGCAGGAAGAAAATTCCGATACCGATAGACTTAATGCGCCCTGGTTCCGTGCTATGAAAACTTTGAATGTGCCTCTGTGAGATAACATAATCCAAGCGGCCCTCGCACTAGATAATCTGTTTCCATTTTCACCTGGCCTACACTCCTGAACACTGCAACCCCTCTTTGAACCTGAATGTTATTACCGCGAGCAGAATTTTTTTAAGTGATAAAAATGCTTTCATTTTTTGAGTTATCTGAACAAGACCAATTCGCAATAAACTTAAATTTTAATATGTTTTAATCCTTTGCGTTGTCAGTCAAGATATGCATTTTAATATTCACCGAGTAAAATCTGAAGCATTGAGTAATGTATCGCAAGAAGTTGCAACATTTGAAATTAATTGCTGTAATATTTTCATCATTTATTTCTTTATTGGACGTTATAACAGGAAAAGTGGCTATAAATATACAAAAACATAAACCCCTAACATTTTTTTCATATCCCATATATAAGAGAAAAAAATACTTAAATGCTAAAAGATAATTCCATTTAGAGCTTTATGTTGCATATAAAAGTGAGTTTTATATACTTAAAGAGAACCATTTTCACTGTCGAAGTGTTAAACATGATTTTTGCTTTCTTGAGAACTTTTGTAGCAAAAAAATTGTACAAAGTGATAGAGCAACCGCAGCAATAATTCTTCCTGTAAGTTTTTATTTGAAAATATTTTATATTATTTATTTTATTTTTTATTTAATTATTTATTTATTTATTTGCTTGCATTTTGAAAAAAAAATATTTAAACATAGAAATTGACTTTATAGGGGAAAACTACATCTGAAAACTATTGAATTTTTATACTACTTTTTTTGCACGCAAGAACCCATGAAAAATATTTTATTACGATTGTCAGATTATGGGCAACTTTGTTTTTCTTAGAAAATTTCTTGGTTTTAATCATTTATAGAAATCAGTTTAGTGTATAACAGCAGCTTTCAAGTTAAATAATTTCCACCTTTTTTATAATTATCTACTCCAATGATTCAAAAAAGCAGTTAGTGATTTATTTTGAAAGAACGTTTTCAAAGCTCAACAAAGGGGCTGCAAAGCACTTGCTTCTACGCCTGTAAAAAATTTTTAAAGATTTCTTTCATAAATGGATTAACTTTTAGAAATTCAACATTATTATCATTATATTTTACTTACTAGTTCTTTTAAAAACAAATCGTAGTGCACATTTTTCCCACAATGTTAAACTTAAAAGAACAAATGAATAATAATGATAATAAACACGTTGCGCATGTGTTTTGGTTTTTAAAGTATCATAATCTTTCAGATTCTTATTTATATTGCTGTGGATTTTTTTTAATTCATAAAATATTGTTCGCATAAAGGATTGTCTTTTTTTTTTTTTTTTTTGATGCAAAGTTGAAAGTGTTCTTATTTTTTTATTTTTTAATTCCCCCCCCCCCTCCTCCTTCCCCGAAATTACAGATAATACAATTGAAATTATATTAATCTAACATTCGTTACGATCTTGAAATTTGACTTATAATCAAAATTTTAAAGCTTACAATGACAGCACAAATAAAAAAAAGGTCTTTTTACAACCCCAGGTGCTATCTCTCCTTCTTAGGGCGGTTTTTCCAAGCTTACATTGCTAAAATTTGAAATATTAAATCATAAATTTAAGATCAGATTTATGAGAAAGTTTAAGAAAAAAATATTTGTCAAAAAATTGTTATTGCAAATTTTTTTTTAATTAAGCAAGCTATTCTTGTTGCTATTTATGACCGATTTAACGTGAGAAATATTCTCTTGGTACTGTCGAATTCGGAAATGATTCGAATTTAAACCATCGTCTGTGGCCAATTCCCACTCGTCCACGGTCGCTGCTTTAGAGCAATTCCCGAGAGGGAATTTATGGCTTAGTACGAGAAGACGCCGCCTAACGGTGGTTTTTACAAACGGACGCTAATGAGGGAGAGTGAAAACTGGAACTATTATTAAATTAATTGCACGGAGTGGTGGATAATGTTAGTCGATTAATTAACGCCGTCCAAATAGAAAGTCTGGCGTCTAGCGAAGTCATTAATTAAAGTATTTTCTCCCAAAATATTTTCAGCTCCAGCTCTTTGATTCTTTTCCTTTGTTTGTTCGTTTTTCCGCACTTTTCACGCCCGCTTGTCTTTTGTTGGTGGACAAGACATTTTTTTTCTTGATTTTTAATCAAACGGTATTGTTTCGTTCTTCGATTTCCAAGCACCTGACTCGGGTGGAAATTAAGGATTTTAATTATCAAAACGGGCCTTATGTCAGCTCAGATAAATGTGTATCTGTTTTTATTTTATGTGTTCCGAACGCAATCTAGGTTTTTGACAGAATAGCTCACATATGCAAAACTAAAATTAAACTTATATATTTTAATACGAATATTGTTAAGTAGCACTTGATATTATTTACAGGTGTTTTTTTAAATAAGGAAATAAAGAAGTACAATTCCAGAAACAACATTTTAATGAATTATCTTTAGGTGTTAAGCCTTTAACCTGAGCTGACAACGGACCTTATGTCAGTTCAGATAAATGTGTATCTGTTCCTATTTTATGTGATACGAACGTAATCTTGGTTTTTGACCAAATAGTTCCCAAATGTAAAACTTAAGTTAAACTTATATATTTTAATACGAACATTTTTAGTAGCAATTGATATTATTTATAGATCTTTTTAAATAAGGAGATTCAAAAAATACAACTTCCCAAAGAAAAATTTAAATGAATTAACTTTATTCGTTTAAGCGAAGCTAGGAGAATTCTGGTGGCATTTTCAAGTAATTTCATTATTAACTAGCTATTTATGGAAATGACATAGTAGGTATCTTTCTAAACTGTTACTTTCAACTGGTGATTCTGACAATTTTGTGCAGTTCTGAAATTCCATGAAATTTTGACAGTTATTGGAGAAAAGGGAAATTATGTTTAAAAAGAAATCATCAGTTACGAAATGTGATGAAAGTTACAGTACCTAGAGTAGGCTTTAGTTATTTCAATGTTTAGACGAAAAACATGATTGCGAATTACTAGCAAGAACTGGAGTGTCACTGAAAAGGGTAGTCGCACGTCTTAGTCTATTTAAGGATCCTTGAAACGAAAATCGATTTTGAATCTTCCTTACTATGCAATTGATAATAAAATTTTTATTACCGTCAAAGAATATAATCCATTTTAAATACTATTTGTTTAAATTTCTGATCGATATTCAAGGTACATTAAATTGTTAACGCGGTATTGCTATATCTCACATAAATTTTATACATATTAATAATAAACAAGATGGATATAAATGTTGAAAAATTTGTTTCTATTGTTAAACAATAAATGTAAACAAACAGTGTGTGTTTCTGTCAGAAAAGTTAATGTTACCAACAACATGACGAAAAGCTGGAAAATAATATAGGAAAGTGGCTTATGACCGTTAATGGCACTCTGAAATCTTAAAGTAATTAGCTTTAAAATGGGAACTGCTTCAGAATTTTCAGACTTTGCAACTGATAATAACACTTTTGCTCCCACGTATCTGTAGTTTTCCTTTCAAACATAATTAGTGTATTGCTTGGAATTGTTATTAATGGTCAAGTCATTAAATTGTTAATGAACTGTTTAGATACTTAGTTGGAGCTCCCGTTTATATTGCGCTAGTATAAGTTTGAACGAATCTTTAGGAATAAAGATGTGATCTTCTTTCGGAAAACAGAAATTTACAAAATATTAAGAAAATGAAAGTTAATAATCCCTTCCAACACACCGAAGGAAAATTCAAATTTATTTTTGGCTAAAATAATCGTCATTAATTCAATAACGATTAAATTACTTACACTACTGAAATGCACCACAAAAAAAATGTGACGCACTATTTGCCCTCGAATCTTAAATTGTTCTAGGATTTTATTGTCTTTCTCTTGACATTGAAATTTTCACTTTAACTCCCTTAATATTTTTCGTTACGAATATTGTTAGCTGGAATTTTAGTGATATCCTAATTTTCTGCATTACCTAAATAGATTGATCCCAATTGTGAAACAAAATGCTTCATATACAATGCCAGAACTGAAATCTTGATGAAAATACACCTAATGCGCAATATCATTTTGAAAATAGCGTTTTGCCTTCTATATAAATAAAAATGTAAGTGTTCGTTTGTGCAAGCCGCAAATCTCCGAAAGTACTTGACCGATTGGTTTGAAATTTTGCCCGTAGACAGAGTGATTCAAGCGGATGGTTTATAGACCCGTTAGAAAAAAATCCGACAGGTAGTTCCTTTTTTATTCCAATTTAAGGCAAAATTTCTACATTAATTTGCCATTATGGGGGTGAAAAAAACCTTGCACATATTAATATAATATATCGATCGAAAGCGCTGATTTTTCTGCATAAAATGGAATTTGTTCGAAATTTCTAAGTCAAAAAGAACGCCAGTTATAAGCTTTTTAGTTCGATTTCTTAAGGCTTACCTTGATCCAAAAATAATAATTAGCAGTTTCCTCAACACCGGGTAATATAAGCTATATAAATAAAAATGTAAGTGTTCGTTTGTTCATACAAGGCTGAACGTGATCCAGTTTACGGTTACGATCAAGTTCAGCCTTGGTTCCTAACCTCAAATCTCCGTAAATACTTCGATTGCTTTGAAATTTTATCAGAACATGTGTTTTAATATATCGCTTTTAATTTATTTCAACTTTGATTTAAATATTTCGGTTTTTAATGTTTTATTAAGAAGAATGAGCCACTGCAACTATTGGCAGGGTACAGCTATTTTCATTTTGATTTAATATTTTTTTCTGTTTGTATTGAAGTATTTGTTAGTATTTTTGCACTCGAAGATTAAGGGGAACTTTAAAACAAAGACTACTTATTTTGAATAGCAACAGTTTAATTCAGCTATTTTCATTTTGATTTAAAAAAAATTTAATCGACTTCACAAAGGAAGGAGGTTATACACTCATATTGTACGTATGTCGTTTTTTTTTTTTTTTTTTTTCCACTCATAACTTCTTACCGGATGAACCGATTTTCATGAATTTTTTTTTAATCGATCGAGGGTGGTTTCCCATAGGTCCCATACCTTGGTATAACCATATTCGATAATTAGAAAAAAAAGTAAGGGAAATGTGGTAATTTTTTTGCTTTTTCATCCATAACTTTTGACTAAATGAACCGATTTTGATTATTTTTTCTTTGATCGATAGAGGGTCGTCTAACTCAAATATTGCGCATCAGTTTGACTACATCTGTTGTTTTTAGAAAAAACGTTATGCGTGAAAAATATGTATTTTTTCATTTTAATTGGAAAGGCTAGGCTCGATTTGTCTTTGTTGGGAAAGTTGTTAATAAAAATGAAACTCATTGTTACATTAAAAGCAATTATAACAAGAAATAGACTGAAGGCTTCTCTGAAGAAGAAATTAAATCCAATCAGTTTGCTTGCTCCAGTGACCCTTTAAAATAGGTTTTAAAACGAAATTTATCTTACAAACGGTTAGTTTTTAGTGTCATTATCTCAAATGTTTCCCCTTTGATATGTATGTCTTAAAAATAGAGTATTTATATAAAAATGTATTTACATTAAAAATAATAAAATAAAATAATTTTTGGAAAAAATAGAACCGACTTCAAACTATAAAATGCGCTGAAAAGTAAAAAAAACATTATTCTTTAAACAACTTCGATACGACTTTTAAATATAATTTTTGAAGACGGTGCAAAATTATAATGGATTTTGATGCAGGATTCCTTTTGTAACTATGAACCAATTACAAATATAAATAGCGTAGAGTTTGCAACAGTTTCAGTGTAAAATAACGCATGGTGTAATTATAATTGAAAGTCGGAAGTTTGAAGTCGGCTCTATTTTTTCCAAAAATTATTTTATTGTTTTTTCCGTTTGTATTGAAGTATTTGTTAGTATTTTTGCAAATGGAACTTTAAAACAAAGATTACTTATTTTGAATGTTAACAGTTTCATTTAGCTATTTTCATTCTGATGTTAACATTTTGAAGTATTTTTTAATTATTTTTGAACTTGAAGATTAAGGGAACTTTAAAACGCAGATTATTTATTTTGAACGGCAATTTTTTAATTTAGAATTTTTGGTGTTTGTGTTTCTTCTGTTTGGATAAGGCTTATGTTGGAATTTTTCAATGTGCTGAGCCAGACAATATCAAAATCTTCACCGACAATGGAACAAAAAAAAAAATTGCCCGCAAGCATTGTGAAAAAAAATAAAGCTCAAGACCAATCAATCAAATTGAGCAGTTTAGATTTTCTCATGTGTACAGTTATAAATTGTGTGTTGTAGAATGGGTAAACCAGACAATCTATATTTTCAGACAATGAAACAACAAGCATTGTCAAATGAAACATATATGCTTTTTCTTGCTTTTCCATCGAACTATACTGAGCCACAGCAACGCGTGGCCGGATACAGCTAGTAGTGTAATAAAGAGCCTAGACTTAACGAAAGTTTTCAGATAGTGTGAAGGGGATAATTCTCTCTCTTCATAGAATGCACTGTCAATTAGTGCATACTAAGTTATAACATGATTTCAATGACATCATAATTAAGAAAGAATTAAGTGATTTTAATGCAAACTGTCATCGATTTGAATAATGCTTTAAATGATTGTTGTACTCGTTTATGGTGGAGATCACCATGATATCATCCTAAAGGAAGTTTACTGAACTGAACAGAGTTGATCAAAAAGGACACTGTTAGAAATTTCATCATGAAATTACGGTTAAATGACCGGCAGCAGCCTGTCCATCTAAATCACCGTTAAATTTACGGTTTGGAATATTTTTCTATCTTTACGGGACCTAACCATTTCCAATCAGCTTGGTTAAAAAGCCGTAAATACAAAAGTTTACGGTTTTATAACCACTTAAAAATAGTTTCAAAACAAAATTTTTACCCTTTTTTAACCATTTCGAGGCGTGGAATCTTCGAGGCATAGAAACCGTAAACGAAACTTGCGGGAATCGAACCCGGTTGTATGGCAGACGAACCTTGCTCTCTAACCCTTCGGTCATCTGCATCACACAAAGCTGTCGTTTATTTATCAATAAATCTTTCTTTTCAACAGAAAAACCGCATTAAAATTGAGATTTTAGTTTTTGATTGGATCTAAAGCCATCTTTGGTCTAAATTTACTGTGTAATAACGAAAATCATTTTATTTGCTGCAAAAATTAAAATACAAACAAGCTCCGGCAGCTCAAATTATGGGTTCGCTCATTCGCAAACAGTTCAAGAATCCGATGTCTTCATTTTTTTATTTACGTGTGTATGCCTTTCTATTTAGTAACCACTGCTTAAGCCACTTTTTTTCTTCTTCTTTTTTTATATACACATGCAGATTTGAACTGATAAATCTTTATTCATATTTTAACAGCAACGTACGACCGGTAAGGTTTCGCAACCAAAATGGACGTCCGATTCTTACTTGCTTGTAAATTACGGTTAGTAAACGTCCTTTAGTAGAAAAAGAGAATAAACGATTTTTTTCGTAATCAGCGGTTTGAGTACCATCTTTTTAATGGTTATTCCACTGCTGTAATTAAATATGGTAAATAACAATCAAATAAATGGTTATTTTACTATTTTCTTACGGAAATTTTTAACAGTGGATGCAATCAGTAAACCTAAGACGTTACCGATAAAACATTTTAGACTGAAATTCTATTAAAAGTATCACAATGGTTTTGTCACATCAGTGAATTGAGTTCATAGAGCTAAATGTTTTCATAGGAAGGCGTCATCATTGCACTAAGAAGTTGAAGAAAAGAAAACGATCTTCAAGTGACGACGATTCCGGACTGCTTGAAGAGTTCCTATTACTTCGAGAAATTAAAAACTTCCAAGAACACTCAGATATTTTCTGTAAACTCAAACCGATCGTAAAGATAAATATTATGTGATCTACTATAGAAATAAAAAAACTTACACATTTACTGCACAGTCCTTCGAAAGTATAAAGCAGCTGCTCGCGATCGAACTGTCGTTTTTTTCCCTATAAAATGTAAATATAGCTTAAAATTTTTAAACCGAAGATAGCTCTAACAGTAATTATCCCTCCTTTTTCTTTCAAAAATATTACAACAAATAATTTTGTATGTTTAAAACTGTAAAGCATCTTGGTATATTGTAGCTAACCTTTGTAACTAAACCAATGGACGTGGACGTAGCAAAGTACAAATTTCAATAAAAATATGAACGATGTTCAGAGTTAAAAGTAAACCCTTCTTCAGTGTGTG
The DNA here is from genome assembly GCA_038502835.1 of Octonoba sinensis. Lineage (NCBI taxonomy): Eukaryota > Metazoa > Arthropoda > Arachnida > Araneae > Uloboridae > Octonoba > Octonoba sinensis. The sequence continues at coordinate 103,934,009 of CM076600.1, read as the reverse complement.
GAATGTAGGTATACGGAAAAAAAAAGAACACACCGAATCCAAATGACGCATTATATCTTCGTGGGCCCATTAATAAAGCTATTAAATATTTACTTATAAAAAAAACTCAATTATAGGAAAAGACCCATGAAAACCAAAACTGCAAAGAAAAAAAAATCGAAGCATTTCATTTTTTTGTTTAAACCATCAATGACAAAGTTAATTATAAAATAAAATAGCATATCTATACATCCTTATTTATTGCAAAAAAAAAATTGAAAAATAAAATGCTTCCTCACTTTCATTAAAAAATAACAAACCCTCTTTCGTTACTGTCTACCAAATCCCTCCACCTACAAAGTACATGCAAAGCTGTGATTATGAAAATCTTTGGTATCCATATGGGGACACCGAATAGGATCGGGAGATGTCTTACTGCGAGGTGCTGACAAGATCGGAATGCTGTTTCGTGTGGGGACACGTCACCATATCTTAGCAAACGGTTTAGTAGCCCCTCTATCCCCCGAACTGCTGACATACTTTACTTTCGGGGAACAAACTCCAAATTTTGAATATTTTCTTACAGGTCACACACTAGATTTTACTTCGTTATACCCTACTTATAGCTCGGAACGTTGACAATTGGATTTTTCTGCAGATCTGTAACCAGGTCAGAATGCTCACATAAAAGTCTTACATTTATGTCCATGCTAATCAGACACTGTAAGCCATAATTTGCAAAAAATAAATAAAAGAAAGAAAAGAAGATAAAATTCTTCCTTTTCCCAATTTTCGAGTCATCATTGACAGCCAATTGTCAATAAATTAGGAATAGGTATACTATGTTTATATTCAATGGAAATAAATAATTGTACATAATACAAGTAATAAGAATTGTAGAACTGCTCATTTGATGCTAGATTCATAATATGATTGGTTTGAAACATTGGATATGCAAACATACCAGAAAAAATACTTTGTGGATAAATTTAGTTTTATTTTTGTTTTATTCCATTAAAATGAAGCGTTTCATTTAGTACTCATTATGACACCGGCGTTGCATTAGTAATACTGAAGCTTGAAACTATTCGGTGGCAATTTTCTGCATTTGCTTCTGGTGGAATTTTAAAACTCTCATCCTTCCAAACGTCATTTTAAAGACAATGTAAATGTTTCTAAATTTTAAAGTAAAAAAAATCCAGATTCATTTTTGAGTAAACACTAATTTAAATTTTTTAAAGATAATATATTTTTACTTGCACTAAATAAATAATGTTCAATTGATTGAGATTCAAAAGTATCAAATTCTATTATCCAGGCTTTTGCATTCTTTATTTTGTACTTGTACTTATTTGTTTTTGAAATAACGAGCTTGATGAGGTCAAGTCATCACTCATAGTAACATTTCTAATGAGATCCAAGTCTGGAAGACATCGCATACTTATTTATAAGCAGAGAAGTGTAGTCCAAACACAATCAGTGAAATGATTAGTGATTGTAAAAGTGAAAAATATTCTCTCTAGAAATTTAAAGCAATATTGTATTACTTGATTTTGTTATTTCTGTTACTGTTATATATAGGCTGTTCAGAAGTCAATGCTGGTTAGTTCTTTTTTTTTTTTTTTTCTTTCTTTCTTCTTTTTTTTTGATGTTTTAAATTTTGTAAATTTTAAAAGAATAAATAATCTTTCTTTGTTGTCAAAGTTTGCCAAAAGTGTATAATATGTAGGTTTATGCGATGAAAATAATAAACATTAAGTTTTCAAGAATAATGTACTAAAAAACAATTTTTTTCTAACTTTATTCCTGTTTTACCGCATCGGCTTCTTGCGAATCATGAAGAAAAACTGATGTTAGGTTCTTTATTTAGTGTTGATGTTTTTGCATATGCAGGTGTGTAAATCACCCTAAAAGGGGCACACTTAATAATCTCCTTCCCCTAATAAAAATACTAAAAACAAAATATTATTTTAGAAGCATCTTGCTCAAACTCATTACGAGCTATCATTTCATTAATATAATGCGTGCATTTCATCATAAAACTATGTAACGATTATATCATATACGTTTTTTGTGCTTTAATAACTAAAAAAATATATCCTTTATTGCATTAAAATTTTTTAAAATATCGTAAATTGTCCAAAAAAAGAACTATTACAGTTCCTACAAGCAGCCTAAGACATATTCCATAATTTCTTCCAACTTTAAGCAAGGTATAATTTATTTAGGTTCTGCAATTTTTCTTTAATGCATATTTGCATAAAAGACAGTACATTGTTATTTTAGACAGTATATGATGCGCGAGATGTTCGAATATATGTTAATATCTTAAGTTCTGTTACTGCTATTTTTTCCACTGTTTCTTCTTCTTTTCTTTTCTTTTCATGAAATACTAGAAATCTTTTTCCAAATGTATTTACAAATAAAGGTGCCAAAGTCCGTGAAAATGTAAAATTATGTGCCCTTTTTTTCGACGATTAAACTATGATATATCAACCAACCAAATATCAAGATAAATTGGATTATCATTTGTTTAAAGCACAGTTTCTTTAAGAAAATACCGTTCGCATGATTCATGCGAGAGAATCTTAACTTCAAGCGCTAAATTGCCGGATGTGTTCGATTGCGTAAAGATATCAGTTTTTTGGAGATCATCCCTTTTCTTCCCGCCTGAGCAGGGGAATGGCCAAAGAAGGGGGTGAGTGTGCGGGGGCGTCGGCGAGGGGATCTGATGGCCATTTTCCTCTTCTCACTCTGCGGGGTCAGAAGGTTGGGCGAAGAGCGTGTCAAAAGCTTCCCCTTCTTCGGTGGACGTTTATAATTTTGTTGTTTCCGCAGAGCTGTCACACGGATGACAGCGCCTCCCAGCACGAAGATGACACGTGTCAGCAGATGTGAGGCATTAATTGCACGCGCGGAATGCGAGCTCTTTCTTGCAATAATGGCGTTTTCTGGAAACAATGCATTAAAAAGCGTTTTCTTTGTCTTCCTTGTTTTAAGGGTTTTTTCCTTCCCCCGAAAAAAAAACCTCTTTTTTTAATGATACGCTTCCGTGAGGGTAAAAAGTGTTTAGATCTCTCCTCATCTCGATTCATCCTTGTGATTTGCAATGAATCGATCACTTCTCGGGAGATTCGAACTCATAAAAAAAGTGCAAATAAAGGCTGATTTTCCTGAAGCTCTCTGAAAATGTTCCATTAGACTTTTAATATCGTATGAAATGCAAGTTGAGTCGGCCGGAATTTTCAAATGTTTTACATCTTCTCTCTTCATTTTTAATGTATTTGATTTAGCTACGTTTTTGTTTTGTTTTTCTTAAATGCGTACCCTATATTTTTAACTCTTTTGCGTTGAGAAATGTTTTGTGAAGATTGTTTGATGTTGATATAAAATTCAATTATCAAATCTACTTATTCATTCTTTTTAGCCTTTTACTTGCAATCATATTTCACAAATCTTTTGTTCTTTTCTCCAAAGAGTGTTTTATCGTTCGCTTTAAATGCAAAATTGAAAAACCATACAAATGTTCTTAAAGATTCACGAATCGATCACCTGATTTATTCTTTCTATTAAATGTCACGGAGAAATCGAGATTGATTTATATTTTGTCACCGAAATGCATTATTTTTCCAAAAAACTGGTTCCAACAAAATCATTTAATTTTTCATTTGATTCTATGACTCATTCTTTTTAAAATGTTAAATACTGCTATATATTCTCTCCAGGTAAAATATCAAAACATAACATTTCTTTTTATTATAAAACAGGTATTTCATCTCGTTTTACATTTAAAACAGATTACATAAATGAAAACATCAACACTTAAACATTCAGAAAAAAATATCATTGTGTTAGTAACTTAGCATTGGCAAGAACATGCATTTTGTTAAAACGTTTACAAAAATCATTTCCTTCAAAATAAAACTCAATATCGTAGCAAATCTTTACAGAATACTGGTTTAAATTTACAGATATAATATCTGGAACTAATCTTTTAAATAAAAAATACTCTCTGTTTTTGTTTTTTGTTTTTTTTTCTTTTTTTTAATTTTTATGTAAAAGCAATTATTTCAGGGATACAATATAACCTTTCCTCTTAGATCGCAGGTTATATTGTATCCCTGAAGACATCTGACAATTCAGAAAAATTAACTAACTTTCACCGTAAAAAAAGGCACCATTCAAATTAAAAAACAAAACATTTAGGCAAAACGGTAAATTATTACTCATCTGGGTGAGCTACTGAATACATAGTAACATACGTTGTAAAAAGTACGGAAATATAAGTTGAAGCTGTTAAAAATGTTTCCAAAAGATCAAAGTGCATGAAATTAAAAAGTTTTCCTGATTAAATAAATAACAATAATAATACCACAATACGCATAAAACTATTTTGAAGTTTGAGCAATTAATAGTTACTCGCGTGTCTGCTGCATTATTTCACAATAAACAAACTTATTTTTTTTTGCGCTTACAGCTTCGTTCATTAATCGGTAGGGTTTTCCTTTTTTTAAATATTACCTGCTCAGTTTTGATACATAAAGTTTGTACTCTTTAATTACTCACTTAAAAAGTTTTTTAATTAGTGGTATGAACAAATAAAAATAAAAATAAAATGTAAAAAAATCAAAGCTTTGTGCTATTTCTATATGTTATTCGTTGTTTAACACTAAAACCACCGAAGTGGTTGTTTTATACGTTTCGAAACTTTTATTTTGTGCCAATTCGTTACTAATTATAGTACAACTTTCAGTTGCTTTGACTTTTTCAAATATACGGTAAGTAGGCCAAGTCAGTGCAACTGAAAGTTAGCTTATAATTAGTAACAACTTGATGCAAACTGAAAATGGTCAAAAACTGGTTCGGCGGTACTAGTGTCACACACCATTTTGTTGCATTATACCGTATTTTCCGGATCTAGTACGGCTTTAACAAAATCCTTACCCAAAAATGCAATTAAAATTTTGATGGTTGTCATTCGTCGTACTGAAATTTGAGCGAAGTAGAACATTGAGAAATTAAGAAGCTTCACTTTGAGTGCCAGGTTGGGAAAAACAGGAATGCCACTTTCTTAAACGCAAGAATGAAAAACAAAAGGGGAAAGAAGAACCGAATCCATAACGAATGTTCGAGAAGTAGTGTGTGTATCTGCGAGTGTCTCTCTTTCAGAGAAGGAATGCTGCAGCAGAAGGCAGCTGTTCGAAGGAAGGAAGAACGCAGAACCGAAACCCCCTTGGGAAGAGCGGTTGCCGATCCTGGGAAGCCGTATTTGTTCACAGGTTCCAACTTGATTAGACGCGGATGCTTTGTTGAGCCGAGCCCCACCTAACGCAATTACAGCGGCGCAGGGTTTGTTGTGTAATTCGGTTAGTGGGTTATGTCTTCTTATCCGGAAGAAGAGGGGGGCCCGGGCCAGGCCCCAATTGCCTCCCGATGGCTGAAAGGGCCGAGATTTCAGGCCCTCTAACTCAATCACGCGCCTAGACAACAACAGGAAGAAGGAAAAAATGAAAACGCTCCACCGTTTTTGCGCCGCGGCCTAATCAGGGAAGAAAAGGCAACCGAGAAGAAGATCCAAGACTTTAAAACACCCACGGAATTGTCTCGGCCACTGAAGAGATGTATCCGATCGGTGCACGTATCATGTAAGGCCCCATCCACCCTCCACCCCCTTTCTTAAGCACCCGGAAGAGGGGAGGAAGGGTGAGCGGTTGTCGTCGATATTAAATCAAAATGGCGGATGACACTTCCTAGCCGCAGCTTAATTGGCGAACTTTTGACAACGGCGAGGTTTGCCTACAGGCTTGAGGTCGCGAAGGATGTTTGAGGTTATGAGATAAGGCGTAATATATTGCAGATGATGAGCGAGAACAGTGCCATTAATTTACCGAACAGGAACATTCGTACGTATTTACAAATCACATGTTTCTTTTTTATTATTACTTTTCTTTCCTGAGACGGTTGATACTTATATACATTGTTCGAGAATCATTTGTGAAAACTATTTAATCAGGCAGAAACATTTTTGCGAAATACTACTTTTTCATATCGGGTGGTCCCGCTGGTGGCAGGTTTCATTTCTATGTGCTTTATTTTATTTATTTTTATTAGTTTGAGTTCACTATCTTGATGCTGGAATTTTATCATGTGAAGGATATACATCCTAAAGAAATGCGGTTTAAAAAAATGGTGCTACATGCCATTCGGCAACAGAAAGCTTCCCCTAATGTGTTAAAACAACATTTTTCTGCCCTTTGAATGGCAGATATGTTGACAATCACTGACCGATAAGATGTTACAATTGACTCTAGGCGTTTGCTTCTGATGAATTAATCAAATCAATACTTACAAAGTTCAAACATTAGCTGGTTTGCAAGCAAATAGCTGAAATTGAACCAACTAAGAAAAGTTGATCGAAAGGATGAAGATGTGACTGCGCAAGTGCTGCGGACAACCTCATATTCCCTTATTAACCTCAACATGTCTATTTATTAAATCAATGAAAATTGAAAAATAAAAAAAAATTCGATTCTGGATCTCCATTAAAAATTCGATTCTGGAATACCTAAAAGCCCAAAACCATAACAGTTCCACAAATTAAACGATTTTGCTATAAAATTAAATCATTGAAACAGAACGTCGTGTCATTTATATTTTGTTTAATAGTAGCTATTTTTCATTTCGTTTAATCGCGATAAGTGATAAATATTATTTAGACAAAGGAAACTTTAAATATTTTTACTTTAGTGTTCAGCTAATGCCACGATAAATCAAAACAGCACTGAAGAAGAGATCGTTATAACTATGAAACGCACGCAATTTTCAATGCAAATTTCTACCAAGCAACGGTCGATCGATATTGATAAGATATTTGAAAAGTCATATTTAAAGCAGAACATTTTGTATTAATATTTGAACTTATTTATGTTTATTACTTTACTTTAAAAGAGTGACGAAAGCACTATGCACACAAAAAACTAATCGTAATAAAAATTATAAGTATAGAGTATATCAATGCAGTACTTGGGTTTATAGTTTAATTTTAATCAATGATTTATAATTAGAGACAATAAGAGCAGTTAAAACAAGAAAATAGCGATGTGTGAAAAATAACATAAATACGTTTACGTAAAACAAGGTTACTATTTTTACGACTCTCTTTTAGGGTTTTCTAGAATGAATATAAAAACTTTTTTCTTGCGTTCTCTTTTCACTAAAATCTTCCTTCCCAGATTTGTTTCTTTCTTTTTGTGTTGGAGAAGATATCTGCGATACTTCAGCGTTGGTCTCTTCAGAGATTCTAAGTGTTCCATTTGGTGTAAGGACAATTAATTATTGTTAATTACCTAATTACAAGAGACCGCTGCTCCTCCCCAACGGAAAAGACCACTTACACCGGACTATGCCATTAACTTGTGGAATCAGCTCAAAAGTGAATTAAGTTCGAAGAGGACAAACAAGGTTCCATTTATAACAAAAGAGAAAAAATATCCAATGGTAAGCTTTGAAGATAGTTGTTCACCTTCGTTCATAATTTAAGGAAAAGAAAAAACATTAGAAGTACAACTTCAAACAAAATACTAAAATTTTTTTTAATTAAGTAGTTTAAATTTGTTTTTGATTTACTTATTTATTAATTTACTGATTTATTTATGATTAAATCGAAACAGAACAAGTTAAATAAAAGTCATCTATCACAGTAAGCAATTAATGCATTTTGTAGCATATTTTGTCCGTATTATATTCTATACATCTATGGAAAATTGTGTTATCTTTTAGAAAAAATCTTTAGATTTTTTCCAACATTTTTTTAAAACTAAGTTTAACATACTTTAAAACCTTTTTGGCGCTTCACAACTCATTTTATTGTAACATTTTTACTGCATAGAATTTTTAAAAAAAATTTTACTACATAGAAGTTTAAATGAAGGGGGAAATTAGTTATTGCATTTTGCCCAAATGGCGTGGTATATAAATTGTCTCCCCCCTTCCCCAGTGATAGTTAGTGGAGTTCAAACTACGCAGTGAGTGTGTTAAACTTAATTTTGAAATACTTCGAGCATATACTTTCAGACGTTTAGTTGAAACAGTTTGATAAGAAATTAAGCAATTAAAAATGTATGCCATTATGCTTAAAACCTTCGTATTTGTTTTTTTAAGTATCATAAAAGCAAAAAATTAGTCAGAAATATAATGTGATTAGTAATATAAATCGTTTTAGGAAAATATCGCTAATGGAAACTCAGCAGTTTGGAAAATCAGTCTTTTAGTGATAATCAACTTTAGTGGAATCACACACTTAATGATAATCAGTCTTTAGCAGAATCAAACACTTAATTATAATCAGTCATTATCAGAATCAGATACTTAATTATAATCAGTCTTTCGTAGAATCAGACACTTAATGACAATCAGTCGTTAGTATAATCAGTCATTAGATTTATTGTTATGTTAATTCACTAAAAACTGGATGGTTAGAGAAAAAAATACTCCTATCTTCATTGAAGCATCAATTATTTAAAATACCAGCTCCGGCTTTTGAAATGCAATTTAAAGCAATCAATCATCATTTTGTTTAGATTATGTTGGTATTCTTAGTAAAAGTAATTTTATGACTTAATAGAAAGCACTAAATTTCTAGCACGTTATACATATTCTTTTCTCTGCCGTATCTTTTATTATTTCAAGGTAAACAGGTTTTTTGTTTGAGATATTTCAAATAAGAAAATCATAAATACTTAAGAAATTATTTTTCAATTTAATTATCTATTTTTAATTTATTTTTTAATAAAAAAAACATTGCTCCAAAACTAGTTTTGAAAATTAGCATATTTGATAACGAAATAATTTTTACTTTATATTCTTTCGAAGCAATTAAAAGCCTCGCGCCCAAAGTTTTACTCTTTCATTTATAAGTAAACTTCTTGATTAGTATTTAGAAACATTAAATAAGAACAAGTTAATTTTTTTTATTAAGCACATCTTCTAAAATAGCAATTTTATACGTATTTTATCTTCTTGTGTTTTTTGTGAGCAAGCTTTGGGAAACGAGCATCCTATATGAGCATGTTAAAAAACGAAAGAGGAAAAACTAACAGCTATGAACAAAAAGATTGCTTTTGTTACTGCGCGTGCCGCACGGCAACTAGCTTGAAAAAAGTGGAGATTGAAATCTTTTTTGAAGGTCATCACTTTTAGTTGATCTTCTCCTTTCTTCTCAGTTTTTAACTCTGGAGTTTTGAATAACTTTGCATAAATTCATATAGTGATGCCCGAAAGTAAATCGTTTAGCAGTAGATGTCGACACGTGTAAAGTAATATCAAATTTTTCTGGAAGTTAGGAGGAGGGAGGGATTTTTGTTTCAATTCACGTGTGAATCGCATTTTCTTCCATTCTTATTCCTCTTTGTATATTATTTAAATAATTTATGCTTAACCACTAAATGTAAGAAAAAGGAAAATTTCTGGGAGCTTTTGAAGCAGTCAATAAACATTCCTTGGAATAATAGTTTTGCTCTCTCAGAAACGCATGCTCAAATCTCACGAAACTTTCGTCGTATTTGACAAAATGGCTTCGTGTAAAATGCTCCGAGTAAACCTTTCGTCAAATTGCCAAAATTTGTGTAGTAACTTTTTAAAGTCACGTGATCGCGCGAGAAAAGTATCGTTGTAAATGACGAAATTTTCTTGACGATTGAAAAGTCCTCAATTGAAAAGTCGCCCCCCCTCAAAAGTGACGATTCTATTTCTGAGAGTGTGGGTATTGCTGTTTTGAAAAAAATATATATTTATTTTTTTCAGCGGAAATTCAGGGCATGTTAACAATATTGTCTGAAAACATTCTAAACATTTGTACTGAAATAGAAATTGAAAGTAAAAATGCTTACATGTGCTTGCACATTACGTAATATCCTTTCTTCATCAGGTAAAAAATGATGAAGGAAAATTGAAACTATATAATTATTAAAAAAATAATTTCGCTATCACATTCATTTTAAAACGATATAAAAAAAGTAGTAATAATCGCAAATCCCAACAGTAGATTATGACACAGTTAGCTATTTTTAGCCTACTTTCCCGTAAAAGTAAAAAAAAAATAATAATAAAGCATGAAAGAAGGCTTAATGTATCGTGAAAATATCGTTAGAAATCAAGAAAAGTCAAAAATAAGTTAAGTAATTAAATAAAGATTGAAAAATAAAAATTTGAAAGTAGGGTTTTGAGATGGGGAAAAAGTGTGTCGGTCGGTCTGTCTGTCTGTCGATCTGTCGCCCCCCTAATAACTTTTGAACGAATTGTCCGATTGGAAAAATTCTTTTTGCATTCGAAAGATCTTGGCGAGGACATCTCATTTCCATACTTTACTTTTTGATTTGAACGATTTTTTGTTCAATTTTGAACAGTTCAAAAAATTTTAACATTAGCGCCTATGGGTGAAAATGAAGCAAATTATGTAAACTCTGGGTACAAGATATAAGTTCCCACGAACAAGCTCACTGGAAGAAGTTCTTGGCGTGAAATATTGATTTGAACAACTTTTGTTCATTTTTGAACAGTTCAAAAAAAATTAACATACCGCATACGGGGAAATTTCAATCCTATATAATTTCTGATCTAACGGACCGATTTGCTTAGAACAAACTTTATCGGAAAGCTCTTATGACGTAGAACATGTACAAATAGAAAGTTCATCCAGAACTAACGAGCCTATTTTCCTATGAAATTTTTTGATTGGGATTTTCAAGAATATTTTTTAATTAATGAATGATTAAATGAATAAGCGAAAGAATGAATGAATAAATGAGTGAATAAATACATGAATGACTTAATAAATAATGATTGAATGAATATGTATTAACCGTTGAAAAAGGTATATTTGAAGCAATTAAGAACTAAAGCTAAACGAGAAAGACGGAGAGAGAGATAGCTAGATTATAAATTTGAATTCGGTGTATATGGGAAAGTAGGCTCGTATAGTTCTAGACGGAACTTCTTGTTTAAATATGTGCTCATTTCAATTAGAGGAGAAACGAAACAATGAGAAAAATGACAGAGAGGAAAAAAATATTACAGTAAGGTATAAATAGCTAAAATAGTAGTTAAAATGTAGTCAGTTGCTGCCATATGTTATTTGAACACTTTCTAGAATACGAATTGTAAAAGCAATACCAGAATAGTAGCTAACAATAACCCGCTAATTTTCACCATTACTATTTCAAAGCATTCGAACAAATAGTTCCCTAGAGTTCCGATTTGAATTTTAACTGTAAATTTGTTTTTTTCAATACCCTACTGCAGCAAGTGTTAGCAAGTATATTACTTTGCCATATCTGTTGATGCGTGGATCTAACTATGGGGCTGAGCGATGAACAAACTTTTCTCGAAGTCTGAGTGTGGGGAATTTCTCCCTCCCTTTCGAAGGGCCTGAAAAAGGCAGGTCTCTTTTCTGTGTCCATCCACTCACCCCACTTTTGAGCTGATCCAGACACTTCCATTTATACTCTCTAGACGAAAAAGGAACCCCCATTTTTATTTCTCCCCTTTCCCAGCATTCAATTGATTGGAATACCCTGTCTGTTCCCCTAATCACAGCTGCCTCCCTCCCACCCATGCTAGTCTTTAGGAAGGGTCCATTTTTAAATGAAATACAGTATAACAGAAGAGTGAAAGAGTCTCTCTTCTTTTCAAAGAGATTTTTTTCAAAATAAAAAGTCCAAATAATGAAACAACGAAGGACCAGTGCCATCAGTACTTAAATTAAATATCATAAACAGACAAAAGTTGTAAAACATATATGTTTTACAAAAAAAAATATTAAGCTTATATTATATTACAAAATATTCCCCCGTAAATTTTTATTTATTTATTTTGTCTTTTTTTCATACCTGATTTCAACTGCAAGACCTCGAATGTGTGGTCGAATTTCGCATTGAAATTCGAACTTTTCTGTATCGATTTTCGATTGTTAAATTTAAGATAACATGAGTACAAACTAAATCTACCACAAAAATGTCTCAAAAAAAAAGATAATGAATTGTAAATTACTTCAGTCAGCGTAAATAAAGAAATGCAGGGTAAAAATCAACTTACAATCTAAGTTTTCAAAAATTCAAACATTTTAAACAGGTAAAATTGCGATCCCCTTACTCAGTTCTATATAGCATTGCAGATTTCTTATGCTTATATTCAGTTTTTTACGATTGCTTTTTTACCCTCTGGAGTCAAAATGGATTCTACAACTTTTTGAAATTACAGCCAAACATGTATCCCAAAGCATGTATCAACGTTATCCGATTTGGAGTTCCAGAACAAAATTTAAAGTGTACACATATGAAAGATACTTTTTTTTAACCAGTGACATAAGAAATTCTGTTAATCAGCAGAGAAAATTTTACTCTAAATTCATTAAATTTTTAAACATTTACAAATAGTATTTAAAAAGCACAGATTTTTGAAATTTCATTTATTACTATACACAAGCAATAGGGCCCCAATGAGGCTATGAAAAGTGATAATAATAATAATAATAATAGTACTTAAATGCTCCTACCTTCTCACGAGGAAAAAAAAAGATCAAGCATTTTAACAACGTATTAAAAAGTTTTGAGTAAAATTGAAATCAATAAACAAACAAAACAGCTCGTTTTGAATTAACTTTTCACAAAAGATTACGTTGCACGGAAAAATCGTTATATCAGTAGCTTCAATTTTTAGCTTTAAAATAAAATGCAACAATTCATGAAAAATCAAATAATTTCACTTTAAGTTAGAAAATGAATAATTTACTTCGAATTCTTAAACAAGAAAAATTGTCTAAGATTACAAGTATTTTTTTTAAGTGGCAGGGATTTTTGCAAGATACATTTGATACATAAATTAAAATTTAATGTAAAGTTTAATGAGTTACAAAATTTTTTTCGAAATTCATTCATTGCTTACTCATTTCCAAAATGTATATGTTTTGCTTAAATGCTGGTTTCTTACGGTTAAATTTCCATTGCAAAAGAGATGTATTTACAGGGGAAAACAGTAAATTTGGAAAATGAGATTTTTGAATCTCGAACTCGAACTCATGACAGGTGTAACGTAACAAATGCGTCAAAAGGGAAAAAAAGCATAATGTTTGAAACAATACATACAAACATCACTTATAATTTTGTGTTATTACTTGATAAAATTTTTAATAGCAAAGAATACATAGAAAAACACATAACTCAAAGGTAGTTCGGCATCATTTTTAACATTATGCACCTTAATTTCCAAAAGTAATAGGAATAAATTTTAATTTCTGATATATGGAGATCCGTTATATATCTTTTTAAAAGAAATTCCGTTGTTGTAAAAAATGAAGAAAATTAATATATATTTTTTTTAATTAAAAAAAAATTAACCCTTAAAACACAATTAGTTTTCTTTGAAAAAACGTCACTCAAACAGTTTTCCAGTACGCTTAGGAAAAACAACTTTTAAAAACAGCATTGCACTTTTTTACACAAATAAAGAAATCAATAGGATGCTTACTTGAAACAATGAATGAAATTATCTTCAAAAATAATCTTACCTGCAAGAAAAAAGATATAATTTTTAGAGATATTTTTAAGCGAAAAGCAATTTCATATATTTTAATGATGGTCACGTGCATTCAATAATATAGGAACACAAAAACTGAGAATTCAGCCAAACGAAATTAAAACTTATTAATTAGGTAAATGATGAGCAATGTCGAAAATGCGAAATACAACTGATAACTTAAAGCCACATATTGAAAACTAAAACCCAACATATTTAATTATGTACACGAAAATGAAGAACAATGAAAAGTTTTAAAATATATTAATACACAACCGTCAGATTTTTAATCTATAAAACTTAAAACGTAGCTAAAAATGTCTAAAATTCACATTCAAATAGAAAGTTTATCAAAACAACTTCTGATATTTTAACCCCCTTTCCCAATTGAAAACATTCAACCTAGTTAATGCAAGGAACATGTATGAAAAATTATGACCATTTAAGTTTCGAACGTAATACGCAATTTCAATGCTTATGTTTACACCAAATTGAATAAAATCTTTATCGCTTAAATTCCCGCAAAAAAGGAAAAAAGTTTTTTAAAAGCACGAAAGAAGGTTTAACGTACTATAAAAGGTCAAAAAAATTACTAATGAAATAAATATTGAAAAACAGACGCATTTGCTTGAAACAATGTTTACTGGAAAGAGCTTATGACGTAGAATATGCACAAAAAAGAACTCGTTTCTTATTTGGTTTTTATAAGGGTGTTTTTTCAACAATTAAAAATAATTTAATATTAGAGTCTACGGGAGAAATTCGGACATTTTTATCTAAATAACCAACAACAGTAAAAGAAAACTAGCACCACAACATCGGGAAATTTGCACAGATTTGCAATATAGTTTTAGTTATTTATATCAAAAAACGGAAACATATTTATTAATTTAAAAAACTAAATACAGTTTCTCGTAGCCTCTACATTGACGAAAGTTTTATATTGATTCATTGAATCAAAGTGCAGTAAAATCAAAGCGTTTTCTTTATTTATTGAATTCATTTCTTTTTTATGCAAATTATAACAAAAATTTTTAGTTTTCTTCTAAATAGTTATATTTTTTACGATTTGTTATGAAAAATTAAAAACTAATATATATTTGATAATATGTTACGATAAAAATTAAGAACACATTTATGGAGCCGTAAGAAAATCTTTTAACATTTGAGTTACTCATTCGGTAGTGAATTTTATACAGCGAGGGAGATTTTGTTAGAGATTCAGTTTTGCGTTTTTCCTACATATTGAAAAATTACTTGATTTAAAAATTATTAAGAAATTGAATGCATCATTCTGTTTGGAGCAGAAAGCTTCAAGCTTATTTAGTTAACTTAATTTCTACAACGATCAGGTTTTAAATTTGTCTTCTTTTTTTTTTTTTTTTTTTTTTTTTGTAAAATGAGTGGAAAAAGAATCATCATACACTAACTTTGTCAGAACTGTTATCATATTTTAAAGTCGGCTGCATACCTTGATTTCGTGCAAGGGTAAAAAAGACAAGTTTCATGCCCACTTTTGAGTAAGTTTAAAAACTGGAATATTTACAGGATTAATTGAATGAAAAAAGAAGTAAAAAATCAAGGAAGCGACGCAAAAAGATAATTTTAAATTCGCGTGTTTTTATTTCTAAGCGAATAACCAAAATAATTGATAAAAAGCAAGTTCTCACGTTCTGTAAACAAAATTATTCGGGAGTCCGTTCGGACGAGTTAAATTCAAACGTGAACTTTTACTGATGTACTCCCATTGAGTTGGGGCTCGGTTTCCCTACGAATGCTTCTTGTTACTATTGCAAAGAAATTTTTGAAGAACTCATCATCAGATTCATTTTAATATTAAAAATGTAATTTTCTCTCTCCAATTCCTGGACTATAAACTTTTCAGGAATAAATAAAGGTTCTTGGACGTTTAACTCATCATAAACATTTTCCTTCAAGTCAGGTGAAACCATCAGAGACGTTCACCAAAGCCCTCGAAGGGGCTTCCTCAATCAATGTAGGGGGCAGACTATCAGCAGGCCAGAGCGGCCAACTGTGAAATTGTTCTCTCGCACCTGGGGACGACCCGCACTGCAGATAAGGACCACCAACGTAATGGTAAAAGGCAGCGCCCTCTCCCCTTTTATTAGTAACCTCTTCTTTTTAAAGGAAAAAAAGGTTCTTTGGAAATCACTCTTGGGATATATCCTGGGAAGTCTCTTTAGTAAATAATTTTAGTCTACAAGAAAGTTGTTTTCTTGCTGGTTAATACAATTTCTTTTTAGGTTTTTAAAGAAACTCATTTTCCAGATTTATATCGCAACTGGCACGCGTTTCTTTTTCCCACTCAAGGCTTTTAGTTGGGATAAAGGTTTTTCGCTCCAGAGGTTTTCAGAGATGAATGTTTAGAGGAAGATGGAGTTTTTATTCCGCTCAGATGGGTCTATAGAAACTTGCTGAACACTTCATCATGTATGCTATTTTAATCCTTGTATAAAATTTCCTATGATGTATATCCCTTTAATATTAAAAAATGATTGCACTTAATTTTTTTAAGAAATAAAATTAAAAACTTTACACAATGAGACACACTTTTGTTGGAAATGAACATTCATTTATTCGCTGTGTGATGCCCATACTCATACAAGCTAAATATAAATTATCTGGAATTACGTTTCAAGAATTTGAATGAAAACTAAACGGAGACAACATAAAGAGAGAAATGTATATCATAATGCCACTAAAAATAAACTGACCTATAATAGTTCGTGCATAAGAAAGGCATTATTGTGTGCGTTTTAATTCGACGTTTCTGACATTTCTTTCAGTCTTACAATGTTTAATCAGTTATTCACCGCAAAAGAATAACTCTTTGGTATAGAAACGTAGTAAATGAGAAAAATTCTGCTTTTACACATTCTAGAGCTTCATTGCTTTCCTCTTTTCATTTATATAATTGAACAGACTTTTACATCTAAGATTAAAAT
Source organism: Octonoba sinensis (assembly GCA_038502835.1). Lineage (NCBI taxonomy): Eukaryota > Metazoa > Arthropoda > Arachnida > Araneae > Uloboridae > Octonoba > Octonoba sinensis. The sequence continues at coordinate 103,917,495 of CM076600.1, read as the reverse complement.
TATTTGCCGGACTTTTGGAAAATCAAATTAGCATAACTAATATTTAAAAAGTATTTAAATGCAATTAAAAATAATTAATTGGATTTAAATACAGTTTCTTACAATCGACTTTTAAAAAAATCATTTGTGATAGTTTTTTATTATTATTATTGTGCTAAATATAATAATTTAAAGAAGTGGTCGTCAAAGTTATGGAGATACTGGGCAACCGTACCGTGTTTAAAATCTACTGTCAGTTACACGCTTCCTACCACAAAAGAAAAGGACTTTTCAACTCGCAATTTTTTTTTTATAAGCTAAAAATACGAACAGGCTACTTGTATTTTGGCAAATTTATCACTTTTTCGTAAACTTTATTTAAGTTATACTGTTAGAAATTTCATCATGAAATTATGGTTAACCAGCCGGCAGCAGTCTGTCCATCTAATTCACCGTTTGGAACATTTTTCTATCTTTACGGGACCTAACCATTTCCAATTAACTTGGTTAAAAAGCCTTAAATACAAAAGTTTACGGTTTTATAACCATTTAAAAATGGTCTCAAAACTAAATTTTTACGGTTTTTGAACCATTTCGAGGTGTAGAGTCTTCGAGGCGTAGAAACCGTAAAGGAAGCGTGCGGGAATCGAACCCCGGTTGTATGATATTCCAACCTTGCTCTCTAATCATTCGGCTATCTACACCACTCAAAGCGGCCGTTTATTTATCAATAAATCTTCTTTTCCAACAGACAAACCGCATTAAAATTGAGATTTCACTAACTGGGATTGGATCCTTTGATTGGATCCAAAATTATTTTTGGTCTAACAAATTTACTGTATAATGACGAAAATCATTTTATTTGCTACAAAAATTAAAATACAAACAAGCTTCAGCAGCTCAAATTATGGGTTTGCTCATTCGCAAACAGTTCGGGAATCCGATTTCTCCAATTTTTGACTTACGTGTGTATGTGTTTCTATTTAGTAACCACTGTTTAAGCCACTTTTTTTTCTTCTTTTTTATATACACATGCAGATTTGAACTGATAAAACTTTATTCATATTTTAACAACAACGTACGATCGGTAAGGTTCCACAACCAAGCTCGATTCTTATTAACTATGAGACCGAGTGGCGCATGTAAATTACGGTTAGTTAAACGTTCTTTAGGAGAAGCAGAGAATAAACGATTTTTTTTCGCAATCAGCGGTTTGAGTACCATCTTTTCAATGGTATTCAACTGTTGTAATTAAATATGGTAAAATAACAATCAAATAAATGGTTATATTACTATTTTCTTACGAACATTTTTAACAGTGTAGCAAAACATTTAATTTCCTTTTCTGCACGCGCTTTTTATTGCGAATGCTGACAAAATATAGAAAATCAATCAATAATGTGATAATGTGCAGGCAAACCACCTATCGTGACCTGCCAAAAATTCCCCTGTAAGCTACTAGTTCTCGCTATCTACGGTTTGGCTACAGCTCAGATTTAGAATGTTACTTAATCTATTCTAGATTACAGAATGCAATTAAATTTCAGAGTGTGACGAAACGAAACTGAAAGTAACTTATTAATAACTGAGTAAAGGTTTAAGGGCATGGTTTTTAAGTCTCTTTAGTACTAGTTTCAATCATTGGGGCATTTAGGACTTGAAAATATGATGTGTAGAATGGGGATGTTGGAATGTGGGTAGTGTTTGTAATACGGTTCAGAAAAGAAACTTGTCATTGATTGCTTTAACAATGCGTAAAGCCTTTTACTTTTTATCACCAATATTATTTGAGTAATATCAAACATTAAATTGAAGTTTTCAGGAGAATACCTTAATAAATATTGGTTTACTAATTTAAATTCTTCCGATAAGTAATTTATCAGTTCAGGAAAAATACAGGTGACAAAGCTAAAATAATGCTACGTTAAATATCCTAAGTGTTTCATATAACTAATACGAAGAAGTTTTCGAACCATAAGAGGACCTTTCAGAAAAATCCCGAGATTCAAATGAAAGTCGCTTCAACAAGTATTGATTCAAGCTCGGATAATTGAAGATTTTTTTTTTGAGCACAAAATTAGGTAAAGATAAAAAGTTCTTGTTCTCGATGTTAATCAACTAAGTGATTTGTTGATACAAAGCAATTAACAAGATTATTGGTCATTTATTTTATGCTTCAGCTATAGTCATGATTTGAAGTAATTTAAAGACAACTGATATGCAGAAACGACTTTTCCATTTTAACGACAGGTCTTTTCTTTCCATCAAGACCTATTAAACCGCAAAAGAGTCTCGAATTAACTGTGACTGTGCTCACGACAAGAGCTCAACTCACAAAAAGAACACTTCGGCGAGAGCGGGAAAAGTGCCGGGGCTGCGAGGGATGTCTAGAATTTTCTGAGAGGAAGCGACCAAGCGTGCGACATCCCGGACTCTGTTGTCGCTGTCTATCAAATTGACGTCGGCACTTTTAACTCCACTTTTGGGAGTCGTTCTTTTTTTGATCGCGAACGACTCTCGGTGAGGGCATTTTCATTTTTGTCGGGAAACTCTTTCCTCCGAGCTACAAATAAGACAGGATCGCTTGTCAACGATTGCTTTCATTGGACAGCGGGTTGTTTTCTCTGGCGGGGCGGATTGTCGCTCCGGAAATTCGATTTGGATTTGTTTGAATCTAAGAAAGACAAAATTTTCGGAATGACTTACAGGAGTGCTATTTCATTCACCCCGAATTGGTGCTTCATTAATGCATTATCACAGCAACATTTTAAATAATTAATAAATGCCAACACAGTTTTAGTGATAACTACTGAGTTATTTTAAAAGAACATATTGCTGCATTATAAGTATGAGTTCTATTAATTAACACAAGTACAGCCTGACGTATAATATAATCATCTGAAACGCATCATAAAACTTTATCAAACTTCATTGCTTTATGACTAAAACAGAAATATTACCTTGAAATCATCTTGGTCGCTTTTCGAAAAATGATTTGGACCTTTCATCAAATTATCAGATCGTCGTAAGTTATGAATGAAAGTACCAAAATAAATACAATTTAAATTGAAATAATGAATGGTATCAGATGTTCTGATTGCATTTTCAAATATTTTTGACGAATTATTTAGTGCGTTAAGTTAATTGTTATAAGGACTTTTGACTTTTAGAAAACCTAATAAATAAACACTCATTTCAATTTTCGGATGTTTCCAAGAAAAAGTGAAAATCTCCGATTTCCGTATATAATGTATGACGATACTTTGAAAACCCTAGTACAAATAATGTAAGAATAAACTAAAAATAAAGTCAATTTCTTAGTATAGTATCGTTTTTAATTTTTAAATAGGCTAATGTTCAAAATTTCTATGGATTATGTAAACCAGAATCTAAAAATCCTATCTTATCATTGTACCAAAAGCATTTTTGTCCTTCCTAAAGCATGTTACTTTTACGCTAAACCAAAAGATAAAATTATCTTCTTAAAACTGTTTCAAATAAAATACAAAAATGCCGACAGAGTTTTTGAATTTGATATTTGACGGAACTGATTTAAAATACCAAATCATAATACGGGTGAAAGTATTTCGTAAAAATTATTATATATCTGAAATTAATTAACGCAAATAATATGCTTTAAACCATCCACCTTCTATAAATCTTATAAATATATATATATATATATATATATATATATATATATATATATATATGCACGTCCGTATTTATCACAAAGCAATATTCAGCATTTTTTATCAAATTCATAAAGATAAGCAAGAAAACACTCATTTTCAAAAACATAAATTATAAATGCGGTGGAACTGCTCATTACACGAATCGTTGTGTCTGCTTAAAAATAAAAATTTAATTTCTAACTTTCGCACGACATAAACAAACAATACTTGTATCCTCCAGCAGTTTAAGATTTGAAAAAGAAAAAAAGATTTTTTTTTTTCTCCTTTTCTTCTTTTCACAACTCCAAAGTAAATTTATAACGACTCATTTTTCGCGCATGCATTGAAAAAAGCCTGCAAGGAAAAGATTTATTGCATTGATAACTCCAGGGCGGCTTTTTGAAAGAATTTAATTAACCAACGCCTCGAAAGTATTTAATTATGCAACATTTCAAAGGCTGCGATTACTTCTGTCTCAGTGACCAACACGATGATTTTGGCTCTTCGAAATCATTTTTTTCGGTAATTAAAACTCATTAGGCGAAGAAAGGTCGACTAGGGAGAATTACATAAGCCGCTTGCTCTTCAAAAGAAAAGTCACGAGATGCTTATTTTTAGAATTATACGAAGAGAAAAAAAAACGTTTCTCTTTTCTAACCGACGGATCAGTTTCTGCAGAAGCACATGCATAACCTTATGTATGGATCCATATGTGCTTGCATTTGTGTCTTCAGCCAGTACTTAAACTTCTAAAGTAGTTTAATTTCTAATTTAATTTTAAATTATTTTCCAAAAAATACCTAATTTTCTAACTTTTTTTTTTTTTTTTTTTGTATTTTTACGCAAGCTAACCTTTCTGGTGGCTTCTTTTTTTGAAATACAAACAGTTAAATGGTACTAAAATTATGTAATTAAATTGCCTTGTTGACCTGATTCTAAATGTAAAGTACCTGACTCTAAACACAAAACAGAATTCTTTCAATTCCAAAACAAGCTCTTGCGCACATACTATAGGTATTATATATATATATATATACAGGACAGAAAGAAAGAAAAGTTTTACACTTACACGCAAGTACATATATCACATGATCGCTAAAATAAAATAATAAAAATAATACGAAAATTAATTTAATTGCAATACAAAAAGTTTTACATTACACATTCTCAGAAGTATCATAAAAGAATGCATTCCGATCTTTGGTCGTTGTAACTTAATTTTATTTACGAAATTTAATCGAAACAATCATCCACATTCAAGGATTCGCAAACTTTTATAAGTCGGGGAACTCCTTCGAAAAACTATAACTTTTATGGGAACCTTCCATATTTATTTTTATATTAAAGTAATATGTAATATTTATCTTTGTACGATTTCGAAGAAAAATCACAGCAGTAAGTCGCAAGAGCATAACAATAATTGTTATAAATCTTGTTTAAATTAACGAATGCGCTTTATTTATAAGCTGCTACACTTTTATGCTTGCTTAGCCAGAAAAAGAGTTAGTTATCATGAGTACCCCCCCCCCCCTCTTCCCTCTTGCTGTGCCACCCCGGGACGGCGCGCGCACACCCAATTTGGAAACTACTCACTGAGGCTGTAAATGTTGTTTCACCGTTGTTGTACTGACTGAGAAAAATGATTTCGATTGACATTTACATTCTTTCAAAAACCAGTAATGGATAAAAACTCTGAAAAGATTTTTCTTTTTAATGATAATAGGTTCTATTTAATTTTATTTAAAATCCTATGCTATTGTTTTAGATTTAATTTTTATATTCCAATTAAGTAATTATAAAAAATATCATAATTATAAAAAAAATACCAAATGCATAAAACATGAAATACAGGTGTCCAAAATTGACTCCATTCTTTGTTTGCATACAATGATATCTTTCATCCCGTTAAAAAATTGTTACAAGTATTGCATTTACATTAATTGTTTGATTCTCAACGAGAAAGAACACCGTTGTCAAACCAAAATATTTTTTATCTTCAAACAAATTCACTATTCATGCAAATTGTTTGAAATTCGAGTGACGCAGATGTCTGAGTCGAACTTTGCATACAGCAAAGTAGTTTAAGATACAAGCTTATTTTAAAGCATCAACAAAACTTCGAATAATTCGAAATAATATTTTAAAAGAAAACAAAACTCCATTGCATTTATTCAGCAGTAAGTATAACTAACTATTTGAAAGTTTTATTTTTATTTATAGCAATGATGAACTCTGGGCATTCTACTGTGCCGCTATTAAATTTTAAAAGTTCCTGAAGAAGCGTAAAAAACTATTTTTGTGTTATGAATGTTTTCTCAAATCGCGTATTTCGTGTCAGGCAACGCAATTTTTCAGAATATTTCTGGAACTTCTTCAGACGCTTAGCTTTATACATGCACATACAGAAAATTACAAAAAACTGTCAGAGAACTTTCCGATAAGAAATTTCTTGAAAGGGGGTGACAATGGCTTTTGTGGAATGAATCTCTTCCAATCATTCCCTTTACCCCACCCGAAGAGGAAAAAAGAAAAGAGTGGGATAAATCTCGTCTGCTGAGTGGGTGTCTGTCCCTTCCGATTGTCCAGTGATAAATGTGGTTCATTCGTCCACTTTGTGCCCACTCAGGTACTGTATAGTCACAGCGACTTTTGCGACCGACAAATGGACCGCTTTCTGCTAGCTCGGAGAAAAGTTCTTCATAGGGAGGAAGCTCTTCTTATTTATTTATTCTCTGCTCACTTATTTGGAGCCTTTTCAGCAATAATACGTTGTTGCCAACAAGAAGACTGGAGCATTTGAATCTTAAAGATGTCTCAGGGTAAAGTCCTGCAAATAATCATAGGAACGCAGCCGACACATTGTCAATGCTTTTCTCTTCGTTGGTGCAATATTTCTTTTACTAACACATAAACTAAATTTCTTTAATGTATTAAAAGTCGAATTTATCAATTTAAAATAGGAAAAAAATAATATTTGACTTTAAGTCTCGTCTGTATTACTCATTCAAGAATTGTTCAAGCACTTTATTTTTTGATCAATATAGCTTTCTATAATTACAGTGGGGAATTATAATTCAAAATTCTGTTTTTATCCTAGAAAAGTGGTAGCCAAGCCGTCGATCGCGAGGTACTAGTAGCTCGTGGAGAATTTTTTTGTAGATCGCGGTAATGCTCAAGTCATCATTAGAACTGCACCTTATTACATAAAAGACTGCTAGTTGATTTTCCAAATTTCGCAAATCTTCGAATTCAATAACGCTTCTTAAGCAGTTCGCAAAAGAATTTCAAATCGATGCAGTTGATCAGTGACTTCGTAAGTACTCAGTTCAACTGCTTCAAACCTCAAATTTGATTCGTTGCATGGTTTTACAAAACTTATTGTGCGACGGAAGTTGTTCTAAAACCTCAACAGGATGACTCTCACTTATCCGAAGAGCGAAACATTGCCGCAATGTTACGCCACCATCTCGAACATATTCAACAACTCTGTCGTCACCACATTTGTATGAATGTTAAACACTTCTTTTCTCCATGTCGCTTACACGGAAGCTGTTTTGCTTGCTAATCAAATGCATAAACAATGCTGTAGATATAGCTTTCGCTGTGGTACGTCAAAACTGCGTCAATTGTTGGCTTCTATTTTGTCCTCAGAATTATTATAATCAGAAGTAGATACGTCAAGAAAACAACCGAGTCATCGGGAATTAAAAACAAACGCTTTAGCGAAAGTCAGCTGTTTTTCTTACGAAGACCAAAATGGCGTTTATTAAATACTACTAGTATTAGGGTTGATTTTTTAATTGTTAATTACCGGAGAGGTATATAAATTTGTTAGTGTATATGCAATAATTACATAAAAAGTCGAAAATTTTTATTTTTGATATGGAATTATATATTAAAATATAGAAAGTAAAATTAGAAAATAAGGGTCCAAATACCTTACAGGTTAATGTTAAATTTCCATGTTCTGCCTCATGTGAATTTAAAGGTTTCATTATAAATAGTAGGGGGTTGGGAAGAAAGATATAACTGAATGCTAAGAAGATGTCGTTCAAAAAAGTATAAAAAAGAATGTTGTACATTTGTAGCACTGGCTCGCATAAATATGCATAAAAAATTAATTTCATTAGATAGGGGTAAATATTCCTAAATTTTAAAAAGCACCGAATGAAAAGGCTACAATAAGCTCAACGAATTTCAAACAAAGTTTTAAAATTAGAGAAAAAACTAATTCACAATGAAAAACAATCAAGCACTTTTTCTTTCTCGTATGCGAATTCAAAAGCTTGCTAAATTAAATCAATCCGAAGAAAACAAATTTATTTGATGTTTCAGACAGGCAACGTATTCATTGATCTTTTCGTTATATCGTAACAAAGCTCAGAATAGGAATGAACATTGTAACCTTTAAAACAATTCATCGCATTTTTAATAACATGAGTTGAATTAATAACTATTTTGCAACGCGTCATTAATGAAGCATGAACACAAACTTAACTAATAATAGATTGAATATTTTGCAAGCAACCATATATTTTGTGAGAACATTCATACACTGTTAGAAATTTCATCATGAAATTACTGTTAAATGACCGGCAGCAGTCTGTCCATCTAATTCACCGTTAAATTTACGGTTTGAAACATTTTTCTACCTTTACGGGACCTAACCATTTCCAATTAACTTGGTTAAAAAGCCGTAAATGCAAAAGTTTACAGTTTTAAAACCATTTAAAAATGGTTTCAAAACAAAATTTTCACAGTTTTTGAACCATTTCGAGGCGTAGAAACCATAAACGAAGCTTGCAGGACTCGAACCCCCAATGCGTGCTGTACTAGTCTTGTTCTCTATCCACTCGGCCACCGTCATCACGTAAAGCGGACGTTTATTTATCAATAAATCTTCTTTTCCAGCAGGCAAACTGCCTTAAAATTGCGATTTCAGTTATTGATTGGATCCAATGTCATTTTTGGTCTAAATTTACTGTATTTTGACGAAAACCATTTTATTTGATGCAAAAATTAAAATACAAACAAGCTTAATCAGCTCAAATTATGGGTTCGATTATTCGCAAACAGTTCGGAATCCAATGTTTCCAGTTTTTGATGTACGTGTGTATGTGTTTTTATTTAGTATCCACTGCTTAAGCCACTTTTTTTTTTCTTTTTTTTTTATATACACACGCAGATTTTAACTAATAAATCCGTATTCCTATTTTAAAACAACGTACGACCGGTAAGGTTTCGCAACCAAGATGGACGCCCGATTCTTATTGAGCACTTTAAAATTACGGTTAGTTAAACGTTCTTTAGGATAAACAGAGAATAAACGATTTTTTTTTTTTTTTGCAATCAGCGGTTTGAGTACCATCTTTTTAATGGTTATTCAACTGTTGTAACTAAATATGGTAAAATAACAATAAATTAAATGGTTATTTTACTATTTTCCTACGGAAATTTTTAACAGTGTAGATAATTTTCATTCAAATGCAATGGTGTACCAGAGATTTAGTAAATGTTACTAAAACTGCCTTAATGTTGATTAAAATAATATAAATCTAAAGTTTATAAAAAAAAATAAGGTATTACTTGGAAAACAAATGTTGTTTTCCCAAGCCTGTAGTTAATTCAATACCTTCCAAAGAGCTAAACAGTATAAAATTATTGACTAAAATCGAAAACTACGTTCTGTTTAAAGTACATTACTTTTTAAAATATTTTACTACAGCAGAAGTAGTATGCAAAATAACAGGAAAAAGAAAACTTTTTAAGAACGTCTCTCAACTTAAAATCCTAAAAAAAGAAATAAACGTGTCTCTCCAAGAATGGAAACGTTGTAGCAATAAAACCACGTGGGTCTAAAAATACGCAACATACGCAGGCGACCTTGTTTTACTCTGTGTATTGGCACTATCGGTATTCAATAGCAGTCTATCGGTATCCAATACGCGGCCACTGGATAAAAAAGGAATGTTCCCCGGCCACCCTCCTGACTGCAATAGAACATGGAACGCATCAAAATGCACTTTAAGTACCGAGTGTGTTTAGATTTTTATTGACTGACGAGTCCACCTGTAGCTTGTGGTTAGCCACTCTGAGGTTCTTGAACCCTGCGACCAGTGGATTGAGGGTTCGGTTTAAAAGAGTCGAAATGTAAAAATAAAAAATGCAAATTAAAGGAATATGCGTTTTTGGCAATTTTAATTAAATCTGTGTTTAAAGTAGAGATAAAAAGCAAGCTTCTTTAACGAAATTTGTTAAGCCTAAATAATATAGCTCATTACAGACGTTATATTATATTTAGATTTAGTCATATGTTCAATTTTCGAAGTATTTTAACTAAAAATTCATAAGTATTAGGAACTTATAAGAGTGCAGTATAACACATGAAGTTCCCTGAATTAGAAAGAAAAGGAAGATGATTACTGGATTTGTTAATAAATTGGTCATCCCCTTGTGTGCTTGTGTCTTTTTTTTTTTTTTACTAAACTCATATCACACTCTGACAACAGAAGTGACAGCTCAAAGAATTGAGTTAGAGATTTTTTCCTACAAAATAATTTACAAAACAATGTAATATCGTTCTGAAAACACTACTGGATGAAGCTCAGCTAAAACATTAGGAGTAATACTTATATTCGGTTTCAATATGTAATACAAATTTATATGAAATTTTTATTCATCAGTTGGTAGGACGGCTGCTAGTTTGATGATTTTTGAGTTGCGTCACTTCTTGCTGCGAAATTAAGTATATAGCATCTTTCCTTGTGTATTAGAAGTAGAACCGAGTTTTATTGCGTAATAGGAGCTTGAAGCTGCGAATTTTACTTGGTTATGTATGAGGTATAATATATGAAATGCTTACCAACTGCACAAATAACATCTTAAATTATTAACGTTATAGAGATTTTTCTGACAATTACAAAGGAGTAAGAGAAGTTAAAAAGAAAAACATAATTGTTGCAGTCTTGCTGAGGTAATTTCTTATTCATACGAAAGGATTTTTGAAACAACGAACTTTATTTGGTTCTCTACAAGTGTAAACTACACTCAAGCTGGGTATTTTTTTTTTTTTTTTTGAAGCATGCGCGTGATTCTTAAAGTTGTAAGTAAGCTTCATACTGCATGAAAACACTATTTTATCATATGCTGTCCATTTATTACTGCTTTCGAAACACATAATTTTTCGTAACTTTCAGTTACTTTTGTTGACCTTCTAAACGAGCATGCAAACAGCAGTAAAGTAATACGAGGAAGAGATTGAACCTGTATGAAATTTCCGACATACTCAAACTGAACCTCCCCCAGCTATACTACTTTTCATAAATAAAAATAAAGAACGCGTTTATAGGAAGTTATAAAGGGACTGAAAATTATAAACATCCCAGCAAGAGCGCTGAAGTCACGTGTACGTGCGACGAAGCAACGTGAAAGTTAGCGTGTGCTTCTCAGACACGCTATTGATAAATGAGACTGTTAATTGCGTAATTAAGACAAATATATTTCAATATAATATATATATAATATAATATATATATATAAGCGAATAAAAACAGTATTGAAACAAAATTCGGTCTGAATATATGAAACTGAACTCAACCCGAATGCAAATCGTAGATTAATGTTGTGGCTGTTGGAGGGTTCACAATTTTTTTCTATGCTATTATAAAATATCAGAAATAGTATATTACAACTCTTCAGTAATTGCTCATAATTTAAATGTTTCTAGATTAATGTAAATAAATAAATATATCTGAATCTGTATCAGTTACTGGTAGATCTGAAATGTAATTTTTTTAGTGATTCGGCCGCGTAAGTTTGGTGTCCATGCATCGAGCTATTATTTTGAAATCATTAAAATCCGCTCGAAAAAGAAACGATTTGCGTAAAATCTTATTTTGTAACTTTGTTCAAAAGAAATAAACATTTAAAAATATTTTTTCTTCTGTCTGTGACATCTATCATAGTCAAATATTTCAAAAAGCTTGATTCTCATCATAGGTTTACGGAGAAGTAAAAAAAAAAACGCTTAAATTCTTCAATGTGAATCTTATTCATTTCCAAGCAAAACACAGAAATGCAAAACAATGTGTCTCGTAAGGTGGTGCATCTGCTTGCATCCCAAATTTCCCTAAGTGAAAATCCTCGAATTTCGATTAGCACGCAGCCCAACGCACCAGACTTCCCCCACCTTAGAACAAAGGGGAAAAAAACTTCTTTTAAATGTTCCTGAACGTTCGTATTTATCCTCCACTTTAGTTGTGACAATGTCACATAGGCCTTTCCCTGGCTTCGTTCTTTTTATTCCGGGATGTCGCCCTAGTGCGAAAAATATGATGCCGATGTTCCTTTAAAAGAGCATTAGGGGTTGCGCGCCGAACGCTTCTGATAATCACCCCACATTTGCGATCCGTATTTCGTTTGGGATTCAAATGCATGCGATCCTTTTCAAACACCCCCTAAAACCCTTTTCTCCGGTTTGTTCTTTTTTTCGGGGAGGGGGGGGGGGGTCTTTTTGTAGTTTTGGTTTTTCTTGAGAATCTATTACAAACTTTTAAATGCAGAAAAAAAGATGTTAAAAAAATACAGGAGACGGGAACTGTTTGAATATTTACGGAAGTAGCTTCTTGGATTTCTCCGTTTACGAAGATATTGTTACAAATATTATTAGTTTATGAGAAGTTATATGCAATAGTTTTTTGATGCAAGTAACTTAGCTAAGACTAATTTAGTGAGTGACTTTTGTAAATAGAGATATTTAACTTAAAGCTGCGCTTTTTTTCCCCAGATGTGTTTTGAATTTTTAAATGCAAGATGAAGGAAATTAAAAAAAAATAAGCGAAATGGAGACTATTTGTTTTTAAAAAACATTGCTTCTTAAAATAAGATAAATGTCGGGATTTCAGGTGAAGGGCATAGAGTTATTTGCTTTCCTGGCAGATATATTACAAGTTTTTAAATGCAAGAGCGAAGGGGGGGGGGTGAATGTAAGCAACTTCAAGATAGGAACTTTTTGTATATTTTTAGAAGCCATTTCCTATTTCTTCACACACAAAATTTACAATTCAAACACTGCACAAGATAATTTTACTTAACGTAATTACGTATAAAAAGTGAAGTTTGAAAGTTAAGATGCCGCTCATAAAGCATTTTCAAGCATTTCTCAAAACTTTCGGATGTCTGCTTTTGTTACAGTTCGTGGCTTAAGTATGTTTTTTACTACGTCGTTAACGATTGTACAACGGTATTGTAATAATACATTATTATTAATCAGATATTTATATATTTTAACCATATATATAATCAGTATATTGTTGAAAGATTTGGTCCTTGACAACAGAAGTTCAGTCGTTGATCGTCAATATAATCAATAAAGTTGCTCAAATGAACAATTAATCGTATTGTTAAAGGGATCCTTCGCACTTTTAAAAAGAAAATGTGGAAATGTTAACATTAACGCCAATGGAGAAACCTGAAGCAAATTATATATCCTGGAGATAAGATCGAAGTTCCCTTGAACAAGCTTATTGAAAGGAGCTCTCGACGTGGAATATTTTTTTTTATTTGAACAGTTCAAAAGAAGTTAACATTACCGCCTACGGGTAAATTTCAATCCTATATAAATCCCGATCTAACGGACCGATTTGCTTGGAACAAACTTTATCGGAAAGCTCTTGTGACGTAGAACATGTGCAGATAGAAAGTTCATCCAGAATTAACTAGCCTATTTTCCTAGGAAATGTTTTGATCGGGATTTTCAAGAATATTTTTGAATTAATGCATTATTAAATGAATAAGCAAAAGAATGAATGAATAAATACATGAATGACTGAATAAATGAATGATTGAATGAATATGTATTAACCGTTGAAAAAGATATATTTGAAGCAATTACGAACTAAGCTAAATGAGAAAGAGAGAGAGATAGCTAGGTTACAAATTCGATGTTGATGTATACGGGAAAATAGGCTCGTGTAGTTCTAGACGGAGCTTCTTGTTTAGTTTTAATATGATCAATTTTTAGTTACTTTTTTTCATAACAAGTTTACCGTAAAATTAATTTAGCTTTCATTGTATTTATTACTTTATTTTATCTTTCATTCATGCCTTAAGTTTTAAAATGTATTTTATTTTTACGGCACAGTAACCTAAAAGTCCCTTTTACTCCTTGCCGTCAAAAATTTTAAACACAGTATTTTATTGTCCACGGCTCACCCCCAATCATCTCTCTGTATATTTTTTTGCCATCTTTAGGTAATGATACCGCATCATCATTGATTTTAATCTCAACTATAACGTTTTATGGTGGAAGAACCACGTTTTTTACATATTGAAAGGTTATTATTGCTACTGGGTGGTAAAATGGTTATAAGAAATTCGATATTTTTGCATATTCTATCCGTATTATTGGCCAAATAGCCTTCAGGAAACAGGAAATGATGTTTGGATAACGTACTAAAACATTTCTCCCTTACTTCTAAGCAAAAAAGAAAGAAAAGAAAGTGATGAAGCGAAAAAAGAACGGGATTTGCACAACAGCTCCTTTCGTTTTTCTATATCCATTCTTTTTTTCCCCCGACTTCGTCCTTTGTTTCCGTCTCGCTGGTGTCGAGCCCTTCCCATTAGATTGGCCGCAGGTGTCCGTGTGCGCCCCTGCTTCTACGCTGGGGCTTCGCCGCCTTAATCCTGGCCTTCTCTCTGCCTGACCCTAGAGACCTACGATAGGCCTCGCTCCTTCTCTTCACTTGCCATCAAGACACGACGTAAAAACGTTTATTCAACATTCATTGCTATGAAGTAATATTTTAGGTCATGAAGATTGACTGCCTCGACTGGAAAATGCCAACAGGTGCTTTCAATTTCGCGTTGAGCGCAGTGGCCTCATCAGTGTTGTAGAAGAAATTCATGCTCAAAGAAATTTCATTAAAAAAAAAGAAGTAGGGGAACGTAGATCAAAGTGAAATAGTTAAAATAAATTTCCCTTTTCAAAATGAAAAAAAATGGAAATTTATTTTGAAAATAACATTAGATATAGAAACAACTATGAATTCTCAAAGTAACAATTAAAATTTTCCCCAACGAAAAGGTTTTCTGTGTGATTAACCCTTTGCATTCGTATGTCGTCTTATGGCAGGCCAAATAACATGCAATTATTCATATTTCGAGAGCAAAAGGTTAATATACTTTTTATTAAACATGAAATGCTAAATGAATGAGCAATTAATAAAACGAACGAAAGAATAAATGAATGTAAAAAATAAATGATTAATTTAATGAATGAATATAAAATCTACTTAATAAATGAATAAATAAACGACTTAATAATTCAATTAATGAATTAATGAATGACAAGCTTAGTTATTTGATGACTGATGTTGGGACAAAGTGAAATAAGATATTTCACTTTGCTCCAGATTTGTACTAAACATTTGAGTCAAAATTTGTACTAAACATTTGAAATCAAAACAAGCCTAACATGAAATACATTAACGCTGCACTGGAAATTAATAAGTCTTAATTAATTTTTAAAATATTAAAAGCTGGAGCTTTATCATTTTATAATAGCAAAATGTACTTTTGACTTAACACAAAGTATCAAAATATTACAACATGAATATCCAATTTTGAAAGTGGCTTGTATTATCATGTGCCTTACTCTTTAGAGATATTTTTTGGCTGGAATCAAGTACATGTTTATAACATAGATAAAATGTTATCAATTAATATTTATCCTTTCACTTTGCTCCTGCATAAAAAACAATATAGTACGACAAGAGAAATTAAGGAATGATACTTATATTATTTTTCTCATTTATAGTAATGCTCACTGTGATGAAATTTTTAAGTATGAATCAACTAAAGATATAAAAAGTTTAAAAAGAATTCATTCTACCTTGCAAATTTCAATTATTCAACGACACTCCGTGCTTTTTTATAGACCAAATTAGCCTTACTTGGCCTTTTGCTCAACATAAAACGATTAATTAAACATAAATGTATATGTTTCAATAACAATATGGTCAAAATATTGTAAGTTATTTGATAGGTACTACCTTACTGCAAACTTACCAAAAAGTTTGATTTTTTTTAAAAACTTTCTTGTCTATAGTTAAGTGAAAGTTGTGCAAGCTGAGATTTTCAAATGGTAAAAATGGAATGTTAGCTATGCAATGCCATGAGAGTAAACATGGCGCATAGTGAAAGCAGATACCAAAACTAAAACTTTCTCACTTATTTACAGCTGAAAGGCAAAAAAAGTGAATGCATATCATTAGCGCACTTTGAAAATGTTTTGCGAAATGGCCCCTTCTAAAGATCATCATTCAAATCACTTCATTTCGTATTAGCTTTTATTCTATGGCTTGAGATGTGAAAGTTTTGGTGATTTCTTAGGGACATGAGTTTCGTACCAAATTACCAATCTAAAAAACTTCGTTTAGGTGCATGTCCATTCGTAAGTAAGTTTGCAATTTAAATCGCGCTCCTATTGTGGCGTTGCACCTATGAGGCGTTTCTGGTTTACTGAAAGCCCAAATGCAATTTATTCTACTTTAAATCCTCAATAAATACCGATTTAATATTCTTTGGGGATATAAAGTATTAAACAAGCTATTTAATTAAAGCATGATATTGGAATTAATTTTAATCACTGTTAAATTCAAACTATATTTAGTCACATTGCATTTCGAGTATAAATTTCTCCTAGTAAAACTATTATTTAGTTATTTATTTATTTATTATTTCGCGTTTCCAGTATAAAGCATTATTTCTGTGTTATTGTTAAAAACAACAGTTCCCCCTTCCTCCACAATGTGTTAGTTTCTTTGAACAACTCCAATCGTACCAGACTATCGATAAAAATACAGTATCAGTATTACCAATTTCAACTTCGTTTACGCTTTTGAATCTATAGACTATATTATTCAAGCTAAAAAAACATTTTTCTGTTTGATGTCAAACCTTCAAAGACATTTCATAAGCAATGTATTTAAATTTAACTATTCACATGGTTGCTCGAAACATTTTCTAATAATCAGCTGGGAAAGTAATCTACGATTAAGCACCTTCGCTACAAAACGCAGCAATTAGAGATAATGAGCCAACGGAAGTCAATTTCTATTTATTTTCTATTAGTGAATATCTTTTGCTGAGAATTCTTGAGGAGCGAAGACAGTTCATATCGGAAGCGCTTCAGAATATCGATAGTTATCAATATTTCGATATACTTAATTAGGGGGAATCAGACGTATTTAGTTTCCTGAGCCTTTTTCTGTCGACGAAATAAAAGCGTCATTAATTGTTCATGTCTTTCTGGGAAAGACAGGTGACAAAATGCTTGTAAGTCAGTGACTGATGACACAGTTTCTGTTACTGATGAACTGTCCCAAATTATAGTTCTACAATGAAATCTTTTTAATGCATTTTGTTTGAAATTAAGAAAACTTCTCTACAGGTTATTAACTACATAGTCTACCTATCTCTAGAAGCAACTCGTGTATGAATATTGTAGATATTGCGTCATAAAGCAGGAACATGCAGCATAAATTGGATCACTCATGCGATTTAAGTTCCTGAAGTTTGCATCTGTTTTCACTGATATAGGAGCTTCTTGTAAATCCGAAACACATGCATGGAATTTCTTTTGCATACATGACTAAGCAGTTTAACGTTGATTCTGGCAGATCTATTTTTCGCACATAAATAAAAAGTTTATTTTGAATCTACGTATGGTTTTATTTTTACGATGCATAAACATGCCTACAGAGAAGTAATTTAATAGATATCTAGAAAGGGCAAAAATTTTCTTTTTTAATATCGTTCAAAACTATTTTTAATTCATTGATGGATAAAAGCCTTCTCTAGTCTTATATCAATATATTTTTTCGTAACCTTTATATACATACATGCGTAAAACAATCCCACGTTTTTCATTTGAAAATTAATTTTCTCTGTATATATACAGCCCTATTTTTTTCTTCTCGCAATCATTAGTGATATTGCTATACCAAAAGCAACACATCTTTTTTGTTCTCGAATAAAAGAAAATCCTTAATGAATAATTCGAGTATTCTGTCCATATGAATAGATAACAATAAGTTTATGCAAGCCCTAATAGTTTGTTTGTAGAGAAATCAAAATATAATTTCAAAGCAACTTTTCAATTAATATCTAAACAAAAATCCACTTTATTCAACTACATTACAATATACAGGGCTATTCAAAAAGGAAATATCAGATTTTAAATATTTATTTTTTCCAAATTACAAAAGATAGAAACATCATTATAATGTTGCTGGCCAGATAAAAGTTTAAAATTTGAACAGTTCCGATGGGACTTTTATTCACGGTCGGCTGTTGCATGCCCTGTTTATTTACTACAGTACCTAAAATGGAGACACAGCAGCAAAGAGCGTTTTGTGCGCTGTTGAACGCTTTCATATTTGTCGTGTTACACATGGTGTTCATATTGAATGCATGAAATAGAAATTTGAAAAGTTTCCCTTTCCTGGAGCGTTGGAAATCTAGTTCTATCTTTTGTACTTTGGAAGAAATAAATGATTGAAATCTGATCCTTCGTGTTGAATAGCCCTGTATAAGAACACGCATATGAAATAGTATCTATAGCTCTTGGCAACCACCTCAACACTGTTTAATTTTAACTAGAATCTCAACATAATACATTTTTCACGAAGTTACGAGAATGATTTTAAAAAAATTAATTCTTGCTTTTAGCTTAAAAAAACTTTGAAATTGCCTAGTTCAGTTAGAACAATACCTGTATGAAAAGTAATTTCTTAACTGTAAAAAATGACCCATTAATTTCTGGAAATCTTTCGTTAGTATGAAAAATTTGAACTATTTTTAACAGAATTTCAGTAGCATCGATATTTTACAGAAGAAGGATTTTTCCAACTTTATCCATTAAATATTGGGTTTACTAGTTCAAGCTTCTTCCTCTAATGACAAAAAAGGAAAAATCGTCCTGAAATCCGAGATTGTCTCTAAATTGATTCTTCAAGAGTCACGAATGACCGCGGAAAAGGACACTGCAAATATTGGGCAGTGGTGGCTCACAGATATATTACGGGCAAGAGAAAAAAGTAGCGATGGGATTTCAGCTTTGGTTTAATTCAATAGACAGGTCAAAATACTTGCTTTTTAATACAGCAGAAATGCGTTATTGTAAAACTATGTTAATTAATTTCCATATTGTGGCAAAACAATCATTTAAATGAACTAGCATCAGAAATAGTGATTGTTATTATTTGCTGCTATATCAAATATATGAAATTCAACAAAATCTTCAAACGTTTCTCGTGATATGTGTTCCATTTTCCCATTTCGTGAAATCACATTTGATCTAATTAATTTCATGTGTGCAGCTAACTATGAAGCACTGAGTTGCACGAAAATGCAGTTCAATGTTTCTGAAAACCTTGAGAGATAGTAAATCATCGACAAAAGAGAGTTTGAGAAAGATTTATATTTTCAAGGGCTCACATTGTATTTAAATACAGAAAAAGAATTAGTAATTTTACCACATGAAGAAAAGCATACGCATGTGTAAAAAGTATTCTTAAAATTCAAATGGTAGTTTATTAATGTGTTAGTACTTTTCGAGTAAGTTAGTGTCGCCGATATTTTTTCTTTTGACGATCAAAATACCGCCTACAAATAGTTTCCCCTTTGAGGAACATACACAAACTGAACTCAACAATTTATTTTAAAATAGAAAAAGGATTATATTTTAATATTGTCAGGTTTGGTAATTGGACTTTAACTACCAGATAACGGAAAAAACAAAATAATTTTCAACTTGGAAATAAATGCTGAAAGCTTTAAGGGCCTGCGTCAATGACTGAATTATTTTATGAGATTGTTATAGTGATCCATCGAAGATGTTTCTAGTGAACGTTTCTGTAACATGGCATAGGATCTTTAAGAGTATAAATGAGTTGAATAGAGAAGACGTGTTTTCAGTAGATCTTATTATTAATCTTCAGTTACAAATCATAAGATTTATGTAAGGCTAAGCGCAGTCTGCAAAAAATTAAAATATTCCAGTTTTGTCTATAGAAAAGACTTTCTTTCATTGGTAGTTTCCAGGAGCTTTCCGAAATTAATTGCAGTTTGGGCAACAAATGCTCCGAATTACTAGAAGGCGAAACGAGGAAATGTTTTGATGCTCTTGCAAGGTCTGGAAAGCAGAATTATTTGTTCCTCTTGCAGGAAAAGAATCAAAAGCATGGACGGCTATTTATGAGATGCGTCATTTGCTTATGCAGTTCACCTCCAGCCGAGATGTGACAAGGTCTACCGAATCCTCGGTTTTCCTGCAGCTTCATTTGTCTTTTCCTGACAACAGCACCTAGATTTCAGCTGCCGATGGAGAAAAAGAGGCAGGTTGAGCTGGAATGAAATAAAGCACGGCTAAAAATGAAAAGATTCGTACGTGCAGCATAGTATAATAGAGTGATGGGTAGCTACAGAGAGAGAGAGGGGAAAATTCCGACTTCGAAAACTGCCATTGTTAACTAGAAGAGAGAGCATCGGCAGTAGGCTCGGGCTGCAGTAATTGGGCCTTCAGGGCAACCAGCGAGCTTCATTTTGGGGTCCGCAGTATAGGCCCTCTTCAGTGCGGTAGCAAACTTGTGGTTAACAAGGCTTCTGTTCCTCGTGTTCTCTCTCGAAACTCTCCTCCCCTCCCCGCCGCCCCCCGTCGCGAAACTTCATTCCTCCGGGCTACACGCGCCGAGATATGTACATGCGTGGACGACGGGGGGGATCGAGGGGCAACTTCGAGTGTGCCCCTGCAAACTAATAAAAGGAAAACAAGGGCGCGGAGACGGCACCCGTCCCCCCTTTTCTATCGCTGGAGTGTGCCGCAAAAATCGGGGAAATTTTTGTCTTCCGTGGAACATTTTTTTTTCTTGGACCAACGGATGACAATGGGCTTGATCTTTTTCTCTTCCTTTCGGATTAGGATCTGGAATATTCCACGCTTTGCCAAATGACTTTTTATTGTTGAGAAAGAGGCAAAAAGCTTGTGAAGAGTTTGTCGTGGATTCGTCAAATAGAGCGCTTGTGCAACTCATGGGCAAACTAATAACCTATTCCACCGAGAAGGAGGTTTGTTAGATGACCCTCTCAGATGCGAGCAAATTTTGTTCTGAGGAATTCCTAAACGAAAGTACTTTCAATCATTCTCTCTTTTCTGCATTTCCTTCCGTGAAGAATTACCTTCAATTCAATGTGAGTACTGGCTTTCCTAGTCATCCTTGCACATTATTTATCCTATTAACGTCTCTACACGAGTTAAGAGATTAAAATAAGCTTAATACGTATAACTAATTAAAAGAATTTAAGGAAATTCTCAACTTTATTTTATAATTATAAGTCTACGTTGAAAAAAAAATAGGCAAGACAAAAGACAGGCGTAAAGTTTTACAAGGATTAAAGTCCTTTTATCTCGATGACCGTACCGTTGCATAAAGTATTGACTTAGTAAAGTTTCAACTGCAAAAGTGTCACAACAATTTATCCAATAAGAGTAAGTTTTTCTGAGCAGTATGCTACAATGCTGAAAAATGTATTACACAACAAGTTGATATTCGTACGACTTGAGTATGAAGTAATTAAATAAGAACATGCTAAGATTTAACATGCTCATTTTGTACAGAACTGAACGCTTCAATTTTTAAAAAATGAATTACAAGGAAAAAGTCATATTTTTTTTTTAAATATTGCATACAAATGTTTCGAAATTACAGGGATACCCTTTATCAATATAAAGGTGTACGCTTCTGAAGGAATATCAACTCAGTAAAGCTTTTATGGGACGAATTTTGAACTCGAACGATTTAATTTGAATTATTCTTACTTGCCCAAGCTATGATGATGAATTATAGCGTCATTAAGGATATTCTTGCATAAAAATAATCAGTCATTTATGCTGAATTTTAAGAAAACTCAATTAGTTCCATCCTGAACTCAGTGTTCTATTTTAGATAGTAAGATAGTAAGTAATTTTAAACTTGAGCGTCCCCAGGCTGGGAAAAGATAGTTTACTTAAACTACAGTATGTAGTTAAAAATGTACTTTTATGGAGTGCGATTCATACTGCATTATCCGGAAATACAGGAACGTTACACTACAAACAATTTTGTTCGAGATAGGAGACGTCAGTGGCATCAAAAACTTTGATGAGAATTTTGTCAATTGAATATGCTTAACAAAACTGTGATTTCATTTTAATTTAAGCACAAAGTGCAAAATTTGAGAAAAACGTGTTTGGAGATTCAGACATTCCCGTCTTAAAAGCATTCTATCTTAGGTTGAATTGCAAATGTCCACTTTTTAAATTAAAATCCCAGTAAACAAAGGAACCGAATCTTTTATTTTGTCCCTAAATCTGACATTTCTCAGAAATTATATATAAAAGCTAGTTTTTACAAAACGTATACGAGTCGCATTAGAAAATGAAATAACTACTTCAGTACCATACAGTTGAAAGATTTTAAACACTTAAGGAGATCAAACCGTTTAAAGTCTTTATTATTCCATAATTCCATGATGAAAATGACAAACTTAGTTTCCCGCGTAGTGAACATTGGAAAATTTTCGAGCGGCAGGGCACATCTGTCAATTATAACTGACGACGAGGAAACGAAGAAAAACCACGTTTTCCTCTCCGGTAGAAATACGCAAAAGAAAACCTCTCCGGGCCATTTTGTTTATGCGAAATAAAGCAAAAAACTCTCGAGCATATTTTATTTCCTGCTTTGAATGATATATTTGCTGTTAAGCGAGTAATAGTGCGAAACACAGCATTCTTCAGTCGGGCCCTCTCTATCTTATTATGCAAATTCCTCCGACTTGGAGGCCGAAAAGAAAAGGATAATTGAGTGCTGAAGGGGAAGAAAGGTTGCGTGTTGTGGCTCTGTTGTTAGCGACATTTAAAACAGGAGCCCCTCATTAGAATAACAAGTCTGCAGGTAACCGCGTTTAGAAAGGGGTGTCCTACTCGCGTCGTTCGGAATAAAGTTGTTACGCGAAATTTTTAGGAAATCGCGCTCAAAATTCAGGTTTTGAACTTTTGTGTGTCGCGCCATCTACATATAAATATCAAGCATTGTGCATGCATGCTCTCCTGTAGTTGGGCATTATATATATATATGGATAGATAGATAGACAGATGGATAGATGGATAGATGGCTAAATAGATAGATGGATAGATAGATAGATGGCTAGATAGACAGATGGATAGATTGATAGATAGATAGACAGATAGATGCATAGATAGATGGATATATGGACAGACAGATAGATAGATATACAGATGGATAGGTAGACAGATGGATAGATAGATAAATGTAGAGATAGATAGATAGATGGATTGATAGGTAGATGGATAGATGGATAGATAAATGTAGAGATAGACAGACAGATGGATAGATAGGCAGATGGATAGATAGATAGATGGATAGATAGATGTATAAATAGATATACGTATATATAGGCAGACAGATGGATGGACAGATAGATAGATAGATAGATCGATAGATAGGTAGGTAGATAGATATATAGGTAAATAGGTAGACACATATATATGTAGATAGGTAGATAGATAGATAGATAGATATAAAGGACACAAAGATAAAAAATGCATATATACAGCTAAAAAACCCAGAACAAAGCATAAATCTCAGCATAAACCCATAATTTCCATATGAAAGTTATGGGTCATATGATTTAGTTAAGAAGAGTTGCGGGGGAAAACGATCAAAGTCACAAATCTCTAAATTCTTAGTATTACGTTTTTAACAATTCAACTTCTGGAATTTAATCATTTTTGCAAGTCAGAAACGTCATCAACGCGTGGGTCGTCTGCATATTTCTTGCCTAAATAATATTGCATATGCATTCTGTCTATAATAAGCTACCTGTACGCACAGAAAACTCTATTTGTCAAAAAGGGCATTCGGATCGTTTTTCCCAGTGTCCTTTCAAATGTATAAAGGCAAAAAAGAAAACATAATAAAAATATATAATAATAGTTAAAAATATGTTAAAATAACATTTGAATGAACAATTTCGTAAAATATCCGAAATATCCTTCGCAAATTTGAAAGTATGCTGAACTGAGCACATATAAGAAAAACTTATGGAATAATTTAAGAGGAATTTTTAAAAAATAAAGTAAAAACGATAACCAATAAAATTTCAATCATCAGACACCCGGTAGCTTGAAGAGATGAGTAAATACATTTTTTTATGATTAACAATAAGCCATGACTAATAACCTAGAACTAGGATAGTTAGTCATTTTAGTTATAACTCAATGTACGCCGATATTAAAAACCCATTAGTACTACTCTTAAACAGCAGTTTTGAAAGAAAAAAACATGGTAAAGAAACAGTAGAAGAAATATGTACTTCCTTGTCGTTTTGGGTTTTATATTTTTGATTAAGTGCAGTGTATGAATGCAAAATATAAAATATTATCTAAATATCTTTTATTCAGGTGTTATACGTACAGTTATCCTTTTGAAGTTATTGCAAGTTCATCAATTATCCAAAACATTTTTGAAAGATTTATAAAACTAATAAATGTGGTTCACCACTTTACAATATCCATTGTATTTATTAATTTTCAAAATGGTTCGCGAAGTAGAACTACACCCTGAAAAAAAAAGTTCAGTAACTGATGGAAATGTATTATTATTCTGCGTTAAAAAGATTTGAAAAATTACTTCGCGGATTAACATTATTCATTTCATCGCTGCCTCGAAATTTAATTTAAACATTCCCAGTTGAAAATGAACACGTTCAGTCGAGATTAAAGCAAGAATGAAGTATATGAAAGCGCCAAAAATTAAAGCAATGCATGCAAACAAAAAAGCAAGATCATCCAATTTAGATCGTGTAATTTCATTTAGTAATTCAATTTAAACCAAGATGAGAAGAAACTTTAGAATCGGGAGCCTTGTCTCATGGAACGGATCAACGTAGTTTGGCGAGCCCAGCTGTTTCGATGCACACATACCGGACTAGGGGGAAAGGGAATACAAGAGAGAGTGAGATAAAGATTTAGAAATTTAATTGATGCAAATTATCCCTTGACACTGCTGGGATCGCTTTAATGAAGATGTATTCCGTTTATGGTCTTCACACTTTTCTCACAATTCCTCAGGCTTAAGAGAAGAGAAAATTAAACTGGAGGAATCACTTCAAGAGAAGTAAGGAAACGGGGTGAAAATAAATTTAAGGAAAAAAAGCTGATGAGGAAAAAAAGGAAGTGAAAAGAAGATGAAGTCTCAAAGAAAGGAAAAGGTTTTCCAGTGTAAAGAAATAGGAATCGTAAGAATAGAAGGGGAAAAAAAGTCTTAAAGAGGAGTTGGGCTTAAAAAATAAACGGGGTTCTCTGAAGTATTTGCAGGATTCCTAATGAAAATAAATCTCTTTGTTAACGGTCATTAGTCTCACCTTGAGAATGGCTCAGGGGGAGAATGACACCAGGACTTTTGTCTCCCAGTAGACTGATTAAATTGACAATTACCTAATGTGTTCCTTCTTGCCTCTCGACCACCCCTCGACTGACTTCCCTAAATTCCCGAATTTAAAGTCTTTTGAAATGAAACAAACGTTTTCCTCAAGTACTTGAGAACGGACTCTAGTGCTAAAGAGAGGGAAAAGAATAACTTTGCAGCCCTTCACTGTTAAAAAATTCTAACTAAGATGAACCACAATTTAAAACTGATTAGCGGTCTCAAAATTATTGACAAATGTTGAATCACATTTTTGTAAAATTAAACGTTATTTAAATAAACTGCAAAAACAGATATTGTATAAATTGTACGCTGTTTAATGAAATCCTGGTGCAGCGCGACTAATTTTACAGTAGTGGTTATTTATACAATATTCCTAATGCAATTTAATCATTCCAACAAAACTATGTCTTGTCAGATTGTTGAAGTTTTTTTGTTGCAAGGGTCAATTTTTTACTCTATTTCGAAATATTTTATGGGAGACACAGCAGCCGGACACAATCCAAAAAATAATCGAAGGAAAAAAAATATGTTGATAATTATATTGCCAAACAAAAGTAGACAAATATATATATAAAAAGGCAAAGGTCAAACAGTAAGGAACCATTTTCTCTCTCTCTCTCTATTGTCAACCGCTTTTTTTACTTTTTTTAATTTAACAGCAACTGATGATCTTTAATGTTATCAATATTTTTTGGGGGGAAATTGTCAGTTTCGCATTTCTTCAACTATCGACGCAGATACGAAGTCTTTTTTTTAGAAGTCTTTATTCGTTATACTTTCATACTACTCCTTTCATCTACAATCTACAATATTTGTGCAATACTCAATACATTTTTTACTATTTATAGTTCAAAAAAGTAATGTCAAGAACAAAATTAAAGAGAAAATGCAATCTATTAAGTGAATGTTAAAGCAAAATAATACTAATCTTAAAGTGTCTGTTAATCCATTTCCAATATATCTATCTGATAAATCAATCAGACTGTTTGTCCAGTGCAATGTCAAACAAAATGAAATACAATTTGAATCTAACAATACCTTATATAATATAGAGAAAGATAATAAGTGCGGTGACGCGCTTTTTTGCTTCAAATCAATAATTCGAAAGTTTGTTAATTTGTTTTAACGTTTTGAACTCTTGATTAAATTAAAAGTGATCGTTTGTATTTCTAATCCATTCAATAATAGGGGGGGGGGACATTTTTATTTCTATTTTTTTTTCGGGAGAAGGAGTGCAGAAAATTAAAATGTATGTATAATATGTGTTACAAATGCATTAAATTAAATAACTAACTTAGTGGTGAGTCAATGGCACTAAGGAGAGATCATCGGTAATTGAAATATTTAAACAAAACAAATTATTGTCAAGCAGAAAAACTAAAATGTCTAAAATGTGTTTATACGTTCGAGGCCGAACTTGAAGCATTTAATGAATTACGGTCGAATTTCAACCGCGAGGGAACTCTAGTTATGATATAATCAACTAAATACAAGCATAAAAGTAATATTTTAAATTTTGAAATGAATAAAAATTAATTAAGATAATAAAGTTTTGTCAAAAAAAAGTATGAATGAATACTAATGGATATTTTGAAAATTCAAAATATACTGAATACATTAAAATTGGACAGATCACCTACTAATTGAAAAATCAAATAAAGGAATCGCTTGAAAGGAGATATACCGACGGAAATGGAATGATATTTACCATGGTAATTATTTTCACTCATGATTTCACCTAATGTTTGATATATATACTTTCCTGAGAAGTTTCTTTTAACAGCAATACGTCAAGCGATATATAACTTTCCCACGTCATTTAACTGATACGAATGAAATAAAGAAGTGGATTTCGCGATACGATGATGATGAAAAAAAATATTAATTGAATTATAATGCGAATATTGCTATTTAAAATACTTTATCTTGATTTAGAACAGACTTTCTTAAAAAAGATAATGTAGCCATTGGTTAATTGGTATAAAACATTCTAAAAGACAATGACGCTTCAAGGATTGTTGCAATAAAATAGGAATTAAACAGTATCATAAAAACGAAAGCAAACGCCCATGCAAAAGAGTGTAATTAGCTTTTATGCTTTAACTAGTTTAATTTGTCAAAGTTTCTGCGGTTATAAATATTATTAAGCGAAAAATTGAAATGTGTTACAACTTTTTATATTTTATGAAAGTTTAGTTATTTTTATTAAAAAGTAAGTAATAAATATATAATTCCCGGAATATGTGATAAAAAAACCTGAGCCTTCAAGCACAATACTAAAATATTAAATCATTAAAAAAAAAGACTTCCAGAAAGACGGTAATGATGAGATTTACTCTTACAACCTCAAAATAGTTATGTAGAAGTTAGATGATTATAATAACCTTAAAACAACTATAAATAATTTCATTTTATTAAAGACAGAGATACTAAACTTAGCCCCTCAAAAATACGAAGGAATTGTACTTTTTCAACCATGGTAAAAATTTCAGCACTTTAAAAGGGAAAAAAATAATAAGTTTTACAACATTACAATACTGAAACTTTAGTTCCAGAAACTAGATTGGAAAAAAAACCTGAAATGTCTTAGTCTGTTGAAAGGACGAAAAAAAGATACATCCTTCAAACATTCAGCACTAAAAAAAAGAATGATAGAACTGATTGAGCTTTTAAAACAGAGTAAAAATCAGGGCCGTCAGCCAGTAGGAGGAAAATAAACCCCTCCTCAATGGTTTTAGAAATGTAACATAGTATTTCTATATGTGTGTGCATTTTGTCGTTTTTTAATGCAACATACATTGAGTTTATAACCCCTGGAGAAATATGAAATGACAGGCCAGGTAGAAAGGGAATTCAAATACATGTAGATAAATAGGTGCCTAATGAAAAAACTAAGCTGCTTAAACAAGACGGCAATAAAATTCACTTTGTCATATCTTTCGAAAAATTTGGTGAGGATATGGAATTATTAATGCCATTTTTACTCGTTTGAACTTTAAATTAAGCAATTAAATACTTTTTTATTTTTATTCATTTGTTTATTTACTCAGAAATTGAAAAGTTAATTGAAGAGTACCTTGGGGGTTATGTTGATGAAATTCATTTCCGCTGCGTATACAGATAAAAGCCTTGCATATGCTGAAAGCAAACTAAAATTTCTTTTAACTTTTATTATTTGTACAGCTTAGAGAGAACCAGCTTCTTCGGGTATTGTGATTTTTTCCGATATCTGGAAAGTGTTACTCTCATTAAATCCGAGCCACAACTGAGCCATCCACACCCACTGTAGCCGCGCGCGACAGTGGAAAGAATTGAATGCGAACAAAGAAAAACAGCCACAGAGCTGGGATAGCGGATAAGAAAGCTTGCGTTTCTCGTCGCATGCTCGCCGAGCGAGGACGACAGACAACTGCAGGTTTAATATGGTTTGTATTTAAATCAGCCATCCCTTCTTCATAATTCCACCGCGTAACCGCATGGAAATTTTTCAGACCGATCCCCGGAACAAACCGTATATTATTTTTTTTTCTCCGAGCTTCTTTTTCCCCGTCAGCCTTTGGCGCTTTCTCAACACAGCTAATTGAGCTTTTCTCTGCTGAGCCCTCCCCAACGAAAACTTCTGATAATATAAAAATCGCAACCGACACGGAACTTCTTTATTCCGGCCCTTGTTTTCTTATCCGTGGGATTTTTTGGTCTTTTTTTGCCCAGATTTTTTTCCCTTCGTGCCCTCTACCACATTCGCTTCTTCTCGGCTTGTTCCCCTTCTTCCCCCTCATGGTATCAGAGCAAGTTTTGTTTCTTTCTTTGCGCGTGATCCTTCTTTTCTTCACTTGAGGGGAGCCCAGATTACATCCCCTCCCTTTTTATTTGCCGCAGAACTTTTCTTATGTAACTTCTCTTTGGAACGCATAAAAGATAGCATTCTTTCGTCGTAATTTCTCTCTCTTTTTTTTCTTTCAGACTAAAGTTCAAAACTTTAATAGCCGACAAAAGCTTCCATCAAAATCTCTATTTTTGAACCACTGTGACTGCGAATTTCTCTACCCTTTAACCCTTTTTTTTCGCCTTAAGGAAATTTAAGTCCTCCATCCAGATTCAGAACATCGCATTTATCATTTGTACAAACAATGTTTTACTTTTCGAGAACAACTACTCCTGATCAAACAATGACATATATATATAAAATCGTGGGTGAGATTGTAATGATACTGGACACATTTTATTCCTAAATTAAAGAAGAAGCAGTGTACCAATTTCAGGCATTCCGTAAAATGCTTGCCATAATCCTACAGTAAAAAGTCTTACCACTTGATGGGTTCAACCATTGAAACCGGATAGAAATAATTTTCCAAAATTTTTAATTTTTTGTAATTTAAAATAATTAAATATTTATGTATTCAAAACGATCTTTAAAATATGGTTCCAGCATTTACGTGAAAAGCATAACATTTTTAATTAACTATATCAAACAATTTTTGCTTGAACTTACTGAATCAGGAATTGAATAATTGAAGTGAGTATATTATATTATTTCAAAGAGAGAATAATTCCTCCATCATGTAATTAAAACACTTCGCATTTGACGATACATATATATATATATAAAGAGACGGGCTTGTAAAAAGTTATCCATATTTCAATTTACAGGATTTTATCTCATGAGAAAGATGAAAATGAATTACGCCCTAGGTTCAGTTTAACTTGTAGTTGAATTCTACTGCATCAGAAATTATAATACGAGCACTTAAAATACGAATGTACAGTGTATAGGTTATATAGTTTCAAATCCTCGCACCGAAGTAGAGAGCCTTTGAAATTTGAAACATACGGTGGAAATTTTCCATTGTTAGTTTGCTTACGTTGGATTTATTCAAAGGCAGTTAGCGCAAAGGAAAATATTTACCATTGAATGAACTAATTATCTGAATAAGAAAAGCATTTCTGTTTACGCTTCACTTCTAGTATACGCTTCACTTCATGCTTTCCATGTTGTCAATAAACATCAGCGTTAGTACTATTTTTTTCAATTGAAAGTATTTTTAAATTTGCTACTAAAATATGCAAGCATTTGCATTGGAAAAAGTGGCTTGTGCTTGGAAAGTGCCGGCCAACAGTTAAGGCCGCGAATGAAAGTCATAATAACAAAATTTTCAAAACATAGTATGAAAATTTATATTCATATCTTCTGGAGGCGGTTTTTAGCCTACTTTCCCGTAAAAGTAAAAAAATAATAATAATAAAGCATGAAAGAAGGCTTAATGTATCGTGAAAATATCGTTAGAAATCAAGAAAAGTCAAAAATAAGTTAAGTAATTAAATAAAGATTGAAAAATAAAATATTTGAAAGTAGGGCTTTGAGATTGGGAAAAAGTGTGTCGGTCGGTCTGTCGGTCTGTCGGTCTGTCTGTCTGTCGGTCTGTCGGTCTGTCTGTCTGTCTGTCTGTCCCCCCCCCCCCCTAATAACTTTTGAACGAATTGTCCGATTCGAAAAATTTTTTTTGCATTCGAAAGATCTCGGCGAGGACATCTCAATTCCATATTTTACTTTTTGATTTTTACTTCGCAATTTTGAACAGTTCAAAAAAATTAACATACCGCCTACGTGGAAATTTCAATCCTATATAATTTCTGATCTAACGGACCGATTTGCTTGGAACAAACTTTATCGGAAAGCTCTTATGACGTAGAACATGTACAAATAGAAAGTTCATCCAGAACTAACGAGCCTATTTTAATATGAAATTTTTTGATCCGGATTTTCACGAATATTTTTTAATTAATGAATGAATAAGCAAAAGAATGAATGAATAAATGAGTGAATAAATACATGAATGATTTAATAAATAATGATTGAATGAATATGTATTAACCGTTGTAAAAGGTATATTTGAAGGAATTAAGAACTAAAGCTAAACGAGAAAGACAGAGAGAGAGAGAGATAGCTAGATTATAAATTTGAATTCGATGCATACGGGAAAGTAGGCTCGTATAGTTCTACACGGAACTTCTTGTTTTTTCATGTGATTCTACCGCAGATTGATTGTCAGGACATTTATTTTATTTTATTTTCATGCAAACCAATTTTTCTTTTTCGTCAGTTATAAACGACTTCAATTCCTTCGCCATTGAAAGACGAGCATTAGCTTTAGTTGCAGTTTTAAATTATGTATTTTACCTCCTTCAAACTTCTGAAGAAACCATCAGCAAGGACTTCACCTGATTGAAAAGAAATTGACGACTCCAGGCTCTGCAACAACGCAGCTCGCAAACTTAACAAACATTGATTACATTTTTAACGCCTTAACTAGCTCTTTGTCGAACAAAGCGCAAACAAAATCAGTTTAGTCGCATTGTGTCCTTATTTATTGATCGCTTGAGGTGGGGGTGACCCTCGGTGTCGTTCAGGGTGGAACGAATTTCGAGAAACATGCCCTGACACTGATGAGACAGGCGTTGCAGTTATCCCTGGATCGTGACACTCTTGGAACCGGACTAAGTGTTCTAATCTAGGAGATGTTCTGACAAGAGAGTCCAGGGACCTCGGGCTTTTTCCGACGATATTTTACGGTCTGGAAAATTTCGTTAGGGAGTCCCCGATTTCTGGGGAATAGCTGCCTCAAACTCAGAGTAATTACTCTTTAATTTTCTGTAATTTTTTCAGCCCGAGGATCTCCAATTGCCTCCAATGCAGTTAGGCAGTAGGCAGTCGTCTTATGACAAGGAGGATAACCCTGTAGTTTGAAGCCGGTTCCTAAGGGCTCCAGTTTGACTGGTAGAGATTAATAAGACATCACGTCAATGATCCTAAATAATTAGGATCTAAATGCTGTAGTTACAAATTGACGGTATGTTGCTATATTATTTTCAAAGTAATAAATCCAATCTTTTCATAAGTTAATTTTTATAAAATAACAAAATAATTTTGGAAGATATATTTCAAAAGATATAAAAATACGTCGTTTAATAAGTACAAATACGTCCTTTTCAAGTCGTTTGGTGCTCTATTAAAAAATGTTTTCAAAAATGTCATTTTATAAAGGTTATTTTATTTAAAACAAAATATTTATAGTTTTCACACATAGTAAAAAAATACATCTTTTAACGCCAAAGAGAGCTTTGTTTCGTTTGATTATGCGATTGGAACGCTTCTCATGATTGAACATTTCATAAACTTGAAATTACTTCTAATTCAGGCCACTCTACATACTCAGTTCTTGGAATTTCTGAATTTACAGGCATTGAATCTTTAACAATGTTATGCAAATAAGTTGTCTTTGTTAACAAAATAAAATATGCAAATAAACCCACATACTATGAAAATCATAAATTACATAAAATGAAATTATTTATGAAAATATATGGCCTTAATGTGCATGTTTTACATTTTAATACTCCAGTTTAAAAAATATTGTAATAAAGTGGTAATTTAAACAAAATTTAAATAATTTTTAAGAGTACAACTGTCCTTAGATTTTTTTTTGTCCTGTGTTAAGTTATTTTGTACAAGCTTTGTGACTTAAGTGTTAAAAATACAATTGTTGCTTGCTGTATAAAGCATTTAATGTTACATACGTTACTTAGACGCAAAAAGACATTTACATAAATACCTCATCATGAATAGTTATAATTAAATAAATTTAAAAAATGCAATGATATTTGACTGAAAATATGTTTTAAATTGAGGAACTTTGGGGAAAAAGAATAGTACCACAACGAGCTATGCACATCCCGGCTTCTTTTGGTTTATTCTCTTTTAAAGCAAGACTTTGGGCAACCCACGAAGGAATCAATTGCATTTATTGGTTTTCGATGAAGCCGATAGCATTGAAGGGCAGGGCACAAGGTCACTGGACGGTAGATGGCACTGCAGTTTTTGCTAGGTAGGTCATCAGAAAAGGCGGAAGTAATGGCGCAAAGTTCGTAATGAAACGTGCAATTTGTAGCTTACACTGCTTCTGTCGTGAAAATAAAACTACAGCCACACTGATTCGGTAATATTCTTTCTGTTTTTTTTTTTTCAGTTTTGTGTGGTTATGCTGATGAATTTATACATGAACACCAAATATTTTTCGTTTTATACAAAGTTGAAAATCTGTAAATTTACCTTAAACTTGAGCAAATACACTTTCGAATTAAAATATTTCCCAACTATGAATAAGAAAACTAAAATGTAAATTCAAACATAGCTATAAACTCTCAAATTACACTATGTAAAAAATTTCATCAGGCTCCTTTTAACAATTTTATACAGGCAAGTAATTGAAATTTTCTGATGTTGTAGTTCTAATTAAATACAACCTCTGGGCATTCTATTACGTGTCTATTATTAAGCGTTTGTTGATTCCGAAAACAACGGAAGCCATATACAACAGTTTGAGAAATTCTGAATTAAGGTGCAATCATTCCATTAGTGGGAAAAATTCTTAAACAATAATAAGTTGAATTTAGCAATTTAAAGAACATTAAACTGATTTCTATATACATTATTTACTACAGAGAAAATAACTAGATATACATTATTTATACTACAGAGAAAATAACTAGAAGTTAAGAGAAAGTTTAAAAGAATATTTTTACACTATTTATACTTTTAAAAAATTAATTATAACTAAACACATTAACGTAGGGAAGGGGGTGGTCACCGGGTTCGGACTCAAAATAAAATTAACCCTTGAAATTCAAAATAAAATTAAAATATTGAAAATTAAAGCGATTCTTTTGCGATTAAAAGCTGCTTTCCTCTTCTTAGCAATTTTATGAATGTACGTATGATTGTATATGTAAAATTAAAATAGTTCTGGTTGTTTTTATTTAAATTATGAAGCATCAGAGCTCCCTGTTCTTAGCTTGGACACCCCCTTGAAGGATTTCTTGCTGCGCCACCAATACAACATAGTTAGTTTTTGTTTAAATGTAATGAGGATTTAAATATATTCTTCTTAAAAATCTAAATTGCAACTGAATTGTACAAAGAAAACTCTTTAAATTATTTCTAAGAATATTTTATATTATATATGAGAACAGTTAAACCCTCAAACTTGTTAACGTGTGTTAGACTAAAGATGAACGTTTTTTAACGAGGAATGTAAGTGCTTAACTTCAAGTGTATTTATAAATTAATGTTTATTCCGTAAAATACGATAAAAACTATTATATTTTTTGAAAATAATCATTCACAATTAAAATTAATATTATTGCCACATTATTGTAACTAAATTTTGAGAGAACATTCTTAAATATTTTCCTGCTTGAAGCTATTCTTGAGAATATTCTACAGGACAATCAAAGAAAAATTATTACCAAGAGTTTTATGCCTCTATATTAAAGTATTAAAAAAAACGAACTTTGAGAACACATTTGTTGGTGATTTTTCTAGCAATATCGCGCGTGGAAGGGAACATCAAATACATCATGAACAAGCGATCTAGCTCACTGACAACTGGATTGTCAAAAACATCATTTTGCTCTATCATTCTATTTTGCTCATCCTTGCCCTACTTAATGACACCAAAGTTAACTTAAATGTGTATTGCATTTCTCTTACTTTTTTAATAAACGTATATAATTTGTGTATTGGAAATAGCCCAAAAATTATAGTGTATACACACTTATTGTTGGGCTTAAAATAAATTTTTACTTAAATCATGTTTTCGCTGCTCAAAAATTTCTTCGCACAACAATTAAGAGGGAACTTCTTAATATAAATTAAGGTCATTTCATTTGAGGATCAAAGTCCTACAAAAACACTGAAACCTTACACACAAATGTACATTGAATGAATTTATAAAAAAAATTACTAAATAACTCTCATCTTACTTAATAAATGATGAAAATTCAGTGTTTTATTTAATTATTGGGTACATATAATTTAAGCTTTAGTTTTATGCATCCAAAAATTGAATAAAATACTGAATTTTACTTTTTTCTCACTGAACATTTTTTCAAGTTTTTTCTCACTACCTATTAAATGCAACAGGTGCATTAGGAAAAATATCTTTGAATCGTTCTACAACTGCTCATGTCACATTGTGAAGAAAAAACGAACTTCCCCACAAGTTTATTCATACAGATTACATTTCAGTCTGGATTCTTTTTCATATAGAAAAGTTTTTGCTTTTCTCCCAAACTCAGATTTATTGCTTTGAAAAGATAGATACCTATTCAACGCCTAGAAAACATTTACAGTTTCTTTGACCACTGAAGGAAGCTTTCAGAATCTTGGGCTTTATTTGTCAAACAGTCCAGCACTTTTTATTTTTCTTTTATATACAACGCGATTCTTGTTCATTTTATTTTCCCCTCGCTTTTTTTCTACTGAGCCTCACAAATGTTTCTTTTATGTTATCATTTTTATCACCTATAGGGCTAATGACCTCACAATAAACGAAATATGCTTAATGTTTAAATCCGTTTAATTGAAATATTAGAGGAAAGCTTATATTCGCACTTTGATTAAAAGTCATCAAACAATGGACATATCATAAAACATTTTCGATCGTCTTAAAAATATATTGCAAAACAATTCAAAAATAAAGATTCTATGTAACAACTGAAAATTCAATCATAAATCACAAAAAAAATGCTAATTCATAATAAAGTTTTTTAAAAAAACCATTGCTTGAAAACTTACTTTTTAGCCTATTTTCCCGTAAAAGTAAAAAAATAATAATAAAGCATGAAAGAAGGCTTAATGTATCGTAAAAATAAAGAAAAGTCAAAAAAAAGTGAAGTAATTAAATAAAGAGTGAAAAATAAAAAATTTAAAAGTAGGGTTTTGAGATGGGGAAAATGTGTCTGTCGGTCTGCCCCCCCCCCCCCCCTAATAACTTTTGAAAGAATAGTCCGATTCGAAAAATTCTTTTAGCATTCGAAATATCTATGTGAGGACATCTCATTTCCATATTTTACTTTTTGATTTGAACAATTTTTCGTTCAATTTTGAACAGTTCAAAAAAATTTAACATTAGCGCATATGGGCGAAAATGAAGCAAATGATGTAAACTCTGAATGCAAGATCCATGTTCCAATGAACAAGCTTACTGGAAGAAGCGCTTGGCGCGAAATATCAATTTTAAGTTTTTTTTTCATTTTTGAACAGTTCAAAAAATTAACGTAGCGCTTACGGGGAAATTTCAATCCTATCTAAATCCTGATCTAAAGGACCGATTTGCTTGGAACAAACTTTATCGGAAAGCTCTTATAACGTAGAACATGTACCAATAGAAAGTTCTTCCAGATTTTTTTATCGGAATTTTTAAGGATATTTCTCAATGAATAAATGAATGAGTGAAAGAATGAATCAATGAATAAATGAATGAGGAAAAGAATGAATAAATAAGGGAATAGATACATGAATGCGTAAATGAATGAATAAATACTTGAATGAGTAAACGAATGAATGAATAAATGAATGGCTGAATAAAGGAAAGAATGAATGCGTGAATGAATATGCATTATCCGTTTAAAAAGGTATATTTGAAAAAAATAAGAACTAAAGCTAAAGAAGAAAGAGAGAGAAAGAGATAGCTAGATTATAAATTTGAATTTGGTGTATACGGGAAAATTGGCTCGTATAGTTCTAGACGGAACTTCTTGTTCTTAATGCAATTGTTTGAAAAACCAACAAAAACTTTGAAATTTCCCCATAATCAAAATCGCAATTCTACTTAACACTTTCAGTACCTTCAGTGTTTACAGTACTTTCGTTTAGATAAAATTACTAAGCGGAAAGGGCAAATTTAAAAAAGTATTCCTTAGGAAGCAAAAATATATTGAGTGTCGTACAAATATTGTAGAGTGTAGATGTAAGGAATAGTATGAAAGTATGATAAATAAAGCTTATATAAAAAATCTTCCAATCGATACCGGAAATAGGAGGGGAAGGAATGATCAACTATTTAAGAAATTGTTTTATTGATAACACTAAAAATTTTACTAAATTTTTAAAAAGTAAGAAAATTGGTTGACAAACAAAGAAGAAAATGGTGCTTGTCTGTTTCGTTTTTGCCTATTTATCTATAGATTTAAAAATCGATGTAATGAAGAAACAAAAACAAATTCAAATTACTGATCTAAAAATCACCTTTTCAAGTATGTCGTGGCACTTGATTCTATCATTTTAATTAAACTTCTTTAAAACCTGAATGCTTTACAGCAATTGTTTTAGTATACATGAATGTTATCATTCATGTTACGTATAGGTTTTAGTTTAGAATACCAAGGATACTGAACAAAGTGGAGTTTAGTCTAATGGAAATTTTAAAGATTTGCTTTGCTTAAAGATGTCTTATATAATGCGATCTGGACCAGGGTTGCTTACCTGAGTTGTTGCAAGAGACTGAAAATGAGGATTGCTATAAATGTTTCGCTTTGGCGCCATTATGTAACAAATTTCTTTTAATGTAAAGTTAAAGTCATTTTTTCACACAATAACTTTCGTGATAAATAAATGAAATGGTAGGCAACTTCAAAGTTATGCTATAAATTTTACAAACTAAGCAAAGAATTAAGTTATAATTTTTCTATTAATTATTTTATTATGCTGTTTAAAAATGCAATGAAAATCTGCTTGTTTAAAAGGAAATGAAATGAATAGCTGGAACAGGAAAAATATAGTTAGCTCTTTTCTTAACACACGTTTTATGTTTTAATCGAAATTTGAAAGCACATTTTGTTTATCAATTACAAGGGTATTCTGTACACAATCAGTGTTGGTTTACACGTAAAATTACACATTACTTTTTGTTTCTGATCCGTTTGTGCAGTAAGTTTTCCGCTATGAAAAAAAATTATTCTTCATTTAACGTCAAAAGAAGAAGGTCTCGCATTTTAAGCTACTTTTTTTTTTTTGGTGAAGTGAAATCGTGGGGAATTCCTGGCAAAAAGGGAAGCGGTCATCCTCGGAAGGGAAGGGGGTGGGTGGCGTTAATGGAAAGAGGGGTCTGGTGCGGCCCCTTTTTGTTCCTGTGCAGTTTTAGGGTGGCCAGTCAATTTGCGGCCTGATGAGATCGGAGCAGGGATGCTTCGGAACGGAGCGCCGCACCTGGTCACTTTCCCAACGGTAGCCGACGCTCAGGGCATCCCTTGAAACTTGATCTTTGTTGATTTCGATTTCTGAAACTGTTTATTGTTGCCCCCTCCCCCTCTTTGCGTGTGGCCCGATTCATTTTCTCTTTGCTTCTTCTTCGCTCGTATTTACCTTGCCACAAAGGGGCCAGAAATGACAGAACGCCGGATTTCTTCTTTTTGCTTCGTTCTATCTCATCGTTGTTTTTGTTTTTGTTTGCGTCTCTCGTGGATTGTTCGTTCCTTTCACTCCAGCGAGAATGAGGGCGAATAGATTTATTGAGGTGAAAATCTGTAAACTCAATTCTTTTATTCTCTGAAGGTTTTCCAGTGATTTATTTATTTTTTACTTCGTCATAACCTACTTTCGCCTACATGTGCCTCGTCACCACTTTCCTCCAGAAATCCTGCTTCTTAACTTCAAAAATATCTGTATTGTATATTTTCAAGGAGCACAGAATATCCAGTTACTTCTGGTAATCCCTAACACCACGAACAGATAAATTTTTAGAACCTATACTTGGGGATGATTAAAGTACTTAAATTTCCTATCATAGAGAGAGAAAAAGATAATTCCTGACGCATAAAAATGAAAAATGAAATAGCAAACCGTTTAGCTTTGGTTATGTTCAAATATGGGCGATTTCAAGGAGTTTCATTTTTCCAACCTATTAAAACCATCGTAAGGAATCAAAACATTTTTCTGAAATTTTTATTTCCGCTTTAATAACTCAATAGTGATATTGTTTTAAAATTTTCTATACGCATAAAAAACTCCGTTAGATTTTGCACTCATTGTTCTAAAATAATAAATCGTCAACTGAGCCCCCCCCCCCCCCCCCATCCTCCCAGAGAAATGCAAATTATTTTACATTAATATTCTCAACCAATCAAAATGAAGGAAAATATTTAGTTAAACGAAGTAATACAAAGTACATTTTTATAAAAATAATTTTCATAGATTAGGAGTATTTTTTTTATTTTAGTATTTAAGTTCTTTATGCGGCTTCTGTGATTACTTTTAGCAAATGGATGTAGGTACTGCATTTGCATACCAAATATGCATAATTTCTAAAATTGACTTCTAGATTATAAAAGAATTTTGAAAGTAGAAAGAAATATTCTATGAAGCAAATACGCATTTCAAAAAAATGAAATTTCAAACGTTTTACATACTTTGAAATTCTAGTTAAATTTACCTTTTCTTAAAATGTTGAATAAACCGCTTTTGAACTTCTTATTTTTAAGAAATTCTCACAAGTGTGGACGTCTTTTTTATAAAGTAATTGAAGGTTTTGTGAACCTAAAACAAGTGACTGAAAAAAACAAGAAAAAAATTTATTATTCCTAACTAATCCTTATTCCCAAAATGTTCGTCAAATTGTTTGCTAATTTATTGCTGACGAGTTTTAAGAAATTCGTGTACAACATTAACATAAAACTCTTTTAGAATGCGAAAAATTCTTTTGAAAAAAAAATCTAAGGTCTGTGATTATATTGCAAACATTCATACATATACGCATATTGACACACACACAGCGACACCTTTTATCACGATCACAGTTACTGCTAACTATTATTGAGTGTTAAGTAAATTGATTATATGTATAAAACTGTCATGAACATATCCTAATGGGAAACAAAATTACTTTCCGTTTCATAGGATAGTATATAAAACACCTTTCCGCAAGAAATATAATTTATTATTGCAAAAAATATAGAAAAAATCGTTTCTTTTTAATTTTATTTCTAAAGTATATCTTGTAATCAGCGAACAAAACAACAGGGGAAAAATCTGCAATTTTTCCTGTCCTCGACAAAGATAACTTCATACTGACTTCAAATTGCTTTGAGCGAGATGTTAGTCATGCCTGTGACGCCATTTTGCAATATATATACAGTCTGTTTGTCTAAGCGTAAACCTTCCTTCGTTTTACGCATGCGTCAGGACTGCTTCAATTTCATAGAAATAGGCGTAAAATAAGAAATAAAAATGAGGATATGTTTAATTTTTGCGAAAAATAACAAACTGACTACGTTCTTTTTCTTTTCTTCTTGTTCTAAATATTCAAAGGAGAAATGGAAAAATTCAGCATCGAGAAAAATAAAAAAAATACTTAGTTAACATAAAACTCAGCGTATCACCCCTTCGACAAATGGAATCGTTCCCGGCTGGTAGTTGCGGTTTTCGAGAGCAAACAGTACCTCAGATGATTTTAAACGAGGAATTCGCTGCATACCTCGTTAAAAAAAAACTTTTGAAGCAAGTGCTGAAGAACTTGATCTCATGTTCATGAGCATCAATGGTTTAGTGAAACTTCATACTTGTATAATATGTTTTAACTTCCGTCAGAGAAAAATCATTATTTTTTCAAAACAAAACACGCTTTTCTAGTAACCCAAAATGTGCTTTGTAATGAAATAGAGCTTCGCAAAAACAGAGAGATTTCTTCAGGAATGGTTTAAGAAGTTTGGGGACCCCTGGTGGTAAAAATAATTTTGGCAAAGTAAACAATTGAGTTCAAATTCAGACTCCATAAACACAAATAATGCAAATAAATTTACTTTAACATCTGTCAATTTTCCAATTTATCATGCAATATAAAAATTTGTGGAAAACCCCTTATCATTTTTCTCCAAT
This sequence comes from Octonoba sinensis, assembly GCA_038502835.1. Taxonomy (NCBI): domain Eukaryota; kingdom Metazoa; phylum Arthropoda; class Arachnida; order Araneae; family Uloboridae; genus Octonoba; species Octonoba sinensis. The sequence goes on along the minus strand of CM076600.1, from coordinate 103,876,585 downwards.
TTGAGAGCTTTGCTAAATACGGCTCACTGTTCGGTGTATATCTCTTTGAAAAATATCAATAGTCAACATAAACTTTTACATAAGTTGCTCCATAGATCTCACTATCAAATTATTAAAAAAAATAATTAATATCTTTCGTGCATGCGCAATCACATTTGTTTTAATAAAACTGCTCAAATCTCATCGTCTATTTATTACATTTTCCCCATGTTTTGGTACCATACTTACTTTTTATTTTGTCAAATTGTCTGCAAGTTTCGTGTAATTTGAAATAGAACTTAGCGAGTTATAAGCAAAAAACTTGCGAAAAATTTCGAATATTTAAAACAAATGCCCATATCTTCATGAATATTACTGCTATTCTGACGAAAGCGGGTGTACGCATTGCGTATATAATTAAAAATGTTTTGCGAAAGTTACAGGACATTTCGATCATTTTCTGATACAAGATGTTCAAAAGTGTTTTTTTTCTTCTTTAATTTTTTGACCGCCCCCTAATTGCCCCTAAGCCTGAATTTTGTTTCTTAAATGTGAGTTTAAGTATGGTCTTTCCATGGTACAAAATACAGAACAGCAAGTTTAATATTTCTTCAGAATTTTTTTAAAATGTCTAAAATCCAAAGTGTCCAAATACTTTTTGGTAGATAGTGTATACTGCGAAAAATATGAATTTATTGTGATGCTGTTTTAAGCATGTAACTTCGAAATATGGGCTTACACAATCTATGGGTAAATCGTACCTCAATATATAATAACATTCTCTATAAAATATTAAACTATTACAGTCATCAAAATCTTATACACTACTAAAATATAGAAAATATAAATTTATTTCGATGCTGTTTTAAAGCTGTAGCTTCGAAATATGTGCCTACACAATTTATGGAGAAATCGTTCCTAAATAGATACTAACATTCTCTATAAAATATTAAATTGGCGCACTCATCAAAATCTTATTATATATTACTAAAAACATGTAAAATATAAATTTATTCTGATAATGTTTTAAACAACTACTAATCTCGGTTTCCGCTTAATGTAAAACTTTAAGCAATGGTAGGTAAATATTAAAGGTGAAATTCCCTTTCCCAATCATTTTTCGCTTACCATAAATTTTTAAACTTTTCTTCGCCAAGCACCGTTGATAAACTATTCTCCTCTATTTTGAATGTTGGGAGAGCTGCGAGCAAAATGAATGAAGTGGTAAATGGGAGAGGAATTTCCGCCCGTTTTCAGTTCCTAGCAGATTGATGTTAGTCTGACAGCTGTTTTTATCCGTGACGTCAGCGTAACACGTCAACGCTTCGATGCTTTTCTCACACCCCCACCAGTTTCCCTCCCCCACACTCGGATCGGGATCGCATTATAGTACCCTTCACATTTTCCCACACATTGCTTAGGTTTGAATTAGCATTCATATATATAGTTGAATATTCTATAACTGTCGTACTTTATCTCCTTTAGATAGACCACTGGCCTATATATTCCCAGCGATTTGCTTACAGACAATGGTTGCCAGTTTGAATTTATTAAACAATTCTTTTCCTTTGCTTTTATTTTCACTTTCTATTTATGATATATTATTCTTATTTTTTCGAGTCAAATTGAAACCTTGTTTCATCTATTGTCATTTTATTGTATCATGCAATTAGTTAGTTTAAATAAAAAATAACTATTCTATTTAATTTACTTTTCTTTAATGCACGTTTCGTTTATTAAAGTTAATTATTTATTTGTTTATTACACTTATTTATATGTTTCCTTTTTTTACTTAATTTATTTTTTGATCAATTGAATTTTAGAAAATATATTTCAAAATAGGGAGGGCCACTCAAGTGTCTCAAAAATATCGAAAATCGTATGCACATATTCGCATTAATTTTATTATATGCCGTGATTACACTGCATTTAATACAATTAATTTAATATGAAAACCCTGTAAATAAAACTGTAAAAATTGTGAGAAGTCCAAAACTTAAAAATAAAAATAATTTAATAAAAATTCTTACTTGAAACACTTTATATGAAAGCAAAACTGTACTCATTATTTATTTAGCTTATTTGATTTAGTTTTAAATTCATCTCTGTGTTGTTTTATTTATTTATTTCATTCTATTTATTTTATTTATTTTATTTTATATATTTATTTTTTGTTTATTTATTTACTTATATTACTTTATGTTATTGTATCTTATTTTTATTTAATTCATTTATTTGTTTATTTATTTTAAGAATGAATGAGTTATTTATGTTGATTATAGTTCTCAAAAATACGTTTCCAACAATTTAAAACAATGGTATACTTTCATTGATTCTATGAAAGGAAACGGTAATTAATTTATGACGACTGAACTCTGAAATGACGGGTTATGCTTTTCTATCTTTCATTTCTAGGGTATCATCATAAGTAGAACTCGTTTTATGTCTCAGAGTCTGCAAACTTTTTAAGGCGAAAATGCAACGAGTAGCACGCGGTGCTTCTAATTCGCTGTAAATAGTGTTTTTCCTTGCTGTGAATTAAGGACAGGGAAAAACAAAACAAAGGGAGTATTCCGAACGCGGGATTATTTTGGTCGCAATCTTGCGTATGTAGGTTAATTAGGGCTCGACCGATGGCATTTTTTGGCCGATGGGCCGATGCCGATTGTTCCGAGGTCGGCCGATGGCCTATTGCCGATTATTTTCCTCTTCCATCGGCCGATGGCCGATGCCGATGGCCGATGGACAATATTCGCTTTTAACCATTATGCTTATCAAAAATGTCATTTAAATCATTTATTTATTTTAATGTTTATAAAAACATAAATGCATTATTCAAGCACTATAAAACGGTTACTATTTGTAGGAAGTTTACGTAATAATTAAAACTAAAAGAATCACTCGCGATTCTAGTAAAGTAATTACACTATTTGGTAGTAGAAAAAATAGCTATATCAGAGGATTTTTAATTATTTTTTCTTATCCTTTTAAAAGAACTCAACAACTATTGGATCGGATCGCATCTCCTTCACTTTCCTCCAACATTTTCTCTTTATAGCGCCTGCACTGCAAATAACAAGCGCAGCTGCCTTTATTTTCTTATTTTTGTTTTCCTGGGGTGGAATGTAGATGTTATAAATCAGACTAACAAATAATGTGGGTTTGTATCTAACAAAATTGTCAACCCCACTCGGATTTTTTTCTTGATTTACCCCCGTTTTTTAAAGAAAATCGGGAACGATTCTGTTTATTTTTTTATTATAAAAATTATTTTAACTAAAAATAGCTCTTTTTATAAAATAAAAATAAAATATTAAAAAGTTTCGCTGGCAGTAACGCAACCCCCCCCCCCCCTCCATGTTCATAACCTAGAAATACTGAATATTGCTTCAAGAATAGGCGTAAGATTTTGTCATTACCAATGAATGAAGAACTAAAAGGAACCAATCTTATTAGCTTTTTTTATTGTGAGTTAAAAATTACACTAAAATACCCGACATATTCTTTATATTTTTATGAGCACAATGTAAGGTCACCGAAATAAACTAATATTTTGTAACGTGCAAAATATTTTGAGCACCAGCAGTTTTCTATTGACAAATAATCTTCTGAAAAACACGTGATCAATTATAAAAATCAAGATGTATTTTGAAAAAAAAAAAATATATATACATATATATATATATATCTGTAAGCTAACAAAGAAATTGTAGCATTTTTATTAAGATATTATTCCACCCTGTCTAGCGAACTCGTTTTTTAAGAATTACGTTTTTGAAAATTGCAAGTCGAACTTGAACCACATAAAATTTTGATCCATAAACATTTATACTGAAAAATTGATTCATATTTTTTATCAGTATGTTCTATGTTGTAAACTAATAATAAAAGAACAAGAAATATTCGAAACTGAAAGCAGATGCAACGAGATTGTTGTACAATAGCAGAAAAACTGTCAACTGTCGTAACACGTGGCATCGAAGCAAAAAAAAAATATATATACATATGCTTAAAAAGCGCCGTTTACACGGGGAAAAATTAAAATAAGTATCGTATAAAAAATTATGATGTATTTTGAAAAAATATGCATCGATCAATCTTTGAAAATAAAGAAATGTTATCATTTTTATTAAGATATTATTAAATCCTGTCACGCGAACTCGCATTTTGAGAATTCAATTTTTGAAAATTGCAAGTTAAACTTTGACACATAAAATTTCGATCAATAAATATTTATACTGGAAAATTGTTTCTTATTTTTGATCATTTTTTTTCTATGTTGTAAACTAAAAATAAAATAACCGCACACTAAAAGCAGATGCAACGAGACTGCTGCACAATTGCAAAAGAACTGTAACACGTGGCATGGAAGAAGGAGGAAAAAAAACCGAGAAAAAAGTTTAAGCGGGTAAAATTATTATCGTACTTTGATTGAGTTGAATTTGTATTGTTTACAATTTCGGAATAATAAGAAACATGACAAACTAAAAGCAGATGGTATAAGATTATTGCACAATGACATCTAACACACTAAGTCATTATTTAGCGAAAAACGGACAAAATGAGGCAACTAACCTAGTGCGAAAAACAAATAGCACGCATAAGACGCCTCTATTACTTTAAGGGGGGAAATACAAATAAAAGTCTCAAAAAAATAATTTTTTTTCTTCAAAAATCGGTTCTACAACTATTCGATAATATACCCTGAACATTTTAAAGCAAAATTCCAAGTCGTTTAAAAGTTATAAGCATTTGAGCGAGCAGTTGAGCAGGTAGTCCCTTATGAATGACCTGAAGGGTATTAGAGAACGCTAGGAGATGTCTTATTTTTTTTTTTTTTTTTTTTTTTTAACAATTGAGACCTTGGATAGAAATTTCTGTAAGTATTAGTATCTATAAGTATTCTTAAAAAATGATTCATTTACTGCCTTAAATTTACCTTCAATACCACTCTTCTCTTCAAACGCGTTTTTCTCGAAACTACTTTTTTCGAATTTGCGTACACTCTAGCTCGCAAAGTTTTTGATCAATCCTTATCAAATTTAGCACACATTTTCTTTATATATACGCGCTTTAGTTGAACTAGAACCATAAACATATCTTTATTTTTACATTTTTTATTGTAAGAAAAGAACAAAAAAAAAAGAAAGAAAAAGTTAAAAATCGTATTTAATTTTCCCATTTTAAAAAAAATAGAAAATTTCGGTTTTTTTTTGTGATGATTTTAGTTCAACTAGAGGAGACACTTATAAATAAAGTAGATTTCTTAAAAAATTGATTTCAGATAAAAATTGTGACCTCCAGGATGTACGTAAACTGCCTACCCAGGTGGCGACTTACAGTGTGCCGCAGCCGATATCTCCCGGATTTTTCAAGAAAAATGTTTGAAAATTTCAGTAAATGTTCTTCAATATATCTATAAAATAACCTCAAAATCTCAATAAAATGTAGTTATTCTTTATACGTTAAAAAAAATTTATGAACATTGCGCTTAATACGCCGTTTTGCACGTATTCCCCCCCTTAACATATTCTATTTCGATAGCATTCTGTTCAAAGAGAAATCATTTTAATAATGAAGGTTTTCGGGCAGCGATCGCTTAAACTATTTTTCCGAATATTTTATCAAATACACTTTGTAGAATGACATTATTTTTGTGCTTTTTTTAACTGTTGTGCTGCCTGTTATTGTCTGGAAATAGAAATTTAGCTATGGAGGAAAAAAGTAAGTTAAAGACAGAGAATGTTTTCTGGAAAGTTGTTCCTGCGAAAAACATCGGCCTTGCATCGGCTTTTAGATGTTTTTCAAGGCCGATGGGCCGATGTTTTTCTGAAGTTAACATCGGCTGCCGATGCCGATGGCCGATGGCAACTTTGTTGAACAATCGGCGCCGATGCATCGGCGAGGCCGATGCATCGGTCGAGCCTTAATTATAATATTACATTATTTATATATATATATATATATATATAACCAGAAACTGTACCTATGGATACGAGAACAATATGGAGTAAGAACCGAAAAGTGCAAACGAAAGTCAAGCGGATGCCGATCTCACTCTTCCATTTATCCTCCTGCCTCAATCCAGGAAATTCCCGTTTGAGGGCTCAACTTCCCCTTCCAGAGGGGTGTGCAGAAGGTTTTTCCGCGATGTCTTGGCTGGCAGGAGACAGCGCAAACAAGGCTCACTGAATGAGTCATTGTCTGCCCCTGACCCCCGATGAACCGCTCCCACCCACGCTCCGCAAAGAAGGGGTGGTGCACAGATGATGACGCACATCACCCTCTGTACCAACGAAGCTCATATAGATAAGAATTCTCTCTTATAGTTTTATTTTGTGTTACCCATGAAAATCTCCGCATCTGGCATTGTAAAATTCCAGATATTGTTGTGTTTTAAAGTTGAGGCTTTTTATTGAGTAAATAATTTACTATCTTAAAAATGAAGTGATTCACTTATATGCTATAAAATTATTATCTGAGGCCTGTAACTTTCTTATTCTTTCCTATGATTCCACTAAGTTAACCAGTACGAGAAAAAGGGAAAAAAGTCGAACAGGTCAACAATTATAAACAAAACGCGGTTAAAATTTACGTATGTTTCCCTTTACAATGCTTTAAAAATGAGTATATATATATATATATATATATTATATATAAATATATATTTCATAGATAGATATGCATAAAAACTTTTTAAAAAATTTTATATCTTGGGAGTTGACATTTTTCTTATAAAGGCGAAAATGTAACGAGGAACATGCGGTTACGCAGGGTACGTAACTGTAAACAGTGCTCTTCCTTACTGTGAAAAAGAAAGGGGGAAGAGACTTAAACCTACCTCAGTTAAGAACCTAAATAAACCATCAGCAAAGTACAGAAAATATATATATTCGTTCAGTGGTATGGAATATGGGCACAAAGTTTTCAAACAAATACCATTCTAACATTGCGTATGTTAAAATCTAAAATAACACAAATAATACTTCTACTAGAGGTAATTAAGTTACCGAAAAAATGACACGTCAACTAAAAAGATGCTTTCCGTTACAATTATAGATTTTTTGTTTTAGAATCAGTAATTTCTCCTAATTAATAAAAAAAATTTCAAAACACACATTCACATATCCTTTTACACTATAAATCCGTATTTCAGTTTCAAAACATTACTACATAAAACCATGTTATTCTAAAATATCTTCATTTTACCTTTTTCAATCTTCTTTCAGTAATTGAGTCAGTCAGTAATATACTTGTGTGTGTGTGTTCGTTCACGCGCGCGTAGCGTCCAGAAAAAAATATTATTCCATCACGCTTAGAACACCATGCCACAGATTCTGAAAAAAATCGGTGTTCTGTAAAATGAGATCTTGCTATTCAAAGCTTGAATTTCATAATTTTACCTAATGCATATATTTATTCCTATTTATCATTATATTGGTCGGATGTTTTTGCAGCGTTTTTCCAATAGCATAGCTTCCTTCATGTGAGGAAAGAATTCAGAACACCATCAGATGAAATTAATTGCTTTTCCAATATTTGTTTTGAATGTCCAGTGTAATTTAATTAATTTGAAGAAATTTTCAAGAGCAAAATAATTTTTTTAAACAACACTTTAAATCTTAAAACTGGAATTCTGGCATCCAGGATTATAAGGTTTTTTTTTTTAATGGCATCTCGAACGTTTCGAATCTACGTAAAACAAAAAGGTCTAATGTGGCGTAAAAAGTACATTGAATTTTCCTAGGTAATAGAATAAGTACTAGCACTTTGAGGACAACGTCAATCAAAAGAAAAATGAAAGTCATGGCGCACTCAGGATGTGTACACTCACGAATCACACTATAACGAAAGTAAGTACAGCAAATTTCTTTGCATCTTGTGAACTATTCAATGACACTCATTTGTAATCTATGGCAGTTGTAAAATGATTTACTTATTTTAATATTTATTATGTATAATAAATAGGAAAAAGTAAATATAATATGTTGCTGCTTTTAAAATCTCTTATCTGAATGAGCAAACAAAATGCATTTATTTATTTATCTTTCTCTAAATTTGCTATGTTTCCCTTAAAGTGTTGATAATTTTTAATGCATAAGTTGGGTATCATACTTATTACTGAGTTATACGATTTTTTTTTTTTTTTTGCTTTAAAAACATAGGAATGTGCGCCAATCATGTGCAGGGGGACCACTTTTGACAATGCATTTTATCTCCACCTTACTTTTGGATTTTACAAGCTTCATCGCTTTGCAGCACTGCAAAAATGGGCTTACGGGCAAGCCTTTTCTAAGTACTGCTATAAAGAGTGAACGTGTAATGAATGTATACGTAGTATTAAGTGGTTTTCGAGTCATTCAAATCAATTTAAGTTTCTAAGTATTATTGTCTCTTTACCAGTAAAAGAGTATAAGTGTTGAAATCGTTCGTTCGTTTCAAATAAGTGGATGCCTGGTAGCCTATCATGATACTGGGAGATTACGTGGGTAAAAGCTAATGATTGCTGACAAAAATCATCCCAAATTTCCGTCATTGAAGTCTAACAAAGCAAATTCCAATCAATGCTCAATCCATTATAGAGTTGTCATCATCAGAAACTCTGTTTTCTTAACAAGCAGACCCGATAATGCGTATGTTTTGAGAAAACAGAAAAGCCCGGTCAGGGACTTCGTCACAGACTTCGAATTTTCCACAAACGACCTGGAATGTTCCCGCTCTCCCCTCCGAACTATCTTCTAATGTGTTCGCTTTCCTGCGACGCTAATTAACGCCTCCGTTTTCATTTTTCGAAGGGATGTTCGAACCGTCCAAAATAACATCAGTTATTGCCTTTAATTGCAGAATTTTCACCTACGGGAGCTTGGCATGGGCCGGCAATTACGCATCGATTCTTTTCTGCGCCTTTTGTCGCAAACGAACGAGACAGAAACAGAGAAGCCTATTGTTCCCCGCGAAACCTTATCGGGGAAGAATTCCAGCAGAACAAAAGGGGGGTATTCCAGCAGACGATAAGACGTTTCCTTCAGCAATTAAGGACTGCAGATTCAAAACAAAAAGAGCAGATCGTTTGCCCGCTTGTGTTTTAGCCGAGCCAGATTTACGAAGAAGCTAATTTCGGTTTTTAGCAGATATCAGACGGAACGATTCCGCTTAATTTGTATTAAATCTCGCCACGAAATAGTTCCAGTATTTAAACGTCGAGGTTTAAAATAGTCGTATGCGATGTTGCAAAAACATTACATTGTAGTTTGATGTTTAATAATTTCAAAGCTCAACACTGTTATGATATTTCTGAATTAAAATGAAAGATTCCTAAAGTAAGGCATAAAAATACAATTGAAGAAAGTTGTCTCACGTTTACTCTTCTTGCATTAATATTCTGACTATATCATCAAAGTGGAAATCGCATGCTTAAGAATCAATTACAAATAGCTGTGGCTGTGACAGCATATGTAATGTTACGGGCATGATCATTTGAATTAAGTTCTGTAACATACGTCATTGTAAGATTACGTCCAGGATCATTAAAAGTAATTTTCGTAAAATGTGATATCACATTTATGAGCTGTCAAATGGTTAATTAGAGAATTTGTTGTTACAAGTATATGGTTGCTTACGACATTTAACCAGGCACTAATGCGTCAAAACAATAAGTAAAATTATTTAAATATCTACGTAAATAAAGCACAAATCATCTAAAAATTACATCGAACAATCTATGTTGTTGTGTTGTGCACGTGTCTCTTTTTTTTCCGCTTGACGATTTGTGTTTCCTTACTTTAGTTCTTTATTGTATCCTTAATTGTGATCATTTCCCTTATAAAATTCTAGATTAATTTGTTTATATCTCTAGTATGGAAGAATACAGTGAATGGTTATCAATATTTTTGAATTTATAAACACCATTAATAGTTTTCTAATATTTCCTGTGAATACATTACGTGCCATGGAATCCTTTTTCTGTTTTCATCTTAGAGGTAATATATTTTGAGACAGAGCAAATTTATCTTGCCTAGGTGGAAATTCTTCTATTTTCCTTATACATGTTATTTCCCTTTTAATGTCTAATAATAATATTGATAGTCTTAGAGTAATCCTAACCATTTTTTTTTCTATTTTTGACGACTATACCATAAAAACTGTTAAGGCACGACGGTGAAAATCTTCTTTAAATAAATGAAAGGTATTGAAAATTCAAAATCAAAGTAAAAACCACAAATAACAATAAAAATTGCAGACACATGTTTTGGGGGCTTGTGTATAATAAGGACCTTATGTATAATAAGGCTTCCGACAAAATCAGTATTACATATATATATACTAGTAAGCCCTGCGGTCATACGAAATGACCGCTGTTCTAGATGTTATAAATATACAATTCTCCCAACCGGAAATGCACCTCAAATCAAAGGGACATTTATCAGGTAGAACACTAAAGTTTAATGAATAAATAATAAACATATAATAATTTCGGAAAAAAATATTCTTACCGAAAAAAAACATGTAAGTAATAGTAATCTGTAAAATAAAAATATTATTTACTATATAATCAAATTTTTTGTAAAAAATATTTATTTATATCCAACATAATCATCATTAAAGCAATAGTTTTAACGAAACTGAAAAAAAGAACGCTGCCACTTTAATATATATAAAAATCGCAGACGATAAATAAATTAAAACAAAGAAGGAAGGATTAAATTAAATTCGCGTGTACATTAAATTTTAACGGAGATTGCAAATCTAGCGATGCCTCACTCAAAATGCTAGAGAAATGTTTTGATTATTAGTCGTTTGCATAAAAGAAACAATTGTGTAGATGGCAGCACGATGCAGTTTTCTCGGAGTAAGAAATTCGGAATAAGCTATCGGCGACAAACAGACATTTGAGCGGCTTATATATAAGAAACGGCATGCTGGCGTCGTGATAAGGCGCGGAGCTCTCGGCTAAATTAAATTTATAGTGCAATTTCGCATTAACAGAGTCTGGGCGCTCACCCTTTCAGGTGGAGAAACCGGACGTCACAATTCTCATGCGGCGATAGTACCACACTCTGGGTTTGCAAGTAGCAGAAGCCAACAGCTACCCATTAGAAATTATATATCAGAACAAAATATTTCGTCGTTTTTGAGAATTTTAAGCTACACCAAGTTACTGAAAAAATTTCAATTGAAAACTCTAAGTAGATTTTTATATTTGAATGCCTTGAAAATCTCTTCCATCCAGCATCTTTCAGTGTAAATTAATTCCAATTTTAAAATGTATCGGAATAACATTTTTCAATCAAATTCATCATCCCGAAATACCGCATAACTCGGAATATTTTTGGGGATTCTTTTACTCCATCCGCAGAAAACTCACCCATCGGAAAAACGCTTACTATTTAAATTAACCCCCACACCCCGTGCTTTAAATTTAGCACTTTCAGACACACTGAAGCAGGGGTGGGACAGAGCAAACGATAGAAAACCGGAAGATTTTAGCGCTCTTCGCTCAATTAAACGCCGTTATTAAAAACAATTCGCCTAAGATACACACATACTCCCCCGCTTTATCATTAGACGATGGGAGGGGGATTCGCCACACTACACCTCCCTGCCCTTGTAATGATGCGGTTTGTAATTTGATTACATTTGCATGTAAATGCCGAAACCCTTGCAGTTTTAAATAGGGACTCTATTCCCCATTAGGACTTATTTTTAACAATGGGCGCAAAATATTTTCTTAAACGACCGGAAGATTTTACTCTTTTCACGGATGGCAGCAGTCCTGCTTTTATTGCCCAGAGAGCCAGAGGACGGGGGGATGGTGTAATGCCTCGTGAGCAGGCCAAGTTTCGACATTTGCATACACAGCCATAATAGAGATGTTTTAAAAAGGATACAGGTAATTACTTTTTCTTGAGCCGGTGAATATAACTCTGTTCGAGATGCAGCTCTTCGGAGGAAAGTATAATGAATTCATGGATTTTAAACATAAAGTTCCGAGTTTGAAGATTAGATTCCAAAATAAAAATTAAATTTTATGATGTTTGTCAGTTTTTAAAGCATCTTTAGAGGAAAAGTTTTGCTTTAAAGTTTCTCTATTGCAGAAAATTTTAAAATATATTTTTCAAACATATATACTTTCCATTTTTTTTTAAATACGTCACAATATTCTTTTGTTGTTAAGCGATACAACATGATAAAAAAATGCCGTAAAAGTAATATTTTTCATTACAGAATTAACATGGGAAACGTGAATCGGCGCTGACGAAAAAACTTCACAAGAGGTTACTTGTTTTTGTTTAAATTTAGATAATACTTTTTAAACGTTCGTGATTTTAATATAAAAAAATTAAATAATTAGAGTCATTGCATTTATTCCTAGAATTTTATGTCTCTAAAGTTTGAATGACCTTCCAACACTTATTGTGCAAGAAGCATTAGATAAAATGTTTATGGAACATATTTAAAGCTAATTACTTTGCTTTTGAAATTATTATTATTTTTTAACGATTGCATTCATCGAAGGTTCCGAGTAAGCTATTGAGAAAGCATTCTTCTCTAAAACGAGGTTAAACTTTAACCAAAGAGTCATTGAAATGTTTTGCCTACAATAATGGAGGACTTTAAAATAATTTACTTTTACTTTTGTCAGCAAAAAATTCAATGAATAAAGACAATCTTATAACATATTTGCCTTCATAATCACCTTTATGTTCCATAAACTTTTGTCATTTATTATTACAGAAAAGTTCCAAAAAATTTCTCTGGAAAAAGCCGAATCAAAGAAGAAAAAAAACATCTTGATCGAATATCGAAGACTTCTGGAAAGAAAAAAAAACTTAACACAATGTCTTGAAGAAAAAAAAACAACAAAAACTACGGAGGTAACCTTCAAAAGGGAAAGGTGAAAATTAGTTTTTTAAAAACTGGCCTAGAAAAATATCGAGGCTTAGAAGACTTGCTTCATATAATCGTTATCAATCTGGTCAATTTAAAAGGAGATAAAAGCTCTTTTCATACGATAAGATAAAAAGAGCATCCCCTAAACAACAACATAAGTGAAGTTTATAAAAAGCACCCAAAAAATAAGAAAGTTATTGTCGCGGGAGCAAAATTTCTTTCCAGCAGCTGCTGGAGGTTTAAAGTAGAAGTTTATAGAGTGGGCCCCTCCCAAAAAAAGAAAAGAAATTTCCCATAAATTGGCTAATGGCTTTTACTGAAGAAATAGCGATCATAAAAGGCATGTCCGCCTACCGCAGGTGTCTACGCGAGCTTGTAAAACAGGAGATCTTCATAACGGCGTGGTCATTGGCGACAAATGACTCTGACTGACACTGTCACTTCGGCCGCCCCTTCGTTTGTTTCTGGAGGGGGCCTAGCCATGCCCCGACTTTAAAACTCCCTTTCAGACACGTGATTAATGGAGGTGTCCGAAGCACAAAAAGACGCACAGGAGGCGTGTCCTCATCACGGTCCTAATTGTCGGCAAGAAACACACCAAAATCCGGATTTTGTGGGCCAAAAGCGCTTCTGCAAGTTTTTCTTCTTTAACAAAAAGTCATCTTTCTAAATATGCTGTGAATGGGCACTCTTTTCACGAGAGACGATTTTTCTCCACTCTTATGTACACTTTTTTTTATCACTCATGAGTTTGTCCTCTTTCACACTTTTTTTTTCCACAATTTTTTCCGAGGACTTTGTTCTTTTAAGTTGAAGAAAAGTTCTTTTATTCTATAAGAGATCAACTCGAGGGATAGTTTATCGCGAATAAAGACTATAAAAGCGTTTAGCTGTCAAGAACAAGTGTGGGCTGGGGTTATACAGATAGAAAAAAATCACGGCAATAAGTGTACTTATTTTTCCCCCTCCTCGAAACAGTAGAAAAAGTTTTCTTTTGAAACATGTAATGCGTGTAAGGCTTTTTCATTGAAACAATTCTGCTCTTTTATGGAATATGCTTTATGGAGCGCCGGTGAACATTTTATTGTGAGTACCATTAGCTTCAATGGGGAATGAATGATGCCAACTGCGGGAGATAAATTTTTTGTCATGCTGAAGACTCTTGATTATCTCATTTTTTTAACATTTGAATAATCACAACCGGAAAATTAATTAAACAGAAGAAATAGTGCTTGGTTTTGAAGAGGTGATAAATTAAATCTCATATTTGTTTCTCAAAGCATTTCTTTGAAAAAATTATAAAGAAGCTATGTTTTGGAGCATGTAAAGTTAACGTCTCGACATAACTGTTGGTGAACTAATGTTTTACTCAATATTAAAAATGCCAGAACGAAACATGCTGGCTGTTCCATTCTATAAAGTTGCTCATTTTGACATTTTAAATGATTTTTTAACTTCAAAATTCGTTCCAATTCACCATCAAGTTGTTTTTATGCAACTTGGAAATTTTTTACCAACTAAGAATTTGCTGCACGTAAACTGCATAGTTTCCTCAAAACTAAACTAAAAAAATTTCTCTGAAGATTTATAAGAAACTCTTGAAGCTCTTAGGAATATCTTTAAGGATTCATCAAAGATTATTTCCTTTTTCCTATGCAAGTTACGCTTTCGCTTTGCTGGAATCATTTTTTTTTTTTTTCCTAGCTTAAAGAGAAAAATTACTTCGTAAATTAAAACAATTAAATAATTTTTATCGAAATTTGTATTTGAAGTCAAAATTATTGTGATAGAATACTTAAAGCAAACTTAATATTTTATTTATCTTTTAAAAGTCGTTTGTGAATAATATTTTGCAAATTTGTTTAAATAAAGCTCAACTACAGAAGACTAGACTGCTTTTAAATGTGTTTAAAAAATATTTCATATTTTTTAAACACATTTAAAAGCATTTAAAAGCTCCGTTTATAAAGTGTTTTAACGGTATGTAATTATTTAAGTCAAAACGAAAGACTGATGTTTTTATGGTAAAAAATATGTTCTATATCAATTCAAAATATCATAAAAATGTTTATTATAACAAATTTTTGTTTTTTCAATTATCCTTATTTCAAAAATTTATATAAATATTTTTTTATTTATTTATTAATTTCATGTATTTAGTACATTTTTCACCTTTTCATTTAAGAAAACAATAATATATTTTAAGATTTATATCTACTAAATTCATTCATTTCGTTAAAAAAAAAAAAAAAACGGGCTGGTTATTATGGTAACCTTATCGCTTCGTCCATCAATTTGATGAGTAGCTAAATTTCAGGAATTTTTTCTGCTATAAGGAAAAAACAATTTCAACCAGAGTAAATACCTCGTTTAAAATTTGAAAAGTATTTTCAAATTTTAAACGAGTTCAAAATTTACTTTTTAATTTAAAACATTTCAAAAAAATATATTTATCATTTAAATACCTGCACTGATTCAAGCCCATGAAAAACTGCAGGATAAAATTCATTCTTGGTCCTATGGCAATTAGAAGAATTTGAATAATCAACGATAAAAGGACAAATTGAAATCTTCAATTCTAAGTACAATATCGTTTGCTCTAGTTATCTTAGTCTTAAATGTAGATGTTTGTTCATTGAAAAATTAAAATGGTGTAAATATTAAAGAGGTGTGTTCTATAAAAGTTTTTTGTTCCTTCGAGTACCGGAATTAATATTTCCTGGAACGGTTTGAAGTCATTTTAATTGTCGAAAAATTGTACTTTATCGTCTACGGTTTTCCCTTTTTCGTTTAATAGATTTTTATACCGTATGGCAATTATATGCAAGCCATAATTTTGCAACAGCGAGATGAACTTAACGAATATTTCTAGTAGGGGGAATGGAATAATTTATTATGCAAATGTTTGAACATGATTAGTAAGTCAAGTCTATTGATTTCTGTTTTTGCGATATGGTTGTGGTTAGATTTTTTATTGTTACATAACAGATTATTAATAGGATAGTAGGAATACAATTACAGCTTTTCCCTTATGGAGTACTTTATTTTGACTCATGTTTAAATGTTTTGGAATTTTTAGATCTTATAGATTTTTACGATTACTATTTTTTCTTCCTCTTCGGATTTACTTGCTCCATTTAAAAATTGTACAGCACATGTGCTAAATAAATAAATAAAACAGAGTGCATATTCTTATACTTACACAAGTTGTCGCTTCTTATAATATTGAAGGCGGAATATTGCTTGCAAAAAAAACTCCCCGTTTTTATTGACAGAATGTGTATGACAAGTTGTACAAAATGTTGATTTATTTGTCTTGTAGAATGACGAGCGAAAATTGATAAAATAATATGATAAGAAATTTCTGAAATATTTAAGGGGGGAATTGGGGTTATACTGATAAAAGCTTTGTAATACAAAACAAAAAAGTCTAGCATTTTTTTCTTCAATAAATTTGCTTTTATCCTTTCAATAAATTAGCACCATCGTGGAAAATTGCCAGTTTAATGTTTATCTTTAAATCTGAATTAAAGTAAAGACAAATATCGAACTGAGTTTTCATTTTATATACGCTGAGAAATTAAAGTATATAGTTATAATCTAAATGTACTTTGGAGTCCTTTGTTTCATTAAATTATAGAACACGAAATTAATGTAATTCTATTAAACGACGACTGTTGAGCTTTAACAGTTTCGACATCTTTCCACAGAAAAGGAAAAGGCAAATCCAGTAAGTAACCATTTCTTCTCTGTAAGAAGTGGGAGTAGAGAGCAGCAGATGTTAGGGATTAATTAATTTCCCCACCGAACTCCTAAATCACGATCCTGGATTCCGGGAAATTTCCTGCGGCCCCCTGGAACGCCCCTGGCCACTTCATTACCAAACCTTCTCAATGCATTCAACTATTGGACGATCTCTTGTGGCAGTAGGGGAATCAAAGTGTTACGGAATATTATTTTGTGATTCTTCCCGTTAAACGAGCTACACTTTTCGTCTTTTTGCGTACTTAGCAGTAACAAAGTTTTTCAGTATATTCCTTAAAGAAGTGCTTTTAAAGTTTAACATTTGTTACATGTTACTTCGTGACTCACCAAAAGAAAGAAAAAGTACACCTTTTACCATCTTGCCTTTCTAAAATCGTATTAAATAATTAATACAAGCCATACATTTTTTGTAAGTACCACATTCTGAGAATAGCTACTAAAGTACGAGTGTCTTCCAGTGCGTAAAGACAGATAAAGGATCAATCTCGGATTTTCAATTCCGCCTCTCCGATTTTCTGCTGCTGCAAGATTTGGAGGAAAATACAGAAGACCCTCTGGCTTGCCATTTACCATCCGATTTAATCCCGAGTTCGCGAGTATTCATAAAATGCTCATTTCCGAAACTTGTGCTGGAAGAAGACGAAAGCTGGACTGCGTGCGAGTTGATTTCATCCCCCGGAGAAATGGCAGAAGAAGGATCGTGGGCGAAAAAATAATAAAACCAGACTTGAATTTATGAAATTCAACTCGGGCCCTCTCATTCTAATGAGCTCTCGCTTGCGACACCTGTCCCGGGGCGCCCCTTCCTCAACTCTTTCTTCCCCTCCTAAGACCTTGGTCTCTCCCCCAAATGCGAATGTATAATTCATTTTTCTTCAATTCTTTTGAAAGGTGTGTTGCCGCCATTTCAATTCCTCTGGCCTCACTCTGGCGAAGAGTTCTTTTCTCGCTTCCCCCATGAAGAACTCTTTTGAATTTTCCACCTCTTTTAGTCCTCCACCACCTCACCCACTCTAGAGGGGGCCTCTTATACATAAAAAGCTTTATCAATGTTATGTGTGAGCTCTCTCCTTCTTCTAAGAGACCTCACACCTGATGTTTTCATCCGATGGTTTTAGCGGTGAAAGACCAGCCCGGATATCAAAGCGCCTATGAGATTTTGAGCCTGAGGTAGACTTAAACATCTGTCAGTCAAGAGAAACCGAGCTGAGAAGAGAGATTCCGCAACGCAAACTTAGCGGAATGTTGTTCAAAATATTGAACGCACTTAAATCATATTGTGAAACTCTCTTAGTTACTTAAAAGATAGGAAAATAATAATAATAATAATATTTACATAAAGCAATAAGGACTACCAGTGATAACCTTGACCATTTTTTTCAAATCGATCTCCCCTCCCCTCCCTTCCCCTCCTGCCCCCCCCCCCCAAAAAAAAATGAGCTTAGCTGTTAAACTCTAAACACATAAAGAAAAAATGCAAAATTTCAACAATCTTCGAAACATTTCAAAGGCTCTGCCAATTGAAACCGAAATTCGTGTTGTAATCTCCCGTCTCTGAACAATATTATCTATTCGATTCGTTTCTATTACTATAAGATTTAAACCACCTCATTCATTTTCCTTTTTTTTTTTTTTTTTTTTTCTCTCTTTTTTTTTCTGTTTTTTACGATGAACGATAATACGTCAAATGTATCTGTCGAAAAATAACTCCGTTGCTGTACATTTTGCCACTAAGTGAAAATGGTCAATCAAAGCGAAAGACACTTTACAATAAACTAAAACTTCATTTATTATGTTCTTTGTTTTTTTTTAAGGTGACCGACTACCTTCGGAACAAATTTTTTTTAAAAATGAAATTTCTGCACATTTTTTATACTATTTTGGTTAAATAATGATTTATAAATATAAAAAATTTAAAAAAAATTCCACATGAACTGTTGTTTCTGTATTAATGGGTAAAACGAGGAAAATTTTAGTTAAATTTCATCAAAACGGTTAACACTGTAAAAGAAAAAATAGTGCAGCAATATTAATTATTTTCAGCCATTAGTTACAAATAACAATTATCTTCAAAATGAACTAAAATGAAAGAGAAATATTAAAATTTATGAAAATGACAAGGAAAAATGTATGCTTATGCATTGTTTTTCAAAATTTTTAACGGGCAATCCACATAAAAACCCTTGTAAATAAAAAAATTTTATTTACATTGAAAATTCTAGTTCATATGATAGCTGATGTTATTTAAAACACACACTGAAAATTTAGTGGTAATACATTGATTATGTTTTCAGATATCATGATAATGGTAAATGGATTTTGCGAAAAAGTTAGTTTCGAGAAAACTGCAATTGAAAGTTACAGTTTGTTGAAAAACAAGTTAGAATTAGATGAATCCAAAGTGCCCCAGGATAGTATGACAAGCCTTCCTTCTCTTCATTTTTGATGCTTTTTTTCTTTCTACGAGCACATAGTTTCTTTCGCTGGGTTTTTGCTTGGGGCAAAGATTTCCGTTTTGAGTCGTGTATTCTATTATAATCAATAGAGTTTAACCCACTTAACATATAAGAGCCAGTCTCTAAATTTAACTTGTGCAGCACAGAAATAACTCCTTTACCACCATCATTAAACTGAAGTACGGCTATATATGATCCCAGTTGTAAAGTGTTTAGTCCAACAAAGAGAAGTTTTGGCAAAAAATTCCACAACACACCATTGAAGCATTCGTTTGCATTCTGCGTTTTACCATGCAGACACTTATGCAACAGCGTTTGATCGCACAGTTTCATGTAGGTTGGTTTGATCAGATTAATTACATTTTCTGGAAGTCCAGCAGATTTATCAATACATGTCGTTTTCATAGCTGTTGCCCGTTTATATTTGCACCAGCTATTAAGTCCTTCGGGGCACTGCCCATGCATTGGATGGTTTTACTTGAGCAACAATGGTAAAATGCAGCAATTACAGCTTGTTGCATAGCTTGCAAATTACCAACATTACTGCGTACAGCAAATTCCATAATAGTTTTGGAGCTTGTCTATGAACCGATCTGTCAGTTTCCCTTTACCTCCGAGCCCTTTTGTGCTTTTTTTTAATTTTCGGAGGTGTGTGCCAACTCTCTTCTGTATATGTCCGATGCATTCTAATTTAGTTACTGTGTTTTCACCATATATATTTTTTACAGAATTATATGCTTTGGAGTCGCCAACGCCGTAATAATTAGTATAACATAAATTTCTAAGGTGTTTCGAACGTTCAAAAATGCGAAAGACTCCAACTGTTTCCATGCTCGAAGCTGATCCTGTATGATTTTGACAGGTATGCTTCGAAACAGCATTCGGTGTTTGACACACATTACTGCAAATTCGACAAAATTGTGATAGTGTTTCGATATCCAGAATTTTCCCACTGTCAATCGAAATGCAGCTGACGCAACCGTTCAATGACGAATGACCCCGCTTCTGCCATGTGCCATCAATGGAAACACCGCAATTCACAACTCCTTTTTTCTTGCGCTTTAATGTTGCTATTTCTTTTGCGGCATTACCCATGCTTTCTTCAGCAGCTTCATGTGCAGCCCTGTGGATTTTCAACTCATGTTGTCGAAATGTTCTTTTGCAAAGGAATGGCATGTCAAGCATTGAGAACAATCTTTTCCCTGCTGTGTAACCTTTGCCTATCAGCCTCAAAGCATGAACAGCAAGGGTATTTATGCTACTAGATTTATCCACTTTTTTTGAGGATGAAAAACCTATTGCATAAGAGCACTTTTTGCAGCTCAGCTGAAAATTTGAACATATACCAGAGCGAGAATCTTCGATTAGACACAGCTTGTCAGCAAAACAGACTGGACAGCATAACATGGCAAATACGGACATTAAAATTTCAATGTTCAATATCCGATTTCCACCTAGTTCATTCTTATTTAAATTTTCATTTAAAAGATCATCCTCTTTGCTCTGAAGTTTCGATGAACTTGCGGTTTTTACTGAGCTGGTATCAACTGCAATAGGCTCGTTTTTCATAGCAACCGTGTGTCGATTGCCAGCAAACTTTCGCTTTTTTGAGCGATAATTTTTGCTGTGACCCATTTGAAACAATGTTTCCTTCAAAACTTAACCTTAGTTTCAAATAATAAATTCAAACTATTAAATAACTATAAGCTGAGAAGACTTATATTAGCAAAATTGAAAGAATGGAAGATCAGCGTGAAGAATGTAAACAAACGAGCACGAGAACTAAATGTGTTGCCAAGTTGCAACATTAAACAAATACTATGACTGTCAAAAATTTGTAGTAATATTTTGCAAACAATATTAGTAATTCACATCTAGAAAATAACTAAATTTTAGAGGTGAAAATAAGCAAAATACGGTGCTTTTCAGACAACTTCCGGTTGGGCGATTCTACTTCCGGTATGATTTGGTAGCAGACGATGTGTTTTATAATAGCTATAACTTTTTTTCTAAAGCACATAGAAAAAAAAAAAAAGAAAACAGTTTTGGAAAGAGAAAAGTTCAAAATATAAGAAACGCAAATAAAAAAAAAATTTGACCTTCAGCTCGAAAATCGATGTTTTTAGGGTAGTCGGTCACCTTAATGTATGTGCAAAAAATGTATATTAATTTAGCTTTTTTCTGGATTTCATAAAACATGAGTGGGTCTGACACTTTATTATTCGAAAGATGGCATTTTAAAAAACTTTTTCTGGAGAGTTTGTATATGTTTTGTTTGTTTGTTTGTTTTTTTGTAGGGGGTGTTTTTGTCACTGGGAAATATTAATACTTTGTAGTACTTTTGGTTCATTATGCCACTTCTCATGAAAGAAACAAATTAATATTTAGTGATTAATTTTAGTACTCGTTATGTGTTTTATCATTTAAAACATTTTGGAGACTGTTACATAATAAAACATTTCAGTGAAGTGTAAATCTCAATAATGTGGTTCAAGATCGATACTTAAATTTCAGAATTAAGCATAAGCTACTTAAAAAAAATTTTTTTCATGTAAACAAGATGTCAGAAAAATAAACAAATGCATTATAACTATACAGTTAAGAACTTGCAGTTAATCAGTCCACTACCCAAGAAGTAACTTGAATTAGAAGCAAGGAACTATTTTCAAAATTTGATTGCTTATAGACTGAAAATAAAAGAATTTGAATCCGTTGAAACATTTTGAAACATTTTGCTATTATCAGATATAGAGTTCGAAGGTACATTTAATTCTTATAAGGAAACATTGCTGGGTTCCTTTCTTACGTTTCTATTGCACAAGTTTCATCTTCTTCTCCGAAAAAAATATTAGAATAGCGAAGACCATAATAAATGGAACAACAAAAGAAATATTCCGTTTCGGGGGAACTACACGAACCTACTTTCCCGTATACTCCCAACTTCAAATTTATAATCTAGCTATCTCTCTCCCTTTATCATTTAGTTTTAGTTATTAATTGCTTCAAATATACCCTTTTCAACGGTTAATACATAGTCATTCACTCATTCATTCATTTATTCATTTACTCATTTATGTATTTATACACTCATTTAGTTATTTTTTGATTTATTCACTCATTTATTCAATCATTCATTGAGAAATATCCTTAAAAATCCCTATCAATAAATTTCATAGAAAAATAGGCTCGTTTAGTTCTTGATGAACTTCGTATCTGTACATATTCTACATCGTAACTTCTTTCAAATAAAGTTTGTTCCAAGTAAATCCGTAGGTTAGATCAGGATTTATGTGGGATTGAAGTTTCCCAGTAGGAACTAAGCTTTTTTTTTTTGAACTGTTCAAAAATGAACAAAAATTGTTCAAATCTAAAGATTATTCACGCCGAGAGCTTCTGTCAATAAGCTTGATCATAAGAACCCGAATCTTTTTCCTAGAGTTTATATAATTTGCTTCATATTTGCCCATAGGTGCTAATGTTAAAAATTTTTGAACTGTTGAAAATTGAACGAAAAATTGTTCAAATCAAAAATGAAAGATTCACATGGAAATGAAAAGTCCTCGCCGTGATCTTTCGAATGCAAAAAAACTTTTCGCATCTGATAATTTCCTCAAAAGTTATTAGAGGGGACAGACAGACCAACCGACGCACATTTACCCCATCTCAAATCTCTACTTTCAATTCTTTTATTTTACAATCTTCATCTGATTACTTCACTTATTTTTGACTTTTCTTTACTTTTAACGATATTTTTACGATACATGAAGATTTCTTTCACACTTTATTTATTTTATTTTTTTACTTTTACGGGAAAATAGGCTGAAAAAAGGTAGGCCAAAACATTTAAAAAATAAAAATAATACCCATTACAAAACTTTTTTATAGGTGTATTTTAATACAGTACCCGCCACACAAATAGTACTGCTTATTAAAATCAAATTAAAAGGAACGGACCCCAATCAATGTGAAGGCAGACTAACACTACTGCTTAATAAAATCAGTCCCGCCGCTTTTAAAAATCAAAGTTTCATATTTAAATCTATTTACCACATGCATTAAGACAAGGTCATGAGAAGATTTTCATTTCAGTGCATGTCAAGCATATCATTCAAATGTCTATGTAAATTGTTATTTCGATAAGATCTAACTGTCTTAAAGCTTCCAGATTCAGCGTACAATAATATAAGATAGAAGAAGAAATTTCAGCTGAAAAATATGAACCAAATGAAGAATTCTTGAAAAATCTTTCCATCGATGTAGATTTGCAAACGTCAATTCAGAAATCTGTCTATGATATTGTGCAAGGGAAGGTGAAATCATCGTTCTAATGATGAGGGTGAAACATTATAGTACGTTTTTTTGCGTTTTCGAACATTATTAAGCATTTAATAAATACTTCTTTAAAGCAAATCACAGTGAGTCAGTATTTAAAAAAATTAATCAAATTTTATTATAATATTAATAATTCAAAATTACAATATTATTAATAATATTTTAATTTTGATTAAATTAATCAAAAAAAAAAAAAAATATCGAACTTCGATTTTGTTTTTTCACCTTTATTTGTGAAACCAATCCTAGTTTTACATAGGAAACACAAAACTTATTTTAAATGAATCACCGGTTTTAAAATCAGTCACTTAATGAAATCAAATCCTTCAGTACAAAAATGTGATTTTTATAAAGCAGACGGAGACTGCATTTCAATAAATTTTAAAATGAAAGAAAAATTAATGCAGTTCTGTAAGTAACAAGTCAGTTGCTTCCAAAAAGGTAATTACAGATAGAAAATCACATAAAAGCACAAAATATAAATATTTTTACATTTTAAAAATCCTTTATAGACAAGGAAATTTAGAATAGTTTATTCTTTAACTAGTGCTTTAGTGTTGTGCACATTAAGTAAACTAAAATTGAATGAAGACTAAAAGCCGAATCAAAATCATTTTTCCTAATTACCAAGAACAATGAAAATTGCGCATAAGTCAGATCTTTTATACATACATAGGTATCTTTCAAGAGTTAAAAACTGATTTATCAAGAAAAACGTTGTTCACCAATTAAACACTGGTTTAATGCTATACGTATTTTTTGTAATTTAATAAATCTCGGTTAGCTTTCCATATATTTCCAAATTTGAAGATTTTTCTTCTAACTAAATCCCCATAATCTGTTTCCTTGTTCCCTTGTTCTTAGAAAAATCGAATAGCTTCCGCGGACACTGTAAAAAATGAAAGGGGAGGGAAGAAAAATCCGTACATGATACAGAACTGCTAATAGGTTTTTTCTCCTTCAACATCGTAAAACTGTACAACACTACACTTGACTAATATTTCAAAACTGTATGAACTACTGAACATTAAAATTATTTTGAGATAATTTTCTTATAATTAAATTCGAGCACTACGGAATCTGAATCTAAAGTCACTGTTAATGTATGTATAGCTAAATCTGAAGGACTTCATATGATCCAAATTGCATGTTATAAATAACGTGCATAATAACATTTAATAGTAGGACGAAGATAAATGAATGAATTTAGCAATCGAGCAATGGAGAATAGAGAGCAATGGTATTGTAGAAATACCAGTAAATAGTAAAAGATGTTAACACAGTAATAAGATTATTGAAGAAAAGATATTTTATATTGATTTCGCTATCCAGGAAATACTTTGTCAACACTGTTAAAAATTTCCGTAAGGAAACAGTAATATAACCATTTATTTTATTGTTATTTTACCATACTTAATTACAACAGTTGAAAAACCACTAAAAAGATGGTACTCAAACCGCTAATTGTGAAAGAAATCGTTTATTCTCTGTTTATCCTAAAGAACGTTTAACTAACCATTATTTACAAGCGTCACTAGATTTCTTAGTCAATAAGAAACGGGCTTCCACCTTGGTTGTGGAACCTTACCGGTCGTACGTTGTTGTTAAAATATGAATAAAGATTTATCAGTTCAAATATGCACGTCTATATAAAAAAGAAGCAGAAAAAGGGGCTTAAGCAGTGATTACTAAATAGAAGCACATACACACGTAAATCAAAAATTGGAGACATCGGATTCCCGAAGTGTTTGCGAATGAGCGAACCCATAATTTCAGCTGCTGAAGCTTGTTTGAATTTTAATTTTTGCAGCAAATAAAATGATTTTCGTCAATATACAGTAAATTTAGACCAAAAATGACTTTGGATCCAATCAAAAACTGAAATCTCAATTTTATTGCAGTTTGCCTGTTGGAAAAGATTTATTGATAAATAAACGGCCGCTTTGAGTGGTGTTGATGGCCGTGTGCAGTGGTGTTGATGGATATACCATACACCCGGGCCTTCGTTTACGGTTTCTACGCCTCTACTACCATTGTAATAGAAAGTATTTATCAAATTTAAAATTATTCACAAAGCCAAACTCCAATTACACAGAATCTTTGATGTATGATTTAATTCTGTTTGTTAAGAATTTAAAATTAATCTATTTTCTCTATTGTTTTGAATGTAATAAGACTAAGAATTTCACCCACAAGTGGAATAGAAATGACAGGTTTTATAGTGGTAATCATTTGCATTATTTTACTAATTATTTAATTCAAACGAAAGAACTATTATTGCTTAGTGAACTTTTACCTTGTTCAAAACTGTTTTATGAAGATATTTTAAAAGTGATGAAAGTTAATATTTTTATTTTATGGGGTTTTATACATACCTAGTCTTAAGGTCTATTAAAATTTAATACACTTAACTGGAATATATTTTTATTTTCAAAAACCCCAATAACATGCTATTTAAATATTCATGATATATTCTAGGCTTTTCACATTTTTCTCTTACCCAATATTCACAATAAATCAGTCTACCCAAAAGAAGTCTGACTTCCAATTTGTTAATAATAACAAAATTAATTTCTCATATTCTCCATCATAATTAACTCTTGCCAGCTGTTGGGAGCAAATGCTAAATATAAAATACAGTATTACAACTTTAAAATTTGTTTTTGCTCAGTCAAGCCTAATACAAAGTTTTAAAAAAGTAGGGGTTTTTTCTAAATTATTTTTATTCATTAAAACTGTATATTAATGTATTCTTTTGAAATATCTATAATACAGTTTTAAATGTTTAAAATCTACAAATTTCTTTATTTTTTTACATATCTTCAGCAGAACTATTCGGCCGAATAGTCCATAATATTGACTATGATGGCTATTCGGCCAGGCCGAATTTTCGGCCAAAAAGCCGAATACCAAATAGTGGTCGAATATTCGTTACATCCCAGTGTAAATGTAATTTTCAATGTAAGAGATAATTGCAGAAATTCTTATGCAATTTTCCAT
The DNA here is from genome assembly GCA_038502835.1 of Octonoba sinensis. Classification (NCBI taxonomy): domain Eukaryota; kingdom Metazoa; phylum Arthropoda; class Arachnida; order Araneae; family Uloboridae; genus Octonoba; species Octonoba sinensis. The sequence goes on along the minus strand of CM076600.1, from coordinate 103,850,162 downwards.
CGAAAAGGAAGCAGCAAATTGCTAATGTGTACTTTTACCAGGACAATACATAATTACAGGGACTTAGTGAACTTTGGACACCTCTTTCTTGGAAATGGACAGTCAATGAACTTGTTAAGTTTCGCTAGATAACTTTACTTCTGGATGACGAAATAATATTTTTCTCAAAGCCGCACTTTGTGGATTTAGTTAATTTTTAACAGAACACTGACGATACATAATTTCGTCCGAAAAAAAGATTAGATATAAATTTGATTGAACCAATATCATGAAATAATAGAGAGATATTCTTTAAAATCACAAAAAACTGATTTAGAATAGGAATTTCTAACACATAAAAAGCCTAAACTTATGTAATTTTGAAAATTAAATGGCATTAATTTAAAAAAAAATACTGAGGATTAATGGTTATTAAATTTAATATCCAAAATCTAAATCACGGATTTGGATGCTGGGATATTTCCCGCGGCGTCTTGTACTGCCCTCGCCACTTCATTAACTACATTCCTAAATGCAATCAGTCCATTTCAACCATTCAACCCAATTAATTTGAACATGCTTGAAATGTTCCTATGATGCAAGCTCTATCAATTGTATAAGATAAAACCTTCCTGATTTTAATCTATATTATTGCAATTTATTTTCTTTCTTAAAATTGCAAGGTATGAAATATGTAAAATGGATACTTTTGAGCAATGACACTTGGGGTGCGCTATAAATCACAAATGCATGCTCTAAAAAATTCTAGTTCTACTTTCACCAAAAAAAAAAAAGAAAAAATAGTGAAATTTGGCTGTAGCCAACATTTGGAACTAAAGTTGAAACATTATAGTGTTTCCTAGTTTCGCATTCAAGGTGAAACTACACCATTATAATAGTGCCAAATGTTGGTTGCAGCTAAAATTTCACCATTGTTTTTTTTTTTTTTTTGGTGAAAGGTTGAACTAGAACTTTTTAGTGTATCCTTAAAATGAGTTTATTCATTAGTTGGAGAATAAACGTTCTGCTCAGTGCAGTGAATCATGCAACACTTTTTTTCAAATTTTAAAGAGAAATGGTTTCACCGGTACAATTGAAAGAAAATACATCATAATGAGTTTCAAAATGCAATGGAAATCTCGTACACCATGTTTCAGGATTACACAGAACTCTCTTCAGCGGAAGAAAATTCCTTGCCATCAAGAAATTGTTCCGTGCAATTCCGAAAGAGGAGTATGCACTTTTGCTTGAGGATGTGTAAATTATCACCTTGAACCTCTTCAATTGTATTACCAGTGAAAACGTACTTTCAAAAATAGTCATATATAATTGATCCGTTGATACTACTGATAGATAGTTTTAGGCCTGCTCATGATGTGATTATTCTAAACTGCCCTCAGGTAAATGGGTACATTGGATATCGATTTTTGCCGGATATCGGATACCCGGTGTCAATTGTGTGACGGATCCGTACCGGATGTTTATCTCTGCTGTTTGAAACCTGTAAATTCAATACATATTTTGAAGCAAGGCACAGCTTCCAAATACATAGTAAAGTTAATTTACATACGTTTTCAAAATATAGTAATTATTTAAATTTTATGCATCAAATTTGACATAAACGGATGTTTTAATTGGCGGACCGGATTCCGGATGTTTGAAACTCCGTCGGATATCGTGTATCTGATCGCTTCTAGGGGGACCGATCAGTGGTGTAGTCCTGGAGAAAAAGGAGGGGGGACGCTTACATATACGAATATCAAAAAGTGGGGGTACGCCAATGTTAAAGTTCAAAATAAATGGGGGGACGCTTGTGTTAAAATAAAAAGGTAGGGGGACGCCGTCCCCCTGCGTCCTCCCTCGACTACACCACTGGGACCGATCACGTTTGTGCCCCGCCTCCCCCCGGCGATGAACCCTTCACTACATTGCTAATAACACTCTTACATAACCACGAATAACACTTTTCTGCATATTTGTTGGTTCGAAATCTTAGAAAAATACTGAAAAATTATCCATTCTGCATATTGAAGACCTTTCACTGCACATCAAGTTGAGCTGATTACCAGGTTACTAAAAGTTGAGAATGTGTAGTTTAAAAAACTACAAGTGAGCCGTACATCTCGAATATTTGGTTCAATAATTCCTAAAGTTTTTTTAACAGTATAAGCACGAAAGTAACTCGAATTTATTACTGACTGGGTAATCTCGCTTGGCACTACGTTACAATATGATCATTGGGCAAAAATGCCTAGAAACTGCTACCCTGTTCTTAGAAAAATCAAATAACTTCCGTTGGGGTAAAAAAGGAAAGGGAAGGCAAGAAAAATCCGTACACGATACGGAACTGGTAATAGATTTTTTTTCTCCTTCAACATCGTAAAATTGTAAAACACTACACTTGACCAATATTTCAAAACTGTATGAACTACTGAACATTTGAGATAATTTTCTTATAACTAAATTCGAACACTACGGAATCTGAATCTAAAGTCACTCTTAATTTTTATGACTACTACTTCAAAAGTACTTTTAAAATAATTCATATCTACGAAAGAAATATAAAGAAGAAATAGAGAAAATTTTTTCGTTTTAAAGCTTAAAATTTAATTTTAAAGAATAATAATAATAGTAAAAGGAGAAATTTTTACCATAATAGGACAGAATATTTTATTCTAATAATATTAGCAATATAATTTTTTTTTAAAGTTATCATTTTCATCCTTCAACGAATATTCTAAGGATAAAATCAGTCTTTGACCAACATCCTTTCCTGAAACGCGGTCTTCAAACTTTAAGAGTAAGTCGCTCAACTCTCTCCGGCTTCAAATGCTTCGGGGAATAGGAAAAAAGAAAGGTTCGCGGATAAGAAGAAAAATCAAAAATTAAATATTCCCTCTTCGAAAGCGACAGGCAGTTAGTGTGCACTGGACCTTGACCGCAACAAGCGGTGGGAGAGTGGACCGGCTTTTTTACCTAAGCGTTCGCCGGCGAGAGCCGCCAGTGGCGCGGCGGGAGATGAGGCCAATCCCCGGTGACCGTATACGACAGAGTGAAAGTCTTTTTTTCTCCCCATTGCAGCTCCCTTAGGGTGAAAAACGGAAAGGCTTTTTGCATACTTTTTCATCCTGCAGGAGTTTTTCTTTTTTTCTCCCCTCATTCTTTCCCTCTTTTTTTAACGTAAGGTCAGAGTGGAAGGGGGAACGAATAAAAACGGTGAGTTTAAATAATTTCTTGGAAACCTTAAAAATGGGAATGGAGAGTTAAGGGAATTTAAAGGAGAATAAAATATCTTTAATGTGTTTTTTGATAAGAAAATAAACTCTTCAAAATGGAGGAAATACTGAAATGGCATATTTAAAAGATTTAGAAGGACGAAACATATTATAGAAAGATAAGAATAATATTATTTTTTACAATAAATGTTAATATTGAAACATGAAGACGAGATGACATTAAGCTATCAACGGTAAAAACGATTTTTTGAGTTAAAACAAGGCTTTTTAATTATTATTATTATTACATTTTTATGAAAATTTATCATTTTAAACAAATCTGATAACAAACAATTAATTTCTGCGCTTTGCTTAGTTAATTTTTATGAAGTTTTTTTCCTTGCCTGAACCAACAATTATGCATTTTCTGTTAAATTAAAAATATTGTACTTTCGTAAAAAACAATTTGCTTTATAATTGCAAATGAAGATTCATAAAAATGTGAAAGTTGCATTATTTTCATTATCTAAAGAAAGCCGCCCAATTTAAAATTCTTAAATTTCGTTAGTGTATTATTATTTGTACTAAGACAGCGATTATCTGAAGATGTTCTTTAATTTCTTTTATACTCTTCTGAGTTTCATGTAGATATATATTTTCAAATTAATGATCATATGAATAAGTACACTGTTCATTTACAATTGAGATGACAAAAATGTTGCATAAAAATGTGTGCTTATTTAAAAGATTTTATTTCACGTGGAGATCTACTTCGAATAAGCTTGTTCAGAGGAACTTGGATCATATTTCTAGGGTTTATAAAATGCACTTCATATTTCTCCAATCCCGCTAATGTTAAGAATTTTTGAACTGCTCAAAATTGAACGAAAACCTATTCAAATCAAAAAATAAAACATGGAAAGGAGATGACCTTGCCGTGATCTTTCGAATGCAAAAAAAAAATCTTACGAATCGGGCAATTCCCTCAAAAGTTATTAGGGGGGGATAGACAGACAGATCGATAGACACACATTTTCCCTATCTCAAAACCCTACTTTAATTTCTATTTTTCAATATTTATTGAAGTATTTCACTTATTATTTAACTTCTCTTTATTTTTAACGATATTTTTACGATACTTTAAACTTTCTTTCATATATATTTTTTTTACATTTACGGGAAAGTAGGCTAAAAAGGAAGTAAAAAAAGTAAATGGTTTGACAACAAAAAAGTATAACTGAAAAAAAATCCTTATCCACCAACGAAAAGGAATTTTTAGATAAGAATAAAGACTCTATCTTGATAACTATATTTATCTGAAACCAATAAGTAAAATCAATATCACTTGAATGTTTTCATTGCCTATTTATGAAGCATGTTCTTACATGATCAATCTATCACACAGTGAAACACACAGAAACAAAATTTTAGTCATCCATTGGAAAGCAACTCTTGTAACGTAATACTACTTTTTATTAAGCTCACCACATTATTCAAAACCACTAATGAAGCCTAATTCAATTCGAAAAGACTAACGTCGATTCATTAAGCAAAAATGATAAATTGCTTACGTTTTAAAATAATGAATGATAAAATATTAAATCAATTTTAGATATGCAATATATATATACATATATATATATAATGATTCCCCCCCCCCTCATATTTTTTCTTTGTGGCCGTCAATCACACACGTTCATTAAGTGTAAAAAATGTGTTACTAGCAGCATGTTTATGTAATTTATCGCTTAAATATTCCGCTTTTTTTTTTAAACGATTTCTTGTATTAAAACTAAACTCAACTCTTTCACAAAATGTAATTAAAAATTATAGAAGTAAGAATCTAAAAATTAGCTGTTTTTTTTCCTCACAGTATAAGGACATTGCAATGAAATTTTAGAAATTTGAGTCGAGTTTGACATTACTTTCGTACTACTAACGTCATAAACCGAATAATGAAGCAAATAAGAAGAGCTAAATTTTAAACCTATCTATACTAATCTACTTAAGTCGAAAAAGCCTAAATAATTCAAAATGCAATTAATTAAAGTTAACCTAATTCTAGCTCAACTTATGCCTAAATAGCTATTTAGGCATAAGTTAGCTATTATTTATCTTAATTTCAATAATAAAAATATTGTTAAGAAACTGTAAGTAGTAATTAAGTTTAAAAAAACAGCGATGTTCTGATTATTCAACATTCATTTTACCAATATTCTCTGTAATTTGGCACCGTACTGTCAGTTTATGAAAAAAGTTAAATTGACAGTAAAAACGTTGTAAATGGTTCGTCACTGTTAGAGATTTAATTAGATGGAAATAAAGATGTGGGGGTTCTGACGACATTAATGTCTATGAAAAGGGTAGAGAAGAAATAGAAAAATACCCTTTAAAAGTCAGCTAGGACAATTTAAAAAAAAAAAATGCCTTTAAGAAAATTAAGAATATATTTCCTCAAATAAAATATCTTATTTCTTTGATTAAATCATGTGCAGAAAATATTTTATGAATAATTTTTTCAGATTGAACTATCGATATCGTATAATTTGTTATTGCCATTTGCATATATTAACTTATTGTCTAATTTACTTTCAAAAATTTTCTTCATAATGTTCTATTTTATGAAATATTGTTTCATTTATTTATTGTGTTAATGCATGTAAATATTTATTTGTATTTTTCATAATTAATTGAGCATCACGAATTTATGTTTCAATTTTTTCTTTTTTTAAGGATTATACTCCTCAAACTTAGCAATTATTAATTGGGCTTCTCTGATTCAAAATCTGTTTACTATGTCTACAATCAACGTAATAATGGCTTTGAAATTCGAAAACGTGCTCTAATTACTAACATACAATGGTAGTATAGCAACGGAAAATGTTATTGATATATTAATTAAAAAATCAGATGACCACGAGACTTTCTTGATAACGCCAATTTAACTAAAGAAATGGATTCAATAATACCTTCGATTAAACATCTTGATGCTAAAAACGGCTGTATAAACCCACGGATTTCACATGAAAAACGAGTGAAAGGGTCAGTATTTTTGAAACATCCATTTGTAACCAAACGAGGTGATGCCAACAGGCGACACGATAAAAATGGATCCGAGGTTGGTCAAAATGAGTATTTCTGTAGACCATAACATAAATACGTGTATGTAAGTCCGTACGGACACCATGATTCGTGAAAAATTTAAAAAAATCAAAATTGATTCATGAATGATTAAAATAGAAATTCAAGCTAAAATTTGAGTCGGATTTTTTTTTACGAATAGTACTTCTTTTTGACTTCCTGCACTTCGTTCAAGAAAGTAAAAATGGTATGATAATAATTTTGCTGATTACACTATTTGTATTCTAAAATTTGTTAGTTACATTTACTTATTAAAATTTTGCTGATTTGCCAATCACAGTTTGCTTCGAGAAAAGATGAATTTCGCAAAGTATTTTATTTGTTATTGAACATTCCCAGCTTATTACAAAAGTTTATGCTCCTCAAACTTAAATCTCCCTAATAGTGTAAGAATATACTCCAGGAATTTGAACTGTACCGTTTCCATGCCATGAAGTTGCAGCAGAGAATACAGGGGAAAAAATATATTTCTTATTCCCTACGCATGCACCCCGTTAAGCGAGGGCATTTGAGGCTCTTTTGATTAGAATGGGAGGGAGTTATTCCGACCCCCCCCCCCCCAGTCCCCTAATCCCACTTAACCGTGGCACCTGCTGCAGAGGGTTCGGAGAGAGGGGGTTCGAGACTGATTCATACGTCACGGCGTCTGACAACCGGAGGATGATAGTGCACCCCGATGCGAACACCCTCTCAAAGGAATCCCCTTCCCTAAGCAGTGGTCGTGGTTTTATTATCCGTTAATTACACTAAGTGGAATGGCATTATTTCTCGCATGCTTTGCAATTGATGTGATCTGGGGTCCAAATTTCATTGCATACTGAATTAAGAAGCTATTTGTTCCTGAGAATATCTTAAAACGGAGAAGCCAGTAGTGGAAGTCTAATAAATTTTTACCGCCAATTTATTTATATTTTATTTATTTATTTTTCTGATTGGAATAAAAATTTGAAAGATCTATTTAGCTAAAATCAAATCTCTAATACTATTAAAACCTTATATTATGTAAAACTTTGTTGTAAATGCAAAAACTTTTACTGTGTTTTGTTATTATGACGTTTACGGCTAAAGATACTTAGTTTTTATTTATAAAATTTGTTTGGTGAAATTTGAAACTATTTTTCCTCCTATACTAGCAAAAAAAATTGAAAGGCCATATGTTAATTTTACAATAATGCAATAAATGCTCTCAATAGTATTTCTTATTAGGAGTCTTAGTAATAATCAAAACAAACTGCCACGTTAACAAAAAATTAAGCTTTCTTTGTAGTAGTGTTGTCATTAGTATTATTATCCGTTTATGTATATTTATATATAATTTTTTTGAATGTTTAAACTATTTCATTCCAATCACATATCAATGACTAATTTTTAAATTGTGTTCTTACAATAGTAAAACATTTAAGGATCTAAATTCATAATAAAACTTTTTAGGATCACAATTTATTAGATGCATATATATATATATATATATATATATACATAAAACTATTTTAACTTTAGAAAATTTTTTTTTGTGCTTAATGCAAGAAAAACTGCATAATTGAACACCAAATTTTAAATATTTTAAAAGAAACTTTTACATAAAGCAAGAATCAGCGCAAAGATTTTCATATATTTTTTTTTTACTATTTATATCATAAATTACTTTTTACGTAAATGAATGAAATTTAAATGCAATTCTGTAATAATGATAATAATAATAATAATAATAATAAATCCAAAATCTATTTTTTTATAAAACACTTCTAACACATATTTTTTAATATATTTACTTAAGTATTTTGAAATATGCATAACAAAGTTTCAACTTTACTTACTAAACGAGACAATGCATTACTATCACAATGACTTTAGCCTGAGCCGACACAAAAAAGCCCACAATTGTAATCGTTGTACACAATAATTGTACACAGTTATAATGGTTAAATCAAAATAATATATTTTTTAAAAAAATATGCTGAACGAACTTAAATAATTAAAGTCAGTCTTACAAAGCACAATAATATCGCAAACGCATAAAATATTTCTCCGCATGAAAAATGATAAATAAGAAGCAAGACTTAGATGGATAATTATTGACCAATAAGTGGGGTTTTTTTTTACTGAAATCGATGAACTATTTTATAAACGGAAAAGGTGTTGATTTTACTATAACTGTACTATCATGGGCTGGTTATCTAACAAAAAAAAAATACAAGGTAAAACCAAACGTCTTGTTGGAAGGAAAAAGTAAAAGTTATTGAATTTCTCAAAGAGCATGGAAAGTGCAATTAAAACTGAATATATTTGACAGAGAATTTGATGTTTCAGAAAACAGAGAAATAAATTGATGCAAATATGAAAGCGCTCTGTTCAGCTATTACTATAACTAATTTATTTATTTTTCTTATTGATATTAAGTAATTGAGAAATTTAGTAATATTGAAAGTAAATTATGACGAATATAATTTTTAAAGAATATAGTTTAGTTAACTTCCCGACATCTTTTTTCCTATCATTAAATCATAATAACACAAAATAGTGTAAGTTAATTCCACACGTTGAAAAAAAAAGGTACGTACTTAATGGTTCATAATACTGAAGTACCTTTCTTATTATTTATTGGTACAGATTTCTTATATCTTTCAAAAATTTGTGCTGGCACTAATAAATAGCAAAATTGCATGTAAACAAAGCTAAAATTCAATATTGCTGTCAGCTTAGACTTTTACTTTTAAGACATTAAGGCTTAAACAGAAAAGAAAGAAAAGAAAAAGTAAATGAAATGAAAAAATAATAATTTTTTTGTGCTCAGTTATTTTTAATCGTAACAGAAAACATCCAATGTTATAAGACCCGAATTTTGCTAATCAAAATTGCACGCACGTGCTTCGTATTTACAAAGAACCAATTCAAGTTATATTAAGTAACCCTCAGGTATCGGAACAGTCTCAAAACTCCATTTCCTTGCACTGAAGATGACTACAAGAAGCGTTTATGAAATTTCATTGCAAGTTCTCGGTTCGTCACGTTCCAATTGTACAACTGTATGCGCAAAGACAGTCACTTATAGTTCACTTTTGTTTGTAATCAATATGAAAATATCTTGTTTCTCGTTATTTCTCAAAGTTTCACTATTTAAGAGTTTTTCATTCATAATCAAAAGGCATTAACACACTTTGTTTTTTAAAAGCTCTCCCTGTAGTTTAAAAATTTGCATGATGTATTAATTTGTAAGAAAGCGAAAAAAATCCTGATGAACCTTCTTTCTCTGGATTGATGTAGTTACGACGCTTTTTGGTTCCCCATAAAATAATAAATCCTGATGAACAAAAGAGGAAAGGGAAGCAAAATTACATTCATTCATGCTTTAATGCTTCTTATTAAGTAAAATAAGGATCTGGAGTTGTTGTTCTCAATAAAATATGCATTATGCACCCTAGATTTTTTTGCCTCATACCATATGAAATTACGGTTGCTTAGTTTATCAATGATCTCTCATTGGTCATAAAAACATAATTTTTTCTAATCCCATTCAGATCATATCTTGAACATTATTCTGGTTAAAATTCACCTCATTAGCTTTGAATAAATTTTAATGCCTTAATAAAAACCATTATTCTGAAGGGGAAAAATCATTTTACTAACCGCATGTTTTTAAAACTAAGAATTGCTCCCTTTTTTTTTTCTTTTTGTAAGTCTATATTGGCAACATATGTCATTATAGGAAAACATAATAGAAAGTAAAAACTTTCATTTTCTTAACTCATATAAGATTTACAGACTATGCTTGTGTGGACGTATAATATTGAATATTGGCATTTGTCGTTTAGCCGATATAATTTTCATTTATTTAAGTGACATCCTTGCACTGCTAAAAAAAAATTCTCATTTTCACAATTCTTGTCATACTCGCGCGCGTAACTATGATTAGAATAGTTAATCGTATTTCATTACGAATTTTAAAAATTGGTATAAAATCAAACGTTGATACAATCGAAAAAACTTTCACTGTGTTCTGTTACGTGGTTTAGAGCATTTTAAAGCTAAATTTATAAAAAGTATAATTTAGTTTTTGATGGTTATAGTGTAATTTTTTTCCTCCTAAACTAAGCTGAAGAAATGTAAGTTTTACAATAATGAGAAACGTACCCTCAATTTCCTAATGCTAGTATTTATAACAAACCAAACAATTTGTAATACAAACAAAAAAAAACATTTTTACAAAAAATAAATCTTTCGAAATTTTTAATTTACTTCTTATGCATTGTGTTAGTGATGTTTACATTTCGGTTTCTAAAATCGATTCCACATGTTGCACTAAAAAGTTGCGTTTGAAGCATAAAAAATCTCAAGATTTGTTTTAGAAAATATTAGACATGGTTTCATTCTTTTAATTTTTTTTTAATATTGCAGACATATACTCTACAAATGCAAAGGAAGTAAATGACATTAATAGCGTGTTAAGGAGGAGGGAAGGTTAAAAAATTTCAACTGCTCAGGAACCATTTTTAATATATATCTTTGATTATGTTAGTTCAAAAAGCAGACCTGATTTTGCTGATTTTACAAGTTACAAAGCACACGATTCTTTATATTCCTGATTACATACAATAATTTCTGGTTTACAAACTTTCTTCTTCATAATCTCGTTTGTTTTATAAGATCGTGAGTACGTTCAGGTTAATTGAAACACTCAATTTCAAAACAAACCATTTAATTTCACAAAATGTGTCACTTCAATCCGGTTAGCATATCATCCCATGAGAGATTAATATGTTAAAAATCTGAACACCCTCATTAAGAAATTAGACATTTTATAAAATTAGAAATATGAATCACATGATCTCACCAAAGTTTTCTTTTCAGTCAAGGTATCATATCTTAATGAAAGATAACATTTCGGATGAGTTAGAAAATGAAAGAAGAACGTTTAATAAGCCTACGAAGGTTGTTAATTATTTTGAAACGAACAAAATCTGAGAGGTGGAAAATGCTGTTGTTAGATTTATCCATAACCAAACTCTTCCTCAGAGTTTCCTTTAAATAGACACAATAGAGCACAACATTGTTATTTTTACTGATATGGTGGCATTTGCGCAATGTTTAAGAAATAGGACTCACCTGCTAGCCTCAGGGCAGACATTCTTTGGAACTCGGGTTCTTCGAGCCATTTGTACATCCTCCTGAAGGTTTCTCTTCCGGACTTGAGCTTGCTCCAGGGCTTGGGGTTCCGCAGTAAGTCGGAAAGGGTGCCCTGGGACCGGCACAGGACCCTCTGTGCGAAGATCGCCTGCGGGATGCTGTAGCGTTTGAGCTCGGCGCTGATCCGCTGGGCCAGCTCCTTGGTGTTGATCTCTTCGACCTCCTCCGCCGCGGCGGCGGACGAGCCGACCTTCTGCCCTGAGGGCGGCCCATGGGGTGGTTGCCCCTGCTGGGGGTGCATGGAAAGCTTGTGGTGGCTGACCATTGACACCATGGAGCCATTCAGTCCGACCGCGTGGTTGTTGGTCACCGAGGCCTGGATGGGTGCGCTGGGCTGCGTCAGGGGGATGCCTCCGGGTGTGGTGGGGTTGGGCGTGGGCGCCGCCGCCCCCGAGGGCACCGGCGTCGGGGCGCTGAGGGCCGTGGCCGAGGGCTTCACGTCTCGCGCTTGCAGGTGCGAGGACTGATGCCCCATGCCATTGACGGCCGCCAGCCCGTTCAGCGTGGACATCATGGATGTGGGGCTGACTGTGGGACTCTGACTGACCAGTCCGCGGGTCAAGTCCCGGTGGGCGTACGACTCGTAGCCGTTCGGGGAGAGGTTCTTCTCTGGCGAGTGTAGGCCGTTCTGGGTCGCGTACGAGGGCGAGGGCACGATGCTCGTCTGTTGCTGCAGCCCGTTGCCCATCATGCTGGACATGGCCGTCGGGTGGTTCATGTTCATCCCAGCGATCCCACTCAGCTTGTCGTAGCCGTGGTAGCCATGGCCCGCCATGTGACTCAGGTTGTTCTGCATGAGGCTGAATCCGCCGTTGCCCCCGCCGACGTGCGGGTGGTGGCCGTAGTGGTGCGAGAATTTGTCCGACATGGTCGAGATGGGCGGCAGGGGCTGCAGTGGCGTCAGCGTGGCGTAGCTGTTGGCCTGAACGGCCGTCGCGAAGCCCGGAGGTGACATGCGTCCGTTCAAAGTCTGATACGTGGGCTCCGTCAGCGCCCGAAAATCGGACGCGTCCAGCATGTTCATGCAGTCCGTGGCGAGATTGAACCGCTCGCTGCGGTGCCAGTAAGGGGCGCCCGTGGTGCTGTTGTCTCGCGCTCTTTCTCTCGCTGTTCCCTTTCACGACCCCTTAATTCCCTTCTCTCTTCACCGGATTCTCTTTCTGCTCTGAGCGCTATTCCCGGTTTTCGTGAAACGCGCGAGCGCTCCCACTGCGTTTCGGATCGCTGGCCCTTCCCACCACGATACCTGATTAGTCCACTCCGAGGTTCCTTCGCGTGTCCCTGGCCTCGGACACACCCTCGCAGTCGGCACCGGCCATTGTTGACGATTCAATGAGCAGAAGGAGGAGTTCGGAAGCGCCTCCCAGGCACGCGCCTGCGTGAGGTACATTCCACGCTCCATGCGCGCAGAGGGCGCTGCAAGACGCGCCCAAGTTTTGGTTTCGATATGCGAACCATACTTTGGACGAATAGCAAATGGAGTTCGAGTGCGCTCAAGTACAAGTTCCGTTTTCAACAGAACCAGCCAAAAGATGTCGAAACCCTCCATTCTCATATTAAATGTTTCACCCACAAACGACAATAGCCTGGTTTCTTTTTAGTTGCATTTTTGTTGTAACTTTATTACTTTTTTTAACTGAAAAAAAATATTTATTTTGGTATTTATTTATTTACTTGTCATTTTTTAATTAAAAGTTTGAAAACTGAATGAATGAAACACTAACTATAATTCTTTTAGGATTTAAATTTTTTTGTTCTTCTTGGAAAATTACTCCAATATTTTTAATTAGAAAAAAAAGTCAAAACAAAACTAATTTTTTATTTTATGATTATTTTATCTTTTTTTGATTAAAATAGCTAATTGTGTGTTTGCTTTTTTTTTTTTTTGCATAAACTAATGATATTTATGCATAAAAATTTTATACAAGAACGTGATTCGCTATTATACTCACCGAAATTAGTATACGTCATGTTGATAAATAAATTAAATGATTTTTAGAAAAATAAATCATTTCACTCACATTTTTTAAAAATATTTTTAGTTATGCATTATTTTTTTTCATTTTTATTTGATTATTATTATATTATTTTTTATTTTTGTTTGGCAGGTACAAAGCTTAATTTTTAAAAAATTCTACCTTTTCTAAGGTTTATTCAATAAATTTAACAACATCATCTTTTAAACGAGGTAATTATTATTCAGTCCCTCTTCTTTTTTCACGATTACGTTCATGGTCTGGTACATGGGTAAGATATAGAACTAGAAATAAAAATGTGTTCTTATTAAATCAAGCTAAAAATTTGGTGATCTTTTTACTTTAAATACTGTGCAGGGCAAATCTCAGTAAACTGCACTGCTTTGTATAAAATATAATACGAAGTCTTTAAGTAAATAATAAAGCAAAAATTTAGACTATTCTGTTTTTTTCCTTTTTTTTTTTTTTTTTTTTAAATTCTTATGCTTCTGTATTTCTCGTGTACATAATTTAAAATCATCCTTTTAATTGTCACTAAGAAATCTCATGATTAATTAAATTTACATTTATTTAACAACATTCTTTCCTTCGAAAAAACTCGAATCATTTTTCATGTGAATTTCAAAGCTTCAACGTTGCATTTCCTATTGAAAATTGTTTTAAAAATTCAAATTGAATACCGACGTGGTGGGGCAAAAATTTACATTGAAAGTTACACCTACGTGTATTTCGCTATCAAAAGTACTCTTTCAGTGCATGAAAACGTAATGAAAGAAACGGGTTAACACTAACAAAAATGTATTTTGATATTTTTGGCTCACAGCTCTATTTCATTGCACTAAAGAATTCCTTATAATTCTGAAAAAAGTACATGAAATTTTCTTTGCCAATTGTATTTGACCTCTTTTCATGTGTTCAATTGTAAAAGCCGCGTAAATTCATAATAATCATTTATGAAAGTCAAATCAACTAACTGTTAACAGTTTATATATGCTATAGATAGGGGAGCACGTGGCAAGATGACGACAGTTTTTTAATCTTTCAAGAGCATAAAAAATTGTAAATGTTCTTGAAGTTTAATGTAGAAAACTATGTGGTTGAATAAATTAAAAATTTAAACACAAATCGATTCATTTTCGGAAAATAAACCTATTCGTCATCTTGTTGCCCCCAATACAGGGCAAGATGCCGATTTCGTTTAGATAATATGAAACAACTCTATTTGTAATGATAGAGCATGTATTATGCACAATTACAACATAGTATAAGTAATACATGATATAAAAACATAACATCTGTGCATGTGGACAAACCAATACCAGTTCTTTGTTGTTTGTATTAGTAACAACCGAAACATAGTTTATCTTCTTCACAACTTGTCCCTTTTCAACACTTTAGTTGCTTTTTTTTTTTTTTTCACTTTTTCTCTATTTTTCCTCCTTGACATTTTGATTTTCTATTAATGTCATTTTGACAGGTGAGCTTATGATTATAGAGAAAGTAAGCATATTACTTGCTCGCTTTCGAGTTGATTTATTGGTTTTCGGTTGAGGTTGAATTCGATAAATTGATAGGGAATGAGGTTGAGTTGATGGACCGGGCTGAAGATCAGTCTGTTGCTGTATTTTATCGATTGTGACAGCAGGGGACCCAAAAACTTCGCAGTAGTAGAAGGATTTGCCTGAGATTCTGACTGAACTTACACGTTAAGTTTTGAATTTTTATTCTCTGAAAGTTGAAATTGATGTTCCGCTGGTTCAGTTTCTTTTTCAGTAACTTTTGCTGGAGCAAAACCTGAAGTCCCCATGACATGAAGTCCCCATAGGAACATAAAGTGTATCAGAATGACGCTAAATTACTAAAGCTTTGCAGAGATGACTTTCGTTCCAAAACTTAGTATTGGTTAAGGGGTTCCTTGAAACTCTGCAACATGTATGCAAGACTTGAAAATGTGTGCCTTACTAATGCTGTCCTCATCATTTTTTAAGCTATTCACTATCCTGAAATTATTTTAAAGGTTGTGTATGATTTTTCTTATTTGCTTATTCATATTCATGTGTAGTTGTAAATAATTTTAATGCAGAACAGTAAAGTACAGTAATATTTTTAAAGCACGATATTGAATTAGATATATTTTTCCATTTAAATGTAGGTATCCGAGACTGGTATTGTTCACTTTAGGGTTGACAACTGTTGAAATAGCCATTTTGATTGAAACACAAGTTATTTGCGCCAAAAATTTTTGTTCGGTTACCTGGTTGAAAAGGAGAAAAAATGTTCCTTCCATGGAAAAAAAAATTCAGCACTCATAAGTTTTAATTAATATTACCAGCCAGGATAGGTGATTTGGCGCTAATTTTACAGGGATAAAAATAATTGCAATTGTCTACAATATAATAAGTTAGGTTAAATCTGAACATCATTAATGTAAAAGCTTGCAAAAATTTTTGAAATGTATGTTCCAATTTTGAAATGTAACAAAAAATTACTGACGAAAAAAGATGAACATGCTAAAATTCTTTAACATGAATTAATTTACAGAGAAGAAAGCTTATTCTCCTCTCAGACTTTAGCAAATATTAACACTTAGAATCTAATATTAAATATTTTTAGTTTTCCAAAACAAAAATAGATAGATAGAGAATACTTACTATCGATATACTGTTCATCAAATTCCATCTTCATAGCTTAGCTGTTCTGTTCAAGTAGACCCCTCCCTGCCTCTCTCTCTCTTTCTCTCTTTTCTTTATCTCTTTTACACTATTAGAAATTTCATCGTGAAATTACGGTTAAATAACCTGCAGCAGTCTTTCCATCTAATTCACCATTAAATTTACGGTTTGGAACATTTTTCTATCTTTACGGGACCTAAACCATTTCCAATCAGCTTGGTGAAAAAGCCATAACTACAAAAGTTTACAATTTTTTCACCATTTAAAAATGGTTTCAAAACTGAATTTTTATGGTTTTTGAATTATTTCGAGGTGTAGAATCTTCGAAGCGTAGAAACCGTAAACAAAGCGTCCGGGAATCGAACCCCGAGTGTATGGTGTACCAACCTTGCCCTCTAACTATTCGGTCATCTACACCACTGAAAGCGGCCGTTTATTTATCAATAAATCTTCTTTTCCAACAGGCAAACTGCCTTAAAATTGTGATTTCAGTTATTGACTGGATCCAATGTTATTTTTGGTCTAAATTTACTGTATATTGACGAAAACCATTTTATTTGCTGCAAAAATTAAAATACAAACAAGCTTAATCAGCACAAATTATGGGCTCGCTTATTCGCAAACAGTTCGGAATGCGATGTTTCCAGTTTTTCATGTACGTGTGTATGTGTTTCTATTTAGTAACCACTGCTTAAGCCAATTTTTCTTTCTTCTTGTTTTATATACACATGCAGATTTGAACTGATAAATCTTTATTCATATTTTATATTATATTCATATTGTAGCAACAACGTACTACCGGTAAGGTTTCGCAACCAAGATGGACGCCCTATTCTTATTGAGCTCTTGAAAATTACGGTTAGTTAAACGTTCTTTAGGATAAACAGAGAATAAACTTTTTTCACAATTCTTTTTTTTTTTTTTTCCCCAAAAACAGCGGTTTGAGTACCATCTTTTTAACGGTTATTCAACTGTTGATTTAAATATGGTAACAGTCAAATAAATGGTTATTTTACTATTTTCTTACTGAAATTTTTAACAGTGTACCATAACGCCGGTTTCATCTCGAGGTATAAGAATTGAATTTTGTCTAGCGTTTTTTTCCCGCCAAAATGAATAACATTTTACGTAAATGATAAAATGCTGCGTAGAAATCCAAAGGAACAATTTTCTTGCTAACAAAGTTTATCCGAATTGGGTTGTTCTCTTAGAATTCATCACACACTTCTTCCAGCCTTAAAAACAAATTATACTTTTTTAAATTTTAACTAAGCAATTTCATTTTATTTTCTGCAATTTAATTTTTCAATAAACTTTTTTCAAGATTTTTACTTCCTTTTATAACTTTATTTCATTTCAGCTGTTTTATTTACTTTTCTGTTTCATTTTTTATTTATATTTTAATTTATTTATTCCTTTATTTGTTTTAGTTTTTTCAGAAAAAAATGCCGCTGAGAATAGTATTGTTTAACGCGGCAATAATTCAATGATATATATGTGTTATCGATTCGTTATCCACTCGGTGAAACTGTTTTTACCGTAAGGTGTGTAGATTGGCAAATAAGCTAAAGTAAGGGAATGAGAATGCAAAGTGAAGCATAGTGAAAAAAAAATCCTTTTTTCAAGATTAAAAAATTGAAAGTTTATTTTGAAAATGCTAGAGTACATAAAAAAAAAACTATCTATTTTATAAAAGAAATTTTATAATTGAAACAATTTTTGCCATTTTAGGAGTTAAATTTGTATATTAAAATCAAAGTGGAAAATTGTCACTGTGCCCGTGTATGGGGCTATTTTAGGTGAATTTTTACACATTAAATGGAATTCAAACTATTTTTACCGGAAAATAAGTTCTGTATAAGCCACCTGTTCTTTCCTTAGAAATGAAGCTCTTTTAGAAAAAGCTACCGACCATTTTGTGCATTTATATTTGTATAAATGGTCAAACACAAAGAGCGGTCAAGCACCATTTTTCATGTTAAAACTGCTAAAAGTCGCCTCTTCACAAAACGATATTTTTCCGCGAAAGTTTTTCCTATTTGCCATAGAACTACTGCAAAGTCTCCTTTATGCGAATTTAGCGGCATTAAGCCTTATGTTGTAACAAAGCAAGCTTTACAGCAAACTGTTCGAAAGAATTTTCGCAATACCATCGAAAGTAATTGTTCCAGTTTATTTAAAACTGCAATAATCTTTTTGAAGTAATGCTCAGGTTAATGAGAAACGGTAAAACACAAAGTTTTTTCAGCCTTTTACACGGATTTGTTTCTAAAAACGATCTCATTTAAAACACAGCTACCTACGCTAAAAATTTCCTGTTCAACCTTTCGCCAAAAAAATGAAAAAAGGTGAAATTTAGCTGCAACCAACATTTAGTACTAAAGTTGAACCATTATAAGGATATCTACTTTCACATTCATAGTGAAACTACCACATTATAATGGTTCAACTTAGTACCAAATGTTGGTTTTGTAGCTAAATTTCACCATTTTTTTGAAGAAAAGTTGAACTGGAATTTTTACAGTGCAGTTTTCATCGTGCATGATACTACTTCCTGTTACTATACCATTACGCAGAGTTTGAAACAAACAATTCGTTTTTGTTTCGCTTTGATTATTTAGTTATTTTGTTTTTATTCAGTTGTTTTATTTTATTTGCATATGTATTTATTTTTTCAAATAAATTTATTGGTTTGAAAGACATGAAGAAAAAAAAAAGGACAAAATTAATAAGAAACTTAATTTTCAGTTGTTATGTGATACGAGGCACTATTAAGTTTTTCACTGCTAAGGTAGTCGTATTGTAAAGAAGCCATATATACAGAGTTTAATTCATCGACTTTTAATCGCAAAAATGTGCTGATGCAAATGTAGAAAAAAATTAAGCGTTAGGTGGTAAAAAAGGTAAAAAATTAATGAATTTATTAAAACACTTTAGAAAAGGTAAATTAAATTAATTTTTTTGCTTGGATTGAAAAACAAATCTATATTTCTGAAATTAAGTCATTCCTCATATAACATATATATATAAACAGCTTTTCAATTAGTAATAAGTGCGGATGCGGAAAAAGAACTTGAAATAAACTATGCTATAAAAGATATGTTTACTAATTTTGTATTTACTGTGCTTGATTTTTCCCCCCTTTTTTTTAATTGCAAAATCATACATTTACGCCAATGACTTAAAATGTTACATTGTCGCTTCTTTAAAAAGCAAGCAAGTTTTTCACTGCCAAGGTTATCGTATTGTAAAGAAAACATATGTACAGAATTTATATTCGGTTGCAAACTGCAAAATGCGATAACGGTTGTAGTGAAAAATTATATACCAAATGCTAAGGAATGTTTTTTGTAGAGATGTTTATTAAAAATCCTTAAAATGTAATGACATTTTTTGAGCCACACGCTATTTAATAAGAATATTGGCAAAATTTGAAAATCGACTAACAACCGTTGTGTACTAATGGGCAGACTTACACTAAAAATTTTTGGCTTAAATCTTTCCCCAATGTTGAACTGTTGAACCATGATTACGGATTTTTTTTCTAACAAGTTTTTCGGTTCAACTTTGAACTACGATTAAAGATTTTGTTTAATCAGTATTATGATTCAACTTTGAACCATAATCATAGATTTTTCTTCTAACTGCTATATTGGTTCAACTCTGAACCATAATGAAGGATTTTCTAAAAACCGCTATCAAAGTTCGGTGTTGAACTATGAAAGCGAACTTTTTAGCCGCACCAATTTATATTGCAATAGTGACTTTTAACTTAAAAATTCTTTCAAACTTTTATGCTCAAGCCTAAAACAGAAAACAAGCTTATTACCAATTTTAATTTACAAAGCGATTTTGAACTATTTTTTATCTGCAAATTGAACCAATTTTTAGTTTTTCATTATGAGAACAGATTCAAGCGCTCCAAATAATTTATCCAGTGTTCCATATTTAGATATAGATATATATTTTTTTGCAAAGTACATTTTTTTGCAGGCTTTTGCAATTATTCTTTATGTACACCATTATATATGTATATATATTTTTATTTATTTATTTATTTATTTATTTATGTATTTATATATACCAACACCTCACTGTACTTTATCAAAGACACAGTATTTTTTAAATAACTATATTACTTAGGTATATTCTCTAAGAGTGCAATATATGCCAATGTTGAATTTTTTAATACAGTTTTTTCAACATAAGAAAGGCTTTTGCGATATATGTGCACTTTTTTATGTTCGTCAACAGATAGCTTTAACAAAAATGCCTATTGACTTTTAATTTATAAGTGTAATTGACAGCGAATATTTTAAATTTCTGAGTCACGTTTTTCAAAAATGTATTGCAACACTCTTGAGCGTCAAAAATATTTAAAAATTTGTAGTTTATTTAATTAAATCCAAAGATGACTATAAACGTATGCCTAGAAGAAAAATTGAAAAACCTTGACGTGCAGAAATAATAATAATAACAATAATTAAAAATTATTGGGGGGGTTCTGGCACAGATGATGTTACTCCAAGGCTAAAATGTGTAGTAGATCTTGGCACTTTCGACCAGGACCGCCCAGCTGAGTAAGGAACTTCAGCTGCAAATATATAAAAGAACTGTCAGAACTGCGTATATGATTTGCATGCTGTCTATCCTATGTTCCGTTGACATTAACCGTGTAGTGCAATGCACCATCTTTGTTGGTAAACTCCTTAAACGTCTATTTTGCATTTGGATATCTGAAATCTCAGCAGCTCTTTCCCCAATTTCTAAACCTCTATTATTGAAACAGATATTTGTTAGAATGATTATGACCAATGTTTGGAAGGAAGGTTTGAAATGCAAAATGGACAGCGGTGTTTAATTATTTTAAAAACACAGCAGTACACTGTAAAAAAATCCCGTAAAATTTACGGTTTTAAACCGGTAGCTGGGTTGGTTGAGGAAAAACGTAAAAGTTACGAAGTAAATCCGTAGTCGCAACAGTTTTTTACCGTACAGAAATAAATTTTTGGTAAAAAAAACAGTTGCGACTACGGATTTACTTCGTAACTGTTACGGTTTTCCACAACAAAACCAGCTGTTGGTTTAGATTTTACAGGATTTTTTTAGTGTAGTCAAGAGCGGATCCAGGAATAATTTATTGAGGAAGAGTAAAAAGTAGTTCTCCCTCGTCAAAATTTTTATAATAAAGTTCTTTTAAGGATTTTAATGTTTTGGGTGCTCAATCAGTTAATGTAGTTTAAAGTGCAGAAAATAAGTAAAAATTATTTAATGGGATAATTACAATTTCTTTTATTATTTTTGAATGGGGCACATGCTCCTTGTGCAAGTCCTCAAATCCGCCACTGGCAGTAGTTAATTTAAAAAATTAGTGTAAAGAGGTGAAGATAAAAAGGTAACATTTTGGGGAAAGTGTTTTGGTAGTAAAGAGGAAAAATAAATGATTTAGACTAAAAATTCTGAGAAAACATGCAATTTTCAGTACATAAACAAGGCAGTTGTATAACTGTAAGTGTAGATCAAGCAAAGCAAAATGGAAAATA
Organism: Octonoba sinensis; assembly: GCA_038502835.1. Classification (NCBI taxonomy): domain Eukaryota; kingdom Metazoa; phylum Arthropoda; class Arachnida; order Araneae; family Uloboridae; genus Octonoba; species Octonoba sinensis. The sequence continues at coordinate 103,828,452 of CM076600.1, read as the reverse complement.
TATAGAGGAAAGTAATAAATCATGTATGAAGCAAGCACATATTAAAGCAAACAAGTACAGGTTGACAATTTTGATAAAAATTAATTTAACGTTAATGGCGACAAAACCCCTATTTCGAAAATCACGCAAAATCGACCTAATTTATTAAAGAATACCTATAGTAGATTGCAATTTTGAATACAAAACCGACTTTACCTGCTCTTGGTGGAATAGCTAGTTGGAATTATTGGGAAGTAGGAATAATTACAAATCAAAGCTATAGATATGATTTATTTTCGGAGGCGGGCGGGGGGGGGGGGGTCAGATTCAATTAATTTTTTCTTCTCAGAAGTGTCAAAAAAATTCAAGGCAGGAGAAATTCTATCCTGCTCCCCCCTCCTGCCCACCGCCTTATTATCAAGCATAGCTAACTGAATTTATACAAATGAGTTTTTTCTTATGATACCATATTTTTATTTTCTAATTTTCAAATTGTCATGTATATCATGTAAAAATTCAGAAAATTCCATCCCTCATCCCTCAGCTACCGGGTTTGGAATCAAACAGAAGAACTAACTGAATTTTATAGAAATGAGTTTTTTCTTATCAGAAGTTCTTAATTTTCAAATTGTCATTTACAGCATGCAAAGCTTCAGAAAACTTCGGGAACGAAGGTGGGTTTAAACCTTCTGTCAGCTTCCCCCCCCCCTCTCCCCCGTTGGCTACGGTCTTGATAAAACCTATGGGTGGAAATTTTGCAAAATTGGCAGTTGTGGTCGAACTATGAAGCACAGCAACAGGCAGTTAAAACTAAAATAACTAGATGAAACTGGAAAGGTAACAGCTCAGAAAAGTAGTTTTGTAGTAAAAATGAAAAATATGAATGACTTAGAGTAAAAATCCCGAGAAAAAATGCAATTTTTATAATGATGAATATTATGAAGAATAAATGATTCAAATCACCGGTTGACAAGATGGCGGCTCTCTTTTTTTCCGGCTATGTGCTGGGTTGGTCTTCTTGGCTCAAGGTTGAACCAAAATTTTGCAAAGAGCGTAACTTTTCAGATTTCGAATTTCTGCTTGAATCATGATTTTGGTTAAACCATCATCAATCCTTCAGATTTCACCATATTTATTGTGCAAAATTGAACTGTTATATTTTTTTACAGTGTAACCACCAGAACCCGACCGCGAGCTATTTGTATATCACGATCGACAGTTTGGCTACCACTGATATAATGTGTGTATAACATGCATGTATATCCTAAAATTTACTTTTAAAAATTACTTTAAACCACGAGTATTGTCATAAATAATTACACAATCCAGACTTTGGTAATCGAAACATTTTGTTACTGCATTCTAAATCGCATACATTTATCGATTAACAAGTTCAGACTTATTGAAAAAAATAATTTCCTCTCCAAGTATTATTAAAAATTTCTACCAAATTATTCAGGCAATGCACAAACAGAGTTCAAAGTTATTAAGCCACCAAAGAGGTCACACGGTTCCGGATAAATCACTTATCCCAAACATAATCAAGCACAATGAATCGAACTTTCGAAAAAGAAGAAGTCTCTATTCTAATTTAAGAGTATGTTCAAAAATCCCAAATTCGATTTCTAAATCGTCTGCGTGGGAACACTTTTTCAAGACTGTTTTCTCGAGAAGTGATAGATACACAGGGAATTAGCCATTCATTACGGGGCAAATGAGCGGGGGCTGGGGGGATAGCGCTATCTGCAACCTCAAATTCTCCTGCATCGATCTTGAAAAGCCGCGATTGGGTATTTTAAAAATCTCCGCAAACCCGTAGATCGGAAAAGCGGCCGCATCATTAAAAGTCTTGCGCCGTTTCATTAGACCGTTTTATCGTACGAGGAAAGAGTCCCTCTACCGGGTGGGGGGAAATTCATTAATAAAATGCCTTTAAAACATTGACTCGAGAAAAGTTAAAACTTCCCTTTTTCCTTCCAATTAATCTCGCTCCTGTTTCCATTTTCGCGAAGTGACAAAAGCATTCCCCCCTCCCAGACGATAAGGAAAAAGAGGATACAATTCCGCAGATATTATTAAACTTTTATTACATAACTGCGCTCCGGCAATTAACTCATTACGTCCGTCCGGCTGTCCGTTTTCCCGTATAATTAGTCCCGGAAAAGGAATAGAGCGGTCCCCCGGACAATCCCGTACCTGGATCCGGCTCTCTCCTTAATTATGCGGGCCGCAGTTTGTCAAGTCGTTCTGCCAATAACAGGGAGCAGCGATGCGTGCTTTTTGCTAATTGACGATTGTCTGGGGGCTCGCCACAAAAAGCCGCTTCTGATGTGCATTCGCGGCCGTAATTAACTGGGCTCTCTTTCGCATTCCGTTTCTTCATCCCGTCCTCCAACCGTCATTAATGAGAACCTTTTTCTGAGATCACGGGCTCCATCCTCTCGCCATTTTGCAACACCGATCCCACGCCCCCGCAAAAGGAGAAGATTTTGCCCACCGGTGGAACCAATTTAGATTTGTTTCGAAATAAACGCAGCTATTAATGGGAACGTGTGGTACAACACAGTGAGACTTACATTAGGGGCATAAAAGTATTCTTATCAAAAATGATAAAAGTTTTGAGCTAAAAATTAAAATACTTTCGAGTTTTTAATTTAACTTCAGGGCAACACTTTACATGCAACTTGTTGCAGAAATGTTTTAATTGATGGCAACCCATGAATATGTCAACACTTTCTAATAAAATGACTTTAAAACGACCTTGCATGTAAGTTACGGCACTGCATGCGGAATTTCATTTACGACTCAAAAAACTCTGAGAAGGCCCTTAGGTGGTCAGATTATTCGTATTTATTTGAAATTCGTTCTGAATAGCTTGGCATCCAATTCATGATTGCAAGAGATTTAGGCATTGATTTGTTTTTTGCTGTGCTGTAATTGGCGTTTCTCGGGTTAGTATTATTGATGGACGCAATAATGAAAATTATTTAGTTACATATTTACATATGTTTTTGTTAACTTCGTTACTAACAAGACATACTACTTTATATTTAAAAAAAACTTCCGGGATGTATTCTTTTCGAAATTGGTTTTCTTTTAAAAGGCAAAGAATAATAAAATCATTAGAACTATTTAAATGAATACATAAAATACCTTTAAGAGCTACTTAAAGGCTTCAAAATTACAGTTTAATAGAAATTAACTGTGTGAAATTCTCAGTAATAAACCTTTTAAGAATATTCTTATGAAAGATAGAATTCGAAAATATTGTCCTAAAAATGCTCGATTTCTATACAGACCATTGCAGATATTTTATTCATTCTTATTTATTATTGCTAATTTTATTTATTTATTCTTTATTTACATCTTAATTTAAAGCATTTTCTCAGCTAAAAAAAGAACACATTTCAAGGAAAATTCTCTAAAAGATATTTCACGGTATGCAAGATATAGTGTAGTCCATAACATGCCCAGTATATCTTTGCGATCTCTATTAATTTTAAACAAATCTATTTAAAAAATGGTTTTTGGATATAGTTACATGTAGATGTCTTAAAACCAAAAATTTTTACATTTGTTTAAATTTTATAGAAAAAACAACAATAGACGAAGCATGTTATGAGCTTTGCACTATGTCCCCCTAAGTGAAAATTACCATTGAAAGATATGTGACGCCAAATTTTATATCCTTATTTTCATGATAATAAAGAAATATTATTCCCTAATAATTATTTAATTTATACCATTTTAAATTTACTTTTTTAAAAAATGTTCTCGACTTTTCTCTAAATTTCAGCTTTAGGAGAATATTCTCGGCTCACATCTTTAATGGAAACTACCGAATTTCGTTTATGCTTCATTGCTTTAACTTATTACGTTATACTGCTTCTAAAATGATGTAAGAAAAAACTGTGGTGTCTTTTTACAGGCCATCCTTGAATTATGACCTATTTATTTGTTTGTGTCGTAATCAGAGTCAATAAGATCATAGATGAGAGGAACTCGCAGTAAACAAGTTATTTATCCGAAGTAATATTAGTTAAAGCTAATAAATATCTCTTATTTCTTCTATTTATCTAAAAATCTATGAGTTTAAAACACAAGTGCAGTCTAGCACGCTAAAATCAGCAAAGCATTCCAAAGTATAGGCACACGGTCGTTGCATTGAGCATTAAGATGAATTAATTGTGGTACGTGATTATCGAGTTATCTCTTATCGAGTTATCTGATAGAGTGTTCCTGCTTTTCTCCTATGCAATGCTCAAATTAGACGCAAGTTATTGCGCTTGAGTCTGCCAGGAAACTACCATTCCACTAAGGAGCACAGTACTAAACGTCACAAAATAAACTAGATTCGTCACACTACACGCCTTTGAAGTCATTGCAAATGAATATTGAAAATTTAGATAGAAAAAAATTTAAATATAAATAATCATTATATCCAAAGTAAATGACTATTTCTTTCCTTCTGTGAAAAAAAAAAGAAAAGAAAAAGGAAGTTTTTCATTTACTAAACCAAACAGCAAAATCAATCAGTCAATTATATCTTACCTTCGTCATAATTAAGTCTATGGGGAAATTTATTTCTAGTTTTATTCAAAAACTTTTCTCCATCGTTTGAAGCAAACAGAAAAGTGCATTCAGAATCTAAGAAAGTTTCTAGATGTTTTGGTGTTGAAAAATTATTTTTATTTTTATTGGGTTTTTTGGATAAAAAGGGTTAATTTTTTCCCATGGTGCTCAATTTCTTAAAAAAAATTGGCACTCTTCAGAAAATATGCTTAAAATTACCCCCCCCCCCCCCCCGAAAAATAAACTGTTTTGTTCTACGTCAAAAGTTCTTTCTAAAAAATTCATTTGGAGCAATTTCACCAGTTATCAAAGTTTATATAGGATCCAGATTGCCTCCTAGAACCAAATGTTAAAATTTTATTTAAACTTATCAAAATCAATAAGAAAAAAATAATTTTCAGATTGAAAAATTCAGCATGAGAATAGAGTGTTTGGATTTTTCGAACAAAAATCATTTAGTTCGAATCGTCGAGTCTGTGAGACGCGCTTGGGGAGGGGGGAAGACAGATAGAAAAACGGACAAGCATTTCCCCCGTCTGATAACTTTTCTTTAAATTAATTTTATGTTTTTAGAGCTATTTTCACGAGCATTTCTTAATGCTTTTGTTTTTTTTTAAATATATATTTTTTTTTTAACTAAAAAATAATTAAATAAGCACTCATAGCTTTTTCTCTACTTATAGCTTTGCCTTATTTGCCTATTTCATGTTTCATTGACTATATTTTTTTCCTGTTGCTGATCTGGTATCCTATATTCATTCGAACATTAATGTTTGCGGTTAATATCACCATCCTACAATTTAGTTCACGAAACCTCGATCAACCTTAAATCCTTACATTATCTATCAATTTTAAAACAACAAAGTGGCATGCATAGAAGAAATTATACTTTAAAAATAAATATCTTTAGCTTCGTACAACATGAGCGAAAAATTTAATGATGAAGTAAAAATTATATTTGGGGTAAATATCATTTATTAAGTCACTGGGCTATAAACCATTAACGCACAATGTCTAACTTGTTTAAAGATGAGCGTTTTTTTTCTTTTCTTAAAAATGGTCTTTACTAATATTGGAATCACGACATTAATGCATCATACTTCAAAAAATGAATTAATTACGAAATGTAGAAAACGCGAATAATTACAGGTGTATTGATGGTTCTAAATGCCTCTTTTGTAAGAAGGGAAGTACTTATTGATAGCAGACTTCAGCCGTGGACGTAATGGAATGCAGAAAAATGTAATGAACTAAGCGCCATTTTGTGGTCCAAAATAACCGAGCGTAATGTTCTGTTGTGGGATTAATGATGCCACAAAAGAGTTATTGAAAAAGTGATCGATTTTCTGGACGTAAAATCGTTTTATGGAAAACATCAATATTATGCTCGCAGAAAGACTCACCTCAATTGTGTACTTACCTACCTGTCCGTAGGAGTTCCAGTTTCCGTTTAAAAACACAAGTAAATGATTTGATAAAATTGCTCCAGAGAATTTGGTTTTGGTGGAAACAGAAATCGTGTTTGAGTTGATGCATACGATGTTTGAAATGCAAGTTTCTGAAGTCTGATGAGATTGTAGCCTTGTTCAGTTATTGAGGAAGAAAAATATCATGCAAAAATGAATAGGAGAGGTAGGTCATAATTTAATTTTCGGGTATCTACTATTATTGCTTATACATTCAAAGCGACTTAATCAATAATAATAACAATTCGAAATAGTTTTAAAAATAATAAGACTGTCAACCAGGACTTTGCCATATCCGGGGGAATTCGCCCACTTTTCAAATGCTAGATTGTATCATTTCTGAAGCTTCACAATTTCACCTTAAAAGGTTGTTAGTTGTATTGAATAAAAACGTTTATTTCTCACGTTTGTTATCAGGTTAATTTTGTCAAGAACGATACAAACTAGAATTTGAAAAAGTAGGCAAATTCACGCCGGATTTTGTAAAGTCCCCCGGTCGACGGCCGCTCAAAATCCGCTTGGTAAAACGTAAAATTTGTGTTAAGAAAAGTTTTCGAATCAATTTCATAATTTATTTGATTTCAGTTCAGGTAAAAGTACAAAGAAACCTTCATTTTCTTCTATCTTTGAAACATAAAATCTTGTTTGAAAAAACTTCACATTTGCAAAAAAAAAAACTGCTAAATTTCGTTGCACTTTCAGCTAGTATTTTCTTTACTCTTAATCTTGGCATTCGCTCAGAGCAAGTTTTTATGTTAACTCTTAAATAGGTTTTTTTAAATACTTTTTATACAGTTGAGATAAAAATAGGTTAGGCGGATTTTTCAGATGAAAAATTTGAGCATTTAGGGTTTCATACGGTAGTATCTACTTTTGCGTTTTATGTGCCCTGTTTTTTTTTTTCCAAGCAGTGAAAAACAGCGCCTGTAACAAAATAATAACCGATACTAAAGCCGGATAATACGCGTAAAATCTTTGCATTCAAAAATTGTTGAGGATGTAGAATTTCATAAACTTCAGTAGGTGCAAGGGTACAACAATTGCAATATGAATAAATTTACAATCAAAATGCCAAATTTTCAAATTCATGACTTCCTTTTATGTATTTAAATAAACGTCAGTTGTAAATTTTTAATATCAAGCATTGTAGTGGCCTTTTTAATGACAGAAGAATAATAAAAGTATAAATTGCAAATTTAACAGAAAATCTCAAGTTTCTAATGAAAAACAATAATTGCGCATTTCGAAGAACACTTAGAGTATAAAATAAAAAAGAAATTACTCATAAGAAAATCACGATTAAAAACTTTTAAAAAAAGAACCATTTGAATGGTTTTAAAAATGGAATTTTGGTCTGTAAAGCATATGTGTTCTTCACTTCGCTTCTGTCAATTAAATGAAACACTTTTGTATTCATAAATACAAAACCCATGAGTTTAAAAAAAATACCTGACCTTCACACCGCATTTTTAATACGTTCTAACGATTGCACAATTTGAATTTTCTACCAAAGTTTTATATAATCTTCATTTTTTGCACCAAATTTTTAAAGTAATCCGTATATAAGGCAATTTTGAATAAATTAAAGGTATTTTTCAACTTTGGTTTTAAATAGCTACTTTCTTTATTCGAGCGTCGTTAAAACACTGTACTTGAGCTTCAAATTTTGTTTGAAAAGATTTATTTCTCAAAAATTTTGAATTTTGTACGACTAAATGCGTGCTATTTATTTAGGGTATCGTTCAAAATGAATATTAACGTATAAAGTAACTTCCTTGCGCTTGAAGAAAAACATTGAGATTTATAATAATTTCAACATCTTTTAAATGTTTGCGAAATTAAAATGTGCACTAATGAACGAAAAATGATTGTGAAATCTTTATTTCAATTATTATTCAAATGAATTCATGTACAGACGAATTCAGGTGATGTTTAAAAACATTTGAACTTTGAATCTTATCACTACTAATGTTTGCAAAAAGTCAAATTTGCATCAATAATACTATTGAACCAAATCGCCTTTAATTCAGATATCATCCATTCACAACTAAGCAAAGTCGGCTGCCCCGACAAAAAAGAAAAAAAAACACTTGAACTCCAGATTTTATTTTAACTTCTATTTTCCCAAAAATTTGAAATTTGTACCCTTAATTTTATGCATCGCTTAAATAAATACATCCAAAAAAATTGTAATAAAACATTTTTATACTGAACCAATTCCAGTGAACTGGAAAAATCATTTAGCTTTATATATTGTATTTTAAAACCATCATTTTCCTAAAATTTTAAGGAAACTCGGCCATGAAAATTTCCCCTTTCGATGCAAATACTTTTTCCCACCACCTTTCATTTGAAACTCGAATAGAAGAGGTAGGGAAAAATTCAGTGGAGGAAAAAAACAAAAATCACTACCACTTGAGGGTGTTGGACGGACGGATAATGGGCAAAATATGTCGCAGTCTGTGCGCCGGAGCAAGGCCGGAAATCTGCATAAGAACTTTCGAGAGCGAAAAAAATCGTGCAGGAATGGGAGGCATCACTTCTTTCTCCCGTCATGGAATAAGAAGCGTGATAAAGTATTCCATTCTACCATTAGGAAATTCGAACGTTTCTACCTTTGAAATCGCTCTATTTTCGATTTGTGGAAAGTCTGTCTAATGTAAAAGGATGTGCTATACGATCCTCGAATATTCTCCAAGACAGCCTTGCAACCTTTCTTTAATCTTTTCGAATAGAAACATTTTGTTAGAATATGCAATGCAAAGGAAATTAGAAAAGCTTTTTCATCTATCTGAATTCAGATGGTTCTGGATGAATTTATGTTGACTCTATATCAAAATAACTATGGCTCAAGAAACCTCAGGTTCATTTATGCCATCATAAAAACAATAATAATTTATTTTTTTAAAATGTTCTAAGCTGCAATTTTTAAATACGTGGATAAATTTAATGTGCTATGATTTCATGTTGGAGATTTAGCTCTTAAAAACTTCAAAAGCAAAATTTTTTCCTTTACTTTTTTTGGTATTTTAGCAATTTAGCAACTTTTACATAAGTAACGTTAAACATTGACTAGCATTATCTATTTTTTTGTTTTGTCGAAATCATTTAAATAATTGCAGTAAATAATACTGTCAGATACTTTTTTTTCGAATAATAATTTTTCAAACACATTTTTAAAAGTTAATGATGACCATAAATATTCCTTAGGTATATGTACATCCATCCATAGTACAAATGTGTGTGTGTGTGTTTTTTTTTTTTTTTTTTTTCACGTTTGAAAATGTTTTTGACTCATCTAAAGTAATAATGATGCAATCCGGATTTTTTTCTCATACTTAAAGTTTATCAGTCATAACTGAATCACACGTTTGGTCTCTCCTATTTAATAGATATAGATCTATTGAAATTCCTACGCAGTGATCGTGTTCTTTCATTCTGCATATTTATTCTTTAAAAGCAATTGAAGGACTTTTTTACGAAATACAAAAACTATAAATAAATTAAAACTTATTGTGGTTAGTTATTTCCTGACTAGTTAATTCACGATCAATATTTTATTTTGCTTGCATGCTACGTTTTAAAAACGCTAATGAATCAGAAAATATAACCCTACGTTTACTTTCCCCTCCCCTTTTCTCAATAATCAGCTTATATTTATCACCACTTACCAGATTACAGAAAGAATCTAGTGTGTCAGCCAAGTTCAGAAACGGCAACACCGGCCAATGTGTGTATATTTACCCGAACCATTTCGAGCTACTTTTGACCCCATCATTACTCAAAAACTATTACCTACATACTTGAAATTTTCTACGTTTGATAGAGATCCCCTAGGTTTAGGTTCCATAGTTTAGGTTCTATATTTACGGAAATGATGAAGATTTCTCTTACTTTCAAGATCTAGGTTATCTTTGTCACAATAAAAAGGCGCCGACATTCTTTAAAATGATAGAAAAATGAGAGTATTCGAATAGCATTTAAAGTAGCGTAGTGTAAATAGGAATATCTTTAAAAAACATCTAATTAATTTTCATACTTATATCGTTTCGGAAGCTTTTTCGAATACGAGCTTTCAAAGCTATTTGACATCCCCCCCCCCCCCAAGATTAATGTTTCTGTCAAATATTATGCAAAGCTATTAATGTTAAATTGTAACAAACAACTTTTTTTATAAATTGGCTTGATTCTTACCTTCCGTAATATTTCCGTAATAATTTAAACCTTCCGTAAATATAGAACCTAAACCCCTAGAATATTAAATTTCATTGTTGTACCTCTTATAGTTATGGAATTATTAAGGTCTTAACCCATTTGCATCATTTGACGACCTGTGGTCGTCATGCGATCTTTTAGCGCATGAATCATATGACGACCACAGGTCGTCATATGATTTTCAAACCTCTATACCTTTATACCAGCATTTCTCAACCTTACAGTATTCGAGGCCCAATTTTCTATCATAATTTTCATCGCCCCCCCCCCCCCGTTACCATAAAATGTATACAAGAGTACATACAGAATCAATACTCATTACTGTATATTGAGTACTGATTCTGTTTTTGAATTATTTTCAACTAACTGCCAACACAAGAGTAACAAGAAGTTCCGTCTAGAACTATACGAGCCTACTTTCCCGTATACACCGAATTCAAATTTATAATCTAGCTATCTCTCTCTCTCTGTCTTTCTCGTTTAGCTTTAGTTCTTAATTGCTTCAAATATACCTTTTTCAACGGTTAATACATATTCATTCTATCATTATTTATTAAGTCATTCATATATTTATTCACTCATTTTTTCTTTCATTCTCTTGCTTATTCATTTAATCATTCATTAATTAAAAAATATTCTTGAAAATCCCAATCAAAAAATTTCATTGGAAAATAGGCTCGTTAGTTCTGGATGAACTTTCGATTTGTACATGTTCTACGTCATAAGAGCTTTCCGATAAAGTTTGTTCCAAGAAAATCGGTCCGTTAGATCAGAAATTATATAGGATTGAAATTTCCCCGTAGGCGGTATGTTAGTTTTTTTTGAACTGTTCAAAAATGAACAAAAATTGTTCAAATCAATATTTCACGCCAAGAACTTCTTTCAGTGAGCTTGTTCATGGGAACTTATATCTTCTACTCAGAGTTTACATAATTTGCTTCATTTTCACCCATAGACGCTAATGTTAAAATTTTTTGAACTGTTCAAAATTGAACAAAAAATTGTTTAAATCAAAAAGTAAAATATGGAAATGAGATGTCCTCGCCGAGATCTTTCCAATGCAAAAAGAATTTTTCCAATCGGAAAATTCGTTCAAAAGTTATTAGGGGGGGACAGACCGACAGACAGACAGACAGACCGACCGACACACTTTTTCCCCGTATCAAAACCCTACTTTCAAATTTTTTATTTTTCAATCTTTATTTTATTACTTAACTTATTTTTGACTTTTCTTGATTTCTAACGATATTTTCACGATACCATTAAGCCTTCTTTCATGCTTTATTATTTTTTTTTTTTTACTTTTACGGGAAAGTAGGCTAAAAACGAGTTATTTAGTAATAAAATTAATTTAGTAATCAACCACAATTTCAATTTTGGTCAGGAGTAGGGGATGGTTTTTCTGCACTAAAAACAAGAGCATTTCGCATTCTATTACCATTTTCAACATCCTACTTTTGTAAAACTGGATTTTCTGCTCTGACTTCTTTGAAGACAAACTATAGATCTCGGCTAAATATAAAAACAACTGAGAGTGGCTATTTCTAATATTAAGATTTCCTTCGAAAAACTTTGCTTTGAAACACAGGCCTAAGGAAGTCACTAATAATTATTAAATTTGTTTTTAACTTAGTATGTTTTGATTGAGAAAGTTTTAATTTAGTAACTTGTTTTAGTTAGTAATTTGTTTTACTTTAATAAGTTATTAAATACATCGAAATGTATTTTGTTTTCTATGTGTACGTGTGCTTTCCCTTCAGTCAGTTAATTAATTTTTTAAAGTAATGTTTTCTCGTGGATATTCTAGCCCCCCCCCCCCCCCCCCACTCGTGTGCTCGCGCCCCACAAGTCACAAGTTGAGAATCGCTGCTTTATACCTTTTTCAAACTTTTATAAGAATAACACACTTTGAACATTATAATACCGTTATCGAACTATATGACAATTCTTAAAATATGCATATAATATTTTTTTCACTCTGTACCTCTAGCTATTTTTTCTCTTTTCCAAGATTTTTTTTAAATTTTTTAGCTACCGGTCAATTTTACCGAGCGCGGTAGAAATAGGTTCGTAATTACGTCGGTAGCTTTAGTGTTAAATCTGATTCCTCTGTTAACGGGACAACATCTTTTGATCAAGGGAAGCTACCACAAGATTGTATTTTGTCTGTTTTGACTTCACATTAGAGTTTTTAAACTGAGCTTCAAGATGTGCAAACCACAATTTAGGAGTATCAGCCCAAAAAGGCGGTGGCTTAACAGAAATGTTTTCTATATGCTTACCAGCGTCCCAGCGTCACACACTTCAGTCTGCGTAGATTCTTCCTCCATCTTACGTCGATAAGGTAAATTTTATATTTGCGTGTAAAGTCCGGCAGTCACCAGTGAAGCGAATCACTACAGCAGTAAGGTAGATAACAAAATATATTTATTATATATTTTTATGCACACTTAGTTAAACGATATATATATACAAATTTGTTGAAGAAAAATAAGTACTACAGTTTACGTAACTCCACAGAAAAACGAGTTGAATTTTAAGTGTTTTGCGCTCGTGTTACTTTCTGTTGCCACAGTGCGTAACACGAATGCCACAACTTCAAACGGCAGCCATATTTTTCAGCTGTTAACATAAACAATACTCTCTCGCGCTTGAAGGAAAATAACTGATGCATTGAAATTCACTTTCAGCTTTAATTTTTCGCCTTAAGGCTAAACTCAAGCTGAGAATCCAGTGTAGATAGGGAAAGAATCCAGTGTAGTTGTTATGCAGAAGTTTTCCGCGTTTAAAATAAAAGATTAATTAAGTAAAGATGGGCTTATGGACTTATTACGAAGAAATGTAAGCAAACAAAAAAAATCTTAAATAATTAATAGCGACAATTTAGCTTGGTTTAATTTAGTATAGCTTATCGTCAATACAAAAACACAAATTTTAACTTTTCAAAAATTACTGATATCCCAATAAAACCATAAATGGGAAAAAAGAGCCAAGTTCGATAGAACAAACGGCCTTCGGAGTAGTCGGTGTCATCGACAAAAGAATTGCTGTCTAACTGGCGGCAAGTTACATTACAGATCCTTTAAATCACAGCTGTAAGAATGTACTTTGTTTTACTTTAATAAGTTATTAAATACATCGAAATGTATTTTGTTTTCTATGTGTACCGTTTGCTTTCCCTTCAGTCAGTTAATTAATTTTTTAAAGTAATGTTTTCTCGTGGATATTCTCTAATTTATTAAAAACAATTTTTTATCTGATTTCTAACTTGTCAAGTTTTAATTCAGAAAAATTAGGTTCAAGAAGACGATAAGAAGGCAATGAGAAATTAACTATAATAGCTTGCTACATGATTTTAATAACTTAAAGATTTCTAATTGAATGGGTTAAATTTTTTGAACGTAATTTACCTTAATTATAACGTGTCAAGTTAGAATAAAAAAATATTTTTTAATAAATTACAGAACATTACACTCTTTTACAGCTATGATTAAAGGATCTACTATGGCACTTGGCACCCGTTAGATACCAATTCTTTTGTCGCTGACAACTACTACACCGAACGCCGTTTGTTCTGTCGAACTTGACCCTTTTTTCACATTTATGTTTTGTTGGTATATTATTTTCATAAAGCTGTTAAAAAAATAAAATAGCTTAATTTTTCGATCATGCCTTTGAGTTGTGGAAAGTTAATAACGAAACGAAAAGATAAGCAATGAAACTTTAATTTTAAATAGAGCAGTGTTGAAGGTTTGTTGTTACCATATTAATCAGGCAGCAAAGTAACTCCAGAGCATGATGGAATTATGATAATTGGAAAGAATAATTGAAGTGGTCTTTACATGAATGTATCACTAAATTTTGTTACGTAACTCTACGATACATTTTTTACTAAAGTAGGTCATATTCCACGAAATCTAATCGAAAAGGGTTTATTTAGATGACCCCCATCATTATGTGTAATGTGTAAATATTTTTATAAAACAATAAGACGTTATTCTTTTCCATTTTTAAGTAGTTCATCGTTTCAAGTCACAGACAAAACATGTTTGCAATAACGTTAGACTTTACTTTGTTTAATTTGTTTACGAAAATTTCATTGATAAATATTAAAAGTAATAATACAAGCACTATATATATTTCAGGGGCTTTTCTGACTGGCATGTCAGCCTCCCCCCTCCTAAAAACAAAATTATGTTCCATTATATAACCATGTAGCATATAAGATTTTCAACAAGCAAGGGAAAACCTTAACAAATTCTAGTTTATTTATCTGGTGTAAGGAAAGTTTAGAATACGTTGAAACGGGACTATAATGAATCTGGGAAAGCATTATATGTAAAACCTGCCCTAGATGTAAGTTACACGACACATAACTTGCATCTAGTCCCCCCCCCCCCCCAATATTAAGTACCATTTTAGTTCAAAAAATTCTTTCATTGGCTTTTACTTATTTTTTCCCTTGATGAATTCAGAAATTTTATTCGCATCAGCAATTGATTTTCCCCTCCTTCGCCAATTTCTACTCTTTTTTTTCTCGTTCAATGTGATCTAATTTTCTTTGGATTTTTTCCCCTAAAAATTTTCAAATTTTTATAAAAAAGTTCCAAAAGTGATTATTTTGAAGTAATGGCGCTAATTTGTATCAATTTAGTTCATCTCTTTTAGAAACCCATTTACAAAACCGATGAATTGAAAGCTTCTACATGATCTCAAAATTTTACTTTCACCAATTACATTTCTTTGCTCCTCGTTGTGCCATGCGTTAAAAAATCTTCAAAGTTGTAACCAGGCAAAAGAAGAATCAAGCCGTTTGCAAATTTTTTTTAAAAAAGTTGTTTGTTACAATTTAACATTAATAGCTTTTCATAATATTTGACGGAAACATTAATATTGGGGGGGGGGGGGATGTCAAATAGCTTTGAAAGCTCGTATTCGAAAAAACTTCCGGAACGATATAAATATGAAAATTAATTAGATGTTTTTTAAAGATGTTCCTATTGACGCAACGCTACTTTAAATGCTATTCGAATATTCTCCTTTTTATATCATTTTAAAGAATGTCGGCGCCTTTTTATTGTGACAAAGATAACCTAGATCTTGAAAGTAAGAGAAATCTTCATCATTTCCATAAATATAGAATTTGACTTCTGTTGCAATAATTATTTCTATCAATCGTTTCGGCGTTGAGTTGCTAATAGCATTCCTAATTTATCTCTCTCTCTCTCTCTCTTTTTAATAATAAGGTGTTTATCTATTTTAATCTCCTTGTCTCAAGTCGCGAAAAGCATAAGTACTTCAATACTTCGGATAACGATGTCAATAGTGATATCGTTTTCGTTTTTTCTCTCCAGATTTACTAATATCCGGGAATGTCTAGAAGGCGGAGGCCATAAATCAAGTGCTCCATAAAATAATCGAAATCGATCGAAAAACGATGATTTTTCGCACTTCACCCGTTAAAGGCAAAGCCTCGAAACAAAACATTCCACTCTTTACAAGATGTTCGATTTTCTGTACTCGTTCGATTCCGTATCTTACGTTTCATATTCATTTCACTTTACATCCGGGGAAGAAAAAAAACTCGATTTCATTGAATCTTTGTTTCCCTTTTTTACCACGAGAGGGCGTGGATCACGAGCTTGTCTTTCGATGTGTACAAAAAGTCATTTAAAAAGGGGACCCGGGATCTGCGATGCCAAGCAGTTATCGGTAAATAATACATCCCTTTTTAGAAGTCCACAAGTTTCGAAATAAATATTATGCACACGGGGAAGCACTTGTCAATAAGTGTAAGAGTCTCCGCCGAGTTGTTTCCACTCCACGAAATCGAGAAGATCGACTCCTGAGTAGATTTATTGTCGCAAGGTAGTGTCATATCTTTCGAATCTCGGCAGCGAAATGTGGAAGCGAAATTTGTCAAAGGTATCTGGGGTTCAAAAAAAGGACTTTTTTCTTGAGTGAAAAATGAGATTATGTATCGTCATGTGGCAACAGCCACATGCAGATTTCCTATATTCGCAAACGAGACTAACTCAAGAAGTGAAATGTCAGCCGTAAAAGAATATTTCTTGAAAACGCTTGACATCATTATTTCCCGAATATAAGGTAAATTTAATCAACCTCCTCAGTAAACTTTATTGCTCCTTTCTCATTTTTGCTTGGATAATTTGTAATTTAAAACAACGATACATTAATTAATTTTCTTATACAGATAACACACTTTTTTACGGTATTTTTGAGTAAAAACTGCTACTACAAAATCGAAGAACCTTAGACGTGGACTCGTTGTAATTACATGCATTGTAGTGAACATTTCATATTTATTTCTGATATAAATATGCCAAGTATAATTCCTAAAAAAAATCACTACGAAAAACTTGTATTATGAACTTTTAAAAACACTCGAGTTTAATTTTAGTACAGTAAAAGGTTTTATGAAATTATCTTTTCGTAAAACTCTTGATTTTAAAGAACTTTTAACGATGAACTACGGTATGTGTCGCTTGAATAACTCGTTTGAAGTAGTCTTGAAATGTAATAACTCGGATGTCTTTCTGGTGAACAAATACAGTTAGATCTAAAACCTAAATCAAAGAATTTAAGATGGTCTACTCTTTGCATGATAATTAATGTTTGTTTTACAAATAAGAGTTGTAGTAATTGAACTAAAGAGTTTTGCTTTGCTTTTTTTTAATGTAATCATCTACGTTAATTTTTAGAATAATAATTTAATTTTAACTTTCAAAAAAGTAATTTTTAAGACAAACGGGGAAAGTATGTGTTTGAATATCAACGTCGAAGTGGATGTAGGTGAAAATTTCTCTTTTGTTCCAACGAACCCCTCTGTTTGAATTTAAAATGTTAGGGCTTCTACTAGTAGATATACAGAGTAACATTCTTAAAGACACTTCAATTTCACTATTCAAATCATAGGTGTTTCAAATCAAATCTGTGTGTCAAACAAGAAATAAATAAATAAATAAAAATTGTAATCTTAAAAGAGGAAATTTAAATTTAAAAAATGTAAAATAGAATTATTTTAAAGATTTTTTTTTCTTTCATTTGAATTCGCATCTAAACAACGATACACTTCCTTACACTATATAAGTTGGTCCAAATTAAATTAAGTTATTGATTCCTGACCTGAGTTAGAATACATCAGAGATATGCTATGTATAAAAACAGGTTTAACAGAGTTATGTAACGAGATGTACACTCGAAAAATACTTTTTTTTTCTTAATGTAAGAAGATGGAACAACTAAAATTATTTTTTCTTCAGAACCTTAAACAATTCGCTCACCTGAGGCCCGACTGAGCTTAAAGCGAATTTCTGACAGTTCGATGTAACAATAATTTCGTGTAACGAACCAAAAGTGACGATCGTTATTATGCGACACCGTTGTACGCGTAAGCGAAATCATAATCTAAGAATTAATGTTCAGCGTTTTACCTAAGTCGAGCCAACAACTTGGCGCGAAAAATAAGAAACCAGGAGTGTCATCAGTTGCGATGCAAATGTCTGTTTCCTCCCGAAGTATCGTGTGCGGGGCATTTTTGGACGAGAACCGCCTCTACTGATGGTCTTTATTTTCCTTCTGTATCGGAGTTTACTTCATAATGAGCAAAATTTCTGCCAAAACAAAGCTCGCTTGAAAAATTACGACGCTTCAGACGGCCCGAGAAAAATGGACGATCATAGCCCGAGATTCCGTGATCCCGGAGGCTGAGAGACACGGACGATTAATAGACCTGTCCCGTTTTAATCGCAGACGCAAACCGTTAGCGGAGAGGTCATTTTATCGGCGAGGTGCCCGAGTCTTGCACGCGAGCGAAACATTCATTTTCATTTATAAATGTATTTTGCGCAGTGAAATTCATTGGCTTCCGTTAGATGCGCTTAATAAAGGAAGAGAGGCAGCCTCACGTGTTAAGCGACCATTAGTCGGCCCACTGTCGTCACCTCGTAATGAAGCCCCGACGCGGGCCCACGAGAGGGCCCAGTTTATGGCTCCGGCCTCCTAATTGAAAACCGTTTTCAATTATGGGATACCAGGGACCGGCTTCCATCACTTCAGGTGTGCAGAACACCCCCACATGTTATTAACAACTTTTCCCTCCGCCCCCTTTTAAATCCCCCATTTTTGCTCTGAGAACATAAATTTTCACTCTTCTGTCAGCGAAAGAACTTTTCCCGCCTTGCCAACGCCATGAAAATGTTCTTTCGTTCTAAACAAAGAAAATTTCAATCCCTTCGTTCTCGTCTAAGGTTTGAGGGTGAGGAGGAAAAAATGAGAAACTATCACGACGAGAGTGTTCAATAAATCCTTTGCCGAATTTCTATTTAAATCGCTTTCGTAGTTTAATAAACGCCGCGAGAAAATAAACTTCGAGTACTTTGCTTCGAGAAAGGCCTTTTCCCCCCGCATTTGGCTTTTTTTCAATTTGTCAAGATCGAAACCTAGTACCTTTTGCTCAGGAGAGATGTCTGAAGTTGATGTTAGGTTCTTGTGTCGCTAAAATAGATCATACTTTATTTATAATCTTTTAAAATGTCCGGCATTTAATTCTCATTCATAATTGAAGAGACATAATGCATCGTAAAAAGTCCCTGTAATTGTCCAAAATTTGAAACTTCTTAATTGTTGTGTCCATTATCGCCTGTGAAGCATACTGACAGTAGGCTGCATACCGCTCGATCACTGTTTTTGTAATTTTTTTTTTATAAATCATTGCAAACTTGCCTGGAATACGTGTATTTTACATTGTTATTATCTCGAATCCAAAGAATCAAAATAAATCCGAGTTTTTGAGTGATAGAACGTGAAAATAAATTTTAAAGTTTTGAAAAATAATAAAAAAAAATTTTAAGTCCTAAAATACGTGTTTTTGTTAACACTTTATTTGTTGACATTCCGAATACAAAAAATCAAATAGCTCCGAGTTAAATCAATTAAATTAAAAATCACATAATCCGAGTCAATTCAAATAAATCCGAGTAATAAGTTATTTTTAACCATTATGAAGTACTATTACAAAATTCATTATTGTACAAATTAAATATTGTTGCAAGGGGGTCGCAAGTCTTTTTATATTTATTTTCGGTTTTTAAGAGGGTCGCGACACTAGAAAGGTTGAGAAACGATGCCGTAAACATGGGTGATTCTAAGAGAAAAAAAATTACAGAACTTCACACAAAATTTTCGGAAAACATATGCGCCATCAACTCAAAATAAAAAACTATGTACTTAGCTTAACAATCCCCCTCTCCCCCTCAACACAACAGTACATACACAAATATATATATAAGCTCAAAAATAATCCTTCAAGAAATAAAATGAAAGGTCTAATATATTAATACCAGAAGTTTTTTTTTTTTTTTCTGGAAAGAATTACTGTATTGAAAAGTAGTAGTACAAAATAGTATGCTTGTCTGAATGTAGAAAGAAAAGCAGATATTAGTTGTAAAAGAAATCTTAAGTATAATTCATTAAAAAATTTTCGGAAAATCGTTTTTTTTTTTTTTTTTTTTTCCAACTTTTGGAAGTGGTGCTCGAAAATTTTCGGAAATGTCGGAGAATTTCGGATCAGAATCACCCATGGCCGTAAACTAATTTTAAGCTAATTTATTTCATTCCAATTTTAAAAATTTTTTAGTTTCTTTAGAATCGAATAGTAAGTACTTATATTTAAAATCTCAACACAAAACACAACCAATAACAAAAACAATATGTACTTAATTATGATTTCAAAAAACGATATGCACTTAACGAGTATTAGAAGCTCATTAATTATTACCGAAATTCATTGACATGATTGACAATTTACATAAAAATTTAATTAATATCCAGAAAGATTTCCATTGAGTTCATTACTGCGAGCTTTTTTCATATTTATTCATTTCTTCTCAAATTACTAATGGTTTAGCTTACAGGAAAAAAAAAATTCTAAAATAATTTTTCTAAAATTTCGTCAGATTAATTAGTTTACATGAATTTGCCGTCATTTTTCAAAATTAAAAAAAAAAACTTCGTTAATTTATCACCCTTTCAAACAAACCACTCTTCGTTATCGCCCTTTTATTGCGAAAACTAAACTTTCCTCATCACATCTTCTCTAACGTATAATATCAACCTGGTTTTAAAAACTAAAACCATCAACCTCTCCCACCAGAATGAACAAAATTTCTTAGATCTTGTCTGTTAAGAACAAACTGTTATTGCAACCTAAAGACTGTAACTTTTGTCACCGCCTCGCAATTAATCTTCAGTTTTACTGATTTAAAATTCTTGTCCTGCTTTAACGCGTTACATTTAGCTCCGTCTAAATATTAAATAAGACTAAAAATTAATTCAGAAAAGAAATCAATCTCAAACTATATTTCTTTGCTATTAATTGTTCATTACGACTTACGAATCTCGCAAAAGCGTATTAAAACTTTTATTCAAAACAGTCACATGATAATTACAAGTTTTTTTCAAGAACAAAGAAGCATTATTTCTTCAATTTTTAGTTTCTTTCGTATCCAACATATAGAAGAAAGTATTGGATTAGTGAAAATTTTTGAATTTCGAATTTCGACGGATTGACACGTTTTGAGCTGTGCTCAACCCATTTTGATCATTTTTGAAAAATGTTTGTCTGTATGTCTATATACGGTCTTTTTTTTTCTTCTTTTTTGTGGCTGCTGTAACTCAAAAAGTAGGGTCAGGTGGGGAAAATGGGTCACTTTTTAGCTATTTTCATATTCAAAGTTTCATAGCAACAAAACCAGAAACATTTTCCATTTCTTTTTGATTGCATCTTAACATTGACTTCCTTTAGAACAATTTTATGCAATTTTAATATTTATATCTTAACTATGAAATTGTTTAACTGAGCTTATAAAGCTGTGACCTATTTTACGCCATCGTGGGGTAAAATGGGTCAGAATGCAAAATAATCCTGAAAAAAGTTATTTATTACTTTGAAATTGGAAAAAAAGGTGTAAGTGTAACATATTTAGCAAGATTTTGAATTATGATTACATTGAAATATAAAAATAATATTGTTCTCGATTGTTACATAATGGTTCACGTAACACTTCAACAACATCACTTCTGTCTACCACATCAACAAGATCTTTTTTAGGGAAAACATTAAAAAAAAATTTAATTTAAGTTCAATAAAACAACATACATTATTTAAATTTAGGAGCTTGCGGCAGTTAGGTACAACAGAGTAAATAATAATTTTAAAAAATGAATAAAACGGCCAAATCCTAACCATGACCCATTTTACCCCATCCAAGAAAACCTGATGTAAAAAAGAAAATATTTAATATTTTTCTTAACTGCTCAGCTGGAATTGTTCTCCAAAGTTTCTTACTGAGGTAATCCTTTAAATTTGGGCTGTTATTTCGTAAAATATAGAGCTTTTCAGAAGTTGGTAAACCATGCGTTAAGCACACCATCATCCACAGTTTACAAAAAAAATATTTTTGTGTTGCCATATTTAAGAACCTAACTTTTTTAGATTGAAAAATGCTGCCAACACATAAAAAAATAATATTAAAAATATTGGTTTAAAAATTTCAATTTCAAGTTCTATTATTTTGGGTTTTTTATAAAGTCACCCATTTTATCCCATCCTCCCCTAATGCATGGAATCAAGAGAAATTTGGTGCACACATGGACCCTGATGGGAACTGGTGCTGATTAGTTTTGGCGTGAAACCATGTGAAGGGGAAGAGCAATCACACGTTTTTCTCAGTTAACGTGAGTGCTGTAATATCAAGAAGTAATGAAGAATTCGAACACAATTTGGTATACAAGGGGGCCACAATAAAAACTGCTTTTGGCGTCATTCGCTCCAAGGGAGTGCAGCAATGAAACGATTTATTAATTTTTTTTGGGCGCTGTAACTCAAGATGTAATTCATAGAATTAAACGAAGCTTGGTATTCACATACATCCTGATAGGAAGTAGCTCCAAGGGGGATGGAGCAATCGAACGTTTCTCTCACTAAGCGTATATCTCAAGAATTCAACAATGGAGGCAATTCACCGCTAGAGGGACTCATCGTTGTCACGTGATAGCCGCTCTTTGTTTACTAAGATTTTCAATTGAGTTCTACGTGGAGTTCACCAGGCAAAATTAGTTATCTTAAAATTAATTAAATCATATTCACAGCTTTTTCTCATTATAACTCAGTATTTACATTTAATTTAATAATTATTCAAGAAATTTATTAATTATTAGAATAGTTATAGTGTTTCATGTAGTGTTAATTTTATGTAATGTAGAAGAAATTTATTTAGGTCTAGTTTTTAATTAGATTTGTCAAACTCGAAGTAAAGCAATGCTACGGCTTCCTTTGTTTACATTGCCTTCATCTCTGCCACGTGAGCAATGACGTTGCTTGAATAGGGAAGTTTTCGATTTTCTAATTTTATTTTTAATCTACAGAATAACATATTTTAACACCATCTGTGCAAAAAATTTTGTAATACGATTATTGTTTATTTTTTAAATAATTTTTTAAACTAATGCGCAGTCAGGGATCGCGAAAAAAACTTTCTGCGCATCGGGCATGATTTGCGTCACAGGCTGGATGACGTGTACAGCTTGGCGAGCGTAAAGCCGGCCATTCACAAGCGAGCCATGTGGAGTGAAGCCGTTTGGAGCTCATCTATTTGGATAAAAAGATTTAAAAGTTCAAATCTGCATGTATATAAAAAAAGAATTGAAAAACAGTGGCCTAGGCAGTGGTTACTAACACACGTAAATCAAAAATTGGATACATCGGTTTGCCGAACTGTTTGCGAATGAGCGAACGCATAATTTGAGCTTCTGAGGCTTGTTTATGTTTTAACTTTTGCGGAAAATAAAATGAATTTCGCCAATATACAATAAATTTAGCCAAAAATGAGTTTGGGTGTAATTAAAAACTAAAATCTCAACTATAATGAAGTTTACCTGTTGGAAAGAAACATTTGTTGATACATAGACCCCGTTTAACGCAGTGAAGATGGCCGAATGGTTAGGGAAGAAAGCTTATACACCGTTCAACCATGGTTCGAGTCCCGGGGATTAAATTTGCGTTTTCTCCAGCAAATGTTTTGCTGCACTGTTGATTTTTGATAAATTGAATATAAAAAGGGCGCTTTATTTGGCGTTTTTTCTCGAGCAGGGGGGGGGGGAGGTATTTAAAACTATTAAAATTATATATTAAATTAAATATTCATTGCGTAAAATATTTTTTTAGAATGAATTCATCGAACAGACTCTATTATTATTAATTTATTAGTTGCTAAATTTAAGCATTTTATGTGGATACAAGATATTCTTTCTGAACATATATACGGGGGGATTTCTTGTTTCTTTGTGTTATACTTTTGTCGTTGTGCTCTTTCTTACTTTTGCGTTCGATGAATATGTCAAATACTAATTACAAGTATTGTTTTGTGCCTGGATGCACATCAACGACTAAAAAAACTACAAGCAAACGCTTCATTAATGTTCCAAGGGACCCTAACTAAAGTTCGAAAAGCGTGGCTATTTAAATGCAGAAGCGATGTTTCTATGAAGTCACATTTTCATTGCTGTGAAGATCATTTCTGTAAGTACAACTAAGACATAACAACATATCTACTTAAAAATTACAGTACCGGTTTACATTTCGTTCGTGCAACACAAACTGATTAATTACAATACAATGGAAATAACACAGAACCGGAAAGAAATCATTTGAGTGCAGCCGTATCCAGAATTTTTTTCGGGGGGGGGGGGGGCTGACTTGGACACGCTTGTGTTAAGAAAAGTTTCAGGGAGGAATATATGCTTCATTGCAAACATTTTCGGGAAACCCCCTTTCCCGCTTCTGGATACGGCCTTGGAGTGTAGAAAATATTTTGAGTTATTAAAAATATTTTGAAATATATGGGAAAAAAGCGTGACATCATTTATGAACTGCCATTTCTCTGTATAATTCTTGAAAGATTAAACAAGGACTCGAGTATTTTTCAAAATAATAGAATGAATTTAAATATAACCCTTTTTAAAAAAAATTATTGAAAGCATTTTAAGGGATTCCAGACAAACAGAAAAATATAAAGTTGAACATGATATACCACGATTGGGAAATGAAATTTAAAAAATTCTGTATGGCATTTAACTGCACTACCTGCATTTTAAAGTCAATAAAAGTTGAAACATCGTTTGGCTTAATGCTTTTTCTGTGCTAATTTGCAGGCACTGGCGTAGATAAGGGGGTGGTTTTGGGAATACCCCCCCCCCCCTGAAATGGTAAAGATTGTCTAGAATTGGACTAATTTTTCTTGGAAAACAATGAAATTAGCAGACTTCTCCCGAAGAACCCCCCCCCCCCCCCCCGAAATCCAGGTCCAGCTACGCCATTGTTTGCAGGTGTTTTTTCACATGAAAAGTTAACACATGATCAATTCAAAAATCTCACCAATGTTTTTTTGAGTTCCACGCTTGAACCGCAAATAAAGAAAACGGAATTTTCTTTAAGTAAAAAAAATTTAAACATCGGAAATCCTTTGCAGCATAATAATATTCTGCATTTCAAAAATATAAGATTCATTGCCAAGGAAGCGATAAGCTAAGTAATATGCACTACACTAAATAGCATCATGAGCTTCATTGGGGTTACCAAAACATTACCAAAATGTCGCCAAGCAGCAAAAATACACATAACTGAATAAATAAAACGAATTTTAACTTGGAAATGGGTAATCAAAAACCTCGGTGTCTAAAAGGGATCTTACTGTCCATGATGAATAAGAAAAATATAAAAAATAGACAGTAGTTTAATTAAATGGACGCACGTTTAGTTAAATGAATCGTTGAATGAACGCTGCAAAACACGAGGAGTTCGAAGCCGTTCGAGGCGCGAGGTGCCCGCTGACGTCAGACAGTGACGTATTAAGCTCCGCCTCGTTTTTTGTGGATGGGATTTTTAAAAATTAATTAAAAATGAATGTTCAATTTTCTTTGTTCGGCATGGGTGAATTCTTGAGTTTTATAACTGTCTTAACAATATCTAAGCATCAAAATAAGAAGATTCGGTAGGTGGAAACTTCCCTATTGCCTCCATTCAAACAAAATTGTAGGTTTATCTCAATGGGAGAAAGTATTACTTGTATTTTGGCGCCAATCGCGCCAAGGGAACAGAGACTTTGTTTTGTATTGTATTGTTGCCATTTCCCCTGCACGTTAACAAATAAAATGCTTATCAATATTTTTAGCATTTTGAGGATCCGCTGGTTACACAAACCTTTTGTTTACCTTGGTTTAAAATCATTCTTTTAAGCCTACTTTCACGTAAAAGTAAAAAAAATAATAATAAAGCATGAAAGAAGGCTTAATGTATTGTAAAAATATCGTTAAAAATAAAGAAAAGTCAAAAAAAAAAATGAAGTAATTAAATAAAGATTGAAAAATAAAAAATTTGAAAGTAGGGTTTTGAGATGGGGAAAATGTGTGTCTGTCGGTCTGTCCCCCCCTAATAACTTTTGAACGAATAGTCCGATTCGAAAAATTCTTTTTGAATTCGAAAGATCTCGGAGAGAACATCTCATTTCTATATTTCACTTTTTTATTTGAACAATTTTTCGTTCAATTTTGAACATTTCAAAAAAATTTAACATTATCGCCTATGGGCGAAAATGAAGCAAATTATGTAAACTCTGGGTACAAGATCCATATTCCAATGAACAAGCTTACTGGAAGAAGCGCTTGGCGTGAAATATCAATTTGAACAGTTCAAAAAATTAACATAGCGCTTACGGGGAAATTTCAATCCTAAATAAATCCTGATCTAACGGACCGATTTGCTTGGAACAAACTTTATCGGAAAGCTCTTATAATGTAGAACATGTACAAATAGAAAGTTCTTCCGGAACTAACGAGCTTATTTTCCTATGAAATTTTTTTATCGGAATTTTTAAGGATATTTCTCAATGAATAAATGAATGAGTGAAAGAATGAATCAATGAATAAATGAATGAGGAAAAGAATGAATAAATGAGGGAATAAATACATGAATGAGTAAATGAATGAATAAACATTTGAATCAGTAAACGAATGAATGCATAAATGAATGGCTGAATAAAGGAAAAAATGAATGCGTGAATGAATATGTATTGTCTGTTGAAAAAGGTATATTTGAAAAAATTAAGAACTAAAGCTAAATGAGAAAGAGAGAGAAAGAGATAGCTAGATTATAAATTTGAATTTGGTGTATACGGGAAAGTAGGCTCGTATAGTTCGAGACGGAACTTCTTGTTACTCTTTAATTTTCTTTTTCAATAAGAATTTGGATCATGATAGGGATTTGGCGATAGTAATATTCATATGAAGGATGGAGTTCCGTAATGGCCCTAACAGACTAGTTCTAGTTGATTAAACTAATGTTATATATTTAGTTCTTGCGGTGCACCTACTTTTCAATGTACACTCTAAGTTCTATTTTGTTTTTATCAACCCCTTCAGTGTCAGCTACACATTTGCCTTTTAAAGGGCGATATTGCTTCACATCAAGAATCGTTGAAAAAACGTTTGATCTTACACGCCGGTTTCCAATCAGCAATGAAAGAAGCATAAACGGATTGAGGAACACTGAATGTTTAAAGTTCATTTCACTGTTACAAAACTTATCCACTATCCAAAATTACGTATTCAATCAACAAATAACATAACGCTAGATCTATTTTAAAATTTTGAAATCTTGTATAACAGCGCATAAAATTTCCCCTACAGAAGCATCCATTGTTGACTTAAAAAGTTATTCCACGTTTTTTTGGGGGGATAGGGGGGGAATGTCAGTAAAATATATTTTCAAAAATAAGTAAGTAAATAAATTAGTAATTGTAATGAAATTTTAAACTATACAATATAAAGGATGGAGCATCTCACCCCCCCCCCCCCCTCTAAATTTACCTTTGATGAACAACATTCAATTGAAACATAATATTTACCAAAAATATTCCCTGTTTCAAATATGCTTCAATAAAAGAATGCTAGAATTCACCAAGAAAAAAGTAATTTCTATTAAAAATTTTTAAGATAAAATATCGAAATAATATTTTGATTTAATCAGTCATTATTAAAAAAAAAAATTTAACATAAAAAACAAAATATGTTCAATCAAGAGAAAATGTTTAACAGTTTTGAAAATTAAATTTTGTTTTAAGCTTTAATAAACTTAAATATTGCAATGAAAATTCAAAGAAATTCTTACAATATGATGCAACGTCCAGATAAATGTATTAATCATTCAGTCAGTAATGTTGTGATAATGAATTCCTGATTCTTGGAACATGTTGCAGTGATCGACTATCAATGCTTCATTAGACGTGCAGCAAATATTTCACTTAGCCTCTTAAACAGCAAAGATAATTTTAGTAAAAATAAAAGACAAAAGTTCCACGCGGGGGAAAAAAACAAGTTCCATTGTTTTGAATGATATATCTCTGTGATAGTTGGTAGCTATGTCATCAAAAGCAAGAAGCTTTTTTTTACTATAGTCTCTAATCTAGATGTGACGAACAAACAACTATTGTCAACGGCTGAATGAATTTTTATACCAGTGTTTAAAAAATGCTCCAAAACAAAATTTTAGGGGAAGTTTAAAGACGTAGCTCTTGACACTTTTTGTGTTTTCTTTTCTCTCACCCCCAACATGGTCACCGCACCAGCATGGAAAGTGGGCTTATCTCTGGGCCAGTGTAGCGGCTCAAATGAAGCATGCTCCATCCCGGCCTAATCTCCAACAAATGAAACAATGTGCAAGAATGCCTTGAATGCCGTTTATCTTTTAGAACTGAATATTCACGCGCAATTTACCTTCAAAGTGTGTCGTCCCGGTTGCCCAAAGACAAAGGCCGTCCGATCGATGGCGGGACTGGTTACGGCATCAGCTCAAACCTTTCCTCCAACAATTACCAAAGCACACAATCGAATTTTATCTTTGGTGTTAGCCTGATTTTTGTTCGGCACTGCCCCCTTTAATCTTCTCCTCTCCCCCCCCCCCCCCCCCCATCCTTCGCTTTTGTAAACACCTACTGGCCTCGAACAGTTGTCATCACTTGGCAAGAAATCTTCCCCGGGCACAAATAGCTCATAGGGTATTAGCTAAAGAATGCGGAATATAAATTAAAGCTATTAGCTGGGCTTCGCGCTTCGCCGACTTCGTGCCTCTGCCCTTAGTTCATTAACTGCCGAATAAATGACTTCTAAATGATGTACGCCCCCCCCCCCCCCTATTCTCCCACCCCTTGGCATTCTCCCGAGAAACGGCAAAAATTTGCCGATCCGGCAAGCTCAGTATTCGCAAGTTCCGGTTCTTTACGTTTCTCTTGCGCTAGAATTTTTCTCGCACGTGGACGTGCATTTACCAATAAATAAACAAGAACTTGCTGAACTGTAGCTAGATATGAGATGGTACCTGTCACTTTGGTATTATGCTATTGAAACTGAGATTAAGAATTAACTTAAGTTATTTCATCTGCAATAAACACTTTTTAGAGAGTCATCGATCTCCGAAAATGATGCATTATATAGCTGATCTCATAAATTTGGCGGTATTTCAGTAATATCTACTATGCATAGCTAATGAAAACATAAAAGCAAAATTTGTGAAAGCAATTCAATATGTCTCCTTTGAAAAATAAATTTTCAGATAGGTATTGATTACGTCTGTTAACTAAAAAGGAATGCAGATCAGTCTGATGAGGAAAATATACAATAACAGGATATTTCCTTAATAAAAAAAACGTATATTTTTATTAATGTTTTTTACGTTTTGTCAAAATATGAGTAAGTTATATCATGCTAGTAAGCCTGGCGGTCATACGAAATGATCGCATTTCTAGATATTATAAATATACAATTCTCCCAGTAACCGGAAGTGCACATCAAATCAAAGGGATATTTATCAGGTAGAACAGTAAAGTTTAATGTATAAATAATAAACATATAATAATTTCGGAAAGAAATATTCTTACCCCCCTCCAAAAAAAATATCTAATTTATAATAATCTGTAAAATAAAAATATTATTTAATATATAATCAAATTGTTTGTGAAAAATATTTATTTGTATCCAAAATGATCATTGTCAAAACAATAGTTTTAACGAAACTGGAAAAAAAGCGCTGCCAGTTTAATATATATAAAAAGTGCAGACGATAAATAAATTAGAACAAAGAAGGGAGGATTAAATTAAATTCGCGTTTACCTTAATTTTTAACAGAGACTGCAAATCTAGCGATGCCTCACTCAAAATACTAGAGAAATGTTTTGATTATTAGTATATTTGCCATGTGTTACAACAATGGCAACTGCATTACAGTTACGCAAACAGCCAATAAGCTATCGGCGACAGACACTTAAGCCGCTTATACATAAGATTCTGTGGTGTTGATTATAAAAGAAAAAGGCAGTATTTTTGTTTGTGAAAAAATTAACACTCATCTGTGATAATGGGCCGTCAAATTTATGAGATCAGCTATATAATGTTTCATTTTTGGCAATTTTGGCACTCTTGAAAAAATGCTTATTGCAGATGAAAGAAGTGTAATTAATTCAATGAGTTTTAATTAACTCCAGTGAATGAGTAAAAAAAACTCAACATACCCTTACCCATGATAGAATTTTTCGGAACTTTTGACCATATTTTATGTATTCCATCTTCCCAAAACTTTGAACGTATTTGATGAATTTTTATTTCTCTCAAAAAAAATTAATCTGAATATTTTAGCTGCGAATAAGTTACAGATCGGTACTGAACACAAACTTCATCTCTTCCAACTCGAACGGTAGACGGATTCGAGTTCGAAGTTTTCGCACACACCTATTTGCATCAGTTGAATTATGACAGAACAAACAGCGAACGACTCACAGGAAAGATACGACGGAATACAAACTCAGATCCATTAATTCCGAAACTTAAGTTCCAGAACCGATGGAACACTTCGTCCATCTATTAGACCACAAATCGCAGCCGGAATTCATCGATAAGTTCATCGGCTTCACCCCCCCCCCCCCCTCTCGTAGTTTAATAGGGAGTTGAAGGGACAGACGTTTATCGGACATTGCGTACTCCTCGCCGAATTAAACTCGGAAGTGGAGGAGGGGTGGAATTATAGATCTCTACCTCCCCAACGTTAAGGCTACGTGAACCTGTGGTCAGCAACTGGGAAAATGGATGATTGCGGGCGTGGAGGAGCACCTGCCTTTCTTGCATCGCTCCCTGTTCGGGATGTAGGATAAGTTACTGACCTAAAGTTTCGAACATGACGACCTCGAGGCTTTGGAATGGTCGGACATTGTCGGACAGTTAATTAATTACTCCAGTGCTTCGAGTAATTGCGGAACGATTGATGAAGTTTTTATTGCTTTTGGTGGAATAAGTTTCAAGTTTGGATTCACGTCAAATATTTAACCATCAAATACTATGTGCTAGATGATGTGAGATTAGTTCATGAATATTTGCATTATTATGTATATTTTCCTGTTTCTTTGTACATATTATGTTTATTCGCAGCATTTGTATAATAAATACTGTATATTTAACAGCAAAATAACCTCATCCGAAGAAATGCTTTTGAGCTCTGAGCTCTATGATATCCCTAATTTGCTCTTTCAATTCATCCGCATGCTCCTTAACACGTTGAGGACGGCGCAGACTTTTGCTACACTAAAAATAAGTTTTTCCATTTTTTAGTAAAAATCATTTTTCACCACATGAAGTTTTTTTCATCTAATAAAACTGAGTTATAAGATTATAGCTGACCATAAGCCACCAGTGGTACACGCCGCCGGATGAACCCTTCACATGTGAGTCACTAGTGGTACACGCCGCCGGATGAACCCTTCACATGCGAGTCACTAGTGGTACACGCCGCTTATTCACATGTGAGCCACTAGTGGTACACGCTGCTTATTCACATGTGAGCCACTAGTGGTACATGCCGCTTGTTCACAAGTGAGCCACTAGTGGTACACGAAGCTTATTCCCATGTGACCCACTAGTGGTACGTGCCGCTTATTCACATGTGACCCACTAGTGGTACACGCCGCTTATTCACGTGAGCCACTAGTGGTACACGCAGCTTATTCACATGTGAGCCACTAGTGGTACACGCAGCTTATTCACATGTGCGCCACTAGTGGCACAAGCCGCTTATTCACATGTGAGCCACTAGTGGTACACACACTGCTTATTCACATGTGAGCCACCAGTGGTACACGCCGCTTATTCACATGTGAGCCATCGGTGGTACACGCCCTCCTCAATGTATTAAACAATACAACACAATTCCAGACTTACGACATAAAGCACTGCCCTTCTTAACGAGTTCATTACCAGTGAAGAAGACAGACGCTTTCGGGTGCAACTGGTTTGCTGCAATGTTACGACAATTGTAACGTTCGTACTATGTCCTACCTTAGGTCAGAGAGACACTCATGATAACATCTCCCCAAAACAATTTACTTCCGCCCTCAGTCTGTTTATGACCTTCAATTCATATTTCAAGCAAAAACTTTGACGTAGTGAGCTAAAATTGGTGTCATTCTCTTATGCTTTTTCTGATATATCAGCTGATAAGAAACATGATCACAGTAGTGTAAATTTGAGTTGTTTAAAAATATTGACAAAAATCAAAAACACACCCAATGAATGTTTCAAAAAAAAAATATGTTCTATATATAGCAGTCGTCTACCTATGTTTCAAATTTCGTAATGGAATGGCAACGGATTTTTAATTCATAAAGTTCTTAACACCTATAAGCTCACTAATTATTTGTCCTTCATATTAAAACCGTAGCTTTTACACCATAGGTTAATTTGTGAAAATCAACTTGTGAGGAAACTAAAAGGGAGATGACCTTATTGTAACAGTTAAAATGTAAATTTTGCTTTGACGACAAAAATATTGACTCGTAGCAATTTTAAGCAAATGGCATAGTAAAACACTTAAAAAGCTTAAAATTTCACTTCAGAATGACAACATAAAGAGTTTAAGTACCTATATTGCCTAATCTAAAAGCATAGTATGCTATATATAAAAAAATTCACTTATAAGTTTTAAAGAAAAGTAATGAATTCTTGACAACTGACATTTTAAATTGCAATAATAACATCTAGAAAATAATTTTTAAAAAAGTTCTGTCTAGAACTAGACCAGCCTACTTTTATGTATACACCAACTTCACATTTATGATGTAGCTATATCTCGTTTTCTATTTAACATTTAGCCTTAGTTCTAAATTACTTCAAATATACCTTTTTTAACGATAAATACATATTCATTTACTCACTCATTCCTTAATTTATTTATTCAGTTATTCATTCATTCATTCATTTATTCACTCATTTATCTTTTCATTCATTCACTCATTTATTCATTCATTCTTTCACACATTCATTTAATCATTGATTCATTCAAAAGTATCCTTAAAAATCCCGATGAAAAAACTTCATATCAAAATAGGCTCGTTTAGTTCTGGTTGAACTTCGTATCCGTACATATTCTACGTCAATACCTATTTCGAATAAAATTTGTTCTCAGCAAATTCGTCTGTTAGATCAGGATTTATATAGGATCAAAATTTCCCCGTAGGCACTAATGTTTTTTTTTTTTTTTTTTTTTTTTTTGAACTGCTCAGAAATAAACAAAAATTGTTCAAATCAAAAACATATTTCACGCCGAGAGCTTCTTCCAATAAGCTTGTTCATAGAAAATTGGATCTTACGCTCAGAGTTTACATTATTTCCCCATAGGCGCTAATGTTAAGATTTTTTGAACTGTTCAAAATTGAATGAAAAATTGTTAAAATCAAAAAGTAAAATATGGAAACGAGATGTCCTCGCCAAGATCTTTTGAATGAAGAAAAATCTTTTGAATCGGATAATTCCTTCAAAATTTATTACTGGGAACAGACCGACAGACATATTTTCCCCATCTCAAAGTTCAACTTTCAAATTTTTATTTTTTTATTTTTATTGAATTTCTTCACTTATTTTTTACTTTTTTTCATTTTTAACGATATTTTTACGATACATTGAACCTTCCTTTCATGCTTTATTAATTTTTCTTTTTACTTTTACGGGAAAGTAGGCTGATAAAAATAGAACAAAAATACAATGTAAAAGTGACTCAAGTAATGAGGGGAACATGTCAAGTATTTACACGCATATTTGTAAATATGAAGTGTTGCAGTTCACTTCTAAACTTAAAGAAATGAAACGTTTCTGTTGGCGATTAAAGCTTGAAATTGCAATAAAAATAACTAAATAGATTGTTGACAAGAAGTTCCGTCTAGAACTATAGGAGCGCACTATCCATTATAGACCAATATCAAATTGATAGCCTAGGTATCCCTCTCTCTCTCTCTCTTTCTCATTTAGCTTTAGTTCTTGATTGCTTCAAATATACCTTTTTCAGCGGTTTATACATATTCATTCTCTCATTCATTTATTCATACATTCATTCTCTCACTATTTTATTCATTCGTTCATTCGGAAATATCCTTAAAAATGTAGATCAAAATGTTTCGAGGCAAAATAGGCTTGTTTAGTTCTGATGAACTTCTTATCTGTAGATATTCTACGTCATAACATCTTCTCGATAAAGTTTGTCCCAAACAAATTCCTCTGTTAGAACAGCATTTATATAAGATTGTAAAATTTCCCCATCGGCTCTAATGTTTTTTTTTTCATTAATATTTTATTTATTTATTATTCTTTTTTTGAACTGTTTAAAATTGCACAAAAATTGTTCAAATCAAAAAATGTTTCCCGTTGAGAGCTTCTTCCAATAAGCTTGATCAAAGGAACTTGGGTCTTCTGCCCAGAGTTTACACAATTTGTTTCATTTTTGCCCATAGACGCTAATGTAAAGATTTTCTGAACTGTTCAAAATTGAACGAAAAAATGTTCAAATAAAAAGTAAAATATGTAAACGAAATGTCCTCGCCGAAATCATTCAAATGCAGAAGAAAAATATTTTAAATCGGACAATTCTTTTAAAAATTATTAGGGGGACAGACAGACGGGCACACATTTTCCATCTCAAAACCCTACTTTCAATTTTTTCATTTTTCAATAGTTATTTAATTACGTAACTTCTTCTTTGACTTTTCTTATTTTTAACGATATTTTGCGCTACATTAAGCCTTCTTTCATTCTTCTTCTTTTTTTTTACTTTAGAGGGAAAGTAGGCTGAATAGGATCGAAAATGCAATATAACAAGAAGTTCCGTCAAGAACTATACGAGCCTACTTTCCCGTATACACCAGCTTCAAATTTATAATCTAGCTATCTCTCTCTTTCTCTCTCTCTCTCTGTCTGTCTTTCTCGTTTAGCTTTAGTTCTTAATTGCTTCAAATATACCTTTTTCAACGGTTAATACATATTCATTCAATTATTCATTTATTCAGTCATTTATTCATTCATTCTTTCGCTTATTCATTTAATCAATCATTAATTCAAAAATATTCTTGAAAATCCGGATCAAAAAATTTCATAGGAAAAATAGGCTCGTTAGTTCTGGATGAGCTTTCTATTTGTACATGTTATACGTCATAAGAGCTCTCCGATAAAGTTTGTTTCATGCAAATCGGTCCATTAGATCAGGATTTATATAGGATTGAAATTTCCCCGTAGGCGGTATGTTAATTTTTTTTGAACTGTTCAAAAAAAAAAAAAAAATTGTTCATATCAATATTTCACGCCAAGAACTTCTTCCAGTGAGCGAGCTTGTTCATTGGAACTTGGATCTTGTACACAGAGTTTACATAATTTGCTTCATTTTTGCCCATAGGCGCTAATGTTAAAATTTTTTGAACTGTTCAAAATTGAACAAAATATTGTTCAAATCAAAAGGAAAAAAATGAGATGTCCTCGCCGAGATCTTTCGAATGCAAAAAGAATTTTGCGAATCGGACAATTCGTTCAAAAGTTATTAGGGGGGGGGACAGACCGACAGACAGACACACTTTTTCCCCCCATCTCAAAACATTACTTTCAATTTTTTTTATTTTTCAATCTTTATTTAATTACTTCACTTACTTTTGACTTTTCTTGATTTCTAACGATATTTTCGCGATACATTAAGCCTTCTTTCATGCTTCATTATTATTTTTTTACCTTTACGGGAAAGTAGGCTAAAAAGCCGAGGAGTGAAAAGGAACCGTTTAAATACTGTCACGCAGGGTAACTGTGAAGCATTAGAAGATTCAATTTGGGTGTGTTTTTTTTTTTTTTTTTTTTTTTTTTTTTTTGTCTATGATTAGAACTCCGGCCCTAGTTGCGAATCAGTCAAAGAATAAAAATTACCCCTTTTATATTCTAGTAGATAAACGATACGAAACAATACTAGGATTACATAAAGGCATGGCGAATATAGTTGCAATAATCAACAGGTATCATACAATATCGGGGTCCGAAACTAGTTATCGATACTAGTTTCGGACTAGTTTCGGGATAAAAATTCAGGATAAAAAGTTGTGGATAAAAATTTCGGGATAAAAAGTTGTGGATAAAAATTCAGAATATTACAAGTCAGAATATTTGTCTTCCAAAATTGCTTATCTAATCCCCGAATGGAACCGCAAGCATTCATTCATAGCAGACATACTACAAGGGCCAATTTTTGTTACCTTGAAAAATTAAGTACCTATATACATAGTTTTTTTTTTTTTTTTTTTCATGATTAACTAGTGACTTTACCCTGCATAAATAATTACCGTACTGCCACATACCAGCCAACATGCTGAAGGAGGATGAATGCAGAAGATCTTTTTTCAAACATTCAGAAAAATTAGAGAATGGTATCTGACTAGGAAGTACGACAAACAACGCTGTAACAAATGTATTGAAGACGAAAGAGCTTGTTTTGAATAAAAAAATACTTAACAAATATAATTGCTAGTTTTTATTTTATTTTATAAACCTAGTCTTAAAAATTGTTTGACACACTGTGTATTGTTTGACACCATAATGCCAATTGCACCATTAGCCAGAAAATTTTATATGACTAATTTGCTATTGGCTCAGCGTATTGTACAAATGTTCATTTTCTTTGTGAAATTATTATCCCATCTTAGCACTCAACAACTTTGAAGAATGTTCCGAAGAAAGTGGTTGTCTTCTGCTAGGCTTGCCATATTTTTGGTAAGTGAAACCGGGACACATTAATATGGGATGGGACTAGCGGAGAAATTTAAAAAAAAGAAAAAGCAAAATTGGGAGTTTCAAGTCTCTTTTTAAGCCTTGCAAGTAACGGGAGTGGAGAATCTGGAACCCTAAATTGTCAGTCTACCCACCTTTTAAAAATAAAAAAATAATTTTTGCTACTTAATTTACTTTTTTTTTCCTTTTTAATGACAATTTTTTCTGGTCTCGAAAGAAGTGTTAATAAAAAAATTTGAAAATACTTCACAAAATTGTTTAATTGAACAATTAATGACAAAGTCTTATTTTTTTAAATTACAACTTTTTGTCTAACTACAAAAACCATTTTTGTCAAACTAAAAAAACAATTAGTAAGTTAGCAATGTTATTCTTTGTTTTCAACCCACTCATATTTCTGACTTGAATGTAATTTTTTCAGGATGTCTTTGTTAAGCTTGACTTTTTTTATAAAAGTCAGATCAAAGAAAACGCCAAAGTTTATTTTACATACAATCAATGCTCTTGCAGTGGACTCCCTCATTAATGCTCTGTCATCTTAAAGATTCTTAATGTCTTTATAAAAGATTCTTAAAAACATAAATTCATTACTTTTTACACCTTACAGCCGTTTTCGGGACATTTATAAAACTGGGCGGGACACCGAGACAAGAGCAAAATACCGGGACTGTCCCGGTCAAACCGGGACGTATGGCAAGCCTATCTTCTGCATATCTTGGTTTATATTTATGGTAGTTAGACCCACTTTGCTGTTTGACCTTTTTAGTGATCTTACTCTGTGCTGTCACTGACTACGTGGTACTGAAGTAGAATACATGTAATGCTGGCGGCAATGTTTTCAAAAGAAACTGATGCAAAATTATAAAAGAAAAACATTTGAAGGGGTGTCAAGAATAAGGAAGACTTTATTAGAAAGGCAACAGAAACCATACCATTGTTTAAGGATGTATTATCATGGTAAAGGCATAAATTTAGCATGTAGTATGAACAGCATTAAAAAAAACAAAGGAAACTATTCTAATGTTTGGAAAGTTAAAGTCAAAAGAGCTTTTCGAAATCAGATGGATCAATGTTTTGAGAAAAACATATTTTAAACATGTAAAATTCCTTTCAGAACTCCTTTAAATTTTTCGTTTCCGTGAAAACTGCGATCTTCATTGCGCTTGGGAGAAAAAAGAAATTGAAGCTCAATCATTCTTTAAAAATTTCCCCACACAATCCTTCCATATTGCTGGAAAGAGTATCCGAGATTTCAGTGAATTGGGCCTCACAAAACCCGAGGAATTGTCCCAGACGACATTAAAGAGCAGTCGGGAGGAGAAGGGTGGGCCCTATCAGAACCACCCCACCCTTCTATCGCCACCCCGACGTTTAGTGAGACGAGGAGCTTGTGAGGGGGTGATTCGAAATCTGAAAGGGTGCTTCGCCTGATATGCACACGTCTTAAGCAAATGTCCCAGTCGAATCATCCGAAGCATGATTCTGTCTCTTTTGTTCACTTTGCATGAGTGATGAAACGTTCTCACGGCCCCTCCTCCCTGCCGAAGGAACGAAATCTACCACCCAAGAATTTTCTGTACGAGGAAGAAAAAAAAAAGAAGTTCATCGTGGAAAGAGCAAAAGCGTGAAAAATAAAATAATAAAATTTCACACCATGCCTCTCCTTTTCTCCCTGTTTAACTTACAGCTGACTGCTTTCCACCCGCAAAGAAGATGTCCCTATTTTTTTCCACCCCCTCTCTGATGTTCTTTTTTGTTCTCTTTATTGTTCGAAAGGCTGTTCAGTAACCTGTATTTTTCGGAGAGGGGGGACCTTCGGATAGTTTAACTTTAATTTGAAATATATCAGCTCGCCACGCGCGCGGATTTGCCACCAATTTTTTCACGGTTACAGTTTTTTTTTCTCGCCCTCTTTATCCTATCGGCTCGGGGAGCTAGGAAAAGGCGCCTAAAGCCTATCAATTATTGCCGGGCACCCATGGCTGAAGAACTGGGATTTTGGACACTCTATCTCTCTCTGAATATGGATCATTAGGGGCGTAGGAATGAAGCGAAGGAACAAGAAAAAAAATTTTTGTTCTATTTTTCTCTTTCTCATCTTTTTTTCGAATAACTGTTTTTACAACAGTACAAAAATTGCTCTTGCTTCAGTACTTTCAGAAAGTTTAATTCCATTGCAGTAATACACAATTCGTTTGTAAAAATATCTTGCACAAAAGTTTTAGGCAACCTTAGACACACAGATATCTGATTGATAATGCTTAGTAACATAAATGTTTAAGTGTAATAAATTAACATAATCTATTTACACAAACATTTTTAAATATTTTAGATCAGAAGATGAGTTAGAAACCTCGATAATCCGAGCTGTGGTAAAACCGATTAATCCAAAGCCGAAATGCTTATTTTTTGGAGTATATAAGGTTTACAACAAAACCACCATTCAGCATAAAGTATATATCTGAACATTACAAGAAAATTAAAGTTAGACCAATCTATTGATTTAATTATTGCTAAACTACATTATCAGCTTCAAAAAAATATTCTCCTTTTCTTTTTTTTTCTTTTCTGTCGATTTGAAGAGCTCTAAATTTCACTTTTGAAGCTCAATAAAATGCTGAAGTGATGGCTGCTAGGGTTGCTTCCGCTGAGACCATTGACAGGTTCTTTCAGAATCAACTTAAGATACTTATTACCAACGATGTTTAAATAGATCTTAAAAAATAAAATGCAATCACACGTCTTATTACGTAATTTAAGAATATTTATGTAATTTAAGTTTATTTTAATAATGATTTCTGTACATTAGAAAAATTCACTAATACGAAGAGTCTAGTCTCAATCGTCAATTCCCTAAGAGTCTATCTCAATTTCGGATTTTATCCAAACTCCACTGAGAATTACACAGTAAAAATTTCCGTAAAAATACAGAAGGGCAACTGAGTGTTTCTTTAAATTTATAAAGAACTTGTTTTAAATCAACTAATCAAGTTTTTTAATAACAGTTTCCCAACAAAATTCTTGTTTTTCGGCACTCTCTAAAACGACAGAGAAAGATTTGTTAAATTACGTAAAACTGTTCCCCTGAGATCTGTGACTACCAGTTTAAAAGTTGTAAACAAATGCACAAATAAGGGACCGTTCATAAATGATGTCACGCTTTTCCCCCATATATTTGACCCCCTCCCCCCTTTCTCACAATATATCACACTTCAGTGGACCCCCCTCCCCCTTTCTCACAATATGTCACACTTCAGTGGACCCCCTCCCCCCTTTGTCAGGCTATGTTGCATAATGCCGGATGCCACACTTCTTGTTACCTCCTCCCCTCCCCTTGTCACACTTTGTCACATTTTCACGAACTGCCTCCCCCTCGAAGCGTGACATCTTTTATGAATGATTCCTAAACGCTTGAGATCTGCGACTACTAGTTTAAAAATTGTCAAAAATGCATTATATATTGTTGGAGTATAATTAAACTTGGCGTCCAGCCTTCCCAACTCCGGAGGCATCATTGTCCGAGAGACGTAGTGCACAGGTATCACCTTCGATTTTATGTAAAAGAAATAATAATTCAGCGTACTCACCGATGGCGGCACATCATCTGTTACAATCAATTAACAGAATGCTATCTGTAATTTCCTTTCTTCTTCTTTCTATAATTTTTTTCACTGGTATATGTTCATGTATGGTTGGGAGAGTGTTTATGTCAAGACGGAGTCGAGATTATATGAAATGCTACTCTAAGTACTAAAGATATACCTCGACCACCGAAAAATAGTTCAAGAATGCCAGAGAAAAAACACTAGATTTTCTATAATAACCAATTCTTCATATAAAAAAAGTTAAAAAGCCTAACTCAATATTAAGCGACAACCAAAAGACAAAATGAAGTCCAAAGGCAAATACATAAAACAGCAAAGACCTGAGATCTTTCGGAAACAGAAGTTTGATCATTTATATGAACGGGCATAAAGGATAATTATCCTATACATGTGCATTGAATTTGCACAACATGAAATTTGGCCAACGTTTTCGAGCCACACAATAGTTTTTCAACAATTATTGATCTGACATTTTCGACCAAATTTGGTCTAGTTGCATTTTAAAATTGATGCACATGGAGAAGTAATACAGTAGAACATATGTTAACCGGCTTAATTGGGACCGATGGTAAGCTGGTTGAGTAAAAATACGGTTAAAGCGGGGGTGGCAAAAAATGGAAGATTTATTATGCAATTTAAAAGAGAGTGAAGGTGTGATGATTTATCTGATCTGGGATAAGTTAGAAATATTTCGTCTTAAACGTTCAATACAGAATTTATGAACAACTTCTTGATAACATATAGCTTGTATTTTTCTTGAGTTGAA
This sequence comes from Octonoba sinensis, assembly GCA_038502835.1. Classification (NCBI taxonomy): domain Eukaryota; kingdom Metazoa; phylum Arthropoda; class Arachnida; order Araneae; family Uloboridae; genus Octonoba; species Octonoba sinensis. The sequence continues at coordinate 103,787,647 of CM076600.1, read as the reverse complement.
CACATAACACTTTGATATACATACTGCTTAAAGCAACATCATATGCATTATCAAGAATCAAGTTTTTCTGAACTCTGTTCCGAACTAAAAAAACACAAAAGAAAAAGAAAAAACTAGCGGATCCCCTCCCCCTTGCCCCAACGTTCACGGTGAAAATAATTAATTCCACGTTTTGAATCTTAAACGACTAATTATTAACAAAAAAAATTTTTTGATCAGTTTTATAAATATTTCCCTTTATCAACTAATAGCACGATAAATAAATAAATAAACTATAATTTTCATTGACGAAATAAATGCATTTGTAAGTTTAATGTCGTGGATTTAAGATCAGTGAACTTTCAGTTTTTAAAAAATCATGGTCAGAATAGTCAAAAAATCAAACAAAATCATAACATTTCATTTTAGTAAAAGATTTCCTTACTACCTGACATTCTGCTTATAAATTAACAAAGAGAGTTTTACTTCGTTCCCAAACAAAATAGAAAAGGATGTGGAAAACAATCACTCAAATTTATTTTCAAGAAATATTTGTTATTACAAAGAAAATTGTATAAACATTTATTACGAAAGAAATGAACTTCATAGAAATAAAAACTTCCATTGCCGAATGAATCAAACATTTGATTCTTGTAAAGTTGTGCTAAGAAGAAAGACAAATTCGATTAAAAAATTTTGTATGTTGTGACGCATAAATAAAAGACGGAAATTCTTCAAGATGACGCTACGAATGCGTCGAGGAATCTCTAAATTATTTCCTGGGAAATAATTTTAAATAAAGGATTTTCTGTTATTATATATATATTTTTTTTTTCTTCACGTAATTCGCTTTCTTTTCCCTTTAATTTTTCTAACGGAGGCCAACAGGTTAATGAGCCAGGACGGCAAGTCGCAAAGAATGAATTTCACAAAAACAAACAAACAAACGAAAGTGCAAATAAAAAAAGCTCCACCATCGTTTTGAAGAAAATCGGATGGGGGTGGATGGAATCAAAAAAGGAAAAGTCAACCGCGGGGTAACAGTAGCGCAAAATCTCCATGAAGATCCATCAAGCTACTTGCAAAGCGAGTCGGATAAGAAGACATGCTGAGGGGGTGAGCTGGAGGTAGTTGTGGGGTGAGGGGTAGAATAAGAACAACATCAAAAAACCGAAGAAAGGGGGGTTTCGATCGGCCGAACTTTCATTATCAGCGTTCTCGCGATGACATACGTAATTTCCAATGGATCTTTCCCCCCTCCCTCCCCCAATTCTGCTGCTGATGAACTAAGTTGAAAGTTTTTATCAATTACCTTATTTGTTTTCGTGGGTGCTCGGCAAAAGCTGGTTAGAGAGAGAGAACCCCTTTTTCATTGTTGTTTTTTTTTCTCTCTCTCTTCCCTTCTCACTATCTCGCTGCTCTCTTCGCTCTATTGCACTTCGGCGCGGAACCTTTTTGGTGTGCGAGGCAAAATGCGGCGCGCAAAATGTGGGTGCCTCGCATTCATCATAGAGGAAAGATGCCTCATTATGGGGGGCAGCACCCCTCAAAACGAGTTGGCGCCCCCCTCCCTCTGCCTGGCAGAGAGATGGGGAGCGACACAGAAACAATGGCAGTGTAATTAGTCCCTATCTCCCAGCAGAAAAGAAGTAGCCAGCTATCTGGAGGGAATACCGCGCAAAACGGCGATCGGTGATTTATTTTGAAAAATTAGTTCCGATAAGGGCGCCATTGTTGGGTTTTAAGGGAAAAGAGCCAAAAGGGGTGGCGGGGGGAGAACCCGATTAATTTAACGTTCGGTTGAGCTGCGTGGACTCACGTTGAACATGATTTCATTCCCACTACAAACTCACACAAGACACTTTTAATTTGTGTATGTGGAATACGCTTCTTTTTTTAATTTTCTATTTTTTAATCGATCCTTTGTTTTCAATTACAAATAGGAGGTCTTTTTATGAATCTCTCACCCTAGCTCGGAAATTTTAAATCTTTTACGATAAATTCTCGTTTTTACATTGGCTGTCACTAGAGTTTGGGATGAAAGTTATCAAGTATAAAACTTATGAGGAGAAATTATTTTTAAGCTTCTTGAAGTGAAACTAGCAGCTGTCTATTTTCTCATTTTTTTGTATTTTTATAACTTTTCATTCTGTGTAGAGTGTTGAAAGAAAAAAAAGATCATTTTGTGTGAAGAAATTCGTAGCCTTTAAAGATAGGATTAGAAATGTTTATGTACTTTCCACTCCTAGGAATTTGTATTTACAGTTCTACAAATTATGGTTTGACTAATCAAAAATGTCCGGAACAATTCACTTGTGCTGCGACCTCTTTAATATTAATAAACCCCTTTGTCACGTGTCACGCTATATTACATAAGCATATGTACTTGCAGTTCAGAAGCAAATCACTGAGTTATAGAGCACGTTTCTAATCTTATTTTTGAACTTATAATAAGATTTGTTAGCATAATAATAATGATGATTACATGTGTGCTCAATTTGTATAAAATGAGGTTAAGGTTTAGAACACAAAAGATAATTAGTATAGAACAGTAAAATATATTATTAATTGTTCTAATTCTGAAAAAATGACCCGTTCAATTTTATCTTAAAAGTGTAAATGCCTAAGAAAATATTCTTTTAAACCTTAATCAGCATCGGTGTTTGCGATGCAAAACGATCAATGAAACTTATTATCAAAATAAAAAATTTATAAAATAAATTTTAAATGTATTTATAGGAACCAAAATGTATAATGTTACCATATCCCTTCTTCTTGTTACAAACTGTGTCAATTTCTTGACGCCCCCCCCCCCCTCGCCCTAGAAATGTGACATCACTTAGGAAGAACCCCAAAAAAATATGAAACGGCATTGATGCCAAGGATAAGCATCATAAATTATATTCAATAATCCATATATATATTTCACATAACGTGGACCAGTTATGATGAAATTTTGCGAAACGATACGATTCTGACATCATGCAAAAAAAAAAAACTATGTTAAAACAATATTTAAAAATTTGTTTAATGTTTAGCGTCGAAAAGTAACATAATATTTGTGTTTATTAACGTAACTTACGACTTTAAGAAATTTATTTCTATTTCTCAAAAAGAATTTCCATTCCGAACTCATTTTTTTAATTTCCGATTTTTTGGAGTAGCAACACCGTAGTTTGTTTACATCGAGCGATCATTCTTATGTAAAAAATCTAGCGATTTTTTTGAAATTTTGAACTTCTATCCCGCAGATGTACTGCGGGAGATCAGCTAGTCTATTATATTTCTTTTACCTAATTCTTTTCCTTTTTTAAAATTAACACATTTTTATTTTTTGGACGCAATTTACCGCATTAGAAGTTATTATTGAAAAATTATTATTTTTGCACCTCAAAAGTTTTATTACCAGTTCAAGAAGTAAAGTTTAATGGAATAAGGGAACTTTAAACAGCTGACTATGATTTTCATTTTGTGGTTTACAAAAACCTTATAAGTCAAATAAACTAGACTTCTCGTAATATTGCAAGTAGAATCGTATTCTGAGGATCCACCCAAAAGATTCTTATAGAGACTGAAGTTTTACAATTGTTCCCAGAAATACACCTAAAGTTGAATAGAAAAAGCGAGAGTCGAATGACTAGTTTACCTATATTTTTGTTGTTCCTTATGAATATCTCGAGTAAAAAAATCCTTAAATAAGCATTCGTTCATGAAATACATAGGGAAGCTAGCAACTGGAGTCTAGCACTTAAAATTCAAAATTTTGGGGAAATTACCTATAACCAGTTTTGACAAGCAAGTAAAGCTGTTCATGTATAATTTTGATGCTAAACGTGATCATGCTGAGTGCACGTAAATTCAAATAGAAAGTTTCCCACTATTTTTTTTAAATTATCCTAACTGTCTGGTATTTTTATTTTATTTTCATTGCAAAACGAAGTTAAAAAAACAATACGTGTAATACTGAAAAAAAAATATTCACGTAAAGAAAGTATAAATGTGCATTAATTATCTTTACGTGGATAATTGTTTTTCAGTTTTACTAGTGCACAAAGTTCATTTATTTTAATATGTGTAATAGTTAACTTAATCTAAGATTAAATAGGAGTACGTTTGAAACTAACTAATTAAAGAGGCAGAAATGAAAATCAGAAATCTACTGAGAAAGCAGTTCCCAACAGTTGCTTTAGTAAAGCAAAATGTAATTTAGCATTAAACTAGTGGTACCCGCACGTCGATGCCCGCATTAAGAGTAGGTGTCACTTGCGGCGACGTTCAAGAAAAGCAAATGCCCTCCCGCCATGACGCTGCCCGTGGAACACGACATAATGTAATTTTATGCGTCTTTGAGAGAGAAATTAAAGCTAATTGCCATGAACAACTATTTTTTTAAAAGCTTATGATTCATGTTCTAATTCACTTAAAAGCTTGGAACAAACATTTTCTTGTACAGAAAAAATTCTTCCGCATGATATGTGATATTCAGGTGCGCAGGATTTTTCCACCCCCCCCCCCCCCCCCCCCCCAGTTAGGCAAATTACAAAATTAATTCATCAAATAATGTAGAATGGTTTTCTTTGCAGAAGCACTACTGCTGCAGTGAAGCAGTCTTACAGGTATATGCGACGCATTTTGTGTCTTTACGGAAAATGTCAATACTGATTTAAATTATTTCGGAGTTGATTTGTTGCACTAAGGGGACGCCCCGTGTTTGCTATCGCTCGCCAACTGCAAGCAGCTCCATTCGGATCGCTTTGCCACCCAAACTCGTTCACAGTTTACATTCTTGTTGCCTAGCAGGCGTTCTTCCAACGATGTCCGCTTGACCGCAATAAACCCCTTTTTAGCCTACTTTCCCGTTTCCGTAACAGCAAAAAAATATAATAAAGTATGAAAGAAGGCTTAGTGCACCGTAAAAATATCGTTAAAAATCAAGAAAAGTCCAAAATAAGTGCAGTAATTAAATAAAGATTGAAAAATAAAAAATTTGAAAGTAGGATTTTGAGATGGGGAAAATCATAAGAACCATCCCACCCAAGTTGAACCCAAGTTTCTAAGAACCATCCCACATAAAATGTCCCATATACTGTAAACAATCCACGAAAAAAAATTAATTTAAACGTTACATTACAAAAGAATACTGAAAATTGTAAAAATGTATGGCATTTACCCTCATATATGTAAGACTAAATATACTTGAGCAAGAACGATCATCATGATATTCTAGTAATATGCTAAGCACTACAACATGCATTTTGAAATATACATGGAAGGATTACTTAACTAACTTCTTCAACTACAGATCAAAGCGATAATAGGTAATTTTGCGAATTAATTCTCAATAACAGCCTACATAAACTTCTTTTCAAGTATTATGTTAAAGAAGTTTACTTACTGCATCATTTTCATACCCTTGATATCTGCACTATAGAAATCCCTTGAGATTGGCCGATTGACCTTTTACAAGATTTTTTCTACTTGCAAATACAGCAACAATAGAGCAAATGGAGCAACTTTGCCTTGACAATGGTAACTTCACTTTATTCCCTTCGTCTAGCTCCTTCCGCAACACGGAAACTGAATCGTAACGTCATACACAAACCCCGCCCCGTTTTGTGCCACGTGTTAATTTTAAGTTATATTTTTTTAAAAATCAGTTCAATTTTTGAAAAAACTAAGTTGATGTTTGAGAGTTTTAAATACAGTGGACTCTCTCTATCTGAACACTCCCTAATGTGAACAGCCCCGTATTATGAACACTTTTCGATAGTCCCGGCGAAACTTCATACACTTAACATAGGATGACCTCTCTGTAATCTGAACACCCTATAATATGAACACCCCCGTATTATGAACGCTATTTTATCCCCCATTCAGCAGTTACCTCTCTCTAAACTGAACAAGTGTGCGATTGGAATTCCGAAATTCCCGGAATTCAGATTGCCTCCCCCTTTTGAACAGGTGCTTCAGATCAGACAGGTGTTTTCAGGTGGAGTGGTCAAGAAAAGGCTTATCGCTCCCCCCCCCCCCCTCCGCCCATCTCATTAGACAGCCTTATCTCTTCCCTTTCTTTCTTGTTGCTGAGATTTTTCGCTGGTAAAGGTGACATTTTTTGCCAGTGTACCGATTGCAGCAGTGTTGAAGAACAAGTCAGATATGTCATCGGAAATAAGTAAAACGAAAAAACGGAAAGAACTAAACCTCAATGAAAAGTACCATGTAATTCAAAAATTGAAGTCAAAAGTAAGCCAGAGAAAAATTGCAGTTGAATTCGGGATTTCTGTAGGCCAAGTTAATGCAATTAGTAAGAAAGAAAACGAAATTTTAGCTGCTTTTGAGCAGAATGCACCTGGCTCAAAGGGTAGAATTTTTGAGAAAAAAACGGGAAATGAAAAAATAAACCAGCATGTTTGGAAGTTTTTTTGCCAAATGCGCACAAAGAATCTGCCTGTCACTGGACCTCTGATGAAACAGATTGCGCTTGATTTTGCCGAAAAGGAAAACATTAGAGAATTCAAGGCATCATATGGGTGGCTTAGTCGATTCAAAGTTCGCCATAATATTGAATTTAAAACCATAAGTGGAGAAGCAGCAGATGTAAACATGGACACAGTAGAGGAATGGAAAACTAAACTTCTAGAATTAACAAAAGATTTTGCTCCTGCTGACATCTTCAATGCCGATGAAACCGGCTTATTTTTTAGGGCCCTTCCAAATAAAACCCTAGCAGAAAGAAGCGATAAATGCATCGGCGGAAAAATGTCGAAGGAAAGACTCACTGTCATGCTGTGTGCAAGTTTTACGGGTGAAAAACTTAAACCTCTTGTGATCGGAAAAAGTGCTAAACCGAGATGTTTTAAAAATTTGAAGATTTCATCATTGCCTGTTAACTATAAATTTAATCGAAAAGCCTGGATGACATTTGCAATTTTCACGGAATGGTTGGAAGGTGTTAACGAGAGGATGAAGAGAGAAGGGAGAAAAATTCTTCTTTTCGTGGATAATGCTGCATCACACAAAAATGTAACTCTGAGCAACGTGAGCCTGAAGTTCCTGCCACCAAACTGCACATCTAGAATACAACCATTGGATCAGGGAGTTATAAAAACTTTTAAAGCCCACTACAGAATTTTTTTTCTAAAGAAAATGTCTCTTGCAATGGAAGATGCAAATTCAGCAAGCGAACTGACTAAGAAGGTCAATGTCATGGATGCTGTCCACTGGATATCAATGGCCTGGAATGACGTAACCCCCCACACTATACAGAAATGCTTTTACCGAGCTGGATTTCCACGTGTAGACAAACAAACACGAATTGATGACCAAGAAACAACAGCTTTAAGTGACTTGCAGTCAATTCTTCAGGAGCTACATACGGAAATGGAGCCAAGTGCTTATCTAGAAGCCGATGGACACCTTCCAGTTTGTTGCAATATCACCGTTGAAGAGGACGAGGATAGTGAAGAAGAAGCGGACGAAGCTGAAGAAACAAGAAGTGCAATAACGTTCAAACAATATGGCCAAGGGATTCAAGACCTTCTGAATTATGCAGCTGAACATCATCAGGAAGCATTTCCACTTTTGAAACAACTTGATAATATGTACGCTGCACGTGCATACACAATGCAAAAACAAACTAAAATTACACATTTTTTTAGGTAAAAACTGTGATGTATTTTTATTATTATTATTGCAATTCCCTTTTTTGTTTGTTTGTTTATCATTATGTAAAACTTTTTAAATTAAAAAAAAAAACAATGAGGTGTAAGAGTACAGGTCCGACTGAGTTTAGTTTGACATTGCAATAGCCGCCAAATCTAAATTCAGCACCTCCATCTCGGTAACTGGCATGGCTAACCAGGTTAAGTACTCAGTACAGTCGATAAATTCAATAAACATGTGTTTTCTCCCTCTATAATGAACACCCCCGTAATCTGAACACTTTTGTTCGGCCCCATGAGTGTTCAGAATAGAGAAAGTTCACTGTAGTAGACTTTACAAAACAATTCACAATCGGCGATTACCCGACACAATCAGCATGCAGGTTCCTCATTAAAAACAAGAAATTACACAGAGTTAAAAAAGGAAATTACAGAAAATAAAAAACAGATAACTTACAGAAAAGAAATACTCCGTAAACTAACATGAATAAAGTATCCAAGATACAGTAAATTTACAGAAATATCGCACCTAAGACTTAAAAAACACATATAATGTGCCGCAGCAGTGGTGCCATCTGTACTGTACCACTTTTCTGGGTCATGAAGATAGGGGAATGTGATCTCCGATCGGTGGGTTCAGAACATGGGCTAACTGTATTGTGACCCCAGTGCATTAGGCCGCTCGGCCAAAGCAGCCGCTGTGGTTGAGGCAAGTGGTCAGATTTATATGCGTTGAACGTATGGCACACCTGTACTACTTTCTCATTTTCAGTATTTTTACAGAAATTAGTTACAGTGAGAAAAAAGAAACAGTTTTACGTGGAGCTGTTACGGAGAAACTTGATTCGGGGTTTCTGAACGTGTACTTATGCAACCTAAGGCTTGCTTCTTTCTGTGTAGCGGTAAAAAATGCGGAAAAACAGGAATTTTACTGAGAAACAATTATTAAGAAACTTGATTGATTTAAACGAGCTCTTACGTTGCTTAACAGAAATGTTAAGTTTCTTTTCCGTATTTTTACAGAATTGTTTAGGTTATCTGACAAATATATTTCATTAAAAAAATAATAATTAACAAGAAGTTCCGTCTAGAACTATACGAGCCTACTTTCCCGTATACACCAAATTCAAATTTATAATCTAGCTATCTCTTTCTCTCTCTTTCTTATTTATCTTTAGTTCTAATTACTGAAAATATACCTTTTTCAACGGATAATACATATTCATTCACTCACTCATTCATTCTTTCATTTATTCAGCCATGCATTTATTCATTCATTCGTTACCTCATTCAAGTGTTTATTCATTCATTTACGCATTCATGTATTTATTCACTCATTTATTTATATTTTCATTTATTCAATAATTTATTCATTCATTTATTCATTGATTTATTCTTTCACTCTTTCATTTATTCATTCATTCATTATTTCACTCATTGAGTCACTGAGAAATATCCTTGAAAATCCCGATCAAAAAATTTCATAGCAAAATAGGCTCGTAAGTTCTGGATAAATATATTTCTACATGTTCTACGTTATAAGAGCTTTCCGATAAAGTTTGTTCCAAGCAAATCGGTCCGTTAGATCAGGATTTATATAGGGTTGAAATTTCCCCGTAAGCGCTATGTTAATTTTTTGAACTGTTCAAAAATGAACAAAAAATGTTCAAATTGATATTTCTCGCCAAGAGATTCTTCCAGTAAGCTTGTTCATTGTAACATGGATCTTGTACCCAGAGTTTACATAATTTGCCTCATTTTCGCCCATAGGCGCTAATGTTAAATTTTTTTGAACTGTTCAAAATTGAACAAAAAAATGTTCAAATCAAAAGGAAAAAAATGAGATGTCCTCGCCGAGATCTTTCGAATGCAAAAAGAATTTTGCGAATCGGACAATTCGTTCAAAAGTTATTAGGGGGGCGACAGACCGACAGACAGACACACTTTTTCCCCCCATCTCAAAACATTACTTTCAATTTTTTTTATTTTTCAATCTTTATTTAATTACTTCACTTACTTTTGACTTTTCTTGATTTCTAACGATATTTTCGCGATACATTAAGCCTTCTTTCATGCTTCATTATTATTTTTTTACCTTTACGGGAAAGTAGGCTAAAAAGCCGAGGAGTGAAAAGGAACCGTTTAAATACTGTCACGCAGGGTAACTGTGAAGCATTAGAAGATTCAATTTGGGTGTGTTTTTTTTTTTTTTTTTTTTTTTTTTTTTTTTTTTCTATGATTAGAACTCCGGCCCTAGTTGCGAATCAGTCAAAGAATAAAAATTACCCCTTTTATATTCTAGTAGATAAACGATACGAAACAATACTAGGATTACATAAAGGCATGGCGAATATAGTTGCAATAATCAACAGGTATCATACAATATCGGGGTCCGAAACTAGTTATCGATACTAGTTTCGGACTAGTTTCGGGATAAAAATTCAGGATAAAAAGTTGTGGATAAAAATTTCGGGATAAAAAGTTGTGGATAAAAATTCAGAATATTACAAGTCAGAATATTTGTCTTCCAAAATTGCTTATCTAATCCCCGAATGGAACCGCAAGCATTCATTCATAGCAGACATACTACAAGGGCCAATTTTTGTTACCTTGAAAAATTAAGTACCTATATACATAGTTTTTTTTTTTTTTCATGATTAACTAGTGACTTTACCCTGCATAAATAATTACCGTACTGCCACATACCAGCCAACATGCTGAAGGAGGATGAATGCAGAAGATCTTTTTTCAAACATTCAGAAAAATTAGAGAATGGTATCTGACTAGGAAGTACGACAAACAACGCTGTAACAAATGTATTGAAGACGAAAGAGCTTGTTTTGAATAAAAAAATACTTAACAAATATAATTGCTAGTTTTTATTTTATTTTATAAACCTAGTCTTAAAAATTGTTTGACACACTGTGTATTGTTTGACACCATAATGCTAATTGCACCATTAGCCAGAAAATTTTATATGACTAATTTGCTATTGGCTCAGCGTATTGTACAAATGTTCATTTTCTTTGTGAAATTATTATCCCATCTTAGCACTCAACAACTTTGAAGAATGTTCCGAAGAAAGTGGAAAGATAATGAACAAAACTTACTTGCTGAAAAACAAGAAGTTCCGTCTAGAACTATACGAGTCTACTTTCCCGTATACACCAAATTCAAATTTATAATCTAGCTATCTCTTTCTCTCTCTTTCTTATTTATCTTTAGTTCTAATTATTGAAAATATACCTTTTTCAACGGATAATACATATTCATTCACTCACTCATTCATTCTTTCATTTATTCAGCCATGCATTTATTCATTCATTCGTTACCTCATTCAAGTGTTTATTCATTCATTTACGCATTCATGTATTTATTCACTCATTTATTTATATTTTCATTTATTCAATAATTTATTCATTCATTCTTTTCCTCATTTATTTATTCATTGATTTATTCTTTCACTCTTTCATTTATTCATTCATTCATTATTTCACTCATCGAGTCACTGAGAAATATTCTTGAAAATCCCGTTCAAAAAATTTCATAGCAAAATAGGCTCGTAAGTTCTGGATAAACTTTCTATTTCTACATGTTCTACGTTATAAGAGCTTTCCGATAAAGTTTGTTCCAAGCAAATCGGTCCGTTAGATCAGGATTTATATAGGGTTGAAATTTCCCCGTAAGCTCTGTGTTAATTTTTTGAACTGTTCAAAAATGAACAAAAACTGTTCAAATCAATATTTCACGCCAAGAACTCCTTTCAATAAGCTTGCAATAGGAACTTGGCTCTTGTGCCCAGAGTTTACAGAATTTGCTTCAATTTTGTCCATAGGCGCTAATGTTAAAATTTTTTGAACTGTTCAAAATTGAACAAAAAATTGTTCAAATCGAAAAGTAAAATATAGAAATGAGATGTCCTCGCCGAGATCTTTCGAATGCAAAAAGAATTTTTCCAATCGGACAATTCGTTCAAAAGTTATTAGGGGGGGACAGACCGACAGACAGACAGACTGACCGACAGACAGACATACCGACAGACAGACAGACCGACAGACAGACCGACAGACCGACAGACACACTTTTTCCCCATCTCAATACCCTACTTTCAAATTTTTTATTTTTCAATCTTTATTTAATTACTTCACTTATTTTTGACTTTTCTTGATTTTTAACGATATTTTCACGATACATTAAGCCTTCTTTCATGCTTTATTATTATTTTTTTTTACTTTTACGGGAAAGTAGGCTAAAAAATCACACATTTGTGAGGTTGCGTAATCCAACATTTTTTTTCCCCCATTACCTTTCTTAATAAATTTGTTTTAGAGAAATATAGCTGGCCAAGTTGGGATATGAATGTCTGTTTTTCCAAGGAATGGCCCATTATATAAGTTAAACATGCGCATTTCAATTTTTCTTTGAAAACCTGTTGCATAGCTAACATGTACAAGAAAGTATTTATTTCTTACTATTTTCTTTTAAATTGTATTGTATCTTGAAACATTAATTTAAATGAAGGGTAGTAAAGTTAGTAAACCAAATTACGTCATATAAATCGCAACGATTGAGATTTTTGGGTTCGTAATATTTTATTCCATACGTAATGAACTTCAGTTACGTAAAAGGGCAAAAATTGAAAATTCACGTTCTTTCAAATTCGAAATATTCGTTCCAAAGCTTTTATCGGCATTCCATGTAACGCGATCGACTTCTTCACATCGATCAGAACATTCTGAAATAGAAAATGTGTAAAAGAGTTGAATATAAAAATCGATTACTATGTTGACATTATATAAGTTCCACATAAACATTTTTTTTAAAAATCATATTAAGCATTTTTTCATGCAAGAGTATTTACTTTGCCTTAATATCCTATATTAGTGATATTTAATTCACTGATAAAATATACAAAATTCTTCTACTTTAAACGTCGTTAAGTATTCAGCATTATTGACTAGTAAAATTACTTGTTCCAGAGAAATATGTAAATTTGTCTTTTCAGGAAGATTCCTTAATAATTTGCATATGAACAGCATGAGAAGAGATATCACCTTCCGAAAAGGATTCAAAAATAATAATTTTCGGTTCACCTTAAACTGATAGCGAAAACATAACTGAATGACTTTTAATTCATGTTACACGTAAAATTTTGCATTATTTTTGCCCTTGTTTATTCTTGGCAAAACGTGTGCTTTTTTAAAGTCACAGAATGATAATAAGAAAATCATAAGATTTTGAATTAACAATCTTTAAGCAAAAATAATAAACCATATATGGTATTAAATATAAATTTCAGGTTAAAAGAATACAGAAAAAATATGTTACAAAAAATAAGTAATTTATCGTAAAAAGGTAAGTTGCCTCGAAATTTCAATAAACTGCAAAAATTACTGACGGACAGCTTGATGGGGCATTGAAGAAAAAATAAGCTACTTTCGGATCATTCAGTACCTTAGAATGCTAGAAATAACATGAAACTTTCGTAAAAGAGTTAACTGATTATTTACAATAGATCTACATATTTTCTTAAATCTATCCAAACATGTTCACGAACTTATAAGTATTTCTTTCCGAAAATCAATTTTCCCCTCATGTTTCTGGCCTATAACACGCAGGATTTTGCTTGAAATGTCCCCAAACTTATAGAAAAGTTGAGAACATACAAGAGAATTATTGCACTGAAATTAGAAATTAAGAACTTGAATATTAGATAAATTATGAGCATTTAGAATTTTTATTTTTTTTTTCACTGAACATGCGCGAAAGATAGCAATTTGTAACTTACATAGTTTCGTGCCCAAATCTACAGGGCATCTCAGAAAATGATATCAGTTTAATATCAAGAAAATGCAGAAGGATATCAACAATTTAGTGAGATGTATTTTTATGGTTCTGGGAAAAGAGATGAACAGAAAGAGGTTGTTCAGAAAGCAATTGCATGCGTTCGCAGTCATTCAATGCATGTATGCTGTAATTTGTGATAAAGGTTGAGTATTTGTGAAGATTCTCTTGCCATCCTTACCAAGAACATGGATGGAAATTGCAATAAAAACTGGCGGGTGTAAAGAACATACATAGAAAAACAAACGATTAAAATTTCAGAAATATTGAATGGCTTTTTTCAGACTTTCGCCGTTGCAAAGGGAGGAATTCAATAGGGAGTTTTTCTATCTTGAGCTAGGATGAAAGCTGTAACCAGGCATGGCGTGGACTGATAAAAAGTACCGGTCCTGCGGAATTCCTTCCCAAATTTTCTCAAACTAGCAGGCAAAATCGTCAACTTTACGGGATGGTAGCAAATTCCTTACCATAAACTCAAAGTTTGCTCTATGGGAGGAAGATTAAGATCAAGTGACCTAGATGCAGTAGCGGATTTAAGGGGGACCCAGGGGGGCACGTGCCTCCCCCCTACAAAAAAAGTTTTTTTTTTTTTTTTTTTTTTTTTTTTTTTTTAAGTTTCTTATTGAAACAAACAAAATTTTAAATTATTATGCAAAAAAAATCATATTTGAATAAATAAAATTTTGTTCGCAATCAGAGTCACTATGCTATCAAGTGCTTCCCATCATTATATAATTTTTCAAAGCTCCCTCAGCTGCTGAAAAACCCTGAAACCTCTCTTTTTCTGTCTTCAGAATGATCCAACTGTGCGCTATGGATACCTTCAGCAAACAGATGACCGTCGCCTTTCTTATCAGCAACTACAGTTAAATAAAAGCAAATCAGAGCGGTCGCCAAATGGGAGGGTGCTACCCCCCCCCCCCCCAGTTTTTCAGGAAACGAGCTGCAAAATTTCAGTTAATTAATTTTAAAACAAGTAAGAAAGAAAGAAAGAAAAGAAAAACAGACAAGGAAAAACTTTGCAGTAAAAATGAAAAAAGAAAAAAAAAAGAGGAAGGAATGGATGATCAAAATACTACAATTTGTTTTCCTTCTGTAAAATTAAAAAAAAACTGCAATTTTAAAACATTATATGGGAACATTGACAAAACTATTAATATAGTTATTTAATTAAGGATCGCCGAAATGCGCGTTTCGTTTCATACCTTTCTTAGCGGAGAGAAAAAAAAAGTATTCAAAACATTATAGAAAAACAGTGTAAGTCTGAGTGAAAAAAAATTAAATAAATGAATAAACATAAATATTTCATAGTAGGGCAGTCGAATGGTTTACATTTCTGTATAAATATATATGAATTTTTTAATCAAAATATTATTACGAAAATCACTGCAAAGAGTATTAAAATGTATGAGCCCCCGAAATACGTTGCACGTTGTTTCCGATAAAGTTTGTTCCAAGCAAATCGGTCCGTTAGATCAAGATTTATATAGGATTGAAATTTCCCGGTAGGCGCTATGATAATTATTTTTTGAACTGTTCAAAAATGAACAAAAATTGTTCAAATCTAAACATTATTCACGCCGAGAGCTTCTGTCAATAAGCTTGTTCATAAGAACCCGAATCTTATTCCTAGAGTTTATATAATTTGCTTCATATTTGCCCATAGGCGCTAATGTTAAAATTTTTTGAACTGTTCAAAATTGAACGAAAAATTGTTCAAATCAAAAAGTAAAACATGGAAATGAGATGTCCTCGCCGAGATCTTTCGAATGAAAAAAGAATTTTTCGATTCGGACGATTCGTTCAAAAGTTATTAGGGGGGGGGGGGTAGACAGACATATAGACCGACAGGCCGACCGACATTTTTTTCCTATCTCAAAACCTTACTCTCAAATTTTTTATTTTTCAATCTTTATTTAATTACTTAACTTATTTTTGACTTTTCTTGATTTCTAACGGTATTTTTACGATACATTAAGCCTTCTTTCATGCTTTATTATTATTTTTTTTTTTACTTTTACTGGAAAGTAGACTAAAAAAGCAACCCTTCTGAAAAATTACCCAAAATTGTAATGATGCGATTTGCGCCATGATTCCCCCCCCCCCCCCTTCCCGCGGGCACCTCTGTCCCGTTCTGTTGTGGCTCTGTCGATTGTTGCTGTCCTAATGATGATAACATTTTACGTTGTTGACTCACTCTTGGGAGCAACGTGCAATCACCGCTTCATTGCGACGAAAATACCGCGAAATAGTCTGATTGTGCAACCAGCCTTTTTCTTACTGACGTTTTCCCAAAATGATTCAGACGATTTTTTCTTAATCCTTAAAAAATAAACTTTGATTTTAAAAAATAAATAAATAAAATAAGTATAAAATAAGTAATAATGTACAGGGAGGTTAAGGGTAATGTATGAATAATGTAATGCGAAATAATCATAGTAGAAAAATGGGTACCAAAAACAAATTCACCTACAGTGAAACCTGTGTAAGTTGACCACTTGCGGCGCAGCACTTTAGTGGTCAACTTAGACAGGGTGGATATTTTATTTATTTATTTGTCATTTCTTACACACTGCATTTATTCATTTGTAACTAATTAAAATATAGCTTCATGTATCAACATTACTTTAAAATAGTAATTAGTTATTTTTTTCACAGTTATCTAAAATATAATTAGAGAAATTTAACCTTAATGACTTACAGTTCATCCTATACAACTTTAAAAGTAAAGTATTTAGTTAAAATAAAGGTAAATATCTTATTAATCATGTAAGTTACTAATGTAATAGTAAAGATTTCCTAAAAATATACATAATTTTTTTAATTGGCTAGATCAGATAGTAGAAAAAAAAAAGAAACGTATTTAAAGAATAAAAGAATGTTCATTGCAATTTTCCCGTATGATTAACTTACAAAGAAGTTTAGGCAAACTTTATATTGATATTCATTCATCCAGGCAAATACTGGTCTAATATAGACAATAATAGACAAATACGGGCATAAAAAATATTCTGGAGAATTTATTTTAGTTTTTTTTTTTTTCTTTGGAAAAATAGATAAACAAATAAATATAGAAATAATTGGGCGGTCAACTTAGAAAAGTTTTTTCACAATACTCAGTGGTGGCGCTAGAGATCTTCCGACTGGGGGGCAAGCCTCCCCGACGGGGGGACAACAGGTCCGTCATTTAGGTGACCGAAAGGATCCCCGTCCCGACTTTTAGACGTTCTTCGCTTTCTTTCATACTTTTGTTTTTGCTATGAATCTTTTCCACCTCTTAACTAGATTAGAAAAATAATACACACACACACACTCATATATATATATAACATAGCATGTAAAAAAGTCCAATCAAAATGCCCAACATTTGAAAAGAAAGCAACAGATGGCTGCAGCAAGAAGCAGAAATTTATGTACCTTCTGCGCAAAATTTAATATTAAAAAATGTTCATGTGTGTACATTAATTCTTTAGCTCAGTTTTGACGGATACTGAATCACATGAAAGTTTTACTTAATTGCTTTCACTCTGGCATTTATACCAACTAATATTTTTCATTTCACAAATTTTCTTTTCAGATTTTAAGCCAATTCAAGTAGTCTATGATAGAAAATCGATGTTGGCTCTAGCAGGAGGTCCCACTTTACTTCATGTCATTACTTCCCAAAATATAGTTTCAAGGCGCATAATACATAGAGCAATACCACTTATCTTCACCTTTTAGTAATAATAAAACATGAACTATCCATCCGCGACAAAAAACTGATCTCCCCCTTCCCTCAAGCAGAAAGTACATTGTCATACGTATACATTGGCATTTGCACCATTTTTGTACTTGCAAATAAACGGACTACAATCTGCAATCATAAATATTAAAGATAACATTGCTTGTTTTAAAAAAGGAAATTAAATATAAGGACTCCTCGAACGATATAATTCTACCAATTGAAGGCGACCTGATTGAACTTGAAAGATAAATGTTGCTTTATAGGTTCAGGTTCGCTCGACAAGAGCCGACTACTGCGGTCTGGTTTGAGCCCCGTCATTTTCAGGCTCCTATTCTTGTTGGAAACATGAATCTCAATTCTACAATATTATTTTCAAAAATGCAAGTTAACGCTGTAAGTAAATTGATTTCAAAATTGTTTTTGACAACCTCCCCCTCCCCTTTTTCCCGCATTTTTCGAGGAAAAAAAAGAAATGAGTGGGGAAATAAATCACCAAATCGGAGCTTTCTCAAAATAAGTTATTAAGTAAATCCAAATTACAAATGCTGTCTTTCCAAAATTTGCGTCCCTATTGAAAAGTCAAATAATTTTCACAAAATTATTTGATATTTCACAAAAATCTTTTTAAATTTCAGACATATATGACACTATGAAAAATGCTGGATCGACCCTTGAAAAACACCAAAATAATGCAATCATTTTTTACAGTAGGACTTAATTTCTAAACGAAGAAGTGTGGCAGCCCTATGATCTTCAGAACTAATTTTTACTTGTAAATAATCTGAACCGTTAAATCTGCAAAACTTCACACAAAACTGTACAGAAGAGCAGAAGCTGAGTTCCCTTGAGCTCCATTGAAAATTAAGCCCTACTTCACAGGATTAAAAATCATCTAAAAAAATTCATTACTATTTACTCAAATCATCAATTCAACTTAAAGTCAAAATGACAAAAGCTGGATGATTAATAAATATACTGCTAGCCTAAGCAAGGGTTGAGGTGGGCATCCCCATTCTTTCTTGGAAGATTTCTTTTTCATCCATAGATAATTTGCTTAGCTTACAATATAGTTAGAAACATGTTCAAAATAAAAATAATTAAGGGATGTTTCTATTACTAGGAAAAAATTTTAAAAAGAAGAGAAAACTATATGTGAAAGAAATTCGTAAAGGTATCAAAACTACTCACAAAAATAAAAAAAATCTAGCTTTTAAATTTAGGGAAACCAGAGTTCGCCCGACATTCGAAATTAGACCATAATAATTAAATTTAGTTTTGAAAATCTTATTCTATTTATATAATTACATAAGTATTATTCATCAAATTTGGCGAATGTAACGTCGAGTTTATTTTGATCATGCTTACTTAAAGCAAACGAATTGTAAATCATTTTCACCGCAATGCCAATTACGCTCATAAATGTAGCCGCTTGTACTTCCGCTGATGTCGTACTAAGTTCAGTGGCAGTTAAATAAAACTTAAATGTTTGCTTCCATACCTTATTCTCATTTCTCATTTCATTGTTTCATAGAAGCCTTCACTCAAACTCTTATTATAATTGTTTTTAATATCAGTCATTTTCAGGCTCCTGTTCTTGTTGGAAAGATGAATCTTAATTCTACAATATTATTTGAAAAATGCAAGTTAACGCTGTAAGTAAATTGATTTCAAAATTGTTTTTAACAGCCTCCCCCTCCCCCTTTTCCCGCATTTTTCGAGGAAAAAAAGAAATGAGCGAGGAAATAATTCCAATAAGAACCTCAACCTTGATTGTGAGATCCACTCACACTGAAATTTCTTCGGCAAAATTATTCCGCATTCTGCGCACACGAACAGCATGAGATATTGGAGAATATTTGCATAAAATATTAAACACCAACCTGCTATTATCATAACTCCGGTGATAATAGATTGCTCGGCAATGATCCGCAATTGCTACCCCTACGGGAAGACAAGTATTGCTAAAGATTACATGAGTAACGAACTACAACTAAAATTTTCCTACTTTGGGTCAACATCGCAAAGAAATTGCCCATTCCTGAGCAAGTGTATTCCTGAGTACTGTATCTACGCCCAGGTCAGACAGTCGTTCCCGATATGTTTTGCAGTTAAGGAAACAATATTATTTATAACAGTTGTAAATAGTTATGAAACTAATAACGCAGTAATGGTTTACTTGTAAACTGCGTTCGCTTTGCCATGCTAAAGTAGTTTAGTGGAGAATAAAAAGTACTAGTCTGTACAACTGTACAGCAGAAGAACAGAAACACTTGACAGATGTTTAAGAAACAGTGACTTCCCCAATGACTACCTTTCATCCCTCCCTTACCCCTGCTGATGTCGTATAGACCTAACCGTCTCGTAACCCGATGCTGACGCCTAGACCACTCATTAATACTAATTGTTCGAAATGACCAAGCTTTCGATCGACTGACAGAAATTTAAATGATGAAATACACACCATTTTCCCCATGGCCCTGATTCTTCCATTCCCTTTGTCAAGAGCAGGCCACAGGCTGGGACCCGCATTGGGTGGATGGTATTTTCGAGATACTGAGGGACTCGGGTCAAATTGCAGGATGGGTGGTCTCTAAAACAACGCAAAACAATTTTACTTTTTCCTGAAATTTTTTTCCGATTTCATCCTCGAAAGAAATGTTTATCATGTACGTCAAATGTTAATACAAAGAGATTCCCCGACGAACTATTAAAATTTCCTCGACGGGGGGGGGGGGGGCAGGATCTCCGCGACAGGGGGCTGCTGCCCCCCTGCCCCCTAGCTGGAGCCGCCCCTGATAATACTCCCACCCAAATTAGGCGTACATAAGTGGTCAATATAGACAGGTGGTCAAGTTATAAAGGTTTCCCTTCATTATGACATACAGCGCTAATTCCGTTCCTGACAAAAGTGGTCAACTTAGACAAGTGGTCAGCTTATTACAAAGGTGGTGAACCTTACAGGTTTTACTGTATTGCAGACGAAATCGAAAGAGACGAATCGAGTAGGAAACCGAGAATTAGCTTTCCAATGGAGGCAATTCATACAGCGTCATAGGTCACGTGACAAAGATGTAAGCGATATAAACAAAGGAAGCTGTAGTATCGTTTTACTTCGAGTTCGCTTGTTTAACATTACGTTTTTGTTTGAATATTTTATTGAGTTGTAAAAGATGTCATACTGTGTTGCATATGGGTCATCTATTTCAAATGAATGTTTCGAATGTTAAAAACTTGAGCTTCATAAGCATTGAAATCTATGAAACAAAAAAATGTAAAAATAAATTACGATAAATAAACAATAACAAAAACTTACCTTGTATTCGGTTGAAATCCTAACTTTTGCTGTGTAAGCTTCTTTTTTTTTTTTTATTTCAGCTTTGACAGAAGCCGATATGTCAAAAAAATGCATTGTTTTCTGACGGTTCGAGGAAACAAGTTTTAGAAACGAATTTTTCATTAAATAATAATGATCCTTTCTTTTCTTTAGTAGTCACGCTATTATTTCCAGTTAGTGCCGGAAACTGCTCGGCATGTGAATTTAAATTAATCTAATTAAAAACTAGGCCTAAATAAAGTTCTACGTTATTAAAAACTAAGATTAAATAAAATTCTACGTTATTAAAAACTAATACTAAATAAAGTTCTACGTTATATAAAATTAACACTAAATATAACACTATAACTGTTGTAATAATTAATAAATTTATTTTATAATGATTAAATTAAAGGTAAATTACTTGTTTATAATCAGAAAAAGCTATGAAACTAGTCTAATTTTAGGATAGCTAATTTTGCTTCGGGAACTCCACGTAAAACTCAATTAAATATTTGGTAAACAAATCAGCGAGCATCTTTGTCACTTGACACGATGAATTGCCACCATTGCGTAATATTTTGGAAACATATTTTCTTCCTTTTCTTCAGTCTTTACTTCTTCTTTTTTTTTTTTTTTTTCTCTCTAATGAAAATCTTTCGAAAAGTTAAAAAATATATATATTATATTATAATGAATGCAAGAATCGAAACATTTAGAAAATTACCATCTTCCCCTAGCGTCCCCCCCCCCCCCCAAAAAAAAAAAAATCCTACGCGGATTTCGTCGAAAGGCAAAAGGGGGGGGGAATTGTATAACCCATACAATAAGGAAACGCATTACGACTCACACATTCAATTGCATCCAACCATCCATATGGTAATGACTTTTTAGAGTTATTCAAGGTTTACGCTTTATTTTCCCAGATCCTCAACAGAATTATCTCATGGCGACATCTATATGCAGCAGTAGCGACTATTTAAAGCCGATACTAAAATGAATTTTATATATATCTGAATTACAATTTGTCATCTCTTCAAGATCTTAAATTACTGCAATTAATTTGAGCACTAGCGTTAAGGTATACATATACGTTGGAAATCGCAAGAAATGTGTTTTTGTTTTTCAATTCTAAGATATTCATTCGGTAATTATCTTTAAAAAGATACCAATAACTTACTTTTTGGCAGAATATTTTATTTACATACAGTTTCGTAAAGGTAATTAATAATTGAATCTTAATTAAACAAATGTTTATTTGTTTTTAATGCAAATATGTCATATTTTATGCATCTATTCCTCATAAAATTTTGTAAAAACTGGCATAAAAATATTCTCTTTTATACCTATTTGTATATAAATTCGCTAACTTTAAATCCATTTTAAGCAGAATTGGTTTTTTTTTAAAGGTATGTTTGTTCTCCAACGGTGATATCTTAAGACGTTATTAACCGAATTTTAAAATTTTGACTTTATAATTTAGATAACAATTCAGTGAACGGGCTCTACCAAACTATAACAGTTTTGATAAAAAATGGATTTTTTGGTTATTTTACCATATTTTTAGTTTTGTAAAAAATGCTGTTTTTATAATACTTTTCAGGTTAAATGTTATAACTGAAAAAATAATTAAGTTAGACATTATAGTTTGGTAGGGTCCATGTATAAATACCTTCTCTTTGATTTCCAGTAAGAAATTTGGTTCAAAATCAATTATATTCGTGTTAACTACTGCTGCGATGAAACCTTAAGTGAACTAAATATGTATTAATTAAATAATTATTAATGTTAAAAAAAATATATGCAAATATGTTACATTTTATACTCTTATATAATCCTCCCAAAATTTAAAAAGACTGGTATTAAAGTATCCAAGGTAATACCACCTCAAGCTAATTTAAATAGCTGCTCTATATATGCTTTAAAAGGACTTACATAGAAAGAATGCGATTACACATCCGCTCAGTGGCGTAACTAGGGGGGGGCGGTAGGGGCGGTCCGCCCCGGGCGGCACTGTTCAGGGGGTGGCAAAAAGTCCGAATTCCCATCTGAACAAAACGCAATCTTGTTTTTTTTTTTGCAAACAGGGCGAAGTTTTTCTTTTTTTCGAAAAGTCCCATTTACCGCCCTTAATAAGGGCGGGGGACAGAAAGCGTTACGGCCACAGAGTGACGTCTGGTTTCGGCTTCTTCTGCACCCCCTAGGCATATTTTTGTTTTGCTTCCCAGGGAAGAAGGTTGCTCCCTTGCTGTGCTGTTGGAGATAAGAGGTAGTAACTTCTAAATAGTCTGTAAAGTCATTTCCGCGTCCGACTGTCCGTCAATGTCAACAAGTATTTCAAAAGATTCTGAATGGCATGTTGGCTAAAAGGACAAGTAACAAAAAGCACTGATATGAAAAGTATGGAGGTACCCCAAGCCCTGTTAAATTACTCAAGTAACAGCTGCCATCTCTCTTATTAGAATCCGCCCATTAACACTAACTATACCCTGTCTCGGCAGAAAAGCAAAGGGTTCCCAGTAAGCAATCCCTTGAAAGAGCGCCGACGAAGACAATTCACCGAAGTCGTTTCATGGACAATGGTCAAAAGCTCCATTTTCACCGGGAAACTCTTTCTCCGTCTTTATTACCGACCGGTCCTCCGCCGTTGGTCTCAAATTGTGGTCCTTCTTCATGACCACAATTTGGCCACAACGCTTATTCCAAAGCGTCATTTTCTCGGTTCTCAGCGTTGTGTCTTCTCAAAAATTGTCAACTTAGTCATGAATAATAATCTAAAAAAAAAGTTTTTTTGTTCCTAATAATTATCTGCAATCATCTGAAAGTTCTCCAAATAAGTAAAAGACAGCCCCAGAAATAACCAGATTGAGTATTTTTGAACAATAGGCAACCTGATCGACATTTAGTGTCTTTGTAGGGGCAAAAAATTCCTTCTTTTAATAAATTTTATGTGCAGTAGAAATATTCGGCAATAGCGCAAGTAGTCAGTAAGTACAATATATACATTTCTTCCATCTTTAAAAAAATGTTATTTATATGTTCATAAAATGATAATTCATAAAAATTATAATTCTACTATCTGATAACTTTTTTAAATTTCAGTTATTTATTTTGTAAAATTGTTTTCATCTTGATGACCACGGCTAATTAATCATGCAATTCGACCAGTATTTCGGTGTTTAGTGCGTAATATTTTCTTTTTCATGCAACGTGTTTATTGAGGTGTCTGATGAATTTCGGCGGGTCATCTTCCCTCTTTCAGACATCAAAGCCACTCTCTCGATTTGGTTTTCCTTCGTTTTACTATTCTTTTCTGTCGGCAGGGTGGCGTAGTCGTAAGGCGCAAGCCTCGTACGCCCAATATCGCAATTTCTAACCTGGCCCAAGTCGGTGGATTTTCAAGATGCAGAAAATCGTCTGCGCCCATGTCGTATGAGTATGTGGTATGTCAAAGATCTCTTTGTCATGGATACCCTCGGCTAAATTAAATTTCTAATGCCGATTGCATCAACGAGTGCTCAGGTGCCGCCATCTAGGGAAACTGAGCGTCAAAAAAATTGCGGCAATGGTACCACACTCATTGTGGTGCCGCTGAAAGAGTTGGTACCAATCTCTGGGGACGCACCAGGGCTACAATGGTTGAGGACCAATACTGCAACCCCATTAGAAAGAAAAAAAAAACTATTCTTTTCTATCGGTATGGAAGGAGTTTCCGTTGACACTGACAGACAAAATTTGTTCTGTCGAAACTCAATTACGATGAAAAAATGAAAAATTACGGTTTCATTCATCAAATAAGGCAAGAGGCTATTGCTTCGTTAAAAAAAAAAAAAGAATTAGCTTTGTTTTTCAATTAATCCCCCTCCCCTTTCAAATGCATGCAGGACTTTAAAATGAATGGGAATCGTTATAAAGATTGCTCAATTGTTTCTTAATTCTTCTACGGACATTTAATGATAATCATAGAATTCAACCCCTGCTGTCAAGATATTAAAAAAATAGTTTAAAGTATAGCAGTTGTGCTAATTGAGTTAACTAATTTACGATGACTAGTATCGATCATGCTTCATCATTAAAAATGCAATGAAATCAAAGCCCTTCCTATAAATGATAGGCCGTATAAGTGGGGGTCATTGTAAGAGCCATTCTAAAAACAAAACAGCATTACATGGGTGTAATCTTTCAATTATAAAAATATGTTCTACTGTGCAGAAAATTAATTAATTAATTTAATTAAATAGTTTTCTTCCATCAAATTTTTTAAACTAAAAAGTTGAGCAATTTGTCAGGGCATATCATAATAACAATTTGAAAAAATAAAAATATATCTTATTGCGCCGAGTGCTATGTTTGTCGTATCAAAATATTTCAAATAGTGATACAATTTTTAAGCTACATCAAAGAAAAATCAATAATTTATAATATTGTTATTCTACGCTAAATGAACAACATTCTACACTATCTAGCAAAAAGTGTCCTGACACTTTGGATGTTAGACATTTTTTTAAAGTCTGAAGAAATATTAAACTTGCTGTTTTGTATTTTGTACCATGGAAAACACATACTTAAACTCACTTTTAGGAAACAAAATTCAGGCTTAGGGGCAATTAGGGGGCGGTCAAAAAATTAAAGAAAAAAAACCACACTTTTGAACATTTTGTATCAGAAAATGATCGAAATGTCCTGTAACTTTCGTAAAACATTTTTAATTATATACGCAATGCTTACACTCGCTTTCGTCAGAATAGCAGTAATATTCATGAAGATATGGGCATTTGTTTTAAATACTCGAAATTTTTCGCAAGTGTTTTGCTTATAACTCGCTAAGTGCTGTGTCAAATTACATGAAACTTGCAGAAAGTTTGACAAAATAAAAAGTAAGCACGGTGCCAAAACGTGGGGAAAATGTAACAAATAGTCCATGAGATTTGAGCAGTTTTATTAAAACAAATGTGATTGCGCATGCGCGAAATATATTAATTATATTTTTTAATATTTTGGTAGTAGATCTAAGGAGCAACTTATGTAAAAGTTTCAGTTGACTATTGATATTTTTCAAAGAGATATACACCATACAGTGAGCCGTATTTAGCAAGCTCTCAAATTGGAGTAAAATGGTAAGGGATTTTATGCAATTTTTTTTTTTTTTTGCATGATAAATTGTAAAATTGACAGATGTTAAACTGAATTAAATTGCATTAATTGTGTTAATGGAGTCTGAATTTGAACGCTATTGTTTACTTTGCCAAAATTATCATGCAATATAAAAAATTGGGGAATACCCCTTATCTTTTTTCTCCAATTTGAGAGCTTGCTAAATACGGCTCACTGTACGGTCTATATCTGTTTGAAAAATATCAATATTCAACTGAAACTTTTACATAAGTTGCTCCATAGATCTCACTACCAAATTATTAAAAAAATAATAATAATATCTTTCGCGCATGCACAATCACATTTGTTTTAATAAAACTGCTTAAATCTCATCGACTATTTATTACATTTTCCCCAAGTTTTGGTACCATACTTACTTTTTATCTTGTCAAAATCTGTCTGCAAGTTTCATATAATTTGAAATAGAACTCAGCGAGTTATAAGCAAAACACTTGCGAAAAATTTCGAATATTTAAAACAAATGCTTATATCTTCATGAATATTACTGCCATTCTGACGAAAGCGGGTGTAAGCATTGCGTATATAATTAAAAATGTTTTACGAAAGTTAGAGGACATTTCGATCATTTTCATATACAAGATGTTCAAGTGTTTTTTTTTTTTTTTTTCTTCTTTAAATTTTTGACCGCCCCCTATTTCCCTAAGCCTGAATTTTGTTTCTTAAATGTGAGTTTAAGTATGTTCTTTCCACGGTACAAAATACAGAACAACAAATTTAATATTTCTTCAGAATTTTTTTAAAATGTCTAAAATCCAAAGTGTCCAAATACTTTTTGGTAGATAGTGTATAAAGGGAAATTTTATTAGTGCAAAACTGTAGTGATAATTGTAATAATAATTATAATAAAATTGTTGCGTTTTTTTTTTCCTTTTTTCTGCTACTGCGTTTAATTATTAAAGCAACAACTATGAATCGCTAAGTTTTGTACGAAATACTGTCGAGTCATGGGAAGAGGGGGAGGCGTAAAGATGACGAAGGAGCTAATTAAGTTTTGAAAATGGTCAGAAAGTCGAATCCATGTGATGCAAACTTTCCTTTGAGGAATAAGAAGATGAAACGGTTGTGATATCTTGTCTAACGCTCACTGAATTTCGAGATGGGTGGAAGTTCTCCTATTTTCCTACTATTCAATGAATAAATGCGATTCATAATTCTACCCTTAAAGACCTTCAGAAAGACAGCTTTCCACTAAAAGATATTTTGCTCCGTTAAACATTGTATGAAGTAAACTTACCACGTGGATTGAGGTGGAAAGACGTACTTTCATCACCCAACAATCCAATGTGTTATCAAGCTTATTTTATTTTATTTATTTATTTTATATTTCGAGCTAAATTTTGTGCATTCTTTTTAATTCAAAGATTAAGTTTCAATTTCTTTATTTTTGTCGTTTATATGTTAATGTGTTCAGCAAATGTTGTCAAACGATCGCGGAGGCTTTCAACATAAAAAGTGCCAAATTTCTTTTTGAAATTGTACGGAGTTCAAATCCAGGTGTGACTTTGAGGAACAAAAAGGTAAAGTAGTTGTTGTGACTAACCTTCATCGATTTGACAGAGGGAAGCTTTCTTGGTTTTCCACTATTCAATATGTCAATTCAATGCATAAACCCATCCTTAAAAAGACTTTTAAGAAGGCAGCTATAAGATGTTTCTCACCGGAGAGCATCGAAAAGATATATAAATATTATTTGCAATGGGATGTCAATACATAGTACCTTTTGTGCAACACCCAATAATACATGCGGGCATTATGTGACGTCTTCAAAAAAATTCTCTTGAAATGTTGATGAAACTTTTAAGCATCCTCTTTTTATTGAAATGCAGAGTAAAATATTTCTTATACTTTCATGATTCATTAATAACTTTGAATAATCAACAAAACTTCTAGTAAAATATTCGAGAAACTTACGATTTAACTGCGGAAATTGTGGATTCGAGGGAGTTCATAGGGGTCAAACGCGAATCTTCTAATGTCTCCAAATATAGGCTAAAATTGCATTTTTGGGGCCAGTATAAATGAATTTTCGGTGAAATGCATCGATAGGGAGGGGTGAAGTGCCTAAATACCTCTCTCTCCTCCAGCGTCACTAAATATAGTCTAGAATTGCGTTTTATATTTCAATTTCTAAAATTTTCCGGGGAAGAGCCCCCCAATCCCCCCCCCCCCCCCATTTTGAGCAAGTACCAGTTTCTAGATTTATATGGCTTTTCCGAATACCCTAACGCAATTATTCGAAAAAGAATGGCGGGTGGAAAAATTAGTCGAAAAATTTGACTGAATGTCTGAAAAATTTATATGGCACGTTAATTTTGAAATGACCCATGAATGTGTATATATATATTAACTATTAGTATTCTCCCGATCGAAAAAAAATGTTGATAGTCGCCAAACTCATGCTCCCCCCCCCCCCCCCCCCCTCCCATTTTTTGACTTCAGGGCTTTCACGATTGAGGGGGCGGCATTCCCAGATTTCGCCCCGGGCGCCACTAAGTCTAGTTATGCCACTGCATCCGCTACTTGAATTTCTGAAGACTTGAGAATTTGAAATTCTGAGAAATAAGCTATTCTATAAAGATATCTATTTCTCCACCAGTAATGGAACACCCCCTTTACAACAAAATCTACACGTGCTGCAATGAATGAAACGATTCACATTTCCAACAAATGTATATTTCATTTTCCTATTTCCTTCCACAGAATTAGAAAATAATATTAATAAAATCAGTTATATCAGTTAGATCCACTGAACTAAAATTATCATTTTGGAAAGAAACTGGGAGTTTCAGATATAACCATTACGTAACTTTTTCAGGAGAAATTCATGTGATCAAAATAATCATTCATTCAGGTGTTAGATAGTAGCTTGAAATTAAATGGAAAGAAGCTCCTGTGGTCAATTTTTCTTTTAAAAAAATTAAAAATTGCAAAGTGTTCCTTCACCGGTCAGTTTACCCTGCTACCCAAATATAATAAAACATCTAAAGCACCTCTACTGCCATTAATTCCTTTTCTATTATTGTTTAACTTAACTTTTCTGACTTCGAAAAGCTTTCCAATTGTTTAACTTACGCCTTCCATTCTTCTCTCTTTTTTTTTTTTTTTTTTGATAACCTATTATTTTATGCTTTTAACAATTTTATTTATGTTTGGTTCGGCCCGAAACTATTTTCGGGATGGGTACGTTCATTTTCTACGAGACTTTCTACAAAATTTCTAACAGAACGCTCAAGGGAAAACCTTTGAAATTTTAAACAGAAAAATTGGGGGTTTTATTTACTAAGGATCTTCACCTACTAGGGCGTTACATTTTTCAGAGAAAGGAATATTTCAGAAGGTTAAAATAAAATTAAATAAAAAACTACATTAAGTGGCGGGAAGAGGAACTTTAAAGGTTATCTTTACTTGTGATAATGAATGTAGGAATCATGCTCAAAATAATAACTTTTTTCCCATTTTGTAATGTAATCTGAAATTTGTTGGGGTTTTCCCCTTTTTATTATTTCAGAAACTTTTTTTTCGCACTTTTTAATAACAATATTGCTCTAGAATGGGGGTCTTCAACAGAGGCGTAGCTAGGGTTTTCAGCGTCCGGGGACAACTGAAGATTTTGTGCCCCTGGGGCCTAGGGGCACCCATAAAGAGAATTAAAAAACTTTTATGCTTCCTAAATGATAAAGCTCTAAAAAGCATCCCTTTTAACTTTCATTTTTATTAGCGACCATTCACTTCTAAGGGAAAAATGGGACACTGGCTTCACAAAATTATTTGTCTGATTTCTCAGCACTCTTTTGCTACATTGGTCATTCCCGATATGATTTGCGGTGCTCCCACTTTTTTGTCAAACATATTCACACCTCTTCAGTTCAAATACTTTTCTTTTCGCATTTAAAAATAAAATAAATTAACATTAATTTGGCTCCCCTTGACACTGCGCCCGGGGACAGCTGTCCCTCCTTGCCCCACGTAGATATGCCTCTGGTCTTCAACAGTGGTGTAGTCCTGAAAAAAGTTTGGGGGACGCTTATACATACGAAGATAAGCAATTGGAATCTGAAAGTGGGGGGAGGTTTGTATTAAAATAAAAATGTAGGGGGACGTCTTCCCCCTGCGTCCCCTCTTGACTACACCACTGTTCTTCAACCCATGGCACACAGGCCACCAGTGGCCCTCCAAAGATATTTTACTGGACCGCCAAGCCTTTTGGTTAAAAATTAAAATCTTCAAAAAATACGTAACTACAGGGGGAAAATAAAAGGGCAGAATTCATCAATTATTAATAGAATCTATTCAAATTCACTTACAAAGAGAATAGGACGATGTATGAGAACGTAAATGAACTTGTACATTTTCAGACCTTTGCAAGAATAAAATTTTCAAAGAAATGTTCTGCTCACCATTCTCAGCATAAGTCATGCTAATAGTAGTAACATAGCTAAATAAACTAAGAGGAGAAAGAAGTCAGCGGTCCGTCGTCTGCTCAAACTGCGTCACACCTCGAGAAGTGAGCTTGGCAAAACACCCATCGCATGGTAACCAATGCAAAAAACGCTTAGATAAATTTTGAAAGTCTACAATATTTAAAAAAGCATTTTCGTAATTAGTTTAAATGTTGGCTTTGGTATTAAAAGCTCAAATTTTATTATCAAGTTTCCTTTGATGATTAAAACAGGTATCTAGGAATACCTAAACATGCATTGTTCAGGCCTCCTATCTTTGGCAGTACCAACCATATGTACACAATTACTATTAAGTCGAATGAGAAACACAAATTCACAAACAAGAACAAGTCCAACAGATTAGCGTTTGAAGAACACATTAGGAATCTGAATACAGATTGTTTCGGATATTGAAACTTTACTAAAGCAAAAACAATGCCGAGTATCCCATTAAAAGTGAAGTGACTTAAATCCTGCCAGAAAGGCGAGTTTATTAAATTATTAGTACATTAACTGTCGTTTCTTTTTAGCACTGCCATGTACATTTCACTTCATAA
The DNA here is from genome assembly GCA_038502835.1 of Octonoba sinensis. NCBI lineage: Eukaryota > Metazoa > Arthropoda > Arachnida > Araneae > Uloboridae > Octonoba > Octonoba sinensis. The sequence continues at coordinate 103,756,952 of CM076600.1, read as the reverse complement.
TTAAATAAAATACTAAGTGTTATTGATTTGACTTCTATTGAACCCTTTTTGTAACCAAAAGAGAAAGTATTGGAAAATTTAAAAATTGCTAAACCCCCTCCTCATCCCCTCAAAATTAATTGTAATGTGTTACCACCTCTCCACTCTTAAATTTTCTTCTTATGCCAATTATCCGACAGATTGTGGCCTGTCGATCTTTACAAACTTATTGATATGGCCCTCGGACATAAAGGGTTGAAAAGCTCTACTCTAGAACATGCCCAAATTTTATTTTTTATTTACAGGGGCAGAGGAGAAAAGTTGAAATAAATTTCGAAAATGCCAATTCATTGCCTTCCAAAACTAAGAGTGCCCTTTTTCGGCAAACAAGTTCCCTGTCCTTTTTGAATTCTAAGGAGATCTTTAAAAACATTGAAAAAAAATTCTAATTTTTAGTATCATTTGCAAATTTGCGAAAACTTGAAGATCTTAAAATTCCAGCGTTAAAACATGAATACATAAATACGGAATACCAGTACATAACTAGAACAAAATCCCCAGGGCCATAGGAAAGAGGTTTTAGCAGGAAGTTAAGGGGCGCTCTGAAATTTCCTGTATACTATATTATTCTGGAAGTGTGAATGCAATTTGCAACTGTGGGTGCGCTTTCATGCTGCAAGGAATGTGGGGAGGAGGCGGGCACAAATAGGTAAAATTAAACCACTGTTGCACACCAAACCCCCCTTCCGAAATTTCTAGCTACACCTCTGATAATCACCCCTCATGATTTCTATCTTCAAGATGATGGGCAGAGTTCCAACTCTCCCCACTGTGTATCAAATCCGAATGTTTTACTTAACTTTTGCTTTAGCAATATTTTCACAAAATATGCAAATAAGTGTTTCAATTGTGTGCGGAAAAATGCTTTCCTGCCTTTGCCCCGTTTCAATTACATTAGCATGTTTCACCCTCTACGAAACAATCTATTTTGTGAGAAAGATCAAAATAATAGTTAAAATAAAATGTTTTAATGAGATCACAAAAAAGTTACAACAAAATTATGAATAAATTCAAAAAATAATTTTTAAACAAAATTCACTGGGTTTCAATATTGCCTGATTAACTCATACACTCGATTTTGTAGAATACAAAACATTAGAAACTTTCTTAAAATCTTTTTTAAAAAAGGAATTTTGTTCCTTAACATATTCATATATAATATTTACGTAAAATATAACACCTCATGCTTAGTAGTATATTTGTCACTGCATAACTTATCAAATATTATACAAATTTCAACATAGTTATAATCAAAACTAAAAATTTACTCTTCTGCTTTCAAAATATTGCTTTTTGACTCTAAATATAAAAAAAGCAAACACTATGAAAATTTTAGCATATATAATTGATCTTTTCTTCTTTTATTCCCAAGTTGACAAATTAATTAGTTCTTCAATGTACTAAATGAATTAGCAATATTAATAAATAATTTTGGAATAAGTAGAGATTTATTTATTTATTATATTTAATTACTTATATACATATGTATTCAAATTTTAATACTTTTTATTGTCATGTTTTAGAGTGGCTTCTAGTTAGTGGCTTCTAACTTGGGTGTCACCACAAGAGGTAAAGGGTGCTGTACAATGCTCATGCCAAACTTTTTCTGTTACTAGGCAAAAAAAAAAAATAGGTTATAATTACAGTACTTTCATGATTTTTAAACATGCTTTATTATTGTTATTTCTACGTCCTTACCACTTACTTCTCTGATTTTTTCTTCTTAAAATCTTTAAAATGTATAAGCATTATGCATATTGTTTACATCACAGGTATTATATGACTAGGGTGCCATGAGAAAATCCTAAACTCTTTCAAGGGGGCCATGACTTGGAAAAGTTTGGGAACCCTAGCTCCAGAATCAGTGGGTATTTAATTTGAAGCAAATTGCTTCATCAAGATTCAATATTAATACAATAACACAGCCCTTAATATCTAGATGTTACTGTATAATTGTTGCATTGTATTGTTATTATTACTTGAAAAAATATACAAAAAATTAAAAGAGGAAAAATGATTTCTTCGCGGCAGTTCTTAAGTTCTTTTCAAAATGAAAATGAAGCTTATTTTCAATTATGAATATTAATATGATTGATTTCTATCCAAAGTTAATACAAAACAACTTAACATAGATTTTCTTACACCTAAAATTATGGTTATCTTACATTGGTAGCCTTATTTCATATATAAAGCATGCTTTCTACTCAAAATAGAGAAAATGGAAAGACCGTTGGTGAAGCTTAGGGGCATTTTAAGAATTGATATAACTGTTCAGAAATTAAAAAATATATTTATGACTGGAATTTTTAAAATGGCAGAAATTAGGACTAATGCATGAAAATAAGTATTAAAAAACCAATGGCAATTTGTTAAAAAGCTTTAGTTAACAACTTACAAGAATGAGTATTTTTAAACAATGTAAGAATTCTGCGAGATATGAATCACAGTACCTTTTTGATGTTCATAGCTTTTTTTCATGACATCAATGAAAGAATTTCCCCCCTTTCCAAAAAATGATATGCTACCGTTTTAACAATTAATGCTTGCATGATTTTACGCAGCAGTAAAAAAGAATCAAACAGAAAAGATCAACTCTGTTAGCTATAAATTTTTCCTAAAAATATTAACATAAATTTATAGTAAATGTGTGAGGAACTTAAGTAAATACAATACTTTAAATGATATTCAGAGTAAAAATACATAGAAACCTTTACAGAAACCTTAACTTTTTATAAAAAGCTATTTTGCAAAACCAGAAATCAAACTTTCAAGACAGTAATAAAAATTTCGAAAAAAAAAAATTATGCTATGAAAATGTAGCACACTGCAGAAACTGAATATAAATGAAACCAAAACATTAATCACACACTAAAATGAAAGAGGACAATCACTCATGATCAATTTCAATTCTTTAGATTTTTAACACATGATAAATAATAAGAAAGGATATTAAAAACTTAGAAACAATTCTATGAAAACAAGAAATATATTTACAAACAAACTCCCAGATAATCCTCAGGCACACTTAAATGGCACATAAAAATTTCTTTTGCACTTTGGCATTAAAACAATTGCATTTTTTCTGACAAAGCAAAAGCAAAAACTTAGTTATGAAATTCAGTAGAATTGACAGAGGCTCTGTAAGATGACAGTTTTAAAATTAGAAGTAATAATTAAAAGTTGTTTCTGTATTAGTTAATATCTTCAGATGATATTAAAGACAGCTTTTAATATTAAAGTAGCAATAATATTACTTTAAGGACCTTAACAACAAAAGTGGTGTGAGGAAAGAAACTTGTTGTCATTCACATTTAATACAGTCAAACCTCGTTAATTCAAACACGCTTAAAACAAATTACTGCTAAGGCGAACTACATTTGCGATACCCGTCCTAATGTATTAACAAATAACGCTATTTTCTTTGTTTAAGACGAACACGCTTAATTCAAACTATCGGATAAGTCAAACTCTTATTTGTGGTCCCTACCCTTCGAACTTCAATTCAATACAAAACAAATAAAAGTCATTTTTCGCTTTTGCCAAACAGCGAATCTGTGCCCGTCTTCCGTACAGTTTTTCCATCTTTAGCAGAAGTGTCTGTTGCCCTAACCACTGTGCCGGCCGCCAGTTCCTCTTAGCAAAGGATAATTCACCAGAATGTTTGTAAACAATTTAGATGCCATTAAAGACTTCTGGAGCGATGTTCAGAAAAGAGTAGGAAACAATGTGTCACAACTGAATATTTTAAAAAGCAATATCAATGAGGTGTATATCTGTGATAATTTTAAAAGATTTTCATTAAATATGTAATTTTAGTTAATAAACATTTAAAGTTATTATATTAGGGACTTAAATCAACCATTGTGTACAGGAAGATAGAGTGACATTCATCTTTTGCTTTCTAAAAAAATGATCTCATTGTTTTTCGGATAAAACGAACTACGGTTAAGAGGAATTCATTTTAAAAGTCCCTTTGGGTTCCTTTTAACGAGGTTCGACTGTATAGTTATACACACCATTTTACAAACCAATTTATATATAGGTATTATATGTATTAAAAAACCATCAAAGTTGTACTCTTTAGTTTTAAGAAATAAATTACACACATTAATGACAGTGAAAAACTTTACTCCTGAAAACAATATGAACTCTTTTTTTTTTACATTATTCAACATAAAATTAGAATCTAAATGTATTCAAACTTTTATCATATAATATTCTTGTTACTTAGATGCACATTTTTTAAAATCACAATTCAATCCTATATAATAAATGAAGTTATTTTATACAGTTAAAATTTACATTATATGAAGAGGAGACTTGTATATCCCTGTGACATTAATATTTTCTTTTAATAAAACATTGATGAGAAATAGAAAAATATTGATGAGAAATAGGTTCGCGCTAGGTCGCGCGATCCCCGCAATATTTTTTTAAATCCCACTCAAAAAAATTTTTTTTTAGGCTTAAACTTTAAAAATCCCACTTAAAATTTTGCTCAAGGAGGAAAATCCCACCTTGTATTTTTCCCCAGTGTGAACCCTGTAAATGTAAAGCTTTTTCATTTCATTTATTCCAGAATAATATTTTGAACAAATAAAATAAGCAATGAATCTGGCCCATTTAGTGTAAAAGTTGCTTCACTTAAAATTTTATTACTTCAAACCACAGATTAGTAAAATAAAGCAAAACAAAACATGTAAATTTTCACATCATGAGACAACGGTTTGGAATTTTTTTATTCCAAATAATTTGAATACAAGCTCCGAGACTTTTCTTTTTTTTCGTTTCAGTATCACCAGGTACGTTTACTGCATTAAGACACTGAAGATACACATAAACATATATTTTTTTATATGAACAATACATTATTTTAAATATTTTATTATATGTGTAGATGCATAAAGGAATCAGCTGACCAATAAAATGGTGATCATGAATTACCTTGGTTTTAGAAAAATTAGATCACATATTACTTTTGATAAAACTTTTAAGCAATTTAGTATTTCTAAGTTTGAAAAATAGATAATTGATATTGATTGCCTAATAACAACTTAAGTAATTATTGTTTTAAAGACCTTACTTCGTCATCAGCAAATGGTTATTTGAACCTTCATACCAAAAAAGCAAAGTGAAAAAAAAAAAAAAAGACAAAAGAATCATAGACAGACAAGATATGCAGATGGCACTTTAAATTTGTAAAACTCGAAGTTACAGAGCACAATATTTTCATTACCGACATTCATAAAGAAAATAATTGATGATTCTTAAAACTTTCAACGCTGTGTGCTTTTTTGCATAACTATACAATAAATATTTATTACAAAAAAGATAGAGCATATCAAAGATAAAAAGAATTATAAAAGTTTTTAAATACACATTGAAAATTCTACTACTGTGTTTTATTATTTTTTTTTCCACCTTAGTTTTTTCTTTGAAACATCACAGGCATATTCATAATTACTCAAAGCATCAGTTGAGCAAAGAAAATCAGTAACAAAGCCATGCAAATCTTTGGAACTCATTTTTGCATATGGCAGTGAATGCATGGGAAAGTCACTTCCTTTCAAGCAAATATAGTACCTTCATCAGATCATATTAATTTCACAATCACATCGACTGGAATGGTACACATAACATAAATCTGAAAAATTAAAAAGAATTATTATTAAATACTAAGAACTTTTACTAAACTACAAGTGAAACACCTTTTAAGTTCAGATCTGGCTTACAATGTTAAGAATAAAAATAGCAATATTAATAGTAATAATAGTAACAACTATAACAAATTTCCTACTGCACTGCATATGTAAAGAAAAATAAAACCATGATTTTGTGTATAGAAATATTTCTCACTGAAACCAACTTCTTGAAAAATAGCAAAAGTTCAAATTTTGAATTAATTTATTATTTTTTGAAAAGAAATTTTAAGATCCAAAGTTGGAGGATTTCTTAAGATCCAAAACGGGAGGATTTCTTTTTTGCTGGTTTTTTTTTTTTTCAAATCAGCAGCATAGACAATGTACACAGATATAAATGGGCAAGAAAAAAAAGACAACTATTGTAATCAATTTTTACCCAGAAATAAAACATGAAGAATAATTAAAATTAAGTATTTTATTCAGAACAGAAATATAAAAAACAGACCCGAATCTCCTCTGATGCGACCCGCGATATATTAACCATTGAAAAGTTATATTTAAAGTAATTCAAAACTAAAGCTAAATGAGATACATATATAGCTAGATTTACAAATTTGATGTTGCTATACGGGAAGGTAGGCTGGTGTAGTTCCAGATGAAACTTCTTGTCGGTTCAGGGAGTCCATGTTTTGTGAATTTTAAAAACATTTTTGTGAAAAACCAAATATTACTGTGAAAATTCAAAATTTAAACATACAGTGAAAAAAAATTATTTGTTTTTTGCCGCTTATTTACTAGACAATTCTGTAAAAAATCTGATTTAGTATCTTGGAATTTTGTGAGAGGTCCGTTTTGATTGATTGGAATGTTTTGAAGAGCCCGAAAACTGACCTGAATTTCCTCTGGCACAAACCCTGTTATAAATGATCAAATCTTTAGTGAGATTACTACTAACGTACTTGGTGAATGCTGTTTGATAACCTGTTGATTATATTAACAGGAGACTTACTCAAAGTTAAAATTAGAGACAGGAAGGCAGTATTCAGAGATATTTCTTGATAATAGGCTGGGTGTGAGCTTTTACAGGTAGAAGATTCGTCAAAGACCATACACAAAAATCAATTATGACATCACTTTAGTGTTGCCAATGCTGCTCATTTTATATTGCTGAATATTTCCTTTACTACAGCAAGTCAATATATGTATTTTTTATCACATCTTGTGCCAAGCAGCACCAAAGGGTTTTTATAGCAAAAAATCACCATTTTCAGAAACTTTGTATGCATTATTTATATTGTTGTACACAAAAGAACCTATTAAATAAAAGCAAGCAAAATAACTCAAATATCCACTAAGTCAAAATCTTTAATACTGGTCAGAAAAAATCATACATACATACATCTAAGAAAAGAATAACAATTTCCGATAGAACTGCCTTTTTTGCAAGGAGTTCAGCCTGAAAATTATTATGCTTAAGCTAATGAAAGAATTTGTATTAATTTTTCATGAGAAAATATGCTAAAAAGAGATGTATGGTTGATCAAACAATTGTTTAACCAAACAAATTACTAACCTGAAAGCACTACTGCTGTGATACAACACTCTAAGTTTTAACTAGAATGGAGTATATAATTTAATCTTTTGTTTCCATCATTATTGGAGATTTTCTCAAACTCAGTTAGGCACTGTTGACACCTTGTTTTAAACAAGTATACATATACCACAAGAAAGGGGAAGAAGGCAAAAAAAGAGCCAAACCATGCTGCATCAGTACTGCTTTCACTAAATTGGCGCATACTACAGGGCCTGATTAAGGCAGTGGCATACGGGGCAGCTGCCCAGGGCCCCCACATTTGAGGGGGCCCCAAATAAGTTTTTGCCCTAGGCCCCAATTAGGCTAAGTCAGGCCCTGCGCATACATGTTTATTCCAGAGCTTCAAATGTCTAAACTTAGAATGCTATATATATATATATACACACACATGGTCTGTTAAAAAATCGTCAGACAAAATGTTGATTTTTAAAAAATACTGCTCCTATCGGTACATCAAGTTAAAAAATTTCAAAATAGGACCAGAGCTGCCAACCTCAAGACTTGAAAAATAGGAGCAGTTGAGGCAAAAAATAGGAGAACAGGGGGGTAAAATAGGAGCATAAAAAATTGCAATATTTTTCATATTTTTGAACTACCATCTGATTATAGAACTACTAAAATATTTTTTTTCATTCACTGTCAAATTATAAGAACTCAATTTAATTTAAACATTCTACATCGAATAACATAGCAAAGCAGATATACTGGGGGAAAAATCATGATTTCTTTTATGTATGTCGAAAGGGGAAAAACTATATCATTCAGGTTTATTACAAAGCAGTAATTACCGTTTTTATTTTTAAAAATGAAATAAAAATGCAATTACTTCTTATAAATACACTACAATGATGTACGATGATACATACACATTAGAATAATTTTAGTGCAACATATTCATAAAAATATTTACCTACTTATTTAAAGTTTTTGATGTACAAGTGTTTATTTAAAGTTTTTGATGTACAAGTGTATTAATGAAATGCTAGCTATTTTCTGACCATTAAATTTAATTCAGTCTTGCATCAAGTTTGTGTAATTCGTTTTTTTTTTTTTTTTTTTTTTTTTTTTTTTTTTTTTAAGAAAGAAAACATTAAGTTTTTAAATGAATTAACATTAAGCAATTAAGTGTTAATTCATTTAAAAACTTAAGCGTTTTCCCAAAAATAAATCCTACAGGCTAAAAACAAAATTAGCAGTTTCAAGTTTTAAGAATAAATTTAATAAAAAATAAAATTGCTGCTTTTGGGTAACATAACTTAAAATCACTTACAACTTTCAAAAAAAATTTTTTTTTCATCCGAGTGTGATAATTGCTTTGGAATCGATTACCGCTATGAGGATCGGGAAGAATTATTAAAGGCGCCATTTCGCGGATTTTATTTCTCAAATTTTCAATGCTAAAATCATTAAGTATTTCTTTTAATTCAAATGAAAAAAAAAAACAATTTGTTTACCTTCTATATGTTGAAAACATTGTATTTTTAGCTGAGTTTTATGTTTCTTCGATAGCCATGTGTCATGCGCAATATTAGCGTTTTGCCGCAATCGTGCTGCAATCTTTTTTCATCTGTTTCCGGTTTCAGATATTTCTTATTATTTTCTCTTTAGCACAAAAGTTAAAGTGCATTAAGTAAAAATATTAAGGTATTTTTCAGAAAAAATATAATATTTGGTACAAGTATAGCAATCTGGCACAACCTAGTCGCCAACGTGGCGATCGGCAATGAAATTTTTGGTTGTTATTTAAAGCGTTTTAACAGGCAGTTAGCGAGTGGCGACCGCTAATCTGAACCTTTAGCAGTCGTCCAAAGTTCAGGCTGCAGATTTGCATAAAACTAATAAGCTTTCATCAAAAATCCTTTTCAAAGTTGGCTCTTTTTTTTTTTTTTTTTTTGTCAAAAAAAAAAAAACGGTAAAAGTCTGATTTTTTTTACTGATAAAAATCGGAAGACTCTCGTGCCTGCATTTCGGGCGAAAACTTTTTTTTTTTTTAAACAAAACTATATTGCGAAGAGCTTGAAAAATCGGAGTTATTGGGTTTTCGGAGTACGTAAAAAAAATCGGGTAAACTCTGATAAAATCGGAGCACTTGGCAGCTCTGTAGGACCCTTCTGTATCCACACAGCGCAGCCAGCATTTTTCTCAGTCTTAGAAGGTCTCCTCCTGGAACTGATCAACCAGAATGCTACTGAGCTCCCTTATCACAGCTTCTTTAATGGCCTTAACTGCGCCACAATGACCTTAACCGTGATATAGTGACGACCTTTCATACACAGCTCTTTGAAATGAAATGAAGGAAACGAGGGATCGAAAAACCAAGCACAGCAACCAGAGGTCTATTGTACTAAATACACACCTCTGTACTTGGGGGATTATCCAGAAACTCTGGAACATCAATTGACATGTCGTCAAATGCCTCCATTTTCGAGGATCAGTCCGCATCTTTGGCACCAATGCCGCACACTTCCTTTGTTTAAATTTTCAGCTACAATTCTCTCTGCACAACTTTTTTTTTGGCAAGTAAAACTCTTTTGCAATCAAGCGCACACTCATTCATCGATCAGAGTTTCATACTTGTCTGCCTAACTACATGTGGTCTTCAGCCTGCACATTGGCCATTCTCCACCTGCTTTCCCTCCTCAAGAAACTGGTTCCAGTCAAAAACACTTAAATGACCTATGGCGTGGTCCCCATAAGCACACCTGATCAGTTTAAGGATTTCAGTAGTGGTTTTTGCCAATTTTGATGCAAAATTTGTGCATACCGCTGCTATCTATCATGGAGCATGACGAGGCACTCTGACATGGGCTTGCACAATTTACCATAGTAATGGTTGCCAGTCACTTCTGCATAGGGAGGCGACTGGCCACCGTTACACTGCAAAACTCCCACCATATAGTAGAATCCTCCTCCAAAGCTTCGTCTGAGAAAAAAAAAAAATCAGTCCTACCACTTTTGGAACAGACCATATATATACATACAGTACAACATCTTTAATTTGGAATCATCGGGACCGTGATGATTTTGATTTATGGTAAATATGACAGATGGATTCATATCAATCGCCAATACTGCTATACGTATGCGAATCGGCAGCGTTATAGTTTAAAAAATAGTAATAAACATGTTAAGTTTGAATTTTGAACTTAACAATTAACTTTACAATTAAACCTTAAAAAAAAGTTAAAATAAAAAAAAACAAGATTATTGTTGAGGATGCAGAAAGATTGCAAAGAAAGGAATGCATCCATTTCTTTGCGTGCACGTGGAAATTAGGCCTATGTAATTATAAAGTATGGCCCATGTAACAATAATTTAAATATTGAATAGTATAAACAAACATAGAATTTTCATCAAAAAGAAAAATTTTACAAGGGAATTATTTGTTTTAATTTTTTTAAAACACATTTTCCCCCCAAAACATGCAGGTTTTTAAGGTAAAAAACCCTACCCAGGCAGCAAATCTGACAACCCTGATATATATATATTTTACCGCTTCTGGCAACACTGGGTAACATTTGCTATTTATATTAAATAAATCTTAGATCTGTTTTGAAATAATTTTACCTTTGCATGTCACAGACCCAAACATTTCTTGAGAAGCATACGTTATATATAAAAATCCATCTTCATCTTTACTTTCTAAATAGACCTCTATTAGAGTTTTAGACATACTGGCTATGCTTCGGTTATTTATAAGTAGATAAAATGCTTGAGTAGGACCCAAATGCATGCGATTTCTAGAAATAGAAAAATTATGATTAAATTTATCCATGCAAAAAAAAAAAAAAAATAGAAAAAAGATCATAAAAGTATTCTAACAAGTAGTTTAATGTACACCAGGCTTGGAGTAATCGCGATTACGTAATCGTAATCGGCTGTAATCGATTACATTTTGACAAAATCGTAATCGTAATCTGACGATGGCATATTCTCATAATCATAATTGAAATTGTGTAATCCCGTAATCCTTTTTCTCCCGTAATTTTAATCGTAATCTTAAGGAACAAATCCGTAATCTGCTGGTCCTGCAAACGTGTAATCTTGACCTGCTGAAAGCTGAAATTTTTAGCTCTACATTGGATAGAAGAGATAAGATTACAAGAAAAAGGATTCGAACTGTGTACTGAAGTCCTATCCTAACTGTAAATAACTTATCGGCGATCATAATATAAAAGGTTCTGTGTGGCGGTCCCAGAGCCTCGATGGCAGGACCATATAATAGTCTGCTAGAGACGCTTGTTGTCCTACTTGTTGCGGTCTCTCAGAATTCTTAATTGCGGCTCCACTCTCCACGGGGAATGGCTGGAGAGCCCGAGAAGAAAGAGAGTCTGGTCTGGATATGTCACTCGCATCGCCTTGGGGCTCTCAGGGGGGGGGGGGGGGTCTCCGGTCTCCTCGCGTCGTCCAGTTTTGGTAAAAGAGCGGTAATCTGTCCGCAAGTCAAAGATTTCGGGGTAGATAAGAAAGGGGAAGGCGTCTGACCAAATGCATCAGTCATTTTGCTTCCTTAATTACCCCTTCAAAACATATTCAAACGGTTGGGCAATAGGCGAGAGTCTGGCGACGGCATAATAAGAATGGACCATTTTCCCTTTCAATAATCGAAGCAGACTGCCCCCCGAAAATCTAGTGGAAAGAGAACTATCACCTACACACATAAAGAGACGCACACACACACACAAAAAAAAAAAAAAAAAAAAAAAAAAAATGCCTTTTGGCGTTTTTTTTTTTTCTCCTTTCTTTAATGGCAGAAGTGAAGAATTTTTCTAAAAAATAGTACATTTACACTTCAGCAATTTAGGAGCAGGCGTTACATGATGCTCTATGCTTAAGATATATGAAATCTTAACCCTGGTACGTGTGATTATTATTACTTCTTTTCAATATGTTCTTCGAATATTTAAAAGATACATACATTTAAATCTTAAATATATTTATATTTTAATGCTAATATTCTTTTTAATTAATAGGTATGTAAAAGAAAAAGTGATTTATGTTCACACATTCTACCAATTGTTTTTTACATGCTGAATTAATATTTAGGAATTATTTTTAAAAATTAATTATCTTTTTCTTCTTAGAATTACCTCAACAGAATTTTGTATTTCAGTTGCATCTTGTATGTTAAATTTGTGTTGTAAAATTACTTACACTTTATTTTTTTATTAAAACAGTTAGTACATGGAAAAAAATTATATGCTCGTGCATGTTAAAAAAAAAAAAAAAACAACACAAAAATCATATTAAAATATTATAGTCATTCGTATTATAATTATTCTTCATATTACTTTTTAACGATTACTAATTTTGCTAAGAGTTATTTGAATGTTCATGTTCAAATTTTTTGAAATTATTCTAAAATGCAGCATTTATTTTCAAAAGATTATTTATCTCTTACACTATCTGAATATTTTGCTATCCCGTGCAATTCATGCACATTTGGTAATTGGTGTTATGTAAATATTTGCACAATTTAAACTAAAAAATAAATACAATGGAGAAATATAGTACATTTTCAGAAATTGCAGCCAACTAAATCTTGATTGTATGCACACAAAATAACAATGAACCAGGTAAATCACTTATGCATTATATATACATTTAGTGCATAGTCTTTGCTTATATACAAAATACGATCACTGTAGTTATCCCTCACATGAGTTTCAAATATTCGAAAAATACTGAATGTGCCTTGCCTGATTATATATATACATATATATATATATATATATATATATTACAAATTTTTCATTTCTGCAACGACGTCATAATTCCAGAACTGTGATGTTGAAATTATATCATTATAATTGCATTCATCATCATTTCAGTTATCTCTTATTAAATCAAAAATTTATTTACAAATCATAACTTTTTGATTTATGACACTATTGTGAAAATGAGAGTTGTATGCATATTATCGGATAATTTTATGCTAATCTAATCGTAGTCAAAATCGTAATAGGATGTCATAATCGTAATAGATTACATTTTTCAACGACTGTAATCGCTGCCGTAATCGTAATTACTTTTTGGCAAAGGATTACAATCGTAATCGCAATCATAATCTCTCAATTTCTCCCTTTGTAATCGTAATCGGTTACGTTTCTTTGTAATCAACTCCAAGCCTGATGTACACCTTTTTAAATAAAATACTTTCTACAGAAAACATGGTTACTACACATTTAGTAGCATAAAAGTTGGTTTCAAAAAAAGGTATGGTATTTATTCATTAGTGCTTCCACCCTGATTTAACAACTGTTAAAAGCTATCATTGAATCAAGGATATTGTTAAATCAAAGAGTTATAATGTTCATCAAACACAATTTGGAACTTGTAAAATCTATCGCTAATTTGGGAAAATCGTTAAATCAAACTTTAACTATATTATATTTATTATTTTTTAATGCACTTAAATGCAAAACTTTTATTTGATATTGCACACTTACTGTCTTCTGGAAGAAATATTTTAACCAAATTTAAAGATAAGGAAATTATTTGAATATTATAGGTTCATTTAATACAGCAACCTTTCGATATAACAACCCAAATAGTAAAAGTGGGATGCAGTAGGTATAATGCGAGTTGACTGTATTTACTACATGAAACTAACCAAATTTTATGAAAAAACTACTCGATTCCGGTTAATCGGACCACATAGGGATGCAATCACTTTGGTCCTATTACACAAATATGGCCTGTGTAGCAAGACCGGACGTACAATACTTTATATATTAAAGTGTTTTTATGATTATTGTGAGGTACACATTAATGGCTAACATACAAACAAGAAATAAGTTACTAGATAATATACTGCTTATAAAATTTATTTAAACAAATTTAATGCAATTGTCAGCAAACTAAAACAGAGTCAAAGAAGTCTTTTACATGCATTCAACTCTTTTCTTCCCTGGTTTAACATGTTCAGATTTATATAGTTTAGGGTACATTCTATTTGGTTAATATTGATTCAATTCAATATCCAGAAACAAATATGAATATCATAGAAAACTAAGTTTTAAAAAGCACAACAACCTGTAAAATTTCCATTAAAATATAAATTCCCTTTTTACAATCAAAGAATTTTAATAAAATTATAACTTAATTTTATTCTACAACTGATTGTTGAGCTAAATCAATTCGAAAATTCAGTTAAACTTTGACCTTTGCTTTAATAGAACGCCTTGTAGTGAGAACTTTTTTAAACATCACCTCTGTAATTATCGTTGGATTTTATTGAAAGTTACAAGACTCATAATTATTGTTTAATAAATTAATTTTTATGTTCGTTGGCCCGCTTTAAATCTGTTCCACGTGGGCAACTTATGATTCCTGTTTTATATTTGCTTTCATTTCTCTAGTTCAATTAAGCAGACTCTTGGTCCCAATAAGCAAATAATATTAAGCTTATGTAATATGAAATGTTTTGGTTCTTTAGAGTTCATTCTGAATAAGCGGTGCAATTAAGTGGATTCCACTGTACTTGTAAAACACTTCTGAATTAAATGTATTGTTTTCATTAAAAAAATTGTCAGTTGTTTTAAATGCAATAAGCATAAATATAAAGCTATGTCAAAACCATGGTAATTTTTGTTAGTCTATTACGGTTAACTAACTACTTTTTCCTCATTCCTGCCATCAAATACAAAATAAAACATAATTTGAATGTATATTTAATACTTTTTAAAGCAGCAAGGCAATTTTGACCTTTATAATTATTAGTTTGTTACGCTTGTGGCAACATTCTCCGCTAAATTTTTTCAGGACTCCCCCTGGACTTGTGGGGCTTCTGAGAGGACTTTCTCATCGCATGTGGTTTTGGTTCAGGGCTGGCAAGTTTCTGCCAGGGTGGTTAAAACCAGTGGTTATAACCGGTTTAAACCGGCATGGCAGAAACTAGTTTCTCCCAGTAAGTGGCAAAAACTGGCAGAAACTCAAAAATAATACTAATAAGAACTTCAATCTGCGATTCATTATTCACACATGTATTTGATATGTAAACAATTAGGTTAAAAATTAAAACTAAAGATAATGAATGTTATTCAAAGTAGCAAAAAGTTTCAAAATGATCATATAAATATCCTTTGTTCATATAATGCTAATTTTCTTTCACTTAAAAAAAAATCATAATGGTAATCTGATGCTATACAAGTTTAATATTATTGTTTACAGTTAAATTTCTTTTTGAAGGTAAAAAAATTACAACAAATTCTATGATATTTTAGCAAATCTTTTTTTAGAGTATTTTTAAATAAATAATACAATGCAATGTCAATAAGTTTAAGATTATCTATTATATACAAATAGAAATGGTTCTTGAGAAAATATATCAGTAAATAATTGAAGCACAAAAAATATCAGAGAAACCTTTTAAAATGAGATATCTCTTACAATTATTTTTCAAAATTACCACTCGAACTCAAATATACTATCACTTTTTACACTGAGCATTTAATAGCATATGACTAATTTTGCTAACCTTTCTGAACCCAGACTGTTTCTTAATTTGTTCTGAATGGAAGAAAAGCTTTCAAATATTCTTTCGAGACCAGCATTTCTTTGTGGCAATGTCATTATTGTGGATGCAAAAGTTACTAAATTTTTAAAATCTGAATTTTTTCCAGGAGGAATACAAGAAAACTACAGGTTTTTGTTCGAGACAGTTGGCAACTATGTAATCTTACCTAATTATAGTAAGAAACTGGGAAATTGTGAGCTCTTGTGGCACTAAGAATTTTGTCTTGTCCAGTAAGGGCAACTGAGATTCCTTATGATACCTTTCAACAATTACCTATTAAAAGAACACATAAAAATTTATAACTTATAATGTAAAAGGAGTATCTTGTTTAAACTATGCAAATTTTTAATACTTTAGCAATAAAAAAGTTTTAGTATGGTTTAATACATAAAACCTTATGTTTTATGTTTAAAATGCTTTATGTACTTTTACATGTTTTTATGAACACAATGTTTCTCATTTTTTTTTCTTCTTCTCTTTTGTACATGCCATTGACAGAACATAATCTTGACTTGTACGAAAACACAATATAATTGAAATTACCGACATTAAAACGCAAACCAACTGGTCCTCCAAAGTAGCTAGTAATACATTAAACTATAAATCATAACTCAATCCCAATTCGAAAGCAGATTCTACAGGGGTAGAAATGATGAACTTTAAAAATATAGGATTTTTTTGAGAAAATATAGGGCAAAAAAAATAAACACAAATACATTCAATATTATAAAAACATTAGAAAAAGTGATACACTGTTTGTCCTCGAAAGCCGCGACTAGCAATGGGGAAAGATTAAATTTGTCGAAGGGGTGATACGCCGAGACCAGTTTTGGAAGTTCTATTTTAGCCAATAGGAATAGCTTCGTTAAGGTGTCGAAGAATGACATTTTATCAAAGAACATTAAGTTTTTGGACATGCTGACTACAGCAAAAGCATCAACAACACCTTTGGAAAGGATTTTTTCTACTTTTGGAATAGTGCACTCAATATTAAGAAACAGATTGGGGGTTGATACGGCATCAAAACTGGTATTCTTGATGAAAGATCTAAATACAGGGTTCCCACTCTTTTTTTATAACTAAAAATAAGCACTTTCTAAGACTTTCTAAGACTTTTCAAAGTCATTTTCCAAGACTTCGAATAAATTATTGTGGAGCACATACAATACAATTTAATGGATGAAAATCCATTTCGATCAAGTTGAATATTCTTACAGATAAGTTAAACTTAAAATTTTAATATATAAGTGTATCTTCCCAAAAATTATACATAAAAACATTAACCCAATCTCACTTTTACAAATATGCATATTGTGGATACACTATACATATAAGTACGTAAACAGTGCTTCCCCCAGGCTTGGGCGGGAGGGCGCCGCGCCCTGCCTGCCCTCGAATTCGGGAAACGCGCCCATCTTGCCCTTTTGTTAGTGAAACTGCGCCCTTCTTGTAGAGCTCAGAACTCGCGATCGGCAGTCGCCAAATGTGACCAATTTTCACGTTTCGGCGTCCGTGCCCTTTCCCGAACTCTAATCTCGACACGTGACTTTTTCCCGAATTCTCTTGTGCAGTAAAAATCAAATGAAGAAGAAAGAAATAGGAGTTAATTTTCGAGCCACACGGAAACTAGTTTTTCCTCCGATTTTTACCGGAAATTGCATACTGTGTTTGAAATTTCAATCCTATTCGATCCTGGAATTATTTCGATTATCTTGAAAGTTTTAAGATATTTTTTGCATGCACAACCTTAAATCTGCTTATTTGTCGTTTCATTTTAACAATTAAAAAAGAAAAAAAAAAGCTATGAAAATGAAACAGCCAAAATCGTGCACGTGCTTCGCCGAAAATTGGATTCTACGTTAGAGATTTTAATCCTTTTGCATCGGATACAAATTTCAATTATTTTCTAAATTAGAAGATATTTTTCACACACGCTACCTTAAATCTGCTTATTTTGCATTTTATTTTAATAGTTTCTGGCTTTTTTCTTTTCTTTTTTTTTTTGAACTTTGCCGATATTGAACACGTGTTTGTCGAAAATTGCGTTTATCACTATTATTCACCATTAATGTTTCATTTATTTATTTACTTCAACTTTGATTTTAGTATTGACAGCTATTTACTTTTTAGAAAATACTAAATTTTGGATAAATAAGAAATTTTTAGAAAATTGTTAATTTACCTGGATCCAACTTCTTTAAAAAACAATAAACAATTATTGAAAACTGTTTGCTAAATAAACAATTATTGAAAAGAAGTAGTAGTATCACAAATCGTAAATTAAATAAGGAATTGTTTTGTTTTTTTTTTTTAGTTTAAATATTTTACAAAATAATAACAATGTGTGTACATAAATAGAAAAAGAATCCAGAGTAATTTTGCCAAGGTAGATAATTGTTCAATCAACTTTTAGAAGGAATTTAGGCATCAAAAAGCAAGAGGAAAGGACTGTTTTTTCAATTCTGAAAAAATTAAGTTCGTGCCGGAGGGTTTACTTAAATGTAATTCAAACGCTCATCTCAATTGATACCAGTTTTGTGCTCTTAAAAACAATACACAGTTAAAGTGTTTTGAAGATGTGCAGATTTTTTTTTTAAGTTTGGCTACCATTCCTTGAAATTTAGCTACCATTTTGTGGGGTTTTAGTAGCCATTGGCTACCAATCAAGAATTGGAGTTTTGAGGTATACCTTCTTGCCTTTTTGTTAGTGGTGAACTCTTTGGGAACTCAACCGACAGAAGCCATTTATCCATACAAAAATTTTTTTCAGAAATTCTGAAAATTGAGAAAGTGAATGGGGAAATATTTCCCTGCTTAAAAATACCCTTAGCTATTACATGTTTATTACCAATATCAAATGCAGAGGTGGAGAGGATTTTTTCACAAATTAAATTAGTTTTAACTGATAAAAGATCCAGTTTGAAAATGGAACATGTCAGTCAGCTAATGCTTCTTAAATTGAATGGAAACTAAAGGTCAAGACTCAGAAATTTTGCAAGTGGCCAATGGCCACTAAACTTGATTAACTTGGTGGCCACCTATGCATCATAAAGCAAAAGTGCAAAGCGGGGGGGGGGGGGGGGGTGGATGAATGGTGCATCAGTGCACTACAATTCCTTGTGTGTCTTATTTTCAGTGAAGAAAACATAATATTTTGTTAAAACTATCAAGTCTTCAAAAAAAAAAAAATTATATGGCTTTCAAATTGGAAAAAGAAAAAACTTGCTTCCTTGGCGATGGTAAATTAAGGGAATATGATTTTTTTCAATAGTTTTTCATGTTTAATGTTATAGAGCACAAAAGATGTAAATGCAAATTTTTACTTGTTTCATCATAGAAGCAACAGATAACAAAAATCCCCCTCACAGAAACGAACCTTGTACAAAAACCGCGATCACCAATACGAACCATTTTCGAACACAAGTATAAAAAAAATTATATTTCCAGTTCTAGTTTTGTTCAGTACATTTAATTTTCATTCTTTTCAAAACTTTCACACCATTTTCAAAATGGCGCGACACTTGAGTCCGATTTTATAAAGCGAAAATGACCGGTTTGAAATGAAAGTTATGAAAAAAAAATCAAGATTAATATTGTTTCCTACTATATTTAAAAGATTTATATGGCAGAGAGAAGGAATTCAAAGAAAAAAAAATAGCGTAATCGGGAAAAATTTTCGCCATTTTTTTCTTGTGAAAGGGTAAATGAAGACTATCAGCCGAAATTCGGTAACTTGAATGCCGAATTGATGCGTTTTTATTGTGCTTGCATACATGAAAGAAGCAAGAGTTGAAAATTCCAAAGAAGGTATTTGAAAAGGAGGGATTTACTTTAGAAAATTAAAAAAAAAAAAGGAAAGGTGGCGATCGCGCGTAATTTTTTGAACCGCCACTTCTTCAAACAAGGTCGCCACGTGGCGAGTGGCGACTGCAAATCTTGACCTTTAATGGAAACTTAAACCCAAATGATGCAATTAAAAAATGGAAGGTTTTAAAACGTAGAAGAATATATTTTTAAAAATATTTGGTGTGTAAAATATATGTAAATAATGCATTTTATTAATATTATCAATTTCATTGAAACCCAAATTTTGATAGCCTTTATAATTTTGGGACTTTTCTGTTTTAGGGCCGACAGGTGAGATTTTTCGGGCACTTTTTTTGAGATTTTGGGGATTTTTTTTTAACATCATTTATGGCTCTTTTTTGGCTTTGGGTAACTTTTTGTGTGTAGCCTGGAACACTTCCAATGATTCTGTGCTTTATTATATTGCAACTCTTAAAAATTCTCTATCTCATAAAACTCAGAACAGTAGGTTCCCAAAGATTGATAAGAAAAAATTATTTTTTTCATCTTGATTAGGGACCCATTTGGGTCAAATATGTATTTATTCCATCAGTAGACATTGAGAAAACTAACCAAAATATAAGACTGCTCTTTCAAACAAGAAACTATTTACTATTCAAAATATGAAAAAGCATTGAATAATCCCAATTTAATGGTGCTTTCTAATTACTTCAAGAAAGAAAAGTTTTAAAATGTATTAAAACTTTGCTTTCTAGTTACTACTTTAAGAAAGAAAAATTTTAAAATGTATTAAATCTTGCGGGAAAAAAGATTGCAACATGTGAGGAATCCATATATTAGACATTTCCTTTTTCTCTCCTTATTTTAATAAAGATTCATTTCAATCTTTAATGAAAATGTATTGTATTAACTTTGCTTCTTTTAAATTTTTTAAAAAATACTATTGTCATGTTAAGCTAAACCATTGCTTTCAATTAGCAGTCTTGATTAATTATAATGGCATTTTTTGTAATTTTGCTGTTTTTAGGACATGTTAAAAATTTTAAAGATTGTTTAGGTCATCAAAATCTGTGCTCTAATTATTATTACTGAAGCTTTATTGTATTAAGAAAAGATATATTCTTATTTTCTTATTATTCCTCAGAGGTGATCAGATCTTCAGAAGTACTGGAATGAACAGAAACACTCATAAATTAGTAAAAATGTATAACTCAGAAAGTCCTTGCTAGATATTTTATTGAATTTAAAATCATTATGGGTTGATGTTGCCATGCAGAATTTTTTCATGCTTTACTTCAAATATTAAAAACTATCTTAAAAATGAATATTGTCAAATTAGTTTATATATTTTTTCAATGTTCAGATTCACTGCGATGATGTTGTTAGACTAAAATTTAAACTAAAATGTTAAATTATGGCAATAATAAAGTATTACTACGGGATGATTCATAAATGATGTCACGCTTCTAGGGGGAAGGGGGTGTTCGTGAAATTGTGATGAAGTGTGACATTCTGTTTGTGCAACATATCGTAACACGTGACAAAGGCAGTCCAATATGGAAAAAAGTGACATTTATGAAGTGCCCCTACTTCAAATTACATGTGCCCTTTATTTCGGTAAGATGCCCTAAATTTGGAAAAGTGCCCTTTTTTTTACAGTAGCACCCTGCCCTTTTTCAATCCTGGGGGAAGGTCTGACGTAAAGAAATATTAGAATAGAGATATCAAGAAAAATGGAAACTGACCACAATCTTCAATGTTTAAACACTAAAAAATCTTAACTTAATACTTAATGATATTACTTGAATGCAAGACTTATTTTGTTAGGACTCCTTGTTTTTTTTTTTTTTTTTTCGTTTTTTAATTATCAAAAAAATATTTAAGAAACAGAACAAATATTTGCATGAGAGTCATTCCTTGGTGACCATGTTATTGTTATTTTTTTCTGAAATGGATCTAAATTATTATAATAATAAAGTAAAATAACACTACCGTGACATGCTATGTCACTTCTAATACTGGCATTAGAAGCTTAAGGGGGGGGGGGGGTAAAAAAATGTGACTGATGTTACTTTTGCCAGTCACCAGTAAGCTTTTTAAATCCCCTTAATTTCACCCATAAATCTTATGCCAAAAAAGAAGTGGGGTACCATTATTATAACTCCATTGTAATAATTTCAATCAAATTCAGAAAAAAAAGGCAATTTTAAAAGTTAGAAACATAATTAAATTTTAATGTCAGTGGAATTACCCATGAACTTTAACTTTTTGATCCAAGGTTAAAAAAAAATCTACAATTATATGAAAGAAAAATAAAGGTAGTGAGGGTTAGTTAAAAATTTTATGAATGAATAAATGGTCAATTAAAAGCACATCAAAAGCTTTGTAGATAATAACTTGAAAAACATTTACATTTCAATTAATTTCTTTTTCTTTTTCAGAAATCTTAATGTCTAATTCTTTAACTTCAGATGCTTTTTCTTTAATACCCCTACGAAGTGAATTGGATTTCATAAAAAGTGAAATGTTTTTGGATGACTCTGCCTTATTACACAGTTCTCCTGCCAAATTTTCCATAACTGTGACATCAGCTTGAACTTGAAGATCTTTTTTTAATTTTAAATAATTTAACTTTTTTTTTCTTTTTTTATTGTCATCAGAATTTTTTTTTTTCTTTTCAATTCTTTTTTCTTTGCTCTTCCAAATGGAGCATATATTTTTGCCTTGAAGAAGAGACAAACTTTCATGTCATTCCATATAAAATCATCCAGCCACAAATGAAAATGAAACCCATATCCTCAGATTCTTATGATTTTTTTCGTTATTTGTTCATTTTACTATCAGGATTACCGCTGCAATTTTTTTTTTGTTGCTATCTTTAATACTTTTTGAGATATCAATTATCTGAAACGCTTTTAAAGAGATGTCTTCGCTTTACGGGCAAATTCTGTGCTGGTGACGTAGTTCAGGCAAGAAATGCATAACTTTGCCAATTTTCATGATATCACAAAAAAAAAAAAAAAATCACTAAAATGTTTAGAATAACTTATAAAATTAGACAAAAATGCATTGAAACAAATACGTATTAAATGGTGCAGTTAGTACTAGCCGAAACTTGGATTTCATAAATATTTTGAAGAAAAAACATGAAATTTTAAAACAGCAATAAAACTAACAGGGTTGTTTGGTTTAAACCAAGGTTTAAACCAAATGGTTTTTTTTAAAAAAAACCACTTTGTTTAAACCAAATCTTTTTTCATTAATTTTGCACATCATTAAAAATTGCAAAATCCAATTTATGCAGAAATTACAAGCACAGCACTGGATAATTAATGAATTTGAAAATTAACAAACTTTTTTTTTAATCAGTGCAAATTTTTCTCATCTCCTATCTACAGACTACCTATGTCAGACTATTTAGGTTTTTCTAAAATTAGCTCTGAAAAAGCTAATTTGAGAAAAACTCTTCTCAGTCATTATAAAAATTAAAATGATATTGCAATTGCAATTACTGGTGTTAAAGAATATATATTAGAAATAATAAAATAACTTCATAATAACCAATTTGCAAATGTATGTTAGATAACAATTTTTTTAAGAAACCAAATCTTTTTTCATTTATTTTTCGCATTATAAAAAATTTGCAAAATCCAATTTGTGCAGAAATTGCAAGCACAGCATTAGATAAATCGTGAATTACTGAATTTGTAAGGTAACAAACTTTTTTTTTAATTAGTGCAAATTTCTTTTTTTCCTAAATTATTCTCTTCTTTTTAAAAATATATTTATTCTTTAATCAGGAAAAATTGTATTTAAAAAAAAAATAAAAACAATAGTGATAATTTCTAAGCCAATGTTGCTGATTTGTATAAGTGTTATGATGTAATCATTTGTTGATATTACTGATACTGTAAATCAACACAATATTTTTAATGTATCTTTCATTTTTGCTTATTTTTTATTGATTTAGTAAAATATGCTTTTGTTAAAACTCAACCTGCATAATAATTATTTCTTTAATAATTTGCTGAAAGGCCTGTATAAGTAGAGTATTATAACGTGTTAATACAGTAAAAACCTGTAAAGTTGACCACCGTTGTAAGTTGGCCACCTGTCTAAGTTGACCACTTTTGGTCAGGAACAGAATTAGCCCTATATTATTTAATTTAGGAAAACCTTTGTAATCGGACCACCTGTCTATATTGACCACGTAAGTACCAAATTTGGGTGGGAGTATTATAAAAAACCCTTTGTAAGTTGGCTACCTAATTATTACCATATTCATTTATCTATTTTTGCAAAGATAAAAAAAAAACTTATATAAGTTCTCCAGGATAATATTTTTTATGCTATAATGTTAGACCAGTATTTGTCTGGATGGATGAAACATCATTATAAAGTTCGCCTGAACCACTGTGTAAGTTAACTATTCTAGAAAACTACTGTGAGCCTCACTCTTTTGTTCTTTAAATAAGTTTCTTCTTTTTCTTCTAATTGATCTAGCCATTTCGAAAAATTATGTTTTTTCAGGGAATCTCTACAATCAACTAAGTAAACTAACATATTTATCTTTAACTAAGTGCTTTAATTTTAAAGTTGTATACGATACATTGTAAGTAATTCAGGTTAAATTTATCTAATGGTATTTTAGATAATTGTTAAAAGTAGCTAATTACTAATTTTAAAGTAACATTAATACATGATGTTATATTTTAATTAGTCACAAACGAATAAACGCATAGCGTCAGAAATAAGAAAAAAAAAAAAAAAAAACTCCACCCTCTATAAGTTGAAGACTAAAGTGTTGCTCCTATGCAAGGTAATTAAAATTTAAGGTTTTAACTTATAGTTACCTAATTAATTTTCAATAAATTAACTATCAATAACATTTATTTACAATTAAGGATCTAAAATCTCCATGATTTTCTAAAAGTCAAAGTGTTTTTCCTACAAATGCTATTTAAACCAAAAAAACCCGGTTTAAACCAAAAAAACCTGGTTTAAACCAAAAAAAAACGGTTTTTTTTTAAAAAAAAAAAAAAAACAGGTTTTTTTCCAACCCTGAAAACTAAAAGGCACTGCAGTAATCAATATATATATATTTTTTTAAATAATCCTCTAAGTATAAACTAAAAGGTTCTGAAATAAAATTGGTATCTTTTTTACTGCCAATATATAATTTCTTTCACAACATTACAAGTTTTCGCTTATTATTGTAAAATAGTAATTGCTTTTTTAAAATCATAAAATACAGACAATATAATGCAAAATAAGATTATTTTTACAAGAAATAAGTTCGTAATTTAATGTTTATAAAATAAAAAAACAACATAAAATTGAGGAAGAAAAAGAAGTCACTGAATCATGATTTTTTAAAGTATCTAAACATAATGCAGGCTCATTTCCTATTTACAAACTGTGACATACCAAATGACCAAAAGTAACTTATTTTTAAAAGAAAACTATTTTAAATAAAAATTTGTGTGAAACAATGCCTTTCTTTTTTTTTCTTGAGTCTGTTTTAAAATGTTTTTGCACTGGAGATCGATTGAAGCAATCTCCTTTTGCAGAAAATAAATATATTCTACCTGATGCTAATACTAACTGCACCATTTAATAGGTATTTGTTTAAATGCATTTTTGTCTAACTCTGTAAGTTATTCTGAACATTTTAGTGGAAACATTTTTGTGATATCATGAAAATTAGCAAAGTTATGAATTTTTTGCTTGAACTACGTCGCTATCACAAAATTTGTCCGTAAAGCGAAGACGTCTCTTTAAACACATTTTAGAAAATTAATATCTCAAAAAGTATTAAAGATAGCAACAAAAATATTTACAGGGATAATCGCGATAGTAAACTGAACAAATAAAAAAAAAATCATTAAAATATGAGACTGGGGGTTTCATACCCTGGATGAAGTGGTAGGATTGACCCTTTCTCATTTCTTTCATATTGATAGTTTCATGAATTTCATTACAATTATTGGCATTCTCAAAATGAGCCTCTGAGCAATATAAGATAACTCATTCAAATTTTCCACTTCTAATGACTTATTTACACCAAAGCCATGTTCTACAGTTGCTTGACCGTGTGATAAAATCAGCAAAATTCTTATAACCCTCCATAATTTTTCACTTTCTGAATCTTTGTTTAAAAAATCACATAAAAAACTGATCAGAAAATGCATAAAAAAATACGGTAATTTAAAAATCGACTTTCGTATTAAAAAAAAGCACCTTTGATTGAAAATAAGTACTTCTAAGAGCTTTTAGAAACAAAAGTTCAAATTAAGCACTTCTAAGCC
This sequence comes from Octonoba sinensis, assembly GCA_038502835.1. Lineage (NCBI taxonomy): Eukaryota > Metazoa > Arthropoda > Arachnida > Araneae > Uloboridae > Octonoba > Octonoba sinensis. The sequence continues at coordinate 103,731,044 of CM076600.1, read as the reverse complement.
CCCGTGGGAACCCTGTAAATAGTAAAAATGATTAAGCTGTAGTAAACTTTTTATGTGATAGTTGCCATCTCTTTATATATTCAAGAAATTTGTATATACACAAAACATAATAGTCCAGTCAACTTATTTGTATGCATTCAAGAAATTATATCAGGGTGTCTACCAAGTTTCACAAAGTCAATTTAGTGACTTTTCGGGGACTTTGTAAACTTATTTAGTGAACTAGTATGTTTGCATAAAACCTGTTTTTAAACACTTTATTTCTAACAACAATTAAATAAAATGACAAAAAATATTTTTAATATTACGATATCAATAAGGATGTAATATTTAGAAATAAGCCGCTTATTTGATCACTAAAACTTAAAGGCTGAAAAAAAAGTAAAATTTTTAAATATATTTTTTAAATAATTTTTTCGGCCGAAATTTCGAACGGGCGTGGTAAAATGACGCTCATGCAAGACCTTTACTACAGAAGCTGAAACTTAAGAAATATTAAAAATAATGGTATGCTCAAAGTTACTGATGTCCAAGAGGAAGAATCTGATAGTAAACGAGAACTAGGAAGTTTTACCGAAGCCGATGCAACAGGATCTCGAAATGCGTAAAAAAAAAAAAATCGGGATTGACCTTTCAAAGCGCAAAAAGCGAACCAAAGGCGTAAATTTTAATCTTAATTTGTAAAACTATTCAGGTATGTAAGAAGGCTCCTTTCAAAAATTTTCATAGAAAAAAAGAGAAAGCCTTCCAATATTACGAACTTTCGGGGAAACGAAATTTTTAATTTTCAAAATAACCAAAAACACGGAATTCCGTCAAAATACTGATAAACCACATGTATGATCATATAGATAAGATGCAAGTTCTTTATCAGCCTGAAAATTTTTTTTTAAATTTCCAACTTCTTGGTTATGAACAGCAGAAAGTTAAGTTTGCCAAGCAGCAGATCATCAGCCAAATTTTTTTTTCAAAATTTCAAAGTTTTTTATATTTGGTGGATTATTTTTTATACCTCTTATATTCTTTCAAACAGGAACCAACGCGCCCAATTAACCCCACTTTCAGTTCTAAAAATAGCTGTACCGCGAACTGTCGCAATCATCGAGCTGAGAAAAAAACATTAAGTGCCGTCGAATTTTTCCGTGACCGGTGATCCAATTTCGTTAGTTTTTGGGGACTTCCGTGACCCATTTTCCGATTTGGTGACTTTTTGGGGACTTCCGTAACCTTGGTGACTGGTAGACACCCTGTATAACACATTTAGTCCAGAAATATAAGTTTTCTCTTCTGCGTCTTGTTGCTCTCTGTTTATTAAGTATACAATTTTTATATAATATAATTAATTAATAATTAATTTTGTACTAGTAGTAAATTAGTTCAACTGAAATATGGGCTGGCTGAATATTGAACATTTGACCATTTCTCCTAGGCCAGATTGCTTTTATTTAGGGGTGCCCACCAGAGAAGGGGGGGGGGGGGAGGATCATGGCTCAGAATGTGCCATCAAAATTGGATCCATTGTTTTAATTTGTGGGGCTCATTGATTTTAGAGGGTGCGCCATCACACTGAGGGGCAAACACCCTTGTTTTATTTGCAGAGGCTACTTTTATTTTTCTCTTTTTTTTTGTATTTATATTACTTCAGCAGAATTTAAAATCAGCCACTTACAAAAACTAGTAGTTGCTTATATATATGGACAACTTTATTTCTTGTACTTTTTTTTTTTTTTTTGACAATTGTTTGTGTAGCAGACTAAGAAATACTTTAGGGGTTGAATAGCAAAAATATTTGTAAAATGTCAGTGTTATTTCAAGTCTAAGCCAAATATGACTGATTTAGTTCTCATATACTTGTGGTGTCATGTAATTTTCTGAACATTTCGGAGAAAAGTTGTTTATAATTATTTAAATGTATTGAACACAAGTAACTTCATAATAAAGAGCGATTTTTATGTTGCTATTATCGTAACCAGGGGTAGCAGTGGGAAAATAAAAATATATAAGAATTTTTCAAACAAAATATAGCAAAGGACAACATAAAAATTACATAAAAAAGACTTATTTCAATAATGTGTGTAAGGATTATTAAAAGAAATAATACAATTACAAAGAAATAATACATAAGCATCAGAAAGCCGAAGAAACATTACTAAAATTATTTATGAGTTTAATCTCCCCCTTCTGAAAATATCACTTTATTATACCCTGCATCAATAATGGCTTTAGCTGCTTCAATATCTTGGATCATAGTTCGGGTTTTGGACTGACAGGTGGTTTTAAAATTGTATAAAAGTGTATTAAACTATCCAGAAGTATGTTAAAGCTAAAGGGATCTAATCTAATCAATTTATATAGCAATATCAGCAAATGCAGAAATATTAACTAGTTGTAATTAATGAATATTTAAAAATATTTTCTCTGACATGGTAATTAAATAATATATATAATGAACATAAAACTATATACTAAACTGGTCATCTGCTATAAGATGTTCAGAGGAGCAAATAAACCAGATGAGAGTCTTCTTTTTCATGTTATGAAAATTTATTCTTAACATCTGATCAACTGATTTAATATTTTGTAAAATGTAACAGAAAAAAACTACATCTAAGCTCCAAAAGGGTCTCGATAACATATACACCATAATATTTCGAAAGTAACCACCTTCCCCCCCCCCCTTTTTTTTTCTTTTCAAAAACAAACCCATGTTTCAGATTTTAAAAAATAAAAATAAAATTTGTTTTAGTATTAAGAGTTCTTACAGAAAATAAATAAGTATTAACTATTTAAAATCATTTTTAAATATAAAACAAGAATTAAAAATTAAACAAACAAAAATCTGTCTTATAAATTTTCTAACAATAATAGATTGCATGGGGGCACTATCTTTTATTGCAGAAACGATTTAGCTCTTAGACTAGAAGAAACCCTTAATTGAAACGAAATACGGCATCGAACACGAAATTGGCAGGCTCGAGATCAATGCTATCCTGTATTTCGGAACACAATCAAAAATAGTGAATTTACATTATCAAAAATGGGGGCTTTACGTTAAACAGGGAGGGTAAGGTATAGTTTTTTTTTTGGGGGGGGGGGCATAAATTTCAAAACAAACAAGAATAAAGGACAAGTATGAAAATATAGGACAATCCCCCGCTTTTTTCAAAAACATAGGACGTCTGCAACCCCTGCAAAATTTTATTTTGCAATTTTCGATTTTATTTTATATAATTTATTAGATGTAATACTTCAATTGTATTTATAATTTTCAATATAAAACTTTTTGAGAAAAGAAGTTATAAATATACTTTTTAATAAAAGCTAGCCTTTTCTACTGAAAAACAACTTTTTTTAAGTGGTTTAAACCAGAAAAAAAACCACCTGGATTTTTCTGGCCCACCTAAAATCCGGTAGCCCTGCCAAAAGGGCTACAGGTCACTGCACCCTGCCAAAAATACTAGAGGTAGCACTAAGGTTTCTTCACTTGTCTACATTGTTACTATAGAACAAATATTGGTCTAATAGTTTATCAATATTTGGCTAGATTTGAAATCGGGATTCAGCCACAAGGCCCTATATCAAATGCAGTTGGATTATTCGTTGCATCTCTACTTTAAAGTTCAATGCGAAAAAATTGAATTTTTTAGTGATGCAGCTATTTTATTCAAAAATTTTTGAAGATTATCGATTTTCAACATAATAAAGTAAAAAATGAAAATAACTTATCACTAAATAACTACTGTAACTGAAAATTTAGTTTCAGACACAAATAATTATAAATATAAAAATTAGATTAATAATTTTTCATACCGGAATCTTGGTAGGAAACTTTTGTCTAATATTTTCAACTTCTTCTTTTCTTGTTGCTGAAATAAAGCAATAACAATTTTAAATATATACAGTAGAGTCTTGATAATACAAAACTAAGGGGACCTTGCAAAAAGAGAATTAACGGGAGTTCAAATGATCAAATAGTTCAAGGTTAGTAGAGAGAGAAAGAAAGAAAAAAAAAAAAACAAATTAGTGAGGTTACAAGCAATTTTAAAGATGTATGAGCATTACACTGCCCAGTGGTGTAGTCGAGGGGGGACGCAGGGGGACGGCGTCCCCCTACCTTTTTATTTTAATACAAGTGTCCCCCCAAATTTTTTACATTTTAACATAAGCGTCCCCCCACTTTTGATTTCAATTGCTTATCTTCGTATGCACACGCGTCCCCCCCAACTTTTTTTTAGGACTACACCACTGACACTGCCCATTCACATGTTTTGGTTATGACATTGGGTAAGTTACTTGAATAAACATGCTTCCAGTTGTGGGAAATCTCCCTTGGTGCTTTTGCTTTCTTTCTACTGCTCCTGCTGAACTGCTTGCAAGGATAAAAGCTTTGTTTTTCCAAATCGCAGGGTTGGCAAGTTTCTTCCAAAGCAGGAATAAAACAGTAGAGAAGAAACTCATTCATTGAGAATTTACCGTTTAAGTTGCAAATTTGTAACGTAAAGTAATTATATTTTTTCAAGAAAAATTTATATACATACAGTTAGATCCATAAACATTTAATTATATTTGCTGAATTAATAATTAAATTTCCCCACTCGCTCTTCATATTTAAAAAAAGCCAAAAGAAAAAGGTGGGCTAAGGACACGAAATAATTTTTTTAATATTTTGCTCCTTTTTCTTCGCGATAAAAATTACCCGTCTCGGGGGACGTGTGAAATTTCTTCTTTGCACCCCATCCCTGATTTTTGCGTATTTGACACGCTACAGCACGTCCACGGCATTACTGTTTACGTTTGTGATCTTGTTCTTTGAAGTTTGTTCCTAAGCACTATGTAAATAATCTTACAAAGGCGACATAATCTCCCTTTCAAACTGCGTAAGATTTTCTTAGCTGAGATTAGTGAGGTACCATGAAGGGGACTGAATTTCTCGTCTCAGTTCAAACTTAATAGCCATGGCAAAGGGAGTAGAAAAATTGAAATTTCTAATCTCCATTAACAAGGAACTTAATAATGAAATAAGTTCGAGTGAAGATGAGTTTGATTTAGAGTTGCTAAACGAGGAAATTACAGCTATACACACAGAGCTTGACAATAGAGAGAACACAAGCAGTGATGATGATAATGATGAAGTAAGAGGTGCAAGACGAAATTACCTTTGTGAAGATATAAAGATACATTAAATATTAAAATATATAAGTTTTATGAGTTAATTTGTGCATGTAATCATTTTAAATTAGGGGTCAGAAATTCACCAAAAGCACTACGAAAAGCTTTGAGTTGCTGATTAGTCAGCGCAGAAAAGACCTTGAGTACTAAGGGTTAGTTAAAATAAAAATTAATTTAATTTCTTTACAGTATAGAACCACTTATCCAGCATGCTCGGGACCATCACTATCCCGGATAACTGAATTTCCTGGTTTCTTGGATCACTAAAGAATGTCGACATCCAGAGGTTTATCAAACCCAAATTACAATAAAAAATGATGATAATGCTTCAATAATAAAGAAATACTTTTAAATCAAGAAATATTAAAAGAAAAAAATCAATAACATTCACAAGTTAAAACGAGAGAGGGGGGATGAATTATCAATGTCGTAAAATGAAAGGATTTTTTTTTGGGATCTTCCTTCCCTCCTACAAGAGTAGTTAATTGTGCTTTTTTTTAGCCTACATGACTTAGTAATTTTTCTGAGTCTGCTATAGTTATAAGTTTACCTATTACATTCCTAATTTATTTATCAATAAAAAATAGCCATATATTTTAGTTCTTAGTTTTAATTTGTAAATTAATAATAACTTTCTTATTTTCCAGCTTTGTTTTAATATTGTTGTTGATAATTCGTGCTTTAAGTAATTAAGTTTTCCTGCAAACTTGTATAACACTTATGTGTTGCAATGTAGTTCTCATTTTCGGGAACGTTTTGATACATTTTTTCAGCAATAAATGATTTCAATAAGGAGGAAAACAAAACGTAAGAAGCATGTTTACATGCAGAAACGCGCAAATTTCATACTTGTGTAAACGACTTCGTTTTTACAAACTTGATTTTTACTAAAGAATTCATTTTCAGTCGCAATTTTTGTTGCCTCAATATCAATTTTAAATTCTTATTAGCTTATTGCAGCTCTTAAATAAATCGAAAAAACATATAAAACAAAAATAAACAATCCCTAATTTTCACACGAGCAGCTATTACGGAAAATCGTGAATCCGTGGTATTTGAAATTTTCCAAACTTTTACAGAGTCCGACTTTTGTTGCAATTCGTCTTCAAATACTCACCAGACAATTAAATAAATGCATAAGAATTTAAATATATACTTCTTTAGTGTTTAACTATTGAAATAAAATAGAAAAAAAGTCAGGTTTTTGCAAGTTGCGTTGGATAATTTTTTTTCAATTTTCTTCTGCAAGTAAGCACTTCCCCCCCCCCCCTCCCCTAAAAAACATCGTTCGTTTTTAGACTAAATTGTGTGATTTATAAACATTGAATATGTTACTTGTAAAGGAAAAATGTGTATTTTTATAGGTATTTTCAAAAAATTCGTATTTTTACTGAATGGGTAAAAAAACGCACACTTTTCAAAAATGGCGGAAAGTTACAAAAAAATTCCCGGTTTTTGGTTCCCGGATAAGAGGTTCTGTATCGTACTTTGAAAAGATCCTGGCGAATGCATAAAGATTACAGAACATACGCATTCTTTTGCTTGCACAGGGAAAGAAATTTTAAAGAACATAGCCATAATTAGTAATAAAATACAAAAACTTTTAGACTATTAATTTTTAAAAAGCAGCATTTTGATATGCTTGCTGGAATAATTATTTGTTTAATGTGTTACGCTATATACTTAAAAATGGTAATGTATTTTCATCTTGTGATTCAGAGCAGAGCACGGTTGCAGAAATTCTGCATTCATAATTTTGTAATCACAGAAATGGCATTTTTGTAGTTGGTTAGTTTTTACTGGGGTAAAAACTGAATGGGAAAAAAATTAAGCCATTCTTTACTTCACAATCAATGCTGCTTTAAGGGGAAAAAAAAAGACTTCAATTTACTTTCGAAAGCCATTACAAGTGCCAATATCTTTTTATACAGCTGTCATTACTTTGTGATCTTTTTAACAGGACATTGTTTTAAAAACAAATATTGTACGAGTCCAAATAGACTTTTATTTCTAAAAGGATAGGATTGTAAAGAGGAGGCGAATCTTATACGATATAATATTGTGCAACTTTATAATTGTACGGACAATATTGGGTAGGTCACACCTAGTGCTGCTATTTCCGTTTCGGATTTAGTTGATGATTCTCACATTTTGTCTAAATTCCATTGTTTAAAATATCCTTGTTCAAGAAGGCTGGCTGGAAAAGAAATATAACCTTAGCAAAAAAACACATTTAAAAAAATAGGTATAGGTGGCAAGTGCTTTACAAAATTTATGTGATGAATTAGTTTTAGGTTATTTCCGTTTCTGGCTAATACATAGTTTTATCTTATGTGTCAACATATGTGCATCTTTATAGTTATGTATCAAAATCTCAGTATTTCATTTTTTATGCATTGTGTGTAGATATATTTTCAACGAAAGAATCAAATTTTCAGTTGTGGTGTAGTCGATATTCTTTCTTTTATTTAACAAAAAAAAAATCCGCTTCTTTCCAAAATTTTAACAGAAGTATCTCCTTACGTTTTCATTTCACTAACTTTGGTTCGTATCTGTCACCCCCCCCCCCCTTTTTTTTTTCAGGACTGTGGCACTGATTTTCAGCTTAAATTGACACATTGAACACGATTTTTGTAAAAATTCAAATTACTAAATTAAAACACATGAAACGCAACTAGATACTGAAATTCAAATTTCATGCATGTCTATGAAAAGTTACTAAAATTGCACATCTCAGAGTTCTTTTAACTTCCTTTCAATTTAGCATACTAGTTGAAGATTGAAGGTAACATGCTAAAATTAAAAAAGTTATAATAATGAACGCCTTATTTAATTCAATAACTACAAATTCAACAAAACTTGAAAAACAACAAACACCATGTAAATTACTTAAGCAACCATTTCACCACAACAAAAACAAAACTACTGCTTTACAGAGATAAAAACCTAGCAAAGTGGAATCCTTACACTTGTGCGTAATCTGAAATACATAAACAGTTTGAAAGATGAAGAACCCAACCCATGACTCACCTAACGATTTTCTCTGCTTAAAAGTGCCCATGGCATTAATATTCCTATCGGATTTGTCCCGAAACAACTTATTCATTCTGAATTTTAAGCTAATTAGATTTCAGCTTTAAACTGTCGACGAAATAAAAAAGGAACTAATCAGACATGTGACATTTCAAGCCACAAATGTAACTTGCGCAACGTCACGTTTTGAGGTCAATGTAATTGCCAGATTTAAAACGATACTGAATTTATTGTCCAGGAGGTTAGAGCATTTTTTAAAAAATAGCATCAAGACATCGTTTCAGAAGTTATAATGCTATCATACAATAAACAATATTAAAATTCGTCTTTCCTGTTAAAATTCGTTATAATTATTCAACTTTCACACTTTGATTAGTACCGAAACATTTATGTTACATTTATTGAAGAAAATATAACAGATAGTATTCAATAAAATAAGAATGTTTATCCAATTATAATACCCAATTATGCAAAGGAAGGCACTATTTTCCCCCCTTTGTTATCTTATCTTTTGTTTTTTTAATAATTTTCTGAAAATAGAAGTAGTTTCTGCTTTCACCGAGAGTTTCACTGTTTATGTTGTAGACTGTGTCGAACTTGTAAACAGAAAAATGAATTTTCTGTATTCTAATCTAAAAAATACTCACAGATACATCATGAAAATACTAAATAACGTTACATTAAATCCCGGCCCTCGATTTCCAGGTAAATTTCCCTCATTATTTTGACTTCAAAAGCTTTCTGTAAATTTGTGTAACGTGCTATGGGGGGAATTCCGTTAATTTGGGATACTGCGAATTTTTTTTAACATAGTTTCTTAAAGTAAATGAGCAAAAATATACCCTTTTAGTTTTTAAGATGCATGCAAAGCGGATTTTTGCACATAACTTTTCCTTTTAATGATGAATTTTAATCTTTTTTTCTTTTTCTAAGTTTATCCCTTACGTTTTGAGGAGCGATTGCAACAATTTTTTACTTTTTGCCTTAAAATTTAATTAGCATTTAAACAATAATTGATGTGTAAGCTTTTATCTAGCTATATTTTCAAACTGTCTTTGGTGTTATGCAAGAATGAGACATTTTTTTTTTTTTTTCTTGACAAATTAATTTCTTGGGTTATTTTCAAAACATGCGTACATATACTGTCCCAAGGGGAAAAAAGGTATTATATTCAGAATATCTTAGTTTCAACTGACTATAAATACAGTGAAACCTGTTTAAAACAGAATGTTAAGGGACCAAGAAAACATTCCGTATTAGACAGGTTTCCGGCTCAGAGGCGGGTTATACTTTTCAAAAAAGTAAAATGAAATATTTTTCTTACCCATAAAAAACATGGATACTCCTTGAAAGAAAATAGCAGTTATCGGAACAAATGAAAAGATTTTATTCTGAAATATTATCAAAAATTACTGTTTAAAATAGTCATACATTGTTTTTGCACTAATGGTGTGCATGCAATCTGGTTTTCAACACTTATTTTTGCATTAATTATACAATTTAAAAGTTCTGCATCGCCTTTGAATCATCTTGTTTATCATCTAATGTTGTAAAATCTAATCCCCTTCATCCAGCATTTCTTGCAGAGAATCAATATCTGAATTGCATAAACCTTCGTCGGTTCATGCAATTCAGATATCGACTTTCCAGGACTTTTCCCTGGAAAGTTTGCTTTTCGAAGCAGAGCTTTATGGTTTTATCAGTAACTTTTTGCTAAACCTTTCCGAGCCACATAATGGCATCCAGAACATTTATCGATTTCACTAGTTCAGAAGAATTAGAAGCACTTTTCATATTTGCTAACAGTGATTGTATCATTAAGCTTCTATATATAGTTTTTACATTTCTTTTTATCCCTTGGTCCATGGGTTGGGTAATGCTTGTAGTGTTTGCTGGGAGCCATTCCAATGTCGCATTGGATAGTTCGATACGTGGATGGCACGTCGCATTATCTAAAAACAGCAAAATGTTTGTTTTATCTTTCTTCATCCTGGAATTGAAGCCAATTAGCCATTCCTCCATAATTTTTGCAGTCATCCAAGCATTTTTGTTTGATCTTCACTCAACTGGCAATTTTTTTAATTCAAAGTTTTTGAAGCAGCGAGGTTTGGCAGCCTTTCCTGTGACTTTTCTACTTCATCCCCCCCCCCCCCACCCTGTTAGCCTTTCCAGGGTTCCCACCAAGTCACTTTTTTCACCTAAAATCGCTTTTTTTTTCATTGATCACTTTTTGTAGCAAATTGTCACCTAAAATCACTTTTTTTTAGGTATCTATCTCATAAAGGGATATATAACCACCAAACTTTTCCTAAAAACACCAGGTAAAATGCAAATAAAATAGTTTCTACAAAACTACCTGACGAAGCAAATGAAAAGTTAAAAGAGGGCATTAGAAATCTAGCTTTTACAGAAATACAGCTTGCTCGGGGAATGATAGAGGGTGCTAAATCTTTAAAAGCTGATGGAGATGAGCACACAGCAAAGGAGCACATGATATTTAAAAAAAATTACAGAAAAGAAAATCTTCCGTAATCTCAACATTTTTTCAAAAGAAATCTAAGACTGTATAGATTGGAACTTTTACAGAATGCTGCCATTTATATACCAGGAGCGACAGTTCTCTAAATTTTTGAAGCATTCTTTTCTGAGATTTTTATATTAACATTTAAAATTTCTAAGCATTCCTACTGTATTGATTTTCTTTTCTGATTTTTTTTTTTTTTTGCTTTTCAAGGTCATTTTCAATTTTAGCCTTTGAACAATTTGCAAGTTAAAAACTTTTTGCTACAGGATAAGTAAGCACTCAAAGTATACTTTTCAAATATTTTACTTTTGGTATCTGTACTTTCTAAATTAGCTTTGGACAAAGGATTATAATCAAAATCATTTCTTGAACAGAATGCATTTAATTTAGCAATTTCCTTGCTTGATTTAACTGGGCACTGACCCTTTTCCTGTTTTTCATGCTTATAATTGATTTTATTTGCTTCTTTAGATGTCAATCAAAAGACTTATTTTTTACTTGCTCTAAAATATGTAATTTGACATAAATTTAAATAATATTCAACTTAACTTTATTTCTGTAGTAATCCCAATAAAAGCAAATTTTGAAATATTAAACTTTTTTTCTCTTTTGAGCCTTGCACTAGCATGCATTTGAAGTACAGTAAAATCTGTAAAGTTGACTATCTTTGTAAGTTGACCACCTGTTTAAGTTGACCACTATTTTCAGGAACGGAATCAGCCCTTCACCCTCTACCTCACCCTCTGTAAGTTGACCCAAGGCCGTCCAGAGGGGGGGGGGGGAAACATCCCCCCCCCCCCCCCCCGAAATCCCAAAAATTTTTGCAATGTGGCATATATTCCTCCCTGAAACTTTCCTCAACACTAGTGTCTCAAAGTCAGGGTCCCCCCAACCCCCGAAAAAAATTCCTAGCTACGGCCTTGAGTTGACCACTAAAGTGCTGCACCGCAAGTGGTCAACTTATACAGGTTTCACTGTACTTAGTTTTGGTGTTTTAATTTTGGCATCAAAGAATATTCTGAATTAAATTTTTTAAGAAAGGATCATAATATTCCTTGTATATACATACCTTTAATTTATCTAATTGTTTCAAATATTTTGCACATGCTCCTCTGATATTCTAAGTGTTTTTATTACCTATAATTAATTTTATTTTTGTGATAAAACATTTAAAATAATTTTTCTTGTTTCACACATTAAAAAATAAAGTTGATTTTGTAAATTGCTAGCATAATCGGTCACCCCTGGCCAGTGGCGTAGCTAAACCTGGATTTCAGAAGGGATTTCTTCGGGAAAAGTTGGCTAATTTCATTGTTTTCCAAGAAAAATTGGTTAAATTCTAGACGATCTTTACCATTTCAGGGGGGGGGGGGTTTATCCCCAAAACCACCCCCTTATCTATGCCAGTGCCCCCGGCATATATATGTATGGCTGCTTTCTTTCTGTGTCTGATTAAAAACCATTGGTTTTTTTTAAATTATTTTTTATTTGAGATGATGGTGATGTTTATTTATGGAAGATTAGTTAAGGATTGAACTTTCTGCTGTTTTTAGCCTACTTTCCCAAAAAATAAAGTGAAAGAATGCCTAATGTATCGTAAAAATATCATTAAAAATAAAGAAAAGTCAAAGAAGTAATTAAATAAGGAATGAAAAATTTGAAAGTAGGGTTTTTAGATGGTCAAAATGTGCGTCTGTCGGTCCCCCCCCCCCCCCCCATAACTTTTGAGGAAATTGGCCCATTCAAAAGATCTTGGCCAGGACATCTCATTTCCATATTTTACTTTTTCATTTGAACAATTTTTCGTTTAATTTTGAAATCTTAACATTAGCGCCTATGGGCAAAAATAAAGTACATTACGTAACATTAGGCATAAGATCCAAGTTCGTATGGACAAGCTTATTAGAAGAAGCTCTTGGTGTGAAATATTTTTTTAGATTTGATCAATTTTTGTTCATTTTTGAACAGTTCAAAAAAATTAACATTATGGCCTACGGGGAAATTTCAATCCTTAAATCCTGACCTAGCTGACGGATTCGCTTGGAACAAACTTTATCGGAAAGATGTTAGGCCAAAGAACATGTACAGATACAAAGTTCAACCTGAACTAACCAAGCCTATTTTTTTATGAAATCTGTTGACCGGGATTTTTAAGGATCTTTCTCAAGGAATGAATGAATAAGTGAAAGAATGAATCAATGAATAACTGAATGAGTGAAAGAATGAATGAGTGAAGAAATAAATAAGTGTACAAATTCATGAACGAGTAAATTATTTAATGAGTGAATGAATATGTATTAACCGTTGAAGACGGTACATTTGAAGTATATAAGTGTATATACTTCAAATGTACCATATAAGAAGAGTATAAATCTGAAGTTGGAATGTACGAAAGTAGGCTCGTATAGTTCTAGATGGAACTTTTGCAAGTGAAGAAAATAAATGTATATTTTTCAATGCTTAAAAACCTATAAACCTTTTTTCTACATGTGTTTTAGTGGTAATGCAAAGCTTATTCTCATTTAGTCACTTTTTTTTCTTAAATGGTCACTTTTTCACTATTTTTGTATCATATTCTTGGTGGAAACCCTGCCTTTCCTATGACTAATGGTCTTTCTTTTTCTCCTGTCATAAGCGCACAAAGAAATACAGTTAAGCTTTCCTTGGACTTTTTACCATTCACACAGCTAGCGTTTTTTTAAGCAAAAAGTTTTGCTAGGCAAAGCTCGAAAGAATGATGCTGTTTCATCACCATTTGCAATGTCTTTCAGCTTGTACCCTTCAGTTATTTTAAGCAATTTTCCCTCCCAGTTGCTTACAGTTTCTGGATCAACGTCAGCAGCTTCCCCACAAATGTCTTTAAACTTTATTGCATGCCTCTTCCTGAAACTTTCCAACTATCCGTTTGAAGCACAAAATTCTTCTTTCCTAAGTCCTTTCGCAATTTGTTTTGCTTTTGAGCTTAGATCATAGGACCTGAAATTGGCAAGTTTCGTGACCTGGCATCGACAAACCATTTCATTTACTTCCTCATTTCCAGTCTTGCGCATTTTTCTCTTCATTTCTCCATTTCCCTTCAACCAGTCTTCTTTAATTTCATCCTTTTTTTTTTCATGATCTCGTAAATTTGCGGCTTTCCTACGCTAAATTTTTCGGTTGTCTGGATTACGCTTAAATTTTATTTCTGTCTTGCTTCTATGACTTTCATTTTTTTCATCTAAAGTTAGCACATGCTTCTTATGAACGGTCGCCATTTCTCCAGTAATATTGTCAAGAGTACTACCAAATGGTCTATGAACAGAAGAACACGATCTATCAGCAGCCTCCGTATCTCTTGTAAAGGACTAATAAGGGAGCCCCCTACACAGAGAAATAGGAATGTGAACAGGAGGGGCAGGGTAGGGAATCATTGTGGAATCCGCCTTGTGGTTAGTCTCCTGATAACACTTCCTTTCGCATTCTCCTGCATTCCATTTCTCGGAACAATAGTTTAGTCAAAGGAGTAACACAGAAAGGAAACATACCCTCTCCCTACACAGAACAGACACAGCGAGTTCTGATAATACAAGGTCAAGTAACTGAAAATAATTCCTAACAAAAGAATAAAAGAGAGTTAAATCCCTCGAGTGGGTATTCACCTAGGAAAAAACTGGATGTTACAGTTCATCTGGACAGGATTTTTGTCTGAAACATAGACAAATATGGAGTTTGTTTCCACGTTCAGCAGTTTCCGTTTCATGCAGGATATTTTACATTTTAAAATATTGATAATTGCAGGGACTATTTTATTTTTTTGTTGAAGGCATGTTTCCGTTTTATAGGGTGTCGGTCTTGGGCAGGTTTCACTGTATTACATTTCTTTGAGGTAGACTACACAACATATTTCCAATACAAAAAAATATCATTCACATATTGTTGTCGCAAAGATTCAAACTTTTGTATCTACCAGCTACATGGTAACAGACTTAATATTAACAGAAAAATGTCTTTCAAATTCTACATGCTAATTAATATTATTAAAAAACAAAGCAAAATCTTTAAAAAATCAACGATCAAATAATGTTCAAGCAAAAGAAAGCACTAAATTTTTATTTTTAACATAAAAATCTAGGTAACAGACTTGACATTGAATAAAAATACTCAGCTTATAAGAAATTGTTTACACCACTACACTTGTTTTTCAATTGGGAAAAAAAAGCCTGCAAGTAACTATTTAACTATCATAAATGCTTTTATTGAAATTGTGTCATCATCTGTTGGTAAAATTTTCAACCCTTTTTTCGTGAAACTACCTTTATACTAACAGACTTGACAAAATGCCTTGTTTAAATCGTGCGAAAAAAAAAAATTTTTGGAAGAATAATCAGAGTAATTTAAAATAATCATGATTTATTTCAGGAAATGCCCCAGTTTTTTTGCTTTTATAGTGAAAAACAAAGTGACAAAATGTTACTGAATTATAAAATACAGAAGAGGAACAGCTATGTGTTTCATTTACTAGATAGAAAAGTCTGTATCTTTGCGGTAAAATACGTAAATGATTTTTTTTGGTATTAGAAATATGTTGTGTAGTCTACTCTAAAGAAATGTAATATTTATAGTCAGTTTAAATTGAGATATTTTGAATATAAATCACATTTTTTACTGTGAGACAGTATAAGTATGCATATTTTGAAAATGACCCTCTTACTTTGCCAATTACTTAAGAGGAGAATTTCGCTGATCCTCTCTTTGAAAATAGACCGTGTGACCCTCTCCCGCTCGTGAAGATTTGTAAAATTTCTGTGAAAATGCAAAAATCTGTTTTTTACTTGTATGTAAAGTTACCCATATTATTATCAAAAAAAATGTTTTTTCTCCCTTCCAAGAACTGCAATCCCCTCCATATTAAGATTGGAAGAGAATCTATCCTCCACTTGAAAAATTTGAATTTTAGCCACCCGTATCTATATATATATAATATTTAATGTATCGTGGGGGGGGAGGGTAAATTCATTTACATAATGTTTTCTGAAAATGTTGTGCAAAGTTTACGTTTTTTTCTTTAACTAAGAATTTATAGGTGAAAATTAGCAATCGGCACTCACCATATGACGATTAAAGTAGTAAACGTGAATATTAAAAAATACATCATCGATCAACAGTCCAGCACGGTCCCTTTTTAGCATATGTTTTTTTTTCTCCCACTGTTCGAAATAAATTTTTCTCAATTCTTTTTTTTTTTTTTTTTTTTTTGCCATGATTTTTTTTTTTTTTTTCATGAAAACATGCCAATATCAAACACATGCTTTGCTGAAAATTTCATTACTTTTTATATTAATAATTAAAAAACAACTAATTAAAGTTACGGGATGTTATCTATAGGTTGGACCTGAAACTTTAACGGGATCACTATGTCCTATTGAAGCATACGTGGTTATGATCTTGGGTTAGGGTTCGTGATTTTTTTAATTTTTTTTATTTAAATCGGATTTTTTTGATTTTTTAAAAAAAGACCTTAAATACTTTGGATAATATTTATGTCACATTCATAGAAACAATATGGCATGTTAATCAATATGCCAAAACTCACTTTAAGCTATTTTCACAGCAATAAATATTTTTTAATAATAATAATATGATTAAATTTTAATACAAATGCATGACTCAAATGAAACTTAACCCCACCAGGAATAATAGTAAACTTATAAATACAGAGAAAATGAACAACTTTAATTTGAATTATTTTGCTGTTGAAAGATTAAAAAAGTAACAATTGTGTGTACTTAATTTTTACATTGAGTGTACTTTAATCATTTATCGATTTTATAAATGAAAAAGCCTGAAATATTTTTACCCATTTAGCAAAATCATATGCTCACACCATTAATAAAAACTGAAACTTTTTGTTTTAATCAAATATTTTTATTGAACACTTCTATGATAAAAAAATATTTTACAAGGAATAAAAACTTTAAGCTATTATGGGACAATAGATGAAAGGAAACTTTAAGGATACATATTCTAAATTATAACAACTGTTGTTTTAAACACTATCATTCTGAATTATCTACTGTGTGGCATTTTTTAAATGGATCTAAAATACTATTTTTAAGATAAAAAACACAGAATGGTTCATGATTATTCTGAATTCTTATTTAAATGACTGAATGAATTATGTTTTGTTGTTAAGATGCTTGAAGAACAAGAGTAATATTGTAAAATCTAAATAATGGTTATTAGTTCTATACTTATGAAATATGTTATGTTCACAGATAGATGGACCTAAGAAGTTTGGTTTAAAACAGTGGTTGTAATTGCAACATATTTCATTTTCACAACACTTTTGAACATTGTAAAATCAATGATTTTTTTGGAAAAAAATCACTTGATTTAAATTAATGATTTTTTTTAAAAAATCACTTGATTTAAATCAAGCGGATTTAAATCAACGAACCCTGTCTTGGGTCCACATGGACCCCATGCTACGCAATGTTAATGTGGTTCAACTATTTTGAAAGTTAATTTTGAATTTTTTTAATTAAAGTAAAAGTAATCAATGCTTACACTAAAGTTCTCTTGGTCAATTTCATTTATTTTGTCAGCACCCTGTTTTTTTCAACATACACTTCTGGGAAGTGCTGGGGTTCATTTGGACCCTTGCTCACAGACTCAAATAATTTCTTTGAAATTTTCTGCAAGCATTTTTATAAAAACCACTGATCCCCGCCCCCCCCCCCCCCCCCTACACACACACATACATAACCGAGGTATAGTGAAACTACTGCGGAACCATATTCACGAAATATACTTGCTGTTGGGTTGCACCACTTTTAACTTTATCAATTACTCGTAATGTTTCTTCTATTGTATAATTGTTTCATTTTGTCTTGCTGCCTGCCGTTTTATTTGCTTTAATTGTTGTGCAAGAAGCACACTCAACTGAGCAGTTAGCCTATCAAGTGATAGGTTATTTAGATTAAGGTTTTGTGCTCTTTGAGATCTTCTAAGCTAAAACCATATCAATCACAACGAAACCAATTGTGTTCTGAGAAAATGGGGGCATAAAAATCTTGTTAAGTTATCAAAAGGGGATAATGAAGGGGGAGTGATTCTAAGAAAAAAGTAGATTTGTGTGGAAGTGTAGAAATGCACTTTTCAAAGAAACAATGTTTTAAGCCTTTATACACTAATTCGGACTAAAGAATGTTTACTTTTCAAGAATTTTAAAGAATTTAGAATAGAAAGGTAGATGCCGTTATAAAGGAGGTTACACAGGCATGATTAAATTTCCGAAAACGGAAGGTGAACCCTACATTGAACTCAACAGAGGTCCGGACAGTTTGAGCTTCTCGCACAGCAATTACAGCAAATAAAATGGCAGCAAACTGGAAAAAAAAAACAGTTATACAATAGAAGAAAAGTTGCAAGTAATTGCTAAAGTTAAAAGTGGTGCAATAAGAGCGAGTATATTTCGTGAATATGGTTCTGCAGTAGTTTCACTATACCAAGGTTGTCTTATAACGTGGGTGCCAAACATGTCCCCCGACACCACGTTTTAACAGGGTTTTACTGTATTTTAAAATATTTAAAAACAATAATGCCCACATCAGATTATAAAATTCTAAAACATTTTTTAATCTGAGATAAATGAATATTAGATTGTAAAATGTTCTAATGGGGGCTTCTTCTGAGTAAGTAATTGATTTTGAAATGTGACCTGCTTGCAATAGACGAATGATGCATCAGGATATTATCAAATGGATTTGAAAAAAATAATTTGAATTATATACTCATGAAATAAATTAATTAATAAGCAGTTTTAAAAGTACGTTAAAATTACTTACATTTCTCGAAAAAAATTAGATGTTTACAAGATGCAAAAGGCAACTCTCATATACAATATACGATTTTTAAAGATGCACATGTTCGATGTCGCCATGGTTCTTTACTTTTTTGCCCATACGAATTATCAATTGTTAAATTGCACAAATTATTGTAAATCTTTAAAAATTTCTTTTAAAATTTTTGAAAAAAAAAAATCCTGTTTTTTTTTTTTTTTTTTTTTTTTTTTTTTTTTTTTTTTTTTTTTAATTTAATGGTGCAGAAATTTTTTTTAAATATCAAAACTGTTTGCAATGTGAGTAAATTTTCTGCGAAAGACATTTGTCTATATCAGTGTTTCCCAACCGGTAGTTCTAGAGCCCCCAGGGGTTCCCAAAGAGTAAAAAGGGAGTTTGCAAAAAATTTATTGCAATGGCGGAATTTTGACTAACGTAAAAGAATAAATTAGCATACATATGGACGGAGCTTAAAATTTTTTTTTTATATATATAAAAAATCCTTTTGCGCATAATGCTGTAAACTTATGGATTGGCATAGGAAGTATGCGTGCAAAATTTTAATTGTACTTCCTACTTTGCTGTATTTTTAAAATGTTTGCCTGATTCATGGCAAAAAGTACCTGAAAGTGGTACTAGAAGATATTTGTTGATTTATTTCAGTTTTTTAACACATTTTTCTCCTATCATTTTTCACTTTTCCATGTTCGTGTGAAGAAGAGTCAAAAATATGAAAATATACTAAAATAAAATTTTACATTCTTTTCCCCAGCTAATTTTTCGTATATAAACCCCAAAATGGAATTGGAAAATATTTTTTGATTACGCAGTTTTTATTTACATATCATATTTTTCAATTCATTATACTATCGCTGCGTTTCCTAACCAGTGGTTCATGAACCCCCAGGGGTTCCATGGTGTAGATAGGGGGCTCGCGAAAATAATGTTGCACTAGAGGAAATTTTTAATTCCTGACATAAAAGAATAAATGAAATAATTTACACACGTAATTGGGATGGCGTGTAAAAAAAATTTTTTTTTTGAATAAATTGTTTTCCGATAATGCATAAAAATTGTCAGCTAACAGAAAAAGCATAGGTACAAAATTTTAAATGTACTTATTTCTACTGCTACATAATATCGAAAGTTTGAATCTGAAAGTGGTATCGAAAGTTATTCATATTTTAAATTTTGAACGTATATTTTTCTTTCTTTTTCCTTACGAAGAAAGAGTCGAAAATATGAAAATTTACTAAAATTAAAAATTTTGCATTATTTTGGCTAATTTTTCATATACAAACCTGAAAGTGGAACAGGAAAACATTCATTCATTAATTTTAAATTTTGTACTTATATTTATCACACTTTATTTCTTGCGTTGAGAATATTGCATAGTTCAACACAAAAGTGGGACCGAGCAATAATCATTGATTGATTAAAAAATTCGTATGTATTTTTCTCATACCATTCCATAATTTTTTTGCTCTATCGGGAAAAAATTTTAACTATATTCAGTTCCCGATTAAGACAGCCGGGGAACCAAGGCACATCATTATTTTGGAGCCCCCTATGGTACAAAAAATAAAAATACTGGGTATATTGTATAAAGTTAATTAATCTTGGAGATTATTCTATTAATACTGGGTTCATACCCAGTTGACAAGAGGGGGGAAAAGCACCTACTGACACGACATCTTACTAGTCTATATTCTATATTGTTTTTATGCATATGATTTTTGTGTTTTCATTATATACCATATTTTCGGGAGTATGCGCCGCACCCGGCGTATGCCAAAATTTTAGAATTATAGCACAGTTAGGTGAAGAAAAGTAGAACAAATTGCATATTTTAAAGTTTTTCTTTTTTTTTTATCACCCATACTTTTTTTTGTATTTTTTACTTGGAGGAGACATCGGTTGGATATCTAATGCAACTATCCAGAGCGCGGGACGCGAGCCCTTTTCCCCGTGGCGCTCCACGTTTATTTAAGTGGTCACCGTCGTTGGGCTCGCTTTTTACAAGTGGGTCGCGTGCACTAATAGAAAACAACAGATTTAACCATCGAAATCGTTCTCCTCGCTGTCCAACTGAAAAAGGCTGCATAGCTCAGGGCCTTCCGTGCTCCAATCGTCCGATCTGGAAGCCTAATCTTGCAACAAAAACAAAGCCGCCAGGTTGCATTCAAAACTTCGCGATCGGATCGTTTTTCACCACTAAAAAAAAGGCGGACAGAAATGCGACAGAGTAGGAAAATTGTCCTCGAACTAGTACGAAAGTAGCGAAGCCGCAATTACGGGTTTTTCGGATCGTGACGTCAGCATCGCCATTGAAGCACGTGGGCACTTTCGCCGCCTGCATTCACATGGAACAAAAATGATGTGGTGTCATCTAGTGACAGCATTTTTAATATATTTGAGAAATAATTTCTTTTTTTTTTTAAACTTAAAAAAAAAAAGATAGTATGCGCCGCACCCGTTGTAAGCGCCGCATCAGCATTTTTTTTTATTTTTTTCACTTTTTTTTCATATGCGCCGCGGCGCATACTCCCAAAAATACGGTACGCAAACTTTTTGAGTATAGATATTAAACTTTTTGAATACTCATTTTCAAATTTTTCTGTTTATAATATTAAATAACTAAAAAAACGTAATAACAATCGAATGAAAACACATGCTATGATTGAAATAAACAGATATGATAGGAAATAAATTTCTTGTTATTATCAAATGCTTTGGTATTAATACTATGATTTTTAAAAATGGGTGATTCCACAGTATTTGTAACCTGATATGCTTAAAAATATTTTTCCAAAAATTCAATGGTGTTACATATCAAATTAAAGCTAATTAAATGTAGTTTAGGAATTTGAAACTGTTTTTGTCAAAATGATGAGAAAATAAGTTAAATTGCATGAAATATTGAAAAAAAGGAGTTAAAAAGTTGCGGATATGACAAAACAGATTTTTTTTTCTGCCTATACAACATTTAATATTTCTAATTAAACATGATACATTAAAGCAAATAATGTGTCTGCATAATTATTGAACAATAACACTGCATATTTACCTTTTGAATTTTAACATAGAGTGCTTGCAAAAGAATATGTTGGCGTTTCAATAAAAAAATTTTATATATTTTATCACAGCGCTGCTATTAATTTATACATTTTCTTTAAAATGTTATTTCTTCTATCAATTTACTATGTTATAGCGATGTGTTCCAAAAAAAATTATCATTTTTGATATTTAATATTTTTTTAAAAAATTTCAAATTGGTCATGTCCGCAACGTTGCAGACATGACGAATTTCAAAAATAATAACAAGCCCTATGTTTTACGTAAAACTTTAAAGGAAAAAGTTAAGCCGAGTTAAGAAAAACATGAGCTTTCAGCTAACTAATTTCCAAACTAATCATTGCTGCCTTTTATTATAACATAATTATCATCATAACTAATGAAACATTAATTTAAAAATATTTTTGTTTTATAAATATGAATATCACATTCATAAACAAAAGAAAAACATTTAAAATTCAAGCAGTTTTGTTGGTTATTACATGGCAACACATGCAAATCTTAAATATGTTTTTACAATTGAAACAGTTTATGTACATGTTGGTTACACTCAGGTTTATACTTATAATTTTATCTCTGGTTATAGTTTTCTATCAAGCAAGCTGAATTTTTTTAGATGTGTTAGTAAAATGTTGTGTAATATATATTTTATTAACTTACATGATTTTGATATGCTTAATTAATTTAATAGTAAATAAAATTTATAATTTCTGTTGTACATTTTCCCAAAAAAATTATCATGCCACTTACAAGTACAGAACAATCTTGAATTAGGAGACAGAAGTTGAAAGCAAATGCAGTAAAATATAAAGCTAACAAAGCAGAACAAGGCAAACAAGAAAGGAATACACAGGCATTCTAATGTTCTCACTGAAGAACAGAAAGAGCACATAAGAGTGAAAAATAAAGAAGCACAAAGAAATGCAGAAAGAAACGGAGACCGAAAGATAGACACGAGTTTGCCTGGATATGCAAGCAGAGTCTTTGGGCAAAGCTGTAAAGAAACTTAACTGCACTGCCAAAATCCTCGTACAAGAAACTTCTTGCCCTAACAGATGTTGTAATATCAAAAAATGCTTCCCTTAAAAAAAAAGCAAATAATTGAAAATTCAATCAAAATGAAAAGGCAACACACAAATTTTGAAATTAGATTCTAAAGCTAGTCGAAGGTTAAGAAGTGATAAATTATCAGAAGGTACTGAAACAAAAGTTAAACAATTTTTTATTAGAGATGCTATTAGCTAGATGTGATCAAGAAAGAAGGGAGTAATATCAATGAAAACACCTAGAGGAAGGGAAATATTCCAAAAACGTTACCTAGTGATGAGAGTCGGAAAATAAACACTGAAGTTTAGAGAACATTTCACTCTATGCAAATCCATGCCTAATACAAAATCACTACATTTTATTCGATCAATAACATACAACCCAGTAGAGTTTTCTTTTATTTCTCCCTTTTCAAGTCCTCAAAATATGCATATCAGGTTACATTATTTTCTAAGGAAGATTCTGCACCACTTAATCTGGTTTCAACATCAACTTCCACCAGTTTTGAAGAAAGTCAATGGATAGCTGAACTTTTGATGATCATTGGTGGCCTGAACAAATAGTTTCAGTAAACAACAAAAACATGACTCTCAAACATCATTTCAAACCTGTAGCAGAAAACGAATTTGAAAATTTGGAAACACCACCCCCTCTATAAACCCTCCCCCATTTCCTCTGGAGACATATTTATCTATTTTTGCCAAGCAATCCTTCACCTGGTCATTCTACGCATTTCTTTTCATGAGTCAAAAAGGACTATCAAAATAAATGACGTAATTAGTGCACTGTAATGTAATTGTATAACTTATCAGAGAGAGAGTACTTATTTTGAAAATCTACTTTTTATAAGAATTAAGTTTAAAATTAATAATGTGTGAAAATTAATCAACATACCACAACTTATTAAACATTTAAGCCATGCATAAAAAATATACAATGCAGCAATTGATAATGCTAGCTAAAAGACTAGCATAATCAGTCATTGAAAGCAGGAAAGCAAGCAGTAAACTTGCAGTGATAAAATATAATGGATTCACCTATATTACCTTTTCAAAAAAAAAGTTACTTTTACGAAAACAGTAATTTGAAGTAAAATGCGCATATCAACGTTGATGTTTACGTAAATCCGCCGTTTTTGGTCCTGTAAATTTTCGGGCTCCGAAATTCGGAGTTCCGAAATAAGGCCTAACTCTACCTTGTGGTTAATAAATATAGTGTTCTTAAACATGTTTAAGTGTGTAGGAAACAAAAAGGTATCACATTATTTGCGTATAATTCACACTTGGGAAATTTGTGAGCTTTTTTTAACATAGTTCACTAAAGTGGCCTGAAATGCGCACAACCACTTCTCTCAAGTTGTGCGGATTTTTGACCCTCGACTGTATTAGAATAATGGATTGATAAAATCCTAATTGGAACTAGTGATTTTATTTTCAATTAACAACAAAAACTATTTATTATAATTGAATTAATTAAAATGAATATGTTATTTCAGTATATCATTTTATTCCTTTTGTGTAAAGAATCATGCATTTATACATAATTATCAACATCATAAATTCATACAATTTCATATTTAAAAGTAACAATAAGGATATTTAATAATTTAAAAGAACATTTAACTTATTTGTGTATTACTTAATTATTAAATTTTAATAGTATATTTAAAATATATTTTAAATACTTTTAGCTCACCATTTAAATGAGTTAAGATCTTTTCATTTTGCAAAAAATTATTTTTTAGGAGATATTTTTAGAAATCTTTCTTACAATTTGGGGGCCCAAGGCCTCGGCCTAGTTGGCTTTGCGGTAATCAGGCATTGACTATATTTTTTGCAAATATGTAACATTTACTGCAATATTAATAATTCAAAAAGAACAAATAATAAAAAATAATTTTAGTATGTATTTAATCTTATATGTTTTACAATTATATTTTTATTTCTTGTTATGAACTATTGTGCATATGGAAAATAAATGTACTAGCAAATTTTATATTCTTGTTACACGTTACTAACGACTACGCAAGGGGGTTCGTTGTTTTGTTTCGGATCTTGGAAGGGGTTCACAAGGAAAAAAGGGAAACGCTGGTCTATATTATCCAAGTAGGGGGGTTAAATTATTATTGCGGTTCTTGATCATTTTATTTCAGTTACAGTATGGTGTGTGGAATTTCATGTTCATATATTAAATAGGACTAATGTTAAATCACTTTTAATATTAAATATCAACTGCAAACACATTAAAAGTAGATTCTGTCCAATGCAAGCTTAAGGAATCCAACAGCAAATAAAGAATAAGTAAATAAGAGCAGTTTTCCTCATGTTCAGTTGAAAACTTAGTGTTACATAATTAATGTATACTCCACTCACAGTATTAATGATATATTGTAGAAAAAATAAATATAATGTCACAACCTCACAAGCACAAGTTAACTCACATAAAAAAAAACATTTTATAACTTTTTGTCGTATAAAACTGATCTATATTTGTATTTCAAGTTTTTGACAAGACCACTCATAAGAGCTTTTCTGAAGTTAAATCCAAACCACTTGCTGCTAGATTATGCCGTAGCCAACTCCTTTTTTCATTTAATATTGCTAGCAAATAAGTTGCCCATTAGATAGAGAATTTCAGCACAAAATGTTGCATGCATAAGACATTGTAGGATAAATCGTCACCCTATCGAGGAAAAT
The DNA here is from genome assembly GCA_038502835.1 of Octonoba sinensis. NCBI lineage: Eukaryota > Metazoa > Arthropoda > Arachnida > Araneae > Uloboridae > Octonoba > Octonoba sinensis. The sequence goes on along the minus strand of CM076600.1, from coordinate 103,705,680 downwards.
TACTAAGAGGTTTTGGTTTTCAGCATTTCAGAAGTTTTCACCTCAGGCAAAGTTCTTCGCTATCTTTGCCATGGTGTACCTCTGTAAGGCAAGGGTGCACCAGTGGCAGTCATTCAACACTATTTTTGCAAAAAATAACATAATTTTGGAGTAAAATATTTCATGTATTTCATTAGTTTAAAAATGTTTAAAAACTTTGAGAAAAAATGCCATAATTGAAAAAGAAACAATTCCTAATTCTCAAAAAAGAGAAATTTTGCGCCTGTTTCATATTTACGGGGTTAAAAAGAAGCTTTTACGCAGCAGTGGTAGGCGGTGGTAGCAGAGGCTGACATTTTCATTGTAATTCTTGATATGGGGGAAAAAACCTACAAACACACACACATTTTTCAAACAAGGAAAATACACATATTGTTTATTGTGAGAGTTAAAAAAGGTTAACAAATTAATCTAAATGTAAGACAATGGTTTCTAGAGAATTTACTCTAATAAAAGACATGTTTTTCATGTAGACATGCAGATTGTAAAAACATTTTCACATTGCATGAAATTTTTAACAAATACAGGGGTGATAGTACGTTCAAAGAAAAATACCTGCCCTTTTTAAAAGTAAAATGGAAGGGCTTGCCACCTATATTACTTTTAATAAACTGATGTACAGGATCCGACAAATCCCGGGCGACTAAAAAAAATGCTTTGGCGACTAGTTTTGCAGGTGGCGACTAGTTCGCAAATGAAAATATTATAGCTGGCTCCTAAGGTTTTCGCATTTTTGTCGGATTCTGCTGATGTATATACAGTAAAACCTGTAAAGTTGACCACCTTTGTAAGTTGACCACTTTTGTCAGGAACGGAATTATCCCTATATTATTTAATATAGGGAAACCTTTGTAACTTGATGACGTGTATATATATACCACTTATGTACGCCAAATTTGAGTGGGAGTCTTATAAAAAACCCTTTGTAAGTTACTATATTTATTTGTTTACCTATTTTTGCAAAGATAAAAAAAATTAAATAACTTCTCCAGGATCTTTTTTATGCTATACAATGTTAGACCAGTATTTGTTTGGATGGATGAAACATCAATATAAAGTTTGCCTAAAACCTCTTTGTAAGTTAACCGTAGGGGAAAACTACTATGAGCACTCTTTTGTTCTTTAAATAAGTTTCTTTTTTTCTGCTAATTGATCTAGGAGATTATTCATAAATGATGTCACGCTTCAAGGGGGGAGGGGGGTTCGTGAAATTGTGACAAAGTGTGACAAGGGGAGGGGAGGGGGTAACAAGAAGTGTGACATCATGCATTATGCAACATAGCTTGACGCGTGACAAAGGGGGGAGGGGGTCCGCTGAAGTGTGACATATTGTGACAAAGGGGGGAGAGTGGTCAAATATATGGGAAAAAAGCACGACGTCATTTATGAAAGCCCCTAGCCGCTTTGAAAAATGATGTATTTTTAGGGAATCTTTACCATCAAATAAGTAACTTCCGTAGTTAATAACATAGTTATGTTTATTTCAACTTAATGCTTTAATTTTAAAGTTGCGTAGGATAAGTTGTAAGTCATTCAGATTACATTTATTTAATGATATTTTGGATAATTGTGTATAGGATTATAATGAAAAAATAGCCAATTACTAATTTTAAAGTAACGTTAATATATGCAGTTATATTTTAATTAATTACAAATGCATAAACGCATAGTGTAAGAAATGACAAAAAAGAAAAAATCTCTACCCTCTATAAGTTGACCCCTTGTCTAAGTTGACCACTAAAGTGCTGCACCGCAAGTGGTCAACTTACACAAGTTTCACTGTATATTTCTTAAAACTTAATGTTTAATATAGCCTCTGTCTTTAATAATAGCAGGCACCAATTTCCAAAATCTGATTCGGGTAACTTTGAAAAAAGACTTGCTCACAAAAACTACATGTTTTGAAATTTATAAACAATACATGTGCTTCTAAATATGAAAAAGAATTTAATAGGATGCACTAAGAAAATCTCCTAACTATACGATGAGAATTGATTCTAAAGATTTAACATTAATAAAGAGTATGTTACATGAAACTTTTTGTTTAGACATGAGTTTAAGGTAATTATTTTTACTTGAAAAGAGGAAATACGTGTAGAAGTTTCAAAAAATTTAAAAAAAAAAAAATCTTCATTAAATTGATTCTAAAACTATTTAATAATATACCCTGAAAATTTCAAAACAAAATTCCAAGTCGTTTAAAAGTTATAAGCATTTGAGCGAGCGCCTCTTTTGGAGTGGATGAACAAGCAGTCCCTCATTCATGAATGACCTGAAAAGGGTTAGAGAGACAAAAGAACATTAGCAACCTTTTATTTCTTTTAACAATTGAGACCTCGGATAAAAATTTCTATAAGTATTAGTATCTATAAGTATTAAGAAAATTATTCATTACTGCCTTAAATGTACCTTCCCTACCACTTCAAATGCGTTTTTCTCGAAACTACTTCTTTCGAATTTGCGTACACTCTAGCTCGCAGAGGTTTTGATCAATCCTGAACAAATTTTGCACACATTTTCTTTATATATAATATATATATATATATATATATATATACGCTCTAGTTGAACTAGAATCATATTTTTATAAGCATATCTTTATTTTTACTTTTTTTATTGTAAAAAGGAGAATTTGAACTGCAGATCAAAGGCTTCCTCAACCAATCACAACGTTCATATCGACGGTTCGAGTACCTGACAGAGGTTCAAAATGGTTGGTGAATAAGGCTGTTAATGGTTATTCAAATTTTTTTCAATTTTATTCCTTATTTATTTATTTAAACTCCTATTTATTAAACCATTGGAGATATTTTATGTAAATATTACAAAAGTTTAAATAATTGATACAAAAATAAAAATAAACCTGAACTTTTTGACATTTGAGAAATCACACTCCTTAAAAAAAAGCTAATTTTATTTATTTGCTATTTCATTAAGCTGAATAAACATCAATAGTGGGAAAATTCCAATTATAAAAGTGGATGCAAAAAGATTGCATCTTTTTAAAATGAAAGCATTAACACATAAAAACGGAAAATGAAAGAAATTCTACAAGTAGAATAACCTTATGAGTGCATTTTTATAGGATTATAATGATCAATAGTAATAATTAATGCCTTTATAATCGGAAATTTAAGAATAAATTTAAAGCAATGAAAAAACTCCATTTATTGTACTGCACTTTCAGTTGAGCGGGAATTGGGCGTTAAATGATGATGCGGGAAGAGAGGGAGAGCAATCTCTTAAATTTGCTCCGGGTTCCAGACTCCCAAGGTAGGCCACCAATCTTTGCTTAAACTGAACTTTTAATCTCGTCTCCTAAAAAAACTGATTTTGTGTATGTGAATTCATTTGAAAATACAATCAATACTGAGAGTTTATTCCTTTTTCTTCCCCGCCCCCTTTTTTTTAATTCATTCGTACTAGTGTATAATAATGACAACCAAAAAGCGCGAAGGAAAAAAAATTTGCCAATTTGAGTATACTCATTGGTTATATCAAAGATCGAAAAGCGCCAAAAAAACATTTCGCCGATTTGAGTACATTACATTCGAAGATATATTTTTATATTTTGATGAAATTTTTTCCTTGCTCTTTTTGATTGCTGTTATAATAGACAAGTACCAATTCCTTTTCTTTAATGTGTATGAAGTTTTCCGCTCCCTGCTAGGGCACCCCATAAAAATTTCAGAGAGCTTGTTGCACTCCATGAATCAATACCCCTAACTAGACATATTGGAAATAAGTACTTTACTAAGATAATGACATAGCTGTTCAAATATTATTAGTAAAATTAGATTTAAATCATTCTGTGCTTTAAATGTATTGAATGAGAAACTTTATACTTGCTCTTTTATTTCTTTCAGATTACTCATTTGCACTTGATTTTGGGGCTGGACATTTACCAGTTAAAACCAATCCTTTAACTGCATTGAAGAATATCATCGATGAAGGATTTTTGTGGGCAGTACCAAAGGCCAGAAGATCTTTAGAAAGAAGAATGACACGAAGAATGGGCTTTGGGAAAATGTTGTTGCCCAAGAAAAATCTTGTTGTGTGTGATTCATGTGGACATTTTCACCCAGTCCATACCTTATGTGGTAAGCTGTATTAATTTTTTATATTATTTTATTATTTATTTTTTATAATGTACTGTACATTTTGTATAATTTTTGTAGTTTCTATTAATGTAATAAATCTACTGTTATCTTTGTTGATGGGACCAAATGCCTTGGATGTGAAAAAGTTTGAAATAAATAAGCGTGTGCTGAATAATTAAAAAAAAAACTGATAAATGTAACATATTTTAATTTGTTATAGAGTGAAGCTCTTTATAGCAAGGCTGACAGATTTTTGATGCATAGAAATCATAACCATAGTTTAAATTTAACTGTTGTGTCAGAATCTCTTAATCTTCCAATATTTGTAATAGGTAGGTAACCTTATGATTGAGAACTGATGCATTACATTGAACTTGATATTTCAGATAAGAATATGGTCAAATATTAGTAGTACCTATTTTCTTATAATTAAGCAGTGTGGTATTTTCTGTGTTGGTTTGACCTGTAATGTCGCTTCATAAAATTGCTGTTTCATTTCAACATGGCTTTTCAATTTACATTTTTAAGAACATAATAATTGCTTATAACAGGGTTCATACTCAAATAGCCAAAAAAAATTCCATGATATTTCCAGGTAGATCAAAGCCGAATTCCAGGTTAACGTTCCAAGCAAAAATGTTTATATTAGCAAATGCACTATTTGTAGCTACATTAAATAGCCGCCCCCCAACCCCCTCTAACATTTTATACATACAATTATATTAATCTCATACTAAAAAATTCCATTCACATGCTTATTGAGATACCAAACTGATATTATAGAATTTAAAAACTGAAATTTTGTGACATACCACTGACAAAAAATATTAGCTTTTATATTTGTATCCATCTTTTTTTTTACTTTAAATTTTAGAAAGGTAATTTAAAACTATAAAACATAAAAAATAATGAATAAATAAAATAAAATTTAAGATGATCCCATTTAGAACAAATCCGCTTTTTAACTCTATAGTAATGCATGAAAATAAATATTTAGAGAATTGCTGATGTATTCACTTTTATGCCATGACGATATAATAAGCACCACTATATAGAGAAAAAACCTCTATAAGAAAAAGAAGGCGAGTTAATTAAGAATACTTTTTTTTTTAACAACTACATTACTTAACATGATCTGATAACGAAATCCATTGAATAATAATTGCTTAATGGCACTGAAGCAAAAAATTTGAATCCCAAATAAAAATAACAGTTAATAAAAGAAAACGTCATTTTTTTTTAAACATTTAATTCCTGAACTGTGTAGGCATTTATATATGCCTCGCTAAGGCAATTTGTTAACAGCCTCGGGCGTATATATATACCTTCCTGAAGTGTGATTCTTTGCCTTGTGTTGCTACCTGATAGTGTTTGCCCCGGTAGCAGAAATCGCGCAGCACAGCAGCGTGTGCTGCAGATTTATCTTGAAGCTTGCAGATTAATTAGCCACCTTACAAAAAAAATGTGTTTTTTTTAAAGACGACCTGGAAAAAGCGTTTTCTGGGTTTTAAGCCTTTGCACTCCAGGCCATTTTCAACTTTGGGTATCAGCAACTCCAGAGGTATACTGAGCATAAAAAGACCATTTTAGTTTATTGAAAACTGATAAGCAATTTCACACAAGCACCATCTCGACACACATAAATAAACAAGCAAAGAGATAAAGACGATGTCAGCGCCTACTTATGCGGTTCCACTTAGGAGTCGATGGATTTAAAAGCCATATGTTGAATGCCCCTCTATCGAAGCCATTGGAGTGCAAAGGGTTGAATGGTTATTTTTTTCCACACATGATAAATAATCACCCTTTTCTTCTAATTGTAAAAAAAAGATTCCCTTCCTTTCAGAAGCTTAAAGATATCAAATATTTAACTGTGTTGTATTGTCTTTACTTCATTTTCTCTTAGCTTGCATTAATTGCATGTTCAATTTTAGATTTTATTAATTTATTTATAAATTGAGCAGTTATAATATTTATTTATTGTTTGCACGTAATTAATATTATATCTCAACTATTTTAAAACACGTAGTTTGCTTTGTTTTATGATTGTAAATTGGGTTCCACATCATTTAGTACGGCAGATACAGATGAGTTCAGGCTCACTTTTGCAGGCCCGAGCCCGAAGATTTGAAGCCTGAGCCCGCCCGAGCCCGAGTGATACTGTTCTGTGTCAAAGCCCGAGCCCGAAATGATTTTATAAAGTGTTGTTAATAGATGTGGTGCTACATCGATTAAATGTAGGCTTTTTGTTGCCATCACAATTGGTTCCAATGATTTTTCTTTTAATTTCAATTAAAGAATACATATATTTTTTAACTATCATGAAATGCTCCATTTGAGAATAAATTCTAGTGAGCTAAAATGTGTGAAAAATGATGTTGGAAAACCTTCGGTTTGGTAGCATTATCGGGAAGGATTTTTGATTCGCAGTCGAATTTAAAACTGGAACATATTCAGTGCAACTCTTGCTTAGAAGACCTACTAATAAGTTGGGTCTCCAGTCTGGAGGAAATTGAAAATGAAAGTGGACTCAAGAGTAGTAAAAAAAAAACATTAGTCCAGACTAGGTTGATGTATGAATATTTTACCATGAGCCCGAGCCCAAGAGTAACTTGAAAATGTAGAGCCCGAGCCCGGCTCATCTCTAACGGCAGATAAATTTTGATTTCTAAAACTTCTGTTGCAGATTGATACAGAAATTTCTGCTACTGGGATGTATTTCTGGGGGTGGGGGTGTAAAACGTGTTTATTTCCCTTAATACACCTTGTAACTATACACACCTATTAGAAAAATGGTGGCACAGAAAAGTGAATTGTGTAGATTTTCCTCAGCAGGTAAGGGGTTAATAAAATATTATATACAGACATACATTTATTATGTAAATAAAAATAATATAAAAAAAATGGAATAAATCTTTGTTACAATTCATTAAATAGAATCAAGGTCAGTAGACTATTACCTCATTAATTTTTGGGCAGTTCAGCAATTTGGCTGTCAATATTAAGGTATTTCAGTTGTAATCTGCACAGAAAGTTTAATTTTTTTGTTCATTCCAATGCTTTGCTTTTCTTAGTTTCTTTTTTGCTTAGTTCATCATTTATTCTCTTTTGCTCCTCTAAAAAACCATGGTACTGACTTCTTTCAATTTTTTGCATGACTTAACGTATCTTTGGTTGCATCTAATTTTTCAACTGCACCCGAGGCTCTGGTTGCATCATACACTACTCGTAATGCAACTAAAGATTTGTCAGTGAGGTTCTCAACCAACATATCCTTGTTGATTGAGAATCTATTCTCAACAGAGGCATTTCCGAGGGAAAGAATTAAAATCAACTTTACTACTGCACCCATAACTTTGAATTCCTTATTCTGAGACAGTATGTTGTATACAGAATGCATCCAAACGATCTTCTGGTGGGAAAAACAGTTAAAACCCTTTTTTTGCTCTCCTTTGGCTTTGTGTCAAAGAGTGCTGAACTGGGCTTTTGCACTATCAGCTACATTGGATGTTGCATGTGTTTTATTGTAAAAGATTTCCACAAGTTTGTTTTTCGGCAAGAACAGAGTTTGTATAAATTAATTTCGTATCAAGAGCCGCTCCAAAATTTTTAAAGCAAGAGTTTAAAAATTTCAAGCCTTTGCACCTTACTTTTGACATATTGTAAGTACATTTTGTATGATTTTTGCGCCAAATAACTTTAAATATTTTAGTTCAACAGAAAAGTAACAACAAAAGAAAGAAAAAGAAAAGTAACAATGAACTTTGTCAGATTCAACAGTCGCTCGCTCTCTCCTCTCTTTTTTCAACACTTCAATTTGCTTGTAAACTTTATTTAGCTTTGAAAATATCAGTATTTGTTTCCAAAATCCAGAAAAAAAAGACAACATGATTAAATTTTGCAAAAATGTCAAAGCCAGCCACAGCAAAAATTACCACGATTCACGATTTTTTTTTGCCCATCTGGTAAAACTAGTCAAAATGAGGACAACTTTTCCACATTGAACCCCTTTACTTCAAAGCCTCCTAAGGTTACTTCATCATCAAGGGTTGTGTGGCCACACTGGGTCATGGTAAGTTCTCCTGCGCCACATTTATGCAGAGTTACAACTGTTGGTGATTTCACGCTCATTTTTGGCTTTGGCAGCACTAACAAAAAATACTAAAATTGGAATGGGGATGTCGCGCCAAACGTGTTTTTAAAATGTTTTTGGTAATCTGACATTGCAACGAGTGTAGGTTCCCTTCAATTTGGTAGGGGCAAAAATCCGCGACTTTTCCAGGCTTTGTGAAGAATTTAACAGTTTCCCTGACTTTGGCAAAAAATATCAATTTCCATGACTTTTCCAGGTTTTCCATGATTTCTGAGTGGCATATGGAACCCTAATATAAGGTATTTTTATTCCCCCTTCCTAAAAAAAATTGATGCACTTAAGAGTTTCTTTTATTGAATTCATAGTCACAACCTGCATGATAGTAAATAAATTAATATTAATGATGCCAATTGAACATTTTTGAAATTATGTATTTGTAAACTTCTACTTTGAGCATATATATAGTATATATATATATTTAATTTATGAATTTCAAATTGGCTACAAAATTACTTTACACACAGTTCCCCCTCTTTTGTGATTTTCACATGCAACTGAAGTTTTTGACATTCTTACTTTGACAGATCTGAAAACTCGAAATCTTTATACATTATTTCTCTATGCTGTTTTTGTCGCTACGTGATATCTTCCTTATTCCTTTATCAAATTCCATGATTTACCCCTCATTTTAAAGCTTATTGTGCCAGCTAATGACGAAAAATAGACCCAGTCTAAAAAATGTACCACTTCTCTTAAATTTGAAATTTAAAATCATCTAAGAAGAGATCCTTTAATGGATGCCAAATTGGTTTTGTGCATGCTGGTTACAGGCCGAGTGGTTAGAGAGTAAGGCTGGTATACCTAACCCCCGTGTTTCGAGTCCCGTGTTCGCCAATTAATTATTTTGCTGGCTTGTTCATTTTTGATTAACTAAATATAAAAAGGGCTCTTTTATATTTTATTTGGTGTTTTTATTTTCATGCAGTAAATTTAAAATAGTAGAAAATATACTATTAATATTATTTATTCAATTAAATATTCATTGCATAAAATAACTTTTTGGAATGAATTCATCGAACATATTCCATTATTATTAATTTATTAGCTGCTAAATTTAAATCATTTTATATGCGAAAGCAAGATACACTTTCTGAATCAGTGCCGGATCTAGGGTGGGACAAGCCGGGGCCCATGCCCCGGGCGGCACTTCTTGGGGACGGCAAATTCAACTGTGAAGCACAAAAAAAAAAAAAAGAAAGAAAGAAAAGAAAAAAATAAGGAGAAAGAAAGAAAAAATATTTAATTAAGAAAATTCAACTTTTGGAAGAGAATTAAAATCTTAGTTCGGCGCTCCGATTTTATCATTCATCAGCAATTTTTCTTTCGATTAAAACCGATTAATAGAATTTTTTTTTTTTTTCTTGTATAAACTGTTGGAAATTCTAAAATTGAGGTTAGGGGGTTGCAAATTTTGAAATGTCAAAATTAAAAATTTTAATTTAAAAAAGTCAAGGTTTTTCCCCCTTGTGGTAGTGAAATACGTATAAATCGTGATCTGCGAAGACCAATGGTTTTTTTTTTTAGAATTTTTCAAAGCCTCTTTTTGGGAAGAGTTGGGAGCATGGGAGCTTGTAAATGCCGTTTGAGTCGGCAAACACTTGGCTCTTCGATATGGCCATTAGTAAGAAGGAGGGGGAGGAGAGGGTCCAGACCTCTGAATTTAAACAAAATATGCCAATTTTTTTCTGAATTTTCATTATCATTTTTATGAATAAAAGCGTTTAAATTTCAAAAAGGTTTTGCTTGCTTTTTTTTTATTTTCTAAAATTTTTGAAGTCCCAAAGCTTCTTCTGAGGCCTCAAATTGCACCAGTTTGTATATAGTTATCAAAATTTTTCCTAGGGGAGAAACCCCTGGATCCCCTTCAACTGTCAGAATTTCATATCTCCAGTTAAGAGGGACCCTTCATATCGCTCTGATCCTCTAATGTTGAGCTAATGTATGGGAACATTGCCGAAAGTTGGGATTTATCAGTGCCCCCCCCCCCCCCAAAAAAAAGGGGAAAATCCTCAAAGACAAAAAGGAAAAAATGGCCATTTCATAAAATGTTATATGAAATATCAACAATAATTGGTTGGAGGAGGCGGCATTTTTAAGTTTTGCTCCGTCTCAGAAAAGTCCAAGATCCGGTACTGCTCTGAATATCCGTACCTGACCAGCATTCCTGCACCAGCAGTGCACTCCTGGTTATATATATATACACACATATACACCCTCATATTAGCTTATTGTCTTACCAACTTTTAAGCTTTTAAAAATTATTTATTATTTATATTTGCAATTTAAGGCGGCATTTTTTGTTCCACCTGTTTCTTCCTGAACCTAGAACAGAAAGACAGATTTAAATAGAAATTTTATTTAATTAATCGTTATTTTAATTTATCTATATATATTATTGCTCTAGCCCGTTTTTCTGTAGCTCCCTGAGGTCTCCCTTATTCCTTTATCAAATTGCACGATTTACCCCTCATTTTAAAGCTTATTGTGCTGGCTAATGACGAAAAATAGACCCACGGTCTAAAAATGTACCGCCTCTCTGAAATTTGACACTTAAAATCATCTACAAAGACATCCTTTAATGGATGACAAATTGGTATTGTGTATGCTGGAGCCCTCTGGTATCAAATAAACAAACAAGAAACTCTTTTGTTTTCATTGTGTAGCAAATTAGAGTTTTAGCTGTGTACATAAAAACTTATGCAATTGTTAAGCTCTACACATTAACACATTCATTTATATTATGACATATTCATTTATATGTGTGGAGCCTAACCAGCCGACAGTAACTATATTTTAAGGAATGGAACTTTTTCGTTAGTGTATTTTAATGCAATGAATACTACTAACAAAAATAAATATCATTATTATGGTGATTATTTTATTATTTTGAATATCTAAATAATAGTAGGGGAAAAAATTGTAACAGATATTCGTACTGATGTGTTCAATTACATGTCTTATTTTGTACCGACACCCTTCTTTTCTCTATTCTTCATAATGTCTTTTCTCCCAAATTAGTGCGGAATTCCGCACGGGTCGGCTAGTGTTTAAAAATATGTACAGAATTTAAAGGATTCCAAACATCGGAGCTTCAAATGTATAGTCAGATTTGTCTAACAGGGGACAGTAAATATCCGACAAAATTGATATCTAATGCATCCGAGCATCCCTAATCCTGATCTTGGTCCCCTAAACCTGCTTGGTCCCCTGCGCGCAATACTGATCTTGTTACATGAGGTAGAGATTTTACAGAGAAATTTTAAAAGAATTTGGTAAGAATAGTGGAATTATAAAAGTAGAATTAGCCAAAAAGCTGAATATCCCAGTGACAACACTGAAAACCAATTGTCTATGACAGAAAAAAATAGAGGACCGAGCTGCTGCTTGTAGGAATTCTGTATTGAAGAAATTGCATGTGCAAGAAGGAAGATTCCCTGAAATAGAAGAGAAGTTTTTCACACAATGTCATGCTTCCAATATTCCTGCCAGTGGACCAATAATCATAGAAAAAGCAAAAGAAGTTGCATTAAAATTGAATGTTAAAGATTTCAGTTTTTCAACTGAATTGCTTCAGAAATTCAATCAGAGGCGTAAATAACACCCCCGCATCCCCCGCGGCGCGGGGGGCGCACGAGGTTTTAGGGCGCGCTCCAGAAAAAAAAAACTTGATGAGTTTCAATATATATACATAAATATTTTTATACGTATTTTTTAACATTTATTTTCTACTAATGCAATGTCCTTTCTACGTTTTCTGAATGAAATTCTTCGCTAATACGTCACATAATGCATAATTAATCCCCTCCCCCTTACTTTCTCTCTCCTGTGTACCTGTATATTAGAGTACAGTGATCTATCACTTATGTGCGGGCGCAAGGGCCCGCGGAAAAAAACGCACCAAAGTTACCACAACAGGGATCGAAATCAGGGCCAGCGCTGGGCTGAGGCAGTGAGGCGCCCGCCTCTAGGCGCGTTGTTCTTAGCGGCGCATTGACCATAAATATTGACTGCATCTTTTCAAGTAACAAGCAATAGTTTTCTCAAAAAAAATTAAATAATATTTAAAGACGGGAAGTGTGCCCCGGGCGCCAGATTTTAAGGGGTGCTAAATCAAATAAGTGTGTGTGTGCTTGTGTGCATATGTAATTTTTTTCTTACTAAAACTAGCGGGGGGAATCTAGTTTTAATTTTGTTAAAATAATTAAAGTAAAAAAAAGTTAAATTCTGAGTCAACTTTAGTATTGGTTTAACGTGAATAAAATAGTGAAATAAAAAGTAGATGGGATGGACGAAGAGAGAAAGGGGGGATAGGAGGGCTCAGTAAGTAGCGCAAATGTATTTATTTCTTAGGACAGAGACCAATGTTAAATGTTTGTATCTTACTAAAGAATCACCCCACTTGGAGAAGGATTCTGCAAACGTCGACAATTGGAAGTAGTGATACAAAACAAGGCAAATGCCCTGTTTCCGCAATAAAACCATAAAACTCTCCCAATATTGTTGATGTCTTCCTTTTAGCTTTTTATTACAGTGATTGCTTTATTGATCTTTCTTACTTTGCCAGTAACATCAGCATCAGCAGAGAGATCATTTTCCAAACTGAAGCTAATAAAATCTTACCTCAGAAGTACGATGACAGAAGAAAGATTGAGTGGTATTGCTGTTTTAAGCATAGAAAGCGCCCAGGGTTCATAATTTAAACCTTGGTGAACTTGTTCAGAAGTTTCTTAATTGTAAAAAACGAAGAGGGATATATATTAACACAGATTAATGTAGCATTGATTGTCTAGTTCAACTAGTGCCTAATTTGGGCACGAATAGTTTCCCTTGTATCATTATTATTACTTAATTGACATCATAAATAAATGACAGGAACCTCTAACGAAATTTTGAATATAATTACTTTAAGACGGTGTGTTATTTTCACGCATTATTAAGATAATTTTCATTCCAAGCTGGTAAGTGCATGTAATGTTTCACCTCGCTAACTTTTCGAAAATCTGCTTTTTAATAATAAATACGCGAATACCTCTTCACCGTAGTGTTTTTTGTTTTAATATTTTGGGGTAAACCAAAGATAGGGTGCACTTATAAATCTTGCAAGGGGCGCACCTAAGTCTATGTACGCCACTGAATTCAATGTGACATGGAATGACCTGCCAAATGATGAATGGAGAATCTATTGATGTGCCAGCCGAAAAAGTTAATAAATGGTTCAAAACTTTGCCAAGCAAAATTGATGGTGATTAGGAAAGGTGACAATTAATTACCAATGGCGGAAAAAATTCGAAAGATCACCTCACTGTACAAATGCTGATGACAGTGATAAAAGAACCCCTTTAATCATAGGAAAATCCCTTAAGCCAAGGTATTTTATAAACGTTAAAACATTACTGCTATTTTATGAAGCCAATACCAAAGCGTGGATGACTGCCAAAAAATTTTCTGAGTGGCTCAACAGAATTGATTAGGAAATGTCAAAACAAAACCACAAAATTTTGCTTTTTTTGGATCAATGTACTTCCCATTTTACAAAATGTGAAAGTTGTTTTTTTTGCCTCTAAATTGCACCAGCAAACTACAACCTTGGAATTGTAAAAAACGTGAAAGTTCATTACTGGAAGCATTTAATTCAATTTGCACCAGAAAACATCTCTGCTAAAAAATACAATAGAAAGATTAACATACTTTGGGCAATAAATATGATCTCCTTAGCATGGAATAGAGTCAAATCTAACAATTAAGAACCGTTTCAATAAAGCAGAATTTTCTAATTCCAAACTGGAAGAATTTCAACAGATGCTTCTTGGAGAAAAGTTCAATTTTGAAGAGTTTGTGAACTGTGATAGTGATATTGTGACCTCAGACTTATGCACACCACACACAATAGAAGATTTAATAGACGAAAAATTATATTGAGATAATCAAAGTGATGAAAAGAAGATTGTGACAAAAGGACACCACCTTCCTTTAAAGATACAATAGACTGCGTAAATAAACTTAAAGCTGATTTTGTTTCTCAAAATACAAGTGAAAAAAGATTTGATGAATTCAATTCATAATGCAATAATTAACAAAGGCTTTTTTAGCTAAATGTCTGTATGTATATATATATTGATATACATACACATAATATAACTACATTAATACTGGAAATATACATTGAAAAATAAGTATTCAAGATATACAATAAAGGTATGATTTATTTCACTTTTATAACTGTTTTATTTGAAAATTCATTTATTGTTTTCAGTATAGAAATATTACAGTATAATTTTAGCTAGTTTCATAAAAAACTTTTTTAGTACCTTAAAACTTATATTTGAATTAATAGCATCACTAGGGTTAAACTTGTAACTAAATAACTAAATAATAATTTGATTCACTGTCACCTCACTTTAGTCCCTTAGAAGGACATATAAACGATGCTTTACTGTATTTTATATTCTAATTTTGGAAAGAAAATCATAGTTTTGCTTGAAATGTATGCCATAACATAAAAATTACTAAGTTTTCTAATATGAACTTATTTTATCAGGTAACTGCTATGAACAAGTTAAAAAGGAAACTGAGATAATGCAAGATGCCATCATGAGAGAACTCAAGCTTGAACAAATTGATAAAGAAGTAGTCGTTTTATATGAAAATGATGCCAAAGAAGGAAAAATGTTTGAAGGTAAAAGAATTATTGAACTTGAAAAAGAAAGACCCCAGTGGTTTAGTAAGAATTTATTAGTTAAGGACAGTGAACTACGTAGAGAGAAATCTAAATCAGTAAATGCAAATCCATTTTTACCGAAAGTTGACAATGCCGAGTAAAATTTGTTATAATCAAATTGTTTTACTAAAATTAAGTAAATTATAAATTCATGAAGTGTTACAACTTTGTCTTTATATTAACGTTAGTTTTAAAAAGATTAACGTTTGATTTCTCTAAAACAGCTGTTCAAATTGTATTTTTGTGCCCATATTTGCAATTCAAATGTACTTTGGTGTATTTTTCCCCAATTGAAGTATGAAACAAACAACATTTCATACAATCTGAAAAGTTAATGAAATTTAAATATATTTCTGATTTTCTCAACTTCTGCTATAATATATTATATAATTACATTTGATGAAATATCCTCAAAAAATGTTAAAGTGGCAAGAGTGACTGTTACAGTTTATTTTAGAAAATGCTTACTGAGAACTTTTTTTCTAATTTAAATATATCATATTATGCAAGAGTCATTCCATTTCAAATCAGGCAGGCAGGTCTGAAACTTGTCACATGACCCTCACAGATTTTTTTGAAAAAATTACAGTAGTTACAACTAAGGGACATATAAAATATCCCAAAAGGATTTTGCAAAAAAAAATTTATTTCTCTAGTTACAGACGTTTAAAATTTGGGACAAAGTTGGCCGTTTTCAGAAAATCAGCAAAACACTCACTTTTAAAATGGCCACTGTTTCAAAAGTTTTTAACCGATTCGAATGATTTTTTTTTTTATAAATAATGAAGGGATGGTATTTTATTTAGACACTAATTTAAAAAGTTTAGTTGGCTTCATTTATAAAGAAAAAAAAAGTGTTTCTGAAGTGAAAAAATAGTGTTTGTTCTGACTTCATGATTTTTTTTCCTTATGAAAGAAATTTATTTTTGACAAAACAGAGGTGGCGATCTAAAGTGCTGTTATGGAAGTTTCGTATCAAATTTTATTGTAAGCATGAGATGCATATCCTCTCAGAATTTAAATTTTGAAAATGTTCAAAAAATACGATTTTTGAAGTGTAATTACTCCAAAAAGCCATTTTTTTTAAATCTGCTCATTTATTGCACTTAAAGTGCTTAATGAGCTGCTATCAACTATATTGTGTATTTTTGCCCCAGATATTTTATATGATTTTTCAAAAATGGCCTTTTGTGTGTTTCTCAAAAAAGCCAGAAATTCAAACTCGTTCTTATTTTATCACTTTAATATAATATTTAATCAATATTTATTAAGAAATATACTGTATTCTTACACAATTACTACAAATAAACTGTACTTAACCTTCTTAGAACTTAAATAGCTCCTAGCACAAAGCGTAGCTACTGTGATTTAATGCATGTTATTCTGTTCAATCCAATTACTAGTTTCAAACTCACACGCTTTATATCAAATACCAAGCAACAGCAAATGTAAAATTTATTGTAGGAATACAATCAAAACATTATTGGCTATCCTACAATACTGCTAAATAGTAAAAATTCCTAATAGTAATGCTTGTTACATGGGACGTATGAGCAAACAAGAAGTGGAAAACAGTTAGAAAACTAACAGCCTCTTAAACAAATCTAACTCAATGCATGATTTCTAAATAGGAAAATTTATTGAAAGTGTGAATGAGAATCATTGAATGTGGCAAATTTGGAATGTATCACCGATGGTTTAGGGACACTATCGAATAATTTGTACACAGGTAATCTAGAACAAATATTTCAATAGCCAGAATTTAATACCACAAGAAATATAACACCATATGAACCCTCCTAGTCTTTGCATCTTTTTGGTAATAACGAGTAGAAGATGATTCAAGAACTTGATTCTATAATTTCATATGCGTTTAAAACTATGTATATCAGTGCTGTAACATATTTGATGTGAAGTGTGCGAGTTTAAAACTAGTAATTGGATTGAACACAATAACATGCATTAAATCACAGTAGCTACGCTTTGCACTAGGAACTATTTAAAATCTAAGAAGGTTAACTACAATTTATCTGTAGTAATTGTGTAACAATACAGTATATTTCTTAATAAATATTGATTAAATATTATATTAAAGTGATTAAATAAGAACGAGTTTGAATTTCTGGCTTTTTTGAGAAACGCACAAAAGGCCATTTTTGAAAAATCATAAGATATCTGGGGCAAAAATACACAATATAATTGATAGCAGCTCATTAAGCACTTTAAGGGCAACAAATGAGCAGATTTTCAGATTTTTAAAAAATGGCTTTTTTGAGTAATCACACTTCAAAAATCGTAATTTTTGAACATTTTCAAATTTCAAAATTTAAATTCTGAGAGGATATGCATATCAGGCTTACAATAAAATTTGATACAAAACTTCCATAACAGCACTTTAGATCGCCACCTCTGTTTTGTCAGAAAAAAAATTCATGAAGTCGGAACAAACACTATTTTTTTACTTCAGAAACACTTTTTTTTCTTTATCAATGAAGCCAACTAAATTTTTAAAATTAGTGTCCAAATAAAATACCACCCCTTCATTATTTATAGAAAAAAAATCATTCGAATCGGCTAAAAACGTTTGAAACAGTGGCCATTTTAAAAATGAGTGTTTTGCTGATTTTCTGAAAACGACCAACTTTGTCCCAAATTTTAAACGTCTGTAACTAGAGAAATGATTTTTCTTTTGCAAAATCCTTTTGGGATATTTTATATGTCCCTTAGTTGTAACAACTGTATTTTTTTCAAAAAAAAAAAAAATCGGTGAGGGTCATGTGACACCCTCTGCCTGATCTGAAATGGAATGGCTCGCAATATGTATTTTGCTTCTACATGTTAGCAGAAATGTAAGTTGACAAAACTTTTTTTTTTAATTTGCATGCATATAAAGATCTCAAAACAGTTGCACTAAAAAGAACAAAGGCATTTTGTTCAAAAAATTCTATATTTATTTTTTACATTTTAGAACAAACTATACACTAACATAAAAGCAAAATGCAATTTAACAGTAGGAAAACGTTATTTTTTTACATAAGTACAAGATCTTGACAAAACATTTTTTAAAGATGATAGTTGTCACTTTGGCTATGTTAAATTTATGTGCACTTGATGGTTAATGACTAATCATGAATATTTCTTACAAACGATTACTATGAATACATCACATATGGAATTCACAATGAAAACTTTACATTTATGTACAAGTATGACTTAACTGGGGCAAAGCCAACTCTCGATAGGATGATTTGTACAATTTTTGCAATGACGGATCAAAATATTAGGTCTTCCATCGAGGAAAATGAGCTTAAGTAGTACTGTAAAATTTTCTCCAGCATTTTTCCCAATTAGGGGCTTCAAAGCGTACGTACTTACTGCTATATTATTTTCTGTAAAAATTGAACATATGTGCTGGATTAAAATTTAAGGACAATTTTAACTTCATCCACCTCGATCAAAAAGGTTAAACATCTTATATTTCAACACTAAAATGTGTTCACTTCAATAATACCGATAACCATTATCGTGATGTGCAAACAAAACTCCAGAGTCGTAGAGAACTCCTGTACATAAAATTTCATCTCTTAGAAAGTTTCAAGACTAATGAGTTTGGATCATTTTTATGCACAGTCCACTCAGGATCAGCAATATCATCATCATTTTCTTCTTCAACAGTTGAGGTGCTACTAGAATAAGTATAACTCTCAGGAGATGCTGGACAACTTGGTCCACTAAATTGACTGTCAGCATCTTCTTGCTGTGCATTCACTGAGGCTAAGACAGCAAGCTCATATTCTTCATCAGCCAAAGGGTATACACGCTTTGCATATGGCTGAACTTCATCACATTCAGTGCTGGCAGAACGAGAAAAAAGGTTCTCGTCAAGAGATCGTTTTTGTGAAGATGGCTTCCTCTTCTCAAACCCTGAAGATGCAGTCCCATTGCCTAATGATGGCTGTGAATCATCAGAAATAACAGCAGTTGAGCTGGGTGTCGTTGGTGGGGATAAAGCTGGGGAAGATGGCCTAGTTCCCAGCGAAGATGGTACTTGAAACAAAATATCTTGATTATATAAAAGCACAGGGTCTGGAGTATTAGCACCACTGCTATCGGCTCGAGAATCGCACCGATGCCTCCTTGCTCTTTTATTTAAACCAAATGATTTACTTCGAAGCTGTTTTCTTTCTTCAATTTCTGATCTATCATGCCTTCGAATAAAAGCAGCATCAGAAATGTTCTGCAAAAAAAGAAAAAATGTTAATGACTAAAAACATTTTCTGCTAAACATATCAAAATGCACGTTTAAAAAGGTTGAAGATGTGATGCAAGATTCCTAATTTTTTTAATGAAAAATATGAATTTCATGTGTTTGCCGAAGAGTACAATTTTTAACTAATTTTCAAATTCATATTTTTAGAATGAAGACCTAACAAATTTAAAATGAGTTACCTTTTAAAGCCAAAATTTAACAAGCAGGCACATGTTAACAAATTTTTCTATATTTATATCATGAAGATTAATCTAGGATCAAATTCCTTGCCAAATTGCCTCAAACCGACAGGCTAAAACATCAGGTGTGCAGGATAGCTGCAATCGCCTTCTGATAACATCCCAAATGTACTCTATTGAAGAGAAATCACCTGATGTTTTTGGCCAAGGAAGTGTTGGATAAATTTGAAAGTAATTCACAGCAGCATGGTGCTGGGTGCAATCTGACAATATCTGGTTCAATAAGAAGGCATAAGGTGTCTCAACAAGAAAGGCAACACCGTTGGTAGCAAGATATCATTTACATACCAAAACAAATGAAGAATCTCTTTGATATCCACCAGCTGAATGAGCAATTCTGATATATTGGAGTTCAGAGGGGGGAAAATTGGAGGAAATTTTGGTCCGATTTTGGACTCTTTACAGAGTCCCAATTAATCAAAACGGGCTTTCTCAAAATTCTGAGCTACTGAATCTTATTTTTCACAGAATTATTTATTAAACAAGTGTGAAAGTAATTTTTTTTTTTTTTATTACTATAAGTTTATAGATTTTGAATTTTCCCAAAATTACTTGATTTTTCAAAAATCTTTTTAAAATTCACAAAAACAAAATCCTGTTAAAAATGCCTTGATGACGAATTCTTTTAAACGTGTTTATTGGCTAAACTAAAATTTCAATTTTCACCAGTGCATTTAAAAAACTGCATTATAAAAGCAAAAGAACAAATTTTGGATCAGAATTATGTATTAATGCAAGATAGTAACCTATTCAATAACAAAATTCTTAAATAGACAAAAACATTGCATTTAATCTTTAGCATTTGTGTCTGAATGCTAATTTTAGAACAGTCCTTTAAAATTAGCATTCAGACACAAACGCTAGAATATGTATATAGAGTAGTAATATGCCGACTCGCTCGGAATTAGCGATTTCTTATTGCTCTCATTATTTGGGAGATCAGGTACGGTCAATTGACGCCCCCCCCCCCCCCTCTTCGACCTTTAGAAATACATTGTATTTATACATGTTATATATTTTGTTGTTTTTTACTTATAATATGCATTCCCCCTCTGAAAATTTCGATAATGAGTCTGATTGCAAGGCTAAGGTAAAATTTATTCCATCAATGTTTTGGTAGCCTAATTTTGCTTTAACACATTTAACACCCATTTAACTGCTGAAATTAATACTTACCTCTCAAGGTAGAATACCACATTTTCTACCTTTCACAGTGCTATCAACTTAAGGTGAAAAAAAAAAAAAAGATTACATAGCGTGTCCTTTCTTTTTCCAATTCAAGACGTGAAAAGTTTCAAGCAACAGTCAAATCATGCATGCAAGTTGAGGAAATTGTCAATCTTTCACGGCAGTTGGAATTAGAAGTTATTAGTAAAGATATTACTGAACTGATGGATTCACATTTGATAAAGAACTTACCAGGGATCAATCCCATATTTTTTAACAGGGTCCGGGTTTTTTCGTGAATTTTAAACAGATTCAAAAATCAAATAATTTTTGTGGAAATTGAAACATATAGTGATGAAAAATTTTATTATTATTTACCACTTTTATGGTGTAAAAAACACGATTTGGAAGCCTGAAATTTTGTGAAAGGCCTTTTGATTGATTTGAATTTTGTGAAGGGTCCGTTTGCATTGATTTGAATTTTGTTGAAGGGTCCTCCACGAATTTCCTCTGACACGACCCCTGCTCACAATATAAAAATTTATGGAGATCATGCTACACAGAACTCTAGCAGGCTGAGAATGTACGTTGGATTTCTAATTAATTTTTGGAAACAGAAACTGCGCTGCATCTTTGTCATGTACCTGCAATGCTCTTACAACTCAAAAAAATATAAATGCCCTACAAATTTTAACTTTCCAGTGCCTTAGCTATTGACCCCAAAATGTTGGTGTCTGTACTATTTCCAGAAATTTATGAGTTTTTCTGCTCTTTAAGGTACAAATGAGAGCTCAAAGTTTGGAAAACCATTTACTAATGAGTCGTAAACATTTTCCTTACGACTAAAATCTGACTGTGTTTTTGTACCCCGTATGCAGTACCCAACTTATACGCTCTTTCTTAGTCCTATATTTTTCCTTACAGAAACTGAAAGACATGTTATGTTATCTACAAGTTACAACAAACTTCACCATAATACCATCAAACAGAGTCGATTATTACAATAAACCTATAAAAAATCACAAACTTTTTATTTGATTTAAATATTTAATGCTAATATTTATTACATTCTTAATAGTTAATTTTTTTTAGTTTTTAACAATTGTTGGTTCCTGTTAGTTCTTTCAAGTTGTTTCCATTTAAATCAGTGCTGAAAAATCTTAAACATTTTACGGGCCCTGCCGGGCATGTTTGTCTAGAAAATTACATGTACAATCAAAATTTTTGCATGCCCAGAAGTTGTTTTATTGCATATTGATAAAAAAAAAACATGAATTTGTTGTATAGCACTAATCAGACGAAGAATTAAAGTAACATCTGAATCAAGAATTATTTTAACATTAATCTAAATTATTAAAAAATTACATTACAAATAAATATTACAAGTCAAAACTTTCAAAAAATTAAATTGTGTTACCAATTTTATTGTTGACATGCATGTCCGTCAACATGTCAATTTTGAGCTCCGGTAAGGATGTGATTTTTCAATAAAATACAAAATAAAGTTTTAGAAAGAAAGATTTAATTAAAAAATTACATGCCTCAGGCATGTTGGGAAATATAATTTTTGAGCCTTGGTATAGATATTATGAAACTTTAAAGAACTGAAGACAAGGACAGATTAAAAGGGAGGGAGACATCCTCTCCGAGAGCAAAATGTTATTTGGTAAAAAGTGTTTTATCAAATAACAACATTTTGACATTTAATTATTTTTTTTAATGAGAATGGAAATCCTGTGAATAGTTTGAGTCATTCAAGGTTGTACAAAAGCCATTTGCTTCCCCCTTCAACTCGATCCTACCTATGTCGGCAAAACTTTATCAAATAAGCAGTTTCTTTTAAAAACTATTTTGCCAAAGTCATATACAAAAGCAAAATTTCTGTGATTACATCATCCAAGAATGTGCAGGCATTGCCCCCACCTGGAGTAATAATTTATTAAGTAATTTTTTGAAATAACTTTATTCCTTTATACTAAATTTTATTTTATAATTTATTTTTTCCTTGAGAAAGGTTAGCACGGAAATATAAGATTTTGTCTGTTGTGCAAAGGTTGTACCCATTGGATAGTTGGCAACTCTGTATCGTCAAACAAAGCTTAAGATTAATTGAAAAAATTACAGAAAACCAAATTAATTTTCAACTTTCATCATCAGGTTCTCAAAAATTTTCGGAAATTTCGGATCAGAATTACCCCTGCAAATATCTTCATTAAAAATTTTAAAGATGAAAAAATATTTCACAAGAAAAAAACCTTAAGCTATTATGGGCATGGATGAAACTTTAAGGATACATATTCTAAACAATGTTGTTTTAAACATTATCATTCTGAATTTACTGTGTGGGTTACATTAAATTAAACTAAAATACTATTTTAAAAATAAACACAGAAGGGTTGATGATTATTATGAATTGCAATATAAATGGTTGAATGAATTATATTTTGCTGTTAAGATGTCTGAAGAATAAGAGAACTATAAAATTTTAAAAAATAGTAATTAGTTTTAAACTTATGAAATATGTTTATGCACATACACAGAGACAGATGGACTTATAAAGTTTTATTTTAAACAGAGGTTGTAAATGCAACATATTTCAATTTTATACAATATTCTCTAACAAAATTTAAATACCTATTTAAAACTCATTCTAATGTGAAAATATATTGATATATTTTGAACATTTTATAAATTTGTCAAATGACCTATATAATACCAAAACTTACAATGGTCCCTAGGTGCGTGTTATAATGGTCTTCACTTGTATATATAATACTATAAATAGTAGCTTTAAAAAAAGAAAAAACTGTCTACCAAAGCTATGCACAGAAGAGAAAAGTTATTACTAGTATTTTATTCAATAAGTTTTGTCCTCTACTAAAATTACCCGAAGAAATGGAAACTTCTGGTAATAGCAGAGTTCGTGCGTGCTCGCATTTGACCCGCAAATTGATATTACTTGCAAAAATTGACTCATTGTTGGAAGATGCAAGTCAAATTTGGCTCACAAAATTTAGACCAAAAAACATATTTATACTGAAAAATTGATTTTTATTTTTGCTCAATATATTTGCTTTTATTAATAAAATAACAAAAAGTATATAATAAAAGCAGATTGCAGTATCTAAGATGTTACATTGAAGGAACACAAAAAATAAACTAAATGTACAATTTTTTTAACATAAAAACCCAATGTGTATCAATTTGAACAAAAAAGAAAGAAAAAATTTATCATTAATAGTTTTAAGAAATGCAATTTTTTGCCAAAATGAATGATGACCATTTCACCCCCACTCCATGGCAAGGGTAGATTCTAAACCTATTACTTTTGCAGGGCTCGGCGCACTTTGGGGTCCTCAAAATAGTGAAAAAGGTGACCACAGCTTTTTAAAAAGTTACCAAAATAGTGACCATTAAAATTTAGTTTGCAAACGCTACTTTAAATATTTTTTATACTTGTTCAAAAATTAAAAAATTTCACTTGAAATAAAGCTAAACTTGAAATTTTATCAAAATTATTCAGACTGAAATTACTGTGTTAATCTTCTGTATCATTGTAGGAAACAAACCGTTTAATTATTCGATACTGTTTTTGTAATTTCATGGTGTAACAAAATCCAAGAAAAATTCCCTGACTGAGCTCCAAAAAATTCCCCGATTTTATAATTTTAGTTGTGATGGTTACACGGTATCACTGTCATATATAATGACAGTATGAGTGGCACAATCAGAAAAATTCTTTGCGGGGGGGGGAGGGGTGCACGGAAATAAAAAGAGGTCATAATGTAATTTTTTTGAGCAATATATATATAATCTGCAACTGCTAAGAATTTTCCAGATATAAAGTTTTTTTTTTAAGAATTTAGGTTCCCCCCTTCCCCTGCATCATTATTTAATGATTTCTTGACAAGAATATAAATTTATTTTCTCAAGATGCGTATTGCCTTTTCGTTGAGAAATCCCCTCCAAAAATTTTCTTTTGTGATTGTGAGTTAGTTCGGGAGGGGGGGGGGGGGGGGGAATGAGAGAAAAGAGAAATTAAGGTAATTTTCTGAGTGATATAATCTGCAACGGCTAAAAATTTTTAGTCTGATTTTTTTTCTTTTCTAATTTAAATATCGCTTTATTTTCTTAGGATTTGCTCTTCTCGAGTAAAAAAAATTAAAATCATCATTCTAGATGGGGGGAGAGGTCACGGGCCCTTTAGGCCTCCCCTTCTGGTTGCACCACACTGCAATATCAAACCTTAACTTCGGCACACTCGGGGCCGGGGCCACGCCGAATTTCAAAATACGACCAAAAATGGCAGACTTACAGAACCAAAAACGGCGGATACGCGTAAGCTTCAACCCTGGCACAGGTATTTTTATGCAAAATTGCAATGTTTTCTTAACTCATAGACAAAGTAACTTTTTTTGGTTGTTTTGCCAGAGAAAGGGCAAAAAAGTGAAAATAGTGACCAATTTTTTAAAAAGTGACTAATGCAAAAAAAAGTGACTCGTGCCGACCCCTGCTTTTGTATTAAAATATTTAAAAGAATAATATATTTATATAAAAGAATTAATTTTTAACTATGAAAGTTTGAAGCTTTTATGGTTTAACTTTTAAAATAATTATATATTGTAATTTTTTTTTAAACTATCTAAATTGACTTCCATTTTTGAAAAATTGAGTCATACTAAGTTTTTGTTGCGAGTCAACCTGACTCGTAAATTTTTAAGTGTACCGCAAGCACTGGGTAATAGATGGAGTCACTCAAAGCAGTACACGGAGCGCTCTCTGTATCGGGGAAAATTCAATTAAATAATTTTTTTAATAATAACGTAATTTGTTTCCTTCAAAAATCATGCACGGAATTCATGACCCCGTGAATATTTTGAATCTTACAAAGTTGTACGTATCGTTCTTCCATGCCTACACCCAAGGCATAATTTCTGCAAATTCAATGTGGCACTTAAGAGGGGGCATTCTTCTCCTCAAGATGAAAATATACCCCAGAATTATGTTGTTAAACTTCAACTTCGAAGAATTTCCTTAAAGAAGCTCCCAAATTCCACTCCTTTCCTAATAACGTAAAAATAGTTTAAAATTGCATTTTAAGAATGTCCAGCATGTCTACAAAATTTCATAAGTGAAATTTCTTAACTTTTTCTTCCGACCTTTTCGGGACTTTTGCGTGACCTTTCAAAAATAACCGGACATTGATTTTCCCAGATAGCAGATATCCGACTCTGATTGAAACCTATTAAATCTATACATATTTTCTAAGTTTCCAAATATTACATAGGGAGTTCGTAATACACATGTATTTTCAAAACATGTTAATTAAATTTTTAAATTCAAATTTGACATTCCGCATAAACAGATATTTCGTACAGGACACCGGATATTTAAAAGTCTGTCAGAAACCGAATTTCGATACCTTCTGAGTGATCTATTTTTAATTTTTCAGTACTTTTTCGTTATTGAGAACAATTTCCATATGTGAGTTTTTGGAACTTTCGTGACCTGTACCCTGTTTTTTTTTTTTTATAGTAAAGCAATATAAAAAAAAAAAAAATCCTGTGAGTGGCTATAGGCTCTATAAGCACAACTTTCTTTCCATCTATTACCACCAAAGTCTAAAATTGAGTTTTTAGGAGGTCAGCTTCAAAATCAAGGAGAGAGCTTCCTCTTAAGAACCAAAGATAAAGACCTTAATTTTTAAGATCTTCCAGGGAAGATTCCACAACCTCTCCCTTCCAACAACATCACCATAAATAATTTAAAATTATGTTTTTCGAAAAAAAATTTCTGTTTGAGGCCACCGAATCCCCTCCACCTTTCTTCTCCTAACTTCACCAAAGCGCAATTAAAACTCTGCATTTAAGAGCTTAAATTTCTAAAAAGGTTCTGGGGAAAGACCTACACACCCTCTTTGCTCTAACATCAACAAAAATAGCTTAAAATTGTTCTTTTAGGCCTTCAGTTTTGAAAAATTTGGCATGTTGCTCCTGTTCCCCCTCACATCTCCTAACTGAATCAAAGACTGACTAACAGCCTTATTCATCAACCAATGCAAAACTAAGTCAAGCACTTGAACTGACGATTTGAACACTCTGATTGGTTAAGGATGCCTTTGATCTACAGTTCGAAAGTTCAAATCAGTTGGTGAATAAGGCCGTAAACTAGTTTTAGGACTTCAATTTCACTAACATTTTGGGGAATGAACCCCTAAATCCCTATCCCTTTCTTTAATGTTTCCTATGACATCCTAAACACATTTTTTTTAAGCCTGCAGTTTCAAAACTTTTCCCCTGGGAGAGCCCCCAATGGGGGAGGGGGGAGATTCACCTAGAAAATTACCTTCTGACTAAGAATGCACCAATTGGCAAATTGGCCGATTACTAATTAATCAGACGATTCAGATTAGTTGGCGTGCAATTAATTATAATGATAGTTATTTTGAATAGTACAAATTCTGCATCTCTATTTCCAGAAAACTGCATCAATCCGTCGCTGACTGACCTTAAAACAAAATTAAAGTTCACTCTTCACAAACATTAGATTAAAAAATTCCATATTAAATTAATTTTAAAAAAGGAAATTTTATATATTTGTCTTTTAAAAAATTTTAAAAACTCTAATCTTATATAGGAAAAAATTTCATTTTATATAAAGGCCAAAAAGTATAAAAACCACAAAAGAAAGAACTTCTATAACTAAAATAATTTCAAGTTTGCTTTTTAACAGGTTAACAATAATTCATAAATAATTACCAAATGATCTTATTTTCGTACTTATTGGTTATATGCCTTACCTAGGCAATGGTTTTCGAAATCACGCCCACATGCTACTTAAAACCTAATGAAATCTCATGCTATTTAAAGTAGGGATGTAACGAATATTCGGCCAGACCGAATAATAATTTCACGACCTAGCAGAATACTCAGTAATTAAATTCGGCCTGACTGAATATTGATGGACTCTTCGGCCAAATAGTTCTTCTACAGTAGAAATGTAAAAAAATAAAGAAATTAGGAGATTTTAAATATTTAAAATAGTGTTATAGCTATTGCAAAAAAATACATTAGTATATAGTTTTAATAAATAAAAATAATTTAGAAACAAAATTTCCTTTTTTTAAAAATTGTTTTTAGGTTTGACTGAACAAAAACAGATTTTATAGTTATAATATTGTATTTTATTCCTAGCACTTGCTCCCAAAAACTGGCAATATCAAATATGATGGAGGATATGATACTTTTATTTTCTTATTATTAACAAAGTGGAAGTAAGACTTTCTTTGGGCAGACTGATTTATTGGGAATATTGGGAACGAGAGAAATGTGAAAACCCTAGAATCTATCATGAATATTAAGGTAGCATAAGTTATTGGGGTTTTTGATAATAAAAATATATTCCATTTAAATGCATTAAATTTTAATAGATCTTTTTAAAATAGGTATGTAAATAAACCCATAAAATAAAAATATTAACTTTTATAACTTTTAAAATATCTTCATAAAACTATTTTTGACAAGGTAAAAAGCAATAGTATTTCAATTTGAATTAAATAAATTAGTAATATAATGCTAATGCTTACGTTAAAGCCCGTTATTTCTATTTGACTTGTGGGTGAAATTCTCAGTTTTATTGCATTCAAAACAGTGCCTGATTACCGTACAGGCCAACTAGGCCGCGGCCTTATGCCTCCAAATTGTAAGAAAGATTTCTGAAGATATCTGGAAAGATCTTAACTCATTTAAATGGCGAGCTAAAAGTATTTGCATAAACAACTATGAAATGCAGTCAGATCAATGTCTTCATCGACTATCATGCTAAATAGTGTCCTTTATCTCAACGTTTTTATTTATTTAGTATTATAAACAGTAAAATTTGAAAATGCAATATGTGTATTAAAAAAATTGCTTATTTAATGAATAACACAAAAATCACACAGAATAAAACCAATATATAATGCAGAATAGTAGGACGTCGTGTCAGTAGGTGTTTTTCCCTCTTACCAATTGGGTATGAACCCAGTATTAATAGAATAATCAGCTTATTTAACTTTATACATTATACCCAGTATTTTTACTTTTCGTACCATAGGGGGCCCCAAACTTGTTGTGCCTTGGGCCCCAAACTGTCTTAATTAGGCCCTGATTCAAAACAATTCCGAAAATACATTAATTTTAGATAGATACTCTTAACAAACAAAATTAAATCATACATCATAGATTAATGAGTAGAACTGGTGTTTGACTTTGTAAACACTTTCAAATTTAACAAATACTTTCTATTACAATAATTTTCTAGAAATTTTAATATTTTGCCGCCAAATGTTCGGTATTCAGCCTAAGGCATTCGCCAAATATTCGGCCTGGATGAAATGGCCGAATATTTGGTATTCAGCCAAATCACTATGTCAAATCCCTAATTTAAAGCTAATATAAAATTGCTTTGTTTTTATATTTCATTTGGAGATGTTTAGCAAGCAAAAAACAAAAGGGTAGGGAATATAACCTTTAAGTATCGCAACTTTTAGTAAATTAAAAAATCTGGAACTCTTCCATAAAGATTTTTTTTTTTTTTGTAAAATGTGCATCAGAATTAAAATTTGAAAAATATTCCCCAGCACGGAAAAAATAAAGTTACCTACTCTATCTCCAATTGGCTTTTATTTATTTATTAATTTCTCATTCTTTAACAATCTTAATGTCATAAGTCAAACTGCCAAACATTTTTTTTTTTTTTTTATGTTTGTTACAAAAATGTATACATCAAAACTAAGATGTGTTTGAAACACAAAGCCTAATTTAATACTCTTGTTAAGTCAACCCCCTACTTTCAGAAAAAGAATAGGGAAGATTTTTCTGCATTTTATCAAAATAAATATTGTAACACATAGAATAATGAAACACAATTAACATGTTTAAGACCTTAAATGTGCAATTTTCCTATTCATGTATGAAAATGTTTCAGTTTTACAATCATGATTTATAGTTCCTTTGTTTCTGAATCTAAAATTATAAAAATTTTACCCTTTAATATATTGAGACTTATTACAATTATTATTTGTTTCAGTTCCAATTTTTATGTGATCAACTACCTGGAAAGTTAGCAAAATTCAGAGTTTCTTGCATTTTTCGCAACGGTCGAAGCTTTTCCTTAAATTAAAATCTTTAGTAGAACAATATAATGTGCTAGAATGTATCAGAATTCCTTTCTTTCCTTATTAACTAAAATAGGTTTTTTTTTTTTTTTTAGAGGTTTCACCTCGCGTTTGGACACCCTAACTGTGCGCCTTTTTTTGGTGCTGAATTTCTTGATTTATATGCGAAAAACTGATAACTGCTACTATTGAATAAATAAAAAAGTATTAAAAAATTTGAAACAAATTGTATGGGTTTTGATACTACTTATAAAAGTTTTTGAAGAAAGAAAGACCTAGTGACCAGAATTTCTTCTTATGGCCCTTATCGTGAATTTTCTTAATCCCCCCAAAAAATTTTTGGCTATGGAAAATGCACAGCACTGGATTTCTCTCTTCAAGTAATAAGAAGAAAACAGAAACAGTAAAAGGTATCAGGTAAAGCAATCTCGGAAGAAAGGTATAAAGTTACCTGTGCTAGTTCCTAGAATTTAGCACAAAGTAGCTTAATTGCATATTTGTCTGCAACTCATTCATGTAAAATTGGAGACTCTTCAACATTTAACAACCATAATAGCCTAAATGTCTCAGGCCATTTCAAAAGAGCTATTTTAGAAAAAACACAAAAAAAATAATAAACGAATTCATTCACGAGTCAGAAAGGTATAACTTTCATGCTTGTTACAAGAATGAGCCATTTTTTGCAATTGCAATTTTGTAAAGCTTCCATTTTCAAGATAGTGATTTTTGTTAACTGTTGTTTCTACTATTGAACAATAAAAAATCAGATTTTGCAAGGACGAATCCAGGATTGTTATCATAATATTAGTTTTTGCGAGTATCATACACCGATATTTTATTTATTTTTTTTTTTTCTTCAAATATTTTATCAAATCAACATTTTTTTTTGCGATTCTTTTTTTATTTCTCTTTATCAATATCTTACTTTTTGTTAGAAAAAAATAGTGTAACCTAAATTTCCATAAGTAAAGTGAAGTCATCTAAAATTTGCTGATGTTTAAAATGTAATTATGTTAATAAGGAAAAAATATGTCATACAAAGTTTAAAGTAATTGCTGGAAAAACGAAGTAAATATTGTACTGAAAGGAATCAAAGAATATTCTACCTATTTCATTGGTAAATTTACTCTTAAGTAGAATCATAGTTTCTATTTCAAATGTGCTTTTTTTTTTTTTTTTGGAGGGGGAGGGGGGCCCGGACTACACAAAATTTAAGTGTAAGCAATAGTCGGAAACAAGAGAAACTAAAAGCAGATGCTAAAAGATTTCTGTCCAATGACACAAATTCTAGGCAAATTCTGTCCAATGACACAAAAGTTCTGGCTTACTTGGCCTACTTTCTACGTGCAAACAAAAAACGGATATGAATGAGCAAAAATGCTACCAAAAAGTCATACTGATACGATGTTTGTATTAATCGGTTTGTTCTATTTCATG
Source organism: Octonoba sinensis (assembly GCA_038502835.1). Taxonomy (NCBI): domain Eukaryota; kingdom Metazoa; phylum Arthropoda; class Arachnida; order Araneae; family Uloboridae; genus Octonoba; species Octonoba sinensis. The sequence continues at coordinate 103,674,400 of CM076600.1, read as the reverse complement.
AACAAATTTTGTTCTATGTAAAGAAAATATTTCCTATTTAAAAAAGCGGATTTTTGAGAATTTAACTTCTTTTTCAAAAATTGCGTGCAAACACACAATTTCCTCTCTTTTTTTTCTGTTTGAAAAGAAATTGTGTACTAATTTCTTATTAAGAGCTACTTGTACTTACTCTATGACACTCGTTTGGATGATTTAGTAACTCTGCTTTCTATTTTCAAACTAAATTTAAATTTTTTAAAAAATCATGAAAATAAAAAGATTTATTTTACTTTCTAATAAAACCTAATAAATAGTTGAACTGAAAAAGGCTTTATTTTTACCAAGGATGCAGAAAGATTGGAAAACGAATAGGATGCATAAGTTCTAACAAAAAAAAAAAAAATCCTAAAATCGGATTTTTGTGAACCTTAAGAATGAAATTGGAAGAATGTCACTTTTTATAAGAAAAAGCACATGTATGACTCACTCGGAAAAAAAGGTTGGGGAGACAATTTTCCAACTGCATTAAATTTCAAAAATAAATAAATACAAAAATAGGCGAAATAAACAAGCATAAGAATCGGATTTTTCGCAGAAGCAGAAAAAGGGTATCTTGTAAAGGCACATGCAAAACATCCCCTTTCCTGTGATTCACCCTCCTCCAGCTCGGACTTCACTTTCTTTGTTGAATGTCATACGAATGACGCTTTTTAAATTGCAAGAGAAGTAAGCATTTAAAAAAAAAAAAATTAAAAAATCCAATGAACAAATTTAAGATCAGAATTTTTTTTTTGTATTCTTATCCAATTTTTGTAAAAAGTTGACACTCAGAATTTTCATCTGAAGGAGATTTAAGGAAAAAGGAATGTGATTACTTGCTATTTTATGGTATTTAAATAAGTGGATTTTGGCTCCCCAGGGCAGTGGGGATTTTTACAATGGGCTTAAAATTTATCATTACATCCAGACTACAGTAACTCATTTTGACACTCTCTTTTCATATCATTTCTTGAACTAGAGAGTTTATTTTCTCCAGTTTTTATGAAGCCATATTTCCTTAAGAAATTGAAAATATTCAGATGAATAACACTATTACATACTTTATCTGCCATTCACCTGGCAAACTACTTATGTTCTAATTTTGGAATGGTTATTAATAAATCACTTTTCTCTTTTTTTGGGTCTGTTTTCGATTTTTTGGATGGTTTTAAGTTTTTTTACTAGACTCCTAGTCAAAAAGAAAACACTTTGATTTTTACTGATCTTCCTATCATAATTGCCTCAATGTTTCAGTGTATTTTCGAACAATGTAGCAAAGTCAAGCATTCTTTATGCCTTTTGTTTCCTTGGCAGTCTCATCCTTTTAAAGTGATAGTTATACCTTAAATCTATTGAAGAATGGTGTTTCCTGAGTATTAAACACATTTTTTGCATAAGATCATCAATCTCTTATTCTTTTCCAAGACGCTTTCATCACTTTTTAAGAAACAATGTTCAGGTATTTATTTAGTAATCTATCTATCACATAACTTAAGTTTTATGCAAATTATATAAAGTAAAAACCTCAAGAGTGAAACTGCCCTAGACCAAAAAAATTCTGAAACAAACATGCTACTTGCATATAGTGCGGGACAGAACAGATGCTCAGTTATGCCATCCCACAAATAGAGAAACATCTAAAGCCCAGTGGCAGAAAAATATAGTTATTTGGGACAAGCTTTTAAAACTTCATAACCTGTCACCAAATTTGGTACTTAAATTTAATAAATAAATCATACAGTAAACCAGCTTTTTTTTGTCATAATACTTGAAACATGGTAAGCAAGAAGTGTTCTAGTTTAAGTTGTGTGCGGCTTGGTGACAAACTCTGTCAGGCGGATGCATGATGATAACTGTCTGTATTTTGAAAAGGTTTTTTGTTCTGTCTTAAAGTCTGCATACTACTGTGGGGGGGAAATTGCCCGAAACTTCGACAATTTTTAAATTGTTTGTTATAGCAGAAAAACGAGCACATTGTGAGAATTTTAAACGTAATACAATTAAAATTAATTTTTCTCAAATCAAAATTGTGTTGCATATCGTACAAAGTCTTGTAACATGGGCACTCATTTCAGCTTGTTAGACGAATTAGGAAAGGTTGTTAGGTCATTAAGATAGACTGATTTTTACAACATTTAAACAGGTGTATTTTCAATGGTTTGATATTTTTAAAAAACAATTGGTATTTTTTTTTTACGTCAATATAACCAATACACCAAATTTCATCAAAACCCGAGATTGTGAGATCAAACTTGTTGATTTGGTGTGTAATGCCCCAGTAACCTAGCATATACAGTTGAACCTCACTACCCGGACACCTGGATTATACGTCACTTTGAATGTCACGTCACTTTTTAAAGTCCCGAACTTACGTTATATAATTTTAATGTTAAATTGCTTCGGAATTCGTGACACTGGTTTAACATGTCACTTCGTTTACCACACTTACAGTCGTTCAGATAGGAGCCACTTTTGCTTTACAACTGAAATCTTTCAGTAAAACAATGAAGATTTCATGAAAAAGCTATTCTGGAAACTTTGAAAACTAATTAGTGACAAGTGGCATGTGTTATCATCCCATAGGATACCTGCTTCATGAGCTAACAATCCTGAAATAGCATGGCGTGTACAAAAATGACATTTTAGCCTAACTTCTGGAAAGGGTTAGTGAAGGAATTTCTTAAGAGGAATATTATTAACTTAGTTTAAGAGGAATTTGAAAAACGATACTAGGAAAATAGAAAGTTCATAACTATTCAACAACCAATGAAAGGTCATTGTAAGTGTTAAATAAGTGACAAAGACACTTTTCTTTCTCGTAGAGTGACCATTTCATTTGAAAGACATCTAGTTTGAAAGTCATTAAATGAAGATGTGGTGAATTTTATAATGAATTATAGTGAAATCCTGGTTTAAAATCGGTAAATGACTAACACGGAATATTTTTTGTCGGACTCTTTTAAATGCTATTGAATACATTCACAAACACTGAAACAATTACTGAAAGAGCAATTAAAAATGATTTTTAAAAACGCAAGGTGGTTTGATGTTAATCCTCCACTGCGCAATTTTTTTTTTCTTAGTATTTTTTTTTTTTTTTTTTTTTTTGGTGTGTGTGTGTTTGTTTGTGCTAGTTAAAAGTGGGAAAATACTAAAAAAAATTCTCATTTAATTCAAAAATTAGAATTCGAGAAAAATTGACATGTTGTTTAAAAACAACACTGCACATTTAGGGGTAACAATAATAATTTTTTTATACAATCATTTTAACAGATGAAACCAAATCTATGATAAATAGGCATGCATTATAATCATAAAATATCACTAAAATATGAAAATATTAAAATAACTTATTTTACTATTATTTATAAATTTATAAAATTTATTAAAGTAAAAATTTGCACATGTACCTAATAATTATTAGTTAAATGTGTAACTTTTTACTTTGATTAACCATAAAGTTTAGTAATAATTTCATTAAAAGATTTTAAGCAAGAAATCTAACATCTGTAGGGGGTCTATGCCATAATGTTAGTTTCTACTTTGGTTGAGCGTAAATTGATTTTAAACAAAATTCCTAAATAATTGGGGAACCCTGAATTCAGCGCTAGCAATCGTAAGCCCTAACACAATGCATACGTAAACATAAATATATTAATAAAGATATATATAAAGCTCAAAAATAATCCTTTAAGTAATTAAATGATAGGTCTAATATATAAGTCCTTTTTTCACAGAAACATCATTGTATTAAAAGTCTTTTTTAAACAAGTACAAAATATTATGCTCGCCTGAATGTAAAGTGAAAATAAGCAAATATTATTCGTCAAAGAAATCTTAAGATTAATAAACTGAAAAAAATTCGGGACACCCTTTTTTTTTTTCATTAATATTTAATTTTCGGAGCAGGTTCTCAAAAATTTTTGGAAATGTCGGATCAGAATCACTCATGACAACATTGCGATGAATTCGCAGAGCTTGATACCAGATATTTTATCTGAGGTTTGATGATACAAGAAATAGAGACGACAGTGAAATCGAAGATCTTTGAAAGTTGTACAAAAATTTATGGTTTCTTCAGAAATGACAAAAGATGCTGATTTGCAGTTGTCAAAATTAGAAAAGGTGATCGACACAAAAAAAAAAACAATCATCAATAAAAGATTTCTTCAAATAAGTTTATTTTATTTAGTGTAATTTAATAACAGATTTGAGAATCTTTTGTTGTGCAAAAACTTATTTTTAAGTTTTACTTTTGTAGTCCTAGTTAGTTACCCCCCCCCCCCCCCCAAGTAAGAATCATTACAATCAGATGATTAAAAATCATGGCACTTGGATTAACCGTCAACCCACTTATACCGTCAGGGTTGGTTCCTAGAGGCGACGGTTTAATGGGGTTTGAATGTATATTGATTAATGATGTTAGTGAGAGGCTTTCTAAGAACATTAATTTTTTTGCTGATGAAAGAAGAATTTAGGGGTTGCCGCAGAAGAAATTCTGGTCCATTTTCGGACTTTTCACAAAACTCAAATCAGTCAAATCGCAACCTTCCCGAAAGTCAGAGCTACCAAACTATAATTTACACAGAATTATTTATAAAATTAGTTAAAATTAAGAAAAAAAATTGCTATTATAATGTTTATTTAGAATTTTCACAAAATTATTTTATTTCTTAAGAAAACCAGACCTTGTTAAAAATGCTGGATCAACCCCTGGGATTGTTGACAACAAAGAAAAGTTGAATAGCTTCAACAGGATATTTAGATCAAATTTCCAAGAGCTTGTTACATAGTCAAAAGGCAGGGTTTTTTCTCCAAATGGACCAGTCCATTCTACAGTCTACTATGCCTAAAAACAGCCCCCTTTATACATCCATTTTCACCTACATAGAGAAAAAAATGGGGGAGCAAGTTCATTGGTGGATGCACATGACCTATATGTCCACACTTGGCCAATGTAAGTGGGCCATACGTGTACAGTATGGTACATTATTTCACACATGAAAATAAATATGCAAGTTATTATTTACGAGGATCCATCATTAACACAGCGGAAATATTTGCTGATTTAAGGGCTTTAATAGGTCAAGACTAAGGCAGAGATTCAACTCTGAAATGCTTTTCGATCATTTTGCCATTTTCAATTGAAAGCTTCGATCAAAATCATGCAATTCAACTGAAACGCAGCAATCATTTTTAACCACGTGACCAACACGATTGCTTTCATTCGATCATTCTCACGATTCGATTGATTTTCTTACAGTAATGGCGTACATTTTGGCTATCAGAGGTCGCAGAATGCAAAGAATTCCATGATATTTGCAAATCCGAAGCAATCCATTAAATTTCAGCGAAAGAGAATTTATTCAAAGATATTGCTTAGATAAGAGACATTTCTATTTTTGTGCGATAAGCTGGAAGGAAAACTGGCACACAAAAAACGTCAGGTTATCTATCCGCAGAGTTACCGGAAGTTTTTTTTCATTTTTATGAATGTGTATAAGAAATAAATAAATGCTGAATAAATACAGTCAACGCTCTTTATAACGACCACACATTATAAAGACCATTCCATTATAACAAACAGTGGTTAAAAGTCCCAACTTTATCCCTATTAACTGTATGTAAATTTGCTTTCGGTATAGCGACCTTTCTGCATCGTCTAATCTAATGCAGCGACCGTACCAGCTCGGAAGTTCTGCTTCCAGAAATGTGAATGTAATTTTTCCCTCTTTATTTTCTATTTTAAAATCTGTTGTTTAATATTTTGCTATAATATTTTGTATTTTTTTTTTTTTTAATTCCAGTGATAAAAAATAATTTAGTTGAAATCTTTTAAAAACTACCCATTTTAAGGGAAATACTGAATATGCATGATGCATGTATTTTTTAAAGAAAATTCCACCTCTTATAGCAACCACTCGTTATAAAGACCTTTTTCTGTGGGACGCAGATGGTCGTTATATCAAGCGTCGACTGTATGTGTAAAGAAGTAAGTAAATAAAGCTGTAACTTAATGATTATCAATCAGTTTAATAAAATCTAAACTATCGAATTTCAAGGGACCATTTTATAGCTGTAATGCAATTGAGTAATTATTTTGGAAAGTGCTTTTATAGGTTCAATACTTTTGTTGACAGGAAAAAAGAAAAAGAATGTGAATTTGTGATTGAAAAAACATAAAAGTCATTAAATTGTCTGCAGGCATCTTTTTTTTTTCTTTGCCGATGTTTTAATAGCCTATATGTTTTTTGAATTAAATTCTAAATGTGTGATAAAGTTATTTCCTAGCCTGCTGCTATTTGCCATTCGTAAAAACTAGCTACTGGGAGGAAATATAAAATAGAATTGAATGAATTTACCGAGTAAACAAAGGTATAGATTCTCCTCTAGAAAGATACAATTCAGTAAGAATATGAACTATTACCTTTGAAATAGTCACTACATATTATAATCAACAGTATCGAGGAAAATTACCAGAGTGAGATTGGCACTTGGCGATGTTCTGCCAGAATACGATCGCTTCCCTCCCTCCTCATTAGGTCCCTAGACTTAAATTATTAACAACCGAGACTGTATTAACAATCAGCAGAAAACAACAAAGGGAACAGCATAGCAAAACAAACGGATCAAACCAAAACGGTAAATGAAACACTAACAGATAATGTTACAGTTAAAATAGCTTAGTTCTCATTCAATTTTTTCATTGGTTCAGCTTAACGTTCTGGTCATGTGACGATACGCCGAGCGAGGAAAGCATTCGATGGCAACCCTACGTGTTTTGATCGAAGTCCAGGAAACAAATTGAATGCCAATATTCTATCAGTTTGAAAATGTTCGAATTCGATCATTTTGGATTTGATCGAACGCGTTTCAGTTGAATCTACCCCTAAGTTTAGCCAACAGTAGTGTTGTTTATAATAAAGGCAACAGAATGATTCAATTAATCAAAAGGTCAATTTCAAATAATTCTTAGGAATTTCTTCAACCATTATGTTGGTTTCCTTAATCTCCTTACCTAAAGGAAAATACAATCTTATTGGAGAGGGAGGTAAATCAAAAGAGGGTAATTAGTTTTATACATTGATCTACAGTTTTAAGATCATGCTTCAAGGCATATAAAGCTTAATATGTATAATTCATTCCAGAGAATTACTTGAATAGTTTTTTTTTTCCTACTTTTTTAAAATTACCAATAAGCTTGAAATTTTTGAAGCAATTATTGAAGAACAATAGTATAAAAGGGGCATAAGATGAGTGTAGAGCATAACCTAAAGACTACATGCAATGTCATAAACTTTATTATAACTTCCTGTGCCATATATTACATGTTGAAACCATTTTTATAACACATTTATTCAGAATATAATACAAATCATTAAGAAAAGATTAGTAAATTAATTACATTGGAAAAAATTACTTTATTATGAAGATTCCGTAAGAGAATAACATTGTTCAAAATGATATTTTTACAGAAAACATTTTTCAGATTACAAATTGCATACCAGAACATAAATATCAAGTAGTATTAAAGACAAAAAGATGTGTATAAAAATAAATAAAATTTCGATAACAAAAAGATATAAAAACCAAAATGTTTATTCTTAATCAAAGCAATATTTATTACAGAACAAATATGTATTGTGTATTAACAAATATACATATCCCTGTTTTAACAGTTATATTTCTAGTACCTACCTCTATGTCTTCCGATTCATCAAGACCTTGTTTGTCCTCACAACGCCAACTGCAAAAATTGAAAGTATATTTATGCTTAAAAGAAATATTTGCTAAATATGAGAAAAACATTTTGTACATCATTTTAAAATAGGGATTCTTCCAACTTGGCAAAATATTACTGTTCAAACAACTTATAAGCTTTCTAGATTTCTTTATGAACAAACAAACAGGGTTGCCACTCATGTTAGACAAAAAAATTCCCCGACTTTTCCAGGTTTTCCAGGCAATTTTAGATAAAAATTTCAGGTTAATGTCAACTAACATTATCAAATGTTAACATATATACTATGTTTTAGTTGTGAATAAAAACCTACCCTATTAATTCAAAAATGATTATGAAAAATTTCGAATAATGATTACCAAATTTTAAATGGATAAGTTGAAATGATCTAAAAGTTTACAATTACATGGTCAATAAAAGTTGTAACATTGCAAAATTTTGCACAGCAAAAAAGCTTAGCATAATTTCGCTTTAGCATAATTTCCTGTGCCTTCACTAACTCAAAAGGTTTTCTAATATGCATTTAACAAGGAAATCTAGTACCAAAATCTAGCAACTTTTAAATTCACACAGAACATTGCAAGCTTAATAAAGAACCTTATATAACAAACATAAATTACTATGCAATAGAATTATCAAATACAAAGTGAAGTTACATCATTACTTTACCCTTTAATATAACGGAACACTTACATTTTAATATAGTGGATTCTTTGGAACTTACATTCATAGGTAAAGAGCCTGAATTCTGTGCAATCTATAGAAACTAACTCATTTTTTTAAAGAAATAAACAGGTTTCCAAGCATTAACATTTTAAACTGAAGTAACTATTTCATATCCACCACCTATTGAAAATATTATGAAGGTGTGAAGTGCATGAAAAAAATAGATTGCAAAGCATTACAAGAGAAGGACACGATTATTAATACACAATATAAACATATTTGTGATTTAAACACACAGTGCTTTTAATTGGTATGATACTGAATTGGATTAATGAACTTTTTAGATCAAGAAGAGGCACTATCAAAAACCTTTCTAGGCCTTTTTTTCTCAAATTTAACAATTGTTTTATAATATTGAAAAAAAAAAATCACCCATCAGAAGATTGCTGAATTGGGATTGATTGGGAGTTGACAATGGAAGAGTAGAAGAAATAAAGAAGGCAAGTCGTATGACAGTTTTTTCGTGAACTAAAACAATTAATTACATAGCATGAAGCTACTTTTATTCTGATTTATTGTACCAGGCGAGAAGATAGACAAAATCCAAAATTGATGCAATATAAAGAAAACTTCTGCTACGGAGCAACATGGAACAAGAACATACAATTTGGAAAATTACGGTGCAAATAAAGCAAGTGTTGCTCTCTTGAACATATGAATCCTTTTTTAGAGAATTACGAATAACATTTCTTTTCGTAAAAAAGCATTTTAATTTCAGTCCAGCCAAAATAAAGCAAACACTGCCATTACAAAATTAATATCGGATTAAACAAACATATGTAAATACTAAGGCCTTAATAGAGAACGGGGAGGGGGGACATATTTGAAAATTACCTTCATTTTGGGATTGTTAATCGGAAGCCTTTGGAAACAAAAATAGCTGGAGATTTCAGGACAATATAGGAAATATAAAGGGAAAGATCATATAGCAACACTACTACTGCTACAAGTGTTTAACAGAATATTCAAAATTTTTTGATTGGGTAAGTTTTTACTAGAATAACAAAGTATCCAAATTATAATTTAACTAGAAGAACAACAAAATGAATTTAATTCTCATTTTGCTTTAATTATAAATTTTTGCTTGTATGTACCTTGGACATGTAATATCTTTGTACTTCAATATTTCTACTGTTCTACCAATTTTACTATTCAGCGGCAAAATAACATCATCAATGTCAAACTGATCATCTTCACGCCTCTTTTTCATGAAATCTAGTCCTGAGCCTGAAAAAGAAAATACAAGATTTGTAAGTACAACAAATTTGATAATGATGGTTTATTTTCTCCCTCTTTTTAACTCATGACTTGAAATAAGTTGAATGGTTTGAATTAGAACTTTCATGTAGAAAAAAAACCTGGTTTGTATCCATTGGTCCAAAATGTTATTTAAAAAAAAAGTGCTGCTTCCATACCATATTTAGAAATTTAGATCCCATTCATGGATATTTTTGGAGGTTTTTCTCCCCTACATCACTCACTTGATAAACATGAAACTGTTATTTTGCATCTGGTGATTATCATGGTAACTTACCAGCAAGGAATCTTCAGTTCCACATGCCAAGCATAATGCATCAAGTCACTCCTCTGAGTGAAAGTGACTTTTAATGATGGACAGTTATATATCATTAAAAGTCATAAGCAGATTTTATGCTCCAAATAAGTGACCAATTAATGGATAGAAATGAGAAAAAGAGACAATTTCATCACGAAAAATTTGACTATATTATGTATCTAAAACTAAACAACCCTCAACATTGATTTTCTAAGATCAACTGGTATTGAATTCTATTTCAAATGGCTTAATATCAAAATTATTTTAAATATTCATTTTTAACAGTTAAAACAGATTAGAATATATTTCTTTCACTTTTATGTAAAAAGAAAACCATTAATATAAAAATCAAATTTATCTTCTCAAAGTGTTAGGCAGGTTTCTATAAATTTCAACTGTTAGATGTGTGTGGGATTTTCTATGGGAACAATTAAAATTCAAGAAGTTTTTTAACATGTAAGTACAAAAACATAGAGAAACACATTCTAAAAGTGAATTGCAGCAAATATGTCCCCTAAAATAAAATTTTGAATTTTAATGGGTTAAATAAATATAGTAAGAGAAGAGAGCCTCGATTAATCGAGGCAATGTGGATCGAGGGTACCCTCGGATAATTGAAAACTCAGATAGCATGGACTCTCCAAATAGAGAGGGAAACATTGGTTGAAATGAATAAAAATGTTGTCAAAGATGTAAAAAACGGCATTTACTGTACACATTATTAAAGAAAAAAAATGATACAAATATCTAATTTTACATGCACACCCCATCAGTAGAGTACATGTTCTAGTTAAAGTTGTTTCTTGAAGTCTATATATATATATACAGTTGAACTTTTTTCATACGAACAGTGTTAGTACGAAATCACTGCTAAAACGAACATTTTGTTCACTAAGTTTGGTTTACTATTCAATTACACTAAATATCTCACGTATTCTATGAAGGCTAACATACAAATTTGGGCTAAGACGAACAAAATTTTTGACCTATTCACGAAAACTTTTCTCGGTTGCATATTATTATTATTTTTTTTTAAATTGTTGGTTAATTTGAGTCATTGTAAACTACCAAGTACATATTTCGAATCATACGTTGAATCTTTCTGGGTAGAGAATAAAGCTCATACACGTATTGGTTTTCTGCTCAGGGATCAAACCCTTTTTCAAAAATTGTTAAATCTTATAAGGTAATTTCAATTTTTCTCAATGTACTATTAAGATTTAAAAGTGTATAATAGTAAAAATAAATAATTTGTTTTCACTATTTTACTTTTCATTATAAATAGTAGTGATAATTTTTAAAATATAAATATGCATTTCCAATACTTTTTTTTACACAATTTTACTTATTCACGGTTGTTATAAATAATGGCTAATACGCACAATTCGCGAATTTTTGGCTTTTCGTATTAAGCAAGGTCAACTCTGTGTGCACATATATGTGTATATATATTGTTTTCTGTTTGACGGAACTCGCTCGCTTTTTTCTGCAGTTTTACGCAATGGTTGTAGCCATAAAAGGTCTGTTGAAGTCTCGGACTGTTTTTCTAGGTCTTCATATCACCAGCAAATAAAATGAAAATGCACCTTACGCCATTGGATGATGACGTTAGTCAGAGACGCCGCCATCCAGCCGCCAAAAAAATTTTTTTTTCAAGGGCAAATATACCTCTGTTAAATCAAAACTCGGTTAGTCGGGGCTCTACTGTACTTCACTATTCTTCCTAGTTTTAAATATGTTAAGTTAAAATTTGAAATTACAGTACTTCATGCCACAAGCAATTAATTTCACCCTAATTGTTGTCAAAGAAACATAAAAAATTTTTAATTTACATCATAATATGAAAAATAAAATTGCTTGAAGTTCTAAGTGAAAAAATAAAGCCACTTGAAATTAACCGACTTATATCCCACAAACCACATATGTCAAAAAATAATGAACTTAAGTCTACAGAGAAATTAAATTTGATTTGTAATCCTAACTCTTTTTATATTTCTCGATTCAGAATCATTTTAGGGGCTTCGTATGTGTTTTAAAAAATCATTCTTTAATGACAGTGAATCTGAGTGTATGTGTTTATTTTACAATGGGAACTAACAACTACCATGCATTTATCAGGGTTTGTTAAATCCGCTTTGATTAATTTTTTCCCCTGGGAAAGGATGGCTATAACAAGAATTTTCCAGACAGTAAAAATTCTCATTGATTTTGAATGAATATAATGCTTATGTTTCATGCTATACAAAATCTTACCATCATCAAAAATGGATAAGGGAGATGGCACAGGAGAATCATGAGAGCTGGCACTGGAAGCTACCGAATATCTTCTTATACGCTCCCTTGAATGAAATGTATCTGAAATAAGAAAGCAAGAATTTTAATATTGGTACAAATCCAAAGAGAAATTATACAGTAAAATGTGGTACACACAAGAAACGATTGAAGTACATACAGGAAATTATACTACTATATAAAATTCTGCTAAAGTCGTGTGATACATTCATGTTTACATCCTTTATTTTTTTAAAACATTACAAGATAAAAAGCTGGCTAATTTTACTCATAAGAAAACATTTTAAAAAATACATGCTATTTTTTAAATATATTATGAAAAACATATTTGGGTTTGGAATGAACAAGTTTAGTAGATATTTGTACATCTAATTAGTGAAAGGAAAAAAAACTTAGGACACGATCTAATTCAATTCACAATTTAAAAATTTTTTGGAAATTCAGTCCTCAAATAAAACAAACAATTCTAAATAAGTTAAATGACATTAAATATCCCTTTCAACAATGTATAAAACACTTTTAAAAAAAATAAGATTAGAATATAAGATAGAAAATATCCCCTTTTTTTGCATCACCGACTTCAATTGACAGACTTGCACTCGGTCATATAAATAGACTTACGCTTGTTTCGATTCACTCTTCTCCATTTTCCAAAAATTAATCGATGTTTTCTAAGATGCTTTGAGTTCTGTACATGTTTATTTCTGTATTCTGAAAATAATGAAATATATTAAATGAAAAAAATCACTTTTCTTATTAAAAAATCAATTATATTCATTTGTGGTGTTTTCCTTAGTTATTATTTTTTTATAATAAGTACCAATTGCAAAATACAAAACATGGAACATTAGATGCATTTTTACACCCATACTCTTTAAAAAAATCAAGATTGAGAGCAACTTTTAAAGCTACATAATTTGTAACATTTAAATATATTTTTTTTTTTGGAAGAAATAAAAATGATAGAAAACTTTGGCTAGTATTCAATAAAGAACAAGAATTAAACAAACAATCAATGAACAAACATAAATGTTATGACAATTTAATAAAAACGATTTTGTGGAAATAGGGAGTGACAGAATCTTGCAACGAATGTAGTCAACTATTTAAAAAAAAAAAAAAAAAAGACGCCACAAAACAAAATTAGCTTAGAAAAACATTTCTTGGTACAACAAAACTTCATTATTATAGCAAGGTTTTTTTTTTTTTTTTTTTTTTTTTTTTTTTTTGAATTTCAGACATTTTATGTATTTTAAAAAATTAATTATCATGAATATCAGGCCTGTCATTTAGGGGGGGGGGTCAATTGCCATTCCATTGACATATATGTTATTATTGATGGTAATAATCATGGACATAAATATGTTAGTATTTATTTCAAGCATAATGATTAAACATTAATTGAGAAATCGGTCATGGAGGGGAGGGGTCTGAACCCAAAAACCTGTCTTATGATTGCCTGCCCGAGATCAGGTAATTCATATGTTTATCACAATTGATACCAATTTTGTGCTCCTAGAAAACATTGCAGTTAAATTTTTTTGCAGATGTGCAGATTTTTTTTTTTTTTTTTTTTTCAAGTTTGGCTACCAATCAAGAATTGGAGTTTTGAGGTATAATATAGAAGGAATTAAAGGTATTTATTTATACTTACTGGCTGATAACAATGACCTGGCATAACGATTTAGTTTCCGGCTACGGTTTCTCAAGACAGAAAAATGTTTTGGCTTATCTCCAAATTGCATTCTTCTAAAGCTAAGTGGGAGAAAAAGCAATTAAAACTTAAATTTCTTTAATTGCATTAAATAAATATTGCATTTTTTTTTTTAATTGAGTACTCTAGAAACAAATCAAATCAATCTTTTGGAAATTAAATTTTGAAGGAAGTATTCAAGAAAGCATTTTGTGAGCATACAGCTCCTTATAATGTTACCTAGTTCCAGACCAAAAATCTGTTACAGAAAAACATTGCAACACCTTTTTGGTTTCAATTGAAGTACAAAATAAATTAATAAATTTTGTTGTGCTTACACATGTCCGTGCCCACTTAATTATACTAGGACGGCTGAACAGACATGGATGAAAATTTGACACAGAAATAGATTATAGTCTGGAACAGCACATAGGCTACTTTTTATTACAGAAAAAAAATATGGTTCTTGTGCGATATCATTATGTAAAAATGGTGCATTACCATCAGGGTTGGCCGGTTTTAACCAGAGGTGGTTTTAACCTCTGTTTTGACCGGTTTTAACCCTTACCCGGTCAAAACTGTTTTGACCACCCAAAGTGGTAAAAATGGTCAAAACTCAAATAATACTGTAATGTGTTATGTTATTATGATCCCCTGTTTATGCAAAGTACTACTTGTCCAGTTCAGCTTGAGAGTACCCATGCTGTGCAGCATTGTATCATATTGTCATATATCCATATTTGCAAGATATAACAAACAAAATGAATATGAATCAAATTCCTTATTTGGAGCCATTTTGTGTTTTTGATGCACTGAAGTGACTGAAGGTGACAAACAATGGTAAAACAATTACCAATCTAATTCTGCTGCAGCCCCCTTTTTGTTTAGCATTTTGTAACAAACAAGTTTGGAGGCTTTTTCTAAGCCTAATCTGTTTCGTAATTTGTGTTAGACAAAAATATAATTTGAGAACAATCTTTCAATGCCAGCAGAACTTGATGGGCAGTTGTGAAGGTGCATGACAAAATTTAAAAATTCTTCGTTGATCATAGTTTTTTTTCATTGATTTCCACCATATTGATGCTTTTACATTGTTTCGCACTTCAGAAGTGAAATATGATCTTGGGTCTTCAGCTTGGAAGGAAATGACAAACGGGAGGTAGGCAGGATTCAGTTCTGATAACCAAATGCGTGTTGATTCTTGTTGTGGTGCTGTCAGTCCTTCTCCCATGTATTTTGGATCCAACAAATATGCGAGAATATGAGCTGGTGTGATAGCCTATTCGAACCGAAATTTGAGGATGTCAGCATAAGGTTGTAGTTCATCGTTGTTTACAAGCCTTAACCACTTGCAACAAGCAGTAGAAATATTAGCCTCTTCAGATTATCCAATGCAGCAGCCACGGGTTTCAGTTGCTTATATAATGATTTTGCTTCTTTGTATATAGAAACATCATATTATTTTTGTGATGTTTTTATCAATATCTGATTCATGATCATCCACAATCTTCAAATAAAACTCACGATTCAATCAGCATGAAAAAGAAAAAATTTTCATGTCATTAAGTTACTATGAGTATGATGAAAGGTTGCATCATGCTAGCTTTGGTAGCAGCCAATCAATAAAAAGGGGCAGGGCAGAAGCAGTAATCAACCAACGAGAAAATGGGTGATGCAAGAAAAAGTTCATTACATTACTAAATAGCATCCTTATTTCATAATATATTGGAAATTGGATACTGCATATTGAAACTGCAATCCCTCTTAATTTAGAATATTTATTGCCTCATTTATTTTAGTCATTAAGCTTATTTTTTAAACAATATTTCAATTTCAACCTTGGTTGTTGTTATTATTTCTCAGTTTAAGTTATTTTTACTTACTATTAAATTGGGGAGTGTTGCATCTAACCATTTAAGGAATAAACAACTATGTAAAAAATGTTCAAAAAAATTTTTTTTTTTTAGTTTTGACCATTTTGACCGATTAAAACCAGTTTTGACCAGTGCCCCGGTCAAAATAAAAAATTAGTGGGTTTTTGCTAACCCTAATTACCATGGGTTGAACGGTATGGCTCAATAGTTATAAATGAAATTGAAAGACAGTCAGTAGTGGCCTGATCAGGGTTGGAAAAAACCCGGGTTTTTTCAGATAAAACCCAACCCAGTGGGTTTTTTCGGGTTTTATTGGGCTTTTTCGGGCTTTATTGGGTTTTATCAAAAATTTAAGGTTTTCTTTATTTTTATTTGTAAGAGGTTGCCTACACATAATGGTATTAATTAAAGTGAAAAAGAATAAATAATATGTATTTATTTTAAGAACATTTTATGTTTTAATTTAAAAAATTTTTGGAAAATAAAATAATTGCCTTTTAAATATTAATTATTCCATTCTGTCCTTCACAACTATAAATTAACTTTTTAAAAATCAATTACTTTGCCCCTTGTTTATTGTATTTTTAGTGTTCAATAAAATCCCATCAAAATGTTTAAGAAACAAGGTATTTTTAAGTCTAGTTAATTGCAATTATTTAAAGGAGTTTAAGTTAATTACTTTCAAAATTACTGCAATCTCTTACATGCGTCGATGCCATGGGCGCGCTATAGCACGTCAAACACTCAAACATTAAAGGTGGAAACGCAAAAAAAAAATTATTAACGTCCCCCAGGATGCACATAATTTTTAACAATTTTCATTGCGGAAAAAAAATCAAGTCAAATATATAAAAAATCAACAGGCAAAAATATTTTTGTGTGTCCTTGACCAGTATTTTGTTAGATACCATAGATTGTTTTCATAAAATTAGTTTTTCTTAAAACATATCTATCATTTTGAGTGAAATTCTGATATTTTCTTTCTTTTGGGCATTTGTTTCTATACTTTTTTCAATAGAGAATTTTTTGTGGGAAAGAAATTTTATTTTGATTAAGTAGAACAATTTCAAACCTATCCAGCATTTATGAGTTTTTATCCATGATAAAAATATATTTGGTTTAAGTCATTTTTTTTTTCTGTTTACATAAGTGGAGTTCTATTTTGAGCATGAAGTTTGAAAAAACCCACCTGTCGGGTTTTTGAAGTAGGTTATTATTGAGTCAACCCTCAAAATTTTACACCCATGACAAAAAAGGTATATATGAAAGTATGTTATTATGTTTGGTCAAAATAGGTATTTTTATTGGTTTACATAAGTAAAATTCAATTTCAAACCAGAAATTTTGAAAACATCCACCAGTGGGTTTTTTTCAAGTGGGTTTTTATTTTTTATTCCATTCTCAAAAAGTTTTAGACATTACATATAATGTAAGTATTCTGAAAGTGTGTTATGTTTGGTCGAAATCAGTATTTTTAATTATTTACATAAGTGGAGTTCAATTTTGAACAAGAATTTTGAAAAAACCCACCTGTGGGTTTTTTCAAGTTGGTTTTTGTTTTTGAGCTAACCCTCAAAATTTTATATCCATGACATATAATGTATGTATTATGAGAGTATGTATTATATTTGGTCTAAATCAGTATTTTTATTAGTTTACTTAGGTAAAATATAATTTTTAGCAACAATTTTGAAAAAACCCGCTTGGGTTTTTTCGGGTTGGGCAAAATTGAACCAACCCTGGGCCTGATAGCCTAAGCAGGTGTAGAAGTGATTAACTTATAAAATATAGGATTTTTTCCAAAAAATATAGGACAAAAAATATAAATAAAATAATAAATAAATACAATAAACACAAATACATTCACATATAAGTAAGTATATTATGCATTCATTATTATAAAAACATTAGAAAAATGATATAATTTAAAACAATAAAATTAAATGTTAAGGAAATGATACACATTTGTTCTGAAAATGAAAAATTAAATTTTTTAAGCTGATTTCAATACTTAACTTTTTATTGCCAGCATCAATTGGTATTCCTCAAGTTTGAAATTTTGCAGATGTTAAAAGTTTCATTAATCGGAATGAGCGATAAGAAAATCCAGATTTCTTGAAAGTAGGGATTAAACCGTGGAATTATAGAACTAAGCAACTAAATGCAATGTGTGCAGGCCTTAAATGCTGTAAATATTTAAGACTAGTACACTTTTGAATGTATGCAGTAAAACTGCAGTAAACCCAAGTCAAAAATCTGGGACACATGTAGAAAACAGCTCGGAAAAAAAAAATGATGAAGGAAAAAAATCCATTGAAATTTCAATATCTCTGATTTATCGCCTTTTATGAGAAACCAGATGGAAATTGTTCCTATGTATTGCCAAAAAAAATAGTCAATTCCTGGGTAGAATAAGCGATGGGATATGGGATCACCTACCATCTCGAAAGGAAGCCTGAAATTGCGCTTTCGGACTTCAGTTTTGATCATTTTCTCATGCTTAAATGGCAGAGCACTCGGTGCATAACTAAGAAATCTGGGTTTGATTCCCAGTTCATAGGCTATTTTTTATCCCGGAAAAAACCACGGTTCCGATGGGATAGCATAACCATTGTATTCTACAGGAGCCGAGTATTTAAAAAGAGTTTCGTTAAAGCGAGTTTTAGCATTCATAGAGTATAAACAGATTACTTTGGATGGGGACTCGAACCCAGGGCTCTCAGTTACACGCCAAGTGCTCTACCACTTAAACATCGGGCGCATACATATTTCCCTTTCAATTTTATCTATAACTAAAGAGCCACACCACCCATCTTACGGAAATGCACTATTTTTATGTAATGAAAACTAAGTTTTAGCATTTTCAATAGATAAGTTATGTTGAAGAATTGAGTTTAAAAAATAAATGTTTATTCTTTGAAAACTACCGTTTTGCATTGTTGCGTTCTAATGCTGTGCTTTCCAACCCAGAATTGACAAGAGAGGGTGTTTAATCACTCACTGTGAAAATATAAAAAGTTGTTATGTGCCATAATGTTCCGGTTTTTAAGCTATCAACGCCTCAACGCCTTTTTTTTTTAGGATTTTAGTAGTCGCCTAAAAATGCATAGCCCAAACGGATGCCTTTTATAACATTCGCCAACATCAGGGTTCGTGATTTTTTTAATTTAAATCGGATTTTTTTTAAAAAGACCCCAAATATTTTGGATATTTATAATGTTGCATTCATAGAAACAATTGGCATCTTAATCAATATGCAAAAACACACTTTAAGCTATTTTCACAGCAATAAATATTTTTTTTTAGTAATAATGATAAACAAATTTTAATACAAATGCATGACTCAAATGAAACTTAACCCTACCAGGAATAATAGTACACTCATAAATACAGAGAAAATGAACAAATTCAATAAAAATAATTATTTTGGTGTTGAAGGCTGAAAAAAAGTACCAATTGTGTGTACTTAAGTTTTACATTGAATGTACTTTAATCATTTTTCAATTTTATAAATAAAAAAGCCTGAAATATTTTTACCCATTTCGAAAAATCATATGCTCACACCATTACTAAAAACTGAAACTTTTTGTTTTAATCAAGTATCTTTATTTAAAACTTCTATGCTAAAAAAAATATTTTAGAAGGAAAAAACCTTAAGCTATTAGGGGACGTGGATGAAACTTTAAGGATATATATTCTAAATTCTAACAATTGTTGTTTTAAACATTATCATTCTGAATTATTTATTGTGTGGCATTGATTAAATTGATCTAAAATACTATTTTTAAAACAAAAAACAGAATGGTTCATGATTAGGTATTATGAATTGTAATTTGAATGGTTGAATGAATTATGCTTTGCGGGTTAAGATGCTTGAAGAATATTGTAAAATTTAAAAAAATATTGTCAAATTAAAAGAATAGGTATTAACTCTAAGCTTATGAAATATGTTATGCACACAGACAGATGTACCTAGGAAGTTTTGCTTGAAACAGTAGTTGTAATTGCAACATATTTCATTTTTACAACACTTCCTAACATAGTAAAATCAATGATTTTTTTGAAAAAAAAATCACTTGATTTAAATCAACGAACCCTGGCCAACATTGATCACATTTCCACTTGAACGAAGTGGCTGGAAACAGCTAATATATTTAAAAATGCATAGAACTAGTGCTTCATTTTGTGATAAAAATACTAGCAATTACAATGAATTTTGGGAAATTTTAACATTCTGCCACCAAATATTCGCTATTTGGCCTAAGACTCTAGCAGAATATTCAGCTTTGGCCTAGAAAAAATGCACAAACAATCGGCCTTGGCCTGGAAGAAATTGCTATCTAAATATTAATGTTTGGTAATCGGCCAAATCTTTTTTTTTTCTTTTTAAACCCTTAAGGGGAACAAGGAAAACGGGAATAGGATTATGCAATAGAACAGAAAAAAAGGAGCACTTCTTGAAGGGATATTAAGGAGGGGAATAGTAGCACTACGATCTTTGAATTAGAGTGAAGCATAACTAAAAGGATGATGCAGGACAGCTACAGGGGTGATAGTACGTTCAAGGAAAAATACCTGTACTTTTTAAGAGTAAAATGGAAGGACATATTACTTTTAATAAACTGATATATATTTCTTAGCCTTTAATTTACCCTAAAATCCCCCTAAAAACCCTTTAATAATTGCAGGCACCAATTCCAAAATCTGATTTGGGTAATTTTGAAACAAGACTTATGCTCTCAAAAACTGCATATTTTGAAAATAATAAAAACTAGATTTGCTACTAAATACGAAAAGAATTTAATAGGATGCACTAAGCAAATGTCTTATTAACTATACAATGAGAATTGATTCTAAGCTTCAGCATTTTTATTAATAAAGATGTGTGTTTCATGAAACTTTTTGTTTTAACATGAGTTTAGGATAATTATTTTCACTATAAATGATGGATTCATACATTGTGATGAACATAGGATGAGATAGTTGGAGATTGCAAATATACGAAGATTCAGCATAGCAAAAAAAATATATATTATTACATTGATGAAATCGCCACATGTGCAGAGTCGCCAATTTTTGTTTTCCAATTTTTCAAATGCTATTCAATTCCTTTTTCTGTTGTTTTTAATTTTATTCCTGTTATTCATTTAAATGTTTACTTAGTCCAAATATAAAAAAATAAACTTGAATTCAGCCAGTTAACTTTTTTGACATTTCAGAAATCTTATTCGTAAAAAGCACATAATTTCATATTATTTTAACTTTTTCAAATCAAGATTTTACTGAATGTAAAAGAAAATTTTATTTATTTGCCAATTTAATACAGCTTGGTAAACATCAATGGTGAAAATATTTAAGATTCTAACAGATGATGGGCCATTTCACAGTATTTTGTCCAAACTTAGTCTGCAACATGACACTTTTTTTATAACTACTTAATTTACAGTTTAATTATCACTTAATTTCATTTTCAAATAATGTGTTGGTAGGGTTTCCACACTGGAAAAAAAATGCATTTTCCTATCTTAATGCAATAAATTATTCAGGTTCAAACTTTGTGAAATGTAGAGCGCAACATTCAAATACTGTGAAATGGCCCTGATGCAAAAAGATTGCATCAGGATTGCAAAAGATCTTTTTAAAATGAAGGCATTAAATAAAAGATGGAAAATAAAAGAATTTCTTTAAGTGGAGTAACCCTACGATTGCATTTAAATAGGATTATAATGATCAATAGTAATAATTAATGGCA
This sequence comes from Octonoba sinensis, assembly GCA_038502835.1. NCBI lineage: Eukaryota > Metazoa > Arthropoda > Arachnida > Araneae > Uloboridae > Octonoba > Octonoba sinensis. Next base: position 103,652,749 of record CM076600.1, on the reverse strand, counting down.
TTATCATCAGAAATTTGGAGTAAATTAAAAAACAATGAGGTAGGAAAATCGCCAATTTTCGGTAATTTAAAATTTTCCTAATTTTGAAAATATATAATTTCTAGTATTAAGAAGTGAAAAAATACCATAATTCTGGTGTGTAACCAGAGCACTATCACCCTTGAGCTAATCAAAAGGAGTTAGAAAAAAACTTTCAAAATTTTTAGAAACATGGGAAGGAAATTGAAAAATATAGGTGTTTCCCAGATATGAATGCAAAATTCAGTTTTGACCCAACATGACTATTGAAACCTTCATTAAACTTCGACTATTAAAGATGAAATGCCAAAAACCTTAGTTAATGGATGATACAGAGATTTGAAAACTATCTAGTAAGAAAAAAAAGTTCTGGCAATGCTGATAAACTCTGCCTGCCTGTCAGAATTTCAGCAATAATTTTATAATTAATGCCCAAATAGAAAGCCAAAATCTTAAAACATTATTGCTTTTTCTTTTTCTTCCATTTTATAGATAATAGTTTCTGCCGTAACTTAATAACCTAAAATATCCTGATCTTCAGGCATTAGAAATAAAATAACGCATGGGCAAACTTTCTGGAAACTTTTGCCCATGTCAAACACGGGCAAATACGTTAAGTGGTTAAGTTATAGTGAAAAAATACTTGTAGAAATAAACATAGTACTTACTCAACAGGAGATACAGGTTTAAATGTTTGATATCGAGCTTCAGTTAACTTCAGGGTATTCTCAAAATGCAGACCCCTAGGTATTTCTGGAGGAAAAAAAAAATATTTGTCTAGAACACAAAAAGATTTTTTACAAAGGAAATTAATATACACACTACATTAGTGTTGGCAAGTTTTTGTCATCTACAGAAAAAAAACAAAGGGGAAAAATGAATGTATGGGGCCGTTCATAAATGACGTCACGCTTTTTTCCCCATATAATTGACCCCCCCTCCCCTCTTTGTCACAATATGTCACACTTCAGCGGACCCCCTCCCCCCCTTTGTCACGCGTCACGCTATGTTGCATAATGCATGATGTCACACTTCTTGTGGCCCCCTCCCCTCCCCTTGTCACACTTTGTCACAATCTCACGAACCCCCCTCCCCCCCTCGAAGAGTGACATCATTTATGAATGATCCCTATGTACAAAGCTTATAGTAAAATAGAAAATTAAATGAAGTTTCATCTGTTTTTATTGTAATTATTAATAACGTTCACACAAGAACTCCGCAGATTGGAACTAGCACAACTTTCATAAGTGCTGCTAAGACATTTGACATCGCCATTTGTAAATTTCAGAATTTGAATAGTGAAGATACAGGAAGGTATAAAAAAGTGATGGAAGTAACTATTTGTTTTTTTTTTTTTTTTCAAAAGTAAAAGGGAGAAAATCAATCAATATAATTTTGAGTTAATATTAGGTTATTTCTCATAAAATAGTCGTTTTAATTATAACATCCCCCATTTAGCAAAATAAAAATATTCAATTTTACACAAAAATTAATTAAATTATTTTTGCCCTTATTAAATTGTAGAGTGTAGATAAAACATTATTCTGAACATTATTTAAGATCATTTTTGCTGTTTTTTTTTGGGGGGGGGGGGTTGGTTTATCCAGTTTTTACTACAATCCTAGCTAAAATACCAACCAGTTTAGGATTATTTAAATTTTAATTTCAGGATAGAGGAATTTAGGATGGAACTCGTACAAATTTTAGAACATTTTTAGGAAACCAAATGAACAGGACTTTTTTTATAATAGTCAGGGCTCCCACCGCCTTAACAGAATTTGTAGCAGCTTTTGGAGCAGGTAAAATGTCCTTTTTGTATCAGTTTGGAACAGAAGAATTTTAACTTTTGTATCAGTTTGGAGCAGAAGTCGACTTTTGTATCAGTTTAGGAGCCGAAAATATCAACTTTGTACCATTTTTGGAGGATTTTTTTCTTTATTTTTTGAATATTGGCTGTTTTAAAGCAATGTCACTTTCATACATCAAGGGTAAGGAGCAGTTTCAAGTCTTCAAAATGATAGGAAATGTAAATCTCAGTCATCCTTCAAAAATTGGATTATTTTTATATTTCTCAAGAAATTATTTATACCTATTCAAAAAGTAAGACTAATTAAACCTATAACCCTTATAAGGGTATTTTTCATTACTTTTCTCAAGAAACAGATTACTTAAAAAAATGCTTTGTTGTTTTTTCTTCTTCTAATAGTTAAGAATAGCTGGAAGAAAGCTTAAAATTTTCTTCTTTTCACAAATCATTGCATTCTCTCTTTTTTGTTTAATAGCTAAAACACTATTCTTTCAAGAAAATAAGCAAAAACTAATATGAAAGGTTCAACTATTTTAAACTACTTATCATTAATTAAAATTTGTTTTTTAAATGGTACTTATTTAGGTATAATCATTGTGATTATAGTAACAGTAAAATTTTGAATGAATTAAATAAAATTTCATATTTTATCAAAAAATATATTTGAAGTCGCTCCGATTTTCTACCTGCAGTAATATTTATTATTTTTCTGATTAAGAAATATTCCTTTAAATTTCAATCCTATATGCTCACTTAGATGCTTTGGAAGTAATTAATGAGACTAAAAGTAAATTGTTGAGTTTCATAATTTTGCAGCCAGAAAATTCAAGAACCAAATTATATTTTTCAGTTCTATAATAGAAAGGCAAAATGTATTTCTTATATGTTGATAATTTAATGTCTAATGATTTATTTATTTTTTTCCAACAATTTATCTTTACATCTTTCAAAAATTGTATAATAGTTACAATTAAATTTCAAGAGTCCTAGGGTTACAGCAATTGGATGCTAAAAGAAACTAAATTGAATTAAAAGAAAGAGGAAATGCGTGATAATTTCATAACTTTCAAATCCAGTTAAAAAATTGAAAGTTTAAGCAAGTGTACTTTTATGAGGTCGTTCATCCACAACAAAATTTCTATTTCTTCTAATAATATCACTTAACATATTTTCTAAAGATCATCAATTCATTAACATATGCATGCTTTTTTTAATGATTTTTTAACTTAACATATTTTCTTACTTATTTTGTTCTTTATTTATGTTTTATGTTTATGAATTGCTTGTGTTATATGATATAGATTACAGGGCTTAAAGAGTAATGAGAAAAGAAAAAAAGTTGAAATTCAATTTTTAATTTTACAGCGTTTGAAAGTCTACCTCTAAACACTTTCGGGAACAAATATATATTTTCAAACAATGTTTTTATTTAAAATAAATATACATTTTATTTATTTACTTTGATAAGAAACATTATAAATAGTTGAAATGAAAAAAATCCGATTTTTGTAGGGGATGCAAAAAGATTGTAGAACGTATGCGCTCCTTTGCTTGCACGTGGAAAGTAGGCTTAATTAGGAATTTGAAAAAATTGGTATAATGGAGCAGCAATATTTATAACATCTGTTCTGTTATTGATTTATCACATTGATTAGTCATTAGTATTTCCTAAACATTAGAAAACAAAGTGCACTGAGGAAAAACGCCAAGTTCTTTTTTTTTTTTTCACGTTCTATGAAATTAAACTTTTTTATCTATTTCAAGAAAAATTTACCAAATAAAATGTTGATAAGAGGAGTGATTTTTCTCTCTATAATACTACAAAACATTAGAAATCGTATCACTGTTTCTTCTACAAGCGTGAGATACATCACTCATTCTGCTCAAGTTTCTCATCCATATTTGATGTTCTTAAGAGAGGGTAGAGCTAATATTCATTAATAAACTGCTTCAAGGGTAAAAAATTAGTTGACTAAAGGAAAAACGTATCGAATGATGTCGATTTTAAGGTTAAAAAAATATAATATCTAAAATTTTTTGCGATTTTTTTCCCGAAAATCGCTATTTGGCGCAAATTTCGAGAAAAAAACGCACTTTGTAGCAGCATGTAGCAGAAAAATCGTTTTGGCGCCGTTTTGCGCAATTGGCGCAGCCGTGGGAGCCCTGATAATAGTACACATTTCATATTTAAAGCATTGAAAAAGTTATATTCAAACAATTTAATATTAGCTCAAAAGTAACATGCATTTATTGCTAAAATAAAATAATTTGCAAATGTAGATTTTTCTGGAAAATGTTTCCATTACATAAATATTACACCCAATGCCCAATGCTTTTTAATTTAAATATATAATTTTATTCAGGCAAAATTAATTACTTAAACAAATTGTTTCATAAATGCAAATTTACAGAAATACAGAGCATTAATAAAATTCAGTATTGTATTTCTAAGAAACATGATTATTAAAGTAATGGGTTTTTTTAAATGCCATACTTTCTTATACATAACAAGGATGTAACGAATATTTGCCACTATTTGGGATTCGACTTATTCAGCCCTTTTGCTGAATATTCGGCATGGTCGAATAAATAGTTGGCAAGATTTATGCCGAATAATATATAATGATCACTTTAAATACTTTTTATTCAAAAGACAAATTCATTCATTCATTCGCTCAGTTACTCACTCATTCATTCAGAAAAATTACTCTTTTCAGACCTTAATAATTCCATAACTATATGAGGTACACCAATCAAATTTGATATTCTAGGGGTTTAGGGGATCCCTTATTAGACATACAGAATTTCAAGTATGTAGATCTAATAGTTTTCAAGTAATGATGGGGTCGAAAGTAACTTGAAATGGTTCAAGTAAATATATACATTGGCTGATGTCGCCGTTTCGGAACTTGGCCGAAACACCGCTGTGCTTTTAGATAACAAATAACTCATTTTAAAAAATAACGATAAAAACAATATTCTGTAAAGCAGATTATTAACAAGGCTGTAATATTTAATAATTATAATTAACAAACATGATCACTTAAACTTATTCAAAATAATTTTACAAAATTCCTTAAATCTTTTGCTAAAATTTCGAGTGGGGTGGAAAAATGACATCAGTGCAATTTCTTTACTTAGAAGATGAAACTTAAGATTTAAAATAATGGTAAGCTCATTATTGATGTTGCGAGGTACAATCAGTTACTAAACGAGAACTAGGAAGTTTTACTGAAACAAATGCAATCGGATCTCGAAATACATAAATTTTACTCGCAGTTAGACAAAGTTGGTAAGCAAATACATGTACAAAGGCTATTTTCAAAAATTTACATAGGAAAAAAAGAGAAAACATCTTCAAAAATTAGATTTTCAACGAAATTTTTAACTTCAACATTACTGAATACACGGAATTCCATCAAAATACCTAAAAATCCCACACTTGTTAATTTATTGAATCATACTGATGAAAACTGGAGTAACTAGCAGGACGGCGGAATCGGAGTCTGGCTAACTTCTGGATAACAAAAGTCAAGAGTAGACTACAGGATTCAGACTGCGACTGCTTTTTTTTTTTTTTTTCCACATTTACAAAATGTCTTGCGTTTTGCATTTTACTTGTACCTCGCTTTTGCATCATTTTATAGACTCATTCTTTATTATTATTAATATTACTATTAGTATTTATATTTTTACTAGTTGCATTATAATTATTTACATTTTATTTCTTCATAATTCAGTGCTTTTCTTGATTTGATTGTATAATTATTTAAATGATTTATTTTTCAACTTGGTGCACTTCATTTTTTAAATAGAAAATATACATTTGGTATAAATGTTTATGCTTTTGTTTTCTTCTGTCGCATCTATTACGTACGTTATATTGTGGAAAAAAAAACTCTGATGGGAGTAGCTAATTCTCAAATATATTTTCAATTAAGAAGAAGTGAAGAAAAAAAAATAATAACACTTTAAAGTAACTTATTTTTTTGTTTTAGAATTCATTTCTAGACGCTTATTAACATTTTACAGAGCTATGTACTGATACTTTCTCTGGAAAATAAAAAAAATTTATCAAATTTTTAACTTAATTTCAGACAAACAAGATTTATCGTGCAATGGCCGGATATGTGCCAGATATTTTTTAAAAATCTATCAGTTGGGTCATTCCACAGTATTTGACTTCACAACTCAAAAAAATAAAATTCAAATGAAAGATAAGTATTTTATATCTTTTTGAAGCTAAGAATGTCTCCTATTAGGATTCGTAAATAAAATATTTTGATTTTCACTTTAGAAAAAACTACAGCATTTGGTTTCTGATTGCATGAAAAAAAATTTGTTACGTACGGGACATTATGTTTTTGCCCATAACTCAAAAAATACTTTGTTCAGATTCATAACTCTTATATATTATTGAGGTTCTTCCTAAGTAGCATTAGGAAAAAAATGTCAATTTTTTTTTTAATGTTTACTATTTAATTTTTTTGCCTTTTTTTTTTTTGTCCCGTACGTAACAATTTAAGGGTTTTTTTTAATTTGTATGCTATTAATATTATTTGAAACTGGACAGTTTTTTGTTTTCTCTTCAACCAGTGTACAAGCTTCATAAAAAACAGCATGATTTTATAATATCAATTAATTCTTAAGTTCAGCAGAGGAAATAAAAATGTTATGTACGGGACAAAATTTTGTTTGCAGTTTGTTACAAGCAAAAGAGTTAATCACCCAATTATATCCCTTTGCATTGCATACATACAGTACACATAAATAACATGCTGAATTTAGACACTTAAAAGAAAATTTAAAGGTTGGAAATATTATTATGCATGAAGATTTTGCGGAAAATTATACTCAAACATCAAGGAGAAATTATGGTTGCACGTTGGAACTCAGCACAAGCGACTTTATTTACATGCATAATATAGTATTACAAAGATGTAGCTACTTTACAGCTGCAGCATTTAAATTATGTTATTTCTGATTATTAGAATCACTCTAAGGATGCATTATTCGTTTTCAATTCTGTAATACTCAATGATATCAAAAACATAACATTTGAATATGTTCACTTCTGGTCAGATGGATGTGGAGGACAGTTTAAAAACAGATACAATATGCAAAATTTGATGCTGCATAAAAACGATCATGATGTTAATGCAGATTGGAGTTTTTTTTTAGAACTGCCCATGGAAAAGGTGCAATTGATGGCCGCAGTTATAAAACAAAACATTTGGCTTGGTACATTACGGAAACAATATATTATAAATTGAGCAGAGTTTGCTGAAATTGCTCAGAAAGAAGCTAGCAATATTAAAATTAAATATGTTAGTGCAGAAGATATTAAGATACATATATCAGTAAAAGGACTGACCGAAAAATGGGAAAAGGCAACAGCCATTCAAGGTATACATAGTATGCATTTTGCAAAGCCACTAAGAAATGGAAAGTTAGGGCTTTGGAAGCATTCCTTTTTCAAAAGGAATGAGCCTCCTCATGAAAAAATAAAAGCCTTGGCTGTTTCTATATGAGGGAAATTATAACAGACTCTTTGTCAGTGAAAATAAAAAAAAATCAGACTGGGTAGCAATTAGGTACGATGACCAATTGTGGCCAGGGATTGTTGAAAATGTGGAATCACAATACCTTCTGATATCGGTTATGAAACCACTTGGTGCGAATCAATTTGTTTGGCCATCCATTCCGGAAAAGGATAACATCTTAGAAAAAAATAATTTTGAAAAAACTCGAAGACTCACCAAGTCCAATAAATAGCAGAGGACATTTTTAATTGTCATCCAAAGATGTGAAGAAGATATTATTGATATGCTGGAGCTTTGATAATTATTCTAAAGCTATTTTTTTATCTATAATTTAATTAATTTTCGTCTATAATGCTTTTTGTAAAATGATCACTTCTGTTCTTCAATTAAGTCTTGTTCATTACTTTTTCAACTTCTAAAATAAAAATTATCATTAAAAAGCTGAAAGTATTTTAGAATTTTATTATTTAATAAATTTGTTCAATGCATAATTAAGAAAACTAATTAATTTTTTTAAATATATTAGTTTATTATTCTTAACTAAACATGTAAATACTTTATTTTGAGCAGTATTTATATTGACATTAACATTAATTTAAAATTTTAATCATCATTTTTAACAATTTTTTCGTTATTTAATCAGATGTCCCGTACGTAACACCAGTAATTAGCTCCTCTTTCATTAGTAAGTAAAGCTAAAAATCTAGTTTTGAAGCATTAAAACAATGAACATTACTGCATTAAATTACAAAATTTCATTTCAAAAAGTTTTATAAATTTAGAGAAAAGCTCAAATGTAATTAGGTATCAATAAAACTATTTTTGTGATGCCCCGTACGTAACAAAATTTTAATATTTTTTTAGTCAAAAACTATTGGGCCCATTGAAAAAAAAATTATACTAATGTTGCTCCAGAGGTACAAAATATACTAAAAAAAATTGAAAACTTTTCTTTAATATTTTTATAATAAAACAGGCAAAAAAACTTCAAAATTTTGCTGTGAAATGTCCCGTACGTCACACACAAATACTGTGGAATGACCTAGTTATTTGATGACTTCTCGGGGAGACCACCTTCTGTCTGTGTGCCCCTAAATGGTTTAATTTCTTATTAATTGATAGAAGCCAGGAAAATGACAGCATAAGAACTATTTAAATTCTCTTCAGATAGCTGTTTCACAGAAATTCTACTCTGCTCCTGCTGAAAGACATGCAATAACAAGATTGCATTCCAGTCATGCTTTTAAGGCCTTAACAGGAAATATTAAACCATCTCCCACTTATATGATAGAGAGAAAAAATGTGTACAAATAAAAATTAAATTTTCGAGTGACTTAATAACACTACTTATTAAAATAACTTATCTTTTAAAAATATTTCAGAAATCATTTTTTGTGCATAGATTTCAGAACTGCTTTCATCGTTTAAGATACAAGAAATTAAAGAGGGAAAAATGTACAGTGGATTTTGAAACTAGCAAAATTATTCCAGGCACTGTTGGTGACACGCCTGGACTGAAAATGATATTTAATCTCATTTTTAAAATGCAATGATGTGTGGCAACATCAATGCAAAATCATTTTTAAATGTTAATAATACGATTAATAAAATATTTTTTATATGAATTTATAGAATTGTATTAGTGACAATACTTTTTCATACTTCATGAAAATCACCCAGAGATTGATACATATATATACACGTTTTGGAGGAAAATAGAGTCTTTAAAATTCCGGAGTGGGAACCAATCATTTTTTCAACAGACCCTCCTGTCATTTTCCCAACCAACTCCGCAGCCCTGGTAAATAGTGTTACTTCTCGCGGCTTTAAATGATGAGTTATGCAAATGAGAAACTAAAGTAAACGGACGATTAATCAGCTGAAATGGGAATCCAGTTCCTAGTTGAAGCAGGGATTGAAAAAAAATATGATTTAATTGATGAAAATGCCCATTTTAAAGTAGCATTGACAACATTGAAGTGCAATAAACAATTAAAGAACTAAACATTTATTAAGTGAGTGAATTTATTTAAAAAGCTTTAGCAATTCATTATTTGGAAGAATGTTTTTAAAAAATCGTTCATTTTTTGCCCGTTGAAGCCTGGAAATTCAAAGACTTGCTGCATAATTTTGACTTTTTGAGAAGCATCTAATCAGCAGAGGAACCTGATGCCTGTTGTTCCACAGAGCACAATGCCAATTCCAATGCATTTTCTCCTTTCAGCGTTATGAGGGCGGTTACATGATCATCAATATTGGAAGCATCGACATTGTGAACAATGACGGTTACTGCTCCTATGATGTCATCATCTGATAGTTTCTTGCTAAAGATCCTATCCCTGTCAGCTGCTAACCCTTTCCTTACATCTACAACATTGCATCCACTGAGATGAATGAATTCTGTCTGTTAAGCTGTCAGTAGAAAATTGGTAGTGTCTTCTATAGTAGGCCGTGGTAGCCTAGCGGTTAGAGCGTCGGACTTCCACCTGGAAGGTCGCGCGTTCGATACCCACTGAGACCCACCATGTACACTTGGGGATACGTGCAGATAAAATCAGTGGACCCGACTACCTCGCCCTGTGCGTAAGCAGTCCTAAGGCCTCGGCTAACAGGTAGGGGTCTGGTGGAGAAAAGTCTCTTCTGTAGTGCAAACTACTTCTTCTGCCAAGATTTCATATGTGTACACAGGGTTCACACTGGGGAAAAATACAAGGTGGGATTTTCCTCCTTGGCTAAAATTTTAAGTGGGATTTTTAAAGTTTAAGCCCAAAAAAAATTTTTTTAGAGTGGGATTTCAAAAAACATTGCGGGAATCGCGCGGCCTAGCGCAAACCCTGGTACATTAACTAATCTCTCACCATAACTAAAGTATCATATACATAATTCTTTTTTATCCTTTTAATGAATCGAAGTTACCGACACCAGTTAGCATCATCACTGAGAGCAGAAAACTTCGATATGGGGAAGTTCGATATACAGAGGATTGACTGTACATTAAATCATTTCCTTTACATGTTTGCTAAAATGATTATTATCTACTCAGATGATTTGCCATATTGGTATTAATATTTCTGACTTACTAATATCTTAAATAATATTGTAATATAATGTTAAAGGCATCAATAATAATATTTACAGTGAAAAAGTAATATTTGAAGTTTTTGACACGACAGATTATACCAGGGTTCACACGGGGGAAAACTACAAGGTGGGATTTCCCTCCTTGACCAAAATTTTAAGTGGGACTTTTTAAATTTAAGCGCAAACAAAATTTTTTCGAGTGGGATTTCAAAAAATATTGCGGGAATCGCGCGGCCTAGCGCGAACCCTGTATACCATGGTTAAAACTCGAAAACTTAACTTCGTCAAGACCCTGTCAACCCTGAGAATGATACAAAATAAATTTCTAATACATATTTTTAAAATGTGCGGATCTTACTTCAATGTTTGGTTATGGAAGTACAGTCAACTCTCTCAAATCCGTGGACCCAAAATCCGCGAACGTCTAAAATCCGCGCAAGATTTCCGATGTAAACAGTGAAACTTAGTTTAAAAAACTAATTTAAAAAATTAGAAATTTTATATTTTCAAACCTAATAGCATTTTTTAACTTGAAATGTTCACAATAACTCACATCTGCCTTTTATACATTGAAAACAATGTATTTTTAGCTTATTTTGATTGCCATGTGTCATGCGCGATAATAGCGTTTTGCTGTAATTGGACATCGATCTTTTTGCATCGGTTTTCGGTTTGCGATATTTCTTATTATTTTTTCATTAGTACACAATTCAAATTGTATTCAACAAAAATATTAAGCTATTTTGAAGGATAAATTTTATATTTGCATTGACTTTATGGTGCAAATGTTCTCCCGCCTTGACCTAGTTAATGAAGACAATTTTGGTCGCTAGCGTGACGAATGAAAAATTTGGTCGCCATTTAAAAATTTTTGATAGCCAGTAGGCGAGTGGCGACCACCAATCTGCACTTTTACGAAGTAGTTGTATGTAAAAAAAATCATTTAAAGTTCACATATATATTATATACATTGTATCTAATTTTTACAAATTTTCTTTCTTTTCCATCATTCTTTTATATATTCATGCCTGTACAATTAGTGGTTTATCAAAACATTTTTTAAGTAATAAGTAAAAAGGTTAATGCAACATTATAACCTCGCAAAATGCGTACACATATCAATGACCCGAAATCCGCAAAATTCTAAAATCCGCACAACCCTTGGTCCCAAGCAGTGCTGATTTTGGAGAGTTGACTGTATGTGAAAACATAACAATTTTTACTGAAATCCAATTCTATAAAATTAAGGATTTTTAGAAAAATTAAAATATACATTTAATCGAAACTTTCGAACTTAAGCAGTAGAGTAGTGTTCCTGTTATGCGTTTTTGAATGGGCGCGGAGCCCTGCCCCTTTTTCAAAAAGCGTTGATGCGCCCTGCCCTTTTTAGAACCGAAAAATGCTCCCTACATTTATTTTTTTAGAGTTAAAGAAAAAGAAATGGGATTGGGTGAAGATTTTAAGGCTGGACCGATGCATCGGCGCCGATTCCAGATTGTTCAAAAAATTCGCCATCGGCAGTCGATGTTAACTCAAAAAAAAAAAAAAAAACGGTCCATCGGCCTTAATAAACATCTAAATGCCCTCATCCCTTATAAGTAAGATCGTTCCTCATGCATTTTAGTCATTTGTTTTTCTATAGAATCTTAATTTTTCTAACCGAGTATAAACGAAACGGCACCATGGACTCTTTGGATAGCAACAATACATCAGACGTCGATGCACCTGATTTACATTCAGGTTTAATTATTATGTAGACTTGCCCCAAACATGCTACAGCAGGGTTCGCCCGCTTTTAGCAAAACCAAAAAAAAGGACTTATTAAGGACTGACAAAAATTTTAAGGACCTCACAAATTTTTCAAAATATACAAACTGTTATGTTTATTTTAAAAGGAAGCATAATTGAAAGAGGAAATTGATTTAACATCGTATTTTTATTAGGAACACAACACAAACACTTTTATGGAGCTCTCTTTGACTTGTTGCTTTTGGCTTTTCTAATGTCCAATACAGTCAGGGAGTTAAACAATTATTGGAGCTAGTAATAAGAAGCACACAACACAAGTATTAATCACTGAAAAAACTTTTTCAACTTGAGAAAAATATTCTATTTTGGAAACAACATACAAATAGAAAATCTAGCTTATTCGCTTAAAACTTTGCACATTACCCTCAAATAGTAACTACCAAAATTTAACTAAAATAGAGTTTCAAAAAATTGAACGATTTTTTTTTAAATAAAAAATAAAACAAGCAGACTGTAAATACTAAAACAACTGTCAACTTTTGAAATAGCTCTGAATCTCTCCGTGTGACTTAGGAATACAAAGACACCTCCCCATCCCACATCCCATAGTAGGAAAGAGAACCCCCCTGGTTGTTTCACTCTTTTGCTTGTCGGAAGGGTTAGGGGTCACACTTCCATGTGGCATTTTTTTACAGAAAAATATAAAAAAATTATAGAAACACATAACAGCTGGAAAAAATTAGGAAAATGTAGGTAGGCAATTTTATTTAACTGTGGGGTCAATTTTATTTGACTGTGTGGGCAATTGCCCAAAAAAAACCCCTTAAAATATGCCCTGTATGCCTACATATTAGTTAAATGTATCTATTTTATTGAGCTAGATGTCAACAATATGCTTCTTTGAAGTATTCCCCCCTCCCCTTAATTTAAAAAAAAAAGTTTCAAATGCAATATTTATTTACTGATTACTTGTTAAGAGCTGCTCCTACTTGGGTGGGTACCAGCTCATTTTAACTGAATTGGATGTTGTAGTTTGAAGCATTTTATCAAAATCCATGAAAAAAAAAATTTTGTAAAAATATATAACACATCAATTTACTTCTACCTTTTCAAAAAAAAATTAAAGTTAATTATTTCTCTACCAATTGAGAAAGCACTGCAATATGCAGTAAAAATGCGATGATGTTTATGCAAATCCGCCATTTTTGGTCCTGTCAATCCGCCGTTTTGGGTCTGTTCGAAAGCCGCGATAGTACCGGACCCGAGCAAACCAAATTTTAGGTTCGATTAAGTAGTTGAAATGAAAAAAGTTTGACTCTAGTGATGAATACAAAAGATAGCAAAACAAATAGAGCGCATGGATACCTTCTTATTTTAACAAAAAAAATTAAGCACCTGGAATAAAAAATAAGGACTATTTAAGGACTTTTTAAGTCCTTAAAAATGAAAATGAACATTAAGGATTTTTTAAGGACTTTTAAGGACCGTACGAACCCTGTACAGTTAAACCTCGAATGGGACCGTAATAGAAAGAGTTAGATATAATAATAGATTTAATAATAGAATTAGAATAATACACTATTATGAAATTACATATTAAATCAAAGCGAACTTTTTATAAAAATTGTGATCGTGAAATCTGCCATTTTTAAGTACGAGAACGAAAAATGCACATTATTAATCTTAAATTAGGTCACTAGATATTATTTTCCAGGGGTGATTGTGACACAAAGTAAAAAACCCTGAAAATTTTTTATGCAAAAAGTCGGTATCACTTTTTATGCATCATAAATTATAAGATAGCTTTTATACACATATAGTTACAACATGTTTAAAAGAACTTTTGAAATTAAAATTTATATTTTACTTACCTACTTCTAACTAATAAGAAAAATTTAATTTATTTATTTTTTCAAAAGAAATTGTAATTTATAGTAAAACATAATGAATAATAATTTCCCGTGACTATATATTTTTTGCCAAATTTTTGCAGTGAAATACTTTTTCTATTTAGTCATTATTTTTTCATTTATTTGACAAACATCTGCAACTTTTAAAATAAAAGTTGAGAAAATACAGTCAACTCTCTGAAATCCGCACTCCTTGGGACCAAGGGTTGTGCGGATTTTAGAATTTTGCGGATTTCGGGTCATTGATCTGTGTACGCATTTTGCAAGGTTATAATGTTGCATTCACCTTTTTACTTATTAATTAAAAAATGTGTTGCTAAAGCACTAATTATACAGGCCTGAAATAAAATGTGACCAAAAATTTCATTGCCGATCGCCATGTTGGAGACCAAAATTGTCTCCGTTAACTAGATCAAGGAGGAATAACCTTTTGCACCATAAAATCGATGCAAAAGCAAAATTTACACCAAAGAATCGCTTAATATTTTTGCTGAATACTATCTGAATTATGTACTAAAGGAAAAATAATAAGAAATATCGCAAAACGAAAACAGATGCAAAATGATTGATGTTCAATTACAGCAAAACGCTAATATTGCGCATGACACGTGGCTATCAAAAAAACAAAAATAAGCTAAAAATACATTGTTTTCAATATATAAAATGCAGATGTGAGTTATTGTGAACATTTCAAGTTAAAAAAATGCTTTTAGCTTTGAAAATTTTAGAAATTTCTAGTTTTTAACGAAGTTTTTTTAAACTAAGTATCGCTGTTTACATCGGAAATCTTACGCGGATTTTGGGTCCGTGGATTTGAGAGAGTTAACTAAGTTCAGCGCCGATTTCAGGAAAAGGACGTGAAAATGCCAAAAAAAAAATGAAGTTCGGAAAATGACTTTCGGAAAATGGTTCAACTTTGAGATGTTTATCAGAAAAATAACTAAATCCAAAAAAAAAAAAAAAAACTTTTTTTTATTGTTCTTTTAAATATAAAGTCCGGGAGGAAATTACTAAGTTGGCCCGGAGTTTGGCGCCGAAAAAAAAATACAAAATGGCGCCAACAGTTATCCGTAACAACGAAAGCACTCTATGCGAAAGCACGTGGGACGTGGTATTGTTCGTGTTCGGAAGAAAGATGGTTGGCGCCGTTACAACCCTTCTTGCGGAAAGGGTTGCTACAAAGGGAATGTTTATCGCTTTTCGCCGTATTTTTTGTTCCCATCCGCTAAATTTTCAATTTCGAAGATTAAAAACTACGATGTTTTAAAACACGGAAAGGGGATATGAAAAACCCGGATTTCCGGGGTACCCCCGAAATACAATCACCCCTGATTTTCATTATTTTATAAACGTTTATTTCCAGTTCTCGCACTATTTTAAAGCAATGGATTTTGAAAATGGCACAAGACATTTCGGGCGCTCAAGAATCTTTAATTTTACAAGTTCATACACTGTATTCGATTTGAAATGAATGTGTTGCATAAAATAATACTAATTGTTGAGGAGTTCCTTTGCATCAAAATCAAGGGATTCACGTAACACTCAATCATTAACTAGAAAACGAAGTTGAAACGCTGAATCACCAGCACGTACTTCGTGCACATGCCTTATACACAGAAACACAGAGTCGCTTTAGCTGATGTTTTCTTTTCTTGTGATTGTTTATTCTTTATTCATTTAGTTTTGTATTAACTATTGTTACTATTAGTATCTGACAAGAAACGGATGAAGAGAAAATCCGATCGAAAAATAATAGCGTTATCGGAAAATTGTCAATTTTTAGCCTACTTTCCCGTAAAAGTAAAAAAAAATAATAATAAAGCATGAAAGAAGGCTTAATGTATCGTGAAAATATCGTTAAAAATCAAGAAAAGTCAAAAATAAGTGAAGTAATTAAATAAAGATTGGAAAATAAAAAATTTGAAAGTAGGGTATTGAGATGGGGAAAAAGTGTGTCTGTCGGTCTGTCTGTCTGTCGGTCTGTCCCCCCCCTAATAACTTTTGAACGAATTGTCCGATTGGAAAAATTCTTTTTGCATTCGAAAGATCTCGGCGAGGACATCTCATTTCTATATTTTACTTTTTGATTTGAACAATTTTTTGTTCAATTTTGAACAGTTCAAAAAATTTTAACATTAGCGCCTATGGACAGAATTGAAGCAAATTCTGTAAACTCTGGGCACAAGAGCCAAGTTCCTATTGAAAGCTTATTGAAAGGAGTTCTCGGCGTGAAATATTGATTTGAACAGTTTTTGTTCATTTTTGAACAGTTCAAAAAATTAACACAGAGCTTACGGGGAAATTTCAACCCTATATAAATCCTGATCTAACGGTCCGATTTGCTTGGAACAAACTTTATCGGAAAGCTCTTATAACGTAGAACATGTAGAAATAGAAAGTTTATCCAGAACTTACGAGCCTATTTTGCTATGAAATTTTTTGATCGGGATTTTCAAGGATATTTCTCAGTGACTCAATGAGTGAAATAATGAATGAATGAATAAATGAAAGAGTGAAAGAATAAATCAATGAATAAATGAATGAGGAAAGGAATGAATGAATAAATTATTGAATAAATGAAAATATAAATAAATGAGTGAATAAATACATGAATGCGTAAATGAATGAATAAACACTTGAATGAGGTAACGAATGAATGAATAAATGCATGGCTGAATAAATGAAAGAATGAATGAGTGAGTGAATGAATATGTATTATCCGTTGAAAAAGGTATATTTTCAATAATTAGAACTAAAGATAAATAAGAAAGAGAGAAAGAGATAGCTAGATTATAAATTTGAATTTGGTGTATACGGGAAAGGAGGCTCGTATAGTTCTAGACGGAACTTCTTGTTTTTTTCCAGATGCACCGAAAGCAATTTTCGGTACTTTTCATCCCAAAGTAAAAAGAAATTCAAGTCTATAAAAGATATTTTTCCACATGAGAAACATAGGCGTTGCTTCGGCATGGGTCGATTTTTTTCGAAGTTAACATCGGCGGCCGATAGCTATGGTACATCGGTCGAGTCCTAATATTCATTTATTTGCGCTCAATTAGAAAGGCTTAACTGTATTTTACAAGAAATTTTAAACTTTTAGGGAAGTCTCTTTAAAAAAAATTAATTTAAACAGAAATCGGAAAAATCCGGACCTTCGAGTTTCTACTTGTATTAATGTTTCATAAATATATATAAAAAAGGAATGATTTAAATGATATAGTATAACTCTTTGAAAAACATTCTGCATCTTTTAACGGTTTAGAGCCATTTTTTCCCCATCGGCCGATTGAAAAGGAAAATAATCAGCAATCGGCCATCTTGAAACAATCGGCATCGGCCTATCGGCAAAAAAATGCTATCGGTCGTTCTTTGGTACAAAGATTGATAAACTTGCCACTATCAACGACTGAGCTGGAGCGAGTATACTCTCAAGTGGCATTAATTGTGTCCACTCACAGAAATAGACTTAACAATTTATTAATTATAAAGCTAAATAGCGATATAAACTATGATTCAGCTGCTAAAAGTTGGCTTACTAAAACAAAATATCGTGCATTTTTTCTCTAAAGAATATTTTAAAACTACATTTCATAGTCATTGTCTATTTTCATTTACTTACTTATGTTTCCACTAAAAAAATTTCTAATTTGTTAAATCATGCTTAACTTACTAGCACTTCTTTCTCAAATTAGAGCATTTTTTTTTTACATTAGCATGGTAAATAAGATAAACATTTTTATAGTTTTAATTGTTACTGTTCACAGGGCCGCACAGGTCCTTCAAAGTGCTTAATTTTACATAAAATTCTTAACTATTTTTAGAGTGATTTATTTTCTTTCTTGTTCCCAACAGTTGTCGATCAAACTTGTTTCCCCTTTTTTTAGTCAATTCATTTTATTGCTTATTTAAATTTATATGGCTCTTTTTGATGAATTTTTTATCAATTGCTTAGGAAAATTTGATTAACTCGCGAGAGCTCGCGCGGGGTCGTAAACGACCCCAGCAGTTTTTGTTTCCAATTCTTAGAATTTCATGGACAGATAAAGGAACCAACCTTTTAGTAGCTGTCTTTGTGTTCGTGATTGACAAGTGGGTGTTGCTAAAATTTCGTTTTTTCCTTTCAATACCTTTAAACTAAGGGGTTTTCTGAGAATGGGGTCGTTTTTGACCCCACGCGAGTCCTGACGTCAGTGGAATTCTCAGAAGGGAACAGGTGTTCAGGATTAGTTCCAATGCATTTATTCGAAAAATTTCGAAAATGTTTGCGAAAAGGAAGTAGCTTCCATCAACCTTGATTCTAGGGACGATTTTTTCCTGTACAAGCATACCGTTGGATTGGAAATGATCAGATTGGAATGATCAGTCCTTTCTCAAAAAAAGGGGTTTATTATTATTTTTTTTGCTTTTCGCAATTCCAATAGTCTTCTGAAAATAAAAAAAAAATGCCGACTCCATACGAGCAGGAGATGGAGCGCCTCCGCAAATTACTAGAAAATGTTGAAAGTGATGAGGATGTTGTTTCAGAGGATGAATGTTTTAGCGACAAAGAGAACTTTAGTGATCATAATAGCGAAAGTGAATTTTCTGGAAGTGAAGATATAGATGAACCTACAACAGACTATATTTTTGTTGGAAGAGACAAAGAAACTATGGAACAAGACAAAATTTCGAACTAATATTCGTACACCAGCTCGAAATATAATTACTCATCTTCCTGGACCTAAAGGGAACGCAAGAAACGTTAGTGATGTCTACGATAGCTGGAGCATTTTCTCCAATGATCTAATTATAAACCAAATAGTTGAGTGCACGAACATTTTTATTCGCGACATTTCTAAAAATTATTCAAGAGTGAGGGATGCAAAATGCACAGATCAAGTTGAAATCAAAGCTTTAATTGGGTTATTATACTTAGCAGGTCTTCACAAATCTTCGCATCTCAATGCGAGAGACTTATGGGCAACTGACGCAACTGGAATTGAGATATTTCGTTGTGTAATGCCGTATAACCGTTTTCTATTTTTGATGAGGTGTTTACGTTTCGACGATATACATACGAGAGATTCAAGGAAACGAAATGAGAAACTGGCTGCAATAAATGACATTTTTGAAGCTTTCAATGCAAATTGCAAGGAAAATTACACTCTAGGGGAATATGTGACTATTGACGAGAAACTGGAGCCATTTCGGGGTCGTTGTACCTTTAGGCAATACATACCAAACAAACCCGCGAAATATGGAATAAAAATATTTGTACTTGTCGATGCAAGAACTTTTTATACATCTTCCATGGAAATCTACTGTGGGAAAAATACCAAAAAACAGTTCAAGCCGATTGATGTTGTAAAAAGACTTGTAGAACCTCTATACAACACTGGTCGAAACCTTACCACAGACAACTGGTATACTAGTTATCCCTTGGCTAAACATTTACTTTTGAAAAATCTCACCATTGTGGGAACTATAAGAAAAAATAAAAAAGAAATCCCTGCAGAGTTTGTAAACACGAAGAAACGGGAAATACATTCTTCAGTATTTGGATTCCAGAAAGATTGTACTATAGTGTCATATGTTCCAAAGAAAGGAAAATGTGTTTTGTTGTTGTCAACGATGCATAACGATGACACTATAGATGAGGAAACTGGAGAGAAAAAGAAACCAGAGATAATTACTTTCTATAACATGACGAAAGGTGCTGTGGACGTCGTTGATCAAATGGCCGCATCGTACACCACGGCAAGGATAACGAATCGGTGGCCTATGGTAGTATTTTTTTCCATATTGAATGTTGCTGCCATAAACGCACGGATAACGTTGTTATCGAAAAAGCAGCCACCCCTGGAGTATAAAAGCCGAAGGATGTTCCTAAAAAAACTAGCATTGAGTTTGATTGAAGAAAAAAGAACAAAATCTCTTGCTACTGAAGAAGAACCTCCGAAAAAAAAGTCTAAAATTTCTGGAAGAAGCAGATGAGCTTTGTGTCCAAGAAACAAGGACAAAAAATGCCAGCAGATTTGCGCATTATGCAAAAATTATACTTGTAAGGAGCATCAAACCATTGTTTGTAACAACTGTAAGTAAGTTTCATATGCATTCTTTTCCGTACGAGTTTTGCATAATAGTTTTTATTGAATGACGATGAAAATGCTGTGTAAATGTACTTTGCATTTTTCAATAAAGAAGTAATTTCGTAAAAATAGTTTTACATACATTTGCTAAGCTCTTTTTTTTTTTCCATGCCGTGTTGAACGGAAAAGAACAAAAAGATCGCGCACACTCATTAAAAAAATTTTTTTTCATCAATGTAAACGAAAAAAAAACATTGTAAATACTTCTGAAAAAATAATTAAATAAATTCACTAAAAAATCTTTAAAAAAGCAGAAGAAAAAAAGAAATAAAATGATGGGGTCGTTTTCGACCCCCCGCGAGTACTCGTGTGACAAATAGAGGCGCAAGTTTTCGTGGGTTAAGTATTATTTTAAAAATTGATCTTTATAAAAGCAAAAAATTACCTATGCAATGAACGAATACAGTTGTGATGTTTGTCTAACTGTTTCAAAAATGTATCCTTTGTTTTGTTTTCATATTACAGTTCAAATTTTTAAAATTAATTTTATTATCATTTTTTTGCAATAAATCCCATTAGCATCAAGTTTGTCCTTAACTGACCACATCATTCCTTTGCAATGGCGCATCCCTCGTCCAAAAAAGTTAAGCAACCCTCCAAAAATTGGCAGTCAATCAATGGTGCAGTCTGCACAACCCCTCCTGGTAATCACGCCTAAGATAGACTGAAAATTGAAGCTTTTTTTTTTTTTTTTTCTTCTGGCATATAACATTCTGAAGTGGTTATTTTTTAAGATATTTTTATTGTCTTTTAGCTGGTTCAAGTATTTCAAGAAAGATAAGCATTTAAAGATATATATACATGTACACATACACACACATAAATATTAGTGGTTTAAAAAATATATAATGCATTTTGGTTTGCAGTGCAAGTGATAATGCTTGACATATTTTTACACTTAACATGTAACTTCGTAAGGCATTAGGAAAGCGCCTTTTCATGTAGCAAAAAGTGCCCTTTTTAAGAAATACACCCTGCCCTTTTTTGAAAAAAATGTGAACACTACAGTAGAGAATTAAAAGATTTGTTCAGATTGTCTGAAGTTTGTATGAACAATATTAGGCTGATAGAAACTATTTTGAAAAGGAAAAGTTTGCATTGCACACAATGTTATTACATCAAAAGAACACACTAGGCGCAATTATCAAAAAACATTTTATGAAGGATAATAATGCCAAAACTATAAGATTACTTCAGATTCAAACCTCTCAGGATAAACAACACAAATGAACAAACAAGAAAAACCAGATTATCTGCAGAGCAGGGTTCGAAATTAGCAGTCATTAGTCTTATTATGCAACTGTAATTTTTAATTTGACGACTACCATTTTGCATCTAGTCATTTTTAAAGCCTGAGTTTTTGTAAAAATTTGGTAAAATTTCAATTTTACATTAACTAGTCATTTTTTGTTAGTTTTATCTTATATGAATGAAATTCTTTTCTATATTAATGTTTTGTTTTTATTTGTAGAGTTTTCAATAATACTAATTGTCTGCCTCATAGTTAGCTTTCAAGAGGATTTTTTGGAGGGGGGGAGGCGGGAGTGTTGGAAGGCCCACCATTGGTTGGTGGTTCTTTGAGACTATAAAGAAAACAAAAAAAAAAAAGAAAGAAGAAAGCTGTTTTTATTTCCTCTTTTTTCTCGCTGTATTCTTTTTTTTTCCTTTTTATTCAATTTATAGTAGTAAAAAACCCGGGTTTTTTTGTAAAAAGCCCACCCGGGTGGGTTTTATTTAAAAACCCGGGTTTTTTGGGTAGAAAACCCGGCTTTTTGGGCAAAATGAAATGTCTTTTTCCAGAAAGTTAATAATGTATGGTATATGCATAATTAAACTAGCACTACAAAACATTTTTGATCAACTTTTATTTACTTTTTATTAAAACATTTTTTTTTTCAACTACCTTACTTGAATGTTGCATTTGATTTCATTTGATCTTGTTTCATGTATATGTATGCACACTTTTTAAATTCAGTGATCAGTATGGGTGACACAATAAAAAATTAAAAAATGTTTACTCTAAAATTTTTTCTGATTGATTCATTCATCATCAGAGCATCCCAGGTAAACTATTTAATAGTTTAAAATAAAAGTTGGGGAAAAATGTGTTTGAAAAAATAACATGTGCATATTTATAGATATATATATGTATGTATCTTGCGCACACACAGATATATTACATTTTGCTGCTTGTATAGATTTATTTCATGATTTTTCTTCTACATTGTTAATAGATACCACATATTTGTCATCTTCCAACTATTGCAATTATAATCTATTCAACAAATCTAAGCATGATTTTAATAAAGAAATATTTAGGAAAGATAGAGGGTATTGTTATTTTACAATTTGAAAATTGAGCTTCCAAATTATTTTTATAGGTACAGAATGAATGTAAATTTATATATTTTCATATAAAATATATGATATCCTGAAGTTTTTTTTTTTTCATTTTTTTTAATGTAACTAAATCTTTAACTTTTTCAAATCTAAACCAAAACTTTTCCCACTAAATAAATTTTGGTCTGATCAAAACAAAAACTACTTTTATCATAAAAAAGAAGAAAATTCTACACCAAAACTGCTTTGATCTGAAAAGTACAGAAAATAAATTTATACATTTTCATATAAGATATATGATGTCTTGAAATGATTTTTTCATTAATAATAAATCATTTTTTAATGTAACTTAAAGTTTTTCCAAACTTTTATGTTAATAATAAAGATTAATTTTTGCTTTCTAACTGTGCAAGTTATTTTCCTCAACTATCTTGTAATTTTTTCTTTTTTATTTTTGACATAATTTTGAATTTTTTCTTTGTACAACTAATTTTTAATTAGGGAAATTAAAAACAATAAATTAAATATTGAATAGTATTTACATATGTAGAATTTTCATCAAAAAGAAATATTTTACAAGGGATTATTTGGTTCTAAATTCTTAAAAAACCCATTTTCCCCAAAAAAACACGCGGGTTTTTAAGGTAAAAAACCCAGCCCAGCGGGGAAAATGGGTAGCTACCCGGGCAGCAAATCTGACAACCCTGGTTAAAATGCGCCTAAGCAGAACCTTTTGGCAACGAAAAAACTAGGTGCCATTGATGACAAACTTTCACTTCCTAATTTCGAACCCTGCAACAGGGTTACCATTAGTTATTCTGCTTAGATCTAAGTAGAATTCGCTCTCTGCTAGATGTATCTCGCTAAAATCTGGTACATAAGTTATATTGAATATGGAGAAAAGAGATTTACAATAAGAAAATAATACAGTGAAACCCCTCAAATCAGAACTAATTGGGGCTGTAGCCTGTTTTGATTTCAATTTGTTCAGATTAGCCAAAAACTATCCATAACATAACAAACCCTCGTCACTTCAACAATTGAAGATAACTGATTTCAAGAGAAAGATATGGTGATAATTTGTAAGTTTATATTGCTATATCATTGTTTTTGCAAAGTGATTATTCACCCAAAAAATTTCAATGACCAACTTTGACCGTTTTTCAATCCTACATGACATAAGTAAATAGAACACATTTACAGTTGTTAGGTATGCTAACTGTACTTCTTTGTTAATTTTCTCAACTAATTTTTGAAATAAGGTTGTAGTAATTGTTTTATGACAAAATTAATAAGTTCCTCTTTTTGCGTGTGTTTTTCAAACTTAAATTAGTTTAAAAAAACACGTTCAGATATCCCGGGATTTCTGATTTTCCGAGCTCAGATTTGAGGGGTTTCACTGTAGATCAAATTTTTACGAGATGAAGACTTTTTGCAAGTTTCTGAAATTGCAAATAAACCCTTTGTAATACTAATCAATCCGTTTTAAATGCTTGGAACAAATTACTGCGAAAAATGAATATCACATCCAATAAACTGTGATAAAATAATGTTATTTTGTCCCTAATTCCTTTTTTTTTTTACGCCTCTTACTTTGTGGTAAAAATTTGAATGAATATTTTCGTATTGCAGATTTCTTCTAACCATTGTCCATATATTGTGTATACCAAATTTCAATGACATACGTCTATTAAAACAAGCTCTACTAGGGTTTAAATAAAATAACATTAATTATAACCAGCCTGCATAAAGAAATACTACTATTTAATTCAAATGAAATGAAAAGTTACAACATGTTGAGCATGCCATTTAACTTTTATTATGTCTTCACCTAAATAAGATCTTAGAGCAAGAGATTTATGAGTTCTCAATGCTGCTTCTTGTATCACTGGGATAAAATATATATAAACTGATAGGAAAGTTTTATTAACCACTGAAAACTGCAACACTGGTTTTATATACTCCAGTAAATGAAACAATGTATACAACCATTTTTTATTTTCAAAAATTGCTTTTATGAAATAGAAGAAATCTATTTCATAAAAGCATGAATCTAAATACATGATCTTGCATTTAGATTTATGCATTATTCATGTCGTTCATTTATACAACATATTAACTTTGTCATGATAAAATCGAACTCGACTCATAATTTAATGAATTTTTATATTTAGTATATGTTTTGAAAAAAAGAATTTTTTTGAAAATCTAATTCTTTTAAAAAAAAAGAACTTCCTTGAACTCCATAAAATTCATAAAAAAAAACATTCATTAACCTTTCATAAATCTAATGAAGATCATTTGAATATTTTAAATAATAACCCTTACCTTTTTCCAAAGAAAGAACTGGATGAAAAATTGGATCCAAAAGAGCAATTCTATCTTGAAGAGTCATTGAATCAGGATCAACACTTTGAGTACAATTGTAGCGACCAGCGCACAGGACACAAGGTTGAATCACATTTATACTATTGCAATAACAACTAACAGTAGAAAACTTGGACACTTTGCTACTTAAATTGGGCACAGAGTCGATTGAAATTAATTTACGTTTCTGGAAAGGCATTTTTAATGGTCTTGTGCGACTACAAGACTCTTCATTTTTGGCTACAGATGAAGTCAGCTGTACACTGCTTTCAAGCAATGAACAATTTATATTAGTTAGATCATTTACAGAACTGTGATCCAAATACCCATTAACAGGCCTAATTAATTTTTTTAGAGATGCTTGTTTTGTTGAAAGCTGCTCAATATCTACGTTAGTTGTAGATAATGTGGAACTATTATTACACACTGCCGATTCTTCAAAACAGACATCTCCATCATAATTAACCGTCTCTTTCAATTTCTCCTTGGCCATTCCAAGTTGATACTCCAGCTCTTGTATGCGGGCTATAAGCCATGATGAACGGCTATGCAGTGATGCACTTTCCGTCAAACAATTCCAGATAGCCTTCTTCTGACTATAAAAACAATATGGGGTATTCTTCAGTTTCTCATATTTAATAAGCGCAATCATATATTGTTTAAATATGCCAGAGCAAATTTTTGTGTGCCATATGTCTTAAGCCTCACAGTGATGAGTATAGAATATGTTATAAATGGAAGATATTTCAAACAAATGGAATTTTAAAAAACACAAACCAAACAGCCAAAAATAAGAACAACTGTGAAAAAGTTTCAACTTCAGTTGCTAAATGCTATTACACAATCTTTCGTTCAATAATAATTTTAAAGCAAGAACTACAAATCTAATATCTAAGCTATTTTCTTAAAATATTTCTATTGCTTGTAAAAAAAAGCAAGAATTTGCAAGTTGAAATTTTAACATACCAAACCACTTTTAACAAAAAGATCGGATTAAAAGAGATTTAGTTTTCATACATTACCATAAAACTTTAATTGGGTATTTTCACAAAAGGCTTAATATTGATGTCACAAACGCTAATGTTTTCATCATTTCTGATTAATGATTTCAATGATTTTAATACTGAAAACAATTCCATGAACCTTAACAATCAACCCATCAAGAACTTAAATGCAACAAGAAAGATTTCAAATATAAAAGAAAATTGAAAGTAAATTTAAGTAGAACAAATTCAAACTCTTAATTGCAACTGTTAAAATCTTTTATGGACCCTTCGACTGCAACATGAAACCACAAAAGCAAAAGGAAATTGATATTTGGATTTTAAAAAAACAATTTTTAAGGTCAATGTTTAAGACAGTAAGGATTTTTTGCCTATTCATAATATTTGCCTCCATAATCAAAAAGTAGAAGTTTTAATTTTTTTTTCAATAATTCCTTTTAAATTTATAAATTTTTAAAATTTTGACAAAAGTCAAAAAAATTGCCTTGTTCAGTAATATTTAAATGGATGTAATTAAAAAAACTATTTGACCTAGAAAAATAAAACTTGTACCGTTTTGTTTAATATTTTATAAAGTTTAATAAAATATGTAACATGACCTACTTACTCAAAATAAAATTTGTTGTTTGTTGAGCAATTTTGATTTAAAAAAAAGCATTTTATACCTTCCTTTTTAGCAACGCTTAATGAAAATTTCATGATGGTACTCCTGTGGTATCATGAAGAAAATATCTTTCAGTTGTTCCAATAATTGTTACATAATTTACTATGTTATAAAAGCATTTATTCTGTTAAAGAGCAATTCCAGCATAAAATATGGCTTCTGCCTGAAAAAAACATTTAAAGCAATTTTTCCCTGAAAAAATATTTATCATTTTTAAAAAATTGAAAATTTTTTAATTAGAAAATTGATTTATTGAACCCTTTTTAGCAATAGTTTTTAATAACAAATTTACCGAAGTTTTATTCCAAATATTTCAATTCTTTCTCAATATATTGTTTATTATTCACATAAAAAAGTGATGAAAGTTTTTCAGTTTTCAGTCCTCACAGGGAAAATTGAAAAGGGGTTAGTACTTAGCAATCCATCAGCTATGGAGGCTAACTTTAGCAGTAGACTTTTTTCTGTTCCACCTACATCTTGCATACACCTTTACTGTGTATTGTAGCATAAAAAATGCCACAAAGCTTCAATTTTATCAAAATCTTCCGTGTTAATTACAATTATTAATATAGAAAATTCACAAATTACATATATGAAAAAGTACTATGACTATCATAGATTTGCAAGAAAATCAAATTGACGTCTTTTGTAAGATCAATTCCAAAAATTGAATCTGTATGATTAATTTTTAAAAATTTTAAAAACAAATTTCCAACTTAATAGATCCTTCTAAACTTTTCTTTTTTTTTTTAAATTTTCTCTACAGGTAATTTTACTTTTCAAGAGCAATTTTTCTATTATTATTCATTATTATATTTTCACATTTACAAGAGGGCATTTGCAAGGGGATGCTGAGCCAGTCTCCTCCAGTTGAGGCCATGGAATGAACATAGGACTTCCACCTGGAAGGTCGCGCAATCAATACTGCTGAAGACCCACCATGTACACTTGGGGATACATGCATGCAAAATTTGTGGACCCCACTACCTTGCCCCATGCACAAGCAATCCTAAGGCCTTGGCTAACAGGTAGGGTCTGGTAGAGAAAAGAAAAGTCTCCTCCAGTTAAGTGGTTAATCAAAATGAACCTTCCACAAAATTCCAGTTGAAACACTCCTTCACAAAAGTCCAAGCTACCAAATTCAATCTTTCACAGAATTATTGTTAATTTAGCACAAGTAAATACAAAATAAAAACACAACTTTCACCAGTTAATAAGTGGCATCGAATAACATACATAACATGAGCATGACACCACAAACCTAAAGAATATCGTCACCGGCAGTATAAGACAAAAATCAATCAATGTAATGTAAACGCTACCAATGTTATCTTACAAGAAACAAAGTAAAAACCTCATTCAGCTGCAGTCACAATTCTGCAGTCGCAATTCCTTCAAAATAGACATGAAAAACTAAATCGAAAAAAAAATTTGTCTGCAAAATAATAAATGATCTAATAAATAAAAATGCTGCATTTCAGATTGATTTGCTTATGAGATTATTTCCAGAGCTTGGAATAATGACTTGTGTTATATAAACCACAGTATGGAACTGTTTCCAGAAATGAGACTTCTTTAAAGAAAGAAAACACAGCGACTCCGTGAATATTGAAGAAGTTGAAAAAACAAAATGTGAACACTCAGTATAAAATTTGAAGGAAATATCCTGGCCTGTAGTGATGTACAAACAATTCCTTGTAAACAAGATAGCAGGGTTCATGTGTTTTTTTTTTTTTTTTAAATCAAGAAAATTGGATTTTTTAAAATTTAGATTTTTTTTATTTTTTAAACATACCTTAAGGACTTTGGATATTTATTATGTTACAATTATAAAAATAATATAATATGACACATTAAACATTAATGCAAAAACCACATTTTAAACTATTTTCACTGCAGATGATATTTTTAATAATAATAAGAAAAACAAACTTTTAATACAAATGCAAGATTCAAATGAAATTTAACCCTACGAGGAATAATAGCACACTCGAGTACAATAAAACATTAACAAATTTAATCTGAATTCTTTTGCTGTTGAAAGCCAAAAGAAAAATCTAACAATTGTATGCACATAATTCGTGGGCACTTTATTCATTTTTCTATTTTATAAATGAAATAACTTGAAATATTTTTTAATTTACCCATTTAGTAAAATCAAATGTTCACTCTCTATCTGAAAGTTTTTGTTTTAATCAGATATCTTTACTGAAAATGTCTAAGATAAAAAATATTTCAGAACAAGGAAAAAATCTTAAGTTATTGTGAAACATGGATGAAACAGTTTTAAGGATACATATTTTAAATTCGAAACAACTTTGTTTTAACACTATCAACCTGAATTATTTATTGTGTGGTACTCATTAAGTAGAGCTAAAATAATATTAATAAAATTAAACGCATTTAAGTGGATCATGATTACTATGACTTGCAATATGAATTGTTTAACGGTGAATTATGCTTAGATGTTAAGACATCTGAAGAGTAAGAATAATATTGTAAAATTTAATAATAATTATAACTAGTTCTAAAGTTATGAAATATAATACACACAGAGGAGATGGGGATCTATGAAATTTTGCTTGAAACAAACTATATAAATATTTCCTTAAATCAGATTTAAAAGAAATATGTCATATTATTTATCATCATTGGGAAAATATTACAAACTTTGGGTTATAAATGCAACACATTTTGTATTTAAAACATTTTTAACACTGAAAAATTTTTCGAAAAATTTTTTTTAATGATTTAAATCCATGACTTTTTTAAAAAATCACTAGATTTAAATCATAATTTAAATCAAGTTGATTTAAATTAACAAACCCTGCAAGATAGGGAAGAAAATGATGAAGTACTACTGGAGAAGAAACAGAGAGGCATGCGCTATGGTTATGAAGTTCTCCAGCTGCAAAAGTTTTAAGAGTAGAGAGGAAATAGAGACAGCTGTATATATGAATATGCATAAATTTAGGAATTTATTGTTTTATGATCACAAAAGGTTAACTTAAAATTACAAATATTTTAAGAAAATATGAATAAAGATTTATTTTGTCTTTTTATAAACATTCTTAATATTTTGTTATGAAAACCAATAAATTATGTAATTTTATGAACTGTCTCAGAGATTGCGCCAGAAGAAATTCAGAACTGTTTTCAGACCCTTCACAAAATTCCAATCAATCAAAACGGACCCTTCACAATATTCAAATCAATCAAAACTCCAAGCTTCTAAATCATAATTTTTACACCATTATTTATTAAAAAAGCGGCCAATAGTAATGAAATTTTTCATCAATATATGTATAAATTTTTAACTTTCAACAATTCAAAGTGATTGCCAATTCAGCTTAAAATTCTATAGCAGAGGTTCCCAACCTTTTTTTCCTTGCGAACCCCCTCTAATATGCCAAATAAAATGGCGAACTCCCTCTGTAGTCGTTAATAACAGAAGAAAACAATCAACCTTTCTAGCACAAGAATTTTACATATTATACAATATTTCGTAAGAAGAAATGAAACATGATTGTAAGTAGTAACTTAGCTAAAGCTGGATTTCAGGGGGGAGGGGTCTTCGGGAGAAGTGAGCTAATTTCATGGTTTTACAAGAAAAACTGGTTAAATTCTAGACAATCTTCACCATTTCAGCAGGGGTTTTATCCCCCAAACACCCCCCCCCCCCTCATCTACGCCAGTAATTGTAAGACAGCGAAGTATAATTAAAATCTAGAAAAAAAAAAGCTACAATAAACTGAATACTTTTTTTGTTATTATTTGGCTCTTTTTGAATTATTAATAGGGAAGCAAAGATACGTATTGGCAAAAACAATTTTGGAAATTTGCTTTCCGACAGTACAAAAAAGTTGTGTAATGGCATGAGAAAGATACATACAAAAATTTGAATAAATATTTTTTGTTTCAAATACACGAAATTAGCCAAAAGTTATAAATTTACAGAAACATTAAAATTTACCTTCTTTCAAGTTTCTCTTTGGAATAGTGCAAATAAGTTGGAAGAAAGTATGATTAAAGTGAATACAAAAATTTGAAATTAAACAAGAAATGTATCCTGGTTTCATTTTGGGACTTATATAATATGACAAATTAGACCAAAATGATGCAAAATTCTACATTTTTGTCCATTTTCCCGTTTATTTCTTGCGCCAAAGCAGAAAAAGTCAGAAATGACAGAATAAACATACTTTAAAAATTTAAAATAAATCAGAACCTTCCAGTACCCTCCATTTTTGCAACTCAAATTTTCGAAATCAAGCAAAAGTAGATACTAAGTTATATTTCTTTTAAAATCATAACCTACCTATGGACAAAGCCTAGTGTAAATTTATTACATCGCTATTTCTTTTACATTAGCAATTAAAAATTCCGCCATTACGATATTTTTGCACACCTCCTTTCCCACTCTACACGAACTCCCGGTTGGGAAACCCTATTCTATAGTAACTGAAGGGTACATGTGTAGGTTTTGCTTTTGTAATCTAAACTTGAATCTATATATAGGAAGAGATTTTAAAAAAAAATAAAACGGAAAAATAAACACTTATCACCTAACCATGTGCAAAGCAGCAATCAATTAAGTAAAGCAATATATAACAAAAATGTAGAAAAATATTTTTGAAAGGTTAACAAATCAAAAAAAAGAAATTTTTTAAGTTTCAGAATAAGACAAGGACTCCTTAGTCCCTTAGTGTTTGTTCGTCTCGAAGAATGAGCGATGCAAAGCACCTCACAAATACCAAGCAAAAACACACTACAGCCGACAGCAATTTAATATCTTCGTTGTTGTCAGCTCTAGAGTGTTTTTGCTTGGTTTTTGTGAGGTGCTCTGCATCACTCATTCTTCGAAACAAACCAACACTGAAAAGTCCTTGTCTCTTTCTCAAATTAAAAATTTTTTTTTACTTGTTAACCTTTCAAAAATATTTTACTACATTTGTTATATATATGCCCCGTAGCAGAAATTGGGCAGCACGGCAGCAGGCGTTGCAGATTTATCTTAAATCTTGCAGATTAATTAGCCACCTTACAATTTTTTAAAAATACTAGTTATTTACTACTACAACCCTTAGTTAAGTATTAATGATTCAGATAAATGTTTACCCTGTTTTCACTAACTTATATAATAAATAATTTTCAACTATTAAACTGTGTTGTATTGTCTTTACTTCATTCTCTTAGCTTGCATTAATTGCATGCCAATTTTAGATTTTAGTAATTTATTTATAAATTAAATAATTATAATTTTTATTTATATTGTCTGGATGGTGCATGCATTACTGTTACATAACAACTATTTTAAAATGCATAGTTTGCTATTTTTATGATTGTAAATTTAATTCTACATCATTTGATGCCACAGATAAATTCTAACTTCTGAAACTCGTACGGCAGATTGATACAGAAAATTCTGCTACTGGGTATATATATATATTCAAATTTGGTTTGATTTGTTGTTAACATACCAAAATGCTATACATTTTTTAAAAATATCTTCGTTGTTAAATTATTCATTAAGCGGATGTATTAGAATTTACAGAACAGTTGAGATTATGAAAATTTGTGAGCGTGATAAAGGGTTACAAGAAATGAAAATGTAAAATTTTAGTGTTATTGTTGCAGAATAGAAGCAAAAATCAGCAAAAATTCCAATCGTAAAAACAAACTCTTTACAAAAACTGCAATCATGAAACAGACGCTTTACAAAACTCGAGATTGCAAAAATAAGTTGCACATTTTTTATCTTGAATTTGTCAATTTACTATATTTTTCTTCAAGAATGATAAATTATCTCCACCTTTCACACTACTTTTAAAGCAATGCATATTGAAGATGATGTCACTTTAAAGAACGTTTAAAATGAAAATATCCAATTCAAAATAAGTAAATTTTAAAGAAAAAATACAAGATTATAAAGCTTTATACAGATATTTTGAATATTTTGCTAGTATTTTACTTTACAAAACATTGTACATGATTAAATTACTTTCATTAATGTTTCGACCTTCATCACTGTTTAATATTTAGAAAAGGAGAATTCAGCATCCACACTATTTGTTGGAATTGACAAACCTCGATTGCACTTTGGAGAATTTTCCCAACCTGAAAGGTTGGGAAAACATTCACTTTTCGATTTCCAAAATTAAATTAAGTGTCCTCCTTCAACATGCAACTCATTCACTGGTGCTTTGTAAGCATTAAATTCACTCAATTGTTTTTTGTCCTAGACATAGGGATATTTTATGGACTATGATCAAACACTCTAAAAATGGACCTCTAAATCTAGAAAAAAGGCACTGCTATTTCTTGTTAGCAATCAAACATTTGAACGAAAGAAAAGCCATAAAATTTTTTATTTGCTAACATTTCCACAAGTTTCTCAGTACAATATAAAGGCTTGAAAATTTCACTGCTCGATGCAATAGACAGTATAATATACTCAGGTCCAGACTAATACTCAGTCTTTACTTGCCCAAGCATGCAGTAAGAAAAACCGAACGAGTTAAATTACCAAAAGAAAAAAATTGCAACATAGTTTCTGAAATAACTAGAAACTTCTTTGGGGGGGGAAAATACATCGGGAAGACAAAACAATTTATTTTTGCGTTAATAACCACAAAACTTTAAAGGCATTACTCCAACAATTGATGCAGGGATGCTGATCTTTTATTTAGAGAATGAAAAAAAAAAGCATTTCGTGAAACAATAGGGTGAACGGTGAAAACATACATAAAATCTAACATGCAAAACTGCTCTTTTGTATACTCTAATAACTTGTTCTATTAGAAGCACCTGGAAGCAAACAGATGCAAGAGATATAAAATAAAAAATTTGAAGACAACTTGTTTAAATGATAGGACAAAATACCAATCTGCTTTGTAGATGAACATGTTAATGATAGCCCTGACAGGTTATACCAGACATTTTGAAAGACTATTAAATGAAAGTTGCCAATATAATTCTATTTTTCCATTTGTTTTACTCAAAATTATTCTTGCGCAAAAGAAAACCTCCTGATTATTTTTACAGCTAGTCATGTATTTGGCGACTTACGTACTAGGACTAGGATATTTTTAATTATGCAATCTTGGCCAATAACAAAGATTTGGAAACCACTTTAGTAGCTGCAGAATCATCTCATATAAGCAACTTGGAACTTCGAGATGAAATTTCGGAGGCGTGCTCTCTATTGTAAAAACATTTACTACCGCCGGAAGTTTTGAAAGTGATTTTTAAAAAAATGGATTTTGCTTTTGATTGAAATTTGAGCTTTACTCCATGAATTTTACTAATTCTTTCAACATGTGTTGCATACTAAGAATAGTAGTTTCTCCAAACTAGAAAACCATGAACTATTTGCAAACAACTTCAACAAAATTATCAAAACATCATCTGACTAGTGAATGAAAGTTTAAGCACAATTCCATTTTTAAAATGCCATAAAAAATTTTAATATGTAGCATTTGATACGACACTAAAACCATTTTTATTTATAGGTGTAAATATTGTCAAAAAAAATTGGGGAGATTCAAATGGCACTGATTCAGGTGTGCAAATAAGAAGTGGTAAATGCTTGGGGAATGAACACAACATTTTTCAGTCAATAAATATGAAAGATTTTTTATTCTAATAATCAATCAGGTGTCAGATAGTTTGGAATTGCATGGAAGGAAACTAGTGTTGTCCATTCATTCTAGGAAGAAAATCTTTTGAAACCTTATTTTCAAAAAAAAATTGCAAACTTCATTCACTGCTCGGATTATCCTACCACCTTACTGTGATAGAAAGAGAATGGATGTTTCTGTAATACTTTGAATTAGTAGTTTGTGAGAAAGAAATTGTCTGAATGGTATCCCTGTCAACCACTTTTTGCCTTCTTTTACATCTTAAAGTTTAAAGAAAGAAGTAATGAATTCCTGATTTTTTTTCCATTTTTGAACTTTTATAGATTTACATGCTTAAAGAGGTGCTGAACCCATTCTATTTTTTTTTTTTACAACTCATCTCTCCGTGCTTGTCTTCAGCCAATCAATCGAAGTGGCACAAGCAGACATTTATCTCTTTAAGTTTGAGTGTTATATCTCAAAAATTAATAGAACGGATTCAATTAAAAATTATTATACGAGTAGACCTTATTGGGAAGATTAAGGTTGCGGCACCTTTTTATAATTTTAAAAGATGGAGTATTTATATGAAAATTCCGAGATATCCACAACATATTTCTGTTTTATAATTCCCTTACTCTGTTTCTGCTTTCTCTGCTATAAGGCATTGCATTAAACTTCATAAGAAACTGGTGTTGGTTAGTGTTTGCGTCAATCGTTCCAAAGGAAAAATGCGAAATTGAGTTTTTAATCATAACAGCTATATTTCAAAGAGTAAACATGGAGATTTAAAGAAAAACCTTAAACACATGGACCCTAGTATAAAGGTGATGGTTAGTTTTTAGCGCTAATAGCTCCATAGGGGAAAGGCGCAACCGAAAGTTTCTTTCACTGTCCATTACTATATCTTAAGAAGTTATGTAAGAAATGGACTGAAAACTTGTAGACTGATGAATTTTGATAGGGACTAGTACCGATAGATCTCTTTTGCTAGAAAAATATTAACCCTGTTTAAAAGTAATGTGTTTTGATAGAAATTGCCTTAAATAAATTAAGCAAAATTGTAAGAGTTTTTTTTATAATCAGCCCTACTCTACGTAGTTTTAATTGCTCAAAAAGAAAGTTTGAAATTTGGTTGGAATTACTTCATTTCTAATATTTTAATCTTTTTTGAGTGGTTTGCATTTTTTTAATCTAGCTGCGACTAATCAGTCTGGAATTTTTGAAAAATGCAGTGAATGGGCCCATTTTGCACTTAAAAACCGCGTTTGAAACAACTTTTAAAATACGGTAGCAGCATGCTGAATACCATTTTTTTTACAAGTGTAGGCTCTATTAAGGTTGATCAATATCTCTTGCCATAGCATCAAAACACATGCCTGAATTTTTCCAACTGCCCCATTGCTCAACTCCTAATAATACAATTAGGTTTGGAACAACTCAACTTTTTCATTGCCATAATTAATCAAAATCAGACTCTTCTGTCAACTGTTTCTTCCTGCCGCACACTATACAATATATTGCACAAAACTTTAATATTACAACTTAACTTCAGAGAATCTCTCAAGGAAGGCAATGTTCCTCATTTCTGACTTTTACAACTACTTTCAAAGCTTCTCTGCATAATTGTGAGTTTTACCTATTTGAATTATTTTGCCTGAACCATTGTATATATGCTCGTAAACATAAAACAGTCCAAGGGATCAATAAATTATTTTGTTATATTTACTGCTGTATTTGCTCTCAAAACACATGTAAAAAGATTTCAATGATTTACGGAAAAAAAATTAGATGAATAATCTACATTTTAAGGATTTAGTTTTTTAATGCTATTTTGAGGACATCCAATACAACCAGATGTAAAAAATACTCAATACCATTGACAGTTAGCAAAGTAATGGATGACATCAAGCTTCAAGTCAATAAAATTTCTTTTGAAATAAGAACCAGATTTCTAGGATGAATTTGAATAGTTTCGACTTTATTGAAGATTATTGTATGCTAAAAATTGTTGTTTTTTGAAACTTTAATCTCAATGAGGTACGGGTTAATATTATCAGAATGAGTTAAAACTTTGCAAAACGCATTTTCTAGCCTATCAGCACATTTCAGGAGGCTGCCCGAAAAGATAACTTTTCCATTATATTTTATTTCAGTTTTTTTTTCTGGTTTTTACCAATTTCTTTCAGCCTTAGAAGAAATCTTTCTTCCAAAGCATTTTTCATTTGGAAAAAACCAAACACCTTAAATTCATTCAAAATTAACATTTAAATACTTTCTGAGAGTTACCTATTGCCACCCCCCCCCCCCCCCAGGGAGAAGTGGAAACAGGAATGGAATCAGTTTCAAACTTTAATTTCATGCATCAAAAATCATATGGATGGTGCTTTTCACCTTGGATACAAATTTTACAAAATAATCTTTCACATTTGATACTTACCGTTCATCACGCATGAAGTGAATTATTGCAGAAGACCAAAAAAAATTTTTTTCACTAGAACAAAATTAGATCAGAACACAAATCCAATCAAAAAAATAATTTTACTAGATTAGTCTTTGATGGTAACTTTGGTTTCAAAGTAAATGAAAAACAGAAAAGGAAGCTACATTATATACATTTTATCTAACTTCATTTTATAATAAACATACCCTTAAAGTTTAGAAACAAATTGGTAAGGAGTGTTCATACTATGTCGATATTTAGAAAGTGTTAATTACAATATTTAAAAGTACTTGAAATAAAACATCACAAGCATACTTACCGAGAGGAACACGTATCCAGCATCTCATGAAATTTTACCCTATGTACACTTTCTTCATCAGAACTTTCATCAGTCAAATCAGAATCAATTGAATGTAGCGCCTTTTTCATACTATTGCGAAGAACTTTGCTAGTGTGCTTAATATCAGCAAACTCTTCAGGATTAAATACATTTGACTTTTCACTAGGTTCATCGTTATTCTGCACATCACTAATTTGTTGAGGTAATAATTTTTCGGGAATTGTGTTAGATTCAATATTCCGTACTAAGTTTACTAAGGCTGCAGTAGAAAGGCTCTTTACATTTTCACTTTGTAAAATTTCTGTTTTTATATCAACTAAATCTTTTTCTGGTTTCACATGACTTGGATCCACTTGTATTTGGCAAGTAATTCCGAGTTTCTTTTGAAAATGCTCTACAAAATTTTTTATTTGTTTCCCCACATGCAAATTCATTTGTTTACATTTAAGAAGTTGAAATTGTAAAATAGCTAATTTAAGTTTTTCTTCTTTATTTGAAATTAATTTTGAAATATTTTCATTTTCACTACACGTCACATCACAGCAAGCTTTATCAGACTGCTTTTCAAGCTGCTTCTTTTGACAAAGTAATGATTTTTCCCAATGAATAACATCTATTAGCCGATTTGATAACCGTAAATAAATATTCGCAATATCTTCAGAACAGAAACCACAAGAAGTATTCGATAAAAAATTTGGAGGCTCAGATAACAAAGGAATTTCGTTTAAAAAATTGCATAACAATGGATTTGGTGATCTGTCTTCAGTTTCTATAGAATTTGATGGTAAACAAGAAATAGGTTCTCTCTCATTAGCATTTTCAGTCAGAATTTGCGTTATTGATGATTTTTGGGAGTCGACAGACACTCTAAGCACTTCATTTGAAGTATCGCAAGACTTTGCACTGGATGGGTCAGGACAATTATTTACAATAACGGCAAATGTAGTATTATTTTCAATTGGCGAAACCACAGAATTAGTTTGCAATGTTGAAGCAGCAACACAGCCAAGTCCCAACTCTGAAGTATTTAACAGTTGACATTCTTTGGGTCGATTCTCACCAATATCTCTTAAACTATCCGTCTGACTAAATGAATCCAATTGTAATCCATCCAGGCTTGAACTTGGAGAAAATACATCACAATCATGATCAGAAAGATGATTTTTATTCAAAATGCCTTTAGAAACAGGAGACACTACTGTTACTAAAGTTTCATCATGAAAATCAGAGTTAGTTGAATCTCGTATATCAGGAGAAGATTCTCCATCACTTTCTAAAATCGTTGTATCCTCTTTGTGATGCAACTGTGACATTTTTCTCATTTTTTTCAGGTCTTGCAAACCCAAAGATGCATTAGCTTTAGCTAAACCCATATTTTTGCTGGTGAGATTATTTTTGTTCATTGTATATTTTAGCCTGAGCTTATGTGCAAGGGCAGCAAACCCTTTTGAATATTGCCATGCTTTACATTTGGGTGCGACATTTAATCCAATTCTGCTGCTCAGTGCCCAATGTTTACGAAAATCAACTGCCGAATATCGTATTTTATTTGAAATCACAAGCTTAGTTACGTCGCTTGACTTGATCCATACCTTATTCATATACGATTTGCGATGACTAGGTTGCCATGCTGTTTTAAAATCAAGTTTGGAAAAAGTAATATGGTTATTATTGTCCTCACTGTTAAATGTGTCTGCCGTTTTAGAGAAATAAAACGGTTCAGGGAGCACAACAGGAAGACAATCTGCTCGCCTATCCGCCTTCGTAAGGGCGGGGGCCATAACGGCTAAGCAACATACCCTAAGCGAAGCCGGTGACAACATGCAAGTAATGATTCCATGGAACAGTTATATAACACCATTTACTACCACCTGAGCAGCCATTCTACAATTATATAATGTCAGGCAAAATTTATGAAAGGGAAAGTGGAATTGCATGCAGTTTCATCCCTTACTTCGAATACAATGCATACTTTGTTGTTACGCCAACGCCTTGAAATGGCGCGTTTTCATTAGGAAGACACGTGATCTTGCTGTTAAATGCCCAGTACTTTATAATTTATTTACTTGGTATCATTCACAATACCAAAGGACGCATACTTCAAATGCAATCACACATCGATACACAAACCGCGGCAGAGAACAAATTCGATTTGCACTTCACCGCCGCACAAAGGATGTAGCAGTGCAGACAAAAATATAACAAAAAAAGGTCACCACGTGATATCGACGCACTGTAGCGCTGGTTCCCGATAACTGCGTACAAAAGATTCGGTAGAAATATTCACTCCTTCTGAAGAATGTTAATGCATTGAAAAATAAGCAAATCAATATCCAGAGTAAAAGCACTAAGAAAGAACACACAATTGGAATCGTAAAACTGTATTTTTTTAACTAAACATTTGTTTGTATAATAATCCATCACAATGGCGGCTAGTTGTTACCCTTGGACACAGAACTTCAGCCAACTCTGCTTCCTAGCTAATCTTTCGCGAAGTTTCCATTTTTTGAAACCTCATTGGTTGAAATTTCATTTCATGATGTTTCGGTTTGCGTTGGCAACACAAAACGACAGATTGGTTGGCTGAGTGATTTCAAGCTGTTTCTATTCGACAATAATATGCTCAAATTATTTTTTTAATTAATAAGTTCATTAAATATTTTCCAGTTTTATTTGATCATGCTAGATTCAGAAAACTTATAATAACGAAGCCATTACATTTCTTAAATTAATTTTGTCCCAGCGTCAGGTGTAAATTGTCAACGGTCAGCACAAAACATCCGTTATAATGACACCATTGAGCCCTATATGATATCTGGAGTGACATCTGCCTCAGAGTTAACATGTTAACATACAGAAAGCGAAAGTGCGATCCGAAGCGGAAGAATACAATACTCTTTTCTACTGCGAAACTGAATACAACTAATGGAAACAAACGGCAATGAACCTTACCCACGATGGGGCAACAGGGTATATAAATTATCTGCGCAATTGTTTACCTTTAGCATTCAGTGTTAAAGACTGGCATTATAACGTATAGACCCAAGTCAAAATTTATGCTAATTTTGCTTTGCTCACTAGCATAAAAGATGCTACTGATAGCATAGGAAATTAGCATGAGATGCTTAAAATATTTGCTAGTTTAGCATGAAAAACTAGCATGAGATGATTAAAATTCGAACACAATTTATGCTTATTAGCATAAACAAAAAAGCATCACATGCTATAAAACTGTTGCTTATTTGGCATAATTTTATAGCATCACATGCTATAAACTGTTGCTTATTTAGCATAATTTTGTAGCATCACATGCTATAAACTGTTACCATGAAAAAGCCATTAAAAACTCGTTAATTTTTGTTTTTTAAAAGCTGTATGAACCATGTATGTAACTCTCCTGTATGCTAGTTGTAGAGCATTTTATGCTAGTTAGCATAAAAAAGCAAAAAATAGCTTGTCAAGGTAACTACCTCAGCATGCTTTTGAGAAGCTTGCAACGCTAGTTAGCATCATATGCTAGTTTTATGGCATAAGATGCTTTTTTTTCTGTATGCTAGTTGTATAGCATTTTATGATAGTTAGCATAAAAAAGCAAAAACTAGCATGTCAAGGTAACTACCTCAGCATGCTTTTGAGAAGCTTGCAGTGCTAATTAGCATCATGTGCTAGTTTTATAGCATAAGTTAGCATAGTGCTTTTTTTCTGTATGCTAGCTTCATAAGCATATCATGCTAACTAGCATAAAGAAGCATATTTTAGCAAAAAATTAGCATACATAGCATAAACATAGCAAAAACTAGCATAATTTTATGCTACTACTAGGATAAATTTTGACTTGGGGAACAGGCCCGTCATTTGAACGATCGAGGAAGGGGGTTCATTGACAACCCCTGACTTTTAGGAATCAATTGCATTTATACTTTTTCTATGTATTATTTGTTTATTACCTATTTTATGCATTGAAAATATACCTTTTGTCTCTCCCGTCCCCTAGAACATTTTGAAACGACGGACTTGGTATGGAATAGCATTTTATTTCGTAATAAATGTCATTTGACATCTGCATGCATTCAGAACATGAGTAGGTTACATACACACTTTACAACTTATTATCAAAGCGGTGAGAAAAAAGATTGAAAAAGAAGATACGAATTTTTACCCTTTTTTCTGATGCGGTATGCAATGGGCTTAAAATCTGAAAAATATGATTAAAAATGTAAAAAAGAAGAATTTTGAACTAAATGAACGTATTGTTGCTCGGTCTAAACATATGAGAGGGAAAACTCTGATAAGACGCCTTTTGTGCATAAAAAGAGGAGCTCGTAGAAAAAATTATACATGCGTTGACCTACGAATAAAATCCGAACTACTGCGTGCCTCATACATCCGCCAATGACGCTACGCGAGTAAAGTGCTAAGTCCATTCTGTATAGACAGCAATGCTGGTAGGAAAGTAAATGTCAAATTATTATTTGTCTCTAAACCATTCATGGTTAAATCATGTGCTGCACCTCACTACTCAAACTGTTAAGATGTAAAATCATAGTTGAAATTATTTTACATTGCTTTTCTTACTGTAGCACAAAGTGTGTTGACAGGAGTGAAAGAATTTATTTCGCTATGATATTACTCATTAAATGCAAAGCAACTTTGTCTTTTTTTTCAATATATTTTATACGCCGTTATTATTTAATGCACGGTAAAAGTGCTTTATTATGCAAAATAAAATGTAAAAGCATCTAAATAGTGGGGAGTACTCGTTACTGTTAGCGGAGTTTCTTTTCCCCCTCACTGTTGAAGTGTTATCCTGCTCTAACAGAACCAATTCTTCAAACGGACTGATCAGATATTATAGAACTGGATGCATAATACAGACCATTTAGCTGCTTCTCTACAGTGCTGGATCTAAGGAGTGGGGCAAGGCGGGGCCCATCAAGTGAAGAATCGTCAAAAAAAATTTTTAAAAATGGCCAGTGCATAAATGTTTATGAAATATGAACAACAATTGAATGGAGGGGGCGGCATTTTTAAGTTTAGCCCCTCCGCGAAAAACTCCAAGATCCGGCACTGCTTCTCTACTCGTTGCATAGTAACAGCCATTTTTGAAATTATCTTTTTTTTTTTTTTTTTTCACGATTTCTTTATTTTATGAGTTTGAATCAAAGTTATTGTAATAAATTCAGTAACATTGAGCCCGTTTTTAGAGAAAATGCAAGTTTTTATGAATTGGTAATGTTGACAAATGTGGTCTGCATTAGAGTGGAGGACATGCAAATACATGAAGTTCCGACTCTACCTCTCCGTACTTAAACAGGTGATTTTTTTCCTATGAATTGTTCTTTTGCCTACAACAAGCCAGCATCCAGACGGTGGCTCAACGCCTTCCCCCACCCTTAAATTCCAAGCTTTCCTAACGTGATATAAATTCCACCCCGAAACTTTTCTTCACATATTGTGTCAAAGCAAGAGCCAAAGAAAATAAAACCTTAGCCTGCAAAAAACGTTTTTCGAAATTTTTGTCTTAAAAACGTTCAAAACAAAGAACAACGTATTCGTTTAGTTCGCATTTCTCATTTTTTTAAACCGTATTTCCCAAATTTTAAGCCTATGGGTTAAGCCGTGGCTCAGATTGAGTAGCGCTCAAATGTTGACGCACCATTAGAGCTATTTAGTAATATTTCTACATAAATAATAAAACGTTCTTATTTACATTACATAGAAAACCACCAAAACATCAACCTTTATCCAATAAAGAATTTTTGATCGCAATTACTGGAAAGTGCGGCAGATCTATTTGAATTCGGACATGTCTGAGGGGCCACGGACGCAGCTCGAATGAATGTCATTCGAAGAATGCGGTTCATGGAACGGCTTTGATCATATATTTTAGGGACGAGCGGATTAATTTAAGCCCAAGGATATTTTGCCTAAAACTACCAGTAACAAAAAAATTAAAAATCAAAGTAAAATTAAGCACAATATTTTCAAAAAATGCAGACACGTGTTTTGAGGTTACAAGGAACAAACCAGCAAAACACGTGTCTGCAATTTTTGCAAATTTTGTGCTTAGTTTTGCATTGATTTTTAATTTTTACTTTGTTGCTCAATTCATTTCATTTCCTTTACCTGTAACTAATTCTGAGGGTCTATAATGAATACTTGTTAAGTCTTGTAAAGCACTGGTTAAGGACGTGTAGCCTAGTGGTTAGGACGTCAGATTTCTAACCAGTGGGATTGGTTTTCGATACCCATACCTCTAAATACCCACGATATACACTTGGAGATATGTGCATGTAAAATCCGTGGACCTTGAAGTCCGGAGACTGTTCCGTGGGTACCAGAGTGAAAAATGTCCCTTCCCTTCAGTCTTAGGTCTAT
This sequence comes from Octonoba sinensis, assembly GCA_038502835.1. Classification (NCBI taxonomy): domain Eukaryota; kingdom Metazoa; phylum Arthropoda; class Arachnida; order Araneae; family Uloboridae; genus Octonoba; species Octonoba sinensis. The sequence continues at coordinate 103,609,358 of CM076600.1, read as the reverse complement.
GAAGGAAGATGGTGTATTTGTGGTAGCGCCATCTGGTGACATACGAATACACAATATGGACTTGGGCCAAGTAGTACTTCCACTCTTCCGGTGCTCATTAAAAACAGAAAGAACTCCGTTTGTCTGCCTTACGCTTCATTCCCATATCGTCCGTCCGTTCCGTACGTCATTCTTTCGGATCGGACGGGCACGAAGGGACATTCACATGGAAACCAATGGAAAAATGTTTTTCCACCTTCATCGGTCTCTCCGAAAAAGACAATGTCAAAAATATGAAATAGTAATAATAAAGAGAAAACTGAATAAAAGGAAAACAATCTAGAAATTGAAATTTACATATTGACATGAATGTGTGGGTTTGATCAGACCTGCGCCATCCATATGAACAAGGCCGTGTGAGTACAAAAGCGCTGAGTGAAAAAGGCGCTGGCTCTAACTTGAAAAAAAGCTTAAAAACCCAATTAAAAAACAAAATAAAACTCGTGGGATTATTAGGTTGGGTTTTTCGGGAAAGTAAAAAAATCGAGATTTTTTTTTTTTTTTACCGCAAAAAAGGTGCTCAATAAGCAACCCCCAATAAAAACACGGAAAAAAATATCCTTAGGTAGGGTTTTTTGGAAAGAACATGGATGTTTCTCATTTCTAAAAAAGGGCACTCAATAGGCAATAACCCCCCAGTAAAACCCTTGAAAACATTAGGTTGGGTTTTTCGGATAAAGCCCTGGTGTTTTTAAACCCCCCCCCCCCCCCCCGCAAAAAAGCCTCTCAACAGCTGGGATATTTTCTCCTCCAACCTCCTTCCCTGTTAACACTAGGCCTTACAGGGACGCCCTGCATTCGAGGTAGTGGGGTCCACGGATTTTACACGCACGTATCCCCAAGTGTACATGGTGGGTCTTCAACGGGTATAGAACATTCAACCTTCCAGGTGGAAGTCTGTCATCCTAAATACTAGGCTACCACGGCCTCACTAGCGGGGATCTGGTGCGTAGTGTGGAGCAACGAGATTTCGCTCGAAACTGGAACGGAACTGAGGAAAGAAATTTGTATGCTCCATTGCTCTATTTTTTTTTCTTTTTCCTCCCTTCTCTCCTTTACTTTTTTATTTTTTTTATTACATCAAAAAATAAATTAACTAAAAAAAGGGTTAAGTAATATAATTCAGCGCTTCTTAAATTGGGTTCCTCGGAACCCTGGGGTTCCGCAGAGATCACTCAAGGGTTCCATGAAACTTATAATCTTTTCCTCCATAGCATTAAAAAGGTCATTTAGCAATAAAATTTTGAAGAGGAGTTATACTTCTTTGAAATTAAAAAGAAAAGAAGTAATAATAAATAGCTACTCTTCGCTTCCATTCAGTAACCTAGATAGGCGGTGCAAATGCAACAGTGAGGCGTTGACTTGAGCATTTTAAATATAAAAGAGTGTTGAGATTAGGGTATAAAAAGCATAAATTGATTGAGTTTTGAAACCTAATAATACTGTAACAATAAGGCAGTACAATGATGCTTTTCTTAAATATAATTATATCAAAAATGAACTTAAAAGTTGGGAAATCTAATAATAATTATGGCAATAATTACTTGTTTTTGCTTTTCTTTGTAGTTTGTAGTTCTGTGATCATGGTACACTATAAACTGTCAAATTGATTTGACTAAATTATTAACCTCATTTTAAATGTATTCAAAAAGTTAAAAATGCTATAAAATTTGGTCTCTGCAAAGTACATAAGCAAGAAAATTAATTCATATCTGTCATTTTCCTAGTATGAGCATTAATGTCCTGGTACAGACATTTCGGGAAAAAATTTTTCTCTTCAGCACATTTACAATGCCATTATATTTGCATAGAATATCCAATCATTTACCAAAAAAAAAAGGAGAAAAATATTTGGGACATTTATAACACCCCTAAAAAAATGTGAGAATGACTAGACTTAGCAATAATAGCAGTGTAAATGAGAACGAGCTTCCAACTTTATCCGGCTAGGCATGGGCCTAACCAATCTTCGTCGGTTAAAGCCCAAAGCAAAGTCATATATGTTTATCAAAAAATATATAGTTAGATAATACATAAACAAAAGTAAATTACGAGTAAGGAAATAAATTTATTTATTTAAAAAAAATCAAATTAATTTAATCACATGTATTTTCAGTTTTCATTTACAATTCCAAGACAAACTTGAGTGGCATTCAGAGTTCCTTGAAATATTTTTATACAATATATGGCGATAGATTGTAAGATACATAAATAAAAGGAAGGCACGAATAAAGACATCCATTTATTAATGAAAATTCAAAAGTTAAAAAATTAAACTTAGCACTGGTATTTTGTATTTCTTTTGCAAGATAAACTAGCGGGAATGACAATTGAAAACTTCTTATTATCGGATTGTAGAATGGAAGAGGCATCGAATATGCGAAAAAATGTCCAACAACACTTCAGCAATCTCTTCAGCAGTTTTACTGTTCATTGGTCGATTGCACTAACTTCGTCAGATGATGTTGGTGTGCAAAGAATGAATTATAATTACCACCAGGATTACTCTGCATGCTAATCAAATCAACTTAGCAGCGGTGGTTTATTTCAGTTGATGAAATTAGACCACAGTAACCTTTTTCAGTGGCGTAGCTAGACTTGGATTTTAGGGGGGTTTCTTCGGGAGAAGTGAGCTAATTTCAGTTTTTTACAAGAAAAATTGGTCAAATTCTAGATAATCTTTACCATTTTTGGGGGGGGAGGGGGGTATTCCCAAAAATACCCCCTTATCTACGCCAGTGACCTTTTTACTCGATTCTCGATTTTAATTTTATTTGGAAGGACCTAATTGAAGGTATATTTAATAAACTTTTATCAGCTTCTTTCACATCTTCAATAAACTGATTATATTGTACACTATTCTTATAAAAAGTATTATTAGCTTCTTTAACAGGCAGAAAGTTTTGAAATTGTTCGTAGAAACTTATTCCGAGCACATTTTCTATTTCCATTTTTTAAATGTTTACACATTTCGTACCTCAGCCGAAATGGAAACCGAGAGGTGAGTGAAATAATTTTGTGTGGTTTGGAGTCAAAAAACTAATTAGGAATGGGGGTGACTTACCTACTCAGCAGATAGGCAAAATTGCTAGGCAGATTTCGATAAAGTGTTTAAATGATAAATTAAAAGTTTTGTACTGCAATGCACGTAGTGTTAGGAACAAAATGGATGAGTTGAAAGCTTTAGTAGCAATGGAAAATTTGGATATAATCGGGATAACTGAAAGTTGGGCAAACAAAGACGACTCTGCAATTTTAGAATTAAATGGTTTTTCTGTATTTAGGCAGGATAGAATATTAAGAAAAGGGGGAGGGGTGATATTATATGTTCGAGATCATTTGAGCTGTAGGGAATTAAATTTTAGTCATAAATCTGAAGCTGCAGAAACAGTATGGGTAGAAATCTTACATCATAATGGAAGAAAATTAGTAATTGGAAATGTTTATAGACCACCTAATATTAGTATTTTACAGGATGAAATTCTATTTAAGCATATAGAAGAAGCATGTAGGTCAGGGGAAATTATCTTGATCGGAGATTTTAATCTTCCGGGCATAGACTGGGAAGAAAATTTTTCAGTAAGCGATAGGGGAGAAAAATTTATTAATGTAATACAAAATAGCTTTTTACAGCAAATGGTACAACAAGGTACAAGAGAAGAGGCAATTTTAGATTTATTATTTTGTAGTAATGAGGACAGGATTCATAATCTAGATATTGGAGAGCACTTGGGAGATAGTGACCACAACATCATAAGATTTGAAATTATTCTAAAGACAAATAGAGATCAAAATAATAGGTTAGTTCCAAATTTTAAAAAGGATAATTTTAGTTTGATCAGATCTGAACTTATTGATGTGTTTAAGGAAGGGCTAATGCATGGAAACGTTGAAGAACAGTGGGCTGATTTTAAAAATAAAATAAATACAATAGTTAAAAACCATATCCCATTTGTGCAAAAAAGGAAGTTGCGTAAATTATATCCTATGTGGTTTAATAAGGAAACTAAAACAGCTTTAAAACAGAAACAGAGGACATTCGGTATATTCAAGCAAAGGGGAAAAAGAGAGCATAAGATTGAATATAATAAATCAAGGAAAAGATACAAATTCATTAGCAGAAAACATAAATGCGAATTGGAGCATAAGCTTGCAAATGACATCAATATTAATCCGAAAAGTTTTTTCGCATATGCAAATGGTAACAAGAAAGCGGACACACACTTAGGCCCACTAATCGACAGTCAGGGCAAGATAGTAGATGATGATTTAGAAATGGCAGCTATGTTAAATGAATTTTTTGCAACTGTATTCAGTAGGAATTTTAACTGTGATAGCGCTGTTGTGGAAAATGCTAACAGTGAGGGAATAAATGATCTTAAATTTAATAGGGAAGAGGTTATTTACCATCTAAGGAATTTAAAACCTTTCAAAGCTCCTGGGCCTGATTCTATCTATCCAAAATTTTTAACGGAGTGTGCAGAGGAGATGGGGGGTGTGTTATGGTCTATATTTGAATGCTCTTATCAGTCAGGAACAGTGCCGATAGATTGGAAATTAGCAAATATTACTCCTCTGTTTAAGAAAGGATCCAAGAGTGAGCCAGGGAATTATCGTCCAGTTAGTTTGACATCAGTTATTTGTAAAATCTTTGAGACCATGCTAAAGAGTCATATAACTGAATTTATTGAAACAAAAGGTTTGCTAGTACAAAATCAGTACGGATTTAGGAAGGGAAAATCTTGCACGACTAATCTTTTAAATTTTTATGATGTAATAACAAAGGAGTTAGACCGCAATAATAGCATAGATGTAGCTTATATTGACTTTCAGAAAGCATTTGATAAAGTTCCACATAAAGCTCTGCTACTAAAATTGAAAAGATTCGGTATTCAGGGTCATACATTTGAATGAATTAAAAGTTGGTTAATCGGGAGAAAGCAACGAGTGCAAATCAAGGGTAATAGTTCTCGATGGATAGAAGTAGAAAGTGGTGTTCCACAAGGTTCTGTTCTTGGACCACTCCTATTCATAATATTTATTGATGACATAACTGAGGGTATACTGGGCAAAGTTAGTATATTTGCTGATGACTTAAAAATAATGGGAATTGTCAACACAGAGGAACAAATAGAACGATTTCAAACAGATTTATCACGAATATCGGAATGGGCTGCTAAGTGGGGTATGTCATTTAATATTAAAAAATGTCAAGTTCTACACATGGGTCATAAAAATAAATGCGCAGCATATAACTTGCAAGGACAACAAATTAAATCAGGGAATACTGTAAACGATTTAGGTGTAGTGGTTTCTAGTGATCTTAAAATGGGGTATCAATGTAGAGAAGCAAGTAATAAGGCAAATAGAATGTTGGGGTATATTAAAAAACATGTTTCGTGTAAATCAAAAGACGTTATTTTGCCATTGTACAGAGGACTGGTTAGGCCACATCTAGAGTATGCAGTACAATTTTGGTCGCCATATTTAAAAAAAGATATTGACATGTTAGAAAAAGTTCAACGCAGGGCTACAAAAATTATTAAAGGAACCTCAGGTATGGCTTATGAAAACAGATTAAAGAAATTTAACATGTATACGTTACAAGAAAGAAGGAAACGGGGAGATTTGATTCAGTTGTTCAAATTTATAAAGTTAAATGAAACAGAAGGTTTACAATTTTCTCATAGTAATAGGACTCGGGGAAATGGATTGAAATTATTTAAATCACAATTTAAGAGGGAGTGTAGGAAACATTGCTTTTTCAGTAGAGTTGTCGACGATTGGAACACTTTGCCATCGCACATTGTTAATTCTAAGGATGTTAAATCGTTTAAGGAAGGTTTGGATCGTCACTGGGGGATTGTGAAGAGAGCAGCCAGTTGAAATCTGATAATGTTTCTCTCTTAGCTTTTGTTCAAATAGTTTTTTATGTAAATTGATACTGCTTTTTCTTTCATGCAAATGGGCGTTCAAGATAAAAGTAGGGACAAGAAGAAGAGGAAGAGGAGCATGAAGAAGTCAAGCAGGAATTGCTCATCTATTCACCAACCTTGTTGGGCCTAGCGCCTGTTGTTGGTGTACTTTTTGTATTGTATTGTATTGTATTGTATAAAGCCAATAAGCTAGCACAGGCAAAGAATGATACAATACTAACGGCGGTAGAAAACGTAGAGAATTCTTTCGGGCTTTAACCACCTAGGATTTTAATAATAATTTAACTTTGTGCAAGTAAACTGTAATAAAAAATAATTTCACGTTAAGAAAGCACAAATAAGCATTAAAATGCAGACATATGTTTCGGGATTGCTTGGAATCCCTTTTTCAATGCGACAGGGAGCATTTGGATGTTTTGCATCTACAAGTTCCCTGTCGCATTGAAAAAGGGATTCCAAGCAATCCCGAAACATATGTCTGCATTTTAATGCTTATTTGTGCTTTCTTAACGTGAAATTATTTTTTATTACACCAAGGATTGGTTAAACTGGTTTTAGCTGTTTAAAGATGGAAACATTGAGAGCTCTTCCAATCTAAGGGGAGTCAGCACCTAATAAATGTCGAAAAAAAACGAAAAATATTTTACTGGCTCAAGTAGTAAAATAAATCTTTAAAAATGTTCCCTGAACGTTTCAGAAAAATTGAAGCAATATTTACTGATTTATCATTGATTCTATTACGGTGTGATTTGCCACCTTTTCATTCCGAAACCGAAACTGCACAAAATAAGCCACATACTTATTTTTTTAAATAAAATAATCGAGAAGAAACAATTTCAACTCAGACTGTAACTAAAAAAAAGTTCATTACTTGAACTTTTGATAAAGAAGCAAGCCGAAAATTTAAAGGCTGTTTTCTCTCGCTTTGTTTTTTGTGCATTTCATCTCAATTAAAATACAAAGGCTTTTTAAAATTTATATCTAGAAAGTGGATTTTTCCCCAAATGTTCCTGAAGATATACATAACAAATTTATGTTTTACTTTTATGATAACTTAAGTACTTTATTTGAGAAATGTATTTTTTTTAATATTAAATTTCTTAGGAAGTGATATAACATAACATGAGACAAAAATTGTAAATATAAACACCATAGAGAAAGAAATGGTCTCATGGTGCCGACTCCCCTTAAGACGCAAAGCCTAGTTAATCCCTACCTTAGCCGGCAAAACCTAAGTTTAACTTTCCTTTAACCTTAACATATATATATACATACATTGCGAAAATGAGACCTGATGTTTTCACTTTTTTAACTGACTACTACGTTTCACTAAATCTCATTTAAAACTAGCAAAATTATCCGTCGTTAAAACTAGCAAAATTATCCGCTGCCCGCCAAAGTAAAAATATTGAGAAACTATATCAGTAGCATATATGTAAAATAGCCTGAAACTTAATCTCAGAAGATTAGCAATTAAGTTTAAATTAAAACTCACGGAATTATTTTTACAGCAATAAATTAGTGGAATTCATTCTCTCCAAAATCGTCATTCAACAATAGCTTAAGCCAGCGGTTTCCAATCTTTTTTTTTTTTTTTTTTTTTTGTCGCGTAACCACTAGTTTTCTTGCAAACCATTTGCGTGCCACTGTTAATGTAACTTTATTATATAGAATAGAACACTAATAGATTATAGAAAAATACTACGACGACTAGGTTATTTCAATGACACCATTTTTATAGTTAATGCAGAGAAAAGCGTTTATTAAAATAAAGCTGCATGTATAAAATAAAATATATGAAATATATTTTTAATACGCACTTCCAAAATATCATTAGAAATATACGTCTTTAAGTACAAAATACCTCTCATGTAAGAACATGAAAACACAAAATTAATGAGAAGGTTGCTGTTGCATTGGCAGGTACAAGCGAGGTGAAATCTCATACCGTAGAAGTTAGTTTTAACCTCAAATTTGGGTCGACATTTAATTTGCTTCTATGTTTAGTTTTTATAAATATCATCATACTGGAAAAAGCAGTTTCACAAAGATGAGTGGTTGTGAACTGAATTAAAAACAACCCAACGTGGGGCCCGAACCCACGACCCCGAGATTAAGAGTCTCGTCCTCTACCGACTGAGATAGCCGGGCCCCACGTTGGGCGCCACTTTTGTAATTGACAAACATTATCTTCAATCACAAAATAACATTTAATAGACTCACAAAGAAAAATTACACTAATGGAACACGTAGAACACAGAACGAACGACACAGATACAGAACGAACACAACATCGACACAGACGAACAAGCTACCCTTCTCATGACTAACGTCACTATCCCTCTTGCACCTAAAGGTAAATGGCACGACTGGAGTTGCCTGTGCAGATACTGATGCTACTCACTCCATTGCTGGAGAAATGCTGTTCAAGATTCTAAAGGAACGAGGAGTACTGTTCCAGAAATCTACTTTAAGAGTAACGCTAGCTGATGGTCTGCAACAAGACACAGACATCCTCCAAGCAAAAGTCTCCATCGAAATAGAAGGTCGTAAAACTAATTTAACAATGTTTGCTTTACCTCATGCTAAAAGAAATAGAACTTTGTTAGGTATTGACTTTTTAAATAAAATGGGTATCGTTCTAGACATCCGAAACGAATGTTGGTATTTCTGTAACAACCCCAGATATAAATTTGCTTTTGCTGAATCTCCTTTTTAAACAACACCTGATCTCTCACCTAGCGAAACTAACCCAGCTGTTAGATTAAGAAGAAATGAAGGCCAGCAGTTATCTATCGATCAAAAAACGAAATTTAATCACTTACTTGAAAAGTTCTCCAACATCTTTGAGCCAGGGGGAGAGCCAACACCCCTCATAGAACATCACATAAAAACAGGAGATCATATACCTATTTCGGTACCACCGTACAGATTGTCCCCGGCAAAGAAGGAGTTGCTGCGAACGGAAATTAATGACCTTCTTAACAAGGGAATCATTGAAGAATGTGAATCACCATACTCAGCCCCAGTTGTACTCATTCCGAAGCCGAATGGTAGCGTGCGTCTATGCGTTGATTACAGAAAGTTAAACGCTGTGACTATACCGGATACTTATCCCTTTCCACGTATGGATGACCTACTCCATCAGGCCAAACCTGCCGAATTTATGTCAACTCTCGATTTGAAATCTGGTTACCATCAAGTGAATGTCTATGGACCTGACCGGGACAAGACAGCTTTCGTATGTCCACTAGTAACATACCGCTTTAGAAGAATGCCTTTCGGTCTTCGCAACGCTCCAGCAACGTTCCAGAGACTGATGGACAACTTCCGTAAAGGTATACCAGACGTAAACATTCTTACTTACCTTGATGATATAATTGTTTTGTCAGAAACTTTTGAACAACATTTGTCTGATCTTGAATCTGTTTTTGAAAGATTAAAAAATTGGAAACTTTCAACAAATAGAGAAAAATGCAACTTTGCATGTACCAGAGTAAAGTACTTAGGACACTGGATCACTCCCAATGGCTTAGAAGTTGATTCTGAGAAAATTGATGCTGTTACGAGGATCCCACCTCCCAGGAATATAAAGCAATTGCAATCCTTTTTACAAACATGTTCATGGTATCGCCGGTTTATACCAAATTTCGCACAATTATCCGGACCTCTTAGTAACCTAACTAAAAAGAATGCACAGTGGCACTGGGCTGCCGATGAAGAAAATGCGTTTCAAACCTTGAAACGGTGCTTGGTTTCAATACCCATTTTGAAACAAGCTGATGAAACAAAACCTTTCACCATAAGGACTGATGCAAGTAATTATGCTCTCGGAGCAGTGCTTTTACAGGGTAGAGATGCAGATGAACACCCAATTGAATATGCAAGCAGATTACTGACATCTGCGGAACGTAACTATTCCACAACGGAACGTGAAGCACTCGCTGTTATTTGGGCTCTTAATAAATTTAGAGGATATGTTGATGGAACAGAAGTTACAGTGGCATCCGACCACCAGCCTCTCCGTTGGCTCATGAGTCTAAAGTCACCGTCTGGAAGACTTGCCAGATGGGCCTTACAGTTGCAAGAATTCAATTTAAAAATAGAACATATCTCTGGCAAAGCGAACTTTGTAGCTGACATGCCGTCTCGCCCTGCTTGTGAACATACAAGTCCAGAATCATGCGATATCTGCTCTGTTATTGTTGATATACCTGCTAGAAATTCTAGTGATCTACGTGCTGAACAATTGAAAGATGAAGTTCTTCAGAAAATTATAACAAGTTTCGAAGATACTGAAAAGGGTGTAGACTTCACCAATTGGACCGAACGTGGATATATTATGAACCAAGGTGTTTTGTATAGGTATTCCCCTACTTCGGAATCAGAAGAAGCGCAGTTAGTTATACCCTCACATGAAAGGGAGAAAATTTTGAAAGAACACCATGACTCACCTACGGCTGGTCACTACGGTGTTGAAGGTACTTTAAGTAGAGTATCAAAACGATACTATTGGACTGGTATGCGTTCACTCATTGCAAGCTATGTCAGAAACTGTGCTGAATGTAATAGATACAAACCCTCAAACCAAAAGCCGTCCGGGTTACTCCAAACACCTGTATATTCTCAAAGATTCGAAGTTCTGGCAATCGATCTGTTTGGTCCTTTGCCAGAAAGTAAAACTGGTAAGAAGTGGATTTTCATCGTAGAAGACTATACTACAAAATGGGTTGAACTATTTGCTCTAACACAAGCTACTGCAATGCAATGTGCAACAACACTACTAGAAGAAGTCATTCTTAGATACGGCGTACCTAGGCGTATAATTAGTGACAACGGAAGCCAATTTATCAGTGCTGTAATGCAACAACTTTGTTTTCTCTTAGGCATCCATCAAAGCCTGACTCCCATATATCATCCACAGGCTAACCCTGTTGAGAGAAAGAATCGAGATCTCAAACCAAGACTCGCAATCTTAGTAGAAAATGACCACACGTCATGGGAAGAAAAACTTCCAACAATACGTTTTGCAATGAACACTGCAAAGTGCAACACCACTGGTGAAACTGCAGCATTCTTACAGTTTGGTAGAGAACTCCGAACAACGGATGATGTTCAACATGACATTCGAGCAGTCATTCACAATGACAACTTTGTACCTAAAATCACACCATACCTAAAGAAATTTGCGAACATGACCAAAGAAATTAAGGAACAGGTCGAAGCCAAACAAGATCAAAGAAAGAAGTATGCTGACCGTTAAGAGACAAAAAGGACATTGTTTTGCTCCTGGAGATAAAGTCTGGGTTGTCTTACATCCTGTAAGTAAGGCTTCAGCTCAGAAAACATACAAATTCATGCCTAAGCGTGATGGACCATACATCATTCTAACCCAAAAGTCACCCACTACATTTGTAATAGCAAGCATAGAAAATCCAAATGACCCACTTGCTACCTGCCACACATCGGCTCTAAAGTTGTGTAGTAATTCTGACACTATGCCTGTCGTTCCCATCAGAAAGCGCGGTCGTCCACCTAAAAGGACTGCTGGTTCCTCACCGGGACGTCCGAGGAACCAGAGGGGGAGGTTGTAACATCCACGTAACTGCCTTCCCTAGTACTTCACGTACTTTTAACAAATAGATGGCGCTGTTGCCAAAAGAGGGATAGTGACGTCAGTCATGAGAAGGGTAGCTTGTTCGTCTGTGTCGATGTTGTGGTCGTTCGTTCTGTGTTCTACGTGTTAAATTAGTGTAATTTTTCTTTGTGAGTCTATTAAATGATATTTTGTGATTGAAGATAATGTTTGTCAATTACACAATGCTTTTCTTGACAATAACGGGAATTCATTTTTAACTTTGAGCCAACATTCTCCCAACTTTAATCGGGCAATTCGATCTTCAAGCCTGAAATTTTTCTGTTTTAACTTTTTTTTTTTGCCTGCACGCGTACTACCTGGAGAGGCTTCGCGTACCACTAGTGGTACCCATACCTAAGTTTGGGAACCGCTGGCTTAAGCTTAATTCTTTTAACTTAATCTTCCTTTTAAAAAATATATTCTGGGCAATATCTCGTGTTGTATTCATTCTAGAGCTTTCGAATAAATTCAATTTAAAGCAGCTTTTACCAGCTTCTGAATAATATAAGTCTTTAGAAAATGAGGTGATTTTTTATTCTTTCAACTTTTATTCTCGAAAAAAATCTTAAAACTAGAATTTTAAAAAATTCTAATTTGCATTTTCGAATACAACTTCGTGCGTTATCTTAGTCAGGTGATGATTGAAATTTGTGCCAAAATTAATTCCAAACTGTCAATTGATGTGGTTCTGTATAGCGAACATACAACAAACATACAAACAAAAAAATGTACTCACAAAACGAGATTCATTTACATACAGAAGAAAAATTTCTTTCACAACAAAATCGTTACGAGAACCGCAATAGCAGATCAATTGAGTTCGTGCTGCTTTCCTGTATCTCGGACGAACTGTTCAGATCGTATTCAATATTTAGGAAGTAGGGGAAAGTTGGATAAAACGGGATAGTCGGACAAAACGGGATACGTCGTCTAGGGACCAGGCTAGTGCTGGTATTTCGCGGACGACAGCAGAAACTTGTTCTCCAGCATTCATGACATCAGTCTCAGTTCGTCCTGCCTCGAGAGTACTAGTTGATGGAAAGTTGTAGCTCTTAGAATTTTTTTACTGTTTTCTTGCTACTTTCTAGATTTACGGGCGTTGTTTTCTACAATATACTGCCTACATATATGGGAATACAATTCCGGTGAGTATTACATTTGATTAAGCATTCATTAAGGAATATTCTTATGTGGAGTCTATCTAATTTTACTTTCACGTTTAGGCAGCAGCCATGTTTGTTTTGAAAAGTGTCGGAGTTCGACAAAACGGGACACTTATGAGTTGGATAAAACGGGAAAGTTTTTTTATGTCCCGTTTTATCCTTCAATGTTGGACTATTACTTTTTCAAATAGACATATATATGAATGTAGACCTAAGCCTTATGAACAGTTTAATTATATTAGCTATGTATCTTTCTGAAAAATTTAGTTTCTTTATATACTAATGTAAAATTTGTTCATTAACGTTTGTTATTGAGCAATTAAATTATTTTCGATTCTAGGATTTCACATCTTTTTTAGAACTAATTTCAATGTATACTCTGTTGAAGATTTGAACATTTTTTTTATAAACCTAGAAATTTTCTTGACAGAAAACAAAATGTTACCTTAGTATCAAAGAACTTCAACCAGAAACAGCTGGAGTGAGACAAGCATGGCTGAGGCTGCTCGCGCTGTACTAGATGGAACTATAGGTTTCATTCAAAAAAGCAGCCGACTCACATGGAGTTCGAAAAGCTATGCTTGAAAGAAAAGTTAAGAAAAGCTCGTACAAATACATTGACCCCTGAAATGGCATCAGTGAAAAAGTTGGGCAGATATAAGACAGTATTCAACGCTTGAACACGAAAAAGCGCTTGTTGAGTATGTTTTGGCTCTAGAAGAGCGGTTATTTGGTATAACTCTAACGGACATTCGAATGCTAGCATTTGAGTTAGCCGTGAGAAACAATATTAAGCATAATTTTAACACAGAAAAGAAATGGCTGGAAAGTGTTGGTTGTATTCAGTTCTTGGCAGACATAAGGAACTCAGCCTCTTAAATCTAGAACCCACGAGTATGGCCCGAGCAAAAGGGTTTAACAGTTAAACAGTTGCCGAAGAAGAGGACGACACATTTTTATGTAACTTTTGTTCAGCTATAGACCTAAATGAAAGGTCTTCTTTCCCATTTTGTAAATAATAATATAAAAAACTCTTAAGTCTCTGATTACTGAAGACATTTTTATTTCTAGCGGAAACTTTGCTTTACAGTTTTTTGTCAGTTAATTTTGCTTTTCAGTTAGTTTTAAGCAAAGTATTAAACATTGTAATCACTATCCCGTTTTGTCCAACCGAGGTATGCTAAAACGGGATTTGTAAGAGTTTGGTAAATACTTTTTTTTACTATTTCACAGTCATTAAAATTAGTTTAAAATATGTTTTTTAGGTGCTTCAATAAATGTTATAGTTACAAAAAAAATATTGTGTGGTTTTCTTCAACAGATTTTCCGCAGTAAATAGAAACAAGAATGGTATCCCGTTTTGCCCAACTTTCCCCTATATACGATCCCCACGTTACATAGGGTTTCTTTGTGTTGGAATTAAACTTGTGTTCTCTCAATAGTAAGTACAGTTTCAAGTAAATGGTAAGTAGTTAATTTTACCTTTCAAATCTCGAAAACTTGCCTTAATTCCTGTACATTAATAATAGTTTTTTACATTCTTTTCAGCTGCCAAGACTAAAGTTTCAAACTTAGTTTAGAAATGAAAATGAAACACATTGAGGAATCTACAAAAGTACGTTAACTCATTTTAGTCTGCAGTTCCAAAACTTTGTTATCACGTAAACTTTCTTTTTTATTTTCCGTTTTTCGTAGACCACCTAGCTAGGGGTCATTTATAATTGAAAGTTACAAAACGAAATGAGGGTAAATTTTCACCTTAGTCATTCTAATACAGTAGGGAAAGAGAAAAATGTCCAGAAATGTCAAGCAAAAGTTATAAAATATAGCTTAAAATAAAGTTTTAAGAGTTATTTTTTCTATCAAATAAAATTTCTGTCAAGGTCCACGTCAACCACTGTGTAGGACCACTTTCATACATCAACATTAAATGGCAAGGAAAAAAGATCCCCTGCACGGTAAACATTTGGCGTTTAGTTGCCACCATTTTGCTAATAAAAATGTTACAGTGTGGATACGACCTTTCTATTAATATCAAAAGTGGAAGCTTTTATTAGTTACAAGCACAAAGTGGGTACCTACTACAAGTTTTTAAATATATTTAATTAGTATATAATTAGTTAATTCATATAATTATATAAATAACCATCTTCATAGGCGTAACCAGGGGGGGGGGTTGGGGGTTCAAACCCCCCCCCCCCCATTGGGTATTTACTTATTTAGGCACACAAAAAAATTTCTGGCTACGGCCTTACAAAGCACATATTTTTCTCCCCCTAAGAAAATTAAACACATATGCATATGATTTTATTTCCTTTTTCTCTGAAGGGTTGTGATCATGACCAAAGTATGCAGCTCATAATAAAGAGGAATTTTCATCTATTTATAATCGTCCCCCTTATCACCTTGGGGGGGGGGAGGGGTTACAGCGAAAGGTGGCTTCAATCACCGTACCACACACAGACAAACAGAGATCCTTTCAATCACTCCAGAGGGTTTTCTTTGCTTCTTGATGTCTTTTTTACCCAAAGGCAGCAATTTGGGAAGGCGACGGGGTCTGAAAATGAAGAACCCCTAGCCAACGGATGCTCATCAAGCAACTTAAAGAGCAGTTTGTATTTATTTATTATGACTTCCTGTCCAAACACCCATTAAGGTAAAATCTTTTTTGTAGATGAGCCGATTAGAAAACTGATGAACTGTATTTGCATTGCATTCTCATTTACAGATGTTCTCTCATCTCTTATATTTTAAATGTTTTTTTTCTCTTATTATGGTCCATCACTAATTGCATTACGACTCTGGAAATCATCCGTTCAACGTTTCCAATCTCACTGCTACGGTTTAATGCTGCATTTTAATTTACAATCAAGTATTATTTATATTTTAGCTAAATTTTTAATTATTTTCGATACATATTAATGTTTGCACTCCAGCGATGGAAGCTTTCGTCATCCAAAAAGAGAAGAAAATTTGATTCAGACGCTTCCACTTCTGAGGTATGTTTTGCTACAAATTTAACAAAATTTTTAGAAATTTATTGTGGGGATGAGCATTTTTGTAGGGGAATTTGGATTTTTTTCTATAAAATTCCACTATTTCCCCGTTTTAATATTATGAATGCCTGGACATGGAAGAATGCTTAGCGCTAAATATTGAATTTTCTATTGCGTTTGAATTAAGATCTAGTAATGAGTGTTTAATGTTTTTGTGAATCAAGGCCGTATCCAGAGGGGAACGGGGATCTTTTGCAATGTATCATATTATTCCTCCCTGAAACTTTGCTTAACATAAGTGTGTCGAAGTCTGGGCCCCCCCGAAAAGAAATTCTGGATTCTGCCTTGGCTCCGGAGCAGGGGGGCGTGTTAAGAATTAGGAAGGGCAGTGTATGCTTCAAAGCCATACCCTTAATATATACATATATATATATGACTAGAAATGATGGCAATATGAATTTTTTTACATATATGATAGCTTTTTGATGTATATATATAGTAGATATATGTTTAGATCTTTGGTGAAGTTAGCGGAGGGGGTATTTGGGGCTTCTGCAACTAAATTTCTGTAACTGGCTTTACATCTATAATGCTTAGGCTAACTCTGGAGGCAAGGGTTCGAGGGCTCTCCCCAGGAAACTTTTTGAAATCCTAGCAATGCAATTTCGGGATACTTTGGTGATGTTAGAGGAAACAGAAAGGAGTTTGGTTACTCTCCCCCCGCATTTTTTTTTAAAATAAAGCCTTATATCTTTTAAGTTACTTTTGGTGTCGCTCGTAATAGTGTTCAATGTCCTTTCCCTTAAAGTGTTTCTGAAAGTAAAGTGTCTTAAAAGCGTAATTTCTCTTTTCTTTCATTTTTTAAAGCTTCTGATCTGAATTTTTTTGCCGATGGGGGGGGGGGGGGAAGTTGACTTGCTCCGAGGATGTAGCTCCCCCCCCCCCCCCGGGAGATGCCTGAAATAAACATGGAGTACAGGTATATCTTAAGAGACAAGTATTTATGACTAGTAAATTTTCAATTCTTTTACACTTCTTTGGTGTTTAGTCTACATTTTTAGGGTGACCCCCACCCCCTTTCACCAACCCTAGTTACGGCTATGACCATCTTGTAAGTAATTACATTGGCGAAATTTGTAAACTTTGGTGATAACTTACTTAAATGTGATCCAGTCTCGTAAATCCCTAGATACATCTCATGCACCCCCATTTTTTTTTCGTAGACTAAAGGACAAAATAGATCTCTTGTCCTACACAGTGGTAGACAGACCTCTAGCAGGTTCACGTTACACTTCGTAAGACCACTTTGGGAACCTTGTGTTCTACGTAACCTAATGCATTTTAGCATTTTATAGAAGCTTTCTTTCTTTTATTATTATTATTTTAGCTTTTTTTCGAAAGAACTTTGGAATTCACCTTAAAAACCAAGGCCAAGTTTAACATAAAACACATTCTTAATTTAGATTAACGTTTGGTCCCATTTCAATGCTACTAAAATAATCATTATTTCAAACTTTCGTTACACAAAAGACATAAAATAGAATTTCTTTCAGCTATTGAAAATGGTTTTAATAACGTTTATATGCAAAATTAAAAGTATATTTTACGAGGGTGCTGCAACGAGTTATCACCCCGAGCAACCCTATAGTTAGGAACCTCACAAAATAACAATATAAATGCAAACGAAGAAAAATACTACTGTTTCATATCAAATAAAATGTGAAACTAAGAGAAAAATGAGAGTGAGTTCTTTTTTTTACATGTTTAAAATTTTTATACAGAATGTGCGAAAATGGGCTTCAGTCTCTGCTGTTCTGTATACAGGATTGTTCGCAGTGCATGCTGAAAACAATGCTTTGAAAGAGTAAAGAGAAAGAAGGAAGAAACGAAAGAGAGAGAGAGAGAGAGAGAGACAAAAATAAAATGGAGGGAGAGAAAAAAAAATCCATTGTTTTATTTCGTAAATCAGTCTTTCTTTCCAGTCGAATTTACTTGCAAAAGTTTTTCTTCTTTTCTTTCTTTCTTTCTTTAAGGAATTTTCTTTTTTATACTGTATTGAATTTGAAAAATGAACTATAACGTTTCAGTCTGTTCCTATAAAATAAAATATCTTTCATAGGCAAAGTTTATTATAATCTGTTACTTCGGAAAACGGGGAGAATCAGTTTCGTAAAGGAAGAAACGAAAATGGTAAAAAGGAATTACACCAGTATATTTTCGATTGTTTTATGCATACTATATGAAAATTTAAATGATGAAAGCTGTAAAAAGACGCTAAAATTATTTTTCACTTTCATGATGAATATTGGAAAGCATAAGTAAAGAAAAAAAATTACTTTTTGGGGGGAAAGTTCACTTTGACCCATTCACCCGTTCAGATACCAATTAATATTTATATACTTCCATTTTCAGTTCCAGCTTACAATGAAAATAAAGGTTCAATGAAAAATGCGTTACATTTTTACGTGGTACATTAAGATGTTTTTTTTTAAATGAAAATATGAATTCACTAAATATTTCCGTAACCACTCCTTCCAGGGACAATGCCTTGTAAACGAATTTCTAATGGTAACAGTGTATTGTATCTCTCTTTTAGCTGACACCGATGCGAAAAGTAGACTCCATTCCGGGCATTTTTTTGAAGCGAAATACAGTCTACTTCGGTTATAAGGACATTGTAGAGTCCACGGTAACTATGACGTTAAAACCGAGGTGACGTTATAAACGAGGTTTATCTTGGAGACAGAAAATAAAATTACTGTAGCTAAATTAAATTGCCTTACATCTATGTCATAAGAAGTTTTGTACAACTATTTCAGTGCAAAAACGTTATGAAACATAATTTATGATAGAAGGAAAACAATATTTGTTTATTGTTTTATTTAACACTAGCGGTACCCGCACGGCTATGCCCGTGTTAAAAAGTTAAAAGACCAATCGGTTCGCCATCACATATACAGTAGTAACCTTTTTATGTGTAAATTATGCTATTTTATTATAATGTATATCATTCCACACAATTAAAAATTAGCAATCCTACACATTTACGCAGTTTTTTTTTTTTTTTTACAAAACACACAGTAAAAAAAGAAAAATGAAAGAAAGTAACGAAAACGAATGATCACTCGATTATCAAAACCACTCGAGTACTAATCACTCGATTATTGAAATCTCTCGATTATGCCCATCACTACTTCTTTTCTAGTTAATTTAGAGGCTTAGAATTTTAACACGTGGAGCAAAACTCTTCCTGGGGTTGTCTTTACGGGCTTTTCAATGATATCAAGTTCGAAACGATGCGGTAATTTCTTCCTGTAGAAAAGAACCATTTTATGCAATTTTCGGTTATAAATTGCAATAAAAAAAGAACAAATTCGAATTTTAGGAAAAACGCTTCGAGGTGCACGAGGACCTGACCCAAGATACCTGTAACCAAAATTTCGTACTTCTGGACCGTTCCATCTCGCCAGGAGGCGAGCGACAGACACAAACTGATACACAAACTCTCTATTATATTTATATAGAGATTAGATCAAATCGACGTCAAAAGAAGTATCGAGACATTTGAAGAAGAATTGGTCAATAATGCCACCTTGAAAGCCTAAAAATAACTTTTTTGTTTTAGTTGCATGGTTTTCCTTTAACTTATGCAAAAGCATATTAAATTTATCTTGTAAGATAAATTCTTCATATTTAATTTTCGAAATTTTTATTTAGATGACCCACGAGATCCGTCATTGCAAGGGTTTTGTTTATGTTTGATGAATATAGATGCCCATGTAGACAACGACTGTGCAAAGAGAGTAAATTTAAGAAAATTGAATGTCTTTCCACCTCCAATGGTGCAACAAACGGAAAACATTCTAATAAACAAACTTTAGAATGCATTATTTAAAGGAAATAAATTGCATTCAATAATAAAAAGGAGCATATTTGACGCGTAGTCAGTCATCATCGAACGCCAACAGGGTAAATGTCGCATAAGTCGGTCATTTGTGGAAACCTAACGACTTTTTCCTCTCTTCTCTTACCGCCTCTCTCATTCCTCCCTTCCTTCCCTTTCTACCTGCCTCGTCACGTGGTGGGATTTAAAAAAGCTCTCCACGTGGCAGCGGTCGCGTTGGCAATAATGACGTCATGTTCAATTCAAAAGCGCGCATTATACAGTCATTCTGTTGTTGAAGTTATGACTATTTATGCTTTGTTGTTATGGATTTTTCCCGACTTGAATTAAAAGAAATATTTTTACATATCTAAAACTGAATAAGTATTTAATTTTTACTGGGTTACAATTTGGAGAAAAATAAATAAGTTAAACTTTGCTGTAAATTTCTGGTAATGGTGTTACATAATTGTGAATAATCTTTAATGTATTTTGTTTTCATAAATTAAAACAATACGCTCTCTCCTTTTCTTTGTCACCTGTTGGTACCGTTCTATGTGATATATAACATATGATTAATTCGCTCTTAAGTTCATCAATTCTATTTACTGCTCTGTCTTTTGCAATTTTCAGTTGTATTTTTATGCTGTTGCTATTCTTGTCCTTATTTATTTATTTATTTATTTACTCCCTGAAATTATGGTATTGTTAATACTTAACTATTTCTTGCAAAAAGTAAAAAATTATTTCTTGGTGCAATTCCTCTGTTAGGTTTTAACCTTTATTTCCGTACATTTTTATTTTTTGCCATTATAACGTTCAAAAATGCGTTCATTGCTTACATGAGTAATTCTCAACCTTTTTTTTTTTTTTTGTCGCGGCACACTAACGATTTAAAAATTTGGCGGCACACAAAGAAAAAGATACGTTTAAAGTTGTTTACTTACCTATAATACACTGTGTAAAATAGTTTATGATAATTATTTTGAATGTAAAATAAAATAGTATAATATGTACTACAAAAACAACGGTACGTTTGTTAAGGGATTAATTACAAGGTAATAATAAGAATACTTTTAAGAGAAATTTGAGCTTGATGTTTTTTGATAATTTCATTTATATTTGGTACTAAAAATAACAATGCTACTCTCATATCGTCTTCTACATTTAACAGTCTCGATATTTTTTTCGTTTTTATGTTGGTTAATACTGAAAATACGAATTCTTACAAATAAGATGCATAAAATTGTAATAATGTTTTTCAAGCTCTTTTGGCTATCATGGGATAACCGCATCTAATTTTAGTCCAAAATGAATTAATTGATTGTTTTCCGATAATTTTTAAAATTTACATTTTTAAAATTTAGCTCTCCTGTCACAATTCCATGCTGAAAATTCCGGGAAATTTTTGTATATCATTCAAGGGATAAAACAATGCGAAGTAAATTAAAGACGATTTCATGTTTCTACAAAATTTACAGGGCCTTATCTAAAAGCATTATTCCACAACATTTTAATTAGTTTACTCTGTTTCCTTTCTCTTTCTCAATTGTCTAATCTAGAAACAGTAATCAGAACAAGTCGTTGACACCGACACTTAACAGTTGTCATCGCAACGCTTCGGAGAGCATAGCCAGCTTGTTTTCGGTCATTAAAAGCAAGTTGCTGTGCAGCGCCACTATTCGGGAGATAACGCAGCATTATTTTTTTAGTCAGACCCTCCGTGAAATTTCTTAAAAAGCTATTTTGTTGAATACTTTTTTAAAAAATCTATTGTACTTTTTTTTTATAAATTTACATTTTAAATTTGCACTCACAATTTCCGTTTCAACCAGGCTGTGGAGTCGAGTTAATTTTGGGGTAAAAAATCGGAGTCGATTCCTCTTGTATTAATTTCTTATGTAAAGAAATAAATAAGCTCTCCAAAACAATTTTTAAATGATTATCATAGTCTTTTTATGCATTTACAAAATGACAAGTAAGGATAACTGAAATATTTATTTATTACTATATTTAAATTTTTGATAGTTAAACAATTTACCACACAAATCATTAAATAAAAATAGCTGACGTCAGTTATTCAGAAACAAAATATGTATTACAAAGAATGTAGAAACCACTCTATTTTGAGTCAAGAAAAGGAAAGATTGGTGTTTTGATGAATTTGCAAAGAATATAAGATGGGATTCAGAGTGAAAAAGACAACTCCAGACAAGGCTATTTGGCAGTGAATAGTGAAAAAAGTATTCACTAATGCTGCCAAATTTGGAGTAAAAATTATAGCTTCCCTTGTTATAAGTTTTATGTATATCCTACAAATCTTTTCAATATACATAATCTCTTGCTTACCTCACTTTTAACTAATACAGTATGGGACCCCAAATTCGGAATCCCGAAATCCGGAAAACCCAAAGTCCGGAACTTTTTCAAAAAAAAAATCGGAAGCTGAAAAAAAAAAAGAGCTTTTGTTTTTTAAAAAAAAATCGGGAAATATTTCGGACCGTTTTTTTTTTTTTTGGAAATAGACATTTTAAAAAGAAGTAACATAAAATGTAATGAACATGTTTAAGATCGGAAATGTGCAGTTTTCAAAAACGTTATTTCGGGATTTTCTGAAAAGGGTTCGTTTTTGCGATTAGAGTTTTTATTAATTGTTTGCTTTAATGCTGAGTTAATATCATCAAATTTTGCTTTTTAAAATTTCTTGTAGTTATATTTATTTTTTAAGATGAACTAGTTTTCGCGCGATACAGAACATTCGCGAAATTGAAATTCGGCGTTTCTCGCATTTTCCCGGAAGCCTCATCTTTTACTGCAATTAAGTGACTAGAGAATATAAAACCATATCAGAAAAGTCTAGATTTTTCGATTCAAATGTAAGTCGACTCCAACTTCGTTTTTTGTGTTAAATTCCGCGACTTATAGGCAAGTATATACGATAATAAAAAATGCTATAAATGAGCAAAATGCTAATAAAACTTCCAGAGCAAATTATATGGGCTCTTATGCTACTTACAAAATTTTTTGAATGAGGACCCAAAATTCGGAAATCCGGAAAGATCACGACCCCGAGCGTTCCGGATTTGAGGTTCTATACTGTAATATAGCGCACTCTGCTATCTGCTTTATGCGATCACGGTTGATCTTATCAATCTTTTAATGTTAGTAAAATGACTGAAGTCCCGTTGCATAAAACTATATTGATAAAGTCATTGTGTTTTGTATTGACAAACTTCGTTTACTGTCATCAATATACAAAAATTATTCTCCTTAAATCTGCGAAAACTACGGATTTTTTTTTTTTTCTGTTTGTAAATTATTTCCTCATGCTCAGGACGAAGGAGGCGCTGCGAATCTCGTATCGATCGTCGATGAGTACAAAATTGACAGACAATCAACAATCGATGATGTTTTTTTTCCAATAATTTACTTATTCTTGTTCCATTTTTCTTGTTAATATGTTTTTTTTTCAATAAATACATTCATTTCGTATCAACAACACATGAATTAACGCTGTCTACGGAAATCAGCGGTGTACTTATTTGTTAACATACACAATTCTGCATTTTTCAAGCATTAAAATTTTATCTTTTATTATAATCACTCGGTTACTGTAATCAAAACACTTTCGCCCGGATGTGATCATTAATAAGGGGCGTCCATTGTACTGACGTTAGTAATAATGACGGATATTACGATGTTAATTTTGTTAATATTCGAATCTTTCATACGTCTTTTCGTCTGTGAATTATAAATTTTCATTGCCTTCTATTATATTACAATCTTCCAATTTTAACGTGTTCTCTTCATTAAGTATTTATCTTGCAATCAATTGATCTATGAATAACTTAAGCTTCGCGTTAACTTCCCGTCAAGAAACCCCGAAGAAAATCTCGCGCCACTAGCTTTGGGAACCGTGCCAGCTTTCGTAGAAACAGAAATTCGTTCTAGAATATTCGAAACTAGCGCTGAGGAGAGAAACGAAGAGTGTTTTTCGATCGAAAAAAATGTTTATTTTTGAACTTGTTTATGGAAATATATAAGGTAGGGGAGGCTGGGGACAAACGTAACACGGGTCAATTTAACATTTTGATTTTTATGGAGATAATCTCTCACGGTTGTCAAGACAGGGCAATAATTTCGAATAGCCTTTTATTAAACAAGGGGCAATAATTCCATGGTTTTTACAGGGAAATGGAGCAGACGTTTTTCAATTGATCCGTTTTTACTTCTATATAAATGCTCCAGCTTTTTACGTAAGCAAAATATTATTTCAACTTCTGTCACTAACTGTAGTTAGAATGATATTTAGGGAGTTTTTAAAAAGTAGTTTTATACAGAAATTGTGTACAAGGTTTTAGTTTTCTCTCTAATTTTAAAAGTTAATACAATATTTAATATAGTTGTGCTGGCCATTATAAATTCGAAAACCAAACAGGAAGATTTAAGCTTTTCTATTGCAGAATTTGATAATTCTATGACAAAAACTTGCTTAGTTTTATGAACAAAAACGGAAAGTTTTACATTTCATCCCAGGCTTCAAAACTGTAGTTACTCTTGAAATGTATCTTTAAATTTGTAGTTTTGTATGTCCAAAAGTTTCACAGCCCCCTGACTGGTGCCACTAGTGTGGAGACAAAGATCTTCCAAAATTAGCTTCCTGTAGCGCACAATTGAATTACAAAAAAAAAAAAAAAATGCAAAAGACTTGTCTACTTGTCATTCGGATGCATTCAAACCTCTCTTACAATGGTTCCTATTACGGCCGACAGTCCAAAAGCAGAATCGTAAATATTATAAATATTTATTACTTCAGTCGTAAACTGGAAAACAGAATGATCCAAAGCATATATGAAATGAAAGGAGACTACGTATTCCTATTCTTTCTTTGGAAACGGAATCAGTCAGTAGTCATTTTTGAGGTTTTCATTGTATTCTGGAAACAAAAATAAGACTAAATCCATTTACACAAAAGAAGAAATTTAACAGAATATAGGAGGTGGAGAATAATGCAAAGTGTTTTAGACAAATATTCCAGTTTAAACACATCGTTTAGTAGACCCGTATACGTGTAGCCGCAGATCAGACCACACCTCAAAAGGGCCTAAAAGAGAAACGTTCAGGAGGGGGAAAAATTTTCAGCTAGTGGTTTTAAAATTTGTATGTTGAGTAAGAAATTACATTTAAATTTACGGTGTTTCATCACTGAAAAAGTGTAAAACTAATGCTTTGCGTCCCATTGTATCTCCCCCACCCCGCATTGTAGTTGCTTATTAATTAACTAAATATTTTATTCTTATTTGTTAAGAAAAAATTTAAAAATTTAATTTAAACAATGAAACAAAATGTCATGTTTAACAGAGCCTATTTTGTAGGATTATTTTCTGGTTTGTACTAAATTTTTTTAGGTATTGCAATAAAATGTTTTCTGTCTTATGCACTAAACACACACTTACGTACGCGCACAAACATATATAGTCCTTTTAATGATAATCTTAGTTTTTCATATAGTGGATTTAATGAGTAAACCGAAAAATAAATACACAGTGAAAAGTAGATAAGATAACATATTCAATTCTTTTTTTTTTTTCTTTTTACTTTTGTTCATATGCTTATTGGACATTTTTTGGCCTTTTTGTGATACTTATAAAACTTGTAAAATGTTAATAAAGGAACTTTGTGCACAAGTAAACTAAAAAATAATAAGTGGACACTTATTTAAGCACAAATGAGCAATAAAAGACAGACACATGTTTCGCGTTTCGGGATTGCTTGGAATCCCTTTTTCAATGCAATAGTGGAGCTTCTAGATGCAATGAATCTAGAAGCTCCACTATTGCATTGGAAAAGGGATTCTAAGCAATCCCGAAACAGATGTATGCCTTTTAATGCTCATTTGTGCTAAAATAAGCGTGCTCTTATTATTTTTTACAGTTGTAAAATGTGTTTGATCTTTCTATTTTCCCGTTGATGAACCACAATAACACATTTTTAAAAAATAACTTAAAACAGTATTGTAACAAATGTTTAGTTTCCTGTTTTGTCCGGAATTTAAATGAAAAATTTAAAATCAACGTAAAATACGCGCAAATTTTTGCGAAGTTTGCAGACACGAGTTTCGAATTTGCAAGGAATCCCTTTCTCAACACAAAAGAAGGGAGCTTCTAGACGAAAAACATCTAACTGAAGCCCGCAGTTAATTTGTGCTACTTTTTTTTGAGCACAAAGGTTTTCATTTTATTTCAAAATTCAAATGCTGCCAAAATGATTTACACAAATGAGAATTTTCGTAATAATTTCTGCAGAATAATAATCATAATAAAAAAACAGCCATTTATAGACTTTTGTATTAAAAGCTATGCTATGTAAATATTTTTTCAATAAAAGATAGATGACTCAGGGCCGTGGCCTGTGGGCTGCAGAACGTCAAAACCAGCTATGTACCACTGTCATAAAGTAACAAAGTTGTTAAGCGAATACTTCCAAGATTAATAAACAGTTACGCCCGAAAAACGTTTCAAAAACGCTGTCCCAGACTCAACTTGGAGTAAACAACGGAATTATCGATCGGTACGGAAAGCGCACGTGTGTGTCCCACTGAACGGGGAAAAGAAACAACAAATTCCCTTCGCTTGGCTTGGATAGGAACAAAATGAAATTTCATTTTTCCCCTGGCCCGTTGCCACGGTTTTCCCAAAGGTGAGTGGAATACTACAAAGATAGTATGTCGTACAATCAACTTCAGCAGTTAAAATATCCCTCCCCGAGTGGCGTTGGAATGTCGGAGAACAATTCTAGATTCACTTCGGTAGATATTTACTCTTCCCTGCTCTTTGGAGGAGAAAACTCGTAGTTATCCCTCTTGCAATGCATTGAAACAAACTATTGGTGGTGAATAAACAAAGTTTTTTTTTTTAATCAAATTCTTTCTTTATAAGTACTATTAATAGCTAAGATACACATTTACATACATACATACAGTGAAACCCCTCTATAGCGGACATCAGTGAGACAAAAATATAAGAGCTAAGAGTCTGCAAAAGAGGATTTTTTTTTGTTTTTAATTTTTAAAATTACCACTCAGAACAGCCATATGTATATTATATATTTTTCCGTCTAGATAATGTTTTAATTAACTTGTTATTAAAAAAATGCATATAAAATAAATTATCCTGCAAACTTCATATTCAAATTCATGAGCCAATTAAACGTGTAGATGGTAATCATCTACGCTTTTTTTCATTTCTTTTTTTATTCTTTTGTTTCGATACTAGTCAATGGGTAAGTATTTTAAATTTGAACTTTAAAGCATCGATTCTTAGCAGTTCTCCTGATAAAGACGCCAGTTTCTCAATTTTCAGAAGATTATTTTTCTTCTCTTAGCATCCATTTACAAGTCATTCTATCTGAAAAATGTTTTTTTTTTTTTTTTTTTTTTTTAATACAATTAAGCTGTGATTATCTAACACCAAATTTACCAGTAATGTTACAGTTATCAGTAAAAATATCAGCACATCTAATTTTATTATTAATGTTATTATTATTATCGGAAAATTATTATTATTACTATTATTCTTTTCGTCTGAAGAGTATGACCCAAACGTTTAGCATTCCAATTAACAGCTTTTGTTGTTTAATCGTACTTAAAAATATTTTTTTAACGGTGTTGAAAAGTGCGTAATTTGTCAGTAGTCCGAAACCGAACAAGGCAACAGCAAGAAAAAAGCGAAGAAAAGGGGGGCGGGTAAAAAAAAAAGACTTGATATTTTTTTTTTTTTTTTTGTAAAGCCTAAATTTTTTTGTATAAATGATGAAAAATAAAATTTTTATGTTTTATTTAAATAGGTTTACTTTTTTAACTTTTCGTATAATCAGCTTCAGATTTTGACTTCGCAATATTCAGTCATTTAATTTGTTGCTCCCGAAAGAGCAAGCTCAACCAGAGCTCTAGCAATGCAGTTTACTCCCAAAATAGCATCCACGTCCGTTATTAAGGGTGTCCGTTACAGAAAGGTGGATCAAGAAGAAGTTTTACTGTTTACATAAAAATGTTGCATTATGTCCGTCTATAAGTTGGTTTGTGTACATGCGATGATGCCCCAGACGATCAATTTTTCTGTATAGCGTGACTGTTAGCGAAACTTTTAATTGGGGAAAAAGTTGTAATTGTTTTCAGCACAGTTTTCCAAGGTTGAATTCGAACATTTTTCATTTCTTTACTTCTACGGTTTCCAGCTGTCGCTTTTTCTGAAAACGACCTTTTTTTTCTTGCATCCCCCCCCCCCCCCTATAATCGCAACTTTCTCTTTCTCTCGCATCTATAAGTGCAACTGTTTTTTCTTCCTCACGTCTATAATTGCAACTGTTTTTCTTTTTTTTTTTCTTTGTTTCGCAAACGTTTAGCGTTATAATGATTTTTATTCCTATACTAGCTGCGCCGCCCGGCCGTAGCATGGGCTATCTCGAACATTGCGTCATTCCCTAACGGAGGAAGAATAATGTCACGCGACACATGTTCATTACTCTCTTCAATATGAATAAGAAGAAAGTTAGTAAAAAAATCCCTCGGTCACCCAGTCATCAATGAAGTGCCTTGAAGAAATCATTGGAAGATACGAATGCTCAATAATTCCTTCCAAATCAATAATTCCCCAATAGTTTCTTCTGCTCAGTACCTAACTTTTTCCCCTTTCCATACTGAGATAGATTTCTTCAATTTCTAATGGTATGCTATCCTTACGCTTTTGTGTTTTCTATTCTCCTTCTTTTTTTTTTTTTTTTTTTTTTTTTGTGTGTGTTTTCATAAAAAAAAAACTGAGCATATTTATTGCTAAATATTTATTTTCAGTGGACGCATAAAATTGTTAATGGCATTCGCAAAGATAGTTATTCAATTGTGTCTATTATATTATAAGACACATCGTTTTTCGCATTTCATTTCATTAAGTTTAGAAGCTTACAGTATGAGGCTTTAATTTCTACCTGCCAATTTATTTATTCATCTATTTTTTCCTTAATTTGATAAAAATTATTTATAATGATAAATATTATGTATGCATAAATTATAAACAGTAAGCGCCAAGTATAAGGTGAGAAACAAATAAATAGGAAAAGAAAGTTATTAAAAAAATACTGTTAGAGCTTCAAGTGTACTACTATTAGAGTTTAAGAAACATTCTTTCAATAGCTATAAAATTACAACAACTGAAAATTTACAGGTTTTGGTTGCCCCCAGAGA
Organism: Octonoba sinensis; assembly: GCA_038502835.1. NCBI lineage: Eukaryota > Metazoa > Arthropoda > Arachnida > Araneae > Uloboridae > Octonoba > Octonoba sinensis. Next base: position 103,580,465 of record CM076600.1, on the reverse strand, counting down.
TCTGCGGGAGAAGCCACCTTATTGACTTCTGATTCTTGCTTTGAGCTCCGAAGTGTAAGATTACGCATAATTTTAATACATTACATTACTTGAACCTTTTTTTTAAATTTTTTTATATGATAAAAAAACCAAAAAGTTTTTCAAAGATTGAAGCAGTGGAGCACAGCACATTTCTTTGCTCCGGTACCGCTCCAGCTGCAAGAGGAATCTTTTTGCTCGGCTCCTTTATCCTCTTTCTTTCTAATGGGGCTGCGTATGGTCACTAAACTTTGCAGACCTAGTGCGTACCCCTGTAATCGGTATGCATTCTTTCAAGTAGCACCACTGTCGGTGGATGCCATTGCACTGAGAATTTGGACGCTCAGTAACCCTGAGAGGGCGGCACCTGAGCTCTCATTTGATGCAAACTGCACTAGGAATTTAAATTAGCTGAGAGTATCCAAGCCAAACAGATACTCAAGGGATCGTTAACATGCCGCATAATCATGATGACGGGGCAGCATGGGCGCTGACGATTTCCTGCATCTTGAAAATACACCGACTTGGGCCAGGTTTGATCCTGCGAATTTAGGCGTACGAGGCAGTGCGTTACCACTACGAAACCCTGCCGGCTGTTCCGCTCCTCCACTTGATTGCTCAACACATTTTTTTTTTTCGTGTTTTATAAATACATTTGAAGTTCACGTCTTATTTACTGCTTTGCTGCATCAGGGTTTCTCCACGGGAGCCATGAAAAATCTGGGGAGGGGGCGCAGGAGAAAATAGTAAAATTGGGAGGCCATGAATCTTTGAAAGGAGACCATGAACCAATCATTTCAAAATGATAAAATGTTTCATAGAATGTCAACAATATTTTGACAAAATATGTTACAAGTCCCAACATGACAAGTTTTATTCTTCTCTGGAAACAGGAATATGTTTACTGTACTCAATATTACATATCAGTTGAATGCTTTGATATTTATGAGATTGAAAGTTGATTTTGAACTTAAGACAAATTAAACGAGGCCTCAAAATTCCTTTAAAAAGCACTTTCATATAAAAAATAAATGTTCATAAAGACGAGTACTACAGTGAATGTAGCACTAGAATTTCGAGTGCATGAGTAAAAGTATACAAAAATCCCTACTTTTTTTTTTCTGTAAGAAATTTATATAAAAGAAGCTTTTCATTTTCGAAGAATTTGTCTACTCCGTTCCTTCTATCTCCTTCCTTTTTTCTTTCTTTCAGATTTTTAAGAATTCAAAGTTTTTGAAATCCCCCCCCCCCCCCCCCAATTATTATTACTTGATAGTTAAACGGTCTTCTCAGATTTTACTTTTGCTAATATTCTTCGTTTCATTTTCTTGAATTGAAGGAAAGGTTCCTCGTACCTTTATATAAAAATATTAAAATTTTTATACAAATTTTCTTCACAAATTTGTGCATTATAATGATGGACTTTTAACATAAATTAGTCAATCTTATTATTCGATGAAGTTTTTTGTTCTCTGACTGACAAAGATTTTTGATCCTATTTTATGTACTCATGTCTGTATGATCTGGAATCACACACACACAGACACCAAAAATAAATAAGCTAATATACATGCATATATATATGCACGAGGGGACCCACGACAAGATTTGATACCCGTAAGGGAGCCAGCCGCAAGCCGAAAAGAATTGAGAACTCCTGTGCTAGATCGCTAGATTCAATCGATGCCTCGTATAGGTGCAGTCAAAAACGATCACTCCTATATCATTGCATCATGACGCCATTGCTTCAAGCTGATGCAAGAAGGGCTGACGAAAAGAAAAATCGCTTCTCATCTCCGGAGTACTTGTGGAAAACGAAGGGAAAACGACCAAGGGAAACAGAATTTTTAGCCCTTGGTTGAGTTTTCCTATGCATGATGTGCTGTGCGTTTAATTTAATTAAAATTATCGAATACTTATAGCACGCATAAAAATCGTTTATAGCCTACCCCATAAAGTAAAATAAAACAAAAAATAAAAGTATGAAAGAAAGTGTAATGTCTCATTCAAATATCTCTCAAAACAAAAAATAATTGGAAAATAAAATTAATTACTTCAATACATATTTAATGATAAAAGCCTGCAAAGCGGATTTATGAGATAGGAGAAATGTGTGTAAGTCCATACTTCCGTCTCTGTCTGTCGGTCCTCTGCCTCCAGTGTATTTATTGAAACATATCGCCTAACAATCTGAAATTTGGCATCGTTTTTATGCTAACTGATCAGGCCTGTCATTAAGGAGAGGGAAGGGCATTTCCCCCTGACTTTGAGAATATAATGTATTTTTATGAATATGTATGTTTTTTTTTTTTTTTTTTTTTTTTTTTTTTGTAGCCCTTCCGTCGAAAAATGTGAAACAACGGGCCTGTAACTAATAGTTTTCCTTTTCATAATAAAGAGACGTATTTTCTCTTAAGAAATATGTTACAGTGTGAAAGAGCAATATTTAAAATAATTTGGAGCCTAAACCAATCGCAAAAAAACTTCAGAAATGTAGCTGATATTAAAAAATCTATGTTGGATGTACGAGAAAACGAATTTGTTTAGTACTGTACAAAATCAATAGAAAACTCAGAGGAACCATCGGTTCATGTAAGTTAAATATCGAAGATTTTAAAATGATAGTAATTTTGCAGAAACATCAAAATATCGAGGATCTGAAAAGTGAAAACACAATCAAAAAAGCTAACTTATAAGAAATAAATCAAATAATTTCGAAATATTAAAGTTATTCTGAGCGCCCTCTAACACGAACATCTGAATAAATGCATTGCACATAATCCGTTTTAATTCCGTTCGTTGATTCAATGTTTTTGCCTAGCTGAATTCTGTGTCAATAAATAATAATAATAATAAAACTATTAAGAAGCAACCTTTTAATAACGATTTTTTTAAAATTTTCATTTAATTATTTCATTTTTTTTTACATTTACAATGTATAAAATGCTTTGGTATTTATGATGCAATTCAAATCATGTTGCAAAAATACAAAACCTTAAAAATACTAAGTTTCAATAGTCTTTCCTTTATGATACTCAAATATTGATACTTATCGAACATCGCTTGTTTCACTTCGATAATAAACAGCAAACGAAGCTTTTTTTTTTTTTTTTTTATGTGCAGTATGAACGCTATTTTTACCGGTGGTCATTTTTCGGAATTTTAATACCATGATAATTCTTGTCAGGAAGTACAGCTGCAATTTAAAACCACTGCTGGCTGTATGCAGAACAATTGAACCGCGTAGACAAGATAACAAGATATTTATTTTTCCTAGTGTACGATTTTGTTGAACATAACAATGGCTCGACAACGTTTTTTCCCCTCCATTTTCCATAATCCCGCATTTCCTCTGAGAGTGGGCGAATTAGAAGATCAACAGGTGTATGTATCTTCTATTAATGATCTTTCATAGCAACGACTACTTTTTTGCTTACTGTGAAGAAAACGTCTTCTGCTAAAAACAGTACAATGCCTAGCGATAACGGTGTTCTTTTTTTCCGGATAGCTAAATGCAGCTATTTATTTAAGCAAAATAATATGCTCTCATTGAACAATAAATTGGTGGCCTACTAGTATTTCAAAAGAGGGACTAATTACAATTTTATAACCATCGACCAACAAACCAATAGAGGCTTGAACCAATAAATTAAGTAGAGGTGGTTGCTGGAGAAGCTAAAACTAGACTGCCGGATTGCTGTTGTAGGTGCTGTTTCACGGTTTCACGCTCAATAATAACAAACATAATATCAAATGCACTTACTATGGGTGGCAACGGGGCTCCGCTGCAAATTGACCCCCCCCCCCCCCTTTGGCATGGATTTCTTTTTCTTTTTATTAGTTTTGCTGTAAGGAATTGTTTGGCCGGATTTCTCGAATCGATTGCATTACTGTTTGGAACAGAAGTGAGACAGAAATGACTGCCTCCTCACTTCGGAATCCGAAGTGAGGAGGCAGTCCTTTTAGGCTATTTATGGCTGTAGAGTTTGTGAGAATACCTTCTCTCTCTCTATCAATGAACTAAAAGTGACCATCATCCGAAAGGAGATGGTAGCCAATCCAGCCGAAACCTATCGCCAACCTGTGATGAACATGACTGTTATGGGCCAAAGAATGCCAATGACTAGCACTTTATGAAGTCGGCAATTAAACGGAGCTAATACAGATCGTGGTCTTGGCAGATCAGCTTGCAACAATTAGTGTCAAGAAAGGTGCTGCTTAAAAACTTTTGAACGAATGAGCAAGAAAAAACATATGCTCACAAAAGATGCGAAAGATGCTTTTATACGTTTTCTCTACTAATAATAAAGCAGCAAGTATGTGTGTGTGTGTGTGTGTGTGTCTGTGTCCGGCGTAGGGCCCAGCCCGTCCGGCGGATTTTCATGAAATTTGGCACGAAATTAGTTTGGAACATGGGGTGTGCACCTCGGAGAGTTTTTTCTGAAATTCAAATTTGTTCTTTTTTTATTTCAATTTATAGCCGAACATTTTATAAAATAGTCGTTTTCTATCGGAAGGATTTATCGCATCGCTTTGATCTTAATACCATTGAAAAGCCCATAAAAAACTACCCCGGTAAGAGTTCCGCTCTGTGTGCTAAAATTCGAAGTCTCTAAATTAACTCGAAAAGAAGTTATAAGCGTTTTTCTCTGCAGTTCGAAATTATTTTTTCACGGTAATTAACTTTAACTTTAATTGTTACCATGCCGACTGGCTTATGATCCTTCTTCTTAACGAATTAAAATTTATTGCTTGCGGTTTTTAGCATTTGGAGGAGCAGCCGATTTTTAATTAATTTATTTCTTTTTTTGATTTTGATTATTCTTTTTTTTAACGAACTAAAATTTATTTCCTGCTGCTCACAGGCGATCGACAGCTTTATTTTGACATGTATTTGACGGGACCATTTTCCATACTGCACAGGGGTTTTTAAAAGAAATTTTATTCTTTATAGCGATTTTTGTTATTCCAACTTATTATTACTATTTATATTTTAATTTTTTTTTTCTCCAGTGAATTAGCACATATGTTATTTTCCTGTTTGAGCTGGGATGAAAGGTTTATTCCGCTTTCAAAGCTTTGCTCACTGCTGTTTGTTTGTGAAAGCTACAAAATTTCGTCTTTCTGTTTTAATATCAATGAATAATAGATGAAAATTAATTATACTAACAATTTATTAATTAAAACTATTCTAATGGATTATAATTGCCTTTTTTGTGTGGGTACTTGAACTAAACAAAAAAATGCGTTTTCTCTTAAATATTTTCTTTTTTGTTTTGTTTCGTTGCTTTCTTTTCTTTTTTTCCTTTTTTATTGTGTGTATTTTGTAAAAAAAAAAAAAAAAAAATGCTTAAATGTGTAGGATCGCTGGTTCATTGCCGTGGGCGGATAATTTTTATTTATGTGGAATGCTATACATTTTAATAAAATAACATAATTTACACATAAAAAAGTTACCATTATATACAAAACCGTTCGGCGAATTTTAATGAAATTTGGCACGAAATTAGTTTGGAATAGGGGGGTGTGCACCTTGGAGAGTTTTTCCTGAAATTCGAATTGGCTCTTTTCTTTATTGCAATTTATAGCCTAAAATTACATAAGGGTTCTTTTCTATAAGAAGAAACTATCGCATCGTTTCGAACTTTATATCTTTGAAAAGCCCGTAAAAAGCTACCCCAAAAAAGAGTCTTGCTCTACGTACAAAAATTCGAAGTCTCTAACTTAACTAGAAAAGAAGTTATAAGCGTTTTCCCCTGCAGTTCGAAATTATTTTTTCACGGTAATTTAGTTTAATTTTCTTTTTCCAGACGATTGATAATGTGCTTGCTTTTTATTTTATTTGAATTGTTACCATGCCGACTGGATTATGATTATTTTTTTTAACGAATTAAAATTTATTTCTTGCCGTTTTTAGCATTTTGAGGAGCAGCCTGCTTTTAATTAATTTATTTATTATTATTATTATTTTAAATTTTGATTTAAAAAAAAACGAATTAAAATTTATTTCCTGCGGCTCATAGGCGATCGATAGCTTAATTTTGATTTCTTTATTTTGATATGTATTTCACGGGACATTTTCCATACCGCACGGTATGGAAAATGAATCTTCGGTCTTTAACGAAATGTTATCCTTTATAACGATTTTTGTTATTCCAACTTATTGTTACTATTTATATTTTTATTTTTTTTTCTTCAGTCAATTAGCACATATGTTATTTTCCTATTTGAGCTCGGATGAAAGGTTTTTTCCGTTTTCAAAGCTTTACTTGCTGTTTTTGTTTCTGCAAGCTACAAAATTTTGCCGTTCTGTTTAACTGTTTACTAATAGATAAAAATTAATTGTACTAAAAATGTATTAATTAAAACTATTCTAAAGGATTATAATCGTCCTTTTTGTGTGGGTACTCGATTTAAACATACAAAATGCGTTCTCTTTCAAATATTTTCTTTTTCGTTTTGTTTCGTTTCTTTCTTTCTTTTGTCCTTTTTTATTGTGTGTGTTGTAAAAAAAAAAGGCTTAAATGTGTGGGGTAGCTGGTTTATTGCCGTGGGCTGCTAATTTCTAATTACGTGGAAAGCTATACATTTTAATAAAATAACATAATTTACACATTAAAAAGTTATCACTATATACACAATAGTGAATCAACTGGTATTTTCATTTTTTAACACGGGCATAGCCGTGCGGGTACCGCTAGTGTGAAATAAAATTTCAACATAACTTTCGTTTTTGTCATTCATCGTCTCCTTTTCTTTTCTTTGTTTCTTTAATTTCTTTTCTTTTTTTTTTTTTTTCTTTTTTTGTGTCATTTGTTGATAAATTTAATTTTTTCGGATGTAGTCCAGTGGTGAGGTTTTGGCACGCTGCAATGCATGGAAACTGAAAAATGAAAAGATTATTTGTATAAAGGACAATTTTTTTTCTGATAGTCAGATAAGCGGACAAAAAAAGTTCATCAAAAATATTTTTGGCTTAATCAGGGTGTCTACAGAATGGCAAAAGTGAATTTCATGACTTTTCCGTGATTTTTTGGACCTTTTTCGTAACCTTTAAAAAATATCGTTAGTGTGTAACACTGGGTTTAGCGGATAGAGGAAATCCGGTGCCCTCTCTATGTCGGATAAGTACCGGATATCAGGCCATGATGTTTGAAATCTGTGAATTCTATGCATATTTTTAAGCATTCCACAGCTTCCAAATACATTGGAAGTATGTAACTCACATGTATTTGTAAACATGGGAATTAAATTTTAAAAATCAAATGTGACATGCCGAATAACCGGATATTTTGCGCAGTGGCCGGATCGGATTCTGGATATTTAAAATCCATCGGATACCAGATATCTGATGCTTTCTGGGGTAGGGTCTTGTTGGATGGAAAATTTTCTTGACCTATTCGTAATTTTCGTGACTTTTTCGTTACTTTCGTGACCGATTTCCAAAGTCGTGACTTTTTCGTTACTTTCGTGACCGATTTCCAAAGTCGTGACTTTTTCGAGACCGTCGTGACCTGTACACTTTTTCATTTTGTACAAATGAATGCTTTTAAAATGTTTTAAACTAGTTAAAATGTTTTTAAAAGAGCTTAAATATTTTTTAAAATGTTTTTAATACAACACAGTCCTTATTTAAAGTCCTTATAAATCAAATCTTCAATGAAGCTGAAAAAAATATTAAAAAAGCTATTTCTCCCGCCTCCTCTCTTTTTTAAAAAATAATGTTTAATAACTATTTTTAAAATCTTTTTGTAGATACGTATATCAGTAAAATTCAGTTTAAGTTAGGAAAATTTTAACTCTCAAAAATCGAATTGATTAAAACTAACAGTATTTAGGCAGTCGAACAAACAATTAAAATGTGAATACAAATAGAAAATTAAAAAAAAAAAAAAAAAAACAGACATCTTTGAGAACTCCTCAAAACGGCTATTAACTACAATATTTATTGTAAATATTTTTTTAGAAAAAAATTAAGGTTTTTGAAAGCTTTAAAGTACATTATTAAGCGTTATTAAGAAATATTAAAAGATGTGTAATTAAATAATAATAGAGCTCTAATTACTGCAATAACTGTAGGTTACTTCTAGGGCTCAGTTTCTAAAGAAACAAATGTGGGAGCCGTATTAGCTTTCAGAACCTCATTAAATGCGGAACTACTCTAAATCCCGTCCAATACGTAAAAAATTACATGAATTTTGTTCACAAAAGCGAAGGAGCCGAGCTCCCCATAGCTCCCATGTAAATTGAATCCTGGTTGCGTGTGTGTTTGCCTTAATAATGGAGGAGAAATGAGTATAATTTAGTTACTTTACCCGAGGTTCAGGTAGGTTGCAGAAAAGAAGAAAAAAGAAAGAAAGAAATACGAATAGTGTTGGCTGAAGAAAAGAAATACGAAATTATCTTTAATATTGTAAACATATTTCGATCAACTTTCTTTTCCACAAATCTCACGAAAATACTTCTATAATAGATTTCCTTTAATGCTTTTGTATGAGACATCATGTCCCCATTGCCTGTTTCATAATTTCGGAAATTTCATAACACAGAAAAAGATTTAAAAACATCTTTTTAAATTCATTTCTTTGCTTGAAATAGCTAAAATGTCAACATTAGATTTTTGCTTCTGCGGTGGGGGGAGGGATGAATATTAATTCTACACATTGCAACAAACGAAAAGCACCTTTAAATATGTAGTTTTGAGTTTTTCAAAAAGCCTATAGTTCTTTCATTTCAATCGTACTCATAGTAAGTGAACATCCTTTATTTAACAATGAAGTACAATGACATTGGGAAGAAAATGAATTTATTTCTATAAATTTTTCTCTTTCAAAAATGTGAAAGAACATTAATGTCAGTAATTATCCCGATACAGTAACGTTAACAAAATAATGCACAGCTAATTTATAATTTAAATAGACATATATACATTGTAAAAAGTTTGCTGTTAGTTGCCACCATTTTTGGTGTTACTGAACACCATTTTTAGTGTTCAGTTGGTGTAAAGTTCAGTATAATTCCTTTTTTGATACATTTAATATTCTTTATGTATCTGTCTAAAATAATATGGACCGTGTAATGCTTCTTAGAATATGAAATTTGTTAACTTAGTTACGTATCGAAATTTCATTACGATTGCTCATTTCTATGAAAATAGGATAAATGAAAATCAAAATGAAATTTTGATATGTAAATGAATTAACGAACATCATATGCTAAAAAAATTCTGCCGTCTGCATTTTTTTTAGACAGTCACTTAAAAATTTAAAATATATCAAAAAATGAATAATTTTCAACCAACTGAACACTAAAAATGGTTTTCAGTATCACCAAAAATGGTGGCAACTAATGGCAAACCTTTAATATTACAGTGTAGTAGCGTTAGCAGGTGAAGGAGTTCGGATATAGGGGGGAGACAATGGGGGCAATTGCCCCTGCATGAGAGTAAAGTCTTCAAAGAATAATCTGAATGACGAACCAAAACTTTGTAATCTGAAACAAATTTTCCGAGAGGCAAGTAAAATCACAAAAATGTTGCCTCCTCCTCAGCAAAATCCCGGTGTGTATCTTCTGTGGGAAACAAGATGGCGATCACGTAGACCGGAGCTGTGCTCCTTCGTGTGACGTCATGCCCAATTCAAGCACCAGCAGAAGCAGAGGACGGAAACAGCTGCCGCTCAGAAGTGGCTGCCTTTTTTCCCTCACCATTTTAAAAATCTCGGCGGAATACTCACACTTGAAACGCAGGAAACGGCTCCGGCTTGTGTTAAAATCCCTTTCACAAATTTCTGTTTAATATTTTCCCGAACAGATGTTTCTGTGGAATTTAATTCCTCATTGGTACTCGGATTTTTTACAAACATGAACAGAATTTCAGGATTTAGTATCATTAACAGCTGAAAAATTCACTTTGGTAGAGAAGTTTATACTTTTTATATTTCAAAAATAAACTAAATTTGCATTGCTTTACTAGTAAGCAACTCAGTTCCTTTAGACCAGTCGTTCCCACGCAACCTTTTTTTCTTTGCAACCCCCTTCTAAGATCCAAAAGAAAATGCGAACCCGTTTCTGCAGTCGTTAGTAATGGAAAAAATTGCTAACACACTTTTTTTTCCATGTTGCGCAATAGTTCATAACATAAAATGAAAGTAAAACATATAAGTTTAAATAAAAACTAAAATACAGCTGCACGAAAATTAATATTGTTTTTAGTTATTCCTTTTTTTTATTTGTTATTTTTGAATTATTAATAAGCCGCAACAAACATATGTATTCACAAAAATTATCTTAAAAGTTTATTTTCCCGATAGTGTGAAAAAGTTGTGGAATAGTATGAGAAATATAAGTACAAAATTTCTAATCAATCAATAAATATCTTTCACTTCCTGGTCGAAATACACAAAATTCGCAAAAATGATGGAAATTTACAGAAATGTTAAAATTTACATTTTTTTAAATTTCTCATAGCGCTAGTGTGGAAAAGCTGGAGTAAAGTATCATAAGTGCGAGTACAAAGTATAAAATTAAGTATCTTCGGGTGCGAAATTTCCCACATTAGTAAATTTTCAAAATTTCGAATCTTTCCTCGAGCTAACGAGGAAGAAGTGGGGAATGGTAGGAGAAATATGCAATCAAAATTTAAAATAAGTCAATGAATATGTTTCGGTACCACTTTGTAATCCAAATTTTCGGAATCAGGCAAAATTAGAAGTAAGTGCATTTCAAATTTTTTTAAGTATGCTTTTTATGTCAGTCCACAAATTTTACGCATAATCGGAAAAACAATTTATTAAAAAAAAAGTCATTTTGACACTCCGTCCTAATACGTACGTAAATTTATTATTTCTTTTTTGTTTTACGTTAGCGACTAATAAAACTTCCGCCATTGCAATGTTATTTTCACGAATCCCCGTTTTGACCACGCGGACGACTGGGGCTTCGCGAATCACCGATTGTTAAACGCTGCTTTAGACTAATTAACTTAACTGTGGCCACAAAACTTCGAGATAAATTAAACTTTAAAATGCGTTTTATAATATTGCCAACCAACTAAATTCTAAAAAGGCGCCACTCGATACTGCGTGCAATTTTTATTCTAAAATTGAAGAAAAGTTGAAAATACTTCTTTTCTTCGATTTCTTTATAGGTGGTCATTCACATAAAAATAGACAAACAAATGTATCCCGAGTGCCTAAAAATATTTAAATACCATTTTGTTGTAAATTATACACACTAATTACGAGAGCTCCGTCGAAAGAGCTTGTTGAAAGGAACTTGGATGTCCAGGGATTATAAAATTTGCTTCATATTTCCCCATAGGAGCTAATGTTAAGATTTTTTGCACTGTTCAAAATTGAACAAAAATTTTTCAACTCAAAAAGTAAAATGTGGAAATAAGATGTTCTCGCCGAGATCTTTCGAATGCAAAAAAAAAAAAAAAAAAAAAAATCGAATCGGACAATTCCCTCAAAAGTTATTCGGGGAAGGACAGACTGACAGACACATTTTCCCCCATCTCCTAACCGTACTTTCAAATTTTTTATGTTTCAATCTGTATTTAATTACTACTTCACTTATTTTTTATTTTTCTTTATTTTTAACGATATTTTCATGATACATTAAGCCATCTTTCATATATTTTTCTTTCTTAAATTTTTATTTTTACGGGAAGATAGTCTAAAAATCGCATTGTTCATGTTTCTTCGTTCTACATTAGAAGTACGGAATATTCGCCAATTATCTTCATTTCAAAGTGAAAAAAATTGCGGAATGTTGAAGAGTATTGTGGTTTACCAACAAAATTTTAATAGGGCGAAGGACGGAGGTATAAAACATTTTTACGTACAGCGCTATATAAACAAAGATTTAAAGTTGATTGTCGAAATAAGCTTGCACGCCAACGCAACATTTCGGTTGAAAGGGAAAGGAGAAAAAAAGCATAAAAACTGTTATTTCATTAGAATCAAAGAAAATTCCACAGCATTTTTCGCGTGTGATAGTCCATTTTCTCATGTATGTTTTCCTCCAAAAAAGGAGTTAATAAAATGAAGTAAAAGAACGAAAGGTATTTTTGAGAAAGTAAACTTACAATGTTTTGTTGCTTCATATCACATTCATTTGAAACATGAACAGGTTCGTCGGGAACTAATTGTACGACTTCTTCCGTAAAAACGCTGTTTCACATTTTGGCTATTGATTGATCGTTGATGTTTTCTTGACATATTTTTCCTTCTTTAAAAAATTTTCTTGAAGAACTTGCAATTTGTAGAAAGGTTTACTTTCCATCACCTACAAACTTTTGTTAATTTTAAGTTATTTGATTTATGTATTGATTTACTTATTTTATTTTTTATTTTATTTATTTAGAGTGTTCAGGTCAAAAGTTTGATTTTTATTCCCTTTGTTTTAAGACAATATATTATTACTTGTGTGCAGTGCCTTTCTCTTTTTTCCTTTTAATGTTTTTCATTACATATCACTTTGCCTCCTGCATATAATTAGTATATTTATGTGTGAAATATTATGTTACATTGTGTTATATTATTAGTGAAATATTATGAATTTTTCGAGAATAAAATTGTTTTTGTAAATGTTTAGCAATTGAAAATAAAAGTCAGGTACTATTATTAGGACTTTTCAGGCGTGCATCTCTCATTTGCGTATTATAAGCAATAAGCATAGATTTTCCAAAGTATCAACCAAGAAAACTTCTATCAGGCAAACTCGATGAGAATTAGGCAATATGTGTATGTTTGTGTGTGTGTGTGTGTGTCTCTCTCTGTGTGTGTAATTTTTACAGAATTTGAACAATTAATATTTTTTACTACTAATACTAATTATATTTTTTGTTGCAAACCTTCATTACATTTTATACAAATTAAGTACGCAAACGATCATTGTTACTGTTATCTTCACAAATATCGTTAAAAGTTCAAAAATAAAATTGCAAATGGGATCTGTAACGTAGGGCTTTATTTCTGAAATACAAGTACATAGCTTATGCAATATAGAGTGCCTTTGACAAGGGGGTGGGGGGAGGTTGCTGAAGCGTGACATTTTGTGACAAATAGGGGAGGGTGTCAAATATATTGAAAAAAATTGTGACATCATTTTGGAATGGTCCCATGTATTAATAAGTTTAAACATAAGTAAGTATTTTTTATACAAGCAAGAACGGTTTTATGCAAGCTGGTCACATACAAAAATTCATTCATGAAAACTGCTAAGAAAATTTAGTTAAACCTCAGTCTAACTTGGTACAAACACTGTGACCAAGATGCTTTTAGTATTTAATTCAAAATTCACGAAAATTGCACAAATTCAACGGATCCCTTCTATCTTGATGGGGAAAATTTATAAACATGATAGATATCCTCTACATCACTTATATCTAGCGAACCCAACCTGCTCAAAAGCTCATGATGTTAGGGTTTTTCAGCTTTTCCACTCCTAAATTTACGACGCGTTTTTAAGGTGAGGTGTTTGTTCGATAACAATAGTATAGGAGCGATGGATTTGTGGGAGCATCTGGTACAACACTCGCTTTTGCACCTGGCGGGAAAACGTGGGGGAAAGCAATAGAAACGTGAACAATGAAAAGTAAAGCAGAAATTTAAGATTGTGTCACCCTCGTGGAAACATACTTATTTTTAAAGTTTCTTTTTACCCTTTAGTTACACTTTAATGTATTGCTATTAACCATGAGAGAATTTGACATTGTGGTTTTCAGATTTTTTTGTTTTCTTTAAGTGTAATTTTTATCACGTTTCAGTGATTAAATTCTTTTGGAATGGCCCTAAAACTGATAGCAACAGAGACTTTCAAAACTCGTCTTCAATGCTGATAACCAAAAGTGCATGCTTAGAAGAGCGTCTAGGAACACAAATTTCCTGCCTTGGCTTCCCAACCTGTAGGGGTCGCCATACAATTTCTAATCTTTAATCGAAAAACATGAACAAAATGACTTTTCCTTATGTGCTAACTACCGTTTTGAATTATTTTGTGCTAATTGTAAGGGCATGAATTACTAAGAAATTGTTTAGTCGCATGACAATTTTCATCACATCCGGTCTGGAATAAAAACCATCATAAATGTTTAAAAAGAAGAAATGTGCAAAAATATTCAAACAATATAGAAAAGTATTCAAATAATACACGAAAAACATTCAAATAATATACGAAAAACATTCGAATAATGTACAAAATTTGAATAAATTCAAATAATTTACAGAAACATTCAAATGTCTTTTCATTATATGACTACAAACAATTTTTGTTTGAATCCTTCCATTATTTAATAAGAGCAGTTAAGCGTAACGAAAAAAACGTTCATTTGAGTCATCCCTCTTCACGGGATTGCCGCCAGAAACTAATCAGCACTACTTCCAATTAGCGCCCATGTGTATACCCAAATTTATTTTCATTCCAAGAATATTATATTTTCAGTGTGAGTGGACACAGAAAAGTGAAAATGTAAAAAGGCAATCTTTCAGTCCAACCAAACTGTAAATTTGTTTATTTTACAGTACTTTTTGGACGTAATAAAATAAACATATTTACAGGGATATTGGATTCAGCAACAGATTGGAATCGTTTTTGCATCAAAATTTTAAAGAAAATGGGGTCTCGACGTGAAAAAGGTTGGAAACCACTGCCTTAGTTAAAAAAATAAAGCATTTTTCACAACCAAGGTGTCGCATTCAGGCTTAAAGACACTGCCTGTCCAAAAAAGGGAATCCCGTGTACGAAACATGCTTTTATTAAATAAAGTTACTTTTAATTACAATCGCTAATTAAAAATTCAGTATTATGCAATATACAAGATTGAAGCTCGATGGTCGCCAAGACTTTACATCTTTTTTGACTTTTAAGGGGTCTCAAAGCTAAAAACTTTGGGAAAGGGTGAACTGAAATCTTATTAGATTAATTTTCATTATTTTTCTTTTTCGTGCTTAGTTTAAATAGCCTATGAAAAGTCAAATAAAATTTCTATCACTTGTTCGAAGTTTATTTACTTTGTATTATCACCCATTACACATTCCAGCGTTTTCTTGGGGATAAATGCCATAATTTATACAATAAAAGTAATATTTATTTCAGAATACCTTGTTCCGTCAGAGTAGAGCTTTATAAGTCTTGCTTTGTTTCGCATTTTTATCTGGTCTGTATACACAGTGTGTCAAATAATTTTTAAGACTAGGTTCATAAAATTAAATAAAAACTAGTAATGATATATTTTTAAAGTATTTTTATTCAAAATAAGCTCTTTCGGCTTCAATGCATTTGTAACAGTGGTTTAACGATGATTCAAATGCCTGTTCCAGCTCTCATTGTGGGACTGCCTCCAAAGCTCGCGTCTGAGCTGTTTGCACACGGTGTGTCAAAGAATTTTTAAGACGACAGCTGGAACTAAGCCTAGAGTGGCGCTATCTGTGCTATCGAGCATTCGTGAAACTCCTTAACTATCAGCTGATCCACTGCCAAAACCTCAGTTCATTTGTTTACTATGTATTTTACTTTGATGACATTGACAGATTGACACTTAAACAGCTTCGACGCGAGCTTTGGAGGCAGTCCCACATTGTGAGATGGAAACAGGACTTCGAATCGTTGTTAAACCGCTGTAATAAATGTATTGAAACCGAAAGAGCTTATTTTGAATAAAAATACTTTAAAATATATCATTACTAGTTTTATTTTATTTAGTAAACCTAATCTTAAAAATTATTTAACGTACTGTGCATGGGGTGGGAAATCAATATGTCTCAAATGGAAAATTGTGACGAAACTGTTTAATGTAATGTTTAGCTCTTCAGAAGTAAATAGCAATCGAATATATTGCTTAACTTTAAAAAACTTTTCATTTCTTTCATCTATGCGTCACTTTCAGTGATAACCCAGTGATGCGCCGGAAAAATATCATATTGTACTACTTTCCCCTCTTAACTCTTTTCAAAAGTTATTTTGTACAAAACACCGATGCTCTTCTTTTAATGAAGGAACATTTGAATAAGACTGAATATTGTAAAAAGTCTTGACTTTTGAAATACCTCTGTAAAATATGTAATTTAAGTAAATTTTTTTCGGATTTTGTTTTTGTTAACATCATTTTTAAAGAGGCTAAATTAATTCGTTAAAATGAAACTATTGTTTCTTTCTCCGTTTTTCTAATATTTATTTATCTTTCAGCAACCTGTGATAAAGTTGAATTTTATTTATGCGATTCTCTCAATTATGCGGTTTTTTTTGTTTTTTAATTATTTATTCCTCTCAACGATGAATAGGTGAGAAATTACTCAATGATGTGTGGGGAAAAAAATGGGAACAAAGATATAAGTACTGCTATAAAGTTAAGTACATTAAACTTTATCAATTCTGCCCTGAAGTGTACGAACAAGGAATTGACACCAGGGATGGGGAAGATATTCGTAATAATCCATGCATGTAAAATTAACATATTAAGATTGGAAATATGGCTTGAAACCAAGGGTTCTGGGGAGGGGGTGCCTTCCACTACCGGTTGCGCCACTGATGCCCTGAATTAATTACAAAATTGCCCGTATTTCTTCAGGTCCATTTTCTCTTATGCCTTTTTTTTTACACTCCTCTTCTTCTGTTTCTCCTAGAAAGACCAGAAGTCATCATCCGTAGCTGAAGAATATTTTATGCAATATAATGTATAATGTGAAAATTATAAATTCAAAGTAAAAAGAAATATCGTAAAGAGTAGTATATTAAAAAAAATAAAATAAAATAATGCAATTACTCTTAGCAAAAATCGATAAACCAACGTTACTCAGATCACAAGGAAAAGGGGGGGGGGGATAATAAGAATAACAAAATTCTCACGGAGCACGTTTGTTATTAAAATTAGTTACAGTTAAACCCATCTATAAACAAATTATCATGTCATCATTCTCTCCCACATTTGATTGAATTTGCCTCCTTGAAGTACCCGCTATTCACTTTGCCAAAAGATTTTCTTCGCGATTTTTTCTGCCTTTCTGTGATTATACTGATTGGCTTACACAAAAGCTACATGAACGTAAAATAATTTATCGTCTGAAATTCAAATTTAAGAAAAAAAAAAAGCTTTTTAATAAATTTTAGAATTTATTAAAAGGAACGTTTTTACATAAAAAAGAATTTATTTGAATAAAAAAAGATGAAAATGCTTTTGTTTGTCACTTATTAATTTTTTTTTACTTGCCTTTTTCATTTATTCATTTTCTTTTTATTTTGATATTTTACTTCAACAAGAAATTAGGCTCAAAGGAAGATAAAGAAACACGAGACCTAAAAAGACGTGTGAACATAACCTTGAAGGAAATGTGAGTAGAAGGCACCACTATTGAATAATGTAGAAATGTAAATAACTAATATGTAATCTAGAAGTTGAAATGTTGGGAAATCGAACTGCACTCGAGCTTGTCGTTTCGGGTTTCTAGTGGTTACATATGATATATTGAGTAAATAAATCTCAGTAGGAATATCTCTTTCGGTGATTTACTAACAATTATATGTATGATGGAATAAAAAATGCATACATAAAACGATAGAATATCATTGAGAACTATTTGCAAATATGCTGATGTTTTAAATTTTGAATCTCATACTCGCAATAGGATCTACTTTAATAGAACAAAAAATGCATACATCATAATCATAGAATATCATTAGGAACAATTTTTAAATATGCTGATGTTTTAAACTTTGAATCTCATACTCGCAATAGGATCTATTCTCCCCCCCCCCCCCTATTTTTAATGTAAAATCAACAGCTGTTGTCAAGTGGCTTTTAACTCAATGGCAATCTTCTTCTTTCTCTTTTTCTTTTTTGTGATCATGATCACATCTGTTCTTTATCGACCGCGAAACTTCATTGCTTCCCTTCTAAAACGTGTTTTATATCTCTATACCCTCACAAACAATTTAAAAAAAGGCCAGTTTCAAGTTGCTTTAGCTAGAATATTCCGTTTTAAATGTCAATAAATCCGAAAAGTCTTAAAATGCTAGCTGATTTTATTTTAGAATGCTAAGAATTATCATTCTCCGCTTCTTGTATCCTTTTCGGAGGGAGCGTGACTCTCAGTGCACGCTCCAGCAAATGTCACGTGACAATCTCGAAGAGGAACGTGCTAATGACATTATTGTCGTGCATGTGTGTTGCTAGGTTACGTCAGACGGAGCCTGTTGTTGCGTTCCATTTCTTTTGTTTGTTTAGTGCTGCTATGTACTAAAAAAGTAAATCTGACATTTGATTTTTTATTTATTTGTAATAATGACTATGCTACTGCACTTTATAGCCCCATTGTCTTTTTTTTTCTTTAATACTATTACAAGAGCCCTTAAAACTTTCAATTCCATTAGATACTGTGAAAGGGGGGAAAAGGCAGGGGCGACCTTAATCTCAGCTTACGCGTTCTTTTAGCTAGAGAGACAGCGTATATTCCATTCTGAATCTGGCAAAATTGGTGTGCAAAATGCATTCATTAATCATTGGTGCTGGACAGGGAAGAGGAACCTTTTGGACTAAAAAGCCGCGTTAATTGGGCATTTGGGCAAAAAAGCACGCGAGCAGAAATTAAAGGGTTTTTGTCTGTATTAATTATATTATTCTTAAATATAGACATTCTAAAAGAACTGCTATGAATATTGAAAAGAGGTAACTTTATGCGTCGAAATAAAATGTATTATAATCGTAAAAATATATAAGAGAAATGTTGGGATACAGACTGTGAATTAAATAGTGAGTAAAATGTAGTGATGCAAAACTATCAAGAGCTTTAGAGAAACTGTATGCAAACATGGGTGTATCTGAAATAAGTAAGACAATCGTGATAGGCAACTCCTAAAAGGTGTTGTTTTGAGAACGTTACAAAGCTACCTGCAAATGCTAGTGTCAAACGAATTAGTAAAAATCGAACTATACAAAAAATAAATTATTTTGAAGTCAAACCACTGTTTTTGGGGTCTTTTTTTATTCTTCTTTTATCTGTGGAGTTTACAGTGGCTTAGCATAAAATTTAAATAAATGATAAACGTTGCTTAGAAAAACGCTTGGAGGTTTACTAATTGGTCTGAAATTATCCCCCAGAACTAGATCGGTTATTCAAGCATGCTTCATTTTACATAAAACAGCAAAAATGATAATGCAATAAATTCATTTTATAATTATTTTTTTATTTATTTATTTATTAATTCATTTTTTTCAGTTTTAAAAGTAAATTGGTTTCGTTTAGTTTAAAAAATGGTAAATGAATTTGCTGCAGAATCTGTACGACTACTTCTGGCAAAATACGAAATTCAACAAATTTTTTCCTGCAGGAAAAAGTCAGTTTATTGATTGTCAATTTCTGAGAAGCCCAAAATCGATATCTCGCAGGGAATGCCCCAATTATGGAGTTCCGATGAAACCGTTTTCGGAAAGTAAAAACATTTTAATGCACTTAAAGTACTGACCTGGCCCTTTCGTAACATTTTGACGTGACCATAAGAATAATGTCTGCTTTATTACTTTTCTCATTATTTTACTCAACTACGTTACGCCTTTCGTATAAATTAATTTTTGTAAGAAATAATATTACAGGAAACGTTTCACAAGACTATAATAGAAATTATTTCTATAAAGGTTTAAAAGTCTTATAAAAATGCTTTCATAATAAAATATAGAAACCGTACATACTATATAGAAACAATCTGTTAGATGTATATATATATATCGAAACAAAAAAAGATGTTGTCCCTCAGCTGTAGGAAAAAAAAAAGAAAAGGGAAAAAAAGTTAGGGAACTTAATGACAAACGCATCGAGTTCGGAAAAAGTCATTTTGTTTACAATTCGATAAAAAAGAGTTGTATCAACCCTAACCCAAATGAATTTAAATAAAGTACCGTTAAAACAAGCAATCATAGTTTTAGCTTTAAATGAGTCCAATAATTTTGACAACACTTACAATCTATAATGTATAAAATATATTTTAAAAAATCCAATAAATATATTAATTTTATATCGGTTAGAATCTTATGCAATCTTTCTAAAATTTTATAGATTTCTGAACAAATATTTTATAGATTTATGTTTATAAAAACTCCAGGTCCGTCATTTAGTGGATCAGGGGGGCCTACCCCCTGGCTTGGAAAATATAATGTATTTATATGTATTATGTATATGTATTTTGCTGTTTTTTCAAAGCGAAATACAATGAGTTTATACCCTTGCACCCCTCCTGGAAAGTTTTGAAATGGGGGGCCTGAAAATCTCACAGAAAGGGCTGCATAGAAAGTACTTCAAAGTAAATTGAAGTTAAGTTCATCTTCTGTGTGAAGTTTTCGTACAGGGCCGAATTTTTATGGGAGCTCACGGAATTCAGGTTCTATACTATCTTTTCAATTTTATGATATTTTTTACACATACGACAGAATTCATGCTGTTTACGCATGAAGATAAGTTCTAAGATTATTATAGGATTTCTTTTGTTAGAAAATCACCCCTATGCCTGTTTGTACCACATCAAAAAAGAAAAAAAAAACAAACGAACATATGATTGATTATTTTGAACTGTGCACTATTTAGCTCAACAAACTACCGTTACATTTTTTCTTTTAAATGTGCGGTTGAGAAACGTGGCACGCACAGTTTTCAAAAGTTCTAAAATAAAATGTTCTCTACATTTAAAAAACGGAGCTTTATTTCCAGTGGTTAATTGCCAAATATTTCAAACATGCAAAAATATGTTCTTGCATTTCCTTCCCATTGTCGGGTTAAATTTGCTTTCAGTTGACATAATAAAAAACAACTTCATAGTCAATCAATAAAGTACACAATTAAACTAATTGAACATATTTATGTAATTCAACATATATGTGCAAATGATAAAGGACTGGTAAGACGACCCTTCCAGGTTTTCAAAAAAAAATTTTAGTTTGAATAGTTAATAAGGAACTGACTGTTAAAAGTTGCAGCTGACGATTGTTAAAAATAAAATCTCGTAAAAAGTAAATAAAATTTTATAGGCAAAGCTTTCATTATGGCAGAAAAAGTCCTGACAAACATTTATAATAATCAAAAGCATTTCCTCCAAATATATTCCAAACGAAAATGAATTTTTCTAGTACATGGAAACGGGAACTAAAAAAAAAAAATGGTTCTGGCATCTTGCCCACAGATCCGGGTTGTGGCCAATATAAAAGATGAATTTTGGGATCACCAAGACGATGTTTCAGTATCAAAGTGAGATTTTTGACACGGAAAATTAAAAATTAGATACGAGTGCAACACACAATCGCGTCATAACCGTTTTTTCCCCCTATGCCATGGTTTTAATTTCACATATAATTGGTTTAAATAGTACTTTTTTATTACCTCTCTTTTACTTAATTTTTAATAAGAGAAATAACGAACAAAAAATGGCTATTGCTATAAACACCGTCACTATGTGAAGTTGGAATGTTCATATATGTTCATTACATCGTAAAAAAATAATTTTCCACTTTCTGCATCATATATGTCTGTATACTACCAATTTACTAATATATTTATCGCAACATTTATAATTTTTCCTACTTTTGTTTTGGCAGTGTACGAACAAAATTTATTTATTTATTTATTTTTAATTATGCATTTTGACCGCTGACACTTTTGAATTTATAAATGTTGTCATCTACTTGAATTCTGCATTTAAAATCTTTAAACGCAGTTTTCTCTGCTTTTTTTCTTGTTGACCATTTACATGTAGTAAAATCCCTAATGCTTTTCTTTAGTTTATAATTAACCTGTCGTATACACTTCAGAGTAGGTTGAACAAAAATTAGCATGACTCTAAAGTGCGTAGTTTATTTATTTCAATTTTAATTTTTAGTTATATATTTCAATTTTAATTTTTTAAATTCTTTTATTTATTTTTATTTTAAATGCTGACTTTGACTTATAATTTTTGTCCTTTTTTCTGACCATAATTAAAAAAGTTATGAACAACATTTTAAGTTTGAAGAAAATCGATATTTTTTATTTATTTTTTTCAATTTTAAGTGAATTGTTGATCCCAATAATGCTATAGTTTCATATTATATTTCTTATACATTATGTTTTGCGAGATTGCTAAACGAAAACAGCATGCATCAGTTGTGGCTATTCTGTTTCCTTATAAAACACGTGGATCTACGCACCAAAAAATGATACAAATTCTTCCAATCACATGGAGAAGTCTTCATTGATTAAAAGATAGCCAAAATATTTTATACTTAATTCAATTGGTAAAATCATGTAAAAGCTTCGAAAATTTATGAATTTCATGGAAGTAGCCATGAGTGGATACACTAACGTAAATAATTAATGGATTTTCTAAAAATTATGTGTGCGTAACAAAAGGGACAACATAAAGTAAAGCCTTACAAATTTTATTGACGAAATCGTTTTTTTACGTGATTGCTCTGCTCTCTCCAAATTATGGGGGCATCAAATGGCATACTTTTTCTTTTACCAGTCACCAACAGAGAAATTGTTGTTGCACAGGTGATACAGCATACGTGAGGCGCCCATTTTTTATATTGGTCGCTTATTTTACAACCAAAATAGAGGAAATATGCCTTCCTGATTGCGTCAGGAGGCTCTTTTTCTGTGATTCAAATGTTACGTTACCGCAAATGTAACAGAAGTTTTTGGGATCATTAATGCATTTTCGTGACATTGCTGCAAATGAAATTATAAAATGACTACACGTGAATATAAAAGCTCAGTCTGCAACGAAGTCAGGAACCGCGCCCACGAGAGAACGAACACCTACTTTTTATCGAAAAATACACCAGGCTGTTACGTATTAAGTCTGATGTTACTTGAACAGATTACACAGAGTTGCGCAATACTTTTTGTATGGCATGCACTGGTAAATGGAAAATGAAATATAGAAAACAAATTCTTGCATTTTACCTATGGTATTTGTTTATTTTTTGAAATTATTTTGTTTATGTCCCAAACTGTTTATTTTATTACACGTTTTATTAATTCATATATTCACAGGGACATCTAAAAATTAAATATTACTTATTATAATGCACAATATATCAGTTTATTCTTTAATATGTTTTAACAAAAGTGACATTAAAGCATTAGGTACATTATATTTTTGCACCCCTGAATCTCAGAAACAAGATCAGAAACACAATTTTCATGGTTATATTCGTGTTCAGCACGTTGATTTCCTTAAGAATTGGGTGTTTTCAATTTTGATACACGAACTTTGTCAAAAATTGTTGCCCAGTGTTATTAATTAACTAACGTAAAATTATACATTGAAATTTCTTTCAAAAATTACACAATAAAAGCGAATGCTACACAATATTGAAAGACATTCGCAATAAAAACTGAAATATAACTTCTCTGCACTCGATTTTAAATTTAGTCTTAGTTATATTCATAATTGATACGTAGAGTAACATTTCACTTATGCATCACTTCTTTAATGCGTGTCCCTCTGTTGAACGCCGCTTTTCAGAATCCTGACCAAAGTACATAAAAACTATGTAATTTACATAGCTTCCATTTACGCGTCCTTCATTCAGATGGATTTCTCATTTATGCGTCAGTAACTATTCTTTTTGTCATTTATTCTTTTCAAAAAGTGCATTTTTCAAAAATAATTCGATACAAAATACCTGCTGTAGTGCGTGAACATTTGAATAAGACCGAAATGTTATTTAAAATAATGTGAATAAATAAATAAAAACGCTTTATATTTGAAATACTTCTGCGAAGTCTGCACGTTATCTAAATTTATTTTATTTTGACTTTATTTCCTTGAATTTGCAGCAAGAACTTTTTTTGTATTACTCCGTTCCAACCTTAAAATATTTGCTTCTGCTCCGATTTGTGCTCCGTAAAATTTTTGAATAGGAATAATATTATTTACTGCTTTTATTTATTTAATTTGTTAATACACACATTAGCAAATGGGGGAAAAGGGCATTTGTTAATGTGTGTATTAACAAATGCCTTTTAATTTCTTAGTTAAGGAACGTAATTTAAAGAAAAACGTATATTGGGGAGTGGACCACAACAAAATTCTTTGGAGCAAAATATTACTGCTCTACTTACTGCTCCGAGCTCTTAACTACACGCTCCGCTTAAGATCGCTGCTTATTTTTGTTAATATAGTTTTTGATTGGTAACTTAATTTATTAAAATGAAATTGACATTCTCTCTACGTTTTCTCTGTCATTTACTTACTTTTAAAGTTAATTCAGTCTAGAATGAAGATGAATTTCATTTATTGATCGCCCTCATTTACACGTCTCTTTTTGGTTGCTCCTTTGCGCCGATGCAGCAGAAGCAAAATATTGTCTTATAATGTATTATTCCTCAAGGTACACTAAGAAATCAATTCCACAAGTGCCCTTCGCTGTCGAATTGAGCTCTTAAGTTCATGCGTACATATCGATCCAATGGTCAAACTTTTCCTGACCTTCAGTTGCCTCTTTGATGGATTAACTAACAGCGACAAGCGAAAATTTAATCCTTAAATGCTAAATGAAATGAATCATTAAGTTGTACTTATGGGTAAAAGTTATCTTTTGTGTTTTTATTAACCAAAAATGTCTGTATGGATCAGCCTTTTCGTCCATAGAGAGCTTTTTTACAATAAATCCGTGTATCATTAATACCTATTTATGATATATTTGATCCTAAATTTAAGATTCCACATTATTTCAACATTTAATTTTAAGTTGCAAAGATTTTGAGCTATCTAAAATTCTAAAATGTCTGCTTTCAAACCTGATTTTAAGATAAATGCTTAATTTTTAACCAGAGTTTAGTAATCTGATTTTTTGAATTTTACCTTTAACTTAGTGTTTCCTCTATGAATTTAAACAGGCAACACATTTCATGAGAGTGGAATTACAAATAATTTTTAACGGCTATATATATATATATATATATATATATATATATGTATGTGGAAAATCCCTTTGTCACCATTAATCAAAGCAGTGATAGAGAGAGTCATTTGTCTCCTTTCTGTGCTAATTTTGCCGTTTAAAACTTGACAACTCAATTTTCACTCATAAATTCATCTCTAATGCTTAACATATATCTAATCCTAAGCTCAAGTTGAGTTTCTTAATTAATTAACAGAGCTATTTCTTTTTCCCCGTAAACTTATGACCAGATCTGTCTCGGATTCAGAAGCCAAAGATCAGTATAATTTTCAAAAATTGCCCCTCCATAAAAACCATGTGCATCACTGTGGCCCGTAAGGGAAGATTTCTCAGTCTAAGTTTATCCCCCATATAGAATACGCTTTTTGTCCCCAAAATTTGTAAGTTTGATTCTTGAAAGTAAAATGATTTTTCATGCCCTTGTTCCTAACAATATTAATGTTTTTTCTGAATTTGTGAGTTAAGTTTACAATAAAAATGCACGAAGATCTATCACTCGTCTTACTGGTTTTAGCTGTCCACGCTCGACAAGATAGAACGGGACAGGTTCTTCCAAGCTGTGAAAAGATTTATTTCTATCACGAAGGCATTATGAGAAAATTAAAAACACAATCGTAAGAAATGCAATCGCTAACTCTTGCTGTCCCGCCGCGACGGGGACGTAGCAGCGGGATCACCTTTCTAACGGCTCAATGAACCGATTTTCGCTTCTGTTTTACTCTGGCAAGGGGTCAGATGTCAGAATTTTCAAAGGAGTGCCGATGATGAATAAACATTTCTCAAGACATACATCGAAAAAAGGGGATGGTGGCTTCAAATGTGTCTTTCCTGTCCCCAGTCTGAGCCTCTGAAACGCAAAGAATTCGTGGGATATCAAGCAAGTGTTTTTCCTTATTTCTATCCAAAAGTTCCAAATATCACGTACTCAACGTAAAAAGAGAACAGATGGCTTGGGAGGTCAGAGAGTTTGGGAAAGCTAAAGGTTACAGCCATCGAAAGGAAGTTTTAATGCTTCGTAACTTTCAAAGATCTGTGACATCCTTAGCGTAGAATATTAGTCTCTTTCCTTTCTAATGGGAGGGGTAGCAATGGGCAAGATGTCTTTATTAGAATTTTACTGTACTTGAAATTTTAGTTTATTTTCTTCTTGATAACATTATCAACAATTAAAATTTCTTCAATTTCGGCGAAAAGAATATGCTTCGAAAATTACTTCTGCCTCTGAAGACTTGGAGAGCGATGATCAAATGAGTTGCAATTGGACAAATTTTAATCAGAAGTTTTGGCAATTAGAACATTTTTTAATTACTATATGTTTCATCTAATATTTATAAATACATATAAAACGCTAAAAAACTCGATGAACTATTAGTAGTTTAAAACTTTCTCTTAGCTAAGCAATTACACTTCTTGTCACAAAACGACATGACAGTATTCATAGTTTTGCCGGCAGGGTGGCGTAGTGGTAAGGTACTTGCCTCGTACGCAAAAGTTCGCAGAATCAAACCTGGCCTACGTCGGAGGATTTTCAAGATGCAGAAAATGGACAGTGCCCGTGTCGTATATTTTTGCGTCATATTAAGAATCCTTGAGTAGCCATTTGGCCCGGATACTCTCGGCAAAACTAAATTTCTAATGCAATTTCGCATCGTCATTATGCCCTTTCACTGTTACCAGTGAAAATGCAGAGAAATAACGAAAGCAAAAGCTGAGCTAACTATTATTATTACGTTTTTTTTTTTTTTTTTTTTGGTATACAAACCTCAACGCATGGTAAATCTAATAAATCTTCGTGCTGAAGGGCAAGGAGTGTGAGAAAACTATCACTGAGTACCTGTATGCAAATACTAATTGGTTCAGAAAGACTAAGAGAATGAGATATTTTTTTCGTTTAACCAGTATTATTTAAGGAAAATTACGTAATAAAATACATAACTACAGAAAATTAAAAATAGCATGTTGTTGGGATGAATTAATTTAATCAATTAGAATACCTAAAAATGTTTGGCACGTGATTAAAAGAGATACAAAATGGAATAAAAATACAATGAATTATTCCATTAAATGTTATTCTTGAAATATGGTTTATGAATTCAAGGTTTAAAGAAATTATTGGTTCAGCGGTAAAAATAAGAAACAATGTGGCTACATTCCTACAAATTAATAAAGCGAAAGGGAGACAGCGCGGAGGGGATTTTTTAAAAAATCTGTTACCATTAGTTGCAAAATAAATTAAAATACAAGCTTTTCAAAGGGAAAAATATTTGTTTAATTTTTAAACAATTAAAAGAATAATTAATAAAATCTCGAACATCTAAAATTAATGAGAATAATTATAGAGAAATTATTCGTCAAAAAAGGTGCTAATGTACAAAATGCAAGATCAGTCGCAGACTTCCTTTTTTCAACGGTGGAAAAGTTTTTCTCGACAGCTCATTACTCATAAAATTGAGAGGAAAGACTTATTGCTCTAACATTATCTGACATACCAAGAGCAAGTCCTCGCATGCACAACTGCTGCAGCCAACGCCAATCCTTAATTGGCGCTCCGCTGCCTTGCAGAACCTGTTTCTCTTCTACACATAGCTATTGATTATAGTAATCTTCACATCTTGTACTTAGTTCCAGGGATGCTACGCTGACTCTTGAATTCGCTTGACTAAAACTCTTTATTCTACTAAAGTTTATAATTATTATGTTTATTATTATTATTTTAATTTTCAATTCATAATAATGCGCAGACGTGGTTTTTTAAGAAATATATTTTTTGAATTAAGTGCAGTCGAATTTGTTTACTGAACTCTAGATTTAGCGGAAACCTGAACTTCGCAACAAACCATTCGATCAAACGGTTATTCTCAATTTCTTATTTTTTAATCCTTCAGTACTTCAATCTCGCTTTTTATTTATTCTACAATTATAGTTTATTGTAAAATAAATAAGGCAAAAGGGGGCTATAAATATATTTTATGTATATCGATCTATATATGTATATAAAGGGAGAGAGAAGGAGAATTAGGAGGAATTTTAAAACACTTTTTAAGAGAAATGTCGTAGTTTGTCTATATACTTTTGGTTAAGAGTAATTTATTTCTGAAAGTTTCATAAATTAATGTTTGCGAAAAAATTATGGGTTTTTCTTTATAAAAAAATATGCGTAAAATATTGTTTTTCTAATCACAATAATTTATGTAAATCATTTTTCTTTATTGAAAAATATCTGTCGGAAAATTTGAAACATTTAGCTGTAATTGTTGATGCAAATGATTCTCTTTGTAGGTTATCCGTGAAATAATTTGCATTCAGCGCAAATGCAAGATTTTTAGATTTTGTTTTAGTTGATTTGAAATTCACCTGTAAATTTTGATTTCCAAGCAAAATACGAAAAATAATTTGAAAAAAAAAAAAAAAAAAAAAATCACAAGATTGTGCCAGTATTGTTTTTAACAGAAGTTAGGCGCTTTCAAAATTCAATACAGACTAATAAAGCTATATATCTCATGTTTAATAGGATATTCCTCAATGGAAAGTAAAACGCTTTACTAATATGAGGGTAGAGATGGTTATAATAGCATTACAACAGTATACATTTTGAATGGCAATGAATAACTTCAAAAAGAAAAAAAAAACTGCTTAATAAGCATTACATTGTTCAGAATAAGCATTAACTTTAATGTATTATTACTAAAGAAGATGTTTTTGATTTTTCTGCAAGCAAAAATACCTATTCTATTACTCAAGCAATCAATATTTAAACTACTAAACAGTTGCATATTTTGTTCAATAAATCGTCCTTAAACAAGATTTGCCCAAAACCATTGTTAAAAATATTCTAAACTTTAATATAAATAGCCAATTGATGGAAAAATAACCTTAACAACCTGTAAAGTCAACAAGGGACTACAGTTGTAGATATGATCAATACCAGAAAAACGTCCCAATGATAAAATTTAAGTGAATTTAATTCAAAACTAAATAAAAAACAATATAGAAAGGGAGTTTTAAAACTCTAGACCAGCGGTTCCCAATCTTTTTTTTTCGCGTACCAACATTTTTCTTGCTAAACCATTTTGCGTACCACTGCTAATCTAACTTTATTATTTTGTTCATAATACAAAACGATTATAGACAGACTAGGTTATTTCAATCACACCATTTTATATAGTTAATGTAGAGAAAAGCGTTAATTAAAATAAAGCTGTATGTATAAAATAAAATGTATAGAATCTATAAAATATATTTTTAATGCGTACTTCCAAAATAGCATTAGAAATACGTCTTTAAGTACGAACTACCCATCGTGTAAAAACATGAAAAAACAAAATTAATGAGAAGGTTGCTGCTGCATGGGCATGGGCAGGTACAAGCGAGGTGATATCTCGTACCGTAGAAGTTAGTTTTAACCTCAAATTTGGGTCAACATTTAATTTGCTTCTATGTTTATTTTTTAATCAATTAAATATCATACTGGAAAAAGCAGTTTCACAAAGATGAGTGGTTGTGAACTGAATTAAAAACAACCCAACGTGGGGCCCGAACCCACGACCCCGAGATTAAGAGTCTCGTCCTCTACCGACTGAGATAGCCGGGCCCCACGTTGGGCGCCACTTTTGTAATTGACAAACATTATCTTCAATCACATGAGTGGTTGTGAACTGAATTAAAAACAACAATGCTTTTCTTGACAATGACGGGAATTAATTCTTAAGTTTGAGCCAACATTCTCCAAACTTTAATCAAGCAAATTCGATCTTCAGGATTTTTTGTTTTAACATCTTTTTTTTTTTTGCCTGCGCGCGTACCACAGTTTGGGAACCACTTCTCTAGAAAGAGAATTTTTTCATACTTGGCACTTTGTGAAAGCGTTTCAGAGTGCCAGAACAACTTTCGAATGTACGGAATCGTTTCTCCCGAACCCCGAGTTTTTAAAAACTAGTTCGATATCAGTGATGATGTCTAGAATCATTTTCTTTTGTATTCTAATGATGGGCTGGTAAAGTTCTCGTGCGGCTTCAGTGAAAAAGCATTCATGCATTCACTGAACTCGTATATTCCGTTGTGCTTACCCGCTTTGCGTGTTGTTTTTATCAGTAACTGAAAATCTTTTCCATCAATGGAGCTTTATCTCTTGTTATTGCGATATTCTTCGCTCCCCCCCCCCCCTCCCGCTTTCATAGTTTTCAGTTTAATCTTGGACATAAAAAGTTAGTATTTAAAAAAAAAAAAAAAACACAGATAATTTGTCCCCCCATGTTTCATCGCCCCCCACACTGAAGTTACTAAATTAAAAAAAATATTTACAAACTTGTAACATTAAAAAATATATATTTTGTTTCGGAGGTGTGATCACGTACATACAGTCTCTTTTTCATTTTCATACAGTAGCGCTCATTTATAACGAAGTCGAAAAGGATCCAATGAAATTTGGTTTTTCCCGTAATTTCGTTACAAAAACTACCGAATAGTACTCGATAAAACGAAAGAGAATTAAAATTATTACGTTTTAACCGCAAATTCGCTATATACGATTTCGCTATAAAGGAGCAAGACTAGATAGATAGACAAACCCCTAGATAATACATATTTAACATTAAAAAGATCTCACTCACATCTGCTTTCTCTATTTGTGTATTCGGCCCGCATGCTGTTTGGGATTTTATAGTCACGATTAGTTACACTATATTTCGTGGAGCAGGTGCTTGGTATTTTAGTTATGAGAATTAGGCGTGGATATAAGGAGGGGGGCGGGAGGACAATGGGGGAAATACCTTCTCTTTCCCCCGAGAGTCAAATACTTTTAAAAATTATATAAATAACGAACTAAAACTTTATCGATTCTCCATCTTGGGGCAAATTTTACAGGCGATAAAACCGCCAGGAAAGTGTAAAATTCTGTATCCGCGCCTGACGAGAATTGTAGAAAATATACTAGATTGTGTTTCTTTATGTATTAAAGTAAGAAATGAACTCCTCTTTCTGATCCATTGAAAGAGGATAAGAGGATAATATAGAGGGTAAGATATTTCTGCTTAAGAAATCGATTGATGCTTTTTAAGTAAGGAATTTCAAAAAAGAAAAGAAAACATTTCTTTTTAAAGCTCAGTATTTAGTAAAAAAAAAATATACATCCGATTTTTTTTGGACACTACCACACACAAAAAAGTGCTAAAAATTTAGCGCAAAAAATATTTTTGTTTCTTGCCATTTTCTGCTTTGATGCAGTCATAAACAAGGGTGACGCCAATGCATTTTCATTAAATTACAGTTTTAGTCAAGTGGATTCAATAAATCATGTTTACTTGACATAATCTTTTTTGCGTTTCCCTTAAAAGTTGAAGAATACGCATGATATCATAATAGCTAATTTCAAAGTATCATCTTTAATGCTTATTAATGGAGACGAACACATGAAACATTTTCCAATGGAAAAATTGGAAATAGTACTAGTTTTCACTCGTCATTAATATTCAATTGATAATAGATCGAAAGTATAATCTATTTTATAAATAAGTATGTAAACTGAGGGAGAGGGAATAGTGATAAATTGTCAACTAAACCAACCATTATTTAAATGAAAAACATGGGAGTAGGCTATAAAATCTAGCGTGGAGAAAGGAAATTATGCTATCACCTTATCTCGCAAGACAGCCCAATGAAGAGAATATATTCTATGTAGTTGGGTAGAGAGAGAGTCTCTAGAAATCTTCAATCCAACAAGCATTTTTATTAGAGAAAGAAAATTTCAGTTAAAAGAGAAAGGGGGGGGGGGGGGGAGAATCCGCAGGGGGTGTTGGGGCGGGGGCAGAAAAGGAGAGATTACATTTTAAAAGATTTCAGGTAGCTCTGAAAATAATTATGTACTATTTACTCCAGAATTTATTTATTGATTTATATTCGAATAGTTTTGTTATGAAAATATATTAGATATTGTGTGTCTCAAGAATCGTGTAAAAGAAAAGCAACTTCTAAAATTACCCAACAATATAAATAAATGAATACATAAAAATAAACTTCAGTGAATCTTCATTTAACAATTGTGATTTCAATCGATTCCCGTTTGAGTGAAAAAAATACCATTTTTTAAATTGTTATTCAAAAATATCGAAATTACATAAATTCCATTTTAAAAATTTCTTCTTATTTACAGGAAAGCATATTGAAAGGTAACTGAAAAGAAATGAAGAGTAATCTAATCAGTCAGTAATCTTTTAGCAGAGAAGAGAGATAATTTCCCTTTTTAAAAAAAATCATGTAAAACGAAGATTAAATGTACACGGGGATGATGCAACTACATGGGAATCTTGTTTTATTTACAATTTCAACTGCGCACACAAAGCGCGCAAATCTCTTTCCGGAAATCGCTCCTTTCAGAAAATGAAGGTCGAATGATGCAACAAGGAAATTGACGTGTCAGCACGGGAAATCGATCTCCCTGCAGATTCGCGAAAGCTACACATGCCGCCATCTAATGTGCAATAATGAAAGTAAGAACTTTGCGTGTATTAAATAATTAGTGAAACCTAAATGATTTCGCATTAGATTAAAAATTATACTTGCTTTGATTTATGATCAAGTATTCACTCGTACAATAATTGATAAAATATTTTGTAAATTAAAATCCTTTTTTTTTGGTAATAAAGAATACTTCGCATTCTCGATTTAAAAAGATATGGGCATTATGCCTTTGCCATTTTTTTTTCCGGGTGTCAATATACACAGTACGCAGTACTCAATTAAATTAACGTGCACTAAGTTACATACGTTTTCATGTGAAATGAGTCATAGATTTTCCATTAACATGAATTATTTCCACATAAACGAAGAAACGTTTTTTTTTCCTGATACAAATATTTTTGTACAATTGTAACAGTTGTAAGAAGATTTTGTTCTAAATGAAATTTTTTTTTTAAACATTACAGACTGCGTCGAATTTTAAATTTGAAAATTTTAATATAATTAGAAAAATTAAATTTTATTCTACATTAAAATCAATTTTGTTGACGCAATCATCATTCTTATTTTACAAATACTTTTTCATAGTGAGAAAATTAAAAAGTTCAAAAGCAAAAAAGTACATGAATGAGAAAAAAAGAAATGATCACAAAAGAATATATTTGGCAAAACTTTTGCTCTTACGAAACAATCATAGCTTAATTATGAAGCAGTTATTGGAAAATAATGACTAGGTTAAAAAAGGACGTTTGCGACAGTATAATATATAACTTATCTGTTTTGAAAAATGTTTATTCACAAATATAAAAAATAATTCTCATGCATTCTAATATTTATTTTGCTTCTTACAAAATGTAATTGGCAAATCAAAAAAGATTTTAAAAGATCATTTAACAGAGATATATATATATATATAATACATATGCTCTGTGTTTTAGTTTTTATTTGTTATTTCTTTTCACAACCTCGAGCCTCCGTGGCGCAATCGGCTAGCGCGTTCGGCTGTTAACCGAAAGGTTGGTGGTTCGAGCCCACCCGGGGGCGAGCTCCTTTTTGTGTGGCGAATGAGCTGAAACAGCTCAGATGGGAAATTGTTATTTCGTTTGAAAAGTAAAATCCAATAATTTCAAAACTGTAATCGTATTTTACTTATAACTTAGTAACATGTCCGTAAATCTAAAATGTTTTTTACTTTTTTAGTTAAGGTGGAATTGTTCTTCGTTTCGAAAAGTAATCTTCAGAATATAAAATTCACTCGTTTATAGCAAGCCCACTAAATAATGTTTTCATATGAATGTACGTCTAACACCTTTTATTTTGTCTTGGTAGTTTAGTTTTTTAAAGTAGTTTTTAATTTTTTATTTTTTTAACTACTTTTAACGTTAAATTTACAGTCTGTAACTTTGTTAAGTACGAAACAATTTTATTCACATCAACGTGAGCCCTGCAAAAGAAATTTAGAGGCTAAAAATTGGGAAAACCTGCTATTTTAAATAAAAAATAAGGTGCAAATACATTTAAATGTTAATTTTAAGAAACTGATCCCCCCTCCCACATTCTTTTCCTTTACTTTCTATTTCTTTGCTCATGGGAATGAAAATTAGGCAATGGGTTTTTAATACGTAAATGAAATGTCTTGTTTCAATTTGAGAAACATCATTAATGATGAAGACTACACTGAAGCACTAATCAGTGATGGCGACATCCTTATTCCAATGAATGATTAGAAGAAGAAAAAAAGTAGGCTTTATGGAGAAAAGTAGTCATTATTATTAATATTTCACTTCTTTAATAAAATTATCATTTATTTATATTTATTCTTTCTCTTTTTATTCTATTTTTCCTTTTTTTCTTTTTTCACTTAAAAAATTTGTTTTGAAACTCAGGAGTTGAAAGGTATTTGTAATGTTTCCTCCTGCTACTCAATAATGGAGGAGTAAACGTAGACTAGGTTAGAAGAATTAAAAAACAAAAAAGTGACACAACAATATTTATAACAAGAAGTTCCGTCTAGAACTATACGAGCCTACTTTCCCGTATACACCAAATTCAAATTTATAATCTAGCTATCTCTTTCTCTCTCTTTCTCAACTAACTATAGTTCGTAATTACTTCAAATATACCCTTTTCAACGGATAATGCATATTCATTCACTCACTCATTCATTCTTTCCTTTATTCAGCCATTCATGTATTTATTCATTCATTCACTCATTTATTCATTCATGCATTCTTTTACTCTTTCATCTATTCATCCATTCATTCTTTCACTCATTCATTAATTCATTGAGAAATATCCTTAAAAATCCCGATCAAAAAAATTCATAGGAAAATAGGCTCGTTCAGTTCTTGTTGAACTTCGTATCTGTACATGTTCTACAGCAGTGTCGTTCAGTGATAAATCCCGCTTTTCTCTCAGTGCTGATGACCATCACAATGTCTGTGAAAATTGAGAAGTCAACAGTCCAACCCAATATTTATTACTAAATACCACATTGTTGAACGAGGAACTAGGCCAGCTGAATATAAGGGTATGTCTTTAAAAGGAGAATCAAGTTCTTTTTATTGGAAAAATGATTCAGGACATAATTATTAAGTAACCGAAAGACTAAGGAAGAAAATAATATAAGTGTAATTTTATTTGCAAATGGTAATAAATTCTGTAATTTGTAATAAATTGAAAAATAAACTTAATTGATTTATTTTAAAGTTTTAAATGCAATTACTTATTTCATTGCAGACGACCTTTCTGTTTCTACTTGATTTCATATTCTGTATGTCTCTAACCCCCCCCCCCCCCCCCTTCTTTGAAGTTCCATCTGGAGAACGTAGGAAACTCTTGGGTGAAGAAACCACAAATTTTGATTATTTCGGCTCATAAATAATGAACAGATTTCTGTGCATCATCAATACTATCCAGTGTACTTAATAAGTACATGCACTTACGACAATAAAATTAATCTACATATTTTTTGCTCAAATCATTAGTTTTCCTATTTGAAATGAAAGATAAAAATATAATAAATGCTACGTTTGAATCCTGATAAGATATTATCTAAACAACGCAAAGATAACAGATCAAAGCACAGGTGTCGTAAAAGAAGGGTGGTATTGGAACTACAA
The DNA here is from genome assembly GCA_038502835.1 of Octonoba sinensis. NCBI lineage: Eukaryota > Metazoa > Arthropoda > Arachnida > Araneae > Uloboridae > Octonoba > Octonoba sinensis. Next base: position 103,544,942 of record CM076600.1, on the reverse strand, counting down.
CCATCTGTTGCCGCAAGTATTTACAGCAATCTGTATTACAGTGGCCTGCTCGGAGGAATTATTTTAGGTTAGAACTATTTTTGCGCTTTTTACTCTCATTGAATATGACACTTTGTAGTTTCCATATTTTACATTCTTCAAAGAATTGATTTTCTCAATGAGGGCATCAATTAATTGAAGAACGGAAGGAAAGGGAAAAATTCATTGTTTACATGTGTAAATCTTGATCTCTCTTTTTTAAATCCGTGACACTAACAATTTCCCATGCGCAAAACTGCTGTATTTGCTAGTTGTGGTCAATATTTTGGAGTGAAAGGCCGTTATTGCCTTTTTGTAAACTTGTGATCAATATTTTTGAACTTGGTATTTGAATACATTTTATAATAGAGACACATGTGTCGATTTATTGTGCAGTACAAAAAGGTAATGATATATTTTGTTCAGCGGCTCATATTAAAGTGAGTCAAATTTGAAATTCGAAACAAGCACTTTTTTTTAAATCACAGATTTGTTATCAACATTAACATTTATCTTTGTTTTACTAATTTTCGAGTAATTTACTAACAAATAATAAGAAATGTTAGAGCTATGTTTGTTTAGAAACATAAATTGCTTCTTGTAAACTAGTTAATATCATTGTTAAATTAAAATTAAAAAAAAAGTTAAATGACTTTTTTATTGTCAAATTATGATAATTTTCAATCGGGGGGGGGGGGAGTGGAGACTCTATTTATATCAATGTCTTGCTCATCCCCCCACTTTTTACTCACCCACTTCTACCACTGAATCGGATTTAAAAATTGCAGTCATTCATAAACTTTTAGTTTTAGAGAAATATATTTTATAGCCTTGATAGATTTATTAAAAGGTATTTATTTTCAAAATCTCTTTATTTTCCTTATTGTTTTGTTTAAAAATTAGTTTAGTGATCGAGGGAATTAATTTTAATAATTTTAGTTACTCAAACAAACAAAAAAATCATCTATTTTTAGCCTACTTTCCCGTAAAAGTTAAAAAATAATAATAAAGCATGAAAGCAGGCTTAATGTATCGTAAAAATATCATTAAAAATAAGTGAAGTAGTTAAATAAAGATTGAAAAATAAAACAATTGAAAGTAGGATTTTGAGATGGAGGGAGATGTGTGTCGGCCTGTCTGTCTGTCTGTCTGTCCCCCCCCCCTCCTCCCATAACTTTTGAGAGAATGGTCCGATTCGAAATTATTATTATTTTTTTTTTTTTGAAATCGAGAGATCTGGACGAGAACATCTCATTTCCATATTTTATTTTTTCATTTCAACAATTTTTTCATTTTTGAACAGTTCAAAACATTTTTACATTAGCGCCTATGGGCGAAAATGAAGCAAATTATGTAAACTGTGGGCACAAGATCCAAGTTCCTATGAACAAGCTTACTGGAAGAAGCTCTTGTCGTGAAATATTGATTTGAACAAATTTCGTTCACTTTTGAACTATTCAAAAAAAAAAAAAAAAAACAGACACACACAGGGCGTACGGGGAAATTTCAATCCCATATAAATCCTGATCAAACTGACATATTTGCTTGGAAAAAACTTTATCGGAAAGATGTTACGATGTAGAACATTTACAGATACTAAGTTCAACAAGAACTAAACGAGCCTATTTTCCTATGAAATTTTTTGATCGGGATTTTCAAGGATATTTCTTAATGAATGAGTGAAAGAATGAATGAATGAATAAATGAGTGAATTGCCGTTGAAAGGGGTATATTTGAAGCAATTAAGAACTAAAGCTGAAAGAGAAAGAGAGAGAGAGTAGCTAGATTATAAATTTGAAGTGGGAGTATACGGGAAAGTAAGTTCTTATAGTTCTAGACAGAACCTCTTGTTCCTTGTTAGTTTTGTTGAAAAAAAATAACACAGAAGTTTGAGATTTGGCAATATTAAATATAAAAAAAGGTGCAATCATAAATTCAACTTTGAAAAATGACTCAAACTAGTAAAAATACCTTCTTTTATTTAAAAATTATTAAGTTTTATTTAAAATGTATAGTTTTATGACAAGGCAGTAGATGTCACCACCATTTCAAATGAAAGAAGGGAGTTAACTTTCTTCGTTTCCCACCTGTAACAAAAATGGAACAATCCACTAAGGGGAGGGAGTTTAGAAAAGAAGGGCTAGTATATTTTCCCGCCTGATGTTCGTTGTGCATCAGATGAATGACGTTGCCCCCCTAACGGGAATCCTGGCTACGCCCTTGCTTGCAGTCCCCTGTTTTGTCTTTTATGACGTCAGAAGGCTTCTTAAATTGGTTATTTTCCTCGTATTAGTTTATTACTGTTTATCTGGCAACAGATTCAGTCAGCTAGTTTGAGTTTCGATTCATTTTATATCTGCATTTCGCGTTATTAAGTCTGAAGAGTAATTACTTTCGCCCATTATTTTCGATGACAAGAATACTGAAAGCATCCGCTTCTAAACCTAGTAAGTTGCTCAATATTTCGTTAAATTAAACTATAATGTTTTTAGCGTCAGTCTTGTTTTTATTCTTTTCATTCGTTTCTTTTTGATGGACTTCCTTTGTTTTTGTACGTCTCCACTTTCAGTCTACGCACAATTATAGTGAATCGTAGGCTTTGAATTTTTTTCTCTACCAAATATAACGCCGCAAAGCGATTTTTGATATTGAATGCTTTGATATCAAATACAATACAATACGAAGCATATTTCTGAGCTATTCTAAAATTTTGTTACGTTGGAATCAAACGGATATAACATGATCGGGTGTAACAACTATGTAAAATAATAATCTTCGATTTCATAATTTTTTTTAATCGATCGAGTGGGGTTCCTCATAGGTCCCGTACCTTCGTTTGACCATATTCGATTATTAGAAAAAAAAGCTATGGGCAGAAATGTACTGATTTTTTGGTTTTTTCATTATAGAAAAAAAAAACCGTAAGGGTGAAAAACAAGTATTTTTTGTTTTAGTTGGAAAGGCTTGGCTTGATTTTTTTGTTGGGAAAATTATTAATAAATATAAACTTATTGTTAAAACAGAGTTTGTTGCCATTAGGCTGTAATATTAAAAGCAATTATAACGAGTTTGACTGAAGGCTTCTCTGAAGTAAAAATTAAATCCAATCAGTTTGTTTGCTTTAGTGACCTTTAAAAATCGAGTTTGAAACGGAATTTATCATACGAATGATTAGAGTTTAGTGCCATTCACTCAAAGAAGGTTTGCCTTTTGATATGGATTTTTTTGAAATAGAGTATTCAAATGAAAAATAAATTTACACTAAAAAGAACAATATAAAATAATTTTTGTAAAACAATAGAACCAATCAAATTAAAAAATGCGCTAAAAAGTAAAAAATAAATTCATTCTTTAAACAACATTGGTACGACTTTTAAACATAATTTTTGAAGTCAGAGCAAAATTATGTCAGTCTAATTGCCATTACATCATGTGTTACTTTACCTAGGTACTGTTGCAAATTCTGGGCCATTTATATTTGTAATTGGTTTATGATTACTAAAGATTTTATCCATCATATTTTTGCGCCGACTTCAAAAATTATGTTTAATAGTCGTACCAATGTTGCTTAAAGAATGAAATTCTTTTTCACTTTTCAGCGCAATTTTTAATTTGAAGTCGGTTCTCTTTTTTTTACAAAAATTATTATTATTTTTTTTTTCCCTTCATCGACTTGCATCAGGAGTGCATTTCTTTTTGTTTGCAACAATCGAAGCCCTTCTCTTTTTGTCGCACCTTCACTAATTTCCTCCCTCCTTCTTTTTTCCGACGTAACACTGTTTCTACATTTTACACATTTTTGTAATTCCAGGCGCAGAATCCGTACAAAAGAGAGCGCTCGAATTTCAGACTTGTCCAATGTTTTCTTGCCGTCTGGTTATTCTTTTGTGGCTGGCGCTGGCGGATTCGTGACTTCGCTTAACCAAACGTGACTTGGCTGAAGCCGGAAAGACTTCGTGAAAAAAGAATGAATTTATTTAAAATTATTTATAATCCAACCTTTTCGACAGCCTTTTGATAAGTTTCTCATTTGAAGAGCTTTAAATAGATACTGGTTCATCGTCAATAAGAGGAAAATAAAAAGCCTTTCTGATTAAAAGTGATAACGCTTGAAGTTATGTCGTCGTATTTCTCACCGCATTTGTGCTGACTACTTCATTTTTCATTCTTGCTACATTTTCAATTCAGTTAGTTCCTGTTTCGTATGTAGATGTATGTGCGATTGTGCTTCGATTTTGTGTACGTAAGCTCTACTTCGTCATTATTAAATTCGAATTCCTTCATTTCAAGCCTTATTGGGTTTCCTTTGATTTTAGAAGTACAATAATTTTAATATTTTGGGCTTCATTTTTCTTAAAATGATAGTCGATCTTACGCTTGTTTGTATGAAAACCGAAAGAACATGACAGTTGACTTGTCATAAGTTTTTTTAATAAAGTAAGTACAGATTATATTATTTTCTTGGAGAACCATGCAAATATGTTTTCTTCTCAAGTGTTTTAATTGTAATTATTTTTGATATTTCATACTTTCAAATATTAAAACTCGAGCACAAACTGTGTTTTACTATCATTTCAGCCTTTAATCAAAAAGGGAAATTAAACTAAAAAAGAAAGAAATAAAGGAAATTTGTTTTTTCTGGATGGGGGAGATCTTATTTTATTTTAAAACTGCTCTTGTTTAAAAATTGCATTTGAAGCTTTTCCATGCAATTATAATGCTAAAATTACACGACATCCATTCAAAAAATCTTTAAAATTGGATGATTTTTCAAGACATTGTTTACAATAACTCAATAATGGGTCATTCAGAAATGACGTCACGGTTCGAGAAATTGTGACGAGGGAAGGGGTAGCAAGAAACTTGACATCACACATTTTAGTTAAAAAAAACATTTAAAATCGGAAGATCAAATATTTTTATATTAATTTATTTAATATTTTTGTTTTGTATTATCATTGATTTCATTTTGTATCGAAGACATTGATGGTGATTAATGTTGAAATTAAGTTCTAGTTAAAAGTTTAAATGGAGAAGGAAATCTTCTTGGGAATTTGCAGTTTAAAGACAAAATAGAACGGGTCATTTTTACAGAATTCGAACTATAAATATATTTTACTGTTATATTATAATTATCTGTTTTGTTGCAAACCTCCATTTCATTTTATACAAATTAAGTACACATACGATCATTATTATTGTTATGCGCACAAATATTAAAAGTTCAAAATAAAATTGGAAATGTGATCTATAACGTAGTACTTTGTTTCTGAGCACTACCAGTGCATAATTATGATGTAACGCACAGGTAATATAGCAGGACATGTGGCAAGGAGGGGGGGTGGAGGGATGTTGAAGTGTGACATTTTGTGACAAAGGGGGAAGGAGGGGGATCAACTATATTGAAAAAAGAGTGACAACATTTATGAATGGTTGCCCAAAAAAAAAAATATGGAAATGAGATGTCCTCATCGAGATCTTACGAATGCAAGAAAAATCTTTCAAATCGGACAATTCCATGATAAGTTATTAAGGGAGGCGGTGGGAGGGAGAGACCGCAATTTCACCATCTGAAAACCCTACTTTCAATTTTTTTATTTTTCAATCTTTATTTAATTACTTTACTTATTTTTGAATTTTTACGATGCATTAAGCCTTCTTTCATATATATATTTTTTTTACGGGAAAGTAAACTAACAAGAAGTTCCGTCTAGAACTATACGAGCCTACTTTCCCGTATACACCGAATTCAAATTTATAATCTAGCTATCTCTCTCTCTCTGTCTTTCTCGTTTAGCTTTAGTTCTTAATTGCTTCAAATATACCTTTTTCAACGGTTAATACATATTCATTCAATCATTATTTATTAAGTCATTCATGTATTTATAACCTCATTTATTCATTCATTCTTTTGCTTATTCATTTAATCATTCAATAATTAAAAAATATTCTTGAAAATCCCGATAAAAAAATTTCATAGGAAAATAGGCTCGTTAGTTCTGTATGAACTTTCTATTTGTACATATTCTACGTCATAAGAGCTTTCCGATAAAGTTTGTTCCAAGCAAATCGGTCCGTTAGATCAGAAATTATATAGGATTGAAATTTCCCCGTGGGCGGTATGTTAATTTTTTTTGAACTGTTCAAAAATGAACAAAAATTGTTCAAATCAATATTTCACGCCAAGAACTTCTTCCAGTGAGCTTGTTCATGGGAACTTATATCTTCTACTCAGAGTTTACATAATTTGCTTCATTTTCACCCATAGACGCTAATGTCATATTTTTTTGAACTGTTCAAAATTGAACAAAAAATTGTTCAAATCAAAAAGTAAAATATGGAAATGAGATGTCCTCGCCGAGATCTTTCGAATGCAAAAAGAATTTTTCCAATCGGACAATTCGTTCAAAAGTTATTAGGGGGGGGGGGGGACAGACCGACAGACCGACAGACACACTTTTTCCCCATCTCAAAACCCTACTTTCAAATTTTTTATTTTTCAATCTTTATTTAATTACTTAACTTATTTTTGACTTTTCTTGATTTCTAACGATATTTTCACGATACATTAAGCCTTCTTTCATGCTTTATTATTATTTTTTTTTACTTTTACGGGAAAGTAGGCTAAAAAAGGAGAAAAAAGATCTTGAAATACAATGTTTAATGTTGGTATGATTAATAATTATGCTGTTTGTATGTTCATTAAAATGTTCTGCTTTTCACATATTTTGTGTTTCATCACACACTTATCGAAAGTGTTTACACTCCATTTTTGAATGATCACCTTTGTGTGTAGCGTCAATGTATTGTATACATCAAGCAAATTCAATTAATTAGGTGCAAATTTGCAATGAAAATCGCACAGTACGGGTACGGTTTAGTCAAAATTATTACACGTATTTCCATCTTATAAAGAAAGAAAGAAAAGAAAAAACAATTGAGACAAATTCATTGCTCTTTTCAATTCTATATTGATTTTATAATGCTTCCGGATTATATTTCCAATGCGTAAACCTGGAGATATGAAAGAAAGAAAGTTTCCAATATTTCGTTATTATTTTCTTTAGTAAGTTGCCTTAAATGTCAATACGACTGAAACACTTGACTTTCTTAGATGTTATCTTGTGAACTGACTGACTTTCCAAGTTCGAAATGGCAAAGACTCTCACCATTTCTGAGGAGGAAAGTTTGTCTTCCTTTTTTAAACCAATTATGGATGCACATCAGCTGAGGGCTGCAGACGTTAAGGTAAGTTTACAAGATACACAATCCTAGACTTTCGTATATGGCTATTTTATACAGTTCGCGCTGTCGTACATACACTATTTTTTTTTACAAGTTGATATTTAACATTTCAAGCTTAGTTTTTGATTCATTTTGTGCTTGTTGCTAAACAAGGTAGAATATTTAGTGTTTAAGGAATAAGACAGTTTCTCTTACTAAGATTGTCGACTCATTTTTAAAAGGGAAAAAAATGCTATGTCTTTATGTATCAGTTCAGGTTATGCTGATTTAATATCTAAAAAAGTAACTGAAACTCGGTCTATCTTTAAAAAGATAACTACACTAATTACAGCTCTTATTACCACTTTCTTATCATTTCTTGTAGAGTGCAGTAGCTTTCAAGCTGGATGCCGCAAGGCGCTCAGGATATCAAATTTTCTTCGTTCCCAAATATCCTTTATTCCACAAAAAAGTGTGTTGATTATAAATAGAAAAGTTCTTTCGTAAATTTTTAATATGACTTTTAATCTTTGTTCTTATGTTCGACTAGGGTTTCGTGACAAAATTCCAATTCTTCTAAGGCTGCCACGACTGGAAAAAGTTTGGGTATTGCTCTTTAACAGCATTTCACAACAAGAACAGAATTCACCGTATACTCAAGTGTGTGAAAACGTGTTGGAGTTCATGGATAAGAAGAAAAATTTTACATTTCCGCTATTATACTGCTCAGCACAACCTTATCGATATGTTTGGCACGAAATCAGAAATGTTCTTACTCTACCCGTAGCGAAGCTCAACGGTGGTGCTTTTGATTTGAAACGAGATGATTTTGGTCAATGCGTAGAGATAAAATGGTTATATTGTGACTCCTCATCCAACCCTCAGGCCCCAGTTGCCTGAGGGGTTTTCCCTTTTCTGCTTTGTAATTTTCTCTGTTCTAGAGTCATGGGTCCGCATATTTATGTCACGGATCCCTTTCATTTTTAACAAGCGTTAAAATAGGTACATAAAAATCAGTTTCAATCTCCTTTTTCTTCGTCGCGGACCCCCTTTCCCATAGGCGTAACTAGAGTTGGTGAAAGGGGGGGGGGTCACCCTAAAAATATACAAACACCAATAAGAAGTGTAAAAGCGTTGAAAATTTACTAGTCATAAATACTTGTCTCTAAACATATACTCCGTGTTTATGTCAGGCATTTCCCGTGGGGGGGGGGGGGATAGCTACCCCCTCGGAGCAAGTCAACTCCTCCCCCCCCAGAAAAAAATTCAGATCACAAGTTTTAAAAAAAGAAAGAAAATTGTAATTACGCTTTTAAGACACTTTACTTTCAGAAACACTTTCGGGGAAAGGACATTGAACACTATCACAAGCGACACCAAAAGTAACTTAAAAGATATAAGACTTTATTTTGAAAAAAATTGCTGGGGGAGTGTAACCAAACTGCTTTCTATTTCCTCTAACATCACCAAAGTATCCCGAAATTGCATTGCTAGGAAGATTTCAAAAAGTTTCATGGGGAGAGCTCTCGAACCCTTGCCTCCAGAGTTAGCCTAAGCATTATAGATGTAAGACCAGTTACAAAAATTTAAGTTGCAGAAGCCCCAAACTCCTCTAACTTCACCAAAGATCTAAACATACATCTACTATATATATATCAAAAAGCTATCATATATTTAAAAAAATTCATATTAACATCATTTCTGTCATATATGACAGAAATGATCATATATATCATAATATATATGATTATACATATTATGTATATATATACATAATATGATATTCATGTTGTGGGGCAATGACGCCACATGATAAATGTGTATGTCATGCTGTAATATGCATGATCATATACATGATCATACATATGTATGATCATTATCATACATATCATAAATGATCATATATATCATAACAATATATATATGAATATATAAAGGGTAGGAATTTGAAGCATGCACGGCTCTTCCTCATTCTTAACATGCTTCCCCTGCTCCGGAGCCAAGGCGGTATCCAGAATATGTTTTCGGGGGGGGGGGGGGGGGGGCAGACTTCGACACACTTATGTTAAGCAAAGTTTCAGGGAGGAATATATGATACATTGCAAAATATTTCTGGGGGGGGGGGGGTGGCCCGTGGGTCCCTCTTCCCCTGTGGATACGGCCTTGATTCACAAAAATAGTCATTAAATAGAATCATCTACTAATCACAGTGTATCATTAAATATTCATTACTAGATCTATTAGTTTATTTTTAAAATCAAACGCAATAGAAAATTCAATATTTAGCGCTAAGCAATCTTTTATGTCCAAGCATTCATAATATTAAAACTGGGAAATAGTGGAATTTTAGAGAAAAAAATCCAAATTCCCCTACAAAAATGCTCATCCCCACAATAGATTTCTAAAAATTTTGTTAAATTTGTAGCTCAGAAGTGGAAGCGTCTGAAACAAATTTTCTTTTCTTTTTGGATGACGAACGTGTCCATCGCTGGAGTGCAAACATTATTATGTATCGAAAATAATTAAAAAGTTAGTTAAAATATAAATAATACTTGATTGTAAATTAAAATGCAGCATTAAACCATAGCAGTGAGATTGGAAACGTTGAACGGATGATTTCCAGAGCCGTAATGCAATCCGTGATGGACCATAATAAGAAAAAAAAACACATTTAAAATATAAGAGATGAGAGAACATCTGTAAATGAGAATGCAATGCAAATACAGTTCATCAGTTTTCCAATGGGCTCATCTACAAAAAAGATTTTACCAAAATGGGTGTTTGGACAGGAAGTCATAAATAAATACAAACTGTAAGTTTCTTGATGAGCATCATTTCCTGGCTTGAGGGTTTAACCCATTAGGACAGGGCCTGTTGGCTAGGGGTCCTACTACATTTTCAGACCCCAGCGCCCTGGAGGGTCTACAACATCGGTTTATGGGAAAACAAAACTCCATCACAGTAGAGAATATTTTCCACGAAATTTATTACTTGTGCGATTGTATTCCCAAATTGCTGCCTTTGGGTAAAAAAGACATCAAGAAGGAAAGAAAACCCTCTGGAGTGATTGAAAAGAACTCTGTTTGTGTGTGGTACGGTGATTGAAGCCACCTTTCACTGTAACCCCCCCCCCCCAGGTGATAAGGGGGTTGATTATAACCAGATGAAAAGTCCTCTTTATTATGAGCTGCATACTTTGGTCATGATCACAACCCTTTAGAGAAAGAGGAAATAAAATCATATGCATATGTGTTTAATTTTCTAAGGAAAAAAAATATATGTGCTTTGCAAGGCCGTAGCCAGAAATTTTTTTGTGTGTCTGAATGTGCCTAAATAAGTAAATACCCAATGGGGGGGGTTGAACCCCCAAACCCCCCCCCCCCCTGGTTACGCCTTCCACCCGGGCCTTAGCTGTGGTACTTCATAGCATCCTCACGGGGACCATGTCTAGAGCAGTGGGCCCTGAACGAATAATTTTAGTGTCTTGCAGCCGAGGTGTGTCGCGTGCTCATGCTATATTTAATATTTATACGAATCATAACGATGAAATGTTGCAGGGTCCTTTAAAATTTGTTTTCTAAACATATTTTTATAGCAATACATTCTGTTGTAAAAGTCATCATAACAACAAAGCGCATGTTGCCCAATGCTCATCTACAGTAACAAAGACACTACAGCAAAATCTTACTTAAATAGAAATAGAATATACGTATACTTTTCCCACGGGAAAAAACTCTGCTCGTATTTAAATTAATCAACAAGTTAATTCAGAAACATAAAAAGTTCAATTCGTAATTCAGAGTGACTCACTCGGCTGGGAACCAGCAGGTCCTGCATACGAATCCCTGCGGTGCAATCGTAGTTCTGAGAAACGAGAAGGTGAATGTGATTCTTATGACACGTTATCAAACACACATCTATGGAAATTTGTCTTTAAAAAATTAAAATAAATAAATAATATAATAATGTATATATTTTATCCATCTTTCAGGGAGAAGGCAAAATAGACATATTTGATCACGGAGAGTTCGAGTGTGGGGAATGTGATAATTCTTGGTCTTCATACTTTTGCTGGGTAACAATAAGTCTCGTTCAACAGAGGATTGTTTATAGATGGAAGATGAAGTGCAAATCTTGCTTGAAGCCCTACGAGCCCACGTTCTCACTCGACCAATTTAAAGAGATGATTAAAAAAGCCGTTTTAATGTAAGTGTTTTCTGGTACGAAACTGGTTTCATGAACCTATGATTGGGATAAAAAGGAAACATTTTGCTACAGTTCCATTTCGTTGTTAACTCCCTAATACGTTTCAAGTGTAAGGTAAATTTTGTTTTCATTTTTAGCAGCATAAGGGTAGTCTTGCGATTTCACTAAAAGCATCGGTGGATTTACTCGGCATTGCCGCCAGTTAATGGAGCCACCAGTTGGAAGTGTCATGACTTGGCTTATTCAAAGTGGAAAAGGAAATAGCAGTGTCCAGTTTGATTCTATGATCTGAGAAAATGTGTAGTAGTTCATTTCACACTCATCCATCCCCCTATTAGTCATAAGTTTAGGATTAATGACAGGATTTTTAGGCCTTGGACCTCTTCAGACACTCCAAAACTCCTCCAATCATGCAGTGCAGGTACACGAGTTTCATATATGTTTATCTCTTACTTATTATCAGGCATTCTTTTAGCAGAGGTGCTCATCCCCCGCCCCCGGGACCGATGGCGCACCGCCCCCATTAAGATGCCTCCCGCCTCCCTGAAATAAAGAATTGCATTAATTAATGATTAATCATCTGCAGTTTTGAATAACTTTGTCCGAAATATTGGGTTTTGCTAAGATTTCTTAATTTACCTAAAAGGTAGATTTTTATAAATTCAGAAATAGTACATAGCCCCTAAAGTAGAGCTAAATGTATTTTAAAGCATAGCCAAAAAATTCTATTGATTATTTTTCATAGATATTGTGGGTAACCATGTAAAAGCTTCTCCAACTTACTTTTTCATCGAAATATAACATCGTAGATAAAAAAATTTCAACTATTAATTTTATGACATAATTTATATTCCGAGTTTTATATATATATATTATATATATATATATATATATATATATATATATAGATAGATAGACAGATATAGATAGATAGAATGTACATGCAGTGAAGCACCCAGGATTTTGCTTTGGAGGGGGATCATGGCCAGGATTAGGGATGAACCGGATATTGAGTTTCCTGGATGCCGAATATCCGGTATCTCTTGCTGGACCTCTAAAAAAATACATTTTGAAAAGTACCTAGTTTTTCTTTATCGATATGTCTGATTCCTTCTATCACTTGGCTGAATAATATTTCAAAGTTTGTCAGAAACTATTTGTAAATGCATAACTACTATTTTAAGGTTAGTAATTCCTGCTATTGTTTAAAAAAAACATTTTGGGGCAATGTTTGCTTTCGATTGGTATGATACCATGGAGTTACGACAAAAAATTTTCTTAAAATATGTGTTGAAAATCTGGCAAAGTCAGGGTATTTCACTCCGCCTTTTGCGTAGAGCCCTTGATAAAAGTTTTTTTTATTTATCATTAATAAATAATGGTTTTATTATTTTACTTTTCTTTATTTGATAATATTTGTACATTCAATGCTATATAATTTTTTTGTAACATAGGACATACAAACATGTTGTTTTACTTTTTGATAGTTTTTCCGAGTGTTTTTTTTCTTCCTTAGATATACACGCGAATACAGATCTACGTCGCACAGAAGACGAGGAAATCCCAATTTTCGACCACACATGCCTACGTTGTGTGAAAAATGTGGATACCATCCTTATACACCTTGCTGGGTTAGATTCGTATAGAGCAATTTACAGAGACTCACTCTTATCGTCTATGATGGATATTCAGTCGTTGAGTGATTGTTCATACTCAAAAGACTCGTCCATGAAAACTGTGATAATTGTTTTCACTATCCAAGAATCAACATCTTATTACTACCGTTGTGTGCAATTCCTATCAATTTAAATCGTTTGATATTACGTTTGAGACAAGAAAAAAAATTTTCCTGCAAAACAGTTCCAACTTTTGATTTAAGATGTAACTAACTCTTACAAATGTGATGCAATTTTTTTAGATATTTTTAAAAATAAATGTTGAAAATGTATGTATTTTCTGCCCTTTATTTGTTTCACAACACATATAAACTTGAAGTTCTCCCAGAACTAAAGGAACTTACATTCCCGTCGTTTACATCAATAGCGGGTTTGTCACAGATACAGTAACCCCTCGTTATATCTCTCAATCAGATATACCGCACTTTTTGTATGTCTCCGAAAATTTTAAGTTTGAGCTCTCGAAAGTAAAAATATTGCATTTCTGAATAAAGTCCTTTTCCCTCATTAAACAAAGAAAACGAAGCATTCGTACAAAGCCATCGAACAGGAATGTTTTCCTTTCTTCTGAATTTGCTGCAGTTAAAAGCTGCAGCAATTCAACTCCCACTGCCCAATTTAAATACCTATTAAATGACTATACTCAAACCAGTTGTCGTTTTACTTGTTCTTTTTGTAGTATTGATCCTAACGGCCATTGAATGAAAGAGACAGATGTTTACTGCCCAAGGAGAAGATTCACCCATTTCTGGATACCTTTTAGTACAGAAAGGATTCGCATTTGGCTGAACAAATCCAAATTATACAATCCCCTTAACCAAGGAAGGGAGAGTGATAGGTAAAAAGGAATTTCCTGGAAAGAAAATGGTTACCTTTATCTTTGACATCGTTTTCACACCGTGGTCTGGTAGCATGCACAGGTCCACTGAGTTTACTTGTACGTTTTGAGTTATTTCTAACGGCATCGGTTATATCGCGATTTCTTCTGTCCCCCGACAAGCGCGATATAACGAGGGGCTACTGTATTTATCTCTTCCCTGTTACTTTGCATAAAGAGCATAAATTAAATATATTTTATTAAATCTATTATTTGATAATAAATACAGTTCGAAGTTAGAAAACAGATTATCCGAATTTCGGAAATCTTCAAATCCGGAGGTAACTGGCATTTTAATTTATTTTTTATGTATGTATGTATGTTGCCGAAAATGTATATCTATATATATATATATAATTCTCTATTTTTTTTACACACTGTTTCAACATCACGCGTTTTTTGCTATTTTTGTTTTATTAAGAGTTGCTTCTATGTTCTACATAAATAGTAATACGGATCTTTGCGTGTATCTTTTTTTTTGTGATATATGCCATTAGAAAAACTCCTTAGTACACCAAAGGACTGGAACAGCAGTATTTTGTTACAGTATATTCACAAAAGAGAAAAAAAATTCCTTGCCGAAAAATCTAAGGAATTAAGCAGTGCAAAATAGTGGACGTGTTCGACATAACTACTTTAAAAGATTAGTAAATACCCTTATCAATTATTTGTAAACTAACATATTTATATTGTGACGAAAGTTTTTTTTCTGTTTTGTAACATTTTAGAAGAAACATTCTTATCAAAATATTTGCTTTTTCACTATTTCAAACATGCTACAAGCGTAAATAACGGGGGGGGGGGGGGATTTTGAAGAGCAAGAGTAGATATGTTATCTGACAAGCAAATTCTAATGATCTAAAATTAACAGTCCGAAATTCAGAACGCAGAAATGGGAGGATTCCGAAATTATATCACTTTTATGTAAAAAGAATGAAAATATCATTCTATGAAAACGATTTTAAATTCACTCCGTAAAATTGTTGGCATTAAACTGTTAATGTTCCGTTTAACTTTAAAATCAAGTACATTTTTTCAGTATATAAGCATACAAACCTAAGAAACACAAAATGTAGAACTTGCATAACAAAACTTATTACCAGTATAAAATTTTAAAACTGAATAGGAAAAATCAGCCAAGCACACATAATGTTTATGGAATACTTCCCAAAGGCTCTTAGCTTTAAGCAGAATACAATTGAACGTCTTATTCCAGAAGAAACAAATTATTTTATTCGCTAATCGTTGCCGAACAAAACACTATATTAAAATAAAAATTTAAAAAAAAAATAAAATTAGATGATTTTGTTTTATTTATTATTATCGAAACAAATCTTGAAAATGGAAGAAACAAACAAAAAATAAATACTAATTCGAAATTTAGAACGGGACTGTCTGTATGTGCGCTACCTCTTTCAGGATAAGCTTGAATTTATGCTTAGTTTCATTCGAATCCGTCAGTTAATTGGATGATTTTTGTTTTGCGAACAAACATACTACACACACGCAAACAAGCTCTTTTATGAAGTTTTTTTTAAAGTAAAATAATAATTATTATTTTTAAAAAAGCGACACGGCCAAAGAAAAAAACACGCACACACAAGAAAATGCTTTGGAATTACAAGGGAAACAAATATTGCTTCTGAACCGATTCTGTTGCATCTGGTAGTCTAATACTATTTCCTAACAAACAGACTTATCTTGCTTTTGCTGCCTTCATATACAATAAGTACATTTTCTAAACATATAATTCACATTATTCCACTAACTATTGGTTGTTTTCTTTACATTGACACTGTGTTGGCAGAGAAACAACATTTACAGAATTTATTAGTGTAGTGCAGACCAGCTTTTCTCAACCGTTACTTGTTCTGCAGGGTCGGAGAAATTTGTAAAAAATATGTTGTGGACGGGTTTTTTCTTTTTTACACGAAACTTTTATATATTTTTGAAAACTACTACATAAGTAAATCGTAACGTTTTTAATATCATTTGAATGCAAAGGAAAGCAAACATTATATTTATTATGTGTAAGTGCACAAAACTTTTAGAAAATTCATAGAATGGTTTTAAAAATAATCATAAAATCCAGTCATGTTAAAAAATAAATAAATAAGAGCAAGTAGTTTTCCGTGCATTCAAACTGTGCTGGCCGATTAACTACTGTTACAGAATTCATTTGTTCGTTTGGTGAAGGAGAGTTAATTTCTCTGCATTGACTCTTTGCTGGCAGAGAGACAAATTTTACAGAACATGTATATTTTTTTCATACAGAATCTACATTAAAAAATAAATCATTATTTACTGTATCGATTTCAATTTAGTAAAAATGAACACACAAACTTAACCAAAAATAATTTTTTTACACAAAATGTTAAGGCTCGACCGATGCATCGGCCTCGCCGATGCATCGACGCCGATTGTTCAACAAAGTTGCCATCGGCATCGGCGGCCGATGTTAACTTTAGAAAAACAGCGGCCTTGAAAAACATCTAAAAGCCGATGCAAGGCCGATGTTTTTCGCAGGGACAACTTTCCAGAAAACATTCTGTCTTTAACTTTATTTTTTCTCGATAGCTAGATTTCTATTTCTATACAATAACAGGCAGCACATCAGTTAAAAGAAGCGCAAAAATTATGTCATTCTGTAAAGTATTTAAGAAAAAATTCGGAAAAATAGTTTAAGCGATCGCTGCCCGAAAACCTTCATTATTAAAAATATTTCTCTTTGAAGAGAATGCTCGCGAAATAGAATACGTTAAAGTAAAAGGAATAGAGACGTCTTATGAGCAGGGTTCGAAATTAGCGGTCGTTAGTCGTATTTTGCAACTAAAAATTCTAGTTTGACGACCACAATTTCACATCCAGTCGTCACTTTTGACGCCTAACCTTTCATAAAACTTGTTTTACAACCTCAATTTTTCACCAAGTCGTCATTTTATATTTATTTACTTAAATCTAGTATAACATTGTATAATTATATTTTTATACACATATTTCATCTAGTCTTCTGTATTTTGAGTTTTTGCGAAACCTATGAAAACTATCGAAATATTTGACAAGCAAATTTGGAATTGTGAATTTTTCCTTGCAAATGAAGTTTTTTAAGTACCACTAGATTGTAAATAACAATTGGAAAAATAGTTAAGCCAATTAACTCACATTTTATTTTATTAGGCACTAATTAATATAAACGTTTATATTGATTCATAAACTTAAGTTAAATTAATAACTTCTCAAATGTTACTAATAGAAATTGATTTATGAACATTTTTCACTTTTTTATCAATATTTTTATCAGTAAGGTTGTGACGCTTTGCGCTATTTTTTCAAAATTTCTCAACTGTCTTCATAGTTATCAGTTATTATCTTTTCCCAAGCAATTCGAATTATTTTAAAATTACGCCTAGCAGAACAATTTTGGCAACTAAAACAAAAAAACTAGGAGCCAATGACGACTAACATTTACATCCTAATTTCGAACCCTGCTTATGAGTGCTATTTGTTTTTCGAGCTAGGTTAGTTGCCTCATTTTTGTCCGTTTTTCGTGTAATAATGACTTA
This sequence comes from Octonoba sinensis, assembly GCA_038502835.1. Lineage (NCBI taxonomy): Eukaryota > Metazoa > Arthropoda > Arachnida > Araneae > Uloboridae > Octonoba > Octonoba sinensis. The sequence continues at coordinate 103,527,378 of CM076600.1, read as the reverse complement.
GTGCATTAGATGTTATTGTGCCATAATATTATGCCATCTGCTTTTAGTTTGTCATGTTTCTTATTATTCCGAAATTGTAAACAATACAAAGTCAACTCAATCAAAGTACGATAACAATTTTAATTTTTACCTGCTTAATTTCTTTTCTCTCAGTGTTTTTTTTTTTTTTTTTTGCTTCCTCGATCCCACGTGTTACAGTTTTTCTGCAATCTCGTTTCATCTGCTTTTAGTGTGCGGTTATTCTCATTATTTCATTTTTAGTTTACAACATAGAAAAGATTGGTCATCAAAAATAAGGAACAATTTCCAGTATAAATGTTTATCGATCGAAATTTTAGGTTTCCAAGTTCGACTTGAAAATTTTTTAAAAAATTTAATTCTCAAAATGCGAGTTCGCGTTACAGGATTTAATAACATCTTAAAAAATATGCTAAAATTTCTTTATTTTCAAATATTTATCAATGCATTTTTTTTTCAAAATATATCTTAACTTTTTTTATACGATAATTATTTAAATTTTTCTCCGTTTCTACTTCGTTTTTCAAGTGCATTTTTTTTTTTTTTTTTTGACTTTGATGCCACGTGTGACAGTTTTTCTGCAATTGTGCAGCAATCTCGTTGCATCTGCTTTTAGTATGCGGTTATTCTCATTGTTTCATTTTTAGTTTACAACTAGCTGTACCCGGCCACGCTTTGCTGTGGCTCAGTCTGGTTCGATGTAAAAGCAAGAAAAAGCACACATTTATAATATGTTTCATTTGAGAATGCTTGTTGTTTCATTGTCTGAAAATATAGATTGTCTGGTTTACCCATTCTAGAACACGCAATATATAATTGTACACATGAGAAGAGATCTAAACTGCTCAATTTGATTGATTGGTCTTGAGCTTTATGTTTTTTCACAATGCTTGCGGGCATTTTTTTTTCTTTTTTCTTTGTTCCGTTGTCTGTGAAAATTTTGATATTGTCTGGCTCGGCACATTGAAAAATTCCAACATAAGCCTTATCCAACCAGAAGAAACACAAATACAAAAATTCTAAATTAAAAGTTTACCGTTCAAAATAAATTATCTGTGTTTTAAAGTGCCCTTAATCGTTACGTTCAAAAATATTTAAAAAATACTTCAACACTGTTATGTATCTGGCAACAGCCAGAGGAGACAACCTTCCAAGCTGTGTGACGCGCGCGTGCTTTGTTTACCTGTGTAGGGTTCCGTAGTTTCGTATTGTACATGTTCGGTGTAGTTGTTGTTATGCTCGTTCGTGCCTGTGTATCTTAATACTAATAAATGTTCTTTGCGTGTATGTAAAACAAATCGTATCGTCTCTCGGTCTACCTGGCATACATGACAAAAGAGTTGGCGACGAGCATGGGATCTTCGAACATTAATTTTGAATCTTATGATGCGTCTGTGGAAGACTGGTCTAGTTATGTGGAACGTTTAGAATCTTACTTCGTTGTTAATGGGATCGAAGATAAAATGAAAGTCCCTGCTATTTTAAGCCTTATGGGAGCAACAACGTATAAATTGTTAAAGAATCTGGCCACTCCGAACATTCCTTCTAAATTGACTTATCAAGATATCGTAAAATTACTTTCGGAACATTTGAATCCTAAACCACTAGAGATGACAGAACGATTTCGTTTCTACAAGAGGAAGCAATTTGAAGGTGAGTCCATTGCAAATTATTGTTCCGAATTACAAACACTGTCGATACACTGTAACTTTGGGAACAATTTAAGTACGATGCTTCGTGATAAATTGGTGATGGGTCTCAAAAACGAAAATATACAGAAAAAGCTGTTAGCAGAGGATAAGTTAACATACGAAAAAGCTAAGAACATTTCATTCGCAATGGAATCTGCTCATAGAGATGTGTGTGAAATTCAGAATCAAATGGTATCGATAAAAAAATTACTTAGTTCGCAAGATAAAACTATCAAAAAAGATTTTTCTAAATTTAAGAAATCTGAACCTACAAAGAAGTTTGATAAATCTCGGAAATGTTACAGATGTGATAGTACTCAACATTTAGCTCACGAATGTAAGCACAAGAACACTCAGTGTAGGAATTGCTTAAAGAACGGGCATTTGGCAAAAGTCTGCCGCTCAAAACGTAACGAAACAGTTAAACAAATAGAATCTTGTTCTGAAACTGTACCAGTTAATAGCGTTAAATCACCACGACATGCAAGGGATAAGATTTTATTAGAAATTTTTGTTGAAGGGAATAAATGTTTATTTGAATTAGATACTGGAGCTGCTATTAGTTGTATGAATGTGAATGAATTTAAGAAACTTTGCCCGGATGTAGCCATTAAGCCTACCAAATTATTGCTTAGGAATTTCGATAATTCTATGATAACATCAGCGGGCCAAGCAGTGGTACAAATTCAATACAAAGATCAAATTAATACAGAAACTATTTATTTGGTACATGCAAAAGTAAACGCAGTTTTTGGTCGTGAATGGTTGAGAAATTTCCAATTAGACTGGAGCTCAATTAAAGCAGTTCGGATTGAAAATTGTAATTCTCGAACCAATAAATTAAATATCTTGCTTCAAAAGTATGAAAAAATTTTTTCTCCGGGTATCGGGAAACTGGAAAAGTTTTGTTGCCGTCTTCAAATGAAACCTAATTACAAACCGGTATTTTTTAAACCTCGACCAGTACCATTTGCTTTAAAAGAAAGAATAGAAACTGAGCTAAATAGGTTAGTTGCAGAAGACATCATTGAGCCGGTGACATATAGTGATTGGGCTACACCAATTGTTCCTGTTATCAAACAGAATGGGAACCTACGAATCTGTGGTGATTATACGGTGACTATCAACCGGGACTAAAAATTGAGCAGTATCCTTTACCCCGTATCGAGGACATTTTTGCTGAATTGTCAGGAGGGGAGTTCTTTACTAAAATCGACTTATCTGAGGCATACCTTCAAATGTTAGTTGATGAGCAGGACCGACATCTATTGACGATCAATACTCACAAGGGTTTATTCCGTTACAAGAGAATGAATTATAGTATAGCCTTAGCTTCGGCAGTGTGGCAGAGAGCCATTGAACAAGTTTTATCAGGCATCGTGGGGGTACACGTATTTTTAGACGATATTACCGTAACGGGGAGAAATGATCAAGAGCATTTTGAAAGGTTAGAATTAGTACTACAGAGACTAGAAGAATATGGTCTCAGAGTAAATAAGCGGAAAAGTGATTTTTTTAAGAAATCTGTGAATTATTGTGGTCATCCATTTGAGAAACTCGGCCTCCACAAAACACAAGAAAAAATCGATGCAATTACGAAGGTACCAGTTCCAAAAACTGTATCTGATTTGAAAAGTTTTTTGGGTTTAGTCAATTACTACGGAAAATTTATTCCCAACTTATCTACTCGTGTCGCTCCTTTCAATAATTTACTGCAGAAAGGTACTAAATTTTTGTGGACTGCAGAATGTGAAAAAGCTTTCAGGGCATTGAAACAAGAAATTGCTTCAGACCGAATTTTATGCCATTATGATCCTAAGTTACTTCTTGTATTACAAACTGATGCATCACCAGTTGGAATAGGAGCAGTTTTAAGTCACATTATGCCAGATGGTTCAGAAAAACCAACAATGTTTGCATCAAGGTCATTGACTAAAACGGAACGTAATTATTCGCAGATAGACAAGGAAGCATTGAGTATCGTATGGGGAATAAAGAGATTTTATCAATATTTATTTGGTCGACATTTTGATCTCGTAACCGATCATAAACCCCTAGTATCAATTTTCGCACCTAATCGTAGTTTACCATGTCTATCAGCAACACGAATGGTTCATTATGCACTTTTTCTCCAAGCATTCAGTTATACAATCAAGTATCGAAACACTAAGAACCATGGCAATGCCGATGCACTTTCACGGTTACCACTAGCAGTTGACAAGGAGGGTGAGTACTTGACTGAAGCAGACGTGACAAATATTTCGCAAGTTGAATTAATGCATGTTACAGCAATTGACATAGCTAGAGCTACTAAAACTGATAGGAAATTGTTCGAACTGTATGAAAGTTTAAAATCTGGAACTGAATTACCTGTGCCTTGGAAAGGTAGAGAATCTGAATTTTCATTGCAAAATGGTTGCATAATGTATGGTCATAGAGTATGCATTCCTGAAAAGTACCAGAATCAAGTTTTGGAAGAACTTCATGTTGGACATCCTGGAATTGTCAAAATGAAGGCCATAGCTAGAAGCTACTGCTATTGGCAAGGTATTAATGCCAGTATAGCCAATTTTCTTCAGAACTGTTCAGCTTGTATCGCAACGAGGAACGAACCAGCAAGGATAAATCGACATCCGTGGGAATGGCCAAATGGACCTTGACAAAGGATACACGTTGACTACGCTGGTCCTTTTATGGGGAAAATATTTTTTGTAGTCTCTGATGGCATATTCGAAGTGGATGGAAGTCATTCCGATGAAAAATATTACAGCTAGTTTTACAATTCATCATCTTCGTATTCTTTTTGCTCATTATGGAATTCCCTTAACTTTGGTTAGTGATAACGGCGCAAGTTTTACTAGTTACGAATTTCGACATTTTTTGAAACTGAATAATATTAAACATATAACTTCAGCACCGTACCATCCTGCTACGAACGGACAGGCAGAAAGAATAGTGCAGTTATTCAAAGCTTCGTTGAAATCGAGTAGAGGTGATTCTGGAGATCTAAATGTGAAATTACAAAGATTTTTATTACAGTATAGAATAACTCCACATTCTCTCACGGGAGAAACTCCGAGTGCCTTGTTTTTGAAGAGATGTATTCGCACTAGGCTTGATCTTTTTAAACCAAATTTGAGAGACAAAGTTGTTCAGAAACAGAGTTCGAGACTTGACACAGAATCTATCTTGCGTGAGTTTCAGGAAGGGGAGAAAGTAGCCGTAAGAAATTATTCCGGACCTAACAAATGGAAAATTGGAACAATTATAAACCGAGATGGAACTTTGAGTTATAGCATACAAGTTGGAAATGAAATTTGGAAGAGACACGTAGATCAAATAAGGAAATGTGGGAAGTCGATTGAATTATCCCAAGCTGCTACTGAAATTCCAATTTATGATAAAGAATTGAATTTTCCAGATGAGCCAGTATCCGATGATGTTACTGAATCGGAACCGCCTGCACCTGTACCTGAAGTTGTCCCTGAACCTAAAGATGTACCTGTACCTGCCACTCCAAGTGATGATATGCCACCTAGGCCTGTACCAGACGCTTCCGGAAGGCCGAAAACTGATGTGCCACTCCAACGCTCAAACCGAATCAGGAGACCTCCAAAGAGACTCGACCTGTGACTCTATATTTTGTCGGGGAGGAACTGTTATGTATCTGGCAACAGCTAGAGGAGACAACCTTTCAAGCTGTGTGACGCGCGCGTGCTTTGTTTACCTGTGTGGGGTTCCGCAGTTTCGTATTGTACATGTTCGGTGTAGTTGTTGTTATGCTCGTTCGTGCCTGTGTATTTTAATACTAATAAATGTTCTTTACGTGTATGTAAAACAAATCGTATCGTCTCTCGGTCTACCTGGCATACATGACAAACACAAACAGAAAAAACACAAAATTTTTGAGTAAAAATGAAAATAGCTAAATTAAACTGTTGCTATTCAAAGTAAGTAATCTTTGGTTTACAGTTCTCCTTAATCGTCGAGTGCAAAAATACTTCAACACAAACTGAAAAAATTATTAAATCAAAATGAAAATAGCTGTACCCTGCCAATTGTTGCAGTGGCTCCTTCTCCTCAATAAAAAATTAAAAAACGAAATAATTAAATCAAAGATGAAATAAATTAAAAGTGATGTATAAAAACACATGTTCTGATAAAATTTCAAAGAAATTGGTGAAGTACTTACGGAGATTTGAGGTTATGAACCAAGGCTGAACTGGATCGTAACCGTAAACTGGATCACGTTCAGCCTTGTATGAACAAACGAACACTTACATTTTTATTTATATAGCTTATATTACACGGAGTTGAGGAAACTGCTAATTATTATTTTTGGATCAAGGTAAGCCTTAAGAAATCGAACTAAAAAGCTTATAACTGGAGTTCTTTTTGACTTAGAAACTTCGAATAACGCTTTCGATCGATATATTATATTATTATGTGCAAGGTTTTTTTCACCCCCATAATAGGGAATTTATGTAGAAATTTGCTTACAATTGGAATAAAGGAACTACATGTCGGATTTTTTTTTTCTAATGGGTCTATAAACCATCCTCTTGAATCACTCTGTCTACTGGCAAAATTTCAAAGCAATCGGTGAAGTACTTTCGGAGATTTGCGGCTATGCACAAACGAACACTTACATTTTTATTTATATAGATATAGAAAAGATTGGTCACAAATAAGAAAAAATTTCCAGTATAAATGTTTATTGATCGAAATTGTATGTGTCCAAGTTCGACTTGCTATTTTCAAAAAATTAATTCTTAAAAACCGAGTTCGCGCGACAGGGTGGAACAGTACCTTAATAAAAATGCTACAATTTCATTAATTTCAAAAATTGCCCAATGAATATATATAATTTTTTTTTTTCAATATACATCTTGATTTTTATAAACGATCACGCGTTTTTTAGAAGATTATTTTTCAACAGAAAACTGCTGTTGCTCAAAATGTTTTTCTTTTCGGTGACCTTACATTGTGCTCATGAAAATATGAAGAACATGTCAAGTATTTCAGTGTAGTTTTCAACTCGCAAGAAAAAAAAAGCTAACAAGATTAGTTCTTAAGACCCAGCATTAATTTGTAATGACAAAAAAAGTCTCACGTCTATGTTTTTAAAGCAATTTTCAGTATTTCTTGGTTTGAACAGGTGGCGTTACTGCGAGCGAAATTTTTCAATATTTCATTTTTATTTTAGAAAAAGAGCTATTTTTAGTTAAAACAACCTTTATAATGAAAAATAAACATAAAAATTGATTCCGATTTTCTTTTAAAAACGGGGAGGGGGGGGGGAATTATGAAAAAAATCTGGGAGGAGGGGGTTCACAATTTCGTTAAAGATACAAACCCACATTATTTGTTAATCTGTATTATAATAACATCTGCATTCCTCTCCATGAAAAAATAAGAAAAAGGCAGCTGCACTTGGCATTTGCAGTGCAGGTGTTATAATAAGGAGAAAATGTTGAAGAAAAGGGAATTAGACCCGATCCGATCCAATAGTTGTTGAGTTTTTTTGCAAAGATAAGACAAAAGAATTAAAAATCCTCTGATATAGCATTTACTTTTTTAAACCTCCAAATAGTTTAATTACTTTACTAGAATCGCGAGTGATTATTTTAGTTTTAATTATTATGTAAACTTCCCCCAAACAGTTTTACGGTGCTTGAATAATGCATTTATGTTTTTATAAACATAAAAATAAATAAATGATTTAAATGATATTTTTGACAAGCATTCTACACGTTTTAATGGTTTAAAGCGACTTTTTTTTTCCATCGGCCATCAGCCGATGGAAGAGGAGAATAATCGGCCATCGGCCGATCTCGGAACAATCGGCATCGGCCCATCGGCCGAAAAATGCCATCGGTCGAGCCCTACAAAATGTGCATTATTCGTTTACGAAAGCCGAGACTATCAGTCGGGAAGATTCTATCTGGCGAAGGGGGTGATACGCTGAGATGGGCACTTTTTGAAATTATATTTTACGCTTCCATTTTTTGCTTTTCCTCGATGATGATATATTCTATTTCCAATTTGAATTTTAAAGACAAAAGAGGAAAAAAACAAAACAAAACCGCAGAATTTCATAAAAACTAAACATTCCCTATTCTTTATTCATCCTGTCACCCCTATTTCGATGAAATAGAAGCAAACCTGAAGCACGCGCAAATTCGAGGAAAGTCTCGGCTAAGAAAATCAGACAGTATGTGTGAATATTTTGTTTGCATCATTTCTAAACAACAACTATACAGCAATAAATTTGCAGGAAAAGAATAAAAAGAGTGAGTCTTTTGGGGGATGAATTTTATATTTTGATTTTGTGGCACCCCCCAAATGTTTTATTCTTTATTTCACAATTCTCGTCTCTTCAGTTGGCGGACATCCGGTTCAGCTATACGGTCCGGTCCCTTAAATGGCAGCAAAATGAATTTTTAAGTGTGGCATAAAAACTACTGCATATTTTAAGCTGAAATTTTGGATGCCCTGAAAAATCTCATCTAGATTGATTTTTCATTAAAATATAATATGGTTACAGATCATTTTTTTTTCAAAAAATAATTTCATAATTCATAAAAAATATTAACTTTATATTTTCAACCTTGAAAATAACGTTTTATTTGTTGGGTTAGCTCATATTTTTATATGAAAAAACAATCTTTGCCATAACCATGGCAGTTTACATATTATATGCAAAAATATCAGAAAACTTTTTAACATTAGGAGACGTGTTTTTCTCAATTTAATTCTGAAGCAACAGGTGAACGGAATTTCACGAAAATTGGTATACAGTGTTAAATTTTGATGCTGAGTTTAATTGTCATTAAAAAAGTGGGGTTGCGATTCAAAATTTCAAACTTGATACTCATTTTAATATAAAGACGACCTCTTAAAAAAAATCTACTAGCAGAATTGTATAGATTACATTATTCCTGATAAATGAAATGCTTCATGTGTCTCTAGTGCAAGGCCGTATCCAGAGGGGGAGGGGAAGGCCCCCCCCCCCGAAATTTTTCGCATTGTAGCATATATTCATCCCTGAAACCTTCCTCAACATAAGCAGGGCTCCCACCGCCTTAACACAATTTGTAGCAGCTTTCAGAGCAGGTAAAATGTCCTTTTTGTATCAATTTGGAGCAGAAGAATTTAACTTTTGTATCAGTTTGGAGCAGAAGAAATCGACTTTTGTATCAGTCTAGGAGCCGAAAATATCAACTTTGTACCATTTTTTGGAGGATTTTTTTCTTTATTTTTTAAATATCAAACGGCTGTTTTAAAGCAATGTTATTTCCATACATCAAGGGTAAGAGCAGTTTCAAGTTTTCAATATGATAGGAAATGTAAACGTCAGTCATGCTTCAAAAACTGGATTAGATTATTTCAAAAACTGGATTATTTTTATATTTCTCAAGAAATTATTCATAACCTATTCAAAAAGTAAGACCAGGGCTGCCACTCTTCCGTCCTGGAGACGGAAATCCGTCTTTTTACGATGATCCAAACGGAACTTTCCGTCTCGCAAATTATTGGTTTTAAAAAAATTGTAAAATAAAAATTCTGGCTTGAAAAAATACTGAATATTCGCCCCGTCAACTTGAATTGTTATTGAAATTAGAAAGAAGGAACGAAAGCAAACAATCAACAAAAATCACTTTTGAAAAAACGAACCCTTTAAAAAAATCTCGATCGAAAAATTGAATGCGAGCACAAACCCCTAACTTGGGTTGTTATCAAAATTATAAAACAATCAACCAGAGTTGATTGTATTCCGGTTATACACCAGAACTCCGGTGTTTTTCCGCATTGTAATACCGGAAATTCGGTATTTTCAAAATTTTTAAAATTACCGATATCGGCAATTTAAAAAATTTTTTTTTAAAATTACTCGTATTTTCGACGATGCCGATTACTATTGATAATTGGAGCAGAAACATTTATTAATTCACATGAAAGGAAGAAAACATTAAAAAAAAAAAAATCATGTGTCTTGTGAAAAAAAAAAAAAAACAAGGAAAGTGGACGTAAGCAGCAATGGCGTGGACGCGCTACAGCGCGTCAAATACGCAAAAATCGGATACGGGGATACGAAAAAAATATATATTACGCATCCCCCTGGACGCGTGATTTTCATCGCGGGAGAAAAAATAATTAATCGAGTAAAATATATAAAGAATCGATACGCAAAATTATTTTTTGCTCGTCTTTGACCCGCATTTTTCTTGCAGTTTTTTTTTATATGAAGAGAAGGTTTTAAAACGGCGCTGTCGCGGCTTAGGTAAGGGAAACAGGTGAACAATTCGGAGATTCAATGCCCAAAGATTTCTTTAAGGATATAATCAGCCTGATGTTTAATAAGTTCGGAAATATGCATTTTTAAAAATCTGCTGGTGTGAAAAGTTTTCGTTTTCACGATTGAGAATTTTCGTAAAGTGTTCGTTTTCGCAATTACGATTTTCTCTGAGCTTTTATTTTGAATTAAAATAATAAACAAAATTTTCCTATTTAATTTGTGCCTTATTGCATTCACTATTTAGAGAAATAATGCTACACAGTTCATGTAATCTACATTGCGGAAAATTCGCGAATCTGGCATTCGTCTAAAAGTCAATGACTTGATTTTTAGCTTTTAAATAAGTGATTTTTTTTTAATTATTGGTCGAATTGTTATTGAATTAATTGCTAATTGCATTGGAAAACAATTTCTTGTCATAAAAGGTTTATTTTTCATTCATATCTCAGGAATGGTAGAGTTCCACAAATACCGGGAATTTTTTTGCTCAATCTCCCTAAATTGTTTACCCTCATTTTATTTTTTTCCCTTTAAATTGCAACCACGTGTATTTCTTGGTTAATTGGAGCAATACTTTAAAAATTACGTAGGCCTAATTTCCATGTGCAAGCAAAGAAACGCATGCGATCCTTTTTGCGTGATCTTTCTGCATCCTTTACGGGAATCGTATTTTTTTCATTTCACTTATTTTGTAGGTTTAATTAAGAAGTAAACAAATAAAAAATGTTCTTATTTTTATCAAAATTTTACCGTTTGTACTTGCGTATAAGTAGATTCACATGTAAGCCGAACCTCCAACTTTCAGACAAATAAACGGAAACCCTCGTGCAAGTCGACCTCCATACTTTCAGAGAAATATCGTTAACGTTTTTGCTGCGGATTTTTAGACACAAATTATTTCAAATGAAGGGAAATGAAATGTAATGACAATCGGAAATGTATAGTTTCAATTTGCGATTGCGATTTTTGTAAAGGGTTCGTTTTTGCAGTTATGTCTCTTATTAATTGTTGCTTTTATTCTGAATTAATAAAAATAAGTTTCTGCACTTTAATTTCTTGCAATATTACATTTAATTTATTTTTGTTAAAACAAGCTCCACTCGATCAATTACGCAAAATTCGCGAATCCGAACTTTGTCGTTTCTGCACTTTTTGAGCCTAGAAGATGAAGGACACAAAAGACTGCAAACAGTATTAAAACGAAAAATTATGCAAGATAATGAAGCAGCAAAAGCCGTGAATTATGCAGGAAATAATAAACTAAAGTAGGCTAAATACATGTATTAAATGTATGTAAATAATTTTAATAATGTTTCTTTAACATTCTGATGATTATTTAGATGTTATTGCATTATTTCGTTTAATAATCCACACATTTTATTAAAATAGTACACGATTTTTTAAAACTATTTTTCTGTTTGTCCTATTGCGACCCCTAGTTAAAATAAGTAGTTTTATCCATTTCTGTTTGATACCAGTATTTTTCATAAAGTACAACCTTAAAAATACAATCACATTTCGTCTTATATGTCTGACATTACAATACCTTAGTACCTATTAAAAAGAATCAATGTTCAGGAATTTTTTTTTTGAAATTTCCGGAAATGCAAATCTTTACTGCTACCACCCCTGATATCTTTAAAACCATGATATGCAGTGCCGGGTCTAGGGCGGAGAGGGCCGGGGCCCGCGCCCCGGGTGGCACTTTTGGGGGGCGGCCAAATCAGCTGCGATGCACAAAATTAAAAAAAAGGCGAAGAAGAAAAAAGGAAGAAAAGAAAACTAATTAAGAGAATTTAGCTTTTGGGAGAAAATTAAAATCTTAGTTCGGCGCTCCGATTTGATGATTAATCAGCTATTTTGCTAACGATTAAAACCAATGCATATAATTATTTATTTGTATTAACTGTTAGAAACTCTAAAATTTTAAGTGGGGGGCAGAAAATTTCGTATTGTCAAAATTTTAGAATTTAAATTTTAAAAAGTCAAGGTCCCTCCCCACTTGTAATCATGAAATACCGTATGCTATGCTCAAATGGTACCAATAGTTTTTCTTTTACAAATTTTCAAAGCATCCTTTTGGGAAGAGAGGGGCGAGCTTGTAAGTGTCGTTCGAGAAGGCAGACACAGGGCTCTCCTATATGGGCGTTAGAAAAAATGTGGTGTCCTGCCCCTTAGATAAAAGAAAAATGCCAATTTTGTACTGCATTTTTATGAGTAAAAGCGTTTAACTTTTAAAAATGTTTCTATTACGCTTCTTTTTTTTTTTTTTTCTAATACTTCAGCAACCCCAAATGTGTCTCCAAAGGCCTTAAAATGAACTATTTTGCATATAGTTTTCAAAATTTTTCCGGGGGAGAATCCCCCTGACCCTCTTCAACTGTCAGAACTTTATAGCTCCAATTTTCGAAGTCTAGCGGCATCACTGCCGAAAGATTAAGATATATTGTGCGCTTCTTTTTATTTCCCTACGAAACTGTTTGGTTAAATATATTGAATGATATTTTTACATGAGAAAGCAAGAATTTTCGGCTTTCTTGAAGAAAACATTGGTACATTCAAATATGTGTATATCTTTAAAAAATCCGCATATTTGTAAAAAAAAATAAGTGATTTCGCTATTATGTGCATGGTGAAAAGTTCAGTCTAAAAATTTTTGAAGAGTGGCACCCCTGAGTAAGACTAATTAAACCTAAAACCCTTATAAAGGTGTTTTTCAATACTTTTCTCAAGAAACGGATTATTTAAAAAAATGTTTTGCTGTTTTTTTCTTTTAATAGTTAAGAATAGCTGGAAGAAAGCTTAAAATTTTCTTCCTTTCAAAAATCATTGCATTCTCTCTTTTTTTCTTTAATAGCTAAAACACTATTATTTCAAGAAAAGAAGCAAAAACTAACTAACATGAAAGGTTCAACTATTTTAAACTATTTATCATTAATTAAAATTTGTTTTTGAAATAGTACTTATTTAGGCATAGCCATTGTGATTATAGTAACAGTGAAAATTTTGAATGAATTAAATATAATTTCATATCTTATCAAAAAATATATTTGAAGTTGATCCTATTTTCTACCTGCAGTAATATTTATTATTTTTCTGTTTAAGAAATATTCCTTTAAATTTCAATCCTAAATACTCACTTAAATGCTTTGGAAGTAATTAAATTATTGGAGCTAAAAGTAAAATTGCCGAGTCTCATAATTTTGCAACAAGAAAATTCAAGAACCAAATTATATTTTTCAGTTCTATAATAGAAAGACAAAATGTATTTTTTATTATATGTTGATAATTTAATGTCTAATGATTAATTTTTTTAAAACAATTTCTCTTTACATCTTGCAAAAATTGTGTAATAGTTACAATTAAATTTTAAGAGTCCTAGGATTACAGCAGTTGGATGCTGAAAGAAACTAAAATTGAATTAAAAGAAAAAGGATAATTTCATATTCAAATCTAGTTAAAAAATTGAAACTTTAAGCAAGAGTACTTTTATGAGGTCGTTCATCCACAACAAAATTTCTATTTCTTCTAATAATATTGCTTAACATATTTGCTAAAGATCATCAATTCATTAAGATGTACATGCTTTTTTTAATGATTTTCTTAATTTAACTGTATTTTTTTACTTATTTTGTTCTTTATATTTATGTTTTATCTTTTTTAATTGCTTGTGGTTATATGATATAGATTACAGAGCTTAAAGAGTAATGAGAAAAGAAAAAAAGCTGCAATTCAATGTTTAATTTTACAGTGTTTGAAAGTCTACCTCTAAACACTTTCGGGAACAAATATATATTTTCAAACAATGTTTTTATTGAAAATAAACATACATTTTATTTATTTACTTTGAGAAGAAACATTATAAATAGTTGAAATGAAAAAAATCCGCTTTTTGTAGCGGATGCAAAAAGATTGTAGAACGTATGCACTCCTTTGCTTGCACGTGGAAAGTAGGCTTACAGAATTTTAAAGACTTGTTACAATGGAGCAGAAATCTTTTTAACATCTGTTCTGTGATTGATTTTTCACATTGATTAGAATTTCCTAAACATTAGAAAACAAAATGTGCACTGAGGAAAAACGCCAAGTTTATTTTTTCCACGTTTCATGAAATTGTAAACTTTATCTATTTCAAGAAAAACTTACTAAATCAAATGTTCAACATAAATAGTGATAAGAGGAATGATTTTTCTCTCTATAATACTAAATAATATTAGAAATCGTCTCACTGTTTTTCTACAAGCGTGGGATACATCACTCAATTCTGCTCAATTTTCTCATCCATATTTGATGTTCTTAAGAGAGGGTAGAGCTAATATTCATTAATAAACTGCTTCAAAGGTAACAAATTAGTTGACTAAAGGAAAAGTGTAACAAATGATGTCGATTTTAAGGTGAAAAAAAATATAATATTTAAAATTTTTTCGATTTTTTTTCCGAAAATCGCGATTTGGCGCAAATTTTCCGAAAAAACGCATTTTGTAGCAGCATGTAGCAGAAAAATCGTTTTGGCGCAATTCTGCGCAATTGGCGCAGCCGTGGGAGCCCTGCATAAGTGTTTCAAGGTCAGCCCCCCCCCCCCCCCCCGAAGGGCCGTAGTCTTTCTGGCTACGGCCTTGTCTGGTGTAAATAGTGCCCAAATACGAAGGAGTGTTTCGTTCCCCTTCTTCCCCCCCACTGTACCAAGGTGTGCGTCATAATCGTTTTCTTACATCTTTTACGCTACAATTGCCTTACAGTGTAGTTCGTTCGAAGCAAATTCATCTGTTTGGTCAAGATTCATATAAAATTCAAATTTCCCCTTTGGTGATTGTTATTATTTTTTTACAGTTCAAAATTTTATAAAAATTCATTCAAACCAAAAAATAAAATACGGAATGAGATTTCCTCCGCAAGATTATAAAAACAAAACAATTTTTTTTTTGAATGTAAGTACTTTCAACAGTTATGGGAATAGGGTAAACACTTTTTTCCCAGTCTCAAAACCGTACTTTCAAGTTTTTATTTTTCAATGTTTATTTTACTATTTTTTCTTTTTAGCGACATTTTTACGCTACATTAAGCTTTCTTTCATGCCTTTTATTCTTCTTGGACAGTAGGCTAAAAAATGGTGCATATACTTATGTAAACTCGTTCCATTAGAAGTCAGGCTTGTCAAATTCATAATTTTTTCATGAAATTCTTGTTTTTGAAGGAATTTTTACCTTTTTTCCGAGTACTTAAATGTTTTTGTTGGTGTCCCAAATCTGTAATTGTGATAACAATAAGTGAATGGAATGTGTAACACAAAAATGCAATATCAATTCGCCTTTTATACATTTTTTAAAAATCAGTTATGTGAAGGAAAAAATTTTGAGAAAAAAAAAAAAATCCATTGATCAGTAAATATGATACGTGGTTTTTTAAAATTAATTATTAATATTATTTGCAATTTATACTACAGCGTTTAAATTATTTTTTTTTACCGCTGGAAGATTTAAGAAATCAATAAAGTTTCATACCGATGTGTGAATAAAATTTATTTTCCACCATACTGAACTGGGAATTCTTAATAATAATAATAACAATAATAAAAAGGTGTCTAGCAGTTTTTGTTTTCAATTTAAAAAATGAAACAAAAAAAAAAATATTTGTTTATATTTATAAAAAAATTACAAAAGTCATCATTATAAATAGAATGTAAGCTGTTTATTTTTCTTATAAGTTAATGGGAACAAATATTTTATAATTCTTTGAGAATAACAACAGTACACTTATGTTAGTTTCTACAATTTATACATATTATACATTAAAAAATTATATGCTCCATGCTTAATATTTACATTTTCAACAATTTTATTACAATAGTCTAAAAAAATAACTTTTTGTGATGGTGATCACAACCACAAGAGAAAAAAGCCCCATCAGCAGTTAAAGCAATAAATACACTTTCGTAATATCATTCACTTCTGCAAATTTGTCATGTAAAACGCTGCACATAGGGAGACTTGCAGTTATGAAGGCTGTTGGAGCTTGAAGACTTATTTACTTCTACTTTGGCAGCAAAAAAAAAAAGAAAGTTCCATGTAGCAGTCATGTTTGGTCATCCAAACAAACCTTTCATAAACGAAAATAATGCGTGTCAAGCAAACATGGTGCAAAGTACTAGGATAGCATTACAGATGTAACTTCACCTCAGAATTGCCATATTGAAATATTACCGTTAAATTTGGTGGTCATGGAAAAAACTTCCATAACAAAATTTCTGCTGCATACACATATATTCCTGAAATATTCTAGCATTCCGGCACATTTCTGCGATGTTTAATTTTTTTAGACCTAATTAAATTTATGTTGTTAATGTTGAATTATTTGAAAGCAGATAGTTCTGATACTTCAGGAAGTATTACATCAAAAGAAATTGACAAATTCTTTTCTCACTAAATTGCTTTTTTTTTTCAATTAAAACAGGGATGGCAGGTTTCTTGAACTTACTTAAAAATAAGAAGTTTTAGATTTTACATTGAAGGTATCAATTACTGATGTAATATAAGAAAAATTTAAAAACAAAAGATTGAGAGACAAAGAGAGAAAGAACAGAAAATATAAGAATGAACTGAAAAGCCATATTATAAATAATTTCTTGTTTGTATAGGTTTTTTTCACTTTTATGTAAAACTATTGTTGAAGAACAGTGAAAAAAAATCATAATATTCAAATTCTTCAAGCAATATTTTAGTAATATACTCAAAACAGAATCTTGAAAAATTACAATAAAAAATTAACAAAATAAATTTTTAAAATGTTTTAAGTATATTAAATCTGTATTAAATCAAATTTATTTGTTCTTGGGGAAACTTAAAACTGAACTGCTACCTTGCCTGCAAGTAAGCTTCTGTTAAGAATTGAATTTTTTAAATTGCTTTATAAGATGTCATAGGATAAATATTACATTAATATTGATGCTTTCCCGACTATTATTTCTTGTAAAAGCAATGGCAAAAATTAAATATCTTATACTAAAATATAACTTACCAGCTTACTTAATTGTAACTTACCAGCTAATAGGGAAGCTTATCAGTAAGATATTAGATGCCAAATGAATTATAGTCACCAAACTAACTAACAGTTTGTTAATATTCTTCACATAATTTACACTTGGTTTGGTTCAATACACACAAAAATTAATCATAAATTTGAAAAGTTGAAAAATGATACATTTAATGATAGAATGGCGCGATTCAAGTACACCCTGAGGTATTTTTTTAAAGATGAATGGTAAATTGTACTGTGCATGCAATATAAAGCACAAATGCTTTCTTTTTTTGCAAAAAAAAAAAAAAGTTACAAGGTTGATTTTCACAAATCTGATGATCATAAATAAATGCATAACAATATGCCCTAATTTTTATTATTTACAATACAATCACTTGTTTTGCACTTAAACAAAACATCTTCATCTGTTCCATAAGTGCCTTGAGACTCTGGGTCCTTAATTTTATTTGCTTTGTTTATACATTTGTGAATCCATGGAAGTTTTTGGAGGTATATTTTTATATGTTTAAATGATATAAATTCTGACACAGAATACTGGAGGTAATAAGTAAGCATTCTTTTCTGTTTTAATAAAAACATAGCAAAATTTATGTTAATGAAATTCTTGATGAATATAATAAAATATGTTCATCTCATGATAAATTACTTCTAATACTGCAGAAATTTTCCATTGTTGAACTGAATTGTTTTCCAAATGAATTGTAACATGTTTGAGATCACTCATAAGCTTTACTGGTAGGCTCACAGTAAAAACCTTATTATTATTATTTTTTTAGCACTATTAGCATAAAATAAGGGAAATTTTACAATTGTAACTTGTTTCATTTAGTTATTATCAGACATTTTAAAACAATCATTTGATCTACTACATAGAATAATCGTAAGGCATTTTCAGTTAGAAAATGGAGCCAAATATGTAAGAAATAGAAGTTTATCATTCGTTATCACAATCGGTGATAGCTACTCCTTTGTACTTATTTAACAATAACAATCTGATGCAAATTTAAATTGAACTTCTACACATAATGCATCTCATGCATATGCAGGAACTGATTCTGGAGAGAACCTTTTGTGTGGCCAAAAAATCTGTTTTTCACATCAGTTTTGTAATGCTTGCCTATGTGAATACTATGACAAAAACTCAACACAGTACTGTGCTGAATCAAGCTTTACGATTCAGCACAGTTGTTATTCATTTCATAAGAAATTACTCCCCAAGAGTTCATGTTGTTGAAGTCGAAGGTAAGGGCACTAGATGGTGTTTACTGTCAAGCTCCATGCTTAACTTTGTCAGTTCAAACCATAGTCTTAAGCATAAAGTCATTTACTGCGTTCAAGTACCTTTTCAATCACGGTCACTAGAGCTCTTTTTTCAATTGAGTCTGCAAGGATGGAGATGTGGCTGAGGGCTTCATTGCAGTGCTTCCTCGCCAGTCTCTTTGTATGGGTTAATCCATCACTCTGAAAAAGAATAAATAACAAATCAATGAAACTGTCGTTTTTTTTTTTTTTCAAGAAAATGATTATTGAGAAAAATAGGGTATGACTCTCTAACTCAGTTTCCAGTCTTATCTTAATAGAACAGAAATCTAATCAAACATTTTCCATGCACAATATCTTCTTCCTCATAATATAATTTTCTTTAGTAATAAATCAATGGCCTTATCTTAGTTTGAAATATTTCTCACATACATTTTTCTCATCCCATCATCAAAATGTTTCACAATTTTTTGTAACAGATCATCAAGTTGCATTTAATTACATATACAACTCTTTGTATTTATCTGTAACTCTATATAAAAGGATATCTTGTTTCACATTATTAATGGTAAAAATTAATTTATGAGAAAAATATGAAATTCAAATTAATCAAATGAGAGCAGGAGAAAGAAATACAGATGTTCACCTTTAAGAGGTAAACACATGTTTTAAAGTTATATTTTTGTTCAGGAAGTTTTAGGGAGACAAATGATGAAATGTAGAAAGTAAAATAAAAAATTAATAAACTGTCGGTCGAATTTTTATCCTACACACATGTAATTTTTGGATTATGTGCATAATTTTACAATTACTTACATTTAAGACAGCTTCATATGCTTTTTCTACATCACCGATGTCAGAAAATCTTCGTAGGATGAGAGGTTTCAGTTCTGGATACTAAAGAAAAATTAATAACAATAAAATTATTATTTTTTTTTGATAATAGTTAATTCTAACTCTTTCAAAAGAAAAGCTGCATAATTTCGTTTTTGTTTTCTAAGTAAAAGGATTTACAAAATAACTATTGACCTTCTTCATTTGTTTTATATTACTAAAACATTTTCACTGTAGTGCGCAATTAATTATCATCTCCCACTCGCTTTTTTTTAAATCCTTTTTATTGGAAGAATTTTTCAGTTAGAACCTTTCAATAGTTTGTATAACTACACCATCTCCCCCTCTCTCTCTTCTTTCACTAGATGTGCAATTACATTAAAGCACAATGAAAAAAACAGGCAACTTTTATTTAGCTATGAAAATATTTCAATTTCATAATTCTGTTACGGTGAACATAATTTAAACAGATGATAAAAATAATCAAATTAAGCTGTCCAAAAAATTTCATTTTAAACAATTATTCCAAACATTTTAACTCATCCAGCCTTGGAACAAACTCCAAGAAATGCAGTTTTTCACAAGCTTTCCAATGATATCAAATGCAAAATGATATAATAATTATTTTGAAAGGAAGAAAGCAGTTTTCCGATTTGAAAAATAAATTTAAATGGTTAGGGACATTTTTGAAATTAAAAAATCCCTCTATGACTATCTATGGGGGCCCCGAACCTGTGTGCCAAAGCATGTGCAGAAATGATTTTGTGAAGTGAAGATCCAACATAAACAGGATTTATATAAGGAACACACAATATGCATATATATATATATACTGGTAAGTCTGGCAGTCATACGAAATGACCGCTGTTCTAGATATTATAAATAGTAATTAAAATGATTTGTGCAAAGGTGTCTCCTAATTCAAACTGAATTACTCAGATCAGGTGGCGAGGAGGACCCTTTGCTTACTACCTCACACTACTATACATTTATTTACTATATAATCAAACTGTTTGTAAAAAAATAACCATCGAAAGAACTTTTATTAGGCTTTTCAAAACAAAAGTTTTAACGAAAGTGGGGAAAAAGTGCTGCCACTCTAATAAGAAAAATATAAAATGCACACACAATAAAGAAATAAATTAAAAAGAAAGAAAGGATTAAATTAAATTCTCGTATACATTAATTTTTAATGGAGATTGCAAATACAGCGAAGCCTCACTCAATATGCTAAAGAAACGCTTTGATTATTATTAGTATATTTGTTACATTTGTTACAATAATGGCAACTACATTGATTTGTTTGTTCACATGGCAACTGTAATTATATGGTTGGAAACGACGGTAACAATGCAAAAATAAAATAAAATGGATAAAAAAGTTATTGAAAATTTTAAAAAAAATTAATTTAAAAAAAAAAAAAACAAAATGAGTCACACCTTTCATTTTTGCAGCGATGAGTTTCTCGGATCGTAAACATTAACTGCCGAATCTGGTCCCGATCGGTAAAACGGCTTGGGATTCTATAGCGGACAGACTGAATAAGCCGCTTATATATAGAATATATATATATATAAACATACACATAGACAAACATTGGCCTTTTCATTTAAATTAATAATAGAATTTTGAATTGGGTATGTTCATTTCAAAATACAAAGATTTCAAATTTTAAAACACAAACTATCTTACCTTTTGACTTGCAAATAATACTGGTGCTGTTGCTAAACCAAGTCTTAAATCAGCTGCTGTTGGTTTACCCAGTTCTGATTGACTTGAGATAAAATCTAATAAATCATCGATTAACTGAAATGAAAGATCAACGTTTTTCAAAAAGTACTCACACTGCTACATATACATGGGAAACTTCAAAAAGTATCTGATTTTATGAATTTAATTTAATAGATTAAGTAAAATGCAGGGTTCTCATCAAGAACTAGAATGCATACAAACTCCTACATAATGACACTATCAGATCCAGCTTGTTTGACAGCAAAATTATGAAGCATAAGAATATACAAAAAATGTAGCTGAGTACAAAGTAGTAGTGTACAAATAATAAAGCTGAGATTTACGAATGAATTACTCACTAATCCCTTTAGGTCCAAAACGTGTGAAATAATACAGGGGCGACACCAGAGGGGGAGGGGGGGTGTTTTCAGGGGGTTTGGCCGATTTGTGGGAGCCATTGGTTTTGCGCAGAGGGGGTTGGGGACACCCCTGAATAATAGGTAGTTACAGACAGCTGACATTTACTTTTGAAAATAGATTAGATTTCAAAAATTCAATATCATTATTCTAATTATCATTATTTTTTTTGGAGAATTATTTTAAATAGATGAATCGGAATTCAATGATTTCTTCATAGATCTTATCTTGGAAAGTTGAAACTACCGACACCCCTGGACTAATGCATTCATTTGTTGTAAATGAATATCAAATATTGGAAAACCATTAATTTGTTTGTTATTCTTGTCTTTCATCTCTGCAATACTTTACACACACAAAAAAAGAGAAAGTCATCATTAACAAGATGTCTGATGATGTGCCTTAAAAAAATTTACTCGCCATGCATTTAAGGATTGCAAGGCCCCAGATCAATCAACAGACAAAGTTGAATGAAATATGTTACTACTTTAAAGTTTATTCATGACACAGTGCATGGCTAATGCAAATAATATAGGTGCGCCCCCTCCGTACTTCAACATTGAAACTTGACACCAATATTTCAAATAGAACTCCAGTCTTCCAAATTTTTTCGTTATTTTCATAATCAGCATACAAGACACCAATAAAATTAAAAAATTAATATCTTTGCTACTTTTCCAAGTTATCAAGATTTTTTTATCACAACAATTAGTGTTTGTGCAAAACACTGAAATATACAATTGCCCTTTCCATCTTTTAACATCATTTCATGTTATCTTATTGCAAACAGCAAAATCAGATTTTATCCATGTTATAAATGTCATAACAGAATGCTTAGAAATTAATGGAGTAAACACGACGGTGGTTGGAAAGGTTTAAAAGAGCATGTTAATGTGCAGTAGCACTCAAACTGACTGTTCTTTAATGTACAATCACTGCACATCCTTTTTGGTAGAACACATAGGCTTATTCTTAACAACAATTCTACAAAGAGATTTTGCTGTGAAACAAATTGTTAACAAATGGTATTTTTCTTTTGAAAACCTGGTATAGACACAATGAGGAAATATTGCTCATGATTTGTGAATGTAGACTGTATAGAGTAAAAAAAAATTAAATAAAACTTAGTTTAAAAAAAGAAAGAAACAAACACAGAAGTATTATTATTATCCTTTGGATGGTGCATTAATTTGTTAGATACAGTTGGAGTTTTAATTGGTTGATTGCATTTGAAGTTCCAATGGAGAAGTCTAGATTAAACCAAATAGGTTTGTCACTTTATATAGTTACTGAAAGAGTTTTAGTATTTTTAGGGAGAAAAATGGGACACCATGAATTACTACACCACGTGTTGTCAACACAATTAACGAGGGCCTTAGAATATTCCTAAAATACTGATAGCAGGTATAAAAGAACTTTTTTGCTAATGAAAAACTAAAAAAATATTAGTAATAACTTTTTTTTAAAATATTGTTCTCTTGACTCATGAAACCATACTCTGCCAGTGCAGCCCTAAAAATACAATAAAACTGAATTAACAGAGGAAAAAAAATGTAAACGAAAACATTTAAATTAACAGGATTGTGATCTGTCAACTGGATCTTATGCTCCTTTTTTTGGAGTGACACTGCATAGGATATAATGTGAGTGTTTTCATAATGCTACAATTAAAACAGCATCATGTTATTCAGAATAGGAATCTTTCATCCATTAATGCTTCCAGATGTAGCTTTCTCTCTGATGTACAATTTATAGTAGAATTAGGCCCAGAAACTGAAGTATATCATAAAACCAGAAAATTAAAACCTAATTTATTATAAGAAATACATTCTAGGAAAAAACTTAAAGATACATAACAGTAGATTTTGAAATTAATCTTGCCTTATATACACATAAATTATTTATGCTTAAAACATGTTATCATCATTTGAAAAACAAAACTTAATAAGGTGGATAACATACGTAATAACACATAGCTTTAAAAAACTTTTTCAACTTTCGACAACATCATCAATAGGTTATTGAAATGCAAAAAAAAAAAAAAAAAAATCAAAACTTACTTGAAAAGCTATGCCTACATTCCTACCATACTGGAAAGCAGTTTCTTGTAATGTTTTATCAGCACCTCCAAGAACGGCTGCCTTAAAAAAACAAAAAACAAATATTACTTTTACAGAAATTTTAACATTTATTTTTTATACATTACAATGTAGGAAATTAACAGTACTACATTACAATCAATTAAGCACTCAAGTAGTAAATACTGATGTAATATGAATTATTTAATAAATCGTAAAACCCCTCTTCTCTGCCTTTCCTACTCAATGACACAATTTTTAAAGAACCAATTATTTTCTAATTGAAATAGCAGTATTAATTAAGCTCAACATTTTGGCTCACGGGCAAAATTTCACGATTCAGAAATGTCCAAGATCCTCTTTCAGAAAAACACTTGTAACAGCCCGTAAATTCTTTCACTGTCAAAAGCCTTTTACATGCAAGACGCTTTGTTTATCATAAGAAAGTGACAGTCCGGATCTCAAACAATTTTTTTTGGTTTCCTATATTCACATGTTTTTAATTTTTGCTGAAATAATTATTAGAAATTCTATCAATGGGAGCTGATAGCTAAGGGAAACAGATTAAAAATGAACTCAATACACTTACACTCTTTATTTTTATTGTTTTCTATCCTTTTCATTTTTATGAGTTGAATAATTGAAAATAAGAATTACCTGATATGGACTTATTGTGCAAACTAACTATTAAAAAGCATTGCAATCTTTTAAAATCTACAAACCACTGAAGAACATCTTATAATCTTTGATGAAGAACTAATTTCTTTTCCCTACAATGATTAAATGGTACACTACAGGGAAATATATACCAAAATCCAGCTCTAATTTTTAGATTACCCATCTCCAGAATTTATAGAATTTTCCAATTCAGAATTT
This sequence comes from Octonoba sinensis, assembly GCA_038502835.1. Classification (NCBI taxonomy): domain Eukaryota; kingdom Metazoa; phylum Arthropoda; class Arachnida; order Araneae; family Uloboridae; genus Octonoba; species Octonoba sinensis. Next base: position 103,503,139 of record CM076600.1, on the reverse strand, counting down.
GAAACCTATGAAATTAGCTGCAGGCATTCAGACATTATTTTGTGCTAAAAATATTTTACACTACAAAAAAAGGTATGAATAGATCAAAGATAATGTAAGCAAAAAGCTAAAGAGTGAAAGACAAAAAAATGCCTAGAAGAACAGCACATGTAAAAAGGAAAAAAAAAAGGTCACCATTTGTTACCAATCAGAATACACTTTTATAAATGCCATCTGTACGAAGAGTTTTACACTTAAAATTAGGAAAAATGCGGACAAAACAGAGAGAATGCAAAAAAATCCGACTGTGTACAAATATTATTCTTGATAAGCAGAGATGAATCAATCACCATCTGCCTCCCAGCTTACCAGCATTTCAACCAAACTAACTGAATAATTTCCCTCTGCCCTTTGTAGAACAATAAAATTTGTTTTTGTTGGTAGATTTTAAACAAGGACTTAGTTTTCATTTTGTTTTATTTTTCAGTAGTTTTTCATTCTCATTTGATTAGAGTCGGTCTATTATGCTCTTATTGTTCCTCCCTTGGAATCACATGTGTTAGAAGTGGGAGCAATCACGACTATTGCTCCCTCTGGGGATCTGCTACTGCCCAATGTGCGCACGTGCGAGTACAGGTAAAATAGAAAAGGGGTTAGAAAAATTGGAAAGCACCCCATAAATTTATTTTGCCATATACTACTAAATTTCTGACTGAGTAAATGGTAACTGCCTTGAGTCCATTTAAGCTAGATAGTTACAAAGAAAATAAAGCTCTTAAGACTTACTGCTTTGCATGTATAGGCAGTCAAGCTGGCAGTTTTTTTGAAGGTCTTTTGTAGATACTGAGAGAATCTTTCGGTTTCATCTTCCATAGAACCCATTTGCATAAACTCTCCTTGTACTAAATCTAAAAGAACCTGAAGAAAATAAAACAGAATAGTATAAAAATATGCCAGTATGTGATCGTAAAGTTTTCACCTGCACCAAAGAAATTTTAATGAAATTAAACTGCATTGTTTCACACAACTTTTGAAATGCATTTTATATTTAACACGAAACAAACAACATAAGACAGCAGGTTCTTTTGAATTATGTTTTAAACAGAGTTGGCAAGTTTCTTCCAAAGCAGAAAAAATGCTGGAAAAACCATCGAAAAACTGGCCGGAAGAAATACCTTTCTTCCACGTGAAAGAATAGGAAGAAACTCATTCATTAAGAACTTATCGTAAGCTGCAATTTAATAAGATAAAATAAATATATTTTCAAGAAAACTTTAAGCATATATAGTTGAATCTAGACATGTAATTACACATGACAAATTAATAATTAAGCTACTTAATACACTACCAACTTATTTTTAAGCAGCACAAATTTTTTTAAATTTAAACTTCTTATAAATTGCCTTTTCCATACAGAACTCAAATATTATTCTTTTTGTTGAGTCTACTCATTACAAAGTACTGCATACAAAGTATTAAATAATGAAACTCATAAAGATAAATCTAAGATATTCCTTATTAATTCAAAATCAAAATACATAACAGAATATATATTTATACTTCTGGAGTTGGCAAACTTTCTTCCAAAATGGAAAAGAACATTTTAAGAAACAGCCAGAAGAAATAGTAAAAACTTATTTGTTAAGGATTCAAGAAAATTTATTTTGTCTAAACTTTAAATGGTTTATACTTTATCAGAGTGATGATAATTTATACTAATGCAAAAAGTTTTAGGACAATTTTTTAAAATGATCATTATGATAAGTATGCCTGGAATAATTATTTTTTCAATAAATTGCACAATTAATATGCTTTAAATTGTAATGTATTTTTATAAGGAAAAAATTTTATGCAAACATTAATTAATTCTTCCATTGCTGTATTGTTTTTGCTACACCAAAGGCAGAAAGAATAAAAAATTATTCTCTTTACGAAGTTGTAATAAACCCTCTCCCAAAATTGTAACAACTATTACCCATAAATAGTTTATTAACCCCTTAAAACACAAGTTTTTTTCTGAAAAACTAGTATACTTGTTATGTATTTATATTTTATTTCACTCTTAATATCTGGCAACTAATGATTTCAAAAGTGTTTCTTTAACTTATTTCTACATCTGGCAACAATCAGTTAGATCAACGATCGCTTCGAATGTCAACATGCAGCTGGCTGTGCGTGTAGTTTATTCTTTTTGTAAATAAATAATGTATAAGGGTTTCTCATTCATTTCGATTCAATAATTCAACCTTCAAACATAATAAAGTGGCGACGAGAGAAAAATGACGCAACTCAGCGATCTTGTAACTGCATTGAATTCTTTCGTTCAAAAGTTAACGGAAACGCCAGCCGCTGCTACGCCTAATACGGATTCACAAGTAAAACATCTTCTTCAAAATCAATCTCTGAATTTCGAATGTTTTGATGAAAGTAATGAAACTTTTGATGAATATATCCAACGACTCGAAAATTATTTCAAGCTCAAAGGATTAATCGGTGCGATACCAGAAGTTGCTGAAGCTAAACAACTCATTCTTATAAATTGCCTGGGATCGAAATATTATCATCTACTTTCCAGCCTGACGTCTCCTGATTTACCAGCGACGAAAACTTATGACAAATTATTGCGACTACTAAAAGAACATTTGTGTAAAAGAATTAACATTTTAGCAGAACAACACAAATTTCTGTGTCGAACACAGCACCCGGGTGAGTCGATTTCCGCTTATATTGCTATTCTAAAAGAACTATTAAAAACTGCTGATTTCAAATCAAGTTGTAACGATGTCGGATGCCATAAATCTGTTATGAATTTAATGCTAAGAGCACAATTTATTCGTGGATTAAATGATGCTGATATTCGCGAGAAAATATTACAACAAGCAGAACTAACTTTTGAAAAAACATTAGAAATTGCATTAGCTATTGAAGCATCGAAAATAGAAAACAAAGAAGTTTATAAGAGTTGTTCAACATTATCTAACGTTAATAAAATTTCAAATTTCAATAAACAAAAAGTGAATCAACGTTTCAGACAAAATTCGAGAGCTGTATCAACTCGAAATGATCGATCGATAAGTCGAAATCGAAATTCTATCAATTTAAAAGAACTTAATTTAGAAAATGTTTGTCTGCATTGTGGGAGTAGAAATAGCCACAGAACTCGAGAATGTCGCATAAAAGATAAATTAACATGTCAGTCTTGTTCTAAAAGGGGCCATGTCCGTAAGGTTTGCATCTCTGAACTCTTAAAGCGTAATAGAAAGGTAGAATCCGCCAGTACCAGTAATGTTCATCATCTAGGGCATGAAGATCCTCATGATTTTCAAATAAGTCAAGTAGTCGATATTTGTTCAAACTCCATGGTAAATGATGACAGATTATTTGCTAATATTCAGATAAATGGTATAAATGTACATTTCGAATGTGATTCTGGTAGTCGAGTAAGCATTATGAACATAGACGATTTCAAGAAATTGAACATTAACACCCACATTCTAAAAACTAACATTTGCTTTCGTAGTTACACTGGTGAAATTTTTAAACTAATCGGTTTCGTGAAAATAAATGCACGTTATAATGGATATTCCAGCGTAGAAGAATTATATCTAGTCAACTTAAAAAAAGAGCAAATTTTGGGCAGAGATTGGATTAGAAATCTCAAGATCAACTTAAATGAAATAAATGACACTAGTGTGAAACAAATTCCAATGTTTGATGTAAATAATTCTATTGCTTCTATTATCAAAGAATATTCCGATGTGTTCGAACCGAAAGTAGGTCAAATTCCAGATTACACCTGTTCACTTAAATTGCGAGATGACGCAAAGACATAGTTGATAAAGAACTCGAAAAATTGGAAGCTGAAGGCATCATAGAAAAAACAGATTACTCCGAGTGGGGAACTCCAATTGTTACAGTTCCAAAGTCTGATGGTTCAGTCCGAATTTGCGCTGATTACAAGGTCACTGTAAATAAACAACTTCATGACGCCAGACACCCAATACCACGGATTGAGGAAATATTTAATAAATTACGCGATGGATCATATTTTTGTACATTAGATATATATAAAGCCTATTTACATTTGAAAGTGGATGAAGAAAGTGCTAAAATACAAACTATTTCTACGCATCAAGGAACATATTTAGCTAAACGTTTATTTTTTGGAATCAAATCGGCACCTAACGAATTTCATTCATTTATTGATCAATTTGTTCAAGATTTAGAGGGAGTTATTGCTTATTTTGATGATTTAATTATTCAAGGAAAGACATACCAGGAATGCATGACTCGTTTAATTCAAGTTCTAGAAAAATTACGTAAATACAATTTGCATGTTAATGTGAATAAGTGTAAGTTTTTTAAATCGAAGGTAGAATATTTGGGACATATAATTAGTTCTGAAGGACTCAGAAAATCTCCAGAGAAAATAAAGGCAATTCAAGATGCTCCTAGACCAAAAAATGTCGACGAATTGAGAAAATTCTTTGGACTGGTTATGTACTATTCAAAATTCTTCAAAAACTCCTCAGAGATATTATATCCTCTAAATAAACTTCTCAGAAAAGACGTTCCATACAAATGGACAGCTGATTGTGAAGCAGCTTGGATAAAAGCAAAATCAGAAATCGCTAGTGATCAAGTACTTATACCGTTTAACCCTGATTTGCCTGTAACTCTAGCTACTGATGCAACTCCATTCGGATTATCCGGTATTCTTTCTCACCGTATGCCTGATGGCACGGAGAGACCAATCGCATTTGCATCGAGATCACTTACTGCTTCAGAAAGGAATTACAGCCAATTGGACAGAGAGGTAACAGCTGTTTATTGGGCAAGTAAAAAATTTTATGACTACATATTTGGTCGAAAATTCACATTAATTGTCGATAACAAACCAATGATGACACTCCTACATCCTGAAAAGAAACTTCCAGTATTATCCGCAACTAGAATGCTTCGCTATGCACAATTTCTATCAAACTTTGATCATTCTATTATGCATCGCAAATCAACTGATCATACAAACGTGGATTATTTATCCAGAAACCCTTTACCTTTATCTACCTATGAGGTACAAGTTGTCGATGATGAATATTTCTTTCAAGAAACCATAATTAGACATATTTCTACAGAAACAATTACAGCTACTGAAATTCGGAAAGAAACAGATTTAGATGAGGAGCTTTCAAGACTCAAGGAAAATGTTCTCAATGGAAATGTACGGGATATAGAAATAACACTTCAAGATGGAATTTTACTAAGAGGCCAACGTGTAATTATACCTAAGAAACTGCAACCAGCCATTCTTCAAGAATTACACTCAACTCATGTTGGGATAGTAAAAATGAAAGCACTCGCTAGAAATTACTGTTATTGGAAAAACATCAACTCCGATATAGAAAACCTAGTAAAAAGTTGCAAGAACTGTTGTGATGTTAAAAATAACCCACAAAAAGCTCCAATACACAATTGGGACATTCCTACAAAGAACTGGCAACGAGTTCACATGGACTATGCTGGACCATTCATGGGACACTTCTTTTTCCTTGTCGTTGACGCAAAATCAAAATGGCCTGAAATTTACTCAATGAAAAAAGACCCTGATTCTGCTTCTACAATACATTATTTGCATGAAATATTTAGTCGTCACGGTCTGCCTAAAATTCTTGTTAGTGATAATGCATCTATTTTCAAATCCAAAGAATTTGTAGACTTCTGCAAAAGAAATGGCATTAGACAAAGATTAATTGCTCCCGGACATCCATCAACAAATGGACAAGCCGAACGATATTGTCAAACTCTAAAAAAGAAACTAAAATGCATGCGATTCCAACCCGGCACCCTCCATGAGAAACTCTGTGAATTATTATTTCGATATAGAGCGACTCCACAACAAGTGGGAAAACACCAGCAGAATTAATATTTGGACAAAATCTTAGAACCAAATTAGACCTCCTGAAACCCGACCCTGTCAATTATCACAAGAACAAGGCCGAACAACCTTATTTTGAAAAATCTTACGCCGAGGGAGACCGTGTCCAATCCAGAAATTATACCAATTCTATTCAATGGAGATATGGTACGGTCGTCCAACGATTGGGACATGTCCATTATCTGGTTGAGCTTGATGATGGATACGTGGTCAAGAGACATTTTGATCAACTACGCCCTTGTCAAGTTCATCGACAACCACCACCCGCTCAACTACTCTTTCCACGCAAAAGATTATCTGTAACCTTCAGTGATGAACGCGGAACTTCCTCAACAAGCTCTTCAACTCAGACAAGTCCGGATGTCCCTCAAAGACCTAGTCCTTCTACAAGTTCTATTCGGACCCTTCCACCACCATTTACGGGGTCACCACCACGAAGTGGGACCGTTCCACCTGCGGTCTTACCATCTCAAAGTGGAATAACGCCTAGTCTTCATCATTCCACACGAATACGACGACCAGTTGAACGTTTAAATCTGTAACAGCTTCAAATATTTATTTAAATTGAGATCAGTCTCATTACAATTTTCTTTCTGTATAAATGTATATATTGTATGTGTTAACGTGCGCAGCGCCTGTAATGTAGTATAACTTTTCATTTAGCGTGGGAGAATTGTTATGTATTTATATTTTATTTCACTCTTAATATCTGGCAACTAATGATTTCAAAAGTGTTTCTTTAACTTACTTCTACATCTGGCAACAATCAGTTGGATCAATGATCGCTTCGAATGTCAACATGCAGCTGGCTGTGCGTGTAGTTTATTCTTTTTGTAAATAAATAATGTATAACGGTTTCTCATTCATTTCGATTCAATAATTCAACCTTCAAACATAATAATACTGTAAGTTACTTTTGCAATTTCAGGTTGGGGGGGGGGGGGGTATAAGTTACATAGAAAACAAATATTATACAAACAAAGTGTAAACGGATCTCAGACGGGCATTAGAAATAAAATCACGCAGGGGCATGGGCAAATTTTCCGGTAACTTTCACCCGTGTCAGAGATGGGCAAATTTGTTAAGGGGTTAAGAAGTTCATAGGCCCCTAGTGGTAAATAAATATGGGGCATCATCAAAGTGCTCTTGAAAACGACGTCTGGACCTTTCATATGAATTACTCTTATTTAAAAAAAAAATCCTATCCTATAAAATTCAAACATCATTTATCGCAAGGCCCTTCTAGAATCCAAAGGAATTTTGAGGCAACGAATACCCTTTCATCTGGGGCGCTTGGCGGCTGCCAGGTTTGAACACTGCTTAATCCACCGCTGCCTATAAATACCGGTCTAATTCTCTAATTTTAGTTTTTGTTGAAAATAACTTATTTTTCCAAAAACAGCATTTCATTCATTATCTGTTTTATATTTGATGTAACTAATTAGACAAATAGTTTTCAATGCTGCCATTTAGTTAGTATTTTTTTATTTTAACTTGTTTTGCAACCCGGAAATGGAACCGAGCTGGATATCCAGCTGGGTGCATACCATTTTTTCTCCTTTTTTTTTTCCTTCAATTTCTTTTAGGCTTTTTCATTTCTTCCAGTCCTGGAAGAAATCTGTTTATTCTGGAAGAAGCCCAACCCTGGTTTTAGAGATATGTTTTGGAGCAAGTCACGACAATGAACTTAATATACAACAGGTAAAGCAAGTGTTTCCCTGTACTAAAAGATCATATGATCCTTGCTTACCCAGAAAGCAAATGTTCTGACTTAACTAATTAGGATTCAAGTTAAGCCAGTTATGATTTTGATTCGAAGACATCATCTTAAATTGTGCAACTAGTTTTAAAAAAAGTTGAATGCAAGGAATTGATAAATGGCAAATCATATATTTATAACAAGAGTAGGCATAAGAAAAAATGTAATAATATTCATTATTATGTATATTGTTTGCAACTCAAGAGCTAATATAAGTAACAAAGTTTTGTAACAGTGGTCTTCTAAACACATTTGTACTTTAACTTATTTCTACAGTAGGGCTGTCGTGCGATCAAAAATTGAGGAATGGATGAATGTGGCGGCCTCTCAGTTTCTTTTTCTAACACACACATATACTTTATAATTCATACATATAGGGAAGATCCAGCTTCTGGTTTAGGAGGGGATCAATGCTAGCAAGGGCACAAAAGTCAGCAGAACGAGGGCACCTGGTGTAGGATATACTGTAGAGTCCTGGAAACTCGGCCCATTGTGGGCCAAAGGGTGGCCGAGTTTGAGAAATTGTAAGATTATCGGCATTGGGGTAAAAAATATTAAGTACAAGTGTTTCTGTAGGAAATACAGTGTTGTACTGGTATGTATTGTTTTATCTATATAAATAAAACCAAAAGTTTGTGTGTGTGTGTGTGTGTGTCTGTCTGTCGATCGCCTCCTGGCGAGATGGAACGGTCTAGGAGTACGGAATTTTGGTTACAGGTACCTTGGGCCAGGTCCTCGTGCACCTCGAAGCGTTTTTCCGAAAATTCGAATTTGTTCTTCTTTCATTCCAATTTAAGCAAAACTGTTAATTTTAGGAATATCTCATCGAAGGAAAGTCACACCTTTTCAATTTTTGCCGCATATTGATACCCGTAAAAAACTGCACAAGATGATCTCTTTCTGAAATTCGTAAAACAAATAGAGCACGCGCAATATTCAGTTGAAGTAGTTTTCGAACTTTAATGCAAGGCCTACCTCTGAATTTATCTGCTCAATTTGCGTGTTTTCGCCAAAATAAATACTACTTTTGTCGCCAACTGGATGGTTTCTGTTAACGTGAGATTGAAAAAATGATGTTTTATCCTTATTCATGCCGTTTTATGAGTGAAACAAATTCTAAAAATTCATTTCATTTTTTAGCATAATGCAGACAATTTTTAATTACTTCTTGAGGTTGATTCTTTTTTTTTTTTTGCCGATTTAGTATTATGGTACCAGTTCAACAATTTCACGAAACATATTATTTCTTATGGTAGAGTCTCCGTTTTATCAGCAAAACAAATTCTAAAAATTCATTTCATTTTTATGCATATTTTGTGGATTGTAAACTGCAGACGGTTTTCAATTACTTTATCTGGAGGTTGATTTTTCCTTCCATATTTTACTCAAGTGATTTATTTTTTAAAACATTTACTTAATTTTGTTTACTGTTTATTTGGCACTATTTGGACAGAATTTAGTTACTTCTTTCTACCAACTTAAATTTCACGAGTCAGGATTGGTTCAGTACTAAACATTTTCTAACTTAAATGTGCATTTGCCTTTGGAAATAATGCTTTCCTTTCTTTCGTTTTTATTCGAATTTTATGAAAGTGCGATTTAATTGAATTCAGGGAATCCTTTGACGGATTTTCAAGCGGGATTTACAGGAACTGTCCGTATTCTGATGGGGAATTTAAGATGGACTGTTGGTAATTTTAGGAACAGTAGCTCTTGAAGGTCAGTATTGTAATGAGTATTTTTAGTCACTGACGTCTTTATTCTAATGGAGATTTTTGAGACTAATGTCCTTATTCTATTAGGGATGTTTAGGAATAGTTGTCTTTATTCAAATGTGGGGATTTAAGGATTTTTTCTTTATTGTGGCAGACATATTCAGGGACAGTTGTGCTTCATCTGATGGACATTTTAAAACAGAATACAGATCTTACTTTGATGGGAATTTTTAAATGTATTGTGGTAGATATTGTAATTACGATTTTTATGGTCTCTCGATATCATTTTGGCACAATTATCTCGCTGCATGTGCTCATTTTAGTTACTGTTGTAATTACTTTAATGGCAATTTTTTTGAACTGTTGTTGGCATTTTAATGTAGATTTTTATGAACTGTTATTTTTGGTCTAAAAGGAATTTTTCTAGGCTGTTCGTTTAAATGTTTTTACTGTTTAAATAAGGTTTTTCAGGCCTGTTGCCCATCTCCTACATGATTTTTTAAAGAAAATTTTTCCTTACATATTTACAACAGAATTTTGGACATGCGTCACTTAGCCTGCGAATGATGCAATATTATTCCGCGCAAAGCCGGGCATGTCAGCTAGTTGTGAATACAACAGTGGATAATCTGTCTAAATACCCTTAAACAAAGGAAAAGTAAGCACTTTATCAAGACATTCACTACATGTAAACGCAAATTAATAACTACAGTGTGCAGTAGTTTACCTAATAAGACCGACTTCATAAAAATACTTTATTGAAGGCATAAAGCTGTCTATAGTGAAAACTCACAAGCTGACTTCACAAAAACTGGCTACCTTTTTTTGCGACACGATGTTATGCGAGCAGCCAGGTTATCGAGTGTCGAGTTTTTGAGACTGTTGTATTTACATATATAAGCAAAACTATGGGGACTGGTCCCAAGGCATTAAAAACAAACATACTTCAAACAAATATATATATATATACAGTAAAGTCTCGATAGTTTGAGTTTCCCATAAATTCGAGCTAGCAAAAAAATATCGAGTTAGCTGCCAAATAATGACCAACAACAGCGAAACTCGTGAAAAAAGTATCATATCTGGTTTTTATTGTTATTTGGCAGTTCATGCGCCTAATGCACACCTTGAAGCCACCTGCCAAACCTCCCTCACAAAAAAAAAAAAAAAAAAAACTGCTCCATCTTCCTATACATCTACTAGAGAGAGGGGATAGTGCAGGGTCAATTCAAGAAAATAATTGTAATGCTCTCCTCACCCCTTTTTTCTTATGCAGGGGACCTAAGACCGTGTCTCCCCACATTCCAAAAGTAGATCAAGTACTTAGGATTGCAATATTGTGGGAAAAATAGCGAATTGGGCTACTTTTATGTGTCATGACTCGATGGCGCAATATTGCTGGCACGAAAAAGGAGCAGTGTATTCAAACAGAAAACAATTGACAATTATTTAAAAATATAATTAAATTTCAATCGTGTAACTGATGTAAGTACATTTTCCCTATAAATATACAATACTGAAATTTAAAATTTGCTTTATTCCCTTTATTTTATTTATAAAATGTTATGATTTCTATAATTCGAGTTTTCGATAGTTCGAGGTAGCTCCGGTCCCGTCCACCTCGAATTATCGAGACTCTACTGTACACATAGAATCTGTACATTCTGAAATTAGTTTAAAAACATGAGCAAAATTATTTTATTAAAAAAACAGTATTTGGATTAAAAAACTTGCACTAGTTATCATTTGCACTAATTATCTCAAAATGTTCAATCTTGTCATCTTTGCTTATAAGAGCATTATTATTATTTTAAAAAATATACTTTACTAAGAATAATTTTTCAATTCATCTCAATTGTTTTATCCAAATAAATAGAAAGAAATTATTCATAAATAGCTGTGTTTTTTTAAAAATGATCTTCCTTGCAAGTATTATCGGATATTCTATTTTCTGGTGCCCAAGTTATGATAACAAAGAGGAAACAATGTTGAAAATATATTAAAACATTTACTTGTGCTAGAAGATGTACCACATCTTCATTTTCGAGCTGAGCAAGAATTCTGGCGGCTTGAGCTAATATGAAATCACCAGCTAATATTGCCTAAATTAAAAAAGATGCATTATTAAACATTAAATTACAATTGCATAATTATTACAATTGAATCAATCCCTTAAAAGAAACTGTTACGTTACATACCCAGTGTAATTATACTTTTATCATAAAATGTTTTAAACAGTTACTAAATGGTGTGTCTAATCTCAAATATTTTGCAATTAAGAGCAAATTTTGGAATAGCGAAGATAATGTAAAATTTCCGATGAGCAAAACTTTTGTACAAAAATTTATACAAAGTTTCAAGCAAGACTAAGGCTTAAAATTACAAATTATATTATTCATAATTTGATGTTTACCATTTCTCTTTTATTTATAAGTCATCTAATTCATAAATTTTTATAAACAGTGTGCACATAAATATTTTCTTCTTCTCTTAATAAATTATTTTATTTTAGAGTTTTGTAAGCAAATTTTTCCAACTGTGTGAGTGAGAGAGAGGAGCAAATATGGTCACTATTATTTAACCTTAACAGGTCATTCCCCCCAGTACCCAGCAGTAGTATGTTAAAATATTTTTTGCTTATAAATTAAGAAATTAATGTACGCCATTAAATAATATTAAGATAATATTAAAAACACTCATTATGTTAAAAAGTAAAAGTTACTAACCATTAACATAGTAAAAACGCCAGCCTATCTTTTTGTTTTTCTTTTAACAAACCTTCAGTTCAGTCTGTTTTTAAATTTTTTGATAAACAATTATAAAATCAATACTAAAAATAAGTAAATAGAATGTTGGATGATGTGAAAGCAAGCAGGCCCATCATTTCAAAATTTTCGAGGGTGGAAGGTATATTTTCAATTCATATTATAGGTAAAAAACAACAAAATGAATAAAAAGGTATAGGCATAAGATTATTTCTTAATCATTAACTCAAAACAAAACTCAGATGACTAAGTAAATTCCTCGTCATCTATTGCAGTATGTTCGAAAAATTTTGAAAACAGCTGCATTAAAAAAGAATTATGCATAATAAAAAACCAGACAGGTTTTTTTTTTTTTTTTTGAACTTATTTAACCACTTTTCCTTTGCTGTTTTAATTATAAGTAAAAACAAAAGATAATCTTAGATAACTTACTTTTTTTTGGCCCCATAAAATGTTTACACTGGATTTCCCCCTACGAGTGTCAGAGGTGTCGATGACATCATCATGAACTAAGCTTGCAGTATGAATCATTTCAGCTATAATGGCCATACGATGTTGGGTATCCAGAAGCCTACAATGTTAAGATAAAAGCAATAAAGTAAATTTTACAGCTCCATATAAATACATCTCACATCATTAATATTTTCTCAATATAGAATGCTTCTTATTGACCCAAAAAAAAATTAGTACACTAAGGTGAAAAAATTAAGAATGCTCAAAGAAAAGTTTCATACATTAAAAACAAAAGCCCAAATAAAAGATTAATTTGTTGTTTTGTAAATTGAATGCATAGGCAGCATCAATATTAGAATTCAGAATTTACCACCTAACAAATAATTCAAATATTTCACACACAAAAAAAAGCCTCTTTCTAATTTGTTGCGAAGGCAAAAGCATTTCCAATACTTCAATACTCACAATGTAGCACAAAATATACAACATAATTAGAACATTTCTTTTCTATGCTTTCCAAAGTATCAAAGGTAAAACTTTTAGCATTGCACTAATAAAATTTACATTTTTCATTAGGTAAATAGCTTTTTTTTGTTTATTGAAATTCTCTGCAGTAGATTTTTTGTTGTGATAAAATGGCACAAAATATGAAGCATACAGAATAAGTTGGCATAAGTAATTAAAATATAGGAAATGTAAGCTTTGTATATAGCAATCAATAGTATTTAGTTACAACTTTATTCAAAAAAGAAATAAAGTTTACAAAAACTGCAAACAAGTAATAAGGCTGCCGAGAAACATGCACCAACATGGCGAAAAAGCTGTTTTTCTTCTTTTTTTAGGGAGGCGGGGCAGTTTTTTCTCCTCTTTGAAAATGCACACATAGACCTTTAAGTACATAATGCAAGTGCATCGTTTGATAATATGCAAGAGTCATATATATGAATGTGATGCAAGAACTTCCAAGGCATTTGGCAAGCTACAAAAAATCTATAAACAAAATGGACAAAAACAAAATTGGGAAGGTTATTTTTATATAGTAGGTTTTCTTTGAATTTTCATGAAAAAAGGAAAAGACCACTTGCATAACGAAGAGTTAAATGAGTCAGTTCCATCTATTAATACAAAATGGTAAATGGATGTTCTTGAATGGGAATAAAGAGGTAAATTTCCTAAAACGAAGAGTGAAATAATACCGTTGTATTTATTAATACAAAAAGGTAAATTGATGCTCTTGAAGGGGGAATAAAGAGTTAAATTTCGTATTTCCTAAAACAAAGAGTGAAATGATACGTTCCATCTAGCAAAGTCTTCTTCCAGGCAGTCTCTCCATCTTTTCTTGGGTCTTCCTCTCGATCTTTCACAAAAAAGAGTTGCGTTGAAGACCTTAATAAGTGTTTTGTCTTCATTCATTCTCAAGAGGTGGCCTGCCCATCTCATTCTAACCAATTTTGTGGATTTGATAATATCCTCATCTTTATGGATTTTGTACCATTCAAAGTTACACCTTTTTCACCAGGTGTTGTTTTCCAGAACAGTACTAAAAATAGCTCTCAGGACCCTCCTCTCAAAAATCGTCAAGGCTCTTTCTTCTGTCATTGTCAAGGACCCAGTCTCTGAGGCATAGGTTAAAACAGATTTGATCAATGTCTTGTATCACATAATTTTTGTCCTTCTCTTAATTAGATAGGACTTCACAAGAGGTCTTAAATCAAAGAAACAATGGTTTGCAGCAGTGATCCTCTTCCTGATTTCGGGATTAATGTCATTTTGGTAGTTAATCTCAGAACCCAAATAGGTGAAATTATTCATTCAAATTTGAATGGGCCGATCTCAAAGGTTTGAGACTGGTATTCCTTTTTGCTACAAAACGTATGTTTTGTCCATCTATTGATACAAAAATAACGGTACAAAAAGGTAAATGGATGCCCTTGAAAGGGGAGTTAAAAGGTAAATGGCCTATTGTCCCCTTTTCTCGGTGGCCCTTTGCAGAAAGAAAGTGCACCAAGAGGAAATATATGTCAATGTATGTTAATAAAAGCTAATATTACAGGATAGCATAACATTACATGCATTGTAACTTTGATTTAGTGATACCCGATTTAACAATTTCTTCAGTTTAGCAATATATGGATAAGATTTGGGGATGTTCTGGATTAGATTTGATGAATACAGTAAAACCTCTCAATAAAGGACACTAACAGGACTGGAAATTTTGTCCCTTAAATAGAGGTGTCCCTTCCAGGGAGGTTCATAAATATTGATGGATACGCATATAGTATATTAACTTGGTTCAACTTTTTAATAATAAACATGCGTTAGTGTTACCTTTTTAGCTCAAATACGGAAAATATTTCATGCATGCAAAATATAAGTTGAAATTGTTAAAATTTAAAATTTTCTCATTAAAAAACCAAAATTTTAGCATAAAAATGCTGTATTGGCAAAGTTTTGAAGCTGACAGAAATGTATTTGAAGTAAGCTATGAGGTGGGTATGTTTTAAAGTACGAGATTTGGGCAATACAGCATAAATAACATTTCGTTACTTTTCCAGTCCTTGCATAAGCAACGTGTTGGTAGCATGGATGTAAGAATAAGGGTTGGTAGCCAGGTACTGTCTGTCAATGCTGAGCACACATGTGTTTCATAGTACAAGAGAGGGAAAAGGCTTTACAAGTAGGTTTTGGCAAGCACTTTGAAATACACTTGTTTCTTTGTTCATGCTTCAAGTACTCAGACCAGGACTTTCAGAAGTTATTTTTTACAAAAAAAAAAAAGGAACTTCAATTTCCAGTAAATGTTTCTTATCTATATAGTTTGAATTTTGGAAATTTTTCTCTGTGAATGTCCCTTAAATAGAGTGTCCCTTATTCAGAGGTAAATACATTGCAGTCCCTATTCAAAGGGACTGGGACCAGAAAAAGTGTCCCTTAATTAGAGGTGTCCCTTAAAGGAGGTTTCACTGTATTATGTTCCCCTGATTTAACAATATCAGTTGATTTAACAATTGCATTTAACAGCCCATAAAGAATTGTTAAATCCAGGGTTATACTACATTATCAAATTATATACACTGAAATAGTTTCATTAAAGTTTTAGAATGAAGAGTTTTCATTTTCGACACAAAGATATGAACTGATAAAAGTAATTGGAAGAAATATTGGAATGAAAAAATATCGGTGTTAAAGGATTATATTTGAGAGCGTTTAAATATTTAACACACTATTATTTTTCCAGAATAAAGGCCTCAATTGTTAACTGATATTTATATTTATTTAATTTCAAAGCTAAAGATTATTGCATAAATGCATTTAACATTTTACTACTTCATTTACAATAAAAGCTTTTTCCACCTTTTATTAACTGATCTTTAATTACATAATTCCTTTTTCAAAAACAGAATCATGAACAAAAAATAGATTAAAAAGAAAAGAAAAATTCCTCAAAAACATTTAAAGAGCACAGAATTCTAAAAGGTTTGGAGAATCAACATGCTAATAAAATGTAAAAATATCATTTAAAATACAGTGGTGACCACCAGTGTGGGGGGGGGGGGGGTGATTCATGATGCAGACTGCTTCATTGAATTTTTTTTTTTTTTGGGGGGGGGGGGGTCGCTCCAAGGGCTTTGGGGGATCTGTATTTTTTTAAGGGTTGTTCCAACGTTCTGAGGGAACCCCCGCAAAACAAGTGACATTTACTCATTCAACTTGAAAATGAAAATGAGTTGCAATTAGCATAAAGTTAAATATTTTCTAGGAAAAAGCAAGGCTTCACAGATGAATAAAGAAATTCCTGGTTTGCTACACAAAAGAATAACACAAATGGTCTTAACTTCCTTGTGCATATCATGAAACAAAGGAGTTTTACAGATCAAATAAGAGAAAATACATAGCAACTAACAGTGACATTAAATTTACTGAACAATCTCTTATAACTGCAGTTAATGTGTAGAATATTGAAGTATGAAATTGCAGTTAATAAGCATAAGTGTTCAAACTTATACTTCTATGAACATCAACTAAAATAAAGTTAATTTACAGAGACCCACTGCACCTTCTTTTTTATTACGTATTTACATTCAATTTTTCGAAGTCCCAATTATCTTGAAGATTAAACCCACTTTAATCATGATAGTAAAAAATTCAATTGCAAACTTGGGCCTGTCAGTCAAAAGCAACCTAGTTTTAATATTTGTCTGTAAGACAATACTTGAACTGGAATAATAGGAATATAAAAAAGGAGAAGTAATGCATCAAGCCATAATTTTTTTATGTTAATTATCATGCAACCCAATTGGAGACTAACTACATATTCAATAAATTGGAGTAATACAGTATACGGGGCATTTCATGGCATTTGGGACTTATGTAGAGTTCATAATATGCAAGTCATGTCGTTGTAGCTTCTATAAATTAAAAAAAAAAAAAGAAAATCATGTACATTTTAACACCAAATTTTTTTGAAGTTTTTAAATATTAATAGAAAATAGGAGGATATATGATCCATGTTACAAACTCTAATATGTCCCAAATACCATTAAATGACCCATATGCATGTGGCTTCATCTGTGTGCCTATCAGATAAATATTCTCTTCTTTGCTGTAGATTAATAATAACCACTTTAATTTGTTTTATTACCTTAACTATTATCCGAAATAAAAGAAAAAAAATATCTTTAATAATATATATATATATATCTATTTTCTTCTTAGATATTATTAAGGGGAACGGGTACCATGATACCATTTTTTTCCTCTATGGTGTTTTTATTTACAATTTTTGTCTCATGTCAGGTTGTATCACTTCATAAGAAATTTAATATAAAAAAAACTGGATTTCTTAAATATAATTTGAAAATTTTAATTTTTAAAACGAAATTTAGCAATTTTTAAAAATGCATCTTCTTTTTCAAATATTGGCGTAAAGTCTCAATTTTTTTATTGATTCACTACTCATAAAGCAAAACTTTTATGCTTTGAATTTTTTATAAGTCAAATACTTTTTGAAAAAAAAAAAAAAAAAAACTGAAATAATGCAGAAGAAACAATGAAAAAACCTACAAAAAGATTTTTTTTAAAAAAAGGTACTTAAGTCATCATAAAAGAAGAGTATAAATTTGTTATGTATAGTTTCAGGAACATGTGGGAAAAAATTCCATGTTATAGATCCAAATTAACAAAGCCTTTGCATTTCAATTTAGTTGAAATGCGCAAAAAACAAAGAGAAAACAGCATTTTAAGATTTCGGCTTGCAAAAACTTGAATCCTTTCTTTATCAAAATTTCAAGTAAGGAACTCTTTTTTTCAGTTATAGTCACGGTGAAAGTGCTTCATCTTCCTTATTTTATTTTAAGAATTAAATATGTGGCTTATATTCAGCACAGTTACTGTTTCGGAATGAAAAGATGGCACCTCACATCGTAATAAAATCAATGATAAAAAAAAAAAAAATATTGCTTCAATTCTTCTGAAACTATCAGGGAACATTTTTAAAGATTTATTTTACTACTTAAGCCAATAAAAAAGTTTTTGGTGTTTTTCAACATTTTTGGGTGCTGGCTCCCCTTTAGAACTTTTGAATTAATTCTTACCTGTTAGATTCAAAAATGTGATAATTTAAAGCTCTAGCCATTAGCACTACCATAACAGGACGGAAAGCTTTGCCGTGGCCATCAAAATAGTAACTAGATATCTGTTCTAAATGCGGACTTTTCGTCCATAATTCCTAATAAAAAAATAAATAAATGAATTATAAAATTATGAAAATTTATACAGAATATCAAAAATATAACTAAATAAAGACACTAAATGCGCACTGATAGCTAAGAAATTGATGTAAAAAATTCTATCACACAAATATCCTTTTAAACTCTAAACATAAAAGACTCACTGAATTAGCAGTATTTATTTGAAGTGATTAAATGTTGATCTCACATTACTTACGTTTTTAATGAACTGTTTTTTATACATAAAAATAACTTTCCGTAAGTTTAATAAATAAATAAATAAATTAAAAAACAACAGAATTTGATAAGTTAAAGTTATTTTTACAAGAAAATTATTCATATCTAAGAATGCAATTACGAGTTCGGAAAAATTATGAGAAATATTTCATCAAAACATGTTCGCAAATATCATTTACACTGAAAAATTGGAGGAAGAAAAGGAAGGGAAAGTTGGGTTAGTAGAATGAAAAAAAGTGAACAGGGAAAACAAAGAAAGAGAACACGAAAACGAAAAGAGGCTGAAATGAAATTCGAGTTAGAGAAGTACAAACTGAAAAGGAAAATCCATCAAACATTGAAGATAATTAAACCAGCACATCCGCATTATTTTGAATCACTGTTAAATATGAAAATAACAGGCCCTTCATTTCAAAATTTTAGGGAGGGGGGCGCAAAGGGAACATTCTAAGTAAAAAAATGTCTTCAATGCACATTCTAAGTAAAAAAAACAACAAAATATATAAAAACATGCATAAAATTCGATGTACTAAATTTCTAAAAGTCGGGGGGGGGGGGGGGGTCGGCTGACCCCCCCTGATCGCCCAAATGAAGAGCCTGAAAAAAAAAACTAATAATTTTGGAATTTTCAGTTAAACAAAACCTGATATTAATTTCAGTTTATACCTTGGAATTAGTATACTAATTTGTAAACTTTGTAGCCTTCAGATTGATCCGTGATACTATCATATAGGCATACCAGCCAACATTCCAAGGAAAAAATCCAGTAGATGATTGCGATGCACCGCAATATGTCTCAGGATAGCAAAGAAAATAATCACTCTTCTATGGTTCAAGCTGATTTTTTATTATCTGAAACCCTATGTTTCTTGAGTAACTCCATTTATCAAAGAAATGAAGTAGGAAAATAGTGTTTGTGGTGAAATTAGCTTTCAAGGGTTTTCTTTTCTCAAAATTCCCTATATATGGGGATTTTTCCCATAATTTATAAAAGCGGAGAGATTTTTAATCCTCTGATTGCTCAACCTTTTTAACGAATTCGCTTCAAATTATGCATTTCCAAAAATTACATTTTTGAAATCTACATATGTTTTGGAGTTTATATATATTTGTGCAGCAAAGATTTCTTGATTACTATTTGGATCACCGGAACAGATGTTCAGAAACATCAATTTAAGCATAAAATTCGCAAACTTTATGCAACTAAAGCCACCTATGGAATAAATCCTTAATTAAAAACTAAATACTTGAGAAATTGCATTACTGATGTTTAAACGATGAGACAGAGGGATAATAGCTTAAATGCACGTAAAAAGCCCGCGGAAATCGCGGGATGAGCAATTGTCGCTGCGCCAAATTTAAGTTAGTTGCACGTGGCAATCGCGGGATAAACAAGGAGCCTTAGATAAACACAGTCGGAAGGGTTAATGCAAACCGAGACACCGGGAGAAATGGGGAAAATTTAGGAGCCTCCCATAAAACTCAGTACAGTTGGCAGATATGGCATATACACATAAACACTAAAAAGTCACAATAACTTTTTGTTCGATAACAAAGTTGTAGCAATTCATTTTTAATCTTAAAAAATGAAAATTTTACCATAATTTCAAGAAGAAATCGATTAGATTGGATACACGAAAATATCACTGTTCGCCGACATAAAAATACCACTGACCAGAAATGTCACTATATTACGGACGTTTTATTTGATTTTGATGCGCTACCACAAAAGGATGCCGACGCCTGTGCTAATTGTTGATTGTGATTGAAATTTCAGGAGCTTTTGAAACATTGAAGATTATAATTGTCCGCTGTGGAAATCAACTTACAGTCGATATCTATTTCGGAACAATACTGCCGTGTTAATCAAAGAAAAAAAGGGAAGAAAGAAAACACCATTAAGAAATTCTTTCTCGTAAAGTCGGTAAATGCGGTTTAAGTGAGAGCAGAAAGAAAACTATTTCGGGGACCACACACACACAAAAAAAAAAAAAAAAACACCTGAATCTACTATTCAAGAATTCAGACTCGAAAGTAAAGTCCTTAACCCCTTGACCAGGAATGACGAGTAGCACTCGTCTTGCTTAAAAATAGACAAAACGGATAATGACGAGTAACATTCGTCATGAAATTTGTGAGGCAATGAGGCTTTAAAAATAAAAAAACCGGAAGTCGCACGTAATGAAGAATCATTGTTTCAAGTTTGAGATATACGCAATTATATTAGCAGAAACACTTTTCTTGATTCAGAAAGTAAATAGTCTTTTATAACACATCAAGCTTCAGATTAATTTCCAGGTTAGGGGGTTAATTTGCAAAGAGAATACGGTACCTCCTTAGGTTCAATTTCGATTCCGTTCTAGAAGAAAGTTCATCACAGAGAAAACCACTTTTTCAAAGTTGACAAAAATTAATTTATACTCAGTTCAAAATGAAAGTCCAGAGCTAAAGAAAGCATAAATTGGGTAGGCAAAAAGACACGAAGTTGAGATATATAACCGACAGATATTTTAGTCCGTGTCGGACTTCGGTAGGTGACATCGGTGTGCGCAAGAAGGAAAATTTCAACGTCAAAATGGGGAAAAAAGAAAAAGGGACGTATTTTCATTTTCGTTTCGAGTCATTGCAAGGTCCCATCAAAATGACGTTGAGAGCTGTGAAGACAATTAACATGAGGAATCATGCAAGAAAAAAAATATTTCCACCCACCTCATATTTCAGTCTGAGAAGTGGAAATCTTGAGGCAGAACAATGTAATATTCAAAGAATAACAGATATTTTCCGTGTTTGAGTTACAAAAGAAAAAAAAAAAAACTCAGTAAATATAACATAACAGTATTAACCTATCTGACCATTAGGATACCTACGAATCACAACGCGAATTCTTCCGTACGCGATGTGCAAGACACTGACGCTAGCAGCATCAAAAGCAATATATACTTACACTGAGAATGATTCGTTACGGTTAATTTAAGTGGATTTTTTTTTTTTAAGGAATTTTGAGAAGTTTCTGGAACATTAGTGCAATAAAATATTTTATCATTTCCCCATTCCCTTTTTTGCAACTGTTGTTAAGTTTTTTCTTTAACAGCACATACTTTGCAATAAATTGGTAAGATATAAATTTTTTCACAACAATTTTCATGTACAAAAAAAATTTCGTCGCACAGACCATAAGTTCCCACACTTTAACACGTGGACCCCTTGTCACTCCTTTCCGTTTTTCGTGGACCCCCCTTTCCTGGGGATCATTCTAAAAGAAGTCAATTAATGCAACATTTATAATTTTGAAAGTTCCGAAACTAAACACTGAGTTTAAAATGTTTCCCAAAAAGTTCTAAAATAGCAGTGAAAGAGAAAAATGTTCTGAAATGTCATGTAAAAGTGCAATTTAAAACAAAATGTTAAGAATTATTTTTTCATCATGTAAAATTTTACTTTTATTATACATCAAAATTTAATGGCGAGGTCCCCTGGCTACAGCCTTTCTACTAACTTTAAAAGTGCAAATTTTACTAGTTACAAGCACAAAGAAAAAAAAAAAGGGTACCTACTTGCATAATTTATGAAATATATTTAAGAGCATATAATTCATTAGTAAATTTATATGCTTATAACATGTGTGCTAACCCCCTAAAAAACAAAAGAGTTCCCCAAAAAATCGACCAAAGTCCTACGAAAACACCCAGCCCCTAAAAGTCTCAATGGCGCACTCTGCGCCATTACGCCCCCCCCCTCCCCCTCGCCGGTAGGTACCCCTACTTATTATATAAGTAAGTGACATTGTCAAAATTTTTCGGTGTATCACATCTAAAATTAGGTGATAACTTAGTTAAATGAGAGCCTGTCTCATTGACCCCTATTTTCATCCTCACGCACCGCCATTTATTTTTTCGTGTCTACTTCAGGTCATAATCGATCCTAGGGCCACTTTGGGAACCACTGACATAGACGCTGGATTTGAGCTTTAAAAAATTGGAAGAAAAAAAGCGGCATACTCGAGTAAACACGGTAGTATTTCCTCTCTCTTTTTTTCGACCATTGTGTTAGAATAAATTTTGAAAATTCCACATACCTTCCTAATATCAGAGTACAAACTAACGAGATCGGGTTCTGCCAGCTTGAAAGGGTCGATATCAGGAAGAGTGCAGGTACCAGGAACAGAAGCTACAGGGATCTGTTGTAATGAAGAATAAGTAGATAATTCTTTCAACTTCACAACAGACTGTCTGGATGCTCTGCCTAATAGCCGATGCCATTTCCATTTGTGTGTGAGTAATATGTTAACCTGAAAAGAATTAATTATAGGGTTAATTTCAACTGAGACAAGTTAAGCATCGTTTCTCAACTGTTTTAAGTGTCACGACCCCCTTGAAATAATAATAACCTTGCGACCCCTCCCCCCTCCGATGCAACAATATTTCATTTGTTCAAAACTGGATTTTTCAACACCTGGTAATAATTTCATGTACTTTATTTTAAAAAATGAAAAATATCCTACGGTCATAAAAATGAAAAATATATACTTTTTAGATTAGATTGCGCCTCCCCTTATACCTGCTAAAAAAAGCTTTCTCTTATAACCTTTGTTTTTTCGAATCTTCGTTAAACGTTATGAACTCGTTAAAAAAACGAAGGTTAACGAATAATTTTGAGCGCTTGAGGCACATTAATAAAACCGGGTGAGGGGGATGCTAAGGGAAAAGTTAAAGTAATGAATATACAAGCAATGTATGCAAAAAACTGAGCTTAATTTTAAATTCCCGGAAATCCTCCATAAGTTGACCACCTAAGGGACTACAACTAAGTGGTCAACATACGGAGGTGGTAAACTTAGGGAATTTTTAGAAAAAAATTTGTACTATATTAGAGAAAATTTGTTAAACTTTTTTAGCATTTTTTATAGAAAAATTTAGCACTTACTCATTTTTATTTTTACTGAAAGTACAGCACATTTTTACAATTTTGTAAGGAATGATTCAATTTTTGTTTGAGTCCTTATTTTGTTCATTAGGTAACTGTAAAAAGCCCTTTCACAGTTTACAAGTCCATTAAGCATGCTTGGACATTTTTCTGCAGCGAAATCTTTACGTTGCTCAAAAGCGAGAAAAAAGAACGGAATGTGCGAGTGATACACGTTGTTTTCCAATTCTGCGTGGTTCAATTCTACGCACATCCCCCACTCCCCTGAATTTTCTCCAGATTCCAGCAATTACAGACGATGTATGTAGTCCAAGAAATGAAAACATTCAAAGGACTAGAATATCTTTTGTCCTTAAACAAAAGGCTGGGAACAATCTCCGGCATTTCCCTCTCATTGTATGATACTGGAAGTGAACAATGAATTTAGCACCACAAGGGGGGGGGGGGGAGGCAAGTTTTACTCAGATAAGCCAAATGACTAATCAAGGAATTTCCAGAAACCAGATGAAAAACAAACGGGGAAAAGCAAATTTAAGAAAGCATCGGTGGTCAAGTTACAGAGAGTAAATTATACATATACAGGGGTGCTCACTAGGGGGGAAGGGGGGTCGTGGCACGGACTGCACCATTGAAATGGGGTGGGGGGTTTTGGGTCTTGAGGGCTCGGCCGACTGTTTGACCGATTTGGAAGGGGGTCGTTTTGGGGGGGGGGGGGTCCGTATATTTTTAGTCTATGGGGCGCCATTGCTCTGGGGGGTGCCTACAAAATGAATATTCTTGTAAAATTTTTGATCCTTATCTCCATCCTATATCATTATATTATCGATAGTATGCATTATTCGGCGACATTTTTTTTATCTTTGCATTCATCCCCATATGGTCGGAATCGCTGTGCTTGCAAAGAATTACAAGATTTGAGATCTTTGTATGACATCCAGACACTTAAAATGTTATCACTACGTTCACAATTCAAAGTTCCAGCTTTGGAAGAAACCCTAAGATTACATCAGACGTTTCATATTTCGGGATAAAAATTGGTCAGCTTAATGGACAAATGTATACTCCTAAAATCTTGACGATTTAGAACAAGGAATTTGTGAAAAATCGTCTCATGCAGAAATCTATACCATCACCCAGAAAGACATAAGAGAAAGACGTAGATTCGAAAATCAGGATTTAGGGACCGTTCATAAATGCTGTCACACTTTTTTCCCAAAAATTTGACCCCCCCCCCACCCCTTTGTCCTGTGTCACGCTATGTTGCATAAGCATGATGTAACACTTCTTGTTACCCCCTCCCTTTGTCACAATTTCAAGACCCCCCTCCCCCCTCGAGGCGTGACATCATTTATGAATGATCCCTTATTGTTATTGTAAGACATCGCAGCAACATACAAATCTTTAATAAAGTGCCAAATAATACTGACAAATTTAAACCATAGAAGTATTACTGGTAGCAAGAAAAGGGATTTTCCCCGCTAGAAAATAAGAAGAGGGGTTATTAATGTAATAAAATGCAAAGGTTTGAACCTTTCAAAACGTAAATTTATATGCTTAATGGCACCGAGATGATTGTGTTAACGGAAGTAACCGAATACCTATACATTATTCGATGCAAATAGTTTTCTTCAATATTCTTAAAACAGTTTTAACAAGATTTTCCTCATTTAAAATGAAGAAACAAACTAAGCGAAACATCACATATATTCCTGAGCTGTCGGGCGTAACAGCTTCATATTTGAAGAACGCAAATTCATATTTAATACAACTCCTGTGTGGGAAATTTTTTTGAAACGTTGAACATATGAGTAAAAATAATAAAGCAAGGAAAATTGGTAAAAACAAAATCGCAAAGAAAGATTAATGAGCTCGAAAAATACTTTCTCCCCCAAAGATCATATAAACTCACCGCATTAGCGAACAGACAAGTATTATTTATACTAGAGACACATCAAATATGTTAATTTATCAAGTTTTATGAACAAATTGCCAATCATAAAATTTTTGTTCAAGGGCCACGTTCTATAATGAACATCAACTTTAAAATCTAAAATAGTTTCAACTTTTTTTTAAACCCCAGATTTTTAATCAGCACTAAAATTTAACCTTGTATATCAATTTTCGCGTAATTTGATTCAGTTATTGCTTCAATCAATTGAATTGAAAAAAGTTCACCTAGTAACGTTCACAAGTTTTTGCTTGTGATATCTATTCTAACATTGTTACGGCAGTCTTTATTTATTTATTTATTTTTCTTTTTAATATTAAAAATATAAACCAACTCCTCAAAAAAAAAAGAGGAAGTTTCGAGTGGATGAAAATATTAATTTTATTTTTGTTTGAATTATGAATGTAATGTTTGGAAAGAAAGAGGGGGAAAACAGATCTGAAACTATAATATTTCGATGAAAAATTAAGCTGAAAATAGTTTTATATGGATATCAAAATTTCAGTTAAAACTGTTCAATATAACTTTGCTATGTTTAAAAACATTTTTTTGCCGTTTTAAAAGCTATATGCTATTGTTAAACTGTTAAGATTCTACCACTTTGGTAAAAGCAGGAAATCTTAACAAAACTGGTATTTTGCAAGAATTTACTAATAACTTACGTATTATAACGAATAATATACTTCTCATCTCTAAAACCCCTTAATGCTCGTTTTCATGGCCTCATGAAACTCGCACTTAAATCAGAATCTTAAAAACAATGATGGTCCATTTGAGAATATCTTCTGTTTCTAATGGTAAGAAATTTGACACTTAGGCTAATTTGAACTAGCTGAATTAATTTTCGTCGTCAAAAGTAGAGCATTCCAATCAGTTTTTTGAAGTTAGTGTTCCTTTTAGTGATAAGAATACGGCCTTAATTTTATTTCTGTAATTCAAAAGAAGACTTTAACTGATGTTAACTGACACTTTATTTGTTTTGCTTAGAGCGCATTAGAAGTAGTGTTTAGTTTTTTCCCCTTTCTAAGACTGTATTCTCTAATAATATCATAAGATTAACCAAGTTTTAGGGCGTATTTCATAGCTTTTAATACTTTATTAAAGGTTAAGCAATATTTTGGAAAGGTTAGAGTGCTAAAGAGCATGAGCAAACTGCGAAGAATTGACGCATTACTCTACTTTCTAGCCCACACCATGACAATTCAGTAAAAATTCTGAATTCATGAAGAAAAAGAAAAAAAAGGGGGGGGGGGGAGATTTTTTAACATAATACTTGACAAACGTGCTTAACAATTCCACTCAACTGCGCTTCGGAATTACGTCGTAAAATTGGCAATTGGCTAAAGAATCAAAACGTATGGGAATAAGTCTATGAATAGTATTATTTTAACTTTGAGCATTCCAAATAAAATATGTTACTTGCAAAAGACATCAGTATGGGAAAAAAATAATAAAAATATGAGCATGACATATTTTGAGGAACGCCAATAACAAACTTAGCTTCAAAGACAGGAAACGGATTTTTTTTTTCGCCCATCTCTCTTTGCGTGAAAAAGTAAAGAGAAGAAAGACGGAAAAAGAAATATTTGTTGAACAAGACGACCTGCAATGAAGAATTGCCACCATTCAACTGGAACATAACGTTTACGGCCACAACCGAAGCGAAACTTTTATAGTGGAATTAGGTGAAAAGAACAACATCATATGGTAGCTTAAAAAAATTCTCTTTGAACCAGTTATCAGTAAATTGTCATAAAATGAAATTATAAGAGCACAAATGAGCCTACAAGAACAAACAATTATTTTAGACAAACATAATTCTATGCATTTATTTTTATACATACTTAGTACTGACTAATAATTAAAACCTTAGTTTTAATAACTACCTGAGAGCCATAGCATCGTAAGCCGATTTCTCGATTTTTTGCGCGTTGAAACTTAATGGACATACAGCGTATCGACGACAAAGCCACTACAGTAGCGGTACCCAATCATTTTGTTTCGCGTACCACCATTTTTCTTGCAAACCATTTGCGTACCACCGCAAATATAGCTTTATTATATAAAATAGAATACTAATAGATTATAGAAAAATACTAGGACGACTAGGTAATATAAATTACACCATTTTTGATAGTTATCAAGGCAGATAGAAAAGCGTTTATTAAAATAAAGCTGTATAAATTAAAAAAATATATATAAAATATATTTTAAAGAATAATCGAGAGTTTATAGTGCCAGCGATTTAATGAAGTTGACCACCTTGACATATTTCTGTAAAACACATTTAAAGGGCTCAGGCATACCTTTTGCTGCCAACCTCTGTTTATGAATGCTGCAATGGACAAAAGTGCCGTTTTCTGTCAAAGATGATATTTTGGAAGAAAAAAAACTCCTCCGTGTTTCCCTGTCATTGTCAGGGAATTTCACCATCAGAACAGAAAGCAACGCAATGCATCCAGTCTATCTCTTCTTTTTTTTGGACTTCACGTGTACCACCTCGAAAAGCTTCGCGTACCACTAATGGTACGCGTACAAAACAGTTTGGGAACCGCTGCACAATAGCATCATGAGGGTTCCAAACTTTTAAAGTACCCCTCGGAGATCTTCATTTTAATATCTCCGAGGAATCGCGCGGAAAAGTCTAGTCTTATAACAAAAATGTTAATTGTTTTAACTGCAAGGCAGAAACTCGAGAAATGGACTTAAAATATTTGGTTAATATTTAAGGGTTTACTTGTTAATTCGAAATCGCATACAAAATAAACATCATCATGCAAAGCAGTTACTACTTTTTAAATTTGAAAACGGTGGCCAGAATATTAATATAAACCTTCCTCCAGAAATATTAATTGGGATAAAAGTGGTTAAAACTGCTGCTTTTATTAAAGCGAGCAAAGCTTGCTCGATCCCCGGCATGGGAAGTTATTAACCAACCCCCTCCCCTCCCCTGCTTGTGCAACAGCGCTTAGTAACCTTAAAAGCTTTATACTGAGGTGATCATTCATGTTCACTTGATCATGTGTGATTCCAAGTTTAAAAAAAAAAAAAACTTCACACAAATTTTTGGAAAAAGAATTCTCCACGAATTTAAAATAAAAATTATATATTAAGTAAACAAGCCACCCTCTTCGCAGTTTCCCCCATACACAACAAATATGCATATATACGCTCAAAAAAAAAAAGAAAAGAAAGAAAGAAAAAACAGTAGTTAAGTGAAAGCTCTGTAATTATTAATACCAAAAGTCTTTTTTTTTTCCAGAAAATTTATTGTAAGTTCTTAAATTACTAAATATTTTGCTTGTTTTTAAGTACAAAGAAAAGCCTAGATATTATTCGTCACAGAAATCTTAAGATTTATACGTTAAATTTTTTTCGGAAAACGAACCTTTTCTGTAAATTTTCTGAAAAGGTTCTCTAAAATTGTTAGAAATTTAGGAGAATTTCGGAACAAAAGCATCAATGCATTTGATTTCAGAAAGATATAATTTCATGAATAAAGGACACAGAATCAGAAGTGATATACACTACATGTATGCAAAGGGAAAATACGGAAGATTTTTAGATTTTGTTTTACAAGTATCCGATAGAACTTCCTTTAGTTATACGTCTAAAATCAAGACGTAAATTCTTGCCAAACACGTTCCAAAATATCACTGACTGAATACAGCAGAGAAATCCCCAGATTATATAAAACTTCCATATCTCCCCTTTATATTTATGTATTACTTATTTTTGAATTTTGAAATCTGACAAATCATTTTGAATAATCATGAATTTCAAAGGTCCCGTGGTGGAACAGTCGGTAGAAGCTCGATTCCCGACATTGAACCAACATTGACCGAGGTCAGTGGTTTAGAGAACTGGAAACAGAACTTTACGGAAGGAGGGTGACAACCTCTCGCGGCTGGTTGCCTTGGGACCGTGTACGCTAAAGGGAGCTGGTGCACATTAAATCCGTCGTGGCTCTACTATCCTTCAAGTGAAACGATTCCTCTGGGAGTGCCAACCCCCAGGTGACGGTCTCTCATCTGGGAACTGGTTCAAAAATTAAGAGACCTTTCAAAGGAGCGGAAGTCGGACTCCTGCCCTTAGACTCGGGAGCAGCGCACCCATTTTTCCTCTCTTCGCGCGAGGACTCGGCAACAACAACAATGTATTTCAAGGGGGAAAACAATCGATTCTTTTTAAAACAGGGGACACAAAGTAAGTGTGATCGGGGAGAGCGGGTATCAGGGTTGGAAAAAAACCGGGTTTTTTTTGGTTTAAATAGGATTTGTAGGCAAAACAATTTGATTTTTGGAAAATAATGGAGATTTTAGATCATTAATTGTGAATAAATGTTATTAGTAATAAATTTGCTGATAATTAATTAAATAACTAAGTTAAAACCTTGAATTTTAATCAATTTTTTCAGAAAGTTACCTGCAGTGAAACATGCCTATGTAAAGTGAAACGCGTATACTTACGGCACTTTAGTGGTCAACTTAAAGAGAGTGGAGATTTTTTTTTTCTTCATTTCTTACACTATGCCTTTATTCATTTGTGACGAATTAAAATATAACTTTATGTTTTAACTTTACTCTAAAATTAGTAATTGGCTTTTTTATTACCGAAAATATCATTAGAAAACTTTAATCTGAATGACTTACAATGTATTCTACACAACTTTAAAATTAAAGCACTTAGTTAAAATAACAATAAATATCTTATTAATTATGTGAGTTACTTATTTGATGGAAAATATTCCCTAAAAATACGTAATTTTTCGAAATGGTTAAATCAATTAGAAGAAAAAGAAGAAACTTATTTAGAGAACAAAAGAGTGCTAATAGTAGTTTTCTCGGATGGTTAACTTACACAGAGGTTTAGGCAAACTTTATGTTGATGTTTCATCCATCCATCCAGACAAATACTGGTCTAACATTATAGCATAAGAAATATTATCCTGGAGAACTTATTTAAGTTTTTTTTCATCTTTTCAAAAATAGATAAACAAATAAATACAGTAATAATTAGGACAGCCAACTTACAAAGTTTTTTTTTATAATACTCCCACCCAAATTTGGCATACATAAGTGGTCAAGTTACAAAGGTTTCCCTACATTAAATAATATAGGGCTAATTTCACTCATGACCAAAAATGGTCAACTTAGGTGGCCAACTTACAAAAGGTGGTCAAACTTTTTCTTTGGTTTTTTTAACATATTATAGGTTTTACTGTATTAACATATTATAATACTCTACTTATACAGACCTTTCAGCAAATTATTAAATAAATAATTATTTTGCGGGCTGAGTTTTAACAAAAGCATATTTAACTAAATCAATAAAAAATAAGCAAAAATGAAAGATATATTAAAAATAACGTGTGTTGATTTCCAGTATCATTAATACCAACAAATGATTACAAGTCTTTTACTATAGATGCATTTTACTCTAAAAGTAAAAAAAATCAATCACTTACGGGATTTAGCAATGATAACCCTTATACAAATCAGCAACATTGACTTAGAAATTAACACCATTATTTTTTTTTTTTTTTTTTTTTAAATACAAACTTTATTTTTCCTGCTTAAATATATATTAATAAAAAAAAACAATTTTATAAAAGTAATACAATGTACAAACTTTGTTTTTCCTGATTAAAGATTAAATATATTTTTAACAAGAAGTTCCGTCTAGAACTATACGAGCCTACTTTCCCATATACACCAGCTTCAAATTCATATTCTATCTCTCTCTCTCTCTCTCTTTCTCGTTTAGCTTAAGTTCTTAATTGCTTCAGATATACCTTTTTCAACGGTTAATACATATTCATTCAATCATTCATTTATTCAGTCATTCATGTATTCAGTCATTCATGTATTCAGTCATTCATGTATTCAGTCATTCAGTTATTAATTCATTCTTTTGCTTATTGATTTAATCATTCATTAATTCAAAAATATTCTTGAAAATCTCGATCAAAAAATTCCATAGGAAAATAGGCTCGTTAGTTCTGGATGAACTTTCTATCTGTTCATGTTCTACGTCATAAGAGCTTTCCGATAAAGTTTTTTCCAAGCAAATCGGTCCGTTGGATCAGAAATTATATAGGATTGAAATTTTCCCCGTAGGAGGTTTTTTTTTTTTTTTTTTTTGAACTGTTCAAAAATGAACAAAAATTGTTCAAATCAATATTTCACGCCAAGAACTTCTTCCAGTGAGCTTGTTCATTGGAACTTGGATCTTGGACCCAGAGTTTACATAATTTGCTACATTTTCGCCCATAGGCGCTAATGTTAAAAATTTTTGAACTGTTCAAAATTGAACAAAAACTTGTTCAAATCAAAAACTAAAATATGGAAATGAGATGTCCTCGCCGAGATCTTTCGAATGCAAAAAGAATTTTTCGAATCGGACAATTCGTTCAAAAGTTATTAGGGGGGGGGGGGACAGACCGACAGACACACTTTTCCCCCATCTCAATACCTTACTTTCAAATTTTTTATTTTTCAATCTTTATTTAATTACTTAACTTATTTTTGACTTTTCTTGATTTCTAACGATATTTTCACGATACATTAAGCCTTCTTTCATGCTTCATTATTATTTTTTTTACTTTTACGGGAAAGTAGGCTAAACAAGAAGTTCCGTCTAGAACTATACGAGCCTACTTTAGTAATTTAGAAAAAAAAAAAAATTGCACCGATTAAAAAAAAAAGGTTGTTAATTTACAAAATTAGTAATTCATTATTTATCTAATGCTGTGCTTGTAATTTCTGCATAAATTGAATTTTTCAATTTTTTATAACGTGTAAAATAACTCAAAAAAGTTTTGTTTTTTTTTAAAGTGTTATCTGTAACATACATTTGAAAATTGGTTATTATGAAGATACTTCATTATTTCTCATATATATTCTTTGACTAAAGGAATTACAATTTACAATTGCAATATCATTTAATTTTTATTATGACTGAGAATAGTTTTCTCAAATTAGCTTTTTCAGAGCTAATTTTGGAAAAACCCAAATAGTCTGACATGTAGATACGAGATGAGAAAAATTTGCACTGATTAAAAAAAAAGTTTGTTAATTTACAAATTCATTAATTATCAAGTGTTGTGCTTGTAATTTCTGCATAAATTGGATTTTGCAATTTTTGATAATGTGAAAAATAAATGAAAAAAGATTTGGTTTAAACCAAGTGTTTTTTTTTTTTAAACCATCTGGTTTAAACCAACCAACCCTGGCGGGTATATATAGATATGTATAATAAAAACAAAGTCACAAGAAAAATTTTACTAAATAAGGACAAACAGTCGCTTTTATGGCTGGATCATTTGTCACAGTAGTAGAATAATGAAACAGAAAAAAATTCCACAATGATTTTCCAAAATTTATTGTACTTAAGAGCCATTCCTCTTAGTAAAACTTTTCTTTATTTCAGGTACTAATTATAAAAATTTATCTTTTTTTTAGTTAATCATTTTTTTACATGATAAAAAAATTAAAAAGTACAAAGAAAATCGGATTAGTGCAGCATAAGATTTTTTTTTGCTCCGGCTCTACTTCAGTTTCGAGAAAAATTTCGCTGCTTCACGCTCCGCTCCTGATTTCTTCACATTACTATTCCGACCTTGAGAAGACAGTTCCACCATCAACCAAAGCGATCTGTCTGGCAGAGTGCCAAGAAGAATCCATTCATTTTCAAGGGAGGAACTGCTGGTATAAAGAATGTGCCCTTTTTCTTCTTTTCTAGTTCATTTTTCATACTCGATTTCTTCCGAACTGATGCTATATGCCAATTTATAAATTTAGTTACTTTCAACAAACAGAGAAGCAAACATTCTCATTCGCGTACTAAATAAACGCACCTGCAGAAACGAACTTCCCTAATACTCGAATGGATTCGTTCTTTTCTACCATGCGCAGAAGCGTCCAAATGTCAAAATTCCGGCGTCGAACTGTATAAGAACAGGCATAAAATATTGTTTACATTCAATATCACTGTGTGCATCA
Organism: Octonoba sinensis; assembly: GCA_038502835.1. Taxonomy (NCBI): domain Eukaryota; kingdom Metazoa; phylum Arthropoda; class Arachnida; order Araneae; family Uloboridae; genus Octonoba; species Octonoba sinensis. The sequence continues at coordinate 103,469,693 of CM076600.1, read as the reverse complement.
TTTCATAAAATATGCCAATGACTTTGTTTTTGTTCAACACGAAACTATGAACCAACACAACAGTGTTAGTTCGATTTAGAAGAGAGAAAAAAAAAGCATTAAATCATATTAAGCAAACACAATAAAGTTGCGATTCAAACTTAATTAGCTTAATTATTCGCCTTATATAAAATAAAAAAATAGGTATTAAATCATATTTAACAAACACAATAAAGATGCTCTTAAGATAGAAATTTAGAGCTCACGATTTAATACGAACCAAAACCTTGGGCTAAATTTTATGCATTCCTTGCATTGTTCTTTTCTCTGACATTCAATCCTTTACTTCGAATGGATTTTTGAATTCGAAATGCAAAGCATTTATGCTACAAAATAAAATAAACTCGGACATTTGTTTCTTTGTAAGTAGTATTATTGGTGATCGTAATTCATAACTATAATTTATTCAACATTATAAAATTAATTAGTAAAATATAACACAGACTTGTTTGAAAATGAATTTGAAATTCGTTCAGACGAATTTCACCAAAAGTTTTAATTTTAACAGAGAAAAACATATGCTTTTCCTTAGAGATCGGTTTGTTAAAAATAATGCAATAACATTCCGACCATTTCTTTTCTTTTTCTTCTTCTTTTGCGTAAATTGATATTGATTTATAATAAATTAACAGACACACACACATATATATACATATAATGTATGTGTGTGTTAATTTATTATAAGGGGCATCCTCTTATTTTGTTCTATCATGGCCTCACTCGATGTAGGTACATTTCGAGTGAGGCCATGGTTCTATGTATAAAACGAAGACTTCCAACGAGCACCGAAAGAACGTTCCTTTTCCTGGGAGCATGCCGGACTCCGAGTGAGTGATTTCCTGTGTGTTTTTTTTTTTTTTTTTTTGCTTTGAAATTCTTTGAGGTTTCGACCACAAAGATTTAAAAATTATAAAACAAATTTTACAAAGGGTCGCTACCAAGGTTTAAAAAATTAAAAATTGACCAATTTAATATATTTTGTAATCTAACTATAAATTATTAATACAAATCATAGTCATCATCATAGTCATCGCCAAACTGAGCTATAGTGATATTAGGCTGTAAAGTTTTCAGGAACTTTAAAATACTTTTCGCGTTTTGTGCGACTTCTTAACGGACCCGAGCGATTCCAGAGGGTCAGCTAGTTTAACATAATAAAGTGCTGAAATGAATTTAAAATTTAACAAAAATAAGAAAAATATAATAATAAAATTAGTTACTTTAGTAAATGATTATGTAAAAAAACTAACTCCATAGGAACTAAATAAATACTTACTATGAAAATTACTCACTTAATCATGTCATCCATTTAAAGAACGCAAGATCTTGTAACAAGCAACACTGTAAGGTTTTTTTAAATTAAGGATTTACCTTCAGACATTTTCGAAATAGATGTATCTAATTGTAACGAAAATGAATCCCACTACATGAAGACATGTATGACACTAGTGAATTCAGTCAAAGTTGTTAATGATGTAGTCCAGCCTTTCTTAATTTTTTTGATAAAAACTCTTTCTAATGTTCACTTTTACCGTGGAACATCTGATTTTTTCATTAATATGCTTTCCATGCAATATTGCGGAAATAGATTAATTGGAACGTAATTTTAAGAGTTAACATTAAGTGTATTTTTTTAAAAATAACTTTAACTAATGTACTACATAATTTTAAAGTTAAATTTTAATGGGATGATTGCTACATTATCTCAGATTTATACTTAATATTGAAATTTATGGAGGATATTTGAATTTTCAGGTCAGGATCAGTGCCGCGATATTTATTTTTTGTTGATACATAAGCTGTGAATGCTTTTCTCACATAAATACTATGAGTAAAATTACGCTGTTTAGTTTTACATAGAACACGTTTTAATACACGTATGTCATTGAAACTTGGCAATGTGTTGTATGAATCACAAGTAAAAGAGAAATAATGAATAAGATTATGAAAATAATATTTCAAAATTTAACTTTCCTTCTCTATCAATCGCCAATACTAATCGCCAGGTTCCTGCAATTTAATCACATCGAACCATAATTTCCTCCTGGAGTGGAGAGGGGGATAACAGTTCAAAAAAGAACTCCTTGCATACACATATATTACCACAATAGGATTGGCAATATGGCTTAAAACCAAGGGTTTTTGATCAGTGATCTTTATACTCTGTCTTCAACCTACGCATTAATAATGCAACAAAACTTAGAAAACAATTTTCACCCCAAACACAGTGACAGTATTTGTAACAACGAAATAGGAAACACAAACCAGCTATTAATGACTGTTTTTAATTTTGAATAATGAATCAGTTTGTGTTATAAGACACACAAGTAGCCCTCTTTTCTATTCATGTATCTGTCACTAACAGTAAGTCGTCCCCAATCTGTGAACGACTTACGTATTGAATCTATCGACTAAATTGAAGCCAAGGCTTTTATTATTATTATTTTAATTTCGAAGAGGCGTTATTTTTATTGATTTTTGGATGATTTTCTTGAACGTTATGAAAAGGGAGAGCGCAAGTATCATGGAACCCTTTTGAGTGAAAATCGTGGAACCTTAGGGTTCGGATATCCGGTGTCCGACTGATTTTTTTCAACATCCGGAACCCGATTCGGATACTGCACGTAAGATCCGTTAAATGTCTAAAATATGAATAGAATTAATAGATTTCAAATACCAGGGCCGGATATCCGGTACGGATTCGTCGCACGAGATACACCGGATACACGGGAAAATCAATGCCCGGTCTATCTCTAATCATCACCTTGAACCCCTTCCAAAACAAAATCTTGGGTGCACCTTCATACATATATATAGTGTCATTAACAAATAAACTGCAAATTAATAATAATAATTTTAAAATTTTAACTGAAAAAGAATGCGATGTTATGAACAAGCCCCATACTTATACTTTCTGCATATGTTACTCCAACTTCAAATCCGGAACAATTTCCTTTTGCCGAAAATCAAATTTTGTCCTTATTCGTACATTTTTGTACAAATTTAAACCCCCTTTACTTTTTTCATTTATTTTACATACAATTACGAAAGCGTAAGGAATAGAGCCATCTTCTTATTAAAATTTAAAATAATAATAAGTTAACCGCATCCAAAGCCCTAGTCAGTTACAAAAAAGAAGTTCTTGGCAACATTTTAATCTTCTACGATTTGTTTCATTTCTACTATCTTTGCTAATTATCCTTGTAAATATTATGCTTCTATAAAAATTTTACCGAATATTGCCAAATTACAAAATATAATAAATGAAAAACAACTGTTATTTGTCACATTTCATAATTTTTACAATACTATTGTTCAAATGACAAATAACAACAGATTTCTTTTGAATGGAAAGACAAAAGCATTTATCCGAATTACACTCCTATCGGAAAAATCCATTTATTTTCATATAGTATATGTAAGATGAGACATAAAATAGGCAACGCCTCTTTCCTACGGAAACATGGCATTTTTCATTTTATCAGCATGAAGTATTTGTAACTAACGGCTGTCAACATTTTATTACAGAAGAATCCTTCGTCAATAATAAGTCTACCTTACTTGATATGAGGACAATAATGCGACGATTTGTTGAAATTCCACTGTCGAAATAATTGTGTAAATACCGGAGAAATTCCAAGACAACGAATGAAACTTGTACCCCTAATTTAACCCTTTGATCATTAATGACGAGTAGCACTCGTCCTGTTTAAAACCAGCCAAAACGGACAATGACGAGTAACACTCCTCAATAAAAATTTTAAGGCAGTAAGGCTTTAAAATAAAACATCGGAAGTCGTATGTAATGAAGAATTGTTTTCAAGTTTGAGATATATGCAATTATATTGGCACTAAAATTGTTTGACTCATATCAGCTCAGCTGAAACTTTTCTGATTCAGAAATTAAATAGTCTTTTTTAACACAGTACGCTTCAGATTCATTTACAGGTTGGGGTTAAAATGAAAATATTTTTCAAATACTTAAATAGAATTTTAATAGAAAAAGGAAGAAAAATAATTAATAAAAAGAATAGAAAATAAAAAGGAGAAAAGATCATCTGAAGTAGCAGCATTCTTTTTTTTCTTCCTTTCTTTTCTTTTTCTTTCTTTTTTTTTAACGAAATGGTAAATACGAGAGATTATTTCAGCAACTATTTATTTAAAACTGGTTTATTCTTCACGTTAGCAGAAAAGATTAAGTGATGCGAGAGAAGTGGTACATTTTAAAAGCAATCTCTGTCTGTATCGAACTTTTTGACAAAAGGTTATGCTACCTTTAGGACCACGCAAAGTGTTTTTTTTCGAAGAAGGACAAGAATTTCCAACAAATCTGTTATCATAAGAACATTTTAATAAAATTCCAAAAGTTATTAAAATATAGAAAATAAGTAACAGTTAAAATTATAAATGGATAAAATATCTTCAAAAATGGTACCAATGAATTCATTCAAATGCGCTACAATGAACCATCATTCACAAGTACACGAAAAATTAAGCTGAAAAAATGTCCAATGACTTCACTCGAAGTACTTCCATCCAGAAGCTTACAACTTTACGCGCTGATAAAAGGTTCACAATAGTTTTATTTTTTAAACAGAGAACTACTACGATCTAGACCAGGAGTTCTTAACCTTTTTCGACTTGTGGCCCCCTTATGGGAACCAAATTTTGTCGTAGTTTCCACACTTTTATTTTTCATTATGAAATTGCTTCTTCCAATTTTGATAGCTGGTTTAATTTGCCGTACATAAAAATTCAAATCAAATCAACTGTTGATCTAATATATACAACAACATTCAATTATTCAATTACACAGCATTCAATTGATATATAATTGAGTACAGTAAGCACATTCGTGTTTTCAGAGAGGAATACAATCTGTCGAAAATTGTAGACTTGTAATATATTTGATCAGAATAATGTGTAATATTTTACCATTGGTTGGAATGTGGAATATTTTATCAGTTTGAAATGATTGCTTTGTGGTCTCCTTCGAGGGTGGTCTCCTTTCGGAGGCTTATTTACTATTTTACTATTTTCCCCCGTGGCACCCCAGATATTTTTATGGCCCCCAAGGGGGCCATATGGCTTCTGTTGAGAAACCCTGATCTCGACTCTTAATTTCTTTTAGTACTCTAGAGCAATGGTACGCAAACTATTTTCATTTGCGACCCCCTATTTTGGGTAAAATTTAGTCGCGACCCCCTGGATAGACAGAAGACATTTTGTTTAATCGTTAACGAAGTTAAATTGAAATTCTTTCTTGGATTTGTTCTTACAGGGTTTTTAAAAGAGTATCGTGACGTCATCGACTGAAATAATGCCTTTTTAAAATAGCGCAGCAAACTTATAAACCATCATAAAAATGTTATAAAAGGTGTAACATCATAAAAATCAGTTAATGAATCAACACATAATTTTATGAAACAATGCTTTAATAATGCATGTGGATATAAAAAATTTTTTTTAATGAAAAATACTTAACTTTACATCATAAGAAGTCAATGTGAGGTATAAGCTTGAAAAGAGCTCATGATTACTTCTATGTTCGGATCTGTATTGTAAATCGCAAGCCGTAAGTCATCCTGTGGATCCAATCGAGCTCTATATAATGTTCTAATAAAAACTGATTTTGAAAAGCAGATTTCACATGAGTAGGCTGATGAAAATTAAATCAACGTATTGATTGCCTGCCTTTCTTTACAAACCGGCATATTCGCTTCCAATCAATAATCAAAATTTTTGGCAAGTCAGAGACAAGGCCGTATCCAGATTTTTTTTTTTGGGGTGGGGATGACTTTAGCAAAGTTATGTCAAGGAAAGTTTCAGGGAGGAATATAAGGTTTCAAATTACGCAATGTGAGGTTTACGCAACATGACATCACAACTGTAAGCGCCCCAAATGCCGACAAGTATGTCCTTTATAAGGTCATTAACCAGACGTGACCTTGAAAAACGGAATGAGGAAATTGTTCTAGTTCTTTTCTGGAGAACAGGTAACGGAACTCACGTCGCTGCTGGAAGCGAAATGAACTATAAAATTATGCTGAAAAGGAAAAAAAAAAGAGTGGCCGCAGAAGTTACCACCGAAGGCATAAAAAGAAAACAACAAAATTGGGAGAAATCACGATGTGTGTCAAGAGAGCTTGAACTTTAGAAATGACTGTAGCCAAGTGACCCAAACCGCTTCTCCTAAAGTTTAGGAAGTGGAGCAGTTTTTGTTTTGGAGAGAACAAGCAATACGCTTCATCTTTGCAGTACAAAATTACACATTTCTGGTAAAAACGACTGGCTTCAGATACTATTGAAATTGTAAAACTCTTCCAAAAGGCTTTAACTGCTATTCCAACATGAAAATTCAAGCAGTATCCAAAGAATAGGTATTTGCTTTTTAAAAAGGGCTAAAGATTTCAATTAAAATGCAAAGAAAGGTAAAACTTCCAACCAGTTCCGAAGAATTGTTTTCCAGGGAGAAGTGAAGCATCTTTTTATCTATCTTAGCACAGTAGTTCCCTCGCGCTCCCAGTTTTAACTATTTAACAGTTAAGCAACCCCGATCCCATATACACATGTGTGTATACTGTATATATGTTACGGTGAATCTCCGAAATCGGAGAATGTCGACAATCACCGGTGGATGTCGACATTCACCAAGCAGGGAATGTCGACATTCACCAAGTAGAGAATGTCGACAATCACCGGTGGATGTCGACATACACCAAGTAGAGAATGTCGACAATCACCGGTGGATGTCGACATACACCAAGTAGAGAATGTCGACAATCACCAGTGGATGTCGACACACACCAAGTAGAGAATATCGACATTCACCAAGTAGAGAATGTCGACAATCACCGGTGGATGTCGACATTCACCATCTATCAGACCGGTGATTGTCGACATCCTAAAAATTCCGACATACGTTCGTAACATATATATATATATGTGTGTGCGTGTGCATGTGTACTATTTCTACCCACTTTTGCACAAAAATGTTGACACAAAAACGAAGCATTGAGATTCCAAGCCGGCTCGGGGATTAAATTCTGTAAATTTGTTTATTTTACAATGTGCATCACAATGTTAAATAAACAAATTTACAGTGGAATTGCATTGAAAGAATGCATTTTTATGAAATCTGCGGCAAATACAAACTTTCCATTTCATCTTAATGATCTCTTGACATAACATACTACATATGTTGCTCTTGGCAACTTTAACTTCATTTTGATCGACGCGGAAATGACATGTATGGTTCTGTGGAAGCATTAATGATGCTAAAAATTTTATTTATGTAATAGTTTTAAAACTTAAAAAATGTGCACTTAAAAATTAGAACTAAAGCAGAATTGTAATGTATACTCTATTCGGACAACTGTCTAAGTATTATTAGTATTTTTTTAATATGAGCAAGATTAGGGATATAAATTAATTATTATTCTGCACACTTTATACTAAAATGTAAATATTAGTTGAGCTTACAAAGGATATTTTTCAAAAAAATTATGGACATAGTAATTGAACAGTCCATCCATGAAACAAATCTTCTATTTAATGGCGTTTTCGATCGAATATTGCGACTTTGCTGTTAAATAGAAAATCGGCAGCGACAATATTTTATACGTTATTTATTATCCCTGTTTCAAAACACAGAGCTATAAAGATGTGTATAAATTTTTTCAATGGTACTTAATCTAATTATTTAATAAAATTGCAGGTTTTGGTTAAAAAAAACCAGGGCTGCGAAAAAGACGGCTTTTAAAAAAAAAAAAAAAAAAAAAAAAAAAAAAAAACAGACCGCTTTTCTTTGGAAAAGACCGGCCTTTTTCAATTACATACAATACTATTTACAATTTATACTTATACTATATTAATTTATGTCATTGTTAGTTTGTACAAATTGAAACAGGAAGCTTAATAGGCAACTTTATTTTATGTGAGTTTTTCAACACATAGCTATTGTTGGGTCAGATAACTAGTTACTGTGCTGAAAAAGCATTAAAATACATAAAAGGATTTTGTTATTTAAAGACTAAAGCAAATGATATTTTAAAACTGTTTAAACCAGAAAAAGCAGGTCGGCTTTTTCTGGCCCGGCTAAAATCCGTCAGCCCAGTAAAAAAACAGCAAAATTAACGCACAATTTTCACCCATCACTGTGTGAAATTGTAAAACTCTTCCAAAAGGCTTTAACTGCTATTATGAAAATTCACGCAGTATCCAAAGAATAGGTATTTGCTTCTTAGCTAAAGATTTTAAAAAAATTAACGACGGATCAACTTAGGGCTCGTTCGTATATAATGTCCCGCTTTTTCCCTATATATTTGACCTCCCTCCCCCTTTGTCACAAACTGTCACACTTTTTGATACCCGCTCTCCTCCCCTTGTCACAATTTCACCCATGCCTGGGGATCATCTCAGCATATGCCCGGCCCTGTCTAATTGCTTTACTTTAAATGTTTTTAGTGATTCAAGTGATAATTTTAATTTGTTTATACATCGTTCCTCTTTGTACTGGGCTGCTCGTCGTCTTATGACCGAGAGGTCAAGGACGGGCATAGGATTAAAAAAAAAAAAACTCCCGAACCCTCCTCCAAGAAGAGTGACTAAGGGATCATCATTTATGAATGATCCCTTAGGAGCTTGCCAGTTCTGGCTTAGAGAAGAATTTTTTCGTACTTATATCTTCAGTTACTAGAAGTTTTTCTTTCGTCATTGGGATTTTCTTCTAAGTCAAGAATTTTGTTTTCAGATATTAAAATTTTTATTCTTAACTCATGAGTAACGCCTCCACCCCTCCTAGCCATTATTTTTTGTTAGTCATTTGAACTTTCTTGCTCAGTTATTAGGATTTCTCACTTGCTTATTAGATTGTTCACTTATGGACATTAAGGTTTGTTTACACTTTTGTCTAGTTTCAAGATTTTGTGAAATTCGTATTTTTGCGTTAATGAACTCGTCCAATTAATAGAGGCTGAACAATTGCAGCTTTTAAAATCGAGACCAATTACCGTAATTGAGATAGAACAGTAAAGTTCCTTATAAACTAAGGGAGTTAAATGTAACGCATATCAAAATTCCAGCATTCACCAACACAAATTTCATCACGACATTCACAGCAAGAAATACTAACCCTTTGTCCATGACACGTACATTTTCGCACTTGGCTTTTTAGAGGGGTGCGCCATCACTCTGAGGGGGGACACTCCTGTTTTTATTGATCTCAAAATTTTCTCCTTCAACTTTTCTTTTCTCCACTTACTCATTTTTGGAATTCTAGTCCAAATAGAAATGGCCCAGTAATTTGCAAATACAGAAACTATTGAAAATGTATCAAAGAGAGCTGTATCAAACATGAAAGGAAATTTAAGGAATCAACAGAATTTTCAACTCCAATCTTCTCAGGCTCTTCAGTTATTTTAAAATACAATTCTTTCCAAAACTTTGTGAATAATAAACTGATTTACCACAGGTTAAACTTTTAAATAAATCAAATTTAAAGCATTAAACATTTTCAGCTATTTATTTTGTAAACTTAATAATGTCGTTTTCAGACGTAACAATTAAAAATGGAGATTAACAGGGCGGAATTACTTCAAACTTTCGTAAGAACTGAGCAAACAAAACCTACTTCAGGTTGTATCTCTTCACGAACTTCGAAATTGCTCATTCAACCAAGCAAATTGCTTTTCAATATTTTACACTCCAATGCATTATCTAAGAATACGATTTGTGAAACAAATCAATTCAGTGACATCTGAAACAAATCTGCCATGTTTGCCAAGTAGTGAATACAATTTACGGCAGCATCATACCATGTCGTATGACCCTGCTTGGCTCGGAAAACAATTAGAAAGCAACCACCTGTGAAAAAAGGAAGGAGTAAGAATAATAATGAGCAGTCAACAGAAGCTTTTAGGAAATAAATCACATTCTTGCCGAACAACCAGTAATTATAATACAACCAGTAATTATAATACATATAATGTTACATAGTATTTTGGTGGGCAATCTTTGTGGGTGCAGCCACACCTGGGTTGATTGTGTGCTATGGATGCTAAACCTTTCCTACCTATTTCATGCTATAATAATTTTCAGAACATAGTTATGGAGGGATGGAAATCCTCTTAGTATATTACTACTTCTCCCTATACGACTTCTAAGAATAGTTTCACCAGAAATCTTACGTTTCATGATGAACAAGACGAAAAGCGGCGATATGCTAAAAACGAAAGTCTTTAATTTACCACAAACAAACCACTTATTCAAAAACTAACATAGCATTTTTGTAAAAATGACAAATTCATTTGCGGAAATTTATCCTCCCTCTCTTTGTTTTCTTCGCAGAGAAAAATGGATTTCTATCGTTTTTGTGGAAAAGAAATTGAATCTTGCGCATTCTGTTACTCAGTTTTTGTCTCAAGAAAAAATGCCTAACCTATCATGACGGACTGTGTGGTACATGGTTAGGCACACGAGTGTTTCTCTTCAAAATTGTAAATGGTCTGAAAAACAGTTCACTAAAAGCAGAAGAAAGAGAAAAATAAGGAAAACACAAGTACAAAATGCGGAAAATTGCGGATTCGCGGAAGATTTTCAGCCTGGTAATATAACGTTCAACGTTGCAAAATAGAGCTAACACTAGGTAGAGACTATTTCAAAAAAAAAAAAAAAAAACCACCCCAATAATGATATCCAAATTTAACTGACAATGCTGTGAGAACCAGAAATGAGAGTGCGATATAAGTTCTAGTGATAAAAGTTAAAGAATTATCACAAAAGCAAAATACACAAACTAAACAAAATGCTAAAAATATTAAGTTTTTTCCCTCCTTTGCGCTGCCAGCAGAACGCAATGAATATCTAAAAAAATGGTAGGTAGTAGAATTTGTACAGAAAATAATTATTAACTATTAGAGGAAACAAAACTTACTTATATTGGGGAAATGAATAATACAAGTAGCTAATGTTCAGGATGATATTGACATTAAACGTGAGGTTGTGGGACAATAAAACTAAATCTGGAATCAATGAAATCTCGAAAAGGAATTCATATTATTTTTTAATGCATTTTTAAAAGTACTTTTTTTGAAAATATAGAATGTGTTTCTGTGTAAAGTCAAATCATAGAATGCAATCTAAGTGCAATTCTGTATGTTAACCATTTAAAATACATTGATAAAAAATTGAAAACTTGTTTTAACGCATATTAAAATTTTCTGAAAGCATTAGTTTACACTTTAAGAAGTATTCGTCCAAAAAAACTACTTGGAGAAAGAAAATGCTTTGTTAGGAACCTTTCCAAAGGTAAGTTTTATACACACGCTCTAAAAACTAATTTTTTCCAAACTTATAATCAATGCTGCATAAATCTTCTCAAATGAATAAGAAAAATAAATCAGAAGTAACTTAAAATATTCAGCATGGGTTTGATTCAATTTTCTATAATTTTTAAACTACGAGAAAATAAAGGGGGTTCAAGGAGTTTTAGTCAATCTGGCGGGTTCCTTTGCTTTTTTTTTTGGGAGAGTGGGGAGGAGGAACTGTGCACCATCGTGCTTAGTGTGAGGGGGCACCCCTGTATTTTATCAGGGGGAAAATACTGTACTTATAGAGCTCTATCAGGGAGAATCATGAATAAATTTAGCATTCTAAGTAGTAACAGATTAAACAAACTTATTGAAGATATTTTTAGTACTTATTCATCAGTTTATATATCAAGGACAGGGAATTCTGGACTTTTTAATGATAATAAAAACAGTAGGAGTTATCAAGCCTAGCGGTTAGAACGTCAGACTTCTACTTGGAAGGTCGCGCGTTCGATACCTGCTGAAGATCACCCATGTACACTTGGGGATACGTGCATGTAAAATCAGCGGATGCGACTACCTCACCCCATGTGCAAGCAATCCTAAGGCCTCGGCAAATAGGTAGGGGTCTGGTGGGGAAAAGTAGGAGTTATCAACATAGTAGAAATATTTATTTGGCTTGAACTATACACAGCTATAAAGTCAAATGGGAAAAAAAGAAGAATATCGATGATAAAATAATTGTAATTTTTGTCTAGTAGCAATGGGCAAAAAACTAACATCTGCAAAAACCCCAAGTAAATATTACAACAAATAGTAAGTTCAAATATTTTATGATGTGGTAAACTTTATAGCAATCTTTCCACCCAAAGGAATAATATAAAAATATAGAAATAATGTATGAAAAAATAAAAGTACAAAATAATTGGAGGATTTAATCTGTACATCTATCAGAAAACGCTAATAAAATAATAAGAGTAAAAACCATCACTGGTCTACTGACATTGACGAAAGTCGGAATGCAACTCAGACTTGTTAAATTGTGCATGCTTCATGCACCTGTAACTGACTCTAAGCTAACTACATATAATATTAATTCATTTGAACTTGAGTGGTTCATTAATTAATGATGGCAATTTGTTTGAAAGTTATCGTTATCTAAGATGGAATTCCCCACATTTATTTGACAATTGAATAACTTTCTATCTGCCCTTTTTGACAAAAGTAAGTTATTATTGAGCTAGCATGTAGTTCTTTGTCCCTTATGTTTTCTAAATACAATGTTGGTCACATGTGAATGGGAAATGTTTTTACATAAAAATCTAGAAAAGTGGTATCTGAATGAAGTACAGGGAGGCACAAAACTTTGACCGTCAATATCTCACTGAGTTCAGATGACCAATAGACACAAGATTTGTTTAGAAAGAAGTATAGCTCATGTAACAAAATGTATAAAATGCATTAAAAATTTCCTAAAAATATGAGACATCATTTGCTTTACATACTTTCTGAAAATAACTAAATAAAAGAAAAATATAACAATAATGAAAACCAAATGTCACAAAAGCATTAATAAAAAATGCTTCGTTTAAGAATACGCGAGTTCTTTGACAGAAGAACATGTTTTGGATTTTATTTATTTATTTTCACTCTTTTTCAGCTTACGTTCCCTTAAAAGTAAAATAAAAGAAAAAAATGAAAGAAGGCTTAATGTATTGTGAAAATATCATTAAAAATAAATAAGTTAAGTAATTAAGTAAAGATTGAAAAAAATTGAAAGTAGGGTTTTGAGATGTGAAAAATGTGTGCCGGTTTGTCCTCCCCCCCCCCCCCCCAAATAGCTTTTTTGGGAACTGTCCGATTCGAAAAATTTTTCTTGCATTCTAAAGATCATGGTGAGGACATTTAATTCCCATATTTTATTTTTTTATTTAAGCAATTTTTCATTCAATTTTGAACAGTGCAAACAATTTTAACATTAGCGTCTATGTGGAAAAATGAAGCAAATTATGTTAACTCTGTGCATAAGATCCAAGTTCTTTTGAACAAGCTTATTGAAAGCAGACCTTGATTTGTACAATCTTTGATTTTTTGATTTGTACAATCTTTGTTCAATTTTGAACAGTTCAAAAAAATTTAACATTATCACCTGCGGGAAAATTTGAATCCTATATCCTGATGTAACAGATAGAACAAACTTTATCAAAAGGAGCATATGACATAGAACATGTACAAATACGAAGTTCATCCAGAACTAAACGAGCGTATTTTCCTATGAAACATTTCGATCTGGATTTTAAAGCTTATTTCTGAATGAATACATGAACAAATGAATGAGTGAATAAATATGCATTAACCATGGAAAAAGGTATATTTGAATCAATAAAAAACTAATGCTAAAAAAGAAACAGAGACTATAAAATACAGAGATAACTAGATTATAAATTTGATGTTGGTATATACAAGAAAGTAGGCTCATATAGTTCTAAACGGAACTTCTTGTTTATACGTTGGTTGTCAAAGAACATACAAGCATCTAGTTTTTTCAGTGGCATCATGGGGATAACGAACATACTGGCAAAGTAGAATAACCTGGTATTTGAGATAGTACCTGCATAGGTCAGCAAAAGCAAAGGGAATATTTCATGCTAAACTTAGCTGGCAGAGTATTTTCCCCAGAAGGAATATGCCAACCATAGATGATCAAGAGTCTCTACAACTGTGTCATGGGGAAATTAATGGCAATCCCAATAGGTAGACTTGGAGAAAAGCTACAAGACCTAAGTGGTTAGGAACCCCTTTAAACCATCAACAAAATTTTGTAATGTGGAAGAAATTCTACGAAATGTAGTAAAAATTTTGCATTTAAATTAAAGTTATATAAGGCACTGGTGATATAAGGATACCGAATGCCTTATTTCCGGCTAATTTGGCGATTTTTATTACCCCCCTAAAATGTTATTCTGCATCTGCTGCTGTTCACGGCATCCACCTCTGTTTAACGTCATAGTTTAAAAAATGACTGATTTTAAAGGTTCTTTCCCCTACAATTTCATTGTTTTTAAGTAAATTTCTCAGAAATTAAGTAGAAAGAAAATCATAAAATGTCTAAAATTGTTACCTTCACCTCATGATCAGCAGTTGTAACTTGAAATACAAGACATATAACCAGCAATGTATAGTAAATCACCTTACACAATGTTTTTGTGTTCCGACCAAATAAATTGCCAGTTCTTTTCACATATCCTTTTATTTACTACAATAACAAATGCTGACATAAAACTGTTGATATATACATATTCCCCTTAATTTTCCACATAATTTGAACGCCACATACAATTTAATTGTAAATTTATGCCCACTCGGAACATAGCGTTTCAAGGCAGTTGCCGCCGACTGGAATTCGTTCCGACTGGCAAAAAATTTCCCTCGGATCGCTTCAGTCCTCTTTAAAGGGAAAAATCTAAAATCTGTGGCCGAAGTTGCCACACAATGCTCATTGCTAGTTTCCTAAATCTCCAAATTTAAACCGCATATGTTAGATGCTTATGTTATGTAAAGAGAATGCTTTAAGTTACTTTAAAAAAGGGAATGCTTGTGTTAAACAAAAAGGGGAGAATGCCGCCTCCCAATGACTACACCACTGCACATCTGTCAGAGCACAATTTTATGAAAATATAAAGCCAGTTTTCCTATTTATCACTAGATACGATCCGCTTGCTTCAGCCCATGGATCAAAAGGAAGAGCAGTATCTCAGAAAAAAGCACAGAATTGAATACTTGAAAAGGAAAACCAAACACTATCATTGATTTTTCAATCAATGATAGTGTCCAATATGTTAAGAAATAAATATGTATTTACTATGCAGCACAGGGGTCACCCTAAGAGCAATGGCGCCCCCACAGATGCTACGCAGCCTTTCCAAGATCGTCCCTACCCCAGCAAAAAAACGGTGAAAACTTCCTAAAAACACATCTCCCCTAAAAATTTCAATAACGATATCTCCGCCATGAACCCGCTTTCGTGGGCATCCTTGGTGTTGCATTAAAGAAGTCTTTATTGAAGTTTTAAAATAAACTTATTCAGAATAGATAGTCCTAAACTTATTTTTAGAGGGTCTTTCCCAAATATGCCTGCCCATATTAAGGATGTAATTTCCCACACCTATTGGTTTTTAAATTCTTTGTTTATTTCCAATGCGAGCAAATTTCTCTTATTGAGAACTCGGTCCCAATTAATTCAGAGAACAGGGTTTCGGATCATACTTTTATCAGATTAGTTAAGCTAAATTAGATTAAAATCATTTGTTTAGATCACTGGTATAACTATTCTCACAAAAAAAAAAAAAACTATTAAATGACTGAAAAATTTTCCTTTGTAGTAAAATACATAGAATACTTGATAACAGAATTCGACACATTCATATATTTCAATACTTTCTTCCTTTGAAGAAGAACAATAAAAACATCAGTTCTCAATACCTACATTCGTAAAATTAAAATGACATGGCAAAATTCACAATAAAGACAAAGCATATCTTGAAAAATGTTATAGAAACAATTAAGATTAATGTATTAAAAGCTTGTAAAATGGAATAAATCATGCTTTTATGTACCTTAAGAACTGGATATTTAACAAAACTTCAATTTTAATGGTTTAAAACAAATAAATAAACTCAGATATATATATTCTAGTAGCGCAGAAAAACAATTTTGGAATAAAACTTTTAATCGGAAGAAAATACATAAAAGTTATGAATGCAAAGTACAGAATTCCCGATTTAACGATAGCATTTAAGAGCTCATGGACAATCGCAACATCAGGGTTGATTACACTATTTTGAAAAAGAAGTTAACTGCTCCTACAGAGGTACGAATTTTCCCTGTGAAGTGTAACAGAAAGAAAAATTGATTGCACATAAAATTTCGATTCATATCATAAAAATAAACACATAATATGGGTAAGTCTGTAAAACGCTATGAAACAGTATCATAATACATACTTCGGAACTTGATATAATAAAAAGGTAATTTTGGGAAAAAAGAAAAGCAAATGCTTTTTAATTCTCAAAGTAGCATGATTTTCATTGATAAAAGTGCAACCAATCAAGTAAATAAAACGTTTTTCCATCACACGATGAATATAGAGAAATAAACAAACCCGTAGCAGACGACATAAACAGTGATATTTTCAACATATTGTATAACTGACCCTGTAAAGGTCGCAAAAACTTAAGAATAGCTTCTAATTATTTCCACTTACTTTCATGAATATCGAAGGAGATAAATGGACCCACCGAGTCGATGGTGAAATGCACAAAAAAAGTTTTTTATTTCCTAAAAGCCGAACAGTTATAGAAGTAAACCTAGGCAGAGAAATGATAGCCATTGCACGCCGAAGCCATGCGCGGTGCCACCGTCTGCTAAGAAAGTTTCTGCTCGTTTGGTATTTGAGTTTGTTGCCAGATTAAAAATGCCTCTTTACATCGGTTAGCAGTGGAAGTTGAAGTGTAGAGTATGACAACGGTTCATTAATTTTCGTCTAGCGAGTGAATGATTGTTTGTGTTAAATAATAACCACGGATAGATTTACGTACAGGTAAGGCTTGCTTGAGGACAGCAAATAGGAAGGTAGAGAATACTAAAATTAGTACTAAAAACATAAGAGCCAATTTAATTAAAAACACATGTGAAAATATAAAAAGTATCTTCACTATTTAAATACTGAAATATATTTCATTAATTAATTATGTATTTTTGATTAATATAATTCAACCCACAACCAAATGAAATGAGGCAGACAATGAAAATGGAATGGGGTGGTTAAGAAAAGAACATGAAATGGGAGAAAGAAATAGAGAGGGCGATCATTGGTGATAGGGCAGTGGTTCAACTGGGGTTCACGAGTCACCTGTTGGGAAACTGTGATAGGGGATAGTGCATTAAACCCATCTCAGAGAATAACTCATTTGGGATCGTTTATAAATGATGTCACGCTATTTTCCCATACATTTGACCCACTTCCCCCTTTGTCACAAAAAGCCACCCTTCAAAGGACCTCCCTACCCCCCTTTGTCACATGTCACGCTATGTTGCATGAGCATGATGTCACACTTCTTGTTACCAGCTCCCCTCCCCTTGTCACACTTTGTCACAATTTCAAGGACCCCACGCCCTCTCGAAGCGTGACATCATTTATGAATGATCCCTTTTTAGCCTACTTTCCCGTAAAAGTAAAAAAAAATAATAATAAAGCATGAAAGAAGGCTTAATGTATCGTGAAAATATCGTTAAAAATCAAGAAAAGTCAAAAATAAGTGAAGTAATTAAATAAAGATTGAAAAATAAAAAATTTGAAAGTAGGGTATTGAGATGGGGAAAAAGTGTGTCTGTCGGTCTGTCTGTCTGTCTGTCGGTCTGTCGGTCTGTCTGTCGGTCTGTCGGTCTGTCTGTCGGTCTGTCGGTCTGTCTGTCGGTCTGTCGGTCTGTCGGTCTGTCCCCCCCTAATAACTTTTGAACGAATTGTCCGATTGGAAAAATTCTTTTTGCATTCGAAAGATCTCGGCGAGGACATCTCATTTCTATATTTTACTTTTTGATTTGAACAATTTTTTGTTCAATTTTGAACAGTTCAAAAAATTTTAACATTAGCGCCTATGGACAAAATTGAAGCAAATTCTGTAAACTCTGGGCACAAGAGCCAAGTTCCTATTGCAAGCTTATTGAAAGGAGTTCTCGGCGTGAAATATTGATTTGAACAGTTTTTGTTCATTTTTGAACAGTTCAAAAAATTAACACAGAGCTTACGGGGAAATTTCAACCCTATATAAATCCTGATCTAACGGACCGATTTGCTTGGAACAAACTTTATCGGAAAGCTCTTATAACGTAGAACATGTAGAAATAGAAAGTTTATCCAGAACTTACGAGCCTATTTTGCTATGAAATTTTTTGATCGGGATTTTCAAGGATATTTCTCAGTGACTCAATGAGTGAAATAATGAATGAATGAATAAATGAAAGAGTGAAAGAATAAATCAATGAATAAATGAATGAGGAAACGAATGAATGAATAAATTATTGAATAAATGAAAATATAAATAAATGAGTGAATAAATACATGAATGCGTAAATGAATGAATAAACACTTGAATGAGGTAACGAATGAATGAATAAATGCATGGCTGAATAAATGAAAGAATGAATGAGTGAGTGAATGAATATGTATTATCCGTTGAAAAAGGTATATTTTCAATAATTAGAACTAAAGATAAATAAGAAAGAGAGAGAAAGAGATAGCTAGATTATAAATTTGAATTTGTATACGGGAAAGTAGGCTCGTATAGTTCTAGACGGAACTTCTTGTTATTCGTTATGAGCAGGCGTACAGGATTACGTTTCAGCAATGATGGGAATAAAGTAAAGAAAATGAGCTTTCAGATTTCCAACAAGGCACACTAATAGAGACTACAACGGGAGAGATGACAATAATGTCACTATATATCTGTGCTATATTATTTATACCTACTTAGAACCTAATAAAATAACGTTTCTTTGCAGTAAATGCACACACACACACACATACATATAATCCACAAATTTAACTTTTCATTTTTAATTTACTTATTATTATTCAAAATAATAATAATAATAATAATGATAGTAATAATAATAAGTAGAATTAACATTTTTTTAATGTAGAAGAGGATGAGGAACAGTAAAATTTTTGCACTTTTTACTTCTAAGGGGAGTTAACCCCTAAAAATGTCGAAAAAAAGCCTTTTTTTTTATTGGCTGAAGTAGTGAAATAAATCTTTAAAAATTTTCCCTGAAAGTTTCAGAAAAATTGAAGCAATATTTATTGATCTATCGTTCATTTTATTACAGTGTGATTTGCCACCATTTCATTCCGAAATCGAAACTATACTGAATATAAGCCTCACATTTAGTTTGTAAAATAAAGTAAGTGCGAAGAAGCAATTTCACCGTGACTAACTGAAAAAAAGTTCCTTACTTGAAAATTTGATAAAAAATATTGCAAGCCGAAAACTCAAAATGCTGTTATCTTTCGCTTTGTTTTTGGCGCACTTCATCTCAATTAAAATACAAAGTCTTTTTAAAATTGGTATCTATAATGTGGATTTTTTCCGACATGTTCCTGAAACTATACATAACAAATTTATGCTTTACTTTTATGATATCTTAAGAACTTTTTTAAAAATTCTTTTTGAATTTTTCGTTGTTCTCTCTGCGTTATTTCAGTTTATATTTTTTTTCTCAAAAGGTATTTGATTTATAAAAAATTCAAAGCATTAGCTTTGCTTTATGATTAATGATTCAATAAAAAATTTTGAGACTTTACGCCAATTTTTGAAAAAGAAGATGCATTTTAAAAATTGCCAAATTTCCTTTTTAAAAATGAAAGTTTTCAAATTATATTTAAGAAATCCAGATTTTTTTTTTTTTTTAATATAAAATTTCTTATGAAGTGATATAACATCACATTAGACAAAAATTGTAAATAAAAACACCATAGAGAAAAAAAAAAAAAGGTCTCAGGATGCCGGCTTCCCTTAATATGAGGAAAACTACCTTTGTACTTGGAAAAATTACAAACATTCTTTACATCATTGTTGTCATGTCTAAATAGTTTAAATGTTTTCTGAGCAAAAACATGAAAAGTAAATGAATTGTGTGGACTCACAAAGTGAACCACTGTGTTCTTGCTCTGGGGTACAGTGGACAAACGTTTGCTATTAATGAGGAATTAATATTAATTGCATTTCCCTCTTGAAATTACTTTCTCATACTGCTTTAGACCAGCATTGACACCAACGCCGACGAAGACATTTAGTCTGTCGTAATAGTTTAATTGTTGCTATGGTCATCAAAACAAACAGCCATGAATAAGTGACATCATAGAGCAAGCAGCAAATCACGATCGTCTGGCGGAAAGTCCCTTTTAATGACGCAATAAAGAAATGCCAATGAGACAATACGAAAGCATGATTATTAAATTAAGAAGTACAATGCGAGCTGAAAGATAATTTTCCGTCGGTCCAACATTTTCATCAAATAAAAATTACCAAAATTTAAAGGAAACCAAAATAAACAATAAATAAATGAAACAAAGGGATTTTATTGAAAATTAGTTGAAATCCAGGAATGTTAAAATTTGATAATAAAATATTAATAGACATCTTTGAAAGATATTACATCCTTGCATTTCCTGAGGACACATCTAGCTCAGGAAGAACCATGACAATGGCTTTCAACGTGATATGATGTCCTTCGCACCAATAATGGATTCGTCTTCTGTTTCTAAAAATGTAGACTGATTTACAGTTAAAATTTTTCTCATGAAACTTATGTGAAGACTATTTCCTCCGTTTTTTGAACAACAAATCCTACATAATAGACTCTTTCTTTTCTTCTTTTTCGTTTCAAATTCTGCAACCATATAGTTAACAATTTTAATATTTTGATGTTATCCAAATATTTATTTTATTTTCAGAAATTTATTGTTTTTAATAAAGACTTTCAGACATTAATGCTTTTCATTACATGTGTACATGTTAATTTACGTAAAATAAATAATTTATAAAATCAAATTTGTACTCTAAGGTACTGGTTAGCGGTCAAAGTGGCTCATGATGTTCTGTAAATGAATTATTAATGCCGGAATAATATATAGACTATAAACATGCAAATAATTTTCAGCAAATAACAGCCATATCTTGCTTTTCTAGAAAAGTCTCTTTCTTACGCATAGACTTTTTTTAAAGAAATTTCTGATGGGCTTCTGCCAATTGCAAACCTAGTGCGTTCCCGAGAGGTTGGTGCCATCTCTTTCAGCGGCACCACAGTGGGTGTGGTACCATCGCCGCATGAGAATTTCGACGTCCGGTTTCTCCAACTGAAAAGGCGAGCACCCGGACTCTTTTGGTGCGAAATTGCACTAGGAATTTAATCTAGCCGAGAGCATCCAAGCCAAATGTCTACTAAAGGGATCTTTTACATGCCGCATAATCATACGACATGGGCGCAGACGACTCATAGACATTAGTTCAAGTTTACGAAAATCTAAAAACTTCAAGATGGAAAAATTACTTTACCTTAAAACGACTACCTTAGCAATTGCTATATGATATTTCTGACTGAAAACAAGTAATACCATCTATGAGATTTCGTAAGAAGTAAAAGAGCCGGTTCGTAATAGAATAGAGATTTATTTAACCACTATCGTAATTGCTGATTTTCTCCATTTTTTAAATTCTCTGCTGAATTTTACATCTTTTAAAAATTTTCTGGAAGAATTTCTTTTATTGTTTGCCTTGAATACTAGGCTTCATATGCGTTCATTGCTCTTCATATAACCGGAAATTCTGATAGTTATTCGAATGAGGACATACACAAAATCTCAAACCGTAAAACTACTTCTCAGACTCGATGAAAATCTTGACCTGGATGAAACCCAAACAATTTGTACTGCTCAAAGTGAATGGGAGCAAATGCTTTCATAGGCTTCTGTTTCGCACGCATGGATTCTTATTGTTGCCAGTCTGAAAAATATAAATGATACAGAAATGAATGGAAATGAATAATGAAATTATACAGCATGTGGTTTCAGGTTTCACGGAATACTAACATTCGATTCAAGTAGTCCTGAGGCTATTGCGCTTGATACCTTTTTTGTTGAAAATATCTTCAAGTTTTATTTTAAGCTATAGTATTTCATCAGCACGAGTTCTTGGCTAATATAGATACTATGTTCATCAAACCATTCCACAGAGTGAGTTTCTTTTTATGAGATATACTGTCTGATTTATTCGTATTTCAGGGTGTAGCACCTTAGGGCAGCTGTATACATCTTTCTTTTTACTCTCTCAATTGCTTGGAATTTGTAAAGTTATGTCTTTGACTATTTGTCCTTCTAATATTTTATTTGTCATAAATGCTACAAGTTACACTAAAAAAAAAAAAAAAAAAAAAACCGAAGATTCATAGTATGTCATGCACAGAGATGATACTTTTTTTTCGAAATATTCAAATAAAAATATAGCATGATTTATTGTCGTTTTATTATGGCTTTTGTAAATTATCAATTATTACGACAGTTTACGTGCTTTTCTGCTGTCTTATAAAAAGTGTTTATAAACATTTTAGCTGTCAAAATCTCCACTTTATCCGAGGGCTATCAAACGTCCTACTTTGGAAAGACAGTGTTATTGGTATTAAGTCGTAAAATTTATTGTTTTCTGTTCACACTATCTTCTATAAAAGAAAGATAAAAATGCTTTGATTTAACTATTGTAATAGAATTTATCAGGCAGGCCCGGAGCAAGTGTACGTGACGTCATGACGCAAAAAATATTATGCCCTCCTATTATATGTACTTTCCAGGGTGTGGGGACCATAAATACTGCAATACGCAAGTATGTATTTAAATAATATCAAATATCCAGAGGACAATTTTTTTTTTTTTTTTGAATTCATTATAGAAGTGCTCATTTGAGTCGCTTTATTACAGCCTCTGTATCTTGAACTTCTCTTTAATATATATATTAAGGACCTTTAATGTGAATTTTTGTCTAAAACAGGTTGTTGCGGATACGGAACACCTATAAGAGATACCACTAACATCCCTTGCCACAACACAGAACAGTGCTTTCCCTATCATTTGCACTGGTTATCGCCAATTTTTCAATTTTGTCACTTCCACCCCTTGCTTTTAAGTGTCTCATATATTAATTTGCTTATAATAGCTGCCGCCCTTAAGGACGCTGCGCCATGAGGCAAACGTTCCCCGCTTCAGCCTCCCGCCGGCCCTATCAACAGGGAACTGCAACAACAGTTTTTTTTTATTTGCTCCTCTCCGACTTCAAAACATTTTCTTCGCTCCTGCAGCACTCCCCAGTCTCGTCAGCAATGTTACAAAATTCTACCTTGCATCCGTGAATACACATTTTTCATATTCTTAATTCATGGTTTTTTAATGCGAAACTTCTTTGCAATATCCGTCTGAAACAACAAGAAAGTTCTCTTTTTCCGCCTCCTTTTGCTTCTCCGTGGAAACGACATACGAAACTGCTTGCGCATAATCCTTTCTCATCGACATCTGCAGCATTTATACATTACGCCATTTTCCTAATGACCGTGGGATCTGACACAGCACACCGATATGCACGGAATGAAAGCGACATTTTTCTTTTCATTTTCTTTTTTCAAATTAAAGTATTCCTTTTCATTTGCCGTCTTCATGATCTGACATTCACGATTTCGAATAAGCTCGAGTTCCCCTCGATATGAATGATGAATGAATCTTTTGTTTCTATGCTTACGCTTCCGTTAATTTGCGATGCGCAATTTGTTGCATGCATTAAAAAGCTGTAATTAACACTTGTTCACGTGTGTGGGATGAGATGCTTAATGGTGAACATACGGCGTGTTAAAGAATTTTTAAGACTAGGTGTGTAAAATAAAATAAAAACTAGTAATTATATTTTTAAAAGTATTTTTGTTCAAAATAAGCTCCTTCGGCTTCAATACATTTGTTTCAGCGGTTTAACGATTCGAATTTAAAAAAAAAAAAAAGGTAAACAAGTGAACTGAGGTTTTGGCAGTGGATCAGCTGTTAGTTAAGGAGTTTCAAGAATGCTCGATAACACAGGTAGCGCCACTGTAGGCTTAGTTTCAGCTGTAGTCTTAAAAATTCTTTGACACACTGCATATAAACAGTTTCGACACGAGGCAGTGCCACAATGTGAGCTGGAACACGCATTCAAATCGTTGTTAAACCACTGTAACAAATGTATTGAGGCCGAAGGAGATTATTTTGAATAAAAACGCTTAAAAAATGTAATCAATAGTTTTTATTTTATCTTATAAACCTAGTCTTAAAATTTTTTTGACACACTGCGTAGTCAAAACACTAATGATTATCACCAAAGTGAATCAGAAATTGATGTAAAGCAAAAAGAAGTTCGAATAATAATGGTAATAATAAGCACAATTTTGTAGTTAAACAGAGCGTTTGCAATAAACTATCTCGAAATTTTTAAAATATTCAAGTTAAAAGAACGGGAAAATACTTTTTAGAAGTATCGTTATGTTATGTACTGGCGTCGCTGTGTTGCACCAGCGGATTCCACTCCCCGTTTTTCGAATTTGAAAAGTCAAAACTGATGTACACTTATGGTATGACCGTGAAGCACACATGTTTTGGAAAATATCAAATACTAACGCATGCTTTGTAAAAACAATTATTCGTATGTAATCCCCCCCCCCCCAAAATGGCCCATTATTATTATTTCATAATTAATTGACAAACTGTTTGGAATAAAAATCGATTGTGCGTTTGAAAATAAAGAAACAATGCTCAAAATTACAATTTATTTCATAAGTTCAGTAATGATGCTTGAAAATACTAAATGAGACAGAAAAGTAAAGTAATACTGAAAAATTGCAAGAAAAGACATGACTACAAAACAATGATTAAAAAAAGAAAGACGGGTGAAAAGAGATAATATATTTCAAATTCTTTGTAAACATAACAATAATATTTAATGTAACAATTATTAGCCACACTCTGAAATATATTCAAATTTTAATTACACTTGGTTTCAAAACTTTCTAACAAGAGTATAAGGGAGAAAAAGTTACATCGCTCAAAAATGTTCCCATTTAAACTTCGTTATTACTTACTAGGTCGCACTGTTCATCAATGTGCTTTAGAAATTGCAAAAACACACATAAAATAAGCAATAGTTTAACGTAAAATCACAGCATAATGAAAAAGGAGAAATTTTTAAAAGCTCATCGAATCATCTTTCACTTCAGTGATTATTCCCCACACATTTCAGTCGAAATTGAAATCATCATAGATTCGCAGATTCCAAGCTAAAACTTCTTTCTTTCCTGAAAAAAGAAAGTAGAAGAATAAGTTCTTGGTACAGCAAAAGGAAAATTGCAGTGTGGATGTTTAAGATTAAAAGAGAGTTTCACAAAATAATTAAAAATTCATTTCAAAGGATGTTTAATACACATATAGTGGAAACTTCAATCGAAAAGATAGTGCACTTTTTAGAAAAAACTGAAATTTCGATAGGCACAAAATTACTGATCGAAAACTAAAACTTATGAATCAGACGATATTATTAGCAGGAATCTGGAGCGGAGGAATGATATTTTGCTCGAAAATGGAGCAAAAAAAAAAAAAAAAAAAATAGTAACGCTACACAGCTCTGATTTTTCAAAAATGTTTTTAATTTTTTTATCACATCGAAAAATTAATTAACCAAAAGAGAGAGAGCTACGTTTTGTACTTTTTTGGAATTATTCGGAGCGTGGAGTGGGGCCGGAGTTACGTATTTAAAAGTTGGAGTGGAGCTATGTAAAGAAGTAACTAACTATGTGGTAAGCAAAGGTAGTAAAAATTATAGTGAACACTAAAGTAGTGGGTACTAAAGTAGCTAGCATTAGGTGGAGCCGAAACTTATAAAAAAAAATTTTCTATGATTTGACTCTGTGGAAAATGTTTCCTGATTGTAAGTCAAAGTTTGTACTGATCAAGCTCATCATTTCAAATTTTTGCGGGGGGGGGGGGGGGGGGGCGGGGGAGGAGTTAAAAGACAGATGCTTCTTTCGTATAATATATTAGAAAACATTAAAATACATACATTTTCATAAAGTACATTGTGTATTGCAAATACAATGTATTATGCGTATATGCATAACTGGGACGTGCAGTTTCCACTTACTGCCACTCCCAACTGACGGGCATGTTGAAATTGTAAGAGCCTTTTTTAAAAAATATTGTTTGTCAGTTGATTTGTGAACAAAAAATGCCCGGAATGCTTTTGCTTCTCTTTTCAGAAGATGCTACAAAAGCAATTAACGATAATAAATAGTTAGATGAATAAATTAAAGCAAAATAAACGCTAGAGACTACGGCTTCTGGACGTGCAGTGTTCAGTATATGTTTGAATAATATAAATAACTTAAAATAAAATAAAATAAATAAAAAGAGGATTAAAAAATGGATTTCTAAAAACAACAATCAAAGTTTGTTCACATGAAGAAAAAATTATAATCTAGTGCTGCTTCTTACAACTAACTATTTTATGTCAGGTTTAAGAGGAGTCAACACCAAAAATGTTGAAAAAACGGAATTTTTTCTTTTATTGGCTGAGGTAGTAAAATAAATCTTTAAAAATGTTCCCTGAAAGTTTCAGAAAAATTGAAGCAATATTTATTGGTTTTATTGCGGTGTGATTTGCCACCTTTTCATTCCGAAACCGAAACGGTGCTGAATATAAGCTACATATTTATTTTTTTTAAACAAAACAAGTGAGAAACAGAAATTTCATAATTTCATCGTGACTATAACTGAAAAAAAAAAAGTTCCTTACATGAAATTTTGATAATTATGCTGCAAGCCGAAAACTTAAAATGCTGTTTTCTCTCGCTTTTTTTTTTTGCGCATTTCATCTCAATTAAAATGCAAAGGCTTTTTTAATTACGTATCTATAATGTAGATTTTTTTTTTCTCACATGTTGGTGAAACTATACATAACAAATTTATGTTTTACTTTTACGATACCCTAAGTACCTTTTTTTTTAATTCTTTTTGTAGGTTTTTTGAATTTTGCGCTGTTTTTTCTGCGTTACTTCCGTTTTTATTTTTTTCTTAAAAAGTATTTGACTTATAAAAAATTCAAAGCATAAAAATATTTGCTGTAGGACGAATGAATCAATAAATAAAATTTTCAGACTTTACGCCAATTTTCGAAAAAAGAAGATGCATTTTTAAAAATTGCTAAATTTTGCTTTAAAAATTAAAATTTTCTAATAACTGTAACTGTTTTGGAATGAAATACTCGTTGGGAACGCTTATCTAGGGAAGGAGAGAATCAATCATTTGAAGCAGCACGGATTTCAAATCTTCGAACAAAACGAAGGTGATATCATCTCTGAACACTGAACTCTGTTTTCATAGTTTTCAGTCTACTTTCTCGGCACGCTTGGAAACACGAACGGCAATTAGGTCAAAACGGTGCGGAGGTCAAGGTCATTGGAATCTCCGTTATTGAGGATGGGCCAGTGAACTTACACCACATCAGGAAGAACACGAAAAACCACATAACAAACTCGCGAGTTCACGCTTCGCATGTCTGTGGAGAGAGACGTAGGTGTGTGTTTGCCTTCTTTCTATTTAGAATTTTTCTTTCTTCCTTTTTTTTTTTTTTTGCATTGATTTCTTCAGAATAATAATTTTTAAAAAAAGTTTGAGACTCAAAATTTTGTGCACTAAAACAGTGCCTAATAACTTAATAGGTGACCTATCGTCAGAAAAGAAGTTAAAATCCAGGAAATCTGAAGTTTTCTTAATTTTCAAAAATGTATTTACATTGCACTTTGCTTTATTTTCTCTTATGTGCCCCTACGCAACAAAATGCTACATCCTCAGTTTTTTGAGGAAATAAATTATTTTTTCCCACTAAAAATATTTAATATATATACATGTATATATAATTTTTTTTGAAGACACTTTCTTCAAAATGTAATAAGTTATTAAAAATACATGATGTAACAATTTTCCAGAGTTTTGGTCATTTTCAAATCGCATTTCTAGCGAAAGTTGTTGTAGTTCCAGAGCTGAACGACTCATATAAGGGTTGTGTGTGTGATTCAGACTGCATTGCTTTATTTTCAGAATAATATGTGTTATATTTTCAGTAGTATATTATTATTATAAACGAGACTCAAAGAACCAAACAAAATGAGAGAAATATGTTTTATGTGGAAACAATGGTTAAAAATTAAACTTTAATACTCGAATTTCGTAGATGAACATTAATGCTACACGCGATAGAGCCCCATGTCGTCGTGATCGGAACTTGACTAGAGGTATTGTTGACGACAGCCGACAAGTTGAGTATTTGTCAAATAAGTTGTAATGCTAGTTAACGTTTTGTTATAAGTTACAGCGTTCTTTGTTGGTCTTATTTTATAATTACTTATTTTTCATGTTACAATAAAGCTTATGATAGCAGACAAAAGAGTTGATTTTTTTTCCTTCTACATACAATATTAACTATCAAAATCAGATTTTCCAAAAATTATAACAGATAACTGAGAAAATCAGGTTTGGTCTATTGATGCATGACAGTGAAATTGAGCTCAGGAACCCCCTAATCCCCCCTAAAGTAAGGAAAAAGGAAGAAAACTTTTTGTGCTTCAATTCGAGAAATGAATGATTTTGAAAACATATTTATTTACTATTTATCATTAATCCAAAAAAGGGCTGAAGTCAAGTTAGTTAATATGAGGCATCTTCCTAGCTCAAGTTCTATCTTTTCGTGGCCTCTAGACCTCTTTCTCAAAACGATTGTAAGACAAACCCTCAAGGTTTCGAGATTCCTAGTGCCAACGACACAGTTCTCAAAAAAGGGCTGAATTCAAAACTTTTGCATCAATATTTGCTTATATGAAGCTGCAAAATGCATTCAGCCATTTTTTGAGAAACAATGTTGTAGTTAATATGAGGCATCTTCCTAGCTTAAGTTCTACCTTTTCGTGGCCTCTAGACCTTTTTCTCAAAACGATTGCAAGACAAACCCTCAAGGTTTCGAGACTCCCAGTGCCAACGACACAGTTCTCAAAAAAGGGCTGAATTCAAAACTTTTGCATCAATATTTGCTTATATGAAGCTGCAAAATGCATTCAGCCATTTTTTGAGAAGCAATGTTGTAGTTAATATGAGGCATCTTCCTAGCTTAAGTTCTACTTTTCGTGGCCTCTAGACCTTTTTCTCAAAACGATTGCAAGACAAACCCTCAAGGTTTCGAGACTCCCAGTGCCAACGACACAGTTCTCAAAAAAGGGCTGAATTCAAAACTTTTGCATCAATATATGCTTATATGAAGCTGCAAAATGCATTCAGCCATTTTTTGAGAAACAATGTTGTAGTTAATATAAGGCATCTTCCTAGCTTAAGTTCTACCTTTTCGTGGCCTCTAGACCTTTTTCTCAAAACGATTGCAAGACAAACCCTCAAGGTTTCGAGACTCCCAGTGCCAACGACACAGTTCTCAAAAAAGGGCTGAATTCAAAACTTTTGCATCAATATATGCTTATATGAAGCTGCAAAATGCATTCAGCCATTTTTTGAGAAACAATGTTGTAGTTAATATAAGGCATCTTCCTAGCTTAAGTTCTACCTTTTCGTGGCCTCTAGACCTTTTTCTCAAAACGATTGCAAGACAAACCCTCAAGGTTTCGAGACTCCCAGTGCCAACGACACAGTTCTCAAAAAAGGGCTGAATTCAAAACTTTTGCATCAATATTTGCTTATATGAAGCTGCAAAATGCATTCAGCCATTTTTTGAGAAACAATGTTGTAGTTAATATAAGGCATCTTCCTAGCTTAAGTTCTACCTTTTCGTGGCCTCTAGACCTTTTTCTCAAAACGATTGCAAGACAAACCCTCAAGGTTTCGAGACTCCCAGTGCCAACGACACAGTTCTCAAAAAAGGGCTGAATTCAAAACTTTTGCATCAATATTTGCTTATATGAAGCTGCAAAATGCATTCAGCCATTTTTTGAGAAACAATGTTGTAGTTAATATAAGGCATCTTCCTAGCTTAAGTTCTACCTTTTCGTGGCCTCTAGACCTTTTTCTCAAAACGATTGCAAGACAAACCCTCAAGGTTTCGAGACTCCCAGTGCCAACGACACAGTTCTCAAAAAAGGGCTGAATTCAAAACTTTTGCATCAATATTTGCTTATATGAAGCTGCAAAATGCATTCAGCCATTTTTTGAGAAACAATGTTGTAGTTAATATAAGGCATCTTCCTAGCTTAAGTTCTACATTGTCGTGGCCTCTAGACCTTTTTCTCAAAACGATTGCAAGACAAACCCTCAAGGTTTCGAGACTCCCAGTGCCAACGACACAGTTCTCAAAAAAGGGCTGAATTCAAAACTTTTGCATCAATATTTGCTTATATGAAGCTGCAAAATGCATTCAGCCATTTTTTGAGAAACAATGTTGTAGTTAATATAAGGCATCTTCCTAGCTTAAGTTCTACATTGTCGTGGCCTCTAGACCTTTTTCTCAAAACGATTGCAAGACAAACCCTCAAGGTTTCGAGACTCCCAGTGCCAACGACACAGTTCTCAAAAAAGGGCTGAATTCAAAACTTTTGCATCAATATTTGCTTATATGAAGCTGCAAAATGCATTCAGCCATTTTTTGAGAAACAATGTTGTAGTTAATATAAGGCATCTTCCTAGCTTAAGTTCTACATTTCGTGGCCTCTAGACCTTTTTCTCAAAACGATTGCAAGACAAACCCTCAAGGTTTCGAGACTCCCAGTGCCAACGACACAGTTCCGGGTGTGCCCGCTTATGATTGCTACAGCAGGTTTTAAAAATAAGCATGAGGACCTCGATATATAGAACGATCCAAATCTTCATCACTCTTTCATTTCTGATTCCCTTCCCTCCCCTCTGTTGCACTCCTATTACATAATAGCCTGAAAATTTCCATGTCAATTAGAGAACAAAACAATAGCCTTCAGCAGACTAATGCGTCCTCGTGCAACTTTAACCTAATCGTTCTAAATACAGCAATTAAAGGAAGTTTCTTTCGTGTACATCTTTTGACTCAATCTTATCACCTTTTATATCTTATCTCAATATTTCTCATTTAGTTACTTAATTTAACTTTGTATTACTTTTATCGTAAAAAAGTTTTGAATGATGGTTCTTTTTAAGTAATGATTAAGACATTCAAAGAATTAAGGATATAATTTCAGCACTACTATTAGACTTTTAGGTGGAGTTTGGCTGAATTTTTTAAAAATATAAATAGATGATTTCTTTTAATACAATTACTTTTACACGTTATCTCTGAGGGAGAAAACACTTTCTACGGGGAATTTTCAACAAGATTGAAGGTAGTATTTTAAACGCAAATTGAGACCAGCAAAAAATTGATTTACGATTTTCATCATGAAGAACAAAATGACATGGAGTAAATCAACTATTTCGGGTGCCTTTTTTGACCAAAAGAAATTTCTTGCGACATTTCTGTTGTTTGTTGTCATGTTGCTGATTAGCAATTGCTACATCTAGGGGGGGGGAAAAGAATGATTGATCATTATATGTAAAACGTTTAGTTATATATGATTTGATGAAATATAGTTCATATAAAAGTTTAAAAATGGTAATTTTTCAAATTTTTTAAAAATAATTTTGCAGGGTTCGTATTTTATTTTTGATGTAAATATCGAGAGATAAGACAGGTTTGAGGAATAAAATTGGAAACAAATTTGAAAGCATAAAGAAATCAACTCCCGATTAAATTTAATAATTTAATGTGAATGTTTAGAAGTAGTATTATAGGCTCAAGAGAATGATTCGAAGAATTCGTTTTCAAGAATTAATTAATTAATATATACAGTAAAATCCCGTTAAAACGCGGGTGTTGGGGGACATGTTTGGCACCCGCGTTATAACATAACCGCGGTATACTGAAACTATACCGCGGAACTACATTATCCAAACAATACTCGCTTTTATTGCATCATTTTTAACTTTATCAATTACTCGAGACTTTTCTTCTATAGCATAATTTTTTCTTTTCTTCGTTTCTGCCATTTTATTGTGCAAGAAGCACACATCTCAACTGCGCAATAAGTCTATTGAGCGATAGGTTTTAAACTAAAAGGTGTAGATCAGGCCTATTACAATAGGGCTTTAAATGTTAGTGTGTGTGGTGGGGTGATGGGAGCTCTTTGGCTAGAATATCTGTGTGCTCCGGCTGGCTTTATTTACAAAGGTAAATAAGGAATCACCTTTAAATGGCAATGATAAAGGGTGGTTTAAACGACGGGGGACATGATAGTCACCGCGGTATATCCAATTCCGCGGTATACTGAGGCGCGGGATAACGAGGTTTTACTCCTCTGTACATATATATATATATAACTTATTTACAATTTTTTTTGATGAGACATTTTGTGCAGAAAATTATAACGACAAAAATTTTGAAATCGAGCTAGCACTCAGTGGGGAAAATAAGAAATATATTTTAGCTACATAAGAATATGTTTATAAACTGTAGATTATCAGCTACATAGCTGTAAAAACAAATGATATTAGAAAAGTGAATTCACACGGATGGTATTGATTAGCCGAGTTATGTTCCCGGTTGGAATGTATTGAGGAAGCAATATTTCCCTGATGCTATGATTGAAAATTGACGAGTTGATGATCATGATGAGTCCGTCCCCTAGTGCAACGCAAAATGCAGTTAGGATTAGTTTTTCTTAACCTTAATAACTCCCTATAAAATATTTTTTCTATAAAAATCAATGAGTTCGTGTTTTTTAAAAGCACGAATAATAGAATTTAATAGAAATATTTGGTAAACCTTTCCAATGATGCCAATTATTTTTTCATTAAAAATTGACCGTTTAAAGATGTGGCCAAATAAAGGATTAAAGGATGAAAACTTACCGGAATGTAGGAGTAAAATTTATTTATATTTTAAATGTATACGGAAAAATTCTCCTCCATTAAATTTTGATCAAGTTATAAAAGTGGTCGCCATTTGGCTACCTTTACTATATACATATGAAGGATTCTTAGTACATTACCCGACGGAGTCTCACGCTAAAACCAGTGGCATAGCGAAAAGGACAGGAGGTTTCATGAATATCTGTATTAGTATGTGTACGCATGTATGTGTTATAAGTGAAACAGCCCCATTAAAAATTACTCGCCCCTGTCTCCAACCAACGAAAATTAAAGTTTCTAGTTTACTCAAGGAGGAACTCAAGAACAAAGCTTGTTCTATTCTGGAAAGAGGCCAAGTTCTTTCCACAATGAAGCCTCTTGCTAAAAAGGTAGGGAGTGGTGGAGAAAAGTATTAATAAAAAAATAAGCATTGTGTTTTTCTCTTTAAATTTGACTGGAGGTAATATCAGGTTTCTCAGCAGAAAACCAAGGAAACTTCTGGGCGATTTGCCGGACTACTCCTCGTTCCTACCGGGTCAGCGCTGCTTTATTACAGTTCTACCATCAACCAGAGCAATCTGCCTGGCAGAGTGCCAAGAAGAATCCTATCATGTTCAAGGGAGGAACGGCTGGTATATGAAAAGTGCCGTTTTTGTTCTCGTTATAGTTCGCTTAGAATACTTGATTTCTTCCGAACTCATGCTCTATGCCAGTTTATAAATTTAGTTGCTTTCTACAAACAGTGAAGTAAACATTCTGACTCGCGTACAAAATACAGTGAAACCTGTGTAAGTTGACCACTTGCGGTGCAGCCCTTTAGTGGTCAGCTTAGACAGGTGGTCAACTTATAGAGGGTGTGAGGTAGAGGGTGAAGTGCTAATTCCGTTCTTGACAAAAGTGGTCATCTTAGACAGGTGGTCAACTTACAAAGGTGGTCAACTTTACAGGTTTTACAGAAAATGCGGAAAAACGAATTTCCCTAAAAACTCGAGTGGACTTGTTCTTTTCTGCCATGCGCAGAAGCGTTCAACTATCAAAAGTTCGGGGTCGAACTGTACCTCCCCCAGCCTGTATTAACTCGGTTTAAGTCAAGCTATACTGCTCTAGAAGCACCACCACTTTCTCTTAATAAGTGTTCTTAAGAAGAATTATCAATACGAAACCATAAAATACTAAATGTTCTAAGGATTCTAACTTGCGTTTTTCCGGAATTCGATCTTCAGTGGTCATGTATTCGAGAAATGGAGGTCATTTAGTAACAGAGCGATATCCGCATTTGGCCGAGTCCGATTTGCATCGTAAACAAGTCATTGTAGCTGTTATTGTTACCAATATCTGGAACATCGAGGGGAAAAATAGGTAATTATCTACGCAGCTTTTACAAAGCAAAACCTGTTACACTATTTTATTTTTGTCTTTATTATTTCATATGTTTTGGTATTCGAATTTCCTTTAAACTATACATGTGTCCTATTTTTGGTACATTAAATAGTCAAAAATCAATGTTTTTTCTTCGTGTAACATTTAAGTTCTCGAAAATGACATATTAACGGTTTAATGATTAGCTTTTACTTTTTAACCGACTTCACAAAGGCAGGAGGTTATACATTCATATTGTATGTATGTCGGTTTTTTATTTTTTTTTGTTTGTTTGTCCACTCATAACTTCTCACCGGATGAACAGATTTTCATGATTCTTTTTTTAATCGATCGAGGGTGGTTTCCCATAGGTCCCGTACCTTCGTGTGACCATATTCGATAATTAGAAAAAAAGTTATGGGCAGAAATAGGGTCATTTTTATTGTTTTTCATTCATAACTTTTGACTAAATGAACCGATTTTGATGACTTTTTCTTTAGTAGATAGAGGGCCGTTTAACTCAAATATCGCACATCAATTTGACTACACTTGTTATTTAGAAAAAAAACGTTACGGGTGAAAAATAAGTATTTTTTATTTTAATTTTTCTTTGTTGGGAAAACTATTAATAAACATAAAAGTCATTGTTTAAAAAGTGTCTGTTGCCATTGTGCTATAATATTAAAAGCAATTACAGCAAGAGTTTGACTGAAGGCTTCTCTGGGGCAAAAATTAAATCCAATCAGTTTGTTTGCTAAAATCGACTTCAAAACGGAATTTTTCATGCAAATGATTAGTTTTTAGTGACATTTATTCAAAGAAGGTTTGTCCTTTGATATGTATTTTTTTTTAAAACAGAGTATTTATATAGAAAATGTATTTACACTAAAAAGAATAAAACAAAATAATTTTTATAAAAAAATAGAACCGACTTCAAATTATAAATTGCGCTAAAAAGTGAAAAATAAATTCATTTTTTAAACAACATCGATGTGACTTTAAACATAGTTTTAGAAGTCGGTGCGAAATTATGAGTCTAATTACCATTACACCATTTGCTACTTCATATTGGAACTGTTGCTAATTCTGGGAGAATATATATATTTGTAATTGATTCATGATTACAAAAGATTTCATCTATCCTAATTTTGCACCGACTTCTAAAACTATGTTTAAAAGTCACATAGATGTTGTTTAAAAATGAATTTATTTTTCACTTTTTAGCGCAATTTATAATTTGAAGTCGATTCTATTTTTTTATAAAAATTATTTTATTTAGTTAGAATTTCTGAGTCTATGCCGGAACGCTTTCAAATCTTCCTCTTATCCTTCTCTTGAAGCAAAAATTGATGGGTGAAATTAAATGCTGCGCTTGAGCAATCTCAATGCTCATGAAAAAACTACTATCAACTAGATAAATCGTAAAAAATTTTTAAACGTATGGTTCGAAACCTTGCAATGGAAATTAATTAAAAGAGCAAGAAAGAATAACTGGAAAAACATAAAAAATAACATTCAAAGGGAAGACAAGTAAATGAAAGAAAAACAAATTGTAAATAAATAAATATATATATATAGGTTCGATTGTACTCCTTTTAAAATAGCAAAATAGAATATCCTAATTAAAACCAATCATAAACATAAGAAAAATGATCAAAATGCTGTGTGCTAAAATATGAGTACAAAGATAAAGCAACGTAAAAAAGAACAAATAACGCAAATAGCTATTTTGAGGCTACAACGGAGCCCCTTCATCAGTGCACAAGAGAAGTGCTCAACACACAATTGGAAAGTTGTAGGGGAACCTGTTGTACCTTGGACACATTTCTTATTTTTAATTATTTATTCAAAAACTACTATAGTGAGATGCATTTTACGTATTACATAATGTTTTGCGGTCATTTAGGAACATAAGTGCTATTTTTAAAGTAAGGTAGAAAAATAAATCATATGTCATTTAGCTTTTTGAAAAAAAAAAAGTAATTAGGACCACTGTACAACACCCCTGTTGTACCATGGACCTATATATGTTGTACTGTGGACCTACTATTATTATTTATGAGAAAAACATTATTTATATTACAAATCTTTATTAAATCTTGTATTAAAGTTGATAGCATTTATTAATAAAACAAATTAAACAGCATAACAATTTACTTAGCAATTAATAGACATTATATTAATTAACATTCATAATTCTATGAGATATTTGATCACTTTAACGTGTTATTGTTAAATAATTATCCTTGGAATTTTATTATTCTTCTTCTTTTTGTTTTATTCCCCTTCTAGCACTGTCAATATTTTTTCATCTCTATTTTCATACAAATCTCTTCTGGAGAGGCATTTTGACGGTGGTTTAATTTTTTCTTTTACTCCCAAGGATATAACATTTCATCTGATTTTTCCGGCCATTTCCAGTTCTTTTTAGATTTTTCCATAGTAGATTTTTCCATTTTCTTGTATTTCTTCCTAAATAACCTCATCCAATAGACACCAGCCATTTTATCTCGATCCCAACTTTCAGGATATTTAATATTGTTTGACTTGGCAAATTTATACGCCAATTTCATCAAATTTCTTAGTGTCAAGCCGTATTGTAGTTGAGAAGCTTTATTAACATAATCTAGTAACAAGAGTTCTTCATTATCTGAATACACTTTGTGACTTGCAAGTTTCGATTTTAAATTAAATGGCTCAGTAGGATAATTTTCTCTTTTCAAGTGACGTGTCGGCGTAGTTTTTGATAAACTATAAGTCTTAGCTGCACTGTAAACTATTATTTTATTATTTTTAACAAGCTCTACAGCCTCCATTATTTTATCATAATTTAGCGATGGCCTCGTAATTCCCGTTTTACTTCGAGGCAAGGCCGTAGCCAGAATTTTTTTTCGGGGGGGGGGGGGGGCCCTAACTTTGAAACACTTTTATGTTGAAGAAAGTTTCAGGGAGGAATATATGCTACATTGCGAAAAAATTCGGGGACGTCATACCTACCAGCCCTTCCGTTGCATGCAGTGTTTCTTTCAGACCTTCTGCTCCGGGGGGGGGGGGGGGGGGGTCATGTTAAGAATAAGGAGGGGCGGTGTATGCTTCCAAAATCACTACCTTTTTATATTTATACATAGATGTAACTAGAAATGATAATATTAATATATTTTATATAGTATATGATAGATTTTTGATACCATGTACAGTAGGTGTATTTTTGACTATCTTTGGTGTAAATAGGACCGTGTTTTGTGGAAGCTTCTGCATCTTAAATATTTGAAACTGATCTTACAACCATAATGTTTAGACTACCTCTGAAAGGGGGGTCCGGGGGTTCCCTCCCCCGGAATTTTTTCGCAATTTGACTCCTGAGAGTGAAATTTTAGGCCCTTTCGGGACGTTAGAGGAAGGAGTTTCAGAAGTTCTCCCCTAAAGAAAATTTTCGAAACTGCAGTCTTAAAAATTAAGTTTCAGTCTATCTTTGTCAATGTTACTGGAGGCAGGAAGGAGTTTGAGGGCTCTCCCCAGTAAACTTTTTGAAAATTTCCTAACAATGCAATTTCGAGATTCTTTAGTGATTTTAGAAGAAGCAGAAGGGAGTGCGGTTAGTCTTCTCCCGCAAAATTTTTCGAAATAATTTCTTATCTTTTAGGCTACTTTTGGTGTCGCTAGTGACAGTGTTCGATGTCTTTTCCCTAAAAGTGTTTCTGAAACTAATGTCTTAAAAGTGTAATCTCTTTTTCCTTTCATTTTTTTAAAAATCTGTGAACTGGATTTTTTTCTCCAGGGGGGGGGGGCAGTTGGTTAGCTCCGAGGGGGCAGTTCCCCCCCCCCCCCCCGGAGAGATGCCTGAAAGAAGCACTGGTTGCATGTTGCATGATGAAATTATGTTTTCAATTTCGCCCACAGAAGTATTACTTCAACAAAAAAAAAGAGAGAGTTAACAGAAAACATACGTTGTTTTGAGAATTACTCCCTATTCCGTTTTATTTTAGACAATTTAAGCAAATTATACTTATTCTCAAGTCTTCCCTATTTTGTCATAACTAAATGTAAATAATAAAAAACTGGAGGTTTTCTTTTTCCTTAACCTAAATGCAGCAAACTCTTTTTTTTTTAAGTTTGAAGTCAAAAAAAGCTGTATAACTTTGATTTGCAGACGTGGACAATTATAAAGCACTTTCAAAATTAGACATATAGCTCATGGGCTGCAATTGCGGCACAACTCAAAAAATCATGTTTTGAGATAAGTGGGTTTAAACTTTTCATTGCTAAGAAAAATTCGTAAGAAATGCTTTAGTTATTATTAAATCTTGAGGCCTAATTTTGACTTAAGGAGTTGTGCTAGTATTGCTGCTGAAAAGAATGTGTATTTTCATATTTACAATCTGTTCTTAGTCTGAAACGAGAGTTTTTTTTGAGTTGTGCCACTATTGCAGCCCATGAGCGATATAATAAGAAGAACCAATCAAGATCTTTTATGTTCAATGTAAATTTATGACTAGGCTAAGTAAAAGTATAATTCTGTCGCGGTATTTTTCACCTTCACAATGTTATTGTAAACGCTCTATGGGACCATTCATAAACAGTGTCACACTTTCTTTCAATATATTTGATCCCCCTCCCTCCCCCCTTGATCCCAAGATGTCATTCTTCAACACACCCCTACCCCCTTTGTCACATGTCACGCTATATTATATGAGCACATGTACTTGCAGTTCAGAAATAAAGTACTTACGTTAAAGAATCGCATTTTTAGTTTTAACTTTTAATGACATTTGTGAGTATAAAATGAGATTAAGGTTAAAATAGAAAAAAGATAATTAGTGCATAATAGTAAAAAAAATAATTGAATTCTAAAAAATGACCCGCGCTTATTTATCTTAAAAGTAAATACCTAAGAAGATTTTCTTTTAAAATTTTAACTAGAAGCGAGTTCAAACCTTAATAAGCATCGGTATTTTCAATATAAAATGAAATCAATGAAACTTTAAAATAAAATTATGAAAAACAAAAATAAGTTTAATCTGCTGATTTTTTTACATGTTTTTATAGAAATCAAAATGTGTAATGTCACACTTCTTGTTATCCCCTTGTCACAATTTCTCGAAGTAGTGTGACATCATCCCCTATGAAGTTAAAAAATGAAAAAAGAAAGATTAATAAGCAGTTTCTTTAGCATGTGAGGAAGAAAAT
Organism: Octonoba sinensis; assembly: GCA_038502835.1. Classification (NCBI taxonomy): domain Eukaryota; kingdom Metazoa; phylum Arthropoda; class Arachnida; order Araneae; family Uloboridae; genus Octonoba; species Octonoba sinensis. Next base: position 103,430,276 of record CM076600.1, on the reverse strand, counting down.
AAAAAGTTGAAACTAAAATTGCCCAAAAAAAAAAAAAAAAAAAAAAAAAAAAAAAAAAAAAAAAAAAAAAGAGGAGGGGCAGCTAAAATTATATTTTGAAAAAATTACATAAAAATAATCATACCCTTTCTGCTGTTCATCTCTACATTGTTTCTTCCCAAAATAGGACAAAATACTTTGACCTTTTCTTTTACTCATAATCAAAATTTGTGCACAGGCAAGCAAAGGAGACTTTTGCAAGAGCACAAGAGCCCACTCAACTGCCTATGTTCCGCAAGGCAAGGTCAAGGCATCCGCAAAGGGGCAAGAGCCCTCCCTCCGCCCCCTTCTGGAAGCGTTTCTATGTTGATTCGATTTTAAGAATTGCTAGTTGAAAAAAGAAAAGAAAAATAAAGATTTGTCCCAGCAATAACAGCACAAATATCCACATCCCGCAATCGTAGACGACGCGGTCCATTAGGCATTATGATTAGAACCATATGTAGCCCTTGCCCTTAGGCAAGGAATCAATCCGGGGAACCTATCGACTGGAGAATTGAGGGAAAGCATCTTTTTTTAAGATCTGGTTTTTGACCCTAAATTTTGGAAGCGACGTCTTATCGTTTCCCCATTTGTAAAACAGAGGACCCCCCCCCCCCCCCCCCGCTTCCGAACAGGTTGGTTCAAGGAACAAAATCTTTTTTTTTTTGTTTCACAATTTTTTTTTTCAGACTAGCTAAAAATTTCGAAAGTATTTCGGGGGGGGGGGGGGCTCGGGCCCGTCGGCCCCCCCCCCCTTGCCTACGGCCTTGCTTCGAGGCATTTTTGTATGTGAGAAGTATTAACAATCTGTTAAAAAAATAAACTATTTTATTACACTGTAAATACGTAACATTTTAAAATATTTTAAATATAACAAGGTAAATACAGTCCACGGTTCAAAGTGTTGTACCATGGACCTATCCATAGTACAATTGCTTTTTTAGGTCCAAGGTACAACACCCTACACATTTTAAAATAACTGCTTCTTTTGAGTAATAGGTTAGGAATTGAAAATGATTTAACGCTTAATTACAAGGCCAAATAAGTTGTTAAACATAAACAAAAAAGATTACTAAACTTTTTAACAAAGGAAACAAGTTATTTACAAAAGGAAGAAACTAAAAAAATTTACTTTTAGGGTCACAAATTCTTTTTGGTCTCCTACTGCCAGATCTCGTTCGAGTCCAACTATCAAAATTAGCTATAAATGACAACTAACAGATAGCACATGAAGCAGTGTTGCCGTATTGCAACATGAATCCGTGAAATATTTTTTTTTTTTTATCATTAGGACCACAGTACAACAGGGTCCATAGTACAACAGGTTCCCCTACAACTAGAAAGTTGTGAGGGAACAGGCTGAGCGAAAGCTGTTCACTCCCAACTTTCTAGTTGTGTGAGTTGAGCACTTCTTTTGTGCACTGATGAAGAGGTTCCATTGTAGCCTCGAAATAGCTATTTGCGTTATTTGTTCTGACAATTTGTGCTTTTATAAGTTGTTTCATCTTCGTACTCAATCATAAACGTGCTAAACTTTATTACAAACAGTGTTACGATTTTAGAAACAATGTACTAATGTGATGTGTTTCAATGTTTATTTTTTGGTAATACCCAGATTCGTTTTCCCAAAACTTTCTATGTGCTTTTCTATGTGTAGCGAGAAATTTTTCACGGGAGAGACGGTCATTTTTTAAGAGGTGATTATTTTGACTTATTACATACATGTACATTAATACATACATACATACGCATATGCACAGTACACATATAGTTTTAGCACCTCATGGGGGGTTGTAGCCATCTATCCGGGCCCTTGGCTACTCCACTGTTAGAGAAGAATGAAAGCTGTAGTTGAAATCTGTACCGGAAACTACATAACAAACAGTTCTTGGTTCGAAAACAGTTTAACCATAAATATTAATTTGCAGGTCTGCGTAATCATTTGCCTTCACTGTGCTAAATTACTGATTGGGGAGTTGCCTGCGCGTTCTGATGGCGTCTGCTCGAACCGAATAACAGCCCAAAAAGATAGCTCGCTTTAGTAATGAATCTCAAGTTTTTATCTCTATTTATTGTTTTGTTTTTCGTTTGATTTTGAATACAAAAGCAAGAAATCTTTTACTCGAATCGGATTAATCATCTAAAGGTTATTAGTGTGGGGCTGGGGTGTGGAGCAGAATGCTGGACAAACCAACAGCCACATATCGCTCTCCATTTCAAAACTCTACTTTCATTAATTTTTATTTTTAAAATTTAGCTTCACTTTTTTCGACTTTTGTTTGTTTGAGATATTTTCATGAGCCATTAAACACAACAACATGCAAACTAAAATAATTCTCAGTACACGAAGAAATGCTGAACATTCAAGAAGAAAGGCGAAAGTCTGAAAGGTCGTGTTCATGCTGTACTCTCTGAATTTTCCAATGAAAGGAAGAAAATGCTACACTAAAAATTTCTGTTCAACCTTTCACCGAAGAAATTGTTGGATTTTAGCTGCAACCAACATTTGGTACAAAGTTGAACCATTATAATCGTGTAGTTTCATCATGAATGTAAAACTAAACCATTATAATGGTTCAACTTTAGTACCAACTGTTGGTTGCAGCTAAATTTCACCATTTTTTAAAATTTTTTTGGTGAAAGGCTGAGCTGGAAATTTTTACAGTGTTTGCATTTGCGCAACGAAGAGGGTTGCGACGCGCGGCTCCATCTATGTAACTAAAAGGTCTATACTTTGAAAAATGCCGTTCATTATAGTTTTAAATTTTCTCCTTACTTGCATTACAGGAATTTGCTTTCATCAGGTAACGACCTCTTTCCCAGAGGGTGTCTGTCACAGTTGCAAAAGTTACCGCCTTCTGGCGGATCCTTGTTACACACAACATTGCAGAAATTGCTTCTGAATTGGTCGGAGGGAGCAGAGTTCGTAGGTACGGGACTTCTGCAGACAATCAGTAGAACCACGCATGTGGACACGAAAAACACTATCAGCCGTTGGGACACTGCCATACCATTGGCTGCAGAAAGAGAAATTAATCAATACAAAGCCAAAACGTTTAAAAAAAATCCTACTGTCTAATTTTTTTAGCCGAGACTCCTCGAATTTTCACATGCGTCAGGTTTGGTTCTATTTCATCGAAATAGGGGTGAGAGGATGCATGAAGCTTAGGAAATGTTTAGTTTTTATGAAGAATAACTCTTTGCGTTTTTTCTTTTCTCTTTTGCGTTAAAGATTCAAAATGGGAATAGAATATACCATCATCAGGGAAAAGCAAAAAATGACAGCGTAAAATATAATTTCGAAAAGTGACCATCTCAGTGTATCACCCCCTTAATCCGGATAGAATCTTCCCGACGGATAGTCTCGGCTTTCGCAAACGAGCAGTACTTCATTTTAGCAAGAATTGTATGTAGTATTCGAAAACTGCGTTTCCAGTTCCGCGTTTAGTTTTTTGTTTGTACAGAAATAAACTAAACGCTGTCTGTCGCAAACGATTGTAAACATAAATCTAGCTGCATATAAATGTATAGATGTGTCATATTTTCTTTCTACTGAAGGTCACAATCAGAGAGTTGGAGCAACTACGTTTTGAGTGTCTGCTAAGACGGTCCAGCTTCCTTTACGTGATTCGAATAGTTTTACTAAGCATCATATTACTATTTGTATTCGATTAATTATTAAGTTTTTCCTTCAGGTATATCTGGGATAAAAAAATCTATAGACAATTTATTTATTATTAAAATATTTAACTTTTCAATACATACATATATGCATATCGTTGTAATATTAATAATATAGCTGAACTATGTTAAGTGTGCCAGGTTGTTCCAAATTATCGTGATAGCAAAATAGAAAAAGTAATCAGAAGTGTAATTTTATTCAAATGGGAAATTAAAAAAGAAGGAATATAGATCTATTTGCATAAAAAAAAACATATAAGTGAAAAAAATGTATATGAAAACATTTACAATGTAAAATTATGTAAACAAAAGAAAACTGCGTAAACTAATAAAGTAAGATTAATAAATTTATTAATATAGAAACCAAATGGCAAAAAGTCTAGTAGTAAAAATGTGTTCTAATTTAATTCATCCTCGTCATTGATTCTTTTGAATGAAATTACAGAAAAAAAGTCATCTTTGATATTGTTAAATATCGTAAAGGATCTCAAGTCCGATCTTCTGCTTGGGGGTGTTCTTATTCCTAAAGTAAAGTAAAGTATTTCTGACTTATTATTTAAACAAAGGTACACAACTTCTCAACTCCTTTAGGTAAGTGGTAGAAGATAGTTTGGCACCATGGAAGGGCTTCCGGACGTTGATGCTAATTAACAGTGGTGGTCTTATACTTTTCGGGATTTCCATCATTTAGTATTTTTTAAAAATTTACTATGTCTTTTTTGTGATTTATATTTGATTTATGGCTTAATAAATGTATAATAAAAATAGAAACAGTAAAAAAATAAGCTGGTGCTTCAACTTGAATTATTATTGAAATGGAATAAAAATAATGTGGAACTTTTTTTATCTGTTTAAATCACTCCTTTCACAAAAATTACCACCATTTAATTACCTTAACATGATTATAAGGCTTACCCATACAATATCGTAAATCAAATAGTTAGTTCTTTCTCGTTCAATAACTATTAACTATTAAGTTATATTCCGAAAAAAAAAATATATGCTTTATTGGTAAACGTTATTTGGCAATAAAGAAAAAAATATAAGCACATTTTCGCATTGTTTCTGAAGCATTAAATTGTATATCTGTTAATATTACCGGACAGTAAAAAAAAAGAATGAATATGGTTCAGGTTTCGTTCTTCTGAACAAAATTTGAGTTCAATGGTTTTAGACCAAGTTTTGTTATTAGATGTGCAGTTTCAAAAAGTCATTATAAAATTCATTTTTTTTTACAAGATCAAAAGCTCAATTTCAGTAATAATTGCAAAGATATCAAAGGGTGGTAAAATAATTTGATGAGTATGAGTCGGAACTTTCTAAATCTAAAGTACATAAAGGGGATGATGAAGATAATTTACCTCTTGGCTTCCAAGATCAGTAGAAAACGTTTAAGGTAGAGTTGGACAGAGTCTAGAACAACAACTCATTCGCATCGGAAGGGATATATTATTTCCAAATGAAACTGATCCGCTTTTTTCCAGAAAATACACTCAAAGACTAAATGCTTGAAGAGATAAATTACGTCACAGGTTAATATGCACAATGACCGTCGATGATTCTTTATCTCTCCGAAATCTTCAAACTGCGAAGAAGTGTTTGTCTTCAGTGTCGCTATCGAAATTTTTATCGGGAGGCTCTGAAATTGACAGTTGCTGCCAACGAGATTGACAGTCTTGACAGGTGTTCCTGAGGCAGATTTCGAGAAGAATGTTCATGTGAGAACTATGGATCTGATACTGATTGCGGAATTCGGTGTTCGATGGCACTGAAGGGTTCATATCAAGTGCTTGATAAACAAGTTTTCAATAAACAAACTTGATTTACAAACAGTTTTAACAATTACTCTTAAAAACAGAAATCAACACCATATCAAACTGGAGTATAATACTTATCAAGAAAAAGAATATTGCTGATAAATTTAATAACAGATTCACTCGAACTTTTCTTAATATTGAATTGAAAATTCTTACGAAGAGCACTAGTAATTTTGAACATTGTTTACACCTTGATAATTCTAGTATCATGCAAACCGCAACTTCGATATAATGGGTAACTTTAAAACGCATTTCGTTTCAATGAACATTTCGGAATAAATTCAACGTATACTAAAAATTAGAAAAATGTGCAAAAGAGCTGGTCTGTTCCTTATAACGACAAATAACCTCGTTTTAAAAATATAGCACTTTTACGAAAAAAGTCTTTTAGCTATTCAACATTTTATTTATTTATTTATTCTTTCTATAAGCACATAGCACAATGCTAAATTTGAGAATTGAGAAAAAAAAATAAAGCAGAAAATTAATAAATAAATAAATGAAATCTTTTGGCGTTTGCATGTGTTGAAAAATAGCTTGTTTTCCACAGAAACATGCCTGAAAGTCGGGTTACTAACTTTAATATCTTAGATACACTCAATAGCTTTTGAGATAATGATTTCATATTTCGTGCAAGTTTTATTGTAATAAAAAAATGTCTATTTAATCCATTTTTGGGATTCCTATAGTTCCATACTTTAATAGCTGAATCTCGCCACTTTCTATTTTTATTCAAAAAATAAAATAAATCACAATGGCATTTGTTTTTATAACAAATTAAAGTTCAGTTTATAGAATAGCCCAAAAAACATTTTATACTCAGATATACATTCTTTCCTAACTTAGAAGATTCCTTTCTATTTCGAAATGAAGAACAGTATACCTGCACATACATAGAAAGTAAAAAAATAAATAAATAAGTGCATCGCTTATAAACACAATAGCAAACCTCGCAATGGAAAGTTCTATTAGCTGCCTCTTTGTCTTCTTCTTTTTCTCCGTTTACTCTACTTTCCTCCTTCTTTCCTTTCATCCTTCAAGTCATGCATTTTTTCCATGTCCATTGTTTGTGGTTGTGGCAACAACACGTAATTTTTCATCAATTCCATGTTAATTTTATACTTGTTTAAAAATTATTATAGATTATTTTTCTTGGAGAAGACTTTGACAATTTGTTTCATCGTTGTAAAGTTTGCAACAGCATTAGCTTTTGGGTATGATACCCTCCTTCCACTTTTGAAAAGATAGAACATTAATTAGGATACATTCCATTATCACTGAGGAGAGACGTTAACTGAGGGAGAAGCATTGTTAACAGGAAACTTTTTAAAGTTACATTTGGAATACTGCAACGAGACGAAAATTTCATCCAAGAAAGCATTTTATCGCCTCTATTATTTTTCTAGCAGCATTTAATTTAGGGTGTAACACTTCCCATCAACTTTTGCAATCGTTGGATTTCACTCTACAGTCACTCCATTTCGCTTCACTGCGCAAAGACACTACATTTTTAAAAGTTCAATTTGGAATGTTATATAAGAGAAGTTTAGAGAATCTTCTTGAAGTCAGGGAACATTAAACTTGGAAATTCTGTTGCACCGAGCATTTAGATACATCGTGCGTTTTAGAACAGGAGTCACCAATCTTTAAGCATTCAAGAATCATGTTCGTTGTCAAATTTTTTCTATCATTACTAGAATAGATGCACCATCATTTCTATCATTTTCATTTTACTTAATAATAATAATAATTATTATTATTATTTTGAATGGTTTTTAATTATGCGCTTAATTATTTAGAAGTGGCTTCTCGGTAGTGTTACCCAAACCACGGACTGAGAACCCCTATTACATAAAATGCAGTACTACCTTTTTTGGTCACATACAACTCTTTTTGCAATAGAATTCATAATGAAAATTTTATTTAACAATGCAGTTCGTTGTGTGATTATTTCTCTAACAGCATTTATTTTTGTTCATCCATCAACTTTTTCGATAAATTTCACTCTACATCCATTTCACTGCGGAGAGACACTGCGGAGAAGATTATTTACCGGATTGGATGCTTTCCAAAATTCTATTTGGAATATACTTTATAAAATATATTATTTTGGGCTGCAGCACAATTCCAGTACGTATAATTACTGTAAAATTACAGTAGATTTTATTCCATGGCGAAATGTCTGTCGAACTATGCTAATATTTATGTTATGCTAATTTTTATATCACGCTGACATTAATTTACTAGAAGGTACTTTTTCACTCATTTGATCTATGAAATTCCAAAGCCATTCCAGTATTTCAATAACCATCTGCATTTGATAGGAGGTTGTTTTGGTTCTACTACTTTTTTCTTAGATTTTAATCTGGAGGTACTTAAAAAAACATGCGATTTGAAAGTGCGTACTTTTAATAATCTACATTCGTTATTCGCTACGGAATTCAATGCGTAGAAATAAACTTGCGCTGCCATTATTTTCATGAATTTGCAGTAGAAAATTGTTTTCTGAACAACTGGTTCACTCGACAGTAAATTTCTACGTTGATCCGCATTAATCGTTAACTCACATCCATCGTTGCTTTCGAATGTGCCAGTGAAAAAAGAACAATCAATGCACATTGCTTCAATTATATGGTGAAAATTAATGCTTCGAAGGTGGGTTCATTGTAACTAATTCAAGAATTTTTTTTTTGTATTATATCCAAAACTCTAGATATGTATATAGTAAAATTTCCATGGATGTAAATAATAGTTGTTAACATTTTCTTAAATGAATTCTATCTTACTTATGATAGTAAAAATTTAGCATTTCTTCATGGAAATTGATATATATCTTTTAATTTCTTACAGAAACTACCTCAAAAGAGTTTGTTCTAAAATAGAAGAGTTTAAAAGCTTTATTACTATTTTTTAAGCAACCCAAGCAAGGATTTCAGGGTAAGCAATATATTATTGAACCATACGGGCTGCTAACATCAATGAGCGACGAATTTCTAAATGCTACTCTGAAAATAAAATGTATCTGAAGCTTTTCAAATGTATACGTTCATATACGTTCAAATATACATTGCGATTTCACATGCCAATAACAAAAACATTTTACAGTAAAACATATTTTAAATATAAATTATGTGTTTAAAATAACTTTTTAAGCGGAATAAAATGTTTGAGATAAAAAAAAAAGTTCTAAAAATGTCACGAATGATTTATAATTCCAACTAGCAAAGGGCAATTCATTTTGTAACCAAAGTTACACCTCAATTTGAAATACATTAATATAATCGAATTAAAAACGAAATGATTTGAAATTACAATTTTCAAAAATATGTTAACGAGATAAAAAAAAGTACTTGTAACCCCCCCCCCCCGAATACTATTTAAGAATGTACAATAAAACCCCTCTATAACAGACACCAGTGGGACCTAAATACAGTCAAACTCCGCTATAACGAACCCTCAATGAACCAACTTCGGAGATCACTATAACCGAGGGTTCGCTACATCCGATTTTGCAAAAAAAGTGTTAATTGACTAAGATACTTCTATATAAGTACCATATTTCTAAAAATAATCAGGTTAGAGGAGTAAAATATTAACTTTAAATATGGTCTATAATAATAAACAAACAAATTTTTAAAGTTTACCTTATTATTTATCCATAGTATGAAAAAAAGATGTTATTATTGGCTGTAAACTTTTGGATTTTATATGCACCATTCTAAAAGACAGTGTGACTCACAAATGGCTAGGAATGTTGCTGAGACAAGTCGTATAAAAAACGAAAAATTTTGGTCAGCTATAGCCGATTTTCTAACGTTTGCTGATCGTTATAAACGTTTGAAAATGCATTAATGACGTAGGTTTTCAGTTGGGACCATTTGGAAGGTTCGTTACAACAGGGGATCGTTATATCCCGGGTTCGCTATAGCAAGGTTCGACTGTATTTGTCCGAAGTAGAGGGAGCGCAAAAGTATTTTCTTTTCTCTTTTTTTATAGGCTTAACAGTTTGCTGCCGGAGAAGTAAAAATTGTGCCCTTAATAAGAGGGGTGCCTGCATTTAAACGGTGCCTGTTCGGAGGAGTTTTTCTGCATTTGTAAAGTTAAAATATTGAAATTCAATGCACGCTCCGTTCTTGGCTAAGTAATTTAGAAAATACAGAGTTCAAATTAGTCAAAATGTTTTATTTAACACTGCACGAAGTTGTAAATGTATTAAAAAGCATTTGAAAATCGGTATGTATTGATGAAAGGAAATTAAAAGGGACCGTTCATAAATGATGTCACACTTTTTTTCAATAAATTTGACTCCCCCCCTTTGTCACAAAATGTCACATTTCAATAAAACCCTTACCCGCCTTAGTTACATGTCACGCGATATTATAATATATATATATATAAATGAATCCCTATTTCCCTTGGTCACGCCACCACGCGTGAACGGCTGGACCGATTTCACTAACTCTTTTTTTTGTTGTGTTTGTTATTGTCAGGAGAAGGTTCTTATGAAAGAAAAAAATTAAGAAAATAGCTAAGTTAGCGGAGATATTAAGTAAAAACGCAATTTTTTGCAAGTTTTATTTTTTTTCTTCAGTGTTGCATCATTCCAACAATATGTAATACAGTTGCCATGTGAATTAAAATCAATGCCGTTTGCCACTGTTGTAACAAATGTCAACAATACTAATAATCAACATTTCTAGCATTTTGAGTGAGGCTTCGCTGTATTTGCTCTCTGATAAATTTTAATCCTTCTTTCTTTTTAATTTATTTATCGTCTGCTATCTAATAAAGACTATTTTTCGTATTTTAACGGGGACTTTTACAGATTGTTTTAATTATTCTGAATGCATGAAACGCAAATAGCGTAAAATTGAAAAAGGAAAATAATTAATTGTCCTTATTCTAATGCGATTTTTTTGAATTTCTCTATTATTAATATCGGTCCAGGTCTGTACATCAGTGTATGGATAGATAATAAAGAATTTCAACGCAGTGTTGTATTTAAGCTCGCGCAGCGCCGGGCGTACAACGGTTTCTTAACAAAAATCGAACGCCAAAAAAAATACTTGTTGGGAGCATTGTACTCAATTAATCTATGATTTTAAGTAACTGTTGCTCTTATTTAGTCTCGCACGAAGGACGCTGCTTAGCATAAAAATCGATTTGTAAAAAAAAAAAAAGACGACTTTTTGGGAGTATTAATCTTTAGGATTCAAGGAACTTTTGACCTTATATGTACTTCTTAGAAATTTTGCATGGACTATTAGCATAGGCGTAATCAGGGGCGGGTTTGGGGGTTCAAACCCCCCCCCCCCCCATTGGGTATTTACTTATTTAGGCACACAAAAAAACTTCTGGCTACGGCCTTGCAATGCAGATTTTTTTTTTCCTAAGAAAATTAAACACGTATGCATATGATTTTATTTCCTCTTTCTCTGAAGGGTTGTGATCATGACCAAAGTATGCAGCTCATAATAAAGAGGACTTTTCATCTGGTTATAATCAACCCCCTTATCACCTTGGGAGGGGGGGTTTACAGCGAAAGGTGGCTTCAATCACCGTACCACACACAGACAAACAGAGATCCTTTCAATCACTCCAGAGGGTTTCCTTTCCTTCTTGATGTCTTTTTTACTGGGGTCTGAAAATGAAGGATCCCTAGCCAACAATTGTCCTAATGGGTTAAACCCTCAAGCCAGGAAGGGATGCTCATCAAGAAACTTAAAGAGCAGTTTGTATTTATTTATGACTTCCTGTCCAAACACCCATTTTGGTAAAATCTTTTTTTTTAGATAAGCCGATTGGAAAACTGATGAACTGTATTTGCATTGCATTCTCATTTACAGACGTTCTCTCATCTCTTATATTTTAAATGTTTTTTTTCTTATTATGGTCCATCACTGATTGCATTACGACTCTGGAAATCATCCGTTCAACGTTTCCAATCTCACTGCTACGGTTTAATGCTGCATTTTAATTTACAATCAAGTATTATTTATATTTTAGCTAAATTTTAAATTATTTTCGATACATAATAATGTTTGCACTCCAGCGATGGACACGTTCGTCATCCAAAAAGAAAATTTGATTCAGACGCTTCCACTTCTGAGGTATGTTTTGTTACAAATTTAACAAATTTTTTTGAAATTTATTGTGGGGATGAGCATTTTTGTAGGGGAATTTGGATTTTTTCTCTAAAATTCCACTATTTCCTAGCTTTAATATTATGAATGCTTGGACATAGAAGATTGCTTAGCGCTAAATATTGAATTTTCTATTGTGTTTGATTTAAAAAATAAACTATAATAGATCTAGTAATGAATGTTTAATGTTTATGTGAATCAAGGCCGTATAAACAGGAGAAGAGGGACCCACGGGCCCCCCCCCCCCCCAGAAATCTTTTGCAATGTATCATATATTCCTCTCTGAAACTTTGCTTAACATAAGTGTGGCGAAGTCTGTCCCCCCCCCCCCACCCGAAAAAATATACTTCATACTGCCTTGGATCTGGAGCAGGGACAGCATGTTAAGAATTAGGAAGGGCAGTGTATGCTTCAAAATCACACCCTTTATATATAGATATATATGACTAGAAATGATGTTAATATGAATTTATTTACATATATGATAGCTTTTTGATGTATATATAGTAGATGTATGTTTAGATCTTTGGTGAAGTTAGAGTGGGTATTTGGGGCTTCTGCAACTTAAATTTTTGTAACTGGTCCTATGTCTATATTTGCTTAGGCTAACTCTGGAGGCCAGGGTTCGAGGGCTCTCCCCAGGAAACTTTTTGAAATCTTCCTAGAAATGCAATTTCGGGATACTTTTGTGATGTTAGAGGAAACAGAAAGGAGTTTGGTTACTCTCCACCCGCAGTTTTTTTCAAAACAAAGTCTTATATCTTTTAAGTTTCTTTTGGTGTCGCTCGTGAGAGTGTTTAATGTCCTTTCCCTGAAAGTGTTTCTGAAAGTAAAGTGTCTTAAGAGCGTAATTTCTCTTTTCTTTCTTTTTTTTAAAACTTGTGATCTGAATTTTTTGCCGGGGGGGGGGGGGGAGGAGTAGACTTGTTCCGGGGGGTAGCTCCCCCCCCGGGAGATGCCTGAAATAAACATGGAGTATATCTTTAGAGACAAGTATTTATGACTAGTAAATTTTCAACTCTTTCACACTTCTTATTGGTGTTTAGTCTGTACATTTTTAGGGTGACCCCCCCTTTCACCAACCCTAGTTATGCCTATGACTATTAGCGTTATTTTAGAATTGTTCTCTTTATTTGTTTAGCCCGTGCAACGCCGGGTGGCACGCCTAGTAGCATATATAGTTGCAGTTCAGAAACAAAGTACTACGTTACACATCAACGTTTCTAACTTTATTTTTGAACTTTAAGTGACATTTGTGAGCATAACAATAATAATGATTACGTGTGTACTTAATTTGTATAAAATGAGTTTAAGGTTTACAACAAAAAGGATAATTAGTACATAATGGTAAAAAATATTGAAAAATGACAGACGCAATTTTATTTTAAAAGTGTAAATTCCTAAAAAGGCTTCCTTTCAAACTTTTCACTAGAAGTAAATTTAAACCTTATTAAGCATCGGTGTTTTCGATAGAAAATGAAAATAATGAAATTTGAAAACCAAACTTAAAATAAAAAAATCTTTCAAAACATATTTATTTAGCTGATTTTAAATATTTTAATGAAACCAAAATGTATGCCCCACTTCTTGTTACCCCCTCCCCTCCACTTGTCACAAACTCACAATTATTCGAATCACCCACGAACACTTTTATGTTATACATTTTCAAGGTAAATGAGAGGAAATTAATTCCCCATAACTACTCAGAAATTATACATAACCCTTGATTGTTAATGAGCGTAAAATAAAGAAAGGGAAAACAAAATATCGGAACTGCCCATGAAAAATTTTCTAACTTATAACTCATAAATTTCATGAAGGAGCGTGTATGCATATATGAAGAAGTAAAATCGTATTACTAGTATAAATTCATCAAAAACAAAAATTTCATGCAGTATTTGAACATGCAATACATAAGTTAAAACATTGAAAGTATACTTGCATTTAGGAATAAAAACGGAAAACCAAGAATCAAACTTAACCCCTTCCTGGATGCAAATCAAAAAAAATCTTAGTTCGTTGACAAAACAAATATGCTTATGCACTTCTGAGATAGCATTAACCACTCAGAGTGTCATCAATTGATAGAATAACAAAATACCGAGTCGCATATCGAGGTTAAAGTTCGATCGTTTGCGATACCGCTCTTTCAGCATTATCTGTATTAGATGGAAATCCAATGGGAACAACAAAGGCTCATATCACTCGTTTAATTCGAAATTGCCTATCAACACGGCTCACCAACAATGTTTCTCCGAATCATTGATAAATTACGCGTTTTGTGAAAGGAAGCGGATAATTAATCTAAGAGAGTGTGGCCTCTTGGTGTATGTGCTTCATATTAGCTGACAATTGGAATAGGAACTTTACTGAAACAGGTATTTCGTTAAATCTGCTTTAACGAATCATCTGTTTCAGTACACTTTCTTGCATGCCCGTCAATTGAGCCATCAAGGAGGGTCAGTTGCCCCACTTTAGAAATACAACGTATTTATGCATGCGTTTATGTATTTTGTTGCCTTTTACCTATAATATGCACTGAAGGTATTCATTCAATGCATATTACACTGTGCGACGCGAAAAATGTCCTTTGGATGAAAATGTCTGTTTCTCATGTATTTTTGGCTGAAAATTACGAATCTGCAATTAGATTTTGCCTATCACGTACCATTTTTCCGAAATTCCACATTTTAGCTTTTTACGCATTTTCTAGATAAATGTGCATATTTTTGTAATTTATCGACTTAATTTATTATAAATTATATCTTTCTCATTGATAGTGAGATCTTTGCCATTCTAGAGACCTTTTTAATGAAGTTGGGTTACTTTAGCGACATTTTTGGCAACAAAAGCTTTATCTTCTTCTCGAAGTTTTGAATCTTTTGCAAGACGACAAAAGCATTTTGTAGATTATTTTACCTAGCAACAAAAAAAAAAATGGTATGCTGCTGTGATGTGAGTGTACTATTTCAAGCATTAAGACATGAGTACAATTCAGCAGAGCGGCGCTTGTTTATGAGTGCTCCTCCATCTAAGTATTTTTTTCCCCTATTCATTCCTGTAGCATATTCTGCAAACACAAAAGAAATTTCAAATGTTATTTTTTTTTTGATGTTTTTTTTAACTAATTCCTCTTATTTTATTGTAATTAAATTTGAACTGCAGTCCTATTTTATGATTCGTTAGAATTCGAAATTTCATATTCAGTAAATTGTGCACACCTCCCAAAAATTTCCGTTCGTGGCGCTCCTGCTTATGTACCACAACAGTTTTATACAACTTTAAATGAACAGTTAGAGTCACAATAAGAAAAAAAAAGACTATTAATTAGATTGATATTAGAGGAGACACAGAATACCAAATAATAATATTTTACCAAATTATATTCCATAATCAATAGGGTCACTACGGGGGACAGTGGAGGGGTCGGGCCACCCCGGGTGACACCCAAAATGAGATATAGAGTTTTAGAAAAATACATGAACTTGAACTATACAATTTTAAGTGTGCTATTTTAAGGTATCATATATAACTGAAAATATATGTAGTTTAGTGAAAGTTATCCCAAATAAATAAAACGAAATTCCTAAAGTGTTTTTTTTCTTATGCACATCTGAAAATAATATAAACTACAAGTTTATACAACACATCAACGTTTCGTTCTTTTTCTCCTTCTTTTTTGGGGGCGGGGGGTGGGACACCAAAAATTTTCGGCGCCCGGGTGACACTTATGCTAGGAACACCATTGCTTTAATACATTTCCATTAAAATTAAAGATCTTGTGATGAATAAACTCATAATATATAATTTGATACTAAAACTCGCAAAACATGTATAACGTTTTAACAAAACTTTTTCAGATTTCATGTGAATATATTGCATTATAATAAAACAACAATTTGTGATCACAATTTTCTGAAATATTTAAGCAGGAAGAGCCGCCTCGAACTTATATTTTTGGGAGCGGAGGGTGATTTTTCATTTCCCGACTGAAACTTCGTATTTCACCGAATCGCGAAGATCAAACTTAATTAAACATCATCCTATTGATAATAAGTGATCATTATACACACAAAATAAAATCTGATGCCTTGCAATTGCAACTGCTATTGACAACTATATACCCATACAGCCAAACTCGTTCAATTTATATCCATATGACGTATTCTGAACCTAGTTGGCTCGTCCATGGATGTGCAGTTTATGTGCAGCGGCTGTACATAGAACGTATTTTCGACCTCTTTTGTTACACCAGCGACCACCCATAGGACGTGCATTTGACGTAGAATGGAGATCGATCGGACGTGCACTGAGAGCGTAAAACAGACGTCGAATATTTCATTGAATAGGACCTCATTATATATTTACTTGTATTATTATTCTTGAGCACAAAACTACGAAATAAATTAATTTTTCTACCCTTTCGAACAACAAAATATTTGTTGCTGCTATTCAATTTTAAATAGAATTAATGTTGAAGCAAAAATAATACTATACCTATGTTAGAATCCATATTCCTCATCGATTGTTATTAAACTAATGTTTTTATGAATTCCAATCCATTCTTACCAATTTTTCTACCAACAAGATCATTCACAGGGGAGAATTTTAATAGCAAACTCTGACTCTGAGCAAATGATCCAATTAGTGATGTAAAAGTAAGAAGGAAATTTGTCCATTTATAAATGCTCTGTCTTCTGAAAATTAGCAAGAAAATAAAAGTACAGTACAAAACCATTGTATATTTAACAATCTTAAGTATGATTTTGAAGGCTTTACATAGCTATTTAAAAAATAAGACATTTTCAGTAGTAAATGGAACACATATTAAAATTAAATAGAAAAGGATACTTTTCTCCAAATTGAATGTTCTTTTAAAATATGTATTAGAGCATTACACTTTGCCGCGGGGGGGGGGGGGGGGATGCACATTAAACTAATTGTGGATATGTGGAAAATGAATAAAAAGTTGAAATTGTAGTAAATGAATAAAAAGTTGATTTATTGCTATAAGTATTTAAACTAATAATCAACGTATAATTTTAAAAAATAGATCAGTAAAATGTTCAGCAATAAAAAGTTGATTTATTTCTGTATTTAAACTAATGATCAACATATGATTTTAAAAAATTGTAATATTAGTAATCCTACCAATGAGAAAAATTTAACTTAAAAATAAACTATTTTTTTAAAGTGATAATTATTAAAAATTGCAATTACTTCATTTTTTAAATAGAAATAAAAGAACTATATGACATATGAATTATTAAAAACAGCATATTATATACTATACTTGACTGAACAATATCACATATAAGTTATTAAAAACAGCATATTATACTATACTTGACTTGCGTTCGAGAAAAATTTATAAACATTACGACTAAAATGCACCGATTAATGATGAAATAACTTACTGTGCAACTAAAAGATTCAAACATTTTATTCATCTTCATTAATTTCTTCGGTAACTTAGGATCTTAGGATAAATGATCGATGATTTTCACAGCAAGCACCATGTTTCCAATTTTCAAGTAATATTAGCACGTGCGTAGTACACAGCAGCTGCCACGGTATTTTCTTCTCAGCGTGAAAATATCCCATTGTATATTAACAAAATAGAAAAGTGAAGCACATAAGTCTGAAAAAAAGCTAATTTACTTACATTTTACACAAATAAAACTAATGCTGAACCCAAATCGTACGTTGTCATCTACATATCAAGCGACGCACAAAATGGCGTACGATCCGATCCGATTTCTTGATTCTTGATGCTTTGCATGAAAGTGTGGCGCTACTATGGCTTTTGTCCCTGAATAGAGCTTAAAAGTACGTCAAAAACATGTCAAAAAGGGACAAAATCTGGCTCATCCCTTTTACGTGCTGAAAAGACGTAATGTTGACATCCATCATGGTTTATTCCAGTTGATGCTCTGATTCGACCTCATATTGACGTCTTTCTTGGCTGCAAGACGTCATATGGATGAAATGGCTGTACTCTGGATGGTAATTGGAGGACAGTGGTTGTATGGGTAGTTGTCAGTCAAAAATTAAAAACTACTGTTATACCAAATTATCAAATTTACCATGGTCTGTCAGAATTTGCGGAATAAGAACAATTTTCGGGAGGTCACAGTGACCTGCCGTGACCTTGCATGGGAGTGCCCCTGAATGCAGAAACCTACTTGTTTGAACGAAATATCAAAAACTAAACTACTAAACAAATGCCCAGCACTTGGATACAGATTAGAAAATGGTAGCCCGTTACGAGCAACCGTCCAAGAAACCGGGTGCAAACCTGTAGGAAACTCCGGATCGAAAATTTCCTCCCGAGATTGCCGATAGAACGAGGTGAAAGTAACGTTTGCTTAAAAATTCCTGTCGTGTGATATCCGCTTGAGTTACATTCTTTTATAACCAAATTGTATAAATATGAGAAATGGGTCTTCAGCAGAAACGCTACGTGATGGAGTATTTTGGTTTGGATATTTGAATCAAGCACCTATTGTTTATATAAAATCACATAGTTTCATCTAAAGGACAAAAAAAAAGTTCAAATTTGTTGCACAGTGTTATAGGTATTCCCCCCGGAAAATTTTCAAACGGGCCTGCTTTCGTGACATTCATCAGCTTAATTCATTTTGTCCAAATGGATCACAATGCTTTTACCGCCATGTAAGTTTGACCAAAGTATAACTGCTTTATGTAACAATTTAAAACAGTAGAACAAAAATACATACATTACAAAATATAACTTTGGAATTAAAGTTCATAAATGAAACAGAATTTCAAGTAAACTAAATTTTTAAAGAATATATGCACATTACGTAAAGGCAGTTTACCCGCTACGATAAATCGTAACGATTCTGTCTCGGATTTTGCCGAATGATTAACTTTTACCAGTTCTTTCATAAAAACCGTAAACAATGCATTAATTTTTTTCACAACAATGTTTCTGTCTGCTGAAGGATCAAACTCCTTGCTTTTTTTTAACGAGCTCCATATAAGCAAGGTCTTTTTTATTCCTGACAGAATATTCTTCGCTCTTAACGAGCCACAAGCAGGTAAAACTCCGATAAAGTTCAATGGAATTCACTCAAGAACTCACGAGGGGTTTGTTTAACGGCCATAAATACCTATTGGAATAAAAACAATAGTCAACCAAAGAATTCGACACGACCTTTCTGATGCAGATGCAAATGTCATCAAAAATTGTCAACAAAAATTAAAGAACGGAATTCTGTTCAGCGTTCATGCACATTCAATTTTGCTGCGTGAATTTAACTTTTACAAGTCATTAGTAGGGTTTGTTTCGATTCACGTGTTTTCCGCATGATTAATTAACAATGTTTTAGCCCTTTCTCCATGAATGACACCTTTTGTAATTGCTGAAATTCGCAAGAGAGAAAACTGAAAGAAACATATCCACTGCTTCATAAAAATTGTCCCTTTGAAGGAATATCAGAAATTTACTATAAAATATATAGCATGGTAGAAAATGCTAGAATATCAATATTTTTCAAATTCAATACTTCAGTATAAATTAAAAATTGATAATTAAATGATAATTTATGCATTGTTCAACAGAAGTTAACAAAATTGTCGAACGTAAGTAAAACATTTCTTCTCACCTTCTTTTATAAAAATTTGTTGCTCTTCCGAGCAAGAAATCAGTCATCCTTTTGAGATTATTTTAAGAATAATAACCAACTTTCAAAATATTAACCTGCTGTTTTATAACACTAACTTTGACAACTTCTGAAATAATTTTTCAGAAAAAAAAAACTTCACTAGTATTGTTCTTAAATTGCTTGACATTGAAAAATTAGTAGTTTGTTAAAAAAAAGGGGGGGGGGGGACGTTCAGAAAGTTTCTCATGAGAAAAAAACGGAGAAAAACATAAGTAGACACGCGATCCGGATACAGTATTGAAAAACAGGAGTCTTTGTTTAAAAACAGTATGTAAAATTTCAAGAAGAGCGAAGGAATAATAATAAATAGGATAATGACGTTTGCAAGAACTTCAATGCAATTAAAAATAAAAGGATAAAACAAATATATATGAAAACGACTCATAGAATTTCAAAACTCAATTTTTAACATTAGTAACATATTAATTGAAATAAAATGCTTTATTATTTTTATTACTCTTTTTTTCCCCTCTAGTCTTCACTGCTGATGTAATTTACATTCGAATATTTTCAAAAAGGCAATTTCATTTTTAGGCACTTCTAATTTCTTTACAGGTTTGCTACTCAAACAGAAAATTTCCCGACTTTTCCAGGTTTTTCAGAAATATTTTTAGAAAATTCCAATCTCAACTCCACGATATATCAATCGAAAAACAAAAATTGCCCCAAAATTCTTTTCCAAAGCATAGTAGGGATTACTAACCTTAAAAAAGTAGTATTAAATTTTCAAATAATTTCAAACAAGCTTTGAAACAGGTATACGGCCAAATGCAACTAACAAATCACTAAAGAAAAAACTAGCTGCTTTGCAAAATGCATTTTTTGAAGGTCTAATATCTGTTTCTTGATGAGAAAAAAAGTGCTATCAACATTTTTGAAAGAAACAAAAACTGCACTAATTAATCAAGGTATTGTAAATGCATTTGGAAAAAAAGAATAACATTAACAATAAAATGTTATGACAATTACAAGTTAAACTTAAGAGTTCATAAATTAATTAACAATCAAAAAAGATTTTAGTTACAAAATATTAAATGTGAAAATCTTTGTCCATTAAATATATTTCATGAATACATCAAAAGGCTAAATAAAACAAATTAGTTAAACACTGCCTCACTTTCTTTTTTTGGTTACATTTTATAAAAAACATTGGGGTCCTTTGTTGCTTCTTATGCCTAATACAATATTAATTTTCCTAAAATAAAATAGGCTTTTGTTTACTTTTGAAACTAGTTCTGTTATTGCATTTATTTTCTAAATTTCTGCACTGCAATAATCAAATTCCTAGAGTACTTATTAAAAAGAAAAGCAGAGTCAGCATTTCAGGAAGGGGGGGGGGGGCGATGTTTTCGTGCGTCATTTAAAATAAATAAAGTAATAATAAATAAATAAGTTTAGGGGTTTTGGACAACTTTTTGCGACCATGTCGGCAACTTCAGAAAAAAAATCAAGTCCAAGACGATGTTTCTGTCCGATATTTTGAAGGGAAAAAAGTGCGGGGGAGGGGGTGGGACCCACACTTTTTTGCGATGGTTAAGTCGCCAAATCCCGGAGTTTGGTGATGAAAGATAAAATCAAAAAATCGCAAAAAGCACAGCGAAAATGGGCGAATCATGGGGCATAAATCTTGGCATTTGGTTGGAGCAAAAGAGCTGACGTCATATTTTTATATCGGACCTTTCGTCTCAGCGCTTACAATGTTGGCGCAAAAGTCGCGTTCTTGGCGAGCGCATGTAAAATTCCCTGACTTTTCCTGATTTCTGATAAAATAGTAAAATTCCCTGACATTTCCCTGACTTTTTCACTCAATTTAAAAATTCCCATATTTTTCCAGGTCGCATAGTAAAGTACGCATTAATAGAAATATAATTTCATGGTAAATTAAAGCACAAATGAGCATTAAAGTAAATTATATTTCTATTACTGTTTACTTGCACAAAGTTAAATTATTATTAAAGTACGCATATTTGAAGCAATTTTCCATGGTACACTTTTAAAAATACTGCAATAATAATTTTTCTTGACATTATGCATGAAAATGAAAATTTAAAGAAAAGATCCACAAGGTAAGAAAACAACTTTTACTAGAAATAAAACTTTACAACAAAATGGCAACAACTAAGTTTAAGCCACAACAGTGCAACAAATATAAGTCAAAATATATGATGCAGAAATATCTAAAAAACGACATTTTCAGACATGGCAAAACGTTTTGACTGATGATAATGGAACGATTCCAAACAAATATATATTCTTACAATAGTATAATTAAGTAGAACCGGTGGGAGGTGGTGGTGTTAAAATGAAAATTCTCCAATACATCCAGCATTGATGGGTAATTTTCAAAAAGGTAGAAAAAAAATATTTATTTTTTGTTTTTTTTTTTTAAATGTAAACAAAAGACATCAGCAAACAAGTTTTCAAGATCAGAATCTCCTCCTTCTCTCTCCCAAAACTTACTGTTTCTAGTAATTCTCATATAATATTGGCAAAGTAAAATACATAAATAAAAGTAAGAAGACCTATGAATCATTATTATTATTATTGATGTTTTAAATAAAAACAAATTGTCTTTAAAAAAAGAAGGGAAAAAGAAAAAAGAAAACATTTTTTTTTTAATTGAGAAAAGGGGTAAACATATTCGGTCTTGAAGTCTTGGTATCTTTCATTGCATTGCATTAAGCAGCTTTAGCAGTAATTTTAATTTGAAAGGAATTCATATATATATTTTTTTATATGTATATAAAACCAAAAAAAAAAAAAAAAGAGAGAACACATTGAATTTGTGCCACAACAGCACAAAAACATTGAAAAACAAATACAAATTTGAACAAGAAGAGTTCCGTCTAGAACTATACGAGCCTACTTTCCTGTATACACCGAATTCAAATTTATAATCTAGCTATCTCTCTCTCTGTCTTTCTCGTTTAGCTTTAGTTCTTAATTGCTTCAAATATACCTTTTTCAACGGTTAATACATATTCATTCAATCATTCATTTATTAAGTCATTCATGTATTTATTTACTCATTTATTCATTCATTCTTTTGCTTATTCATTTAATCATTCATTAATTCAAAAATATTATTGAAAATCCCGATCAAAAAATTTCATAGGAAAATAGGCTCGTTAGTTCTGGATGAACTTTCTATTTGTACATGTTCTACGTCATAAGAGCTTTCCGATAAAGTTTGTTCCAAGCAAATCGGTTCCTTAGATCAGGAATTATATAGGATTGAAATTTCCCCGTAGGCGGTATGTTCATTTTTTTGAACTGTTAAAAAATGAACAAAAATTGTTCAAATCAATATTTCACGCCAAGAACTTCGTCCAGTGAGCTTGTTCATGGGAACTTGGATCTTGTACCCAGAGTTTGCATCATTTGCTTCATTTTCACCCATAGGCGCTAATGTTAAAATTTTTGGAACTGTTCAAAATTGAACGAAAAATTGTTCAAATCAAAAAGTAAAATATGGAAATGAGATGTCCTCATCGAGATCTTTCGAATGCAAAAAGAGTTTCTCGAATCAGACAATTCGTTCAAAAGTTATTGGGGGGGGGGGGGGGAGGGACAGACTGACAGACAGACAGACTGACAGACACACTTTTTCCCCATCTCAAAACCCTACTTTCAAATTTTTTATTTTTCAATCTTTATTTAATTACTTAACTTATTTTTGACTTTTCTTGATTTCTAACCATACTTTCACAATACATTAAGCCTTCTTTCATGCTTTATTATTATTATTTTTACGGGAAAGTAGGCTAAAAAGCAGTCAAAATAATAGTCAGTCAGAGGTATCTTAGTGAAAATCAAAGTAGGCATATTTTTCTAAACAGAAGTAAGAAGTAAAACAATTACCTATCCAGATAAAAGAAATATCCAAATAAATCCAATGCTATAAAGCATAAAATTGTAAAAATATTACATTCAGAGCTACAAGAAACCCTTTTCTCAATAATGACAAGTAAGTAGTAATATATAATAGCTATAGACAAATTTTAAGTCAATAGCTATAATTCAATTGAAATAGATAAATAAATAATAAAAAATAAAATAAAATCTTTAAAAATATTTTAATTGTGTGGGGGGAGGGATTCCAATTATAGAAACAATTTCAGCAAAATAACAAAATAGTTAGGATTTCTTTCACATCATTATCTCAATAAAGAAAGCTATTCGACTAAACACATTTTTTAAATCTCAAGAAAGTTTTCATTTCATAAAATGATAGTGCAAATATTCACATTTGGTATAAAATTGTTAGTTTTTGACATGAACATGGAATTACGATAGCTGACAATTTGTTGATATTTTGTTAATGAAATGGTTTAAGACTAGCAGAAAAAATTGTTCACTTAAAGAAATGAATATGTTTTTCGCAGCTCAGTTTACATACAACACGAATTATACGTTTAATATAATAAAATTTGCTTTAAAATAGCAACAAACACAGCATGAAGCAACATATATCTTTGGCAAAAAAATAAAATTAAGCAAAAATATTTTTTCTTCTATACATGTAATATAATACAACAATATGTACAAATAACAATGTAAGAGAGAGCATTTTAAATTCTAATCACATGTATTGTAACACATATTTCAGAGACAAATCAACCTTTTTACAGAACTAAAAGGGTGGTGATATTTTCAAAGAAATGAATTGTGAAGTAATAATAATAATCAAGTTATAGTTACAAACTTTCAAAACTGAATACAATAAAGAATACAAACAGTTTTCAATATTTGCATTTCTATGTGTGCTGCAAAACAATGCACATAAAAGTGCATCAAAACACATTATAGATTAATTGCAGCTAAGAAGTATCCAGAAAAATAATTAATCTGAGCTTTGTATATAAAAAATCTTAATTCTTGTGATAAAATACAATAACCTTTGTTAAAAGCCCCTTTTTATTTATTTATTGTCAACACAAATATAGAGTAAACAGTTTTTTTCCTCAAAAAATATTGAAGAAAAAGAAAATTGAAGAAAGAATGAAGAAGGAAGGAAAAGAGAGAAAGAAGAAGGAAAGAAAAAACTCAGTTTGCTTACTGTATCAGTGCAATTAAACTTACTGTTGTACTTTTGAAAAATTTTAAAAAGCTATTACTCCAAGGGAAAAGAAATGCAGCTTTAAAGTTTTAAATAAATTTATTTATTAATTATTATTCTTATCATTATTATTTTAGTTATTTTGTCAAAGCACAGGGTTCACACTGGGGAAAAATACAAGGTGGGATTTTCCCTCTTGACCAAAATTTTAAGTGGGATTTTTAAAGTTTAAGCTCAAAAAAAATTTTTTTTGAGTGGGATTTCAAAAAATATTGCGGGAATCGCGCTACCGCGCGGCCTAGCGCAAACCCTGAATCAGAAGGCATTTTTTGGAAAATCATAATTTAAAAAACCAATATTACTATCACTAATAATGCAAAAAACTCAGTTGTTGTTAGAAATCAAATATCAATTAAACTAAATTCCAAAAAGTCATTAAAGTACTTGATAAATACTAAGTATTAAAAACATAGACTAGCCGATATAACATCTGAGGTTAATATACAACCATACTAAAAATAAACTAAATATAAATCCTTTCACAAACTAAATCAGTTTAATGAAAGCTGAAGAAAATGAGGCAATAATTTGAGTATGTATGAGAAATGTACATCGACTTCAAGGGCTGAAGTAATGTAAATGAATGGGAAAAATGAGAAAATAAGTAGATTAAAATGAATACTCATCAAGGTGTAATTCTTTTCAGTTTCAAATAACATAATATTAATTATTGTGATGATGATACATAAACGGAAAAAGAGAAAACGAGTCATAAAATTGGTTTTGTTCAATAAAGTCAACAAGCTCAACAAGATCTTTGTCTTCACTCATACACACAAAATCAATTAAATGCGAATGATTACATAAAACCATGTGAATTAGTTTGTAATTAATAAAAAAACTAAGTATTTACATCTGCTTGTAAATATCGTACAAACACAATTAAATTAGCATCTTTACCTTGAATGAGTTGCAAGTAAAATGCAACTGATCACAAAAACTATGTAAATTAGTTTGTAATTAATACGAAAATTAATGCTTTACATTTGAATATCATAAAAACAATTAAATTAGAGTATTTTATCTTTCACTGAGTTGCAAGTCAAAATAACTTTCAATGCTGAATGCAATTTCAATGGGAAATTTTACTTTAATCTATCATTATCCAAAATATTCATCAAAATAATTTTATTTTCCCATACTTAAGTTTCCCCCAACATTATACAGATTAAGTGGCAGAAAATAATACTTAAAATCACATAAATAATACTTACAACCACATAATGAAAATGTATCTATATAAACTCAGAGGAATATAAGCAGTAAAAATTATCAGTCTTTTATGGAAATTTTAAGCATTGAATAATATCACTTACAACATGTAAACTGCTATACTGAGCGTAATAGATACGAAACTTAAGTTTCAGCAAATAGTAATAATGATACAATTATGAAAAATTGGCATTTTGCTGCAACCATTGGATAACAGATGCTTCAGTATTTTCTCGCCAACGAATATTTGCTCGTATTCTTTCAAGACTTTGTTGCAAGGACTGCATGCCAGAACCAACTTCAACGCCACTGAAGAAAGTTTTAACCTAAAAGTTCAGATAGAAGAAATCAATAATAGCTGCATAAAAACAAATTGTTAAGCATATTTAAGAAATGTGCAATAAACAAATTAGGGAATGGCATCTTTAGTTTCAAATAATTTTTTAACAAGCTTTTGGAAGAGAAAAGTGAGTTATAGGTTTTCCAGAATATTAATTATTAAATGGGAAATTTATCATGATTATTACAAATGTTAAGTATAATATCCAAGGCCGTAGCTAGAAATTTTTTTCAGGGGGTGGGGGCCTGACTTTGAAACACTAGTGTAGGGGAAAGTTTCAGGGAAGAATATATGCTACATTGCGAAAATTTTTGGGATTTCGGGGGGGGGGGGGGCAGGCCAGTCGGCCCCCCCCCCTCTAGATACGGCCTTGATAATATCAGAAGCTAATGCTTTATAACAAAATTGCAGTACAGTTGCTAGGTCTTTTGTTTGCATTGTCAACAATTGAAATATTCATTCAGAAATATAACTTGTATAAGCAAAAATCAAGTATAATTTCGGGAAGTAAACAAAGCTTTTAAATAAGCTTGTCACAATTAGTCTTCATTAACATAAATTAAAACTGGTAAATTTAATAAATATATGAGCCGCCTATTTTGAAAGTGGGATAAGTCCACTTTTTGTTATTTTGAGACATTTAACAGTTTGCATTTCAGTAAATTTAAAAATAATGGTAAGTATTAGTAGATATATTTTTTACACTTTTTAATTTTAGATAATGTAAGTTTATAATCCAATCGTGTTAAAGTTCCGGCTAAAAAATAAAAAGGTTGGGAGATGGTTTATTACAACTGAATGGGACTCCCTCACTTTCAAAATGAATGAATTATTGTAATCATTAATTGAAGTGGATGATATTTCAGTTGTATTAGGCTGTTTTAATATTAAAAATAAATACTACTGAAATTTACATGAATATTTGTTCATTCAATTAAAAATAAACTAAAACAAGAAAACAGTTTTTAAATATTATAGTAGAAAATATAACATAACAAAACTAGCTCAACTTTTTAAAAATTTCAATGAAATTATACGTTTTCATTAACACTTTACTTTATGTGTATGATTACCGTAATTATCAGTAAATATCGCATCATTTTATAGTCCGCAGGAAGAAAAATTCATCCTAAAAAAATCAAGTTTGGTGTATAACCCGCATCGTTGTATAGCCCGCACCCAAATCAAAAACAATGAACAAATCACTCTGTAAGGTACACTGTTTATAAGGAAACAATTTTAAATTACAGCACACTTTTAACATTTAAAATTATACTGTAAAAAGTTTAAATTTTACCATATTTTGTTTATACAGGGACCTCTGCTCTGGTCCTACTCTCCTAGTGTGATTTAATTGGTGTGGAAGCAAAGGCTTGCATGGGGAAGTTAAGAGTAATGGGTGAAATTGAATCATCCTTTCGAAACCTATCATTTATTTCTTTTGATTTAACAATCAATTTAATTTTCTTATTATTAATAAATATTATTTTTTAAATTCCGTGTATTTCCCACATCGTTATATTGCCCACAGATAGCAAAAAAAAGGAGTTTTTTCGTAGATAACCCGCGGGCTATACACAGATAATTACGGTATAATGAATTTTACTCATGATTTCACATTTTAAAATACTCATGATGAATGGTAGGTATGTATGGTAATAAACCTATCATGTCCTTACATTTGTCAGAGGTAATAGATTTCCTTTTTTTACGTAAAAAATTATTTTATCTTTCCACAATCACTTGATTGATACAAATAATCTTGCACCACTTTCAAAATGAATATATATACAAAAATTTAAGAGCTAAAACTTTCATCTAAAAAATATTAGGGTTCGGAATTATTTATGACTATAAACTGTTTACAGATAAAAGGGTAATAATAATTTTGATCTATAACTACCATTATCTTCATTTTCTTCAAAAAGGGACCTGCCCCCTTTCAAAATAAACGGCTCATATGAGAAATGTAATGAAAGGTGAATTTTCAAAAATTCCTATCATTACCCTCATCCCTTTTCTGTTTGACTTTTACTTGTCAATTTATCTTTTACGATGGTGATTCACAACCAAAAATCATTGTTAATAAGCTTGACTTTATTAAAATTATGGAAAATTACCCTGTGAAAACCTTCACTGTGTATTTTCCTCCAAATAGTTTATTTTAAGTGCTCACTGCAAACATACTTGACCAATCTCTGCGCTGCCGCTGTTTTAACTACAGCTATCTAATGGCAGTTTATAAAACATACAAGACGGCCTACGAAACTTGAACCACTAACAGAACGAAAATTTTAGTTTATTTCTCTGCAGAATCTGAAGAGCGAGAGATTAAAAGAGACAGATGACCTTTCCCCACCAATATCTGTAGGGAAGAATAAGTTCAATATATTTTCACAAAATAGGATAACTATGCTGCGGCACTGCAGAGACTATGCCTTCCCTTTTCTCCTGACAACTGCACTAGATTTTGAAAGTGCTGGACAGTTTAACCAATTGAATTCAAAGGGAAAAGGGACAACCACACACTTTTTGAAATATTTTTTTCGAAGTTCTAAATAATTTCACATAAATTACTAAATTAATTTTTATTTTCCTGATTTTAATAATGTCTTTTGAATTGTGACTCCCTTTTATGCTTTTCTATTTTTATCATTTTATTTTTTTACTAATATACTATATATATATATATATATATATATATATATGAGTATCCATAAAGGGAAGAAGAAAGAAGGGGAATTACTAAATATTTCTCCAAAAAATGAACAGTAATTTTTTTTTTTTTGGATATGGCTTCAGCAGTTTTTTATAATTCTAGCAATTTTATAATGCTTATATGCTTACCAATTTCAAGATTGATGTTGATCAAAAATCAGTCTTAAATATTACGTACAAGCAGTATACTGCAAGACATTTTTTCTTTACAAAAGATTGTATCTAAGGGAGTGTAATAATGAGTACATAATTTTCTTTACATACTACAAATGCAGTAACTATAACATGTGGCTTAACACTGAAATATTTTTTAAGAAGAAATGGAATAGAATATTTATCCTGTGTTTGAAATATGGATTAGATAGATTATCATAGTTAAAATATTTATCATTGAGAAAAGAAAGTTAAAAATGGGAATAAAAAGTTTTATGAGAGAAAAAACCATATGTAAAAAGATAGCACTAACTTAGAGATTTTCCCTTAAATTTAGTTGCATTCTATGCTTAGCATATTTCCAACTGATTCGTTATGGAATAAAGTTGAGTTTTGAAAATAAATTATCAGAACCGATATAGTCCTGGAAAAAAGAATTCGGGGATGCTTACAAGTAATCATAGGGGGGAGATGCTTCGCTTAGGTTAAAAAAAAGAGGAACGATTCAGCTAAAATAAAAGGACACTGGGGGTGGCGTTCCCTTTCGACTACACTATCTATTATCTGTTAGGTATAATTAATTAAATGCAACATAAAACATTCTACAAAAGTTAGATTATAACAATTTGAAATACATACCTCATCATAATCAAACCTGGAGCTAAAATGAGATATAGCTTCTGATATAATCATATCCATTGAAAATGAGCCTTGGCCAAACCTAAAAAACATAAAACATGGTGAGGAAAAATTCAAGCAGCTTACAACAACAACAACAATAATAATAAACCACAACTATAAAATAAATGTAGGTTTATTTATGCAAAAAGCATATTTTGCTCTCATTGAATCAAATTTAAATTTTTAGTATCATTCACTTAAAATAACTATGAGACTTAAGTGAAAAAGAAGTTTTATCTTACATTTCAAGCAGCTGAGGCCAATTCATGCGGACAAATCTCCAAGTTAACATTCGACCCACTGGATTTCGGGCAGCAACAGCAATTACTAAAGTTGTATCTTGAGGTCGAATTTTATTCTTATCCAGAGAATAGTTTAAATATCTAAAGAATAAATCATTTAGAGTAAGTATTAATTAAATTACTTCTAAACTTACAAGAACTTTCAATTTTGGGTTTAGAGGGATATCCATAAATGTTTTCACAAAATTATAGATAGGTATAAATATTTCATATATAACTGTGGCGGTCGACGTACGTGAGAACAGTGGTGCTGTGGAGCAGGTCTGCCAGAGGCTGGGATAGAACCCCGGACCTCCACAGTGGAAAGCCAGTACTTCCACGCTTCGCCAAAAAGTACCAAATGGTCAGGGCAGAAGTCTGCTTATGAAGGCGTTTAATCGTACCGCCAAAAGACTACTTTCTTTTCTTGACTTAGTTTCAGCAGATTATAAAACATAAAAGGTTCTTTTATGAGTAAATAATGCAAAATTTCAATAAAAGCAGTAAATGAAGAAATAAATTCAGTTTCCTGGAGAACTTAGTAAGGAACGTGTTTTGCATTGTTTTCAATTAGGGGTTGCACATAAGTAGGAGATGAGAGATGATCATGTTAAAAGTATCTGGCATGGAATTGAATTCAATGTCATTTGCTTCTCTCTCAACACATGTTTTAAAATTTTCTGCTTTTGTTACAACTATAGTCACTTATTTTTCATTATATCATACCTAAAGGTTACATGTAAATAAAGGGGGGGGGGGGACCACCCACAAAATACAATTACCTGTTGCAATTTATTAGAGCAAGCAATATATTTAGGATATACTGCAGTTAAAAATGACTTTTTCATAGTGTCCATGTGCAATTAATGTATTATAAAATTTGTATTTGACAAAGAAGCAATGAATAAAACTACATTCTTTACAGCCAAATCTTCTGGAAATAAATATCAAAAACAATTACTGAATCCATATTAAATTCAATATCACTGCTACAGTTTAACATCAATATTTCTTACAACAAGTCAGTAAGGATATCAGCCTGATAAGTAAAAACATAAATAAATAATTTATAGCACTTTTGCTTGTAAGATACATGAGTACACAGTAGAATCTTGATTATTAGAACCCCACTGAAACAAGTCACTGGGAAATGAAATTCCTTTTTCTGAAACAAAAAGAAAATCAGAGTTGTGTGAGAATACTTTTACATTTCCTCTTATACTGTTGTCCACTCTTTTGCCTGAAGTAAATAGTAAGAATAGGTTACATCTACAATTCTGACAATACTAAGAACATGGCCTAATCTTGCAGTAAATTAACTTTTATTACTCTATATTAAAGTTAACAGCAACTTATTTGAATAAGATATTAAATGCCCAATTTTTATTCAATAGTACTTTACAAGTAGTGTAATTAAGAAATTAATAAATTCTGTGCAAATTTATATTTTCCTTAAGTAGTGACAATTTAGGCAAATCCCGATTAACCGAGCCTCTCCCTTATTTGAGGTGAGCTTGGTCCACATTAACCCAGATAATCAAAACTACTGTATATTGCACGGAAATTTGATTTGCAGATTTAGAACTAACATAAGACAACTGTTGCACATAATCATAATCATTACTGTTATCAAAACACATGCTCACACATACCACAAAAGTTATGCATTGAAAAGTATTTTTGACCACTTACTGGGATAGTTGCCACATATCTTGAGTATTACCCAGAGCAGTTAAAAGTAAACGCTTTTCTGATGGTACATGAGTTTCTTGGTATTGCTTCCAACAAAATTGCCACTCCTCTTTACTACCATATTTCACTCCAGCACCATAAACAACATTTCTTAAATTTGGAGGTACTCTACAAATATAAAATAATGTTTACTAAATTCATGAAATATAATTTTTCTCTAAAGAAATATACTTTGATGAGCATTCATTTATCAGAAGGTTACGTATTAGATAAATTAGTAGTTCCAAAATTGAACGCTACAGACAGATATGAGGAGTGCCCATGATATTGAGTCTCATGTGATGGTTACAATTAAAGTACTTTCGTAAGTTTAAATATTCTTTGATTTTTTTCTTGAAATTCATACAAATATCATGGGTGTCGGATATATAATATGATTAGGAAGTCATGAAAAAATTCTAATCCTTGCAAGGGTGCCAAGAGTTTTGGAATCCCTGAGATAAATGAATTAGTGTTGAAAGCATCATTTATAGCTGCTATAAAAGAAAAAAATATGGCTACTGTTCAGAATGTTACTTGTTTGCAATAGATCCCTGCTGCTCTCTCCAGGAAAGTGCAACCTATGAGTCCAACTGCGTGGAAAATATGGATTCATCAGTGCATAATTCAGATTCACTAGCATATCTTAAGACAACATGTTGTACACACCAAGTTAAATGGCATTGGTCGTAGTGAGTTGCCTATAGCATATATTATACTCTCCCAGCTGTGGTATGCCTCAAAGCAAGGGTTGTCAGATTTACTGCCCGGGTAGCTACCCATTTTCCCCGCTGGACTGGGTTTTTTACCTTAAAAGCAAACAGGTTCTTTGGGGAAAATGGGTTTTTTTTTAAATTTAAAACAAATAATTCCCTTGTAAAAATTTTCTTTTTGATGAAAACTCTACGTATGTTAATACTGTTCAATATTCAATTTATTGTTTTTAATTTCCATAACTCACTTCTTTTATTTCTTCTACCTTTCTAAAACCAACAGTTAAATGACAGAGATTAAATGGCAAATCCAATATCAGAAATTACTAAGCTACCTTTCTTTTTCAGCTACCCCATGAAATCTTAGGCAGGTGCTTTTTCTTTTGTCTATTTCTGTCTAAATCATCCAATGATATCACACTTATGAAAAGTTTTGGTTTAGACTTTTCAGACAAAAGCAGTTTTTGTTTAGATTTTTTTTCTCCTTTATATGACAAAAAATTTTTTGTTTAGATCTGATCAAAATTTATTTAATGGAAAAAGTTTTGGTTTAGATTTGGGAAAGTTAAGCTTTAGTTACATTAAAAAAGAATTTATTTTTAATGAAAAAAAAAAAAAAAAAAACTTCAAGACATCATATATCTTATATGAAAATGAAAAATTTTCATTTTCTGTACTTTTTAGACAAAAGCAGTTTTGGTTTAGAATTTTCTTCTACTTTTTTACGACAAGAACAGTTTTTGTTTTGATTAGACCAAAATCTATTTAGTGGAAAAACAATTTTGATTTAGATTTGAAGAAGTTAAAGCTTTAGTTATATTTATTTTAAAAAAAAAAATGAAAAAGCATTTCTTATATGAAAATATATAAATTTACATTCTTTCTGTACTTTTCAAAAGTAACAAAATTTGGAAGCTAAATTTTCAATTTGTACAATTCTAATACCCTCTATTTTTCTTAAATATTTCTTTATTAAAATTAGCTTAGATTTGTTGAATAGATTATAATTGTGATGAAAAATATGTGGTATGCAGTAACTATATAGAAGAAAAATCATGAAATAAACCTATACAAACAATAAAATGTAATTTATCTGTATCTGTGTGTGTATATACATATATATACATAACTATATGCACATATGTTTTATTTTTTCAAACAGTAATTTTTGTTTCCCCAACTTTTATTTATATATAATTTTAAACTATTAAATAATTTAGCTAGGATGCTCTGATGATGAATGGATCAATCAGAAAAACATTTAGAGTAAATATTCTTTCATTTTTTACTGTGTCCCCCATAATGATCACTGAATTTAAAAAGGGTGCATACATATTAACATGAAATAAGATCAAATGAAATTAAATGCAACATTCAAGTAAGGTAGTTGGAAAAAAAACTACTTCTGTTTTAATAAAAAGTAAATAAAATTTAATCAAAAATGTTTTTTTAGTGCTTGCTAAAGTATGCATATTCTAATATAAAATATGTACCATACATTATTAACTTGCTGGAAAAAGAAATTTCATTTTCCCCAAAAAACCTTGGGTTTTTACAACCCTGCTCAAAACTGGCACACCAGTTAAATACCAACAGCTGTCCAGATAATTCGGCTTCCGTACTGTACTTGTCCCTTTCGGTAATAAGTGTAAAATATTTATTTTCTAGCAACACTGCAACCTAAGAACTATCTGTACTGAAATGTTTCAAGCTGTTTAAAGCTTCCCCCACAATCTAGAGAATACAGAGTTATCAATATATGAGATATTGTTGTGTGTAGCCATGTTTCAAATAACAAATGACAAATCATCCCCATGTACTGAGGTGTAGGACAATCTTAGACTTACATATGCTGGTTGTGAACTACAAATGTGAGAAATATTCATTGATTAATCAACAGAAATGTCATGCTATTTTCTGAGGAATACAGAAACTCTATTACTTAGTTTTACAAAAAGAAAATTAATTACTTTTGGCCATTTTGCATCCAATTCTGAAAGTAGTTTTTAGCCTTAGATACTGTTTGCTCATCGTGAAATCTCATTGATGTCACAAGGACAGCAGAACGTAATTTTCTGAAAAGATATTACAGAAATATATAAACAAATAGAATATATAAATGAAAGCCCAAAAACAAGAAAAAGCAAACTGTTTCATTACTTTTTTAAATGATCATCGCTATCTTCCCATCCCACATTTGCAACTACAGGTTTCAAAAGTTTCAGCATGTATTTCTGCATTGAAAAAAAGCTATTAAATAATCGCATACATATGATATTGAAAAAAGTAATGAGAAAAGATTTCAGGAAGAATAATTATGAATAAATGTGTATATTTTCAAATGTTGTACTATTGAGAAGGTATTTACAAGCTCAAATTAAGATGTAAAAGTTTGAAGTTCAGTTCTGAAACATCAGTGCATTAACGAATAATTAAACATCAATTGCGGTTGGAAAAATTTCAACTAATTAAGAATGCTTTTTCCTGGTATAAATATTTAAAATATAAATTAATTCAAAATAATTATAAATCATAATAATTGGAGAGAAGGAAAACTATAAATAATTCTTAAAATTATGTTCTATAGATAACAAAAGTGAATAGTAATTTAAGTTTGTTTTCAAGCATTAAATGATCAAGCACAAAAGAGCCATTTTGAAAAATACAAATATTTATAAATTGATTTTACAAATAAAATTATTAGAAGACTAACTAAAAATGACTGTGCCTTCAAAAAATAAATAAATAAATAAATAATAATAATTAATTCCAAATAATTGTAAGTCATAATAATTAGAGAGTAGAAAGATGATCAATATGCTGATTCTTAACATTAAGTACTAACAATCAGAAAAGTGAATTGCAATTTAAATTTGTTTTCCAGCATTAAATGATCATGTACAGATAAGCAATTTTGGAAAACACGTACATTAATAAAATTATTTTAGAGGTAGCAAATAAAAACTGTTCCGATATAGCACATAATTGTGATGAATCCAACTATATTTTTTTAACGTATCCAAGCAGTAACTCTTGGCTCTGTTTTTCAAAAAAAAATGTTTATTTTTTATTTTTATAATGTGCACAGTGAACAAAATAAGAGGTGGGGTGGGGATAGAGCCATAAAAGAAGAAAAGAACACCTCAAACACTCTAAACAGTCACTCTAAGTATTTTGATATGAAGATATTGCAAAATAATAATAATAATTTAACTTTAAGCATATAAACTGTAATAAAAAATATAATTTCACTTTAAAATAACGTGAAATTATTTTTTTTATTACAATATTGCCCAATGTCTGAAAATTTGTTGCCCCTAATTTTCATTACCTATTTTTTGCTTCATTTTTCTATCTTTTTACTCCTCAGAGCCTCCAATCCATTTCAAAAAAATTATGTCTAAGTGAGCCTTGGCT
Organism: Octonoba sinensis; assembly: GCA_038502835.1. NCBI lineage: Eukaryota > Metazoa > Arthropoda > Arachnida > Araneae > Uloboridae > Octonoba > Octonoba sinensis. Next base: position 103,394,558 of record CM076600.1, on the reverse strand, counting down.
TAGAAGCATATGAAATATCTATTACGCATACTTTAATTATAGAACAAACTTTGAATGAGTGTCCCATTTCAATGTTTTTATTTATGAAAACTTGGAGATGCGTAAGAATTTTCCTGAATACATATTACCAAGTTTAAGTGAAAACTCTGATTTAAAACTGAATTTTAATTAGGTGTATTTTCATCAAGCAAAATTATAGGCTTTTATCTCAAGTGGAAGTCAGTAAAATAATGGTTTTAAAAAGTACTAAAACAGAGCTAGTTTGGAAGAGAAAAAATACTAGACTAAAGAAACATTCGGAAATTGAAAATTAACTAAAACAGTCAGGGGAACATTACATGAAACAAAGACAATGCTGCACTTTCTTGCATCAATACATCCAAAATTTCAAGTTGTAAAATTGCTGTTTCCCATGGAACGTAATCTCTTTCTTTTTCTAAATATCGAGTGAGATTAAGAGCTATACCACTATCCAAAACCCCAACTCTATAAGAAAAATAAAAGTGCATTTATTAAAGTCAACATAAGTTTGAAGTAAGTTTGAAAGTTCTAATTATTACAAATTGCATGCACAATTTTCTTGTGTATCATAGTATACAATTTATATTATGAGTAGTATGCAACTTACTAGTATTTCATGTGTACAAAGGTGGGCCAAAATGTAATTTTTCTGACTGGGACAAAGTTACCCAGTCCGCCTATAGATGTAAAATACCCAAGTATTTATAATTTAGGGTAAATACCCCAAATTCATAAATACCTGGGCATGAATGAGTTTAATAGAAAATTCAATCACAGTGTTTTTCCTTTTAGTTTTATGAAATTTATTTAAGACAGATACGATTTTGCTTACATTGACAGCAGATAATTTGTTGTATACTAAAAAGTAAATTCACTCTATTCAACATGTAAATTATTACTGAAATCACTGCTTTCAGTAATTTTTATTTGCGATTGATTTAACCTCGCAAAAGTTCACACTTTAGTTCATAATTACAAATAGTAAGCGCTAAAGTTTCGTTTTGTAATTTTAAATCTAGACGGAGAAAAAATATATTCACAGTAAAAGTGATCTTCTTTCCAGGCAAATCATTTAAAAAAATGCAGTTTGGTTTTGTTGTTCCTGTGTGCAGGGTTCACACTGGGGAAAAATACAAGGTGGGATTTCCCACCTTGACCAACATTTTAAGTGGAACTTTTAAAATTTAAGCGCAAACAATTTTTTTTTTTTTTTGAGTGGGATTTCAAAAAATATTGCGGGAATCGCGCAATCGGGCGGCCTAGCGCGAACCCTGCTGTATGTGGAATAAGACATAATTCTTTCTCTGGTCTGTAATTAGTTATGATGTGATGTTGTATTCATGTAACAACATTTAGTACATATGATATTTAAATTGGCTGACGTATTTTTAGACATCATAATTAACTGATAGATAATATATATAGCTTATATATAAGCGGCTTAAGTGTCCGTTTGTCACCGATAGCTCATTAAATGCTTGCGTAACTGTACTACCCAATGGGGTGAGGCTGGTACAGCATTCAAATAGTCCATATACACTGATACCATACATGCAGTTATCATTGTTTTAATTAAATTATCATGGTATTTAAGAACATTTAAATATTTTGCCTGATTTTATTCCGACATTGTATTTTAAACTGAATTTTCAGCTGAACGCAAATTGAGCGTATCAAGGGGAAGGTGAACATTTGTTTGCATTAGCAATCATTTGTTTTTGAAACGGTTTACAACTGAACGCAAATTGAGAGGGTGAGGGGGAAGGTGAACATTTGTTTACACTAGTATTTATAATATATAGAACAGAGGTCATTTCGTATGACCGCCGGGCTTTCTAGTATATATATATATAAGCATACTTGCTTGAAATTTTCAATATTTTTGCAGTTTAATTTAAATGAAATCAACTTTATGTTTACCTGATTATATTAACATTTTCACTACAGGGCTGGTACAACAGTAGTCCAAGAGAAAATTTACTTTTTGGTCTAATATTATTAGTATAAATATGGTATTCTAACAAGATTTCCCAATAATACAATACCTATATTTATATAAATTTTGTTTCACAGCAAAACTATTGCACGAATACGTCTATTAACTAATATATTTAAATATAAAAATTACTTTACATAGTTATTATTTCATGCCTTATTTACATCATTTCCACTTATTATTATGTAGATCATTTTAGGTTCAGCTCCTATACTTAGTATTTCCTTTCATCACTAACAAGAATATTACCTTTATTATAATAACAAAAAATATTAGAACAACAAATACACACAAAAGCTTGCTATTTAGGCTTACATTTCATTGAAGATTCAAGTAGATTCCAATTATTATATCTATATATCTTATGCATGCATTTTGCAGACAAACCTTACATCAAAGTCACTCTCAAGGCAAACATTTTTGGATTTGGAATTTGTTTAATTTGGATGGAGAAGTTTGACTGTAAAATTGAAAATGTTATGAGGAAAACTTCTTTTTATTTTCAGCGGACTAACTGCAGGAAAGTGAAAACAAGGACGAAGACAATCAGCAAAAACCTCTGGGTCTAACCAGGCTGATGCCAGGAAAAAATAATATAAATATAAAATCTTTGTTGATATGGCTTTAATAGAGTAATTTTTTTCAACGTTTTTTTATGGTTGCAAAGTACACTTATAAAAGAGAAAATAGATTCAACACAAATAAGGAGAGTTATAATAAATTATTTTTCAGTGCTAAAAATATGTTGGCAAATTCTGTAGCTTACCTAGAAAGTGTCAAAGCATCATCCAATAGATTAGCACGATCAGCAGGTTTAAAAACCTGTAACATAGAAAGCAAATTATTAATTTAGAGATAATAAATTCAATACAAAACACTAAAGATATAGTCAAAATATTTAACCCTTACTTTGTGATTAGTGCGAAGTAAATTAATTAGTGTGTTCCATAAACCTTCATCATACATAACTCTATAAAATCCAGTTTGATTAACATTCAGTTTAAGCCATTTTATTTTGTGAGGCAAGAAAAATTGTCCTATTTGAAAAAAAAAATCATCTTTCAATTAAAAAAAAAACAATTATTGAAAACATGTTTGTAATGGGGAATATTTATAAAGAGAAAATGATTTAAAATTACAATAAAACACCGTTATACACATACCTAAACATACATATACATGAACAGAGCAATAGCAAAATTTGTATTTCAAGCCATATATATTTGAGGGTATCCATTAGAGTTATTAAAATATTTAAAGAGTCAATGTAGTATGTGAGTGTACTCTTGGATAATAGATGAAAGACTGGATGCTAGAGTGCCTTCCAATCAGCCTTTGAACTAATTATAATTATTTTCATACACATGCACAAGTTCATTGTATAATTTAGCATACCTTGCAAATTTTTACATACTTTCACATTTTTACTCACATGAAGTTTCTCATTAAACAAAAAAAAAAAAAAAAAAAAAGAATGTCATAGAGCAACATTTCTAAATCTGGGAGTCACGTCCAGCTACATGAAGGTTGTAATTGAACCAAAAAACACAAGAAACATCACACGTGAAAATACAGTATATTATTCACATGTTACAGAATTCAATATTGTACAAAAGCAGCATTGAAGCAAGGGGATTGAAAGGCTTATCATATGACAATTTTTAGCTTTTAATAGGATCCCAAAACTAAAAAGCTTGAGAAACGATGCTATAGAGCATTAAATATATCTTGCTCGAAACAGCACAAACAACAGGATAAGCTATAATCAACCAGAATGAAGAGTTTAGTAGATGATCATATTATGTAATTTTTAAGAAATTGAGATTTTTATGTAAAAATGAGCATGTTCTTGTCTTTAAAGACAAAATGCTTCTCCTTTTCTGAAGCCCTTCAAAAAAGCTATATTCTAGGGCCAAAACCTGATCAAGTAACAGAAGAGATCTAAAGGACTGCCGGCATTGGAGTAAAATATCAGCAGAAAAAGTTCAAAACTTACAACTTTATATTAAATTACAACATGCAAATGAAAAACCCATTGTGCGAAGCTCAAAAAAAAAAAAAAAAAAAGTGAAAGTTCAAAAATGTTCAGCAGATTTTCTTAAATTCATTTGTTCATCACATATTATTGTTTCACTAATCTTAATTAGGTTTAATGTATTGAGCAAGGTTAAAGGAATTTACAGATCCACATGCTCCATGATTGCCTCTTGGTTGTTCGTGGGATGTCTTTTTCCCCTCAATCACAGCATCTAGTTAAATCTTTTCCAAGGTTAGTAATTTGGGGAGTAAAAGAAAAAAAAATAGAATAATAAAAATAAAAAACTTATTAGCATCAATTAGCTAATTCATTAAAAAGTAGAACAGGATTGGGAAAGAGCAAATAAGGACTTCTTTTCTTTTTTCCAATTTTTAAAGGCAAAAGTAGAATGCAATTGGTACCTTTGTTTCCATAAATTGCCAAATTTCATAATTTTATTTTTTTCTGAATATGTTTTCTTTTGGGTGGAAGAAAACACATACACAAACAAACATAGAAATCAGTGGATAGATATGAGCAAATAAATCCAAAATAAAAGATAAATATATTTCAATGCCTTACCATCGGTCATATTAAGCCAAAACATGCTCTCATTGTCAGATTGATCTGTAATATATGTAACAGGAACAAACCATTTATAACCATATGGTGATAAATCTGAAGGAGCAGCATCATCATACTCAGGAGGAGTTAAAAGAAATCTCCTCTGTTCAAGAGTGACTAAGCGTTGTGTAAATTTTACAGTGATAAGAGGGTATCCTTTCTGACGAGTCCATGTATCCATAATTTTTGATACATTTAAATGTGTGCTAGTCAATGCAACCTGAAAAAGATTTAAATGATCACTCACACCATTTCAAACTATGATACTTATTCATCATATTCAAACTATGATACTTACTTCATTTGATGCAAACTATTCTAAAAATGGAGCACATTATCAATTAAAATACTGAAGCAGGAGCTTTATTCATGATTAAACACCTCATAATTTTAATTTTGTACGCATGTAATTGTTTTTAAATAAGTTATTCAATCAAATATTTTTTCTACAATTAATGACGGGAAATAAAGGAACAGAAATGGGAGGGATTCAACAATTAACAATAAAAATGAAATATGAATAAACCAAATCGTATAGAAATACTATTTTCATTATTCATAAAAACAATTTCTTGTCAGATTTTTATAAAAATTTTGTTTCGAGTATTTTTGCATAGACTGGAAATTAGGATGAACAGTTTCAGTATAGTTTTCAAAGTATTATTATTAGCAGAAGTAGTTAGAAAACTGTTCAAATTTTTAGTGTACTAAATGTTTCTAATGGAAAATTGGGGACGGGCAGGCAAAATTAGACTTTCATAAGTTAAAAGGAACTCATACCTGGGTAAAGCAATCCCATAAATCTTCAGTTTGAGCATTTTTAAAGCGGTATTTATTCAAATACACACTAAGGCCTTTCTGAAGTGTATCCATGCCTAAGAAATTTTTCAACATGTACAGAATTGCAGCTCCCTATAAAAGAAAAATATTTTATTTTTAGTTAAATGTTAGAAAAAGGTATCAGATGAAATATTTGTGATATAGATGCATGGTTTCTGATTCTGTGCTGCCGACAACTGGCCATGCAAACGACTTTTACTAATCACTTTATTTTCCTTGCCCACATTATTCTGACTAAATACAGTGTGAAGGGCATAAACTGCTCTTGTTGGCAAAACTTGGTGCCCATCCAAAGCATTGGATGTTACTTTTTGCAAGACAATTTGTTTTTCTTTTAATCAATGTAAATAATTCAGTTTAATATAATGTCATGACCTCTGTTGATGCAGCAGGCTCTAACCTGGTGCTATCCCAGCCTGGTGTTACCCAGACCAGTGCATTTATGCACCGATCCAGGTTAAAACTGGTTTGAAATAGAGGACAAATTTTTATCCTCCTTCAATGAGGGATTCAACTTCCCTGCCTGTAGTGTTGTTTATTTTACTTAGCCGGAATATCACTTTTACACGAGATGCTTGAAATCTATTTCAGTGTTCTTGGAGGTTTAAAAAAAAGTAAACCAAGCCTTAAACACAAGCTATTTGGTCAATATTATACAAACAAGTAACTTATATTATAGCTTCTATTGTAATTTTTTGCTGTCAAAAAAAATAAATAAGTTTAAAGCTCTCATAAGGCCTAAAAGAGAAAAAACTTGGGGCCTTTGAAAGCTGATTTTCATAAGGATGGAGATGGTACCCAGAAATTAATATATTTCTTCAAATACCAATGTCAGCTTTGGAAAGTTAGAATAGTTCGTTATTTATATTGGATTACTAGTACTTTCTTCTGAAATGGTAAGTGTCTTTGCAAATATACATTAAGTGGAAAAAATACACTATGTGCAGAGCCGGCACAATGCCCTTAAGGGCGGCAGCTATTAAAAGCTAATTCAAATAGTATGTTCCATTACACTTCTACATAATAAATAAGAAAAATAAATCTGTACTGTGGATATTTAATATTATTTAAATACATACGTACATATGCATGGGCAATATTTTTAGTCGCAACACTGTACAAGATACATATAATATGGGTGCAGAATACTTATTGTTTCATGGCGCCACTTATACTTGCGCCGGGTCTTACTATGTTGACCAGGTCCAGGAAATTTGCCACTTCTGCCCCCTTTTGGCAGCATCATTCATAAATAAACTGAAATTTTTTTGGTATAAATAACGCAAGGAAAAAAATTGTTCAGCTTATAGTTGTAGAACTAACTGGAATTATTTTACACTACATTCAAAAACTAAATTTAAACTTGCACCTTTTTATATGATATGGCATCAAATATTGCCTCAATTTCAACAGGATCATCAACATCAGTCATGACAGGATGTGAGCTTTCCAAGCTATCTAAAGACATAGCATCTTGTGTAGTGCTCACGATAAACTGATCCATCTGAAACAAGTTTCAAAAAAATAAGAAATAAGGATTTAAGATGTAGTTCATTCAGGAATTCTCAAAAACTAATGCATTTAATAAAAATATAACTTTCTTAATAAAATCCTCTTTAAAATCATTAGCCACTTAGCACTTTTTTTGGTTATGTTATACCTCATACAAGTAATGCTTTCTGTGTGCAGCATGATTTGCTCAAATGTAGGGAGATCACCCCATTTACAAAGCTCACAATTCTGATTATAATGTTCAATTAATTCTAGTGTAATTTTTTGATTCAAAGATGCCATTAATGTCCGATAGAGCAGACTTTGATGATTTTTAATTTATTTTGGGGCTTAAAATCTTTGCAGAACGAAAACTTACATTTGATTAGTGTATATTGCAGTTCATTAATGTTTTGTTAAGAAATCTTAATAAAAAAATTGTGGTTTTTTTTAATCAGCTCATTGTGAAAAACTAACAACTGAGACGTCAAGTTTTATTTTATGCAACTTACATTCTTTCTGTGTTAACTGAAAATGGATGATTCTGACAATAATAATACATAACAGAAAATTAGTCTAGTAAAACTGTAAGCTCTTCAGATTTTTACAGATCAACATGACAACTTTCAGAAAAAGACAACATTAAACATAACAATAATATTTATGGTTGCATGTATAGATATCAGGGTGTGATGAAAAAAATCATGATTTTTTAAAATCAAAACAATCAGATTTAATTATTTTTTTTAAATTTTAAATTAGATTGCTTTTCAAACCAATAAACATAACTTGAGACTGACAGTTTGAGAAAAACACGACTAAATATAATATTTTAAAATGCTAATAATAGTTTTACATTAAAAAAATGTATATTTAAGTTAAAAATTTAGAAAATAAATAGATATAACACACTTTAAATCCAACATGTAACATTACACTTCAAAGCTGATATGTATATGTTAAACAAGATAATTACTGGAAAACCTAATACTGTGAGCATTTGAGTTATTTATGGCTGTTTCTCACCCATGCATTTTTCTACAGCAGCTACAGCTTTCCATCATTCAAATGGTAACATAGATTCTGAAGGTTCTTTTTCAAATAAAATTCCACAAAAAAGAAGTGCATAAATTAAGAACTTCAACCCAAGGCTCAACAGTTCACTGTTTTCTTTAACAAAATCCGATTGGCTGTTAAATCTGCTGTTTTTTACATTGGGGATAAGAGATGGCTAAAAAATGAGCATGTGACAATGCCTGCTAATACTTTCTTAAAAAGGTATTGTAGATATTTTATCTTGCTGCATAAGGTTATTTTACAGATTTTTTTTTTGAATGATTAATTGCAACAGCTTCAGCTATATTATAATTATCAGCTTTCAAATTACCTAAAGCAATAGAGATTAGTTTGAAATGAATAAGTGCATCCTCTACGTTTTGATACACTGCCTTATTGAAAAATTTTGATCTTTATTTCTCTATTAAATTTCTATTTTCTCCTCCAAAAATTTGTATAACAGTTTGATAATTTCTTATGCAACTTTTTAGGGAATCATATTAACTTCCGCTATAATTCTGATGGTAAGCTGATTTCCATCTCTTGGGGTATCATGAAACTTAACTAATTAAATAAATTATGGTTTTTAATTGAGCAGTATTCCAAATCTCACAATCCACATGCTAATTCAACTTTGTAAAATTTTTTTCAACATTCTTACTTTCTTTGTTTTTTTTTTTTTTTTAACATTTCATTTAAATCAATGATTTAAAAAAAATCTTATTTAAATCGTGATTTAAATTAGAAAGTGATTTAAATCATATACACCTGATAAATTTACCAAATTTTGGTCAATAAATGATTTTTTACACGTATTTTCCTCATAACTGCAATTTTCTTAACTTTCGAACTAACAAAAATTGAACATTTCGTTTCTGAAACTGATAAGTAGTTAAAAATATCAGTATTAACAAACTTGTGTATACAGTAATTAAAATTCAACACTAAAACTAATAGTCTTATTCATAAAATTTTTAAGTTAAAATCATATTTGCTTTCATTAAAGTGAATCACAAATATTACAGGATTACAAATTAATCGTAAATTCCATGCCAGAAACTATAAAGTAATACAATGTTGCAACAAAGAACTTAATCACAACATTATTATTTCTTGATTTTTACCATTTTCCATTCAGGTTCAACATGATTGGTTCCAAGATACTCCATAAAACTTGCGAAACCCTCATTTAACCATAAATCACTCCACCACTGCATAGTAACCAGATCGCCAAACCACTGAAGAACAAAATAATATAAAAAGCATAACTCTTTTAAAATAATAAACTCATAAAACAAATCATGTTATAACATTTCAAATACATTGAATAGGACTGTCAGCCTTGAGTAAGCTCAAAAAAAAAATCATAATAACCTGCACTTGACAGTGACTTGTGCTTGATGAAATCTAATCATGGGACAGTACTGTACTTGAAAGAGGGGTAAATGACTTTCAAATTTAGTTTCATAGGAAAATAAATTTTTTTATGTGGAAATAGTAGATCGAGAAATAGCTTCAACAGAAGAGAAGACTTCTTGAAAATTGTTCTAAAATTTTTAGTTTTCTTTAAAACATTGCAATACTATGAACCATAAGAGATGAATTTCAAAACATTGAGAATTAATTTCAATTGATGTTCAGTAATCAAAATGTAAATGGAGTCAATTCAAATGAAGAAAATTAAAATAGTTTGCTCCAATGTGATTGGATTCTGAAACTCTAACTTCATCAAAAATTTTGAACAATAAGTTAAATAAAAAATATAATTTTCCTCAATCTCAGTATTAGATTTAAAATACTATTAATTACACCATATTTGCAGCATTGAAAAAAAGAAAGAGATTTTCAAACTACAATGTCTTTAGACACATTTAAGAGTTAATCATCAGGGCATAAAAGATGTAGAAATTAGAAAGCAATGAATCAATACAACATTCTTAAATATCAAAGTAAGGAAAATATACTGTGATGTTCAAGAATAAATAAAAATTGCATATAAATGTAAATACAGTAAAACCCCATTAAACGCGGGTGTTGGGGGACATGTTTGGCACCCGCATTATAACATAACCGCGGTATAGTGAAACTGTATTGCGAACCATATTCAGGAAATAATACTTGCTTTTGTTGCATCATTTTTAACTTTATCAGTTACTCGTAACTTTTCTTCCCACTATGGTATATATTTTTTCTTTTATTCTTTGCTGCCATTTTATTCACTGTAATTGCTATGCAAGAAGCACACATCTCAGCTGCGCAATCAGTCTATCAAGCGGTAGGTTATAAACCAACTGTGTTCCGAGAAAAAAGGTGCTTAAAAATCTCTTTACGTTATGAACATGGGATTGTGAAGGGGGGAGGTCTTAGGAAAAGATTAGATTTGGAAGGGGAGGAACACACTTCTCACTGGGGAATAGGTTTACTTTTCAGAATCTGGAATACAAAGGTTGATAGCACTATAAAAGAAGTTACACACGCATAACTAGACTTCTGAAAAATGGAATAGTTAAGCATTGAACTGAACCGTCCCAGACAGATTGAACTGAACCGCCCATGTCAAGAGAACCAAGTCAGGGCGATTGCACCTGATTTTGAAATCAAGCTATATGTTTTAGGTTGGAAGACAGAAAAAGCATGAAAAAGGTGTGCCCCACGCCTATCACTATAAGGCTTTATCTTTTAGTGTGTCTGGTGGGGGGATGGTTACTCTCTTTGGCTAGAATATTTGTGTGCTCCAAATGGCTTTATTTACAATGGTAAGTAATGAATTGCCTTTAAATGGCAATGATAAACGGTGGTTTAAACATGGGGGACATGATAGTCACCGCGGTATATCTGATCTCATGGTATAACAGGGTTTTACTATAATTATTAAAAAGAAGGCATTTGATGCAAAGTTTTAATTGATAGGAATAAAAATCAGTCCTTATTATTTTTTAAATAGCAATGAGTAAATTATTTATATAAATGAAATTCAATAATTACATCCAAAGATTCTTTAATGCATTAATTTACATTTTCTCAACTTCATTCTTTTTTATGGGGAGGGGGGGGAGGCAATTAGTATTTCCCTTTTTCCTAGGATTCATAAAACTGAATATTGTTCGACATTGAACTTAATTGACAAAATTAAGCAAAGTGAAATACATGTGTTTCAAAAACCACAGGTATTCAGATTCATTAGCAAGATGGTATCATCTAAATTGAAAGTAAACCAATACAAATAAAAATTCTCCGACTTCTCTTCAACCATAGTAAAAGGTAAGATTAATTTTCCATATGCATCTGTATAACTTTATTTCTACTTTTATAAAATATTTTCATATGCTTGGATTTGTTGAGTAAAATAAAGAAAAAATACCAAAACATTAAAAAAAAAAAAAAACTCTCAGAAGTCAACCAGAAGAAGAAGTAAAATACAGCCATATTTTACTTTCTCTTAAAAGCAAGAGGGAAACAAGCAACTTTAATATCTTCTTAAAAATCTTTATAAGTCAATACTATGTGTAGCCATCCACGAATTTAATTATTTTTGAATATGAGGTACTCAATTCAAATGATATTAGGTACTAGTTCTCAATGATTTACTTTACAAACAACTAAAAATGATCTTGCATGTATATCATCACATTCATGATTATGTGAAACACATTTAAAACACTTAAGAGAAAAGGGATGGGATCTAAAATGGACCTGATGGTGTGCATAATCACTACAAGATTGAAAATGAAAATTTATTTAATATTTGAGACTTATTTCTTCAATAAAACTAACCTATTCTATTCAAAAGGCCACAATTAAAAAACAAAAGTATTTTATAGACACAGAATTTTAATTTGCAGTGCACAGTATTCCTCTCCCACTGCTAAAGTTAAAAGTACAAGCAAACACAAGGTTGCCGCTCAATGTAATTCAACATGTGTCTAAAGGGCAGACATCCTTAAAACTCCTTTCAAAAAAGAATAGGATACCAAATTAAAAAGGTTTTGAATATTATAACTGAATTGGGTATGTTACATTGGTTCTTTGTTTGCATTTGCAAGTTACATTGTTTGTTTGATGTATATCACATGTATGTCATTTAGAGGGTTCAATTTTTGCTTTTTATTCATTGAGTGGACTTTGATTGCTTGTGTCCTATTTTTCAATTTTGAGGCGCTCTCAATATGAAGGGTGGAATTTCAATTGATTGATTCAATTAAAAATTAAATTGTTTTTTATAATATATATTTTATTATGTTTGCAACAGATAACTCTTTTAATGCAGTAATGGTAGTTTTGCATCATCAATATATTTTTTATGTCGATTAAATATGTTCTGAAAAAGATGGAGGAGTAAACACTCAATAAGCTTGAGAGTCTGACAATCTATGCTTTTATATAGAATACAATTGATTTAGAGAAAAATATTGTGCACTTATCATCAACAAAGAATAAGTAATATGGAAGCTTTTATACTATTTATTTAGAAACATAGTACCTACAATTGTGTGTAAGAAGCTGTGTAACTTTTGCGTTCAATTTAGAATATATTTTATGATTTTTTTAAAAACCAAATGTAAGCAAATGAAATAAAAGAGAAAATTTGTAATGAAAATAATCTGAAACATTAAACATGTTTCTGCTACATAATATTGTAATAGTATCATGACAGTAAATTCTTAATAAAATAGGTTATAATTTACTGACCAAGAGAAATATCCAACTTAATGAAATTTATTAGCTGAGCTTTTTAACATAAAATCATTTGATTAATAAAATAACAAGTTTAAAATAATCTTAACTGATGTAAAAAGAGCATATCCTATTCAAAAGAAGTTTTATTTCCACTTATATAATAATTTCGAAAAGGTAAAACTATGTCAAGTAAAAAATGGTGAAGCAAAATTTAAATAACAAACACATTATGCATATACTCGAAAACTTTGTGGAAGATTACCATACTGAGAACTTCTAGTGCAATATTGCTTATGCAAATAATGACATATTACATTAATAAATCATTTTAAGTATTTCATTTGACTGGTGCAGAAATGAAATTATGCTTTTCCCATAATTTTCTTGTGCATGGTTTTTTGCAAGTTTCATTTATATCATTACTACAAAACATTGTGCATTATACTTATAATTGACATGTGCAATTTCTTACAGGGATGGACAGAGTTGAGACTTCTGAAACACTTAATAATAGTTGAAAATGTGAATGTACAAAAATAAAGAATTATGTACATTTGGGTTAAACTTTATTTTAAATTCTTGAATCTTGATTATACATTAAAATAAAACTTTTATTATGAAAACAGAAAAGCAAGAACTTCAGATTGAACAAAATATCATGAAAATAAAAATATCCTTTTTTTTAAATGAAAAAAAAATACAAACTTGATGGGCTAATTCATGTGCGATAACTGTTGCTACATGTTCCTGACTTTCGCTTGAAGTTTCTGATGGATTGTATAAAATAGTTGTCATGCGAAATGTCACAAGACCCCAATTTTCCATAGCACCAGGTCCAAAATCAGGTATAGCAACCATATCTACAATAAATATATAAGAAGTGCAGTAACTATAAAAGAACATTAGACTAAATATACAATGAATTTTCATCAAAATGTCCAAAATTATTTAATAAAAATAGAAGTAATTATTTAAATTTTAATTATTTTTAATAATCAATTTCATTATATCAATCATTACATAGTGCAGTTCAAGCTATTTATCTGATAACTTCAATCAAACAAAATTGTTTTTCACCCAGGGCACACCAATAGGGGTGCGATATTTATTACAGGTACCGTTAATAACTTACAAAATTATGTTAAATCTTACCCAGTTTTGGCAAAGGATAACTAATGTTGAAAAACATCTGATAAAAATGTAACACACTAGCAGCTGTGTCAAGAGCAAACTGCGCTTCTTGTAGTTGCTCAGGAGGAACTACAACACGAACCTAATAAAAAGTTGAAAAAAAAAGAATAAGAATATTTCATTTACAATGATACAACAAAACGTACACATTACATATACAACAAAATATGTAATATATATAAGTAAATACCATCATAAAATTTGAATTAATTTTATTCTAGAGAGGTCAAAAATGTGCTATACATACCTGATCATCTACAGGTGTCGTAAAAACATTTGGAACAAAGGATTTAAAAAATTTTATTATTAATATTCTTACTATGCTACAAAATAAAGCAAAAAAAAAAAAAAAAATCCAAATTTTCCAAGCCTACTACAAAGCATTCAATCACAATCATTAGATGAAATTTTATTCTTGGTGGATAACTAAGATGAATTTTTCACATATTTGATAATAAAATGAATAAACAAATAATAAATATCAATACAAATGCAATAAGTGAGTACTAACAACAGGCTTTGGGCCTAGTTATGCTAGTCCTAGTCAGTTTATCAAGCCGAAAGGAACATCAAGAGTTCTTTTAATACATCAATTTGCTTCTGGCAAACTATACAAAATCTCATAACAACTACAAATTAATAAAAAGGCACTGCTGAAAACCAAACAGGTTGGCAAGAAACTAAGATTATTTATAATCTTTTAATATGTGCAGAGCTAAATATATTAATATTTAAATAAAAACTAGCTTGAAAAAGTAAACAAGAAAAAAACTACTTTCATTTGTTCCAACTCCAATGACTATGAAAAGCAAAAACTCCATGATATAAAGAAAGAAAAAGCCAAAGAATAATCAAATACAAAACTTCACCCACAACTTTTTTACATTTATTCAGATGTAGAAATAGAAATATAAGTAATAGTATTAATATTTAAATTCTAAATGAACAAAAAAGTACTAATAAACTTACATTTATTCCATCAGCATTTGTTTTTTGTAAAGTCTTAAAGTCACAAACCACAAATGCAACCAAATATGTACTCATTCTTACAGTTTTATCAAACACTGTAATTGAAAGCCCATTTCCATAAGATGCAGTCTGGAAAACATCAGAATTAAAATATGCAGTAAGACTTTCATCATGTACAATGGTAAGTTGAAAGGTTGCTTTCATAGCAGGTTCATCAAAGCATGGAAATGCAGAACGAGCAGAAGTAGGTTCAAAATGAGTTGTAGCTAGATATCTAAAAATAATGTTTCCATTTAATAAAAATGAAAAAGTATTAAAAGTATCGATACAAAAATTCAGGCCCATCATTTAGGGAGGAGCAGTTGCCCCACCTCCCCGCCAGCTTTGAGAATGTGATGTATTTTTAAAAATGTCTAAGAACTTTTAGTTTTTTTAATATAATATGCAAGGAATACACACCCTTTTAACCCCCCCCCCCCCACCATAAAAAATGAAATGATGGGCCCGCTAAAAACAACAAATAAATATTTTTTAAAAATACATAAAATGTTAGTCAGAAAATCAACATATAGTGGAAAAATATTTGTATTAATCCTTATCTCATTGCAGCAAAACATTAAAACAAGTTTCTATTTCTCTTAGTTTTTGAATAGTTTATTCATGTTGGTTTTTTCTCAGGCAATATTTTCAAATGTTTCAAGTATTTTGGCTTGCACTAAAAATAATGGATACTGGAAAATTTATATTTATAATATTTTACAACAAGGCCGTATCCAGAGGGAGGACCCCCCCCCCCCCCCCCAAATCCCAAAATTTTTCGTAATGTAGCATATATTCCTCCCTGGAACTTTCCTCAACATAAGTGTTTCAAAGTCAGCCCCCCCCCCCCCTCCGAAAAAAATTTCTGGCTATGGCTTTGTTTTACAATAATGTTTTTTATTTATGTTACTAGTTGTCTTTGGGGACCAGCTGGTTTGCTTTTAATGTGATTAATTTTAATTACAGGTTTTTATCAAACAATGTACTGAGAATAATGACTTAAACAATGCTACACAGTAGTACTATTAAGTTTTTGGAAAGCACTTAAAGCTGTATATCAATGAAAATCCTTTGAAGCAAATTTGAAAGAATAATTTCCAAATTGAAAACTGTTAAACTCATGCAATACTGACAGAAAGTCAGAAGTTTTATCTTGCAAGTATGTAAAAGTGAAAAACATTGCATATTTTTGAGAAAAATTCTGAAAAGAGAAATATTTGTGTTGTAAAAGATCCAGGAATAGGCTTTTGAAGTTCTTGCTGGATTTATTAAAAGAATGGAATGAAAAGCCATTTTGAAGTGTCTTATTAAATTTTTTAAAAAAGTATGACAACTGCCGAAATAAAAAATAGAAGTCCCTCACAACAATAAATTCTTTTACCTACAATCAGGACACAAAATATTTCTCTTTCAAAATTAATTCAAGATCTATGGAATAAAATGTACTCAAAACCAGATAAAGCACAAAATAATTCATAAGTCATAATTTGATTAAAAAGCAAAAGTAGTATTGTTTATCAATTAAGTTTGTATTACTTTTTGTTATTATTTTCTAAATTCTAAAGTAAAAACTCAATTTTAATGCATGTTATTTTTATTTTGATTCCTCTGACATTAATTTAATTTAAACTGCTTGCTACACAGTATCAGCCTAATTTTTCTTTCTTTTTTTACAGCTCATGTTTTTTACTTTCTTCTCTATCCAAGACAGAGAAGAAAGTATTGATTTCATGAAACTCTTCGAATTTCGACAGATTTTTGGGGAACCCATTTTTAGAAAATGTCTTTTTGTGTGTCATCAATCGAAATTTGGAGCACACATGGACCCTGATGGAAACTGGCATCGATTAGTGTTTGCCACAAATCCATTCAAATAGGGTGGAGCAATCAAATGTTTTTCTCGAGTAGCCTGAGTGCTATATCTCCAGAAGTAATGGAAGAATTCAAACAAAATTTGGTACAGAAGTACATGGGAACAGGTGCTGATCACATTTTGGTGCTATTTCTCCAAGAAGGGTGGTGCAATCAAACTTTTGATTAGTTTTTTTGTGGGCGCTGTAACTCAAGACATAACACATACAATTAAACCAAAATTTGGTACGCACATACATCCTAATAGGAAGTGGTGTTGATTAAATGTTGGCGCCCTTGCTCCAAAGGGGGTGGAGAGATTGAATGTTTTTCTCGCTAAGCGTATATCTCAAGAATCCAACAATGCAAATAAAATTGTAAGTGTATCTCAATGGGAAAAGGTGTTAAATATATGCTGGTGCCAAGTGAGCATAGACTTTGTTCTGCTTTGCATTGTTGCCATTCCCATTACATGTTAACAATATAATTCTTATCAATATTTGTAGCATTTTGAGGCTTCACTGTTAGCAAACGTTTTAATTAGTTTATCTGGGTGTAAAATCATTCTTTTTATACAATTTAATTTTTTTTCAATAAGGATTTGGATATTTGGCCAGCAGTAATATCCATGTGAAGGATATACAAGAAAGTTCAGTGATGGTCCCAACAGACAAGTTTTATAAATGTTTTACTTTAATTTACCTAATTTAAAACTGCATATGCATTTACTTCAGATTATTTTTACCAATTTCACTTTCATTTTTGTATTTTTTTCATTTTAATTGCTTTTTATTTCAGCCAGGCTATTAATGAATTCTAGCTAAAATGTTTATTATTTAAATTAATTCATAGCAATTTCTGTAACTTTGTGTATTAGTATGGTACTTGTCCTATTTATTTCAATTATGATCCTTAGAATATTACTTTCATCTTTGATTTTGATGTGATAAATTTTATTAATCTTATTAAAAAGAAAACGATCCTTTACTTAGGGGAGAATTAAAATTTTTGTCAATTTCATACATTAACTTCCTAGAATCTTCCCAGATGCTAATTATTGATCTGCTAATATTATACCTTTTGTGCCCATCAGACGACTTGTATGAACTTATATAAAATCCTTCCAATTTTTCTTCCAGATGCTTTTTAAAATCAATCCACAAGGTGTATTCCTTATAAGGATGTAAAATCTCATCAACTTCAATGTATAGTTGTTCATGCTTTGGATATTCTAAATGCTGCAAAACTGCTATAGTACGCTCGTCTCCTTCCAAAACAACAATGCGTGACAAATTCAACTCTTTTGAATGCAGCACAATAAAATTAGTTTTCATTGTGACTTGGAAAGTAATGTTGACGCTTCCAGAATTTTCGAAAGTATTTAAATCAGGATGCAAAAACAAATTATAATGCACTGGCATTATGAATGGAGGTAACCTTATATCATGCCAAGGAAATATTTCTCCTGTCTTAGCTGTAGGGATCAGGTTTGTAGAAGCTGGAGTTGTGTGGCGAAATTCTGTTGCAGAAGTAACAATTGGACATCGTGGCATTGGCCTGGCAAAAGAGGCAACCATGGCTATTATTAACAAAAATATTAGAACTAATCCTGTTAAACAAAATGCCTGTTGCTTATTGCAAACTATTCTTCTAATCTTTTCGGTCCCAGAATTATCTGAATACAGGACTTGCTTCTTAGCATTGTTACCTGAAAATACAAAGAAGATTCACCAATACTTTACTTAATAAAATAATACATATATCTATTAAATAAAAATGCATTCTTTAGCAAATCAGTTAGTTAAAAAATTACATATTTGTGTACCATATTAAGCTGATTCAAACACAAGCTTACAACACAATGCTGTTAAAGATGTAATTATTTTATTTTATTTATACAAACAATTTATGTATTGCAATATATTTAAAAATGTGAAAGAAAAAGGGAAGCAAAAAGTTTTTTTTAATAATAAAAACCTTTAATAAATACCTATTTTTTTATGTTTCTCATTTATTATTGATCATTTACATTGATCTTTCACACTGACCAAAATCTTTGCAAGTGTATTATGTAAAATATTCAACTAAACATTTTCCAGTTTTTTGCATATTTTATATTTTGTTGATAAAAGTTAAGTTCTTAAAATGTTTAAGCACATCATGCATATATCGTAGATTACTTTAAACATAGCTTAAATTTTGAAAACCTGATTTTTGCTGACGTAGTTAGCGTGGTATAGTTTTCTAAAGCTGAATGTTTTACAGTAGTGTTTTGCAACAGACCTGCAGACAACTGAAAATGTTTTGAAGAATATACATGCATAATGTAAAGTTTGTGTTCCCAGAGGCAGAAAGTTCTATAGTTGTCTGCAACAAGCACTCAAAATTTTATAATCTGTCTGCAAATTTTGCACATACAGTAAAGCACCGTTTATACGTTTTTCAAGGGACCGAGCGAAAAAAACGTATAAATGAAAAAACGTATAAACGAAAATCACAAAATCCGCATTAAAAACGTTCTTTGGTTCATATTCTTTTAGCAGTTCTGCGAATTGGTTTTGAATCCAATCATCCACTGTTTCACAATCAACATCTCCTGCTGACTCTCCACTTGCAGTTTACCCTGTTATGCCATGTCTTAACTTAAACTTATGAAGCCATCCCGAGGAAGATGATGCATCACATTCTACATTTAACTTCTTCGAAATTTCTTTTGCTTTCTCCATAAGCAAAGGACCACTGATGGGAATTTTTGCACTACGACACTAATTAAACTACTGTAAAAGCACTTTCTCTACATCCGAAAATTTTCCGTTTTGAACTCTAAGTTTTTTTGAAGCACTAGCACCACTTTGATTATGGGTTTCCTCGATGATCTTACGCTTATAAATTATGGTGCTTAAAATTGAAACTGGTAAACCAAATTTTTTGGCTAGGTCAACTCTTTTTAAATGTTGGTTTTCATCTGCTTGTTTTAAAAAGGACATTTTTTCTTTCAGAAACAGAGATTTTCTACTACCCGAGCTCGAAGCCATCGTGAATGCTAGTGAACGATAGATCCCAGAATTTTATTAAGTTGTTAGGAGCAGGGTTGCAGGATTGCTATAAAGTCCCCAGGCTACTTACTGAAATTTAAGGGCGCCTGCCTGGCAACACTGGTAGGAGAGGAAAAGCGCTTGTCAACTGCTATTTCTAGGTATTGCACCGCAATCAGAGTGCTCTTATCTGTGAATTTGGGATATTCGCATTCTTCCAGGGTATGTCTTTTGTTCATTTAGGCAGGTGCGTGACCACCGTAAGTGGTCACAGCAGGTGTGGGTCAAGGTTAAATGCGATTTCTAAACTGGACAATCGCTAGCGTAGAATAACGTTAAAATGTACGTTTTTCCTTCATGACTTGGGGAGAAAAAAAACGTATAAATGAAATTTGCAATTTCAGGGAAACGTATAAAGGAAATTATTTAACATTAATTTGTATGAGATTTCGCCGGGCCATTCAAAAAAACGTATAAATGATAAAAACGTATAAACGAGAAACGTATAAATGGTGCTCCACTGTAATTTCAATGAATAAGAATCATGCATTAAACCATCAATTTTTCATCATTTTACTTGGCATGTAGTAAGCATAATGTGTTTTCGAGTATTGAAAAAAAAAAAAAAAAAAAGAAGACAGTAAGACCTATTTTTATAATACTGTTCCTTAACTTGGCAAAAATGAAAAAGGGCCCACGGCACGAGCTTACAAAAGGCCTTGTACTACATGTCACAGCCATGCTTGGAGCATGTCTTTCTGAAGGAATCTAGTCTTCATTCATGCTATACACCAGGGAAATTGGTTATTCCCATGTAATCCAGTAGTTGAAATCACGATCCTTCACCCAGACAATCTGGGCTCTATTTGCTACATGGGAAAGAACTTACCCCTTCTGCTATGCAATATGGCAAGCAGTTAAGGCTTCATGAGAGTAGGGAGTTGTTAGTGAAAAGGAAAAATTGTTTGAAACTAGACATGACGACAAAAAATGATTATACTTATCATTTGAATGACGATTTTTCATGCTAGATAAGGTAAAAAATTGAAATAATAGAACTTAATGCACAATAATTTAAGGGTACCAAACCACCCTCAGAGTGATGGCACCCTCTAAATAGTATGGAACCCTCCAAAAAAAAAATCGATGACCCTTCCCAAATCAGCCAAACAGACAACTAAGCCTCCCTCTCCAATGCATTTGCAAGAAACTCTCCCCAAAAGTTTCAATGGTGCAATCTGCACCATGACTCCTCCCCCCCCCCCAGATGGGAACCCCTGAATATTTAATCAAAGTTCACAAATAATGTACTTATGATAGTTAATATATGACGGCGAAATACAGGCACTCATTCTGCAACATAGTTATTTGTTTTGCATTGTATATCTCACTTTTCGACTAAACTTTACTGTACGGTGGTAACCCATGATTTTTCATCTAATCTGGAAGTGGGGATGTGTTGTTTGTGAAAGTGTTGAAATCCGTTTTGCGGCAACACAAATGTATTTTTTCCTTTTTGTCTCTTAAGACAGCGTTTTAACTCTTGGATTTGGCGACTTTTTTGGAAAAAGCGAAAGGGTTACCGTAAAGAAAATTTCTCCCCACTTTTCAACAGTCTGCTTTGGATGTATGGTTGATAAATTTTTAAACTAATAATGGGATGGGGGAAATCATGCATTTTGTATTATAATCAGTGCAGTCAAAGTCAAGGGTGAAGGTACCCCTTAACTTTTTTATATTTTAATTTGAGCCTCCAGCCACTTGTTTTTAACTCAAGCCTCTCCCCCCTTCCCCTTTCTACATTTTTCTACTTTCACATCTGTGAGCATCCTCCCACTTTTTTTCGGGACTACACTACTGATTATAATTGAATATTGAAACAACATGTAATGAACTTGCAACCTCCACAACCAAACAAAATAATTTCTTCATATAAATCAACTTCATTAGCATCTCAGTAATAATTTTGCATAAATTTAGGGCAAAATCCATTGAATATTATGGAATTGAACTTGAATTATTAATAATATTGAAAAGTTGAAAAGGAAACTAAGATTAGTAGCATGTAACTCAATTTCGGAAATGTTTCCTTCAAGTGAAGTTGTTATTGCCATAAAAACATTCCAATTAAAATTAAAGCCAAAGCCATTTTTACTAATGAGCACAGCCTTTTTCTAGTTCCATTCTGCTCGGTTGCCCTATGGAGCACGGGGCCCAGGAAAGTTGCATCGTTAATGCGATGTTAACGATGATTCTGTACATATTGGTAATTAAATTGAGAAAGTAAAAACTAGTACTCGATTCTCGCCACTGTTCGAAGAAAGGAAGATAGTTTTATTCGACCGATACAACACAAAAAAATTAGCTTTAAAGGAATATATTTTTGTCAACACATAATCTTTCTTTCAATAACAACTAAGAAAAGTAAAAATATATTTAGTCAACAATAAAAGAAATAAAATACCAGTTAAAAAAGCAACATCGTCAACTTCTGGTTCATTCATCATGGTTGAAGTGCAAGGTGAGGAAAATCATTCAATTTAAAATTTAGAATCAACAAATTTTTTATTTAAAACTATCTAAAATCTTTGATAAAGAGAGTGTAACCAAAAATGTTATCAATGTTAATCATGTTCGTCTGCTGGAGATTTGTTTTTCTTCTGTAATGATGCCAATATTATAAAGCTAAGGTTACATTTTACATTCGTTCGACGCAAAGCGCGAAAAAGATGAGAGATATTGGCTCTAAGCTTCTTCTCTCCTTGAGCCGCCCCTGGGAGTAGATTTAGCGAATTATGGATATTAGTCAGGACTCCCTTTTCTCATCCAACCTCCTTCCCTGTTAGCTCTAGGCCTTAGAGAAGAGAGGCCCTCCCCCGGAGACGCGAGGCAGTGGGGTCCACGGATTTTACATGCACGTATCCCCAAGCATGGCTGCCTGCGATCATATAGCGGCTGTCCAGACGCGGAGCCAGAACAAAGGAATAAGCGTTCAAACGATAGTTATTTTTTTCCTCACTGGTGCGCTGCAAGCATGTACTAGTTTTGTATGGAAATACATTACGAAAGCACTGTTTTTGCCGGGTTTGCAGCATGCATCATGAAGATATCTTTTTGGTAAATTTTTAGTTCATGCATTACCGATCGAAAATATGTCTCCCGATGTTTAATTGTGTCTAACCTATATATATTTATTTTAAAGAAATTTTTCATCGTAAATGAAATAAAACGACAGAAAGCAGTAGAGTTTTTTCTAAGCATTAAATTAGTGAATGCATACAGTTTATAATTTTAGGGATTAACTAAACTCACGTTTGGTTTATATTCATATATTTTATTTGTTTTTTCACTCCATGTCCCCTATTCACTTATTCTGCAAATAGAAATCGTGAGTTTGATGCTTTAGATGATATTTTTATCCAGTGAGGGCTGACATTTGCATTTTCCCCTTATGTCTCTAACTTTACTCGTTTTATTTATTTAGGCATTGGTTTTATTTATTTGTACTTCAGATTATTAATAAGAAAACAAACGTCATCCCAGCAAGCAAAATATGCTGCCACAATATTGCATAAAGGTTGATATATCAGCATGGATAATCTTGCATACATACTGCCTCAACATTGTTATGTTACTCCATTTATACTGCCTGCAGGTTGCCACAAGATTGACTGTCAAGGTCTATGCAGTGTAATGTCAGTGTAAAATCAAGGTGCCTTATTTTTGCAATATTGCATTCACCTTGTCCCCGTCAGTAAATACTGATATGACAGTATAAAAGCAAGGTGCCTTACTTTCGGAATATTGCATTCATCTTGTCACCGACAGTATACGCTGATATGACAGTGCTTTGTCAGTATAAAAATCAAGGTGTCTTATTTTTGCAATATTGCGTTCACCTTGTCACCGACAGTATAATACTGACATGACAGTATAAAATCAATGTGCCTTTTTTTTAAATATTGCATTGTTCTCATTTTATTCGACACGTGATTTACACTAGACCATCATGCCGCGTTTGCGTTATGCTTCCATTCTTTTTCAATAGTCTTCTCAGTAGATAACCACACATCTACTGTCCTGGGTTACATTAATAAATGAGATAATGCATACATAATTACTGAAAATAATATTTCCCTACACTACTCTTTATCGTTGAACAACCAACAAACGAGAAACCACGGGTGAGTGTGAGGAGAGACACGCCGCCGATTGGAACGATGGGTAAAATTGAGCTTTTGAAAAGGGGGGGGGGGGGGACGATCGTGTAAAAAAAAGTTTTCGGACGGTCCCCCCCCCCCCCCCCACTGAGAATACTCATTGCTTTTTGTTGTCAAGGAGTATGTCATTTAAATAAAAAGGTTTAAAGGGATATTTAAAGAAAAATTGCTCTTATCCAGGGGTGTCCACGAGGAAAGTTCATGGCGTAGACTGCGCCATTAATTTTTTTGATGAAATTTTTGACACCCCCTGGACAGGGGGGCATTTTTTCATCGAGTTTTAGCCCTTTTGGGTAGTTGTCTTTTTTGGGGGACTTCGTACTTTGGATGGTGCATACTAATGTATGCACCATCTTGCTTAGGGGGTTGGCACCCATGTATTGTCAGTTACAAGTTTTAAAAGTAATCTTGTTAACTCTGAACTGCATATATTGAAGCGTTTTAAGTAATTATTTTTAATTTCTCATTTATTGTACTTAATTGTAATATTTGAAAATATTTCCCCTTGATTGTTTATTTTATTGAATCGTTTTCTTTTACAAAGACCTAATCTTTGACCTTTCTTACTTAATATTTTAGGATTTTATTCTAAATATTTAACTAGTGTAATTGCTTTAGATGAGACCAGCAAAAAAAAAAGTAGTCTCTCTTATATGATAATCCATCTGTTGAAGTTAACTGAAGTCAGCTATACTATACAATGCAATATTAGTTATTAGTATTATGCTATTAGTCTGTCAATAACAATAAAAAAATTTTGCATTAATTATTTACTTAATTACATAATTGTTCAATTAATCTTTATTTGTTAAGTCACTTCACAACCTAACTGTTCCACTTTCCTATTATAATTAAATTTACAATAAATGGAATTGAAATAATTCAATTAACACAAATATTAAAAATAACTTTATTAACCATAATCTATATCATTTTTCCTTTAACTGCTGTTATTTAATAGTACTAACATGAATGTATTGAAAATTGCTTAATAATAAAGTAACTAATAACTATTTAGAGACTACTCAATACGGCTTTCAAAAGCCTGCTAGCCAATTTATTTGTGCTACACAATGTGAAAGGATAAATGCATTTCAGAAAATTATGCGCAATTATTGTCGTTCAAAATAAAAATTAATCTGAAAGCATAATATGATCAGCCAATTGCGAAGAAAATTTTCTCTGTGTTCATTATATATAAAAGTATACGTATGTATGAAAAATTGTATCTTAACGAGCAGCTTCAAAGTCTGCATGTGTTACTACCAAAAAAACGACCTTTTTATTTTTTCCTCTGTATTAAAAACGTTTTAATGGCAAATACATAACCCTGCAACGTATTTTGATAGTTACTTTTGCCCGCAACACTTAAATGTTTATCTTGCTTGAAATTCAAGCCTTTAACGCGATGATATTGCGATGGTTAGATTTTAAAATCCTCGCTTGGAAGTACATGCTAACAGCGCCAATTGACTGAAGTGGCAGAAAATGTAAGTTCCTGCTTGCACGCACTTTTTCGCCCGTTTGGACAGCCGCTATATGATCGCAGGCAGCCACGCCCCAAGTGTATATGGTGGATCTTCAGCGGGTCGGGTATCGAACCACGCGACCTTCCGTTTGGAAGTCTGACATCCTAACCACTAGGCTACCACGGCCCTAGGTTACTACACCCTAATGATAGTATAGAAAAAATGCCAGAATAAGATTATTCTTCTACCTTGTATCCAAGAAACCATCTAACTCGATTGTTTGGTTCTGGTAAGTTTTTCCGTAACTTTACAGAAACACTCTGTTCCTTTCTGTATTTCTGTAGCGCAGAAAATGCGGAGAATAAAAGCAGATATCATGCAGAAATTTAAAAATATAAAAAATACAGAAAATAAAAAGCAGATATCACACAGAAACACAAAAGCATAAAAAGCAAAGAGAATTAAAAACTTATGTTTAATTAAAAATTATGTTTAAAATTTTTAAACATAATTTTTGAAATGGTAATGGGTGTAAAATTTTGATCGATAAAATCTTTCGTATTCTTAAATCAATTTGCAAATTGAATCTCTCGTTGTTATTTTTAACAGTTCCTAAATAAAGTATCACACGGTGTTACTGAGTCAAAATTAGACTGTCATATTTTTGATATTTTTGCGCCGCGACTTCAAAAATTACTTTTGTTTCAGAAAAGTCTTCACTCAAACTCTTATTATGATTGCGTTTAATACTACTGCTTAATGACAACATACTCTTTTTAACAATGAGTTTTAGATTTATTAATAATTTATTCAACAAAGAAATATCAAGCTAAGAAAATTAAAAGAAAAATACTTATTTTTCTCCCGTAACGTCCTTTGTAAAGAACAATTGCTCTAAAATCGATGTACGATATATTTAAGTTAGACGATCGTCTATCGATTAAAAAAAAATCATTAAAATCGGGTTATTTGTCAAAGCAATCCCAAACATATTACTAAATTTTATTGTTCAATATCGAATATGTGTCGCATTTAAATATAACGTGTAATTTTAAAAATATAAATAGTTGTTATACGTTGCACACATACGTTAAATGATAGTTTTTATGGTTATAAAGAGAAACTAAAGAATTATTATTGTTATTACTATTACTATTTTTCAGATTTTGAAAATACAAATGCAAAACGTTTTCGAGTAAAAAAAAGACAAATACAAAATGGAATTAATGCAACTGACTGAAAATGACTCATGCCAGCCCATGCCCCACTGAATATTTGGAAATTTAATGCAGGTTTCGAGATTTATTTCCACAGTAATCCTAAAGCAAATAAATTAGTAGTTTGCAGGAGAAATATATTTAACGCCTTAACTGGTTAATTTTTTTACTACAAATGTTCCAAAAGAGGGCATATTTTTTATTGCATATAATTAAAGTCTTAACTTGATATAAAAGGAAAATGAAAGAATTTTTTTTTAAATTTCATAAATAATGAATTTAAGCATTTGTTTTTATTATTTTATAACATTGAAGCAGAAATGCCCCTAAATGTTGGCTTTTTGCAATCACGGAGTATATACAGTGAAGACTGTATTACAGATCTCACGATCTATTTAAATATTCTAATACTAAAGATTATCTTCCAATCTATTAAAAATACAGGCAAATCAAAACAAGAAAGGCGGAAATATCAATGCCCGTACGCTGTACGGGTAAACCAGTTTGGACCAACTTTGGGTAGCCCGTACACCGTACGGGTAAACCAGTTAAGGGGTTAAACAGTAAGACCCTGCAGATTGTAATTGGAAGTAAGTCAGTTACGGAAGTACGGTTTTGTGTAATAGGAAGTGTTCACCAAATGGTTGATAGCAGCTAGTGAAATTTTGCTTAAAATTCGGATAGAAAATTAAACTACCTGTCGGATTTTATGCGAACTAATTGCTAAACTTATCTCGCGCTAATAGAAATAAACTGCATATTTCAGGTACATAATATGTATATACACTAAAGGATAGAAATTCATGGGATAGCACGTATAGTTGCAAGCAACCCGGGAAAATTAACATGAGGACGAAAACGCAGAAATTTTGGGGGAATATTGGGAACTTTAGAAAGTTGTAAATTTTGAAGGGATAAAATTATTAATAATTACTGTTAATTTAAATATGTACCTATTTAATTTCCTCCCACTACAGAAATAATAATATGATCAGTAAAACCCTTCAAAGTTCAAACTATTATCTGGAAATTACTTAGGAACTTCTATAGAAAAGAAACTTATGATTTTATATCATGTAAAAGATTGTTCAATATCAAAAATTGACCTCTGCAGCGAATTTTTGACGGTTAAAATTTTGCCAATGGACATGACCGCATTTTTTGGGACATGTGTCTTTTCATGATTTAATTGAATTATATTCATTACTAGTATGTTGTGTGGCCATAACGAAACTTCCTTCGAAATGTTTCATATAAATGCTCTTTTTAAGAAAATTATCAAAAAGCGCCGCTCCTTTGGACCGATTGACGCGAAAAGAGAATGAACGCCTATTCTTTCAAGGAAATTTCTTGCATGCGTACATATTACCATACTAGAATTGTCAAAATAGCTTAAAACCGGGGTCATCAACCGGGGAGCAACCATCATCACTCCAGGAGGTTTCCTTCCCCATCCGTTCCTTTCTGTGCGCTAAAAAGCGATTGACTCCCTGAGGGGGGTTAGTTCTCCGTAGTTAGTTACTCCAACTTTAAAAACGGAGAATTCATTTAAAAAGGATGCTAAAAGGTATAATTTAATGTCTGAAACTAAAGTTTAAATTTTCTTCTTCTCTTGCCCAGGGCCCGATTTACACTTTGAATCACTATAGGCACAACTCATGCTTGGGGGCCCCTCACGCCACAAATTTTTTTAAAACATAACATTCAGTATGTGCTTGTGAAACAAAAGTCACCAAAGTTCCCAGTCACACCAAAATTTGGGAGCCCCTAAGGTGCAAAAACTAATTTGTTTTTCAAATGTCAGAGTCAGACTAACATTTGGGAGCCCTCAACGTGCAAAATCGATTTTGTTTTTCAAATTTCAAATTGTCGGACCAAAATTTGGGGGCCCCAAAGTGAAAATTCCTTGTGGTTTTAAAATAATTTAATAATACAAATTTTCTGTGAAGCAACAGAATATTAATAGTTTGTTTTTTTAGTTTTTTTAAAAAAAAAATTTCTAAAAAAATTTAAATCACAAAAAAAAAGAGGGTGCCCCTCAAAATGGGGGACCTAGGCCCGGGCCTCACGGGCCTAATAGTAAATAAGGGCTTGCGTCTTGCCCCTGCAATTGAGACATAGTTCATCCTCATATAAATTCCCTATCAAAGGGAGAAGCATACTATGTCACAATGAATGTATGAAATAAGACTTAAGTTTCACATCAAAATTATTACACAAAGAACAAACAAACACACACACACAAAAAAAAAAAAAAAAAAGATAAATCTTAGTATTAAGAAGCACTTATATTTTCATCAACAAACTTGATCTGTAGTTTTTGAAAGAGCACTTACGTAACATAACAAAGATTATCGCTACTGTTTCTGTACTTTTACGGAAATGGTTATAGTGTGGTACAAGACGAGTTTTTCTATAAAGCTGGCTATCAAGATCTTGATTAGTAACTTGTAAAGGAGTACTTGCATAAGGTAACAGATGTACTTGCTTCTTTTGCTGTTTTTTTTTAAAAGAGAAATTACTTACATCGTACCGTCATAGTCATGGAATGAAGCAAGGTTTACTTGCACGTCATGAGACCCGAGCTAACAAGTCAAATATCTTACCTACACGAAAACAAAATTTTTGAACAACATACTTAGAATTGGCACCATTATTCTTTGCATAGATGTGATGATTTTAAATGCGCAGAAATTAATAACCATTTGTAGTTTTATAGAAAACATGGCAAACTTTTGTTTTGTTTTGTTGGTGTGTTGCATAATATGAGTTGCACTTATGAACAAATTGCTATTATGACATTTTTTTACATGTGTCAGTGAAGATTTTGTAACTGAAATTCTGTTATTCATCGAAAATTTAAATGCCTCATCGAAATGATTCATCTACAGTGATAATTAAATGAATCACAATGACAAGTAAAAATAATTGAAATTAATTAAAATAAAATGTATGCGTTATTTTTAAAGTTGGTAAGCGTTATTTTTAAAGTATACATTTCATGTCGATATTAAATTTAATATTTAATTTGAGAAAAGTAAAAAGCCCAGTGGCATAGGATTTAATCCAAGCTATCCCGGCTGTAGGCGAATTCGTTACGTTGTAGAAAGAACAGTTGAAATTACGAAGCTGGGTGCAATGTCAACGTTGGTAAAAAGTCAAAGGGAATAAAATAAAAGGTTTAAAAAATTGTAACCAAACTACGGATAAAACTAATAAAAAACTATACTACATATTCTTGTTATGTAAAGTTCTAACATAATTCTGGTAATAAAATTTATAGTTCTTATCTTCGAAAAATTCATGAAACATAGCTTTAGTTACGTTGACCAGTCCTTAACTAAATGATTAGCCATTAAAACCTCAAAGGCTTCACGCTTTACCTAGGTACAGTTCTCTCATAAGAGCGAACTTATTTCGGTCAATGCTTTTAAATTTAGTTTCTGAATGATTTGGAGCTCACAAAACAGAATTATACGGCAATATGTTTTTGGAACTCTATAATTTGGAATTTTGTTCTGTACAGTCATTCAGGGCAACTTTAAATCATGGGGGTTAACTTTGAACCATCATGTCATATTTTTTTGTATATTTAACTTCAAAAATAAATAAAATATTAGGACGTCCAGTGCTGCTCTCAGCTGGCTCTGTTATAAAATCAGTTTTCTATTCTTAATTTAAAAAAATAAGTTTACAACATTGTACACAGATAACTGTATAATACAATCATTCTGAAGTCATTGTTTGGAAGCTATTTTTGAATGCTGTTTTGAAGTTGTTGAAATTTTTGAAGTTGTTCTATGCACTATAATGAATCATAGAAATCCCGTGACGCTGTGAAATAACTTTTTAAAATCATTCAACAATTTTATTTTTCTGCTTCAAAGTTGCACAACTATAATGTTTTTATTAAAATAATTCTTTTTTAAAAATCCCCTTTCTGACATGGTTCAAAGCTACCCTAAATGGAAAAATCATTTTAAACCAGGTCAATAATTCAATTTAAATGGTTTTTATAATCATTATTTCTTAATTTTTGCTGAATATGCAATACTTTAAGAGCTCTTTAGCGGGAAATATAATAATACCATTGATATATGAGTGGGGCAATTAAAAACTGAGAAATTGTGTATCAAAGTTACCCTGATTGACTGCAATTTGGAATTCTACTTTCCCCTAATTCCTGAACTCAGTAGCGCACCCAGGATTTTATTTTGGGGAATGACCAAGGGTTCGGATTAGGGATACATCAGATATTGATTTTGCCAGATATCGAATATCCGGTGTTCCTTGTCTGACGAATATGTAACGGATATCTGACTCCCTGATGTTTGAAGCCCATAAACATATAAATTCTATAAAAAATGTTACGCATCCCAAAGCTTTTAAACACGTTTTCAGTTTTAATTTGCATATATTTTTCGAAATCGGCTGATTAATTAAATTTTAAAAGTCAAATTTGGCATGTCGGATAACCGGATCCTTAGTGCAGTGATCGAATCGGATTCCTAAAAACGGTCGGATTCCAGTTATCTGTTGCTTCTGAGGAAGGGACACGTCCCATCAGCCCCTTCCCCGTCGGTACCTGTACGTAGTGCTTTTTTCTCTTTGTTAACCTGACCTTCAAACAATACAGAATTGCAAGTGAGTGCGTGGCATGGTGCGTGGTGCGCGAGAAGGAACACAATTTTGAACGATACGAACGATTCCGCCTTTCGCTTCCTGTTTCGTACAATAATAGCTTTGCATTTCATCATTTTTACTGACGTCACCTGCCACATAGTACACATTACAAACAAAGAACGAGTACTGTTAGACTATGTTGTAGACACCTCAAATAATACATAGAGAACAATTAGGCATTAGTAGCGTTAAATGATTAATGGTCTTAAATTACACCCAGCTTCTCAATTCCTGAATATAAAGTGGGCTGAAAAGTTTCAGAAGGTGGGCTTTCTTACTATTGCGCTTTCTTACTTTGTCTACTGCTCACCATATTGCAATGAAATTTTATCCCGAGCTCAATTCCCCAGAACTCCTTGTTAGTGATGATGGCGACTCCATTTGTGTTGAAAAGGTCAGGCAAACAAAAAAAAAAAAAAACATTCGTCAAAGCCCTTTGTTGCAAGAAAGAGCGCAAACATGACTTTTTGCAGAAAAATGTCACAACCGAACAGGTTTGTAATGATTTCCATTCAAAAGAAATAGGTTTAGAAGTTATTTTATAGTACTGCATTTTTTAGGACTAAAAATTTTCATTCCGGTGAAATTAAAGATATTCAAAAGTCAATTCTCTATTTTTAGTATATATATTTTAATTATATATATATGAGTTTCTCTAAGAAGAAAAGTAAAAATTAAATTAATTTTGTATTTAAAACAACTCCCCCACCCACACGCAATTGTTTTCTTTAACATATTAAGAAACAGAAATAATACTACCTGCAGTAAGCTCATACCTTGTAATAAGAAAA
Source organism: Octonoba sinensis (assembly GCA_038502835.1). Taxonomy (NCBI): domain Eukaryota; kingdom Metazoa; phylum Arthropoda; class Arachnida; order Araneae; family Uloboridae; genus Octonoba; species Octonoba sinensis. Next base: position 103,362,371 of record CM076600.1, on the reverse strand, counting down.
GCATTGGAGAGGTTTCGACAACCGAACGGGCCTATTGCACGATAAAATGTGTTGGAAGTCTTCCGCTATCAGAGCGGAACAGGAAAAAAAAGTGGGAAGAGATTTCAAAAACGATATGAAAAGTGTAATGAAGCTACTATTGGGGATATCCTACAGCCAGTGTTTCCCAAAGTGTGGTACGCATACCCTCGGGAGTACGGAAAGAGTTTGATGGTGGTACGCGGTACGTTGGGCTGAGACCACCGGAAAAATAACTCTGTTTCAAATTGTTTGAAATAGTCATTACAATGCAAAGAAATTTCATTGTTTATTATACGAGGTAACGTGGACTCTGCTAGGGCAAAACTTAAATTTGTAGCAAAAGCTACTTGGCAATGATTGAATTACTATTTCGCTCCCTTCTGAATTTATAACAAGCTCGGCTCGTGAAATTGACTCGGATAATCAGAAAGAGCATTTAGAATTTACAAGTGGGCTTGAAAAACAATTTTTCGGATTTAAACAAAAATATTGAGTTGCTAATATATCATTTTTACATTAATTCAACATCCATGCAAGCGGAAGAAAGTTGAAATTAGTTTCGACGGATCCTTGAAAAACAAATATAAGAAGTGTAATTTTAACATCACTCTGATTGTAAATTGAACATGTGTATCCAATTTTAACAAACTGAAAGTCCTGAAAAATCATAATGATAATATTATCAATTTCATCCCCATCGCCTTCATTGATTGTAATGAATGTCATACATGCTATAATTTTTGTTTATTTTATTATTAACTAGCTGCGACGCCCGGCGTTGCACGGTCTATCTTAAATTATATTTTGCAAATACAGCGATCCCTCATCAAAATGCTAGATATGTTGATTATTATTATTTTTTTTTTATTTGTTTAACAATGGCAACTGCATTGATTTGTTTGTTCACACGGCAACTGTAACAATTGTTGAAACGATGCAACAATACAAATGAAATAAAACGGTCATCATCCGGGTCAAATAAAATTAAAGTTTAATTACCGTGAAAAAATAATTTCAAACTACAGAGAAAAACGCTTATAACTTCTTTTCTAGTTAATTTAGAGGCTTCCAATTTTAGCTCGAAGGACAAAACTTTTTCTAGGGCAGTTTTTTACGGGCTTTTCAATGATATCAAGCTCGAAAGGATGCGATAATTTCTTCCGATAGAAAAGGACTATTTTATGCAATTTTTGGAACTCCGCTCCAATTGGTCTTAACGTGATGACATATAGCCTATAGCCTTCCTCCATAAATGAGCTATCTAACACTGAAAGAATTTTTCAAATCGGACCAGTAGTTCCTGAGATTAGCGCGTTCAAGAAACTCTACAGCTTTATAATGTTAGTATAGGTTAAGCAAACACTAATCTATATAAATAAAACCAAAAGTTTGTGTGTGTGTGTGTGTGTGTGTGTGTCTGTCTGTCGATCGCCTCCTGGCGAGATGGAACGGTCTAGGAGTACGGAATTTTGGTTACAGGTACCTTGGGTCAGGTCCTCGTGCACCTCGAAGCGTTTTTCCGAAAATTCGAATTTGTTCTTCTTTTATTCCAATTTAAGCAAAACTGATAATTTTAGAAATATCTCATCGAAGAAACGTCACACCTTTTCGATTTTAGCAGCATATTGATGCCCGTAAAAAACCGCACAAGATGATTTCTCTCTGAAGTTTGTAGAACAAATAGAACATGCGCAATATTCATTTAAAGTAGTTTTCGAACTTTAAAGCAAGGCTTACCTCTGAATTTATCTGCTCAATTTGCGTGTTTTCGCCAAAATAAATAGTACTTTTGTCGCCAACTAGATCATTTCTGTTAACGTAAGATTGAGAAAATGCTATTTTATCTTTATTCATGCCGTTTTATGAGCAAAACAAATTCTAAAAATTCATTTCATTTTTATACATATTTTGTGGAACTGCAGACGAATTTTAATTACTTCTTCTTCGAGGTTGATTCTCCTTCCTTTTTTGGCGATTTAATAGTATAGTAACAGTTTAACAATTGCATGAAACAATATTTCTTATGTTAGAGTGTCCGCTTTATCAACGAAACAAATTCTAAAAATTCATTTCTATTTTTTTGGATATTTTGTGGAACTGCATGCGATTTTTAATGTTGATTCTTCTTTCTTTTTTGACGATTTAATATTTATTTCTTCGATAAAAACTATGTTGGAAGCTCTTCGATATCGCTTATTTTTGATGAAATTTAAATTTTCGCCAAGTGGTAAAAACTTTTGTTACCCTCCTTCCAGTTAATTGTTCTCAATATATTATTTTATGCTTCATAACTTTTCCAAACCGCTCCCAATAATCCTTTCCAGTAATATTGTTCTCATTTAATTCAATACGTGATTTACACTGTAGGATCATGGTGTATTTCGAAATGATTCCATTACTACAGTGCAATTTGGCGATCTTCTGCTTCATTTTAACTTTTTTACGTAGAGATTATTGATTCCATATTTTACACAAGTGATTTATTTTCTAACATTTATTTAATTTTTGTACTGTCTATTTGGCGCCATTTGGGAAGAATTTAGTTATATCTTTCTATGAACTTCAATTTTACACGTCAGAATTGGTTCAGTAATAAACATTTTGTAATTTAAATGAGCATTTGCCTTTTGAAATAATGCTTTCCTTTCTTTCGTTTTTATCCGAATTTTATGAAAGTGTTATTCAATTGAATTTTCAGGAAATGTTTTGGCGATTTTGCAAGTGGGATTTTTAGGAACGGTTGTCCTTATTTTGATGGGGAATTTAAGATGGACTGCTGGGTAATTTTAGGAACAGTAGCTCTTGAAGGTCAGTATTCTATTTTTAGTTACTGACGTCTTTATTCTAATGGATATTTTTTTGGGACTAATGTCATTATTCTATTAGGAATGTTTAGGAATAGTTGTCTTTATTGAAATGGGGGTTTTAAAGAATGTTTTCCTTATGGTAGCAGAAATATTCAGGGAGAGCTGTTCTTGATCTGATGGACATTTTTAAAGAGAATACTGTTCTTTTTCTGATGGGATATTTTTAATACGATTTTTACGGGATCTTGATATCATTTTGGCACAATTATCCCTCTACATATGTGCATTTTAGTTACTGTTTCTCTTACTCTAATGGTAATTTCTATTAACTTTTGTTGGCACTTTAATGTTGATTTTTATGGACTTATTTTTGGTGTAAAAGGAATTTTTCTGGGCTGTTCGTTTTAATGCAATCGTGGTTTTTAACGAATTTTACTGTCTAAATTGTATTTTTATGGACTGTTGCCCATCTCCTACTTGGATTTTTTAAGAAGATTTTCCCCTATACATTTACTACAGAATTTTGGACATGCATCATTTGCCCTGCGAATGATGCAATTTTATCCCGCGCAACGCCGGGCATGTCAGCTAGTCTATATAAATAAAACCGAAAGTTTGTGTGTGTGTGTGTGTGTGTGTCTGTCTGTCGATCGCGTCCTGGCGAGATGGAACGGGCCAGAAGTACGAAATTTTGGTTACAGGTACCTTGGGTCAGGTCCTCGTGCACCTCGAAGCGTTTTTCCTAAAATTCGAATTTGTTCTTCTTTTATTCCAATTTAAGCAAAACTGTTAATTTTAGGAATATCTCATCGAAGAAACGTCACACCTTTTCGATTTTTGCAGCATACTGATGCCCGTAAAAACGGCACAAGATGATCTCTTTCAGAAGTTCGTAGAACGAATAGAACATGCGCAATATTCATTTAAAGTAGTTTTCGAACTTTAAAGCAAGGCTTACCTCTGAATTTATCTGCTCAATTTGCGTGTTTTCGCCAAAATAAATAGTACTTTTGTCGCCAACTAGATGATTTTTGTTAACGTAAGATTGAAAAAATGATGTTTTATCTTTATTCATGCCGTTTTATGAGTGAAACAAATTCTAAAAATTCATTTCATCTTTTAGCATACTGCAGACGATTTTTAATTACTTCTTGAGGTTGATTCTTCGTTGTTTTCCGCCGATTTAGTATTATGGTACCTGTTCAACAATTTCATGAAACATATTATTTCTTATGGTAGAGTCTCCGTTTTATAAGCAAAACAAATTCTAAAAATTCATTTCATTTTTATGCATATTTTGTGGCTTATAAACTGCAGACGGTTTTCAATTACTTTATCTGGAGGTTGATTTTTCCTTCCATATTTTACTCAAGTGATTTATTTTATAAAACATTTACTTAATTTTGTTTACTGTCTATTTGGCACTATTTGGACAGAATTTAGTTACTTCTTTCTATCAACTTAAATTTCACGAGTCAGGATTGGTTCAGTACTAAACATTTTCTAACTTAAATGTGCATTTGCCTTTGGAAATAATGCTTTCCTTTCTTTCGTTTTTATTCGAATTTTATAAAAGTGCGATTAATTGAATTCAGGGAATCCTTTGAGGTTTTTCAAGTGGTATTTATAAAAGCTGTCCGTATTTTGATGGGGAATTTAAGATGGACTGTTAGTAATTTTAGGAACAGTAGCTCTTGAAGGTCAGTATTGTAATGGGTATTTTTAGTCACTGAAGTCTTTATTCTAATGGAGATTTTTTGAGACTAATAGGAATAGTTGCCTTTATTGAAATAGGGGGATTTAAGGATTTTTTTTCTTTATTGTAGCAGAAATATTCAGGGACAATTGTTCTTCATCTGATGGGCATTTTAAAACAGAATACAGCTCTAATTTTGATGGGAATTTTTAGATGTATTGTGGTAGATATTTTAATTACGATTTCTATGGGACTCTTACAACTATCACGCTGCATGTGCGCATTTTAGTTACTGTTGCAATTACTTTAATGGCAATTTTATGAATTGTTGTTGGCATTTTAAAGTGGATTTTTATGGACTTATTTTTGGTCTAAAAGGAATTTTTCTAGGCTGTTCGTTTTAATGCAATCGTGATATTTAGTGAATTTTACTGTGTAAATAGGATTTTTATGGACTGTTGCCCATCTCCTACATGGATTTTTAAAAAAAAAATTTCCCTATACATTTACTACAGAATTTTGGACAAGCGTCACTTGGACTGCGAATGATGCAATTTTATCCCGCGCAACGCCGGGCATGTCAGCTAGTATAAAAATAGATTTCAGATTTGAGGAAACTGCTAATTATTATTTTTGGATCCAGGTACGCCTTAAGAAATCGAACTAAAAAGCTTATAACTGGCGTTCTTATTGACTTGGAAACTTCGAACAAACTTCATCTTGTGCATAAAAATCAGCGCTTTCGATCGATATATTATATTGATATGTGCAAGGTTTTTACCACCCCCATATTGGAGAATTTATGTAGAAATTCGAGTAAATTTGGAATAAGAAAGGAACTACGAGGGACGGACTGGGACCCCTAAAAGGGCGAAGGACCAGCTAGCCAAAGGGCGGCAACCTTCACTTAAAAAAACCATAATAATGATAATAGTAGTAATAATGAAATTAAATCAGCGTGACACATGAGGTTTTAATGCCTCCTTTGGAAAACTTGGGCTCTTAATATCAGTCAATCAGTTATAGAAGAACAACCACTACTTTCGGCTTGGGAACATAACTTCATGGCATAACTTAGCTTGTTAGGGTCCTCAGTGGCTGAGCGGTCAAATCGACTGGCTCCGGTGCCTCCCTGCGCGGAGAGAAAGAGGCGTGGGTTCGATTCCCACCTTTGCCCTGGGTGTATTTCCTTCTTTGTATATTAAAATCTGTTGTGCTGTCTTGTTCTATCTGTCATATTGGACGAGAGTTTGAGGCATATCCTTGAGAATAGCAAATAAACTCGAATATTTATGTGACCTGAAATGGTCGTAAACAAACAAACAAACTTAGCTTGTTTTGCATGAAATGCTTACGCTGCAGTCTTATTTGTAATTTTGTTTCAACTGGAAAACAGGGGCGACTATTTTAATTTATGCAGTAAACTTGTAACTAAATGCACAAGCAGACTTTTGCTTTGAAATCTTTGATTCTTTGTGTGAAAATAATATCGCCTGTCATTCTCACTCAGATACCATAATTTTTTTTAAAAGGAGCAACACAAATACTTTAATTGCTAGGCATTACTTTTTCTTAGCTTAAAAAAAAAAACAAAAAAAAACCCCAAAACATTTAACCTGCCTTTCTTGTTTTTTATTTATTTTTTTGCTTAGACCAAAACTTTTAAAACTTACCAAGAGTGGTTATAATATGATATGTTATAATAGTGGAACAAAAAATTTATAATGCAATAATAAAGTGCAAAACGGGACAAGTTAGAAATCAGTGATCATGCCAAGCAAAGCCCTAAAAATACTGAAAAGAAATTCAGGCAAATGATTGCTCATGTCGGAAGTATAACTTATACAATGACAAACAAGGCTTAGCTGATTGAGTGAATACATAATTTGTAATAAATCGATAAGCTAACTACCAAAAAAAATTCAGGATTATATTAGAATACAGCTTACTTTTTATGTTTGTTCGATTCCTTTTTTTTTCTTTCTTTTTTAAATAGATGGAAAAAAAATATTGTTAATTTATACAAGAACAAAGGAATCTACAACAAAAAGAAAATTCATTACTGCACTTTTGTGTAATATTTTTTGTTCATTTTCCTTAAATGTTTCTACGCCCGTTAAAATTATTTTTTAGGTACCTGGAGAGAGGCACTAGATTAACAAACTTTACCCAATCATCGAGAAGAAGAAAATGGAGCAATTTTGTTCAAGGAATCAGGCACCTTAATGAAATACTTGATCTGAGTTTGTTCTTGTTATTTAGAATTTGAACAATAATTGATTTGAGAAACAATTTTTAGCTGGATTTTCGAAGGAAAATTATTTATATAAGAGTGCTTTAGTAAATTAGGAGTAAAGCGTAAATTGAAACATACACCGTTTCAGAAGGGAGTTCTAAATAATAATAATTTAAATTGCTACTTTGTACTGCATATTATTTTATATACTAATTTATTAGAGATATTCTCAAATTATTATTATTATTCAGAAACACTATTCAAAAGAATAAAACTAACAATCGGTTTACATTTAACAATGAAAGACGTTTCTGAAAAGTTATATCCCAACAAAACATAAATGTGAAAAAAGGGCCAAGTTCGATAGAACAAAAACGGCCTTCGGAGTAGTCGGTGTCAGCGATAAAAGAATTGATATCTAACGGGTGCCAAGTTCCATAGCAGATCCTTTGATCATGGCTGTAAGAGCGTACAATGTTCCTTAATTTATTTAAAAACATTTTTTATTGGATTCCTAACTTGGCAAGTGTTAATTAAGGTAAATTACATTCAAAAAATTTAACTCATCCAGTTAGCAATTTTTAATAGTTAGTAAAATTATGTGGCAAGCTATTATAGTTAATTTCTAATTGTCTCCTTATCATCCTTGAACGTAACTTATCTTAATTAAAACTTGCCAAGTTACGAATCCAATAAAAAATGTTTTAAAATAAATTAAGGAACATTGTACTCTCTTACAGCCATGATCAAAGGATCTGCTATGGAACTTGGCACCCGTTAGATATCAATTCTTTTATCGCTGACACCGACCACTCCGAAGGCCGTTTTTGTTCTATTGAACTTGGCCCTTTTTTCACATTTATGTTTCGTTGGGACATCATTGATTTTTGAAAAGCTAAAATGTGTGTTTTTATATTGACGATAACTTATACTAAATTAAACCAAGCTGAATAATCGCTATTAATTATTTAAGATTTTTTTTCGTCTGTTTACATTTTTCCATAATAAGTCCGTAAACCTATCTTTACTTAATTAGTTTTTTATTTAAAACGTTGAAAAGTTCTGTATAACTACGACACTGGATTCTTTGTAGTCAGCTTGAGTTAAGCCTTAAGGCGAAAAATTAAAGCGGAAAGTGAATTTCAATGCATCAATTATTTACCTTCAAGCGCGAGAGAGTATTGTTTACTTTAAACGGCAGAAAAAGTATGGCTGATGTTTGAAGTCGTTAGGTATGATGCTACTTATGAGTATACTAGTAACTTCGAAGATAATGTAATTTTTTGAAGTTTCGGATTTTTTCCTTTATATATGCCAAATTGTCTACCTTGATACCAAGTTTCAAGTTTCCAAGTCTCCTAGAAGTAGGTTAGGTTTTTGATGAGTGAGTGAATGAGTGAGTGAGTGAGTGTGTGATAAAAATGACACTTTTCAAACCTTAATAATTCCATAACCATAAGAGGTACATCAATGAAATTTGATATTCTAGGGGTTAAGGGGATCGCTATTAGACGTACAAAATTTCAAGTATGTAGGTCTAACAGTTTTTGGGTAATGGTGGGGCCAAAAGTAGCTCAAAATTATTCGGGTAAATATACACATTGGCCGGTGTCGCCGTATTTTAATTTGGCTGATTTTCTGAACTTGGCGGACACACTGCCGTGTGTCTAGATTTGAATCTAATGTAAAAATAATAGTTATAGTTTGATACTGTTCGTTATTGTTTGTAACGGATTTAAAATATGAAACAAGCAATGTATGTGAAGTTAATACTTTGATGCAATCTTAAAAGTAGGTAGTAAGAATTTTGAGTTTTAAAGATTAGTATATACATAGTATATTGCCTAATATATTTACATTATATTATATAATTTTCTTTTCTAACATTATAAAGTTTCTGTGGCAAAAGTTTATTTAGAGCAGCGTTTCCCAACCTTTTTTTCCTTGGGAACCCCTTTCAAGATCCGAAACAAAAGGCGAACCCCGTCCTGTGGTCGTTAGTTGCGTGTAACAAAAATATAAAACTTGCTGGCACATTTATTTTCTATATGCACAATAGTTCATAATAAGAAAGAAAAGTATAATTGCAAAACGTCCAAGTTTAAATAAATACTAAAACTACATTTTATTATATTTTCTTGTTGAATTATTAATATTGCAGTAAACATACGTATTCGCAAAAAAAAATTGTTAATTTTTTTTCCCGATAGTGCGAAAAAGTCATCGGGCGGTATGAGAAAAACATGTACGAATTTTATAATCAATCCATGAATATCGCTCGGTTCCACTTTCGGGTTGAAATATGCAAAATTCTCAAAAGTTGGAAATAAAGTGTGATAAATGTAAGTACAAAATTTTAAAATTAATGAATGAATATCTTCCACTTTGAGGCCTGTGTATGAAAAATTAGCCAAAATAATGCAAAATTTTTCATTTTAGTATATTTCATATTTTTGAGTCTTTCTTCGCGCGGGAAAAGAAAAAAAAAACATACGTTCAAGATTTAAAATAAATCAATGAATAACTTTCTGTACCACTTTGAGATTCAAATTTTCGATATTATGTAGCTGTAGAAATAAGTACATTTCAAATTTTGTACTTAATCTTTCTGTGTCAGTCCACAACTTTTACACATTATCGGAAACGGAAAACAAGTTATTCAAAAGAAAAAAAAAAAAAATCTTACACACCATCCCAATTACGTATGTAAATTTATTAAATATTACGTCATTGCAATATTATTTTCGTGAACCCCCTATCTACACCACGCACCACGCAAACCCCTGGGAGTTCGCGAACCACCGGTTGGGAAACGATGATTTAGAATAATGGTTAAGGCAGTTTTATTAATGAATAAACAAATATTTAACATATTAGTTGCGTAAATGACACGTTAGAAATTATGCGTAAATAAATATAATACTTCTATTTCTTTTATTTCAAATATAGTGCAATAATCATATCGATTTATTCTTGTGAAACATTAAATTTGTACAAAAATAATAATAATAACAAATTTCAGGCAAATTTTCAATTTTTTATAAAAATCATGATTTTTTAAAAATGATTTAAATTACTGATTTAAAACACTTGAATTAAATCACCGAACTCTGTTTTCTAATTGTGTACAATTAATGTATGCAGTAGCTTTGCTTTTAAGATAGTTGTGTTAAAAAATAATGTTCTATTTTTTGGTTATCAATATAAATAAATAAAAATAGAAACAATAGTTAAATTATACTAAAATTAGACACGCAATCTAATAAAAATAGCTAAAATCAGATTTGAACTGAATCAAATAAGTCTGTGTTGGAGTGAAATCCCAATTCTGAAACAAAATAAAAACAAATCTGACTCAAAATAAAGTACCGGAGCAGAGTTCCATCTAATAGAAAAGTGCAGAAACGCCTTATCGACCCCACTGTATCCCTGCATATAAGAAAATTTTAAAATTAAATGAAATGCCCTATGAGATAAGTTTCGTCTAATGAGAATCTAAAAACAGCTCAATTTTGGAAGGATAAAGATTTTTTTAATTACTGATTACCATTGGAAGTGTCGTGTTACTTGGTTATTGAAATTTAGGACATGAATCCCTTTTTCAAAAATAAATGAATTTGTTTCTTCTGTAATAACTGCGTCCCTGTGTTTTATGTTAACTGAACATCTCCCATATGCCTTTTCAAATTTCAATATAGCTCTTAGGTTCGCGTCTGTCTGCGTGTGTACGTACTCCCTCCCGCCTCCGCCCAACATCACAAAATAAAACATGTTATAAGGCATGGGGTCAACAATTTTTCATACACGTTTTTCAATGTTACTTACAAGCAATGATTCCCAAACTGTGCGCCGAGGAGCTGAGAAATCTTCCCAGGGCGCCTCGAAATTTTGGAATAAACTTTAAAAATAATTAGAAGTTTGTTCAATATGAAGCTTTAGTAATACTTCGCAGTGTCCTGTAATAAAAACGAGGGTTATGCAATGCAGGTACACTATTTTTATTTATTTTCATATGCTACTTATGATTAGCAGGAGTGCCCGCCCTTTCAGAGCGTTCGTGTACCTCCCTAAAAATTACGGAGCACCTCAAAATTGACAACCCAACAAATTGGCCAAAAGTGGACTAAGCCCCCTACGAAAAAATCTCAATGACGTAGTCTACGCCATGACCTACCCCACCCCCTTAATGGTGAGCACCCCTGTGACTCGTGGATGTAAGCTGTGTCTAGTCAAACTTTTATTTAAGGAAGGGAATCTTTATTTCAAAACGGGCGCCTCGGCTCGACCCTCGGGAGGTGTTCGCGAATCCTGGTAGACCTAAGCATTGACTTCAATAGAGAACTGGACTGACGACTTATCGCCACCGCTCGTAGAGGAGATGAAGGCCTGCAACCCTACAGGAAACGCCCCAACTACTCCCGAGCGGAGAATCGTTTACATTGTTTTCTATGGGATTTTGCATGATTTTAAATGCGAAGTACTCGTTTATTTTAAACGTTTGGAAAGACATGAAGACATGAAATGATTAAGCATTCTTTACTTTCTGGGCTGTTAGCATCAGATTTTGTTTATGGGCACCGGATTGTGTTTAATACTTCAAAAAATATAACTCATCCTCAAGGATTTTTCTCGCCAAGTTACTTTCGGTTTCCCGCGCGTTTGTTAAGAAGAGCGAAATTCAACTTTTTTTCTTTCTGTTGAACACAAAAAACTTGAAGAAAACGATCTTCTTTAACGATCCATGATACGACTTATAAACTTCACAATATTTTTGAATAAAATTTTCTTGTGTGGTTTTTCTAATAGCAAGTAGTAAATAAAATGACAAACAAAGAAAAGTGAAATTTTCGGGCAAAATTAGTATTCCTACACATAATAAATGATTTTTAAGGGCACTCATGATTTTTAATTAATACGAAATGATTTGTTATTGGTATTTTAACTAATATGTAAATTAAATTGATTATTAATTAACCTTAAAACAATAAAATAATAATTTTTTAGTATCATCATTTAAAAAAATTAAGGAATATTTACAAAATTAAATAATATGTAGTTTATTAAAATGAAAAAAAAAAATTTTTTTTCATTTCCTTAAAGAAATGTATCATTATGTACATCTACATAAGCTGGGTTCTTTTTCATTTTATTTGCACATGAACTTCTTTCTCGGTAAGCATAATTACAAGCTGGGTATCAACATTGTTATTATTATTATACAAAGCGATACAATATGAATGATTTCTTAAAAAGTTTATTTGATTTTAAAAAAAAGTAATAATAAATTATTTGTTTTATATTGATATTTTAACTAATATTTTAATAAAAGTATGACTTTAAGCAATAAAATAACAATCATTTTTGATAATATCAATTTTGAAAAAAAAAAAAAGAATTATAAGCTATTTTGATTGATAAAATTCAAAAAACAAAATTTCGTTTCCTTAAAGCAACACATCACTCAATATATATTTGTAAACTGAATAAAAATGTACCTTCGTATATGAACTTCTTTTACAAGCTAGCTCGTCATATCGAAAATTCCCGGGGGGGGGGGGGGGGGGGCAAAACTTATTGAGTTAGTCATTTGAATATTGGATTTTTATTTCAGTCTAAAATGCATTTTGCCCCAGCCGGGAATCGATCCGACGACCCTTGGATTCGCAGGCAAGCGCGCTAACCACTAGACCGAAAATTACTTACTACGAATGGGGAAATAATGTCTTAAAAAGATAAGAGTAGTCTCAGGTGAAAGTTAAACTTCTAAGAGAGGGGGTATAATACTCTTGGCGCCATCTAGAGAAAAGTTTGGGCGTAAAAAGGAAAAAAGGATTTCCGAGCGAAAATAAAATACTCTTAAAATCGAGGGAAAATAATAGTAGCGCCATCTAGTGAGAGAAATATTAGTTATTTCCTTTAAATATATTTTTTTCTGAGTTAAGCTTCTAAGAGAGGGGGTATAATACTCTTGGCGCCATCTAGAGAAAACTTTGGGCGAAACAAGGAAAATGGGATTTTTCGAATGAAAATAAAATACGCTTAAAATCGAGGGAAAATAATAGTGGCGCCATCTAGTGAGAGAAATATTAATTATTTCCTTTAAATATATTTTTTCTGGACTTACGGAATACTTTCCGTGATTTTATTTAATTTGAATTTTCTCTTTCATAGCTCGGGAATCGAACATGCGACCTCCTGCTCCAAAAACACGCTTGGCCGAATGAGTAGCGCGCGCCTTATCCATTCGGCCAACCGTGTTTCAAGCAAAGGACGGTTTGAATGAATCTTAATATATTTCTTTTTCGGATGTTTCGAAAGAACGCTCGTGCTGCTATCTAGCGAGAGAAATTATTTTTGAGAAATAATATTTCTTGGGATTCGAAACCAGACAATATAGTGTTGAATTACGAATATGCAATTATTAATGAAGTCTTGAATTATGAATAATAATAATAATAGTAGTAATAATTAAGAATGAACGAATTATGAAAACGAGTTGGTTATTAATTATTCTGGTTCCAACCTGTTTTTACGGCGGCAGTCATGTATTGCAACAGGATTTAGAAATGAGTTGTACGTCAGAGAAGAAGTTAATTACCTGACCAATCAGGGTCCTGATTTGTTATCAGATAACATTTACATTTGAAGTTTTATTCAGTCGAGACTTCAGTTTACACCCTGCGTTTGAGTTACGGACTTTGATTTTTCACGATGAACTCCAAAAGCCAGAAACGAAAATGTGAGGAATCGCAGGAAACAGCAAAAGTGGCAAAGATTGACCAAATAAAAGTAAGTATTGTTTTCTATTCTACTCTATTTATTTGTTGTAAAAAATCAATTTGTAATATGATTATTAGTTTTTGTCCCCCCTTTCTTAATTATTTTTTCTTACTTTCCAGCCAGGAGAACCATTTTCGGAGACGAGTATGCCAAACGGAATTTTTCCCATTGGAGACGATGTCTATGTTTATGCATCTACGTTTAGGTCAAGTGCAAGTCTTCATGTACGAAAGTTTAAGAAGTATGGCGACAAGTTCTACCCTACGACTGAAGGCGTAACTCTGCGTCCGTGGTGGATTCCCAGCATTCTTGGGAAAAAAAATGTGCCGCGATCATCTAGAGAACTGCATTCATTATTCGAACATGAATTGATAATCGAGAGCTCTGATTTTGAAAAGTTCAAGTTCACCCGTTTAGCATCAATAAAACCAGGGGAATCAGTTTCCCGGTGTATTACACTGTCTGCCTCACATTGGGCCGAGATGATCCGTCAATATAACCTTATTGCTGATAGCCTTTTGGATCATGTGTTTTCTGCAATGGACTTCTTCAAAGCTTTTTTTTTTTTTTTTTTTTTTTTTTTTTTTTTTTTTTTTTTTTTTTTTTTTTTTTTTTTTTTTTTTTTTTTTTTTTTTTTTTTTTTTTTTTTTTTTTTTTTTTTTTTTTTTTTTTTTTTTTTTTTTTTTTTTTTTTTTTTTTTTTTTTTTTTTTTTTTTTTTTTTTTTTTTTTTTTTTTTTTTTTTTTTTTTTTTTTTTTTTTTTTTTTTTTTTTTTTTTTTTTTTTTTTTTTTTTTTTTTTTTTTTTTTTTTTTTTTTTTTTTTTTTTTTTTTTTTTTTTTTTTTTTTTTTTTTTTTTTTTTTTTTTTTTTTTTTTTTTTTTTTTTTTTTTTTTTTTTTTTTTTTTTTTTTTTTTTTTTTTTTTTTTTTTTTTTTTTTTTTTTTTTTTTTTTTTTTTTTTTTTTTTTTTTTTTTTTTTTTTTTTTTTTTAAAGAAACATTTTGTCGTCATGGATTAAAAGCAGATTATTTCATTTTATTTCCCTTACTGTAAATTTTTAGGAAGGAAAATGTCGCAAATATTTATTATTATTTTTTTTTTGGAGACGTATAGATGAAAGGGCTCACCGGGACACGTCCCGGTGTCCCGGTGGGCCAGTCCGCCCCTGGGAACTACCTGTCGGATTTTTTTCTAACGGGTCTAGAAACCTTCTCAGAAGTGTACTCAACAACTTCCCAAAGTTTCATGGCGATCGGATGAATGGTGTAGTAATGTATAAAGGACAAACACACATACATTCATTTTTATATATATATAGATGAATTTCATTAAACGACTTCACAAAGGAAAGAGGTTATACATTCGTACTGTGTGTATGTCGTTTTCTGTTTGTTTGTTTGTCCACTCATAACTTCTCACCGGATGAACCGATTTTCATGATGTTTTCTTTAATCCATCGAGGGTGGCTTCCCATAGGTCCCGTACCGTTGTTTGACCATATTCGATAATTAGTAAAAAAGTTATGGGCAGAAAGATAGTGATTTTTTGGCTTTTTCATCCATAACTTTTGACTAAATGAACCGATTTTGATGATTTTTTCTTTAACCGATAGAGGGTCGTCTAACTCAAATATCGCACTTCAGTTTGGCTTCATTTGTTCTTTAGAAAAATCATTACGGGTGAAAAATAAGTATTTTTTATTTTAATCGGAAAGGCTTGGCTTGATTCTTCTTTGTTGGAAAAAACTATTAATAAATATGTTGTTGTTGTTGTTGTTGCTTATTACACTTGGGTAATCCAAGCTCCCCTTCGTCGAATCGACTAGGAATTAAGGCAGTTGCGAACGCGTTCCGTTGTAATTTCAGCACCAGTGGTGGAAGTACGACTTTGTTCATAATGTTCTTGGATGACACCAGATGGCGCCACCAAATACGCCGCCTTACTTTTTAGACATATGGGTGAGGGGAAGGGAAAATACCCATCCACCGGTACCCTCGGAACTACCTCGGCAGGGCCGCTGTAAGCGGGCGTGCAAGGAGGGGGCGGCAAATTTAGCCTCACAATCCTAAATTTCATCACAGATTTTTTGAAAATATTAAAAAACTTTTTGCCCTTACATGGGATCTTCCTCTCGGCTATTTTCTCCAGCTGTGACTCTTGATAAGCTTCTTTAGTTTTCTCAAAACGACGCCCCCGCCCCTCCCCTGCTCTAGCAAAAATTTAGACCATCGTCTAAGAAGACAGAAAAAAACTCTTTTAACTTATCGGACTGTTGCCGAAATATGAACATAAGGAACCGCCTCATGTTCAAAGGAGGGGACACACTCGGAGATTACCCTAAGACCCTGCCCTTTATTGACCTCTGGTAGCGATTCTTTGGTCTCCATAGTCATTCTAATGTTCTCCCTCGGGATGTTCAATTTAAGATTAGGACTAGATGGGATTCTAATGTTCTTGAGAGGTTTGATAAGACCAGTCAACTTCGCCAGTGCGGTCTGTCCATTTGCCGCCTATTCTCTTGGGAATACAAGTAAAGGTAATAATGTAAAAACAAGATGTGCTGTCCTACAGAAAAACTGATGTATGACGGTAAGTTTATACCAAAATCAGGAAAATGCATTTTTAAGCATTTCTTTTTCTAAAAAAATAAATAAATGAATAAAGCGTCGTCATTAAAATTGTACTGCCCGCCGCAGGGCGCGACTTCGCCACTAGTGTAAGTAGAAATTCAATTTAAAATATTGACGTCCTTTTGATCCCCAATTGCTTTCATTTAAAGAGCATAATCATTATTTTATTCCTCTTTTTCTTTGACAGGGCTGCGCAGTGTTTATTAAAGAAAAGAAAAAGAAAAGAACAAAATAAACAAAAAATAAAATAAATCTTAGATTAAGAATTTTTTAAGTGTAAAAGTGGAAACTTGCCATTCAAATGAGCATAAGATTCACTTGCGTTTCGTTGTAGTTAGGTTAAGTTCCAAAGCTTATAGAAGCCATATAGAAAATACTATTAGTTTAATGCTATATCGAGTCTCTCTTTGAAAGGAATAGGGATCTAGATTAAAAGAATTATGGAATGTTAAAGTTATACAAACAAATAAATTTCATTTACCCCCTTGGTTATTGCCCCTTTGTGGGAACAGTCTGTAATTAAATCTTTTACCACATTAAAAATAATCGGGACCACCTTTTGCGAATTTTATGCTCATTTCTCACCAATTAAAAAAAAATCATCTAAAATATTTTTCTGGAGCAATAAACAAAATATTTTTGTGTAAAAGAAAGTAAACGATAGAATCAAACCACAAAATCTGCACAATTGGTGCACATAGTGCGCTTTGAGATTACAAGTACATAATCCCGCTTTTAGCAAAGAGGACCGAAGAAATTCCTTGTAATTTTCGAAACACATGTACGTACGTTTTTGTAATTTTGTGCTTTAATAACGTTGAGTTTCTCAGTTAGTAAATATTTTTTTCATATTTTTCATTAGTGTGTGAAGTGCATATAGTATATACTTCATTTTGAAAATGTGGACATATTCCCATTTTGGAATTAGAAATTTTGGAAGCCATAGTCACCTATTCTCTTTGTCAGAAACCAGCGCAAAAAATTCTATAACTCTACATTTTACTTGGATGTGCTTAAAACACTTTTTTAATTTGGAATAATAACCCGTGATCCAATTTTATTTAATTTTTTTATTTTACTCATTCGGATTTTAACTTCGTCTTCCGTATCGTTATATATATAATGCGACTGTACGTTTCTAAAAATAGCATCAAGACTTTCGGCCCACTAAAGTGAGTTTAGGGCTGTTTGCCCCAATACATAGAATGATTTATGAGGAAGGTCTAGGTATATAATTTGTGTAAATTGGTTTAAATATAGTAGAAATATAGTTTAAAAACCTCATATTTCAAACCATTTTCCTCGTTTATTTATTGTTCTAACTGATGAAAATTATTTTTGTATTCAGTGGCATACATATAAACTAGGTTCTTAGGCTTTCGAAATCGTTGATTTTTAATGAAATTTCAAATCTCGAAGTGGCGAAGTGGAGACCTTCCACCCCCCCCCCCCCCCAGTTAATTGTTCTCAGTATATTATTTTGCGCTATGTAACTTTTCCAAACTGTGCCAAAATTCCATATTAGTAATATTGTTCTCCTTTAATTCAATACGTGATGTACAGAATGGGTAGGATCATGGCGCGTTTGCGCTATGCTTCCATTACTATAGTGCAATTTAGCGATCTTCTGCTTTATTTCAAACCTTTAACGTAGCGGTTTTGATTGATTTATTGATTTCATATTTTACTCAAGTGATTTATTTTATATCATTTATTTAATTTTTGTACTGTCCATTTAAAACCATTTGGACAAAATTTAGTTATTTTTTTTATCAACTTAAATTTCACACGTCAGTTTTGGTTCAGTACTGAACATTTTCTAACACAAATGTGCAATGTGCATATTTATTTGCCTTTATAAATAATGCTCTTATTTATTCTGTTTCCTCTGAATTTTATAAAAGTGCTGTTTTATTGAATTTTCACGAAATGTTTTGACAATTTTGCAAGTGGGATTTTTAGTAACTTGTGTAGTTATTTTGATGGGGATTTTAAGATGAACAGTTGATAATTTTAGGAACAGCAGCTCTTAAAGTTCTGTCGTCTAATGGGTATTTTTAGTAACTGTCGTCTTTATTCTAATGGAGATTTTTTGGGACTGACGTCCTTATTCTAATAGGGATGTTTAGGAACAGTTGTCTTTATTCAAATGGGGGGCTTTAAGGATTGTTTTCTTTATTGTAGCAGAAATATCCAGGGATCGTTGTTCTACATCTGATGGGAATTTTTAAAGAGAACACTGCTCTTATTCTGATCGGAATTTTTTGATGTGGTGTTGTTCATATTGTAATTGGAATTTTTATGGACTTGATGTTATTTTGGAATTACTGTTCTGCTTATGCGTATCTCTCTTCTGTTGCTTTTACTCTATGACGATGTTTACGAACTGTAGTTTTTATTTTAATAAGGATTTTTATGAACTGTTATTTTTAGGATAAAAGGAATTTTTAGACTGCTGCTTTTAATGTAATCCTGATTTTTAAGGAATTTTACTGTTTAAATGGGATTCTTTAGGACTGTTGCCCATCTTCTACTAGGATTTTTTAACTAAGTTTTTCCTTACATATTTACAACAGAATTTCGGACATGTGTCACTTGGCCTGGAAATGATGCAAAATGTTACCCCGCGCAACACCGGGTACTTCATCGAGTGTGAAATAAAACATGATTTATCGTACGTATTTATTTAGATATAACCTTTACTAGTGGGACAAAAATGTAGTTCTATAAATTAATTATTTTAAAATTTTAGCGAACTTACTGAAAAATTATGCTCTAAAAGAATGTTCTTTGTTTTTGTTATATTGTAAAGAGTAAATAAAACGTTTTCTTACTTAACTTAAAATAAGAAACACAAAAAATAAAAAACTTTTTTAATCTGCTTTCTTGGCAAAGGCGGGAAAAGGCTGCTTTTAAGAGCTTTCACTGAGGCACAGAATACGAGTATATCAAAATTACCTTTAGCTGTATCAAAATAACGTTTTCTGATCGCAATTTATTACAATCAAATTTCTACTGTCCATTTTTTTAAATCCTTCGTTTTGGGGGTTGCTCATAAATGAAACACTTTTTTCAGTAATATTTTTGATCCCCCTCCCAATTCTTTTCATAACATAACTGGAGGCAAAGGGTTCTGAAGGTGGGGTGATTCCCTCCTCTCAAATTCGCCCATATTTAAACTTAAAGTCAAAATTTTCTAAATTCTGTTCCAAGAGCGTCAAAATTGTCAATTTTGAGCTGTGTCTTTCTTGTGTACATTGGAGGTGCGATACGTTCAATGCTTGATTTACGGCAGAGTAGGTAAGTGCCACCAATCGAAAAAAAGAAAAGAAAAAACAGATGCTGGAAAGGTAAGAATGCAGAGCATTTAAAAATTATTTAAATTATTTTTTTTGTCTCCAACAAAATACACTGTTATCTATGTAAAATAATAGTAATAATGATGATGAAGACAGTCCTCCCCCCCCTCCTCATCGAAGGGGCGGCACGATAGGTTTTGCACGCGGGCGCTCAGAGGGCTAGAAGCATCAGGGTCCACGAATTTTACATGTACGTATCCCTAAGTGTACATGGAGGGTCTTCATCGGCTCGGGTATCGAACCCGAGATCCTAGCGGTTAGGATTAATAAATATAAAAGTCATTGTTAAAAATAGAGTTTGTTGCCATTCAGCAGAAATATTAAAAGCAATGATACCAAGAGTTTGACTGAAGGCTTCTTTGAGGTAAAAATTGAATGCAATTTGCTTGGTAAAATTGACTTCAAAACGGAATTTATCATACAAATGAATAGTTTTTAGGACTAATCATTCAAAGAAGGTTTGCCCTTTGATATGGCTTTTTAAAAATAGAGTATTTATATAAAAAAATGTATTTCCACTAAAAAGAATGAAATAAAATAATTTTTAGAAAAAAATAAAACTGACTTCAAATTATAAACTGCGCTAAAAAGTGAAAAATAAATTAATACTTTAAACAACATCGATGTGACTTTTAAACATAGTTTTAGAAGTCGGTTCAAAATTATGAGTCTAATTACCATTACACCATGTGCTACTTCCTATTGGAACTGTTGCTAATTCTAAGCCATTTATATTTGCAATTGATTCATGATACAAAAGTATCTATCCTAATTTTGCCCCGACTTCTATGTTTAAAAGTCACATCGATGTTGTTTAAAGAATTGATTTATTTTTTCCATTTACCGAAATTTATAGTTTGAAGTCGGTTCTATTTTTTATTTTTTTTTAAAAATTATTTTATGTTTCGTTTATTATTTCTTTTCCTATGCACTAAAAAGGGAAAAATACACATTTGGACTGTTATTAAACTACATGTGTATGTATATGTATATCCCCCCCCCCTGAGGTTGTACTCAACCTTACGAAAATTGGTGAGTACACGAGACCTACACTAAAACAAGAAGTGTCTTCGGCTCATTAAGAGGACTTATAGTGTAAATTCTACCAAGAATTTGCATAAATAAATAAATAAAATACAGAATTTGGTAAAATGTACAGCAAAACTAAGTTAAACATTTTGAAACAATTACATAAACTAAATTAGGAAGGAAAAAAATCAACGGACACCAAATGAAATGCAAAAATAAGAAAATGTAATGGGAAACGAAGAAGCAAAACATAATAAAACGTTAAATCAAAATGAGAGAAACAATTTCTGATTACAATTCAAACAGTGCATGTTAACCACTAATTCTTTCAAATGCCGCTGCAATAGATCTCAATTCAAGAATTTGAAGTGCAGTCGATTGGAACTGGGACAATTTTCAAATTTAGAGTCAAAAAAATATATGCACCTACATGCACCCAGGAAAAACTGACCCACTAGCCTCGAACCCATGATCATCAACTTAGCTTGATCACAATATTTGCGTAAATGAATAAATTACGATTAATAACAAAGTTTTTCTTAAGTTTTTTGATACAATAGTTTCCTAGGTTTATCTACATAACAATGCATTTAGTCAAAATCAGGTTATTCTGAGGTTTTGAATACACCCAATGAAATAGCTACATGTTTTCAAAAGATACATTGAAGAATTCGGGAATATAACACCGTAAAGAAGATATTTCTTTGTTTAGAAAATATTTATATTTGATTACTGCTTTTTTTGCGTCTCAAAAACAGAGGTATGACTCAAATAAATAAATATGGACATCAAAAATGCCTACGATCCAAACATTACCCAGAATTCAAAAAATGAAAAACCGTTTTTATTTATCCGAATTAATACTACTTACTTCTAATCGAATTCCTCATATGTGTCTCATCATTTCCAACTTCATTTTCTTGAAGTTTTTGGTACGTAACTCTTTTTATAAATTCAGCCATTTTAAACTTGATTATTTTTCACTGCTTCCTAGCGTTATTCTGCCCTGATAGAAACTTTATCGTACTAACAAAGAAATGAACAGATGTTACTCTTTTGCAAAGCATTCGAAATAAATCCATATGGTAAGACTCGCCTTATTACGCAAACAGTCATAAAAGAAGTCTAAAAAGCGGTTAAAAGTTTGAACAGATGTTTTTATTCTATAGCTAGCAATTAAACATGTCATGTTATAATAAAATGACTGACATATTTTTCTTCTGCATTTTATTTTCAATGGGTCTAGGACTTAAAGCACTGTTCAGTGTTCACACAGCAATAAAGGAATAGGTTATCTCATTTTCTTCATTTTATCTTCATGGTTAATTAGTGTGATGTCACGTGTCATGTCTGTCACAGCTTTTTCGTATATTTTCAAGTACTACATATTAAAATAACTTAACAAATTTTCTTGTGCTTACACGTCTCCATGCCTATTTAAAACTAGGCTGTTGTGGCCATCACGCAACTTTTTTCCTACATCCTTCATATGAATATTACTACTCGGCAAATATCTCTATTATGATACAAATCCTTATTTAAAAAATGTATTAAAAATGATTTTAAACCAAGATAAACTAATTAAAAGGTTTTGCATCAGTTAAGCCTCAAAATGGTAAAAAAAAAATGCTAAGAATTTTGTTTGTTAACGCGTAGGTCAAATGGCAACAATTCAAGACAAAACAAAATCTCTGCTCCCTTGGCGCGATTGGCACCGGAATATAATTGTTCGAATTGTTGGATTCTTGAGATATACATTTAGCGAGAAAATCATTCGATTGCTTCACCTTCTTCAAACGAATGACATCAAAATTCAATCAACATTATTTCCTACCTGGATATATGTGTGTATCAAATTTCGTCTAATTCTATGTATTATGTCTTGAGTTACAGCGTCCATAAAAAGCTAATAAAAAATTCGATTGCTGAACCCCCTGGAAACGAATGGTGCCAAAATATAGTCAGCGCCTGTTCCTATTGAGGTCCACTTGTAGGCCAAATTTTGTTCGAATTCTTTGCGTTACTTCTGGATATACAACACGTACACTAATCGATTAAAACGTTCGATTGCTTCCCCCCCCCCCCTTCGAATGGATTCGCGCTAAAATCTAATCAGCACTAGTTCCCATGAGGCTCCATGTGTGCACCAAATTTCGTTCGATTCCATACATTACTTTTTGAGCTACAGCGGCCACGAAAAAAAAAGGGACCACATACAGACACACACACACAGACATTTTCTAACAAGAAGTTCCGTCTAGAACTATACAAGCCTACTTTCCCGTATACACCCAACTTAAAATTTATAATCTAGCTATCTCTCTCTCTCTCTTTCTCGTTAAGCTTTAGTTCTTAATTACTTAAAATATAATTTTTTCAACGGTTAATACATATTCATTCACTCATTCATTTATTCAGTCATTCATTCACTAATTTATTTTTTTTATCATTTATTCACTCATTTATTTTTTATTATTATTTATTCACTTATTTGTTCATTTATTCACTTATTTGTTCATTTATTCATTCATTCTTTCACTTATTCATTTATTCCCTTATTTATTAATTCATTCTTTCACTAATTCATTTAATCACTCATTCATTCAAAAATATTCTTAAAAATCCGAATCAAAACATTTCGTGGGAAAGTAGGTTCGTTAGTTCTGGATGAACTTTCCATCCATACATGTTCTACGTCATAAGAGCTTTCCGATAAAGTTTATTCCAAGTAAATCGGTCCGTTAGATCAGGATCTATATAGGATTGAAATTTCCCCGTAGGCGCTAGGTTAATTTTTTTGAAATGTTCAAAAATGAGCTGAAATTGTTGAAATCAGAAAATATTTCACGCCGAGAGCCCAATAAGCTTGTTTATAGGAACTTGGATCTTACACCCAGAGTTTACATAACTTGTCCATTGGCAGTAATGTTAAGCTTTTTTGAACTGTTCAAAATTAAACGAAAAATTGTTCAAATCAAAAAGTGAAATATAGAAATGAGATGTCCTCGGAGAGATCTTTCGAATGCAAAAAAAAAAAAAAAAAAAACCTTTCAAATCAGACAATTCCTTCAAAAGTTATTAGGGGGGGGGGGGACAGACCGTCAGACACATTTTCCACATCTCAAACCCCTACTTTTAAATTTTTTTATTTTTCAATCTTTATTTAATTACTTAACTAATTTTTGACTTTTATTCATTTTTAACGATATTTTCACGATACATTAAGCCTTCTTTCATGCTATAATATTATTATTTTTTTTTTACTTTTACGGGAAAGTAGGCTAAAAACGGTCAAAATAGATTTAGCACACCTCAAAACGTGTAAATCTCAAAATTCAAAAATTTTCTCGAATCCAATACTTTCTTCTATATACTGGATATAGAAGAAAGTAGATAAGTGGAAGAATTTTAGTCTCCGAAATTAATGCTTTGAATTATTATATAAAACAGACATGACAAAAAAATGGACACCCTGTTGCGGCCAGCAGGGTTGCCAAACATCCCGGATTTTCTGGGATAGTCCCGTATTTTGAGAAATTGTCCCGCATCCGGAGGAACTTCAATACGGGGTTCGGATATCGGGTATCCGAATATCCGATGACCATTGTGCGACAGTGCCGTTTGATATGCTTCAAACCTACAAATTAAATCCATTTTTTACCTACAGCTTCAAAATATGAAATCCTTGTGAAATGTAGTTGAAGAAAATAATATGAATCAAATTGAAATAAGGTACAGATATTAAAAATTATACTCATAAATCTGTTGTTTTCTTCCCTTTGACAAAGAATGCTGAAACGAACTTGCTAGAAAAATAGTAATGTACATGTTGTCTATTCTTTTGCTAGAAATTTTGTGATATCTGGAATAATAATAGGTTGCGTGAAGTCGTCACATGGGTACAGTTTCATTGCAATTTGCATTCATTGTTCTTTTCGATTTAGAACTGTTGGAGTTTCCCCATACCGGTAGCGCTTTCATATACCCTACGGTTTTTTTCTCCCTTGACCTTCGTTTTCGTTTTTAAAATGGAAAGGAAAACATTTTGAACACACGCACAAACACACAGAAAAGGTTATTTTAATTTTCTATACTTTTCACTCTTCAACAGAGGAAACACATAAGACATAAAATAATTTTTACAAAAAAAATAGAGCCGACTTCAAATTATAGATTGCGCTAAAAAGTGAAAAATAAATTAATTTTTTAAACAACATCGATGTGACTTTTAAACATAGTTTTAGAAGTCGGGGCAAAATTAAGATAGATACAATCTTTTGTAATCATGAATTAATTACAAATATATATATTTTCCCAGAATTAGCAACAGTTCCAATATGAAGTAGCAAATGGTAATTAGACTCATAATTTTGC
The DNA here is from genome assembly GCA_038502835.1 of Octonoba sinensis. Classification (NCBI taxonomy): domain Eukaryota; kingdom Metazoa; phylum Arthropoda; class Arachnida; order Araneae; family Uloboridae; genus Octonoba; species Octonoba sinensis. The sequence goes on along the minus strand of CM076600.1, from coordinate 103,337,442 downwards.
ACCGACTTCTAAAACTATGTTTAAAAGTCACATCGATGTTGTTTAAAAAATTAATTTATTTTTCACTTTTTAGCGCAATCTATAATTTGAAGTCGGTTCTATTTTTTTATAAAAATTATTTTATTTTATTCTTTTTAGTGTAAATACATTTTCTATATAAATACTCTAATAAATGGCACTAAAATGACACTAATGAATAAATGGCCCTAAAAACTAATCATTTTTATGAAAAATTCCGTTTTGAAGTCGATTTTAGCAAGCAAATTGCATTCAATTTTTACCTCAGAGAAGCCTTAAGTCAAACCTTTGCTGTAATTGCTTTTAATATTATAGCGCAATGGCAACAAACATTTTTTAAACAATGACTTTTATATTTATTAATAGTTTTCCCAACAGAGAAAAATCAAGCAAAGCCTTTCCAGTTAAAATAAAAAATACTTATTTCCCCCCCCGCAACGCTTGTTTTAAAAAACAAAAGTAGCCAGATTAATGTACGATATTTGAGTTAGACGACCCTCTATCGATTAAAGAAAAAATCGTCAAAATCGGTTTATTTAGTCAAAAGTTATGGATGAAAAAGCAAAAAACATACTACATTTCTGCCCATTACTTTTGTTCTATTTATCGAATATGGTCAAACGAAGGTACGGGATCTATGGGAACCACTCTTGATCGATTGAAAAAAAAAAAAAAAAGCATGAAAATCGGTCTATCTAGTGCGAAGTTATGAGTGCTCAAACAAAAAAAAAAAAAAGAAAAAAAAAACGACATACATACAATATGAATGTATAACCTCCTTACTTTGCGAAGTCGGTTAAAAATGATGTCAAAATTATTTTTAAAGTGAAACATTTTAGGGTGCAACAATTGAACTACTACAATAAATTCATCCTTTAAACAGTATCGATACGACTTTTAACCCTTATTCTCATAAAGTAGCATATATGCTACTTTATGAGAATAAGGGTTAAACATAATTTTTAAGTCGGCGCAAAATTATGACAGCCTAATTTAAACTCATTAACACCTTATGTGATACTTCATTTAGGAATTGTTGAAAATAATGCGAGTCATTTAATTATGTAATTGATTTAAGAATATAAAAGATTTTATCCATCATAATTTTTGCGCCGACTTCAAAAATTATGTTTAAAAGTAGTATCGATGTTGTTTAAAGAATGAATTTATCTTTTACTTTTTCGCGCAATTTTCAATTTGAAATCGGTTCTAAGTCTCCCCAAACTACTTTATTTTATTCTTTGTTGTGTAATTGCATTTTTCATATGCATACTCTATTTTCAAAGAAAAACCTGTAAAATGGCACACCCACTTTGAATGATTGGTACCTAAAAATTATCATTTGCATGATAAATCCTGTTTTGAAGTTGATTTTTAAAAGTTCAGAACATAATTCAGTCTTAAAACAGACTGAAAGATTTTAATTTCTGTTTCAGAGAAGCCTTCACTCAAACTCATATTATAATCTAGATTCTAGACACACGGCAGTGGGTCAGCGGCGGTTCAGAAACGGCGGCCAATCAGGGCCGGCGCTAGCACGAATGGCGCCCTGAGGCAAAATACTTTTTCCCCACCCCTACTACATATTAGAAAGGTATAGAGACTAAAAATGATCGATACAGACTTTAATTATACATATTTTAACTTTTAAAAAGCTGAAGAAAAACAATCGCTTATCAGAATGGGCTGAATAAGGAAAAATAGAAAAAAACAGAAAAAGAGATAAAGCAACAGATAGCGTTTTGCTTGTCATAAAGTAGAGGAGACACTTTCTGGAACTGCAAACACTTAAAAAGTGCCCCCTGCGGATACATTGAAACCTCCTGTCGCTGTGGAGAAGAAAAGGATAATGTGAAAACAAGAAAACCCAGTAAAAAATATACCCTTTCAACAAAGGAAAGAAAGACGTTTCAAGATGTTCCTGATGTGCTTCTGTGTTTGATTTTATCAAAATTAATATATATTAAGGCAAAAATGAAATTAGATGAAGTTTTGATGCATCATTTGTAAAACTAAATAGTTTAAAAATTATTATTTTTTGTGAGATAAAAAATATTGTTTGTTTCTTAAAAAGATGCAGTCAATATTTATGGCCAATGTGCCCCCAAGAACCTACTCGCCCTGAGGCGGGCGCCTCACCGCCTCAGCCTAGCGCTGGCCCTGCGGCCAATGTTATATTTATCCTACCATTTCGAGCTACTTTCGACCCCGTCATTACTCAGATATTATTAGACCTACATACTTGAAATTTTGTACGCCTAATAGGTATCCCTTTGAACCCCCAGAATATCAAATTTCATTGATATACCTCTTATAGTTATGTTATGAAGAGTGTCATTTTTATCACTGACTGACTGACTCACTCACTCATCAAAAACCTAACCTACTTCTAAGTGACTTAGAAACTTGAAACTTGCCATCAAGGTAGACAATTAAGCATATATAAAGGAAAAAATCCGAAATTTCAAAAAATTGCATTATGTTCGAAGTTACTAGCATACTCATAAGTAGCATCATACTTCACAATTCCAAACGGCAGCCATATGTCCCTACCCCACGTTGACATAAACAATGCTCTCGCGCTTGAAGGAAAATAATTTTGATGCATTGAAATTCACTTTCCACTTTTTGCCTCAAGACTAAACTCAAGCCTATCTGATTACAAAGAATCCAGTCCAGTTTTATTGATACAGAAAATAGATGAGTTTTAATTATACAGAACTTTTCAACTTTTTAAAAGATTAATTAGTTAAAGATGGACTTACGGACTTCATTACGGAGAAATGTAAACAAATAAATAAATAATTTGGCTTAGTTTAACTTAATATAACTTATTGTCAATATAAACAGATAAATTAGTCTTTTTAAAAATAAATGACGTCCCAACGAAAACATAAATGTGAATAAAGGGACAAGTTCAATAGAACAAACGACCTTCGGAGAAGTCGGTGTCAGTGATAAAAGAATTGATATCTAACGGGCGCCAAGTTTCATAGAAGATCCTTTAATCAGATGTAAGAGTGCACAATATTCTCTTAATTTATTTTTTTTAAAACAATTTTTTTTTTTTTTTTTTTTTTTTTTAATATCGGATTTCTAACTTGGCAAGTTTTAATTAAGATAAATTACGATAGCACTTCTCAACTAAACGCTCTCTCCCAACAATCGGGGATCTGAGCATGGTATATAATATATGGTCTGAAACTACACCACCTGAATAAGTAGTTCTTAAGCAGGCCGTGGTAGCCTCTAGTGGTTAGGGCGTCGGAATTCCACCTGGAAGGTCGCGTGTTCGATACCCGCTGAAGACCCGCCCTGTACACTTGGGGATACGTGCATGTAAAATCCGTGGCCCCCACTACCTCGCCCCCTGATGCAGGGCATCCGGGGCCGAGGTAGTGGGGTTTACTAGCACTAGAGTGCGTCTGCTCCTACCTCATCAGGTGTGTTTAAATGATATATTGTTAAAAGGAAAAATACCTCAACAAGATTAGTAATGCCTGGGTTTTTCATGTTGTTTTAGTATTATGAAGGTCGCTGAGAAAATAAAATTCAAAAGCTCAACAAATATTACTTTGTAATGTGCAAAGAAAATGGCATACAAGTGTTCTCATAGTTTTATTTCCTTTCTTGTAACTTCATAACAAGTAAAGACACTTTTCATTCCAACTTTCTGCATTTGAACATGCTCAGCATTGAACTTGTTCAAACGTGCAAGCAATCATATACAATAACACTCCTCTATAGCGGGCACCCCCAGCAGGACAAATAATGATGCATACGACAATCACGGAGGGAGATTGTTTTCGTTCGAAACATTCAAATGTGTTAAAAAAATCTAAATTAAGAAAAATAAATCTTGGACTACATGAAACGTTCGATAAATGCATTGTATCGACGTAAATCGACTTGTTGAATATATTCTAACTTCCATTATTTCATGCAAACACTTTTAAACTTGGAAGAAAAAATCAAGTAGTATAATATAGATTAAATGATGATTACTTATAATACAAATATAAAGGCAACAACCAGCAAAAGTTTCTGAGGATGGGGGGGGGGGGGGGGAGGGGTATGTTTGTCTTAATTTATATGAATTCATTGATTTGTACTCATAGAAAAACAGTAAAATGCGGGTAAACCTGATTAAGTACAGAAGAAATCACCTCTTTTTTTGTAAAGGTATGACTAAATATGCATGTATAAACCTATTGATGCTCATTTTCTAAGTCTCAAATTTCTATAAAAATTTTAATTGACTTTAACAGGGTATAAATTGATATTTAACAGGGAAAAAAATACAAGTGTAAAAATATATTAAAAATTAAAAGATAGTTGTTACTTATACATTATTGATTTGATTTTAAGACAATATTAATACTATGAGTTGATTAAAAAAATGTGAAATTTAATTCCGATTAAAATAATTAATTATTTCTCGCTGGAACACACGACGAATATCAGGGAAGTGACATTGATATCAAGATAAAACACAGCAATTGCGGCCTGACCGAATGAGTTTTACAACTCATTGACATTATACAAAGACGTGGGAGCATAAATACTTATGACTGAAAGAAAATATAATTCAATAAAATCGTCTAAGTCTGAAAATAAATAATATTATCCTTATAGATGGCAGCAAGAGCGTTTCAAAATTTGAAATCAAAACTAAAAACACGTTACAAACTCAAAAAATTAATTTTTGCCATTCGTGAAATCTAAGTTGGAAATCAAAAATAACATCAGTAGTTATTTCTATTTTTGCCACTACAAGGCGCCTCGTTAAAATACGTTGTCAGGGAAACCATAACATGCTGTATACCGTTGTTGCCATTCCGAAAAAACCTCTCATTGAAGGGTACGTGTTGCCATTCCGAAAAAACTGAATTCCAAGAAAAACAACTTAACTCCACTTGGAAACTCTCGTGATCTTCTACGACGTCAGCAGCACAACCCCTAATACTCCTCTCCACCTCTCCACTCGGCCCCCTTGCACTTGCACGATCCGCATTCCGACTGCTGGGGCAGAACGCCCATTTGTATACTACTACTGCAAGTCTAGAAATTTCTCACTTAAATTACACTCATATTTATTTACAAACATTGAACTTGCCTTTAAAACATGCAAACCTCGAAACAGGAAAACTTACATGAGATAATCAAATAAACGAATACATAAACAAATGCTTAATATTGTAGAAACTTAAGAGAGAGAAGACTAGACTTTAAAATTTAAAAACATAAATTAAAACTGACATAAACGCTCAGTACTCAGTACGCATTTTACTCAGTATTTTCACTTTTTCGGCTTAATTTTTGACATTTTGCAAGTAAAAACTATTTTGTTTTTGTAAGTTAAGGTGCTTTTACATTTTTTATGTGAAGTTTTACTAGATGAATCTAAGTTTTATCATTTTGTACTTACTACTTTAACTTTTGACAGTTAACATTTAGTGACATTTTTAACAAGTATGATTTAATTTTCTATGTTAAACATTTCCGTTTCCCTACTTTAATGTTTGTACACTTAGTTTTGAATTTTGTTTATAAGTTAGAAATGTTATACTCAAAGACTTACTAACTGAAATCAAGAAACACGGCTTTGAAACTACCATACCATTGCAAAACTGAGATTCACGTATTGAAACATATTATCAAAATAGAAAAGTACTATTTACAAACATTCAAAACTGAGAACAATATTTTGAAAATTGAATAACAAAAATGTGGAACAATGTAAAACAGCTAAATAAAGAGTCAAAACTAAATTTAAAAGCACTGTAAGAAACGTGCCAAAGTCCAATGCAATATCTATTTTGCTAAAAACGATGAAATAGAAATGTAAAACTTAAAAAAAAAAAAAATGAAAAGCAGACTTTAAAGCTAGTGCAACATGCAGAACGCAAAATGTGAATGCACTCAGTAGAAAATGGAAAGACACGTGTGAAACTGTATTAGTACACAGTACAAAACCTATAAAAATTACCAATTCTAAACTTTAATCAGCCTAGCAATGACGAGCGAAGGCAGGTCCCCCACATCCGAGCACACTCTGAAACACATGCTCAAATCTCACGAAACTTTCGTCGTATTTGACGAAATGGCATCGTGAAAAATGATTCGAGTAAACCTTTCGCGAAATTTGTGCAGTAACTTTTTTAAATCACGTGATCACACGAGGAAAGAGTCATTAGAAATGACGAAATTTTCTTGACGATTTAAAAATCGGCAAAAATGAGAGCTCTTTTTCTGGAGTGCAATGCCGAGCGAATTCAGGTCCCCCACAGCCGAGCACACTCTCAGAAACGCATGCTCAAATCTCACGAAACTTACGTCGTATTTGACGAAATGGCTTCGTGAAAAATGCTCCGAGTAAACCTTTCCTCAAATGAGCGAAATTTGTGTAGTAACTTTTTAAAGTCACGTGCTCACACGAGGAAAGAATCGTTAGAAATGATGTAATTTTCTTGACGATTGAAGGCAAACACCTTACCTAAAAACAATTTATTTACAATAGGCACCCGAACTAAAACAACACAGCAGACGAATAAATCAAAATTAAGTCCATACTTCTCGATCAAGATTGATATTTTTAAAGGCGAAGAAGACTTTACCAATGGGAAAACCACTATAAGCATTCTTTTATTCTTTAAATAAATTTCTTCTTTTATTTTCTCTACCTGAGATAGACATTTTAAACAATTATGTATTTTTAGGAAATATATGTCATCAAATAAGGTATTTATCTTTATTTTAGCTTAGTACTTTATTTTTTAAAGTTTTATGATGCACTGTAAGCCATTCAGGTTTAATTTCTCTAATGATTTTAGCTGATTATGGTATAAAATAGCTAATTACTAGTTTAAAGTAAGGTTAATACATGACGCTAAACTTAAAAGTATTTTAATTAGTTAATAAGAAATTAATGCATAGTGTAAAAAAGGCAAAACAAAAAGAGTCATTTTCACCCTTTATAAGGTGACAACGAAAGTGCTTCACCGCAAGTGGTGAACTTACACAGGTTTTACTGTACTAGTACAAAGGGTAATTTTTGCAGCAGGGTTGCAGATTCAAGGCTGTTATGCAAACAGCTTTTCTATTATTAGTTGATAACATAGAGATACTGTACGAATATGCAAACAATATTAATACTCTTAAAAACCTTTACAGGTTTTAATTTGAAGTAAAACTAAGAGATAAGTAATATGAGCGACGAAATTGCTCAACAGCTCTTGCAACGAAATCAATACTCAGGAGGTTAGAAAAAAATTTGAGAATTTCTCACACAAAGTCAATCCTAGGTGTAACATATTTTTCACTTACTTGAAATAATCCAAGCAATTAGAATTTCCACGAGATTCTTCTCCAAATCGCCTTTTTGTAACGCAGCGAGGAGCGAGGTTTCTTCGATGCTTCTGACTTCGTAACTTTTACCCAAAATGGTTTGTCAGCCTTAGTAACAATACAGCTCGATGATGACGTCACCTATTGTTGAACATACTTTGATAAATTTACATTGTTGCAGTTAGTAATGAATTTAAATTTACGGCTTAAATATGCATTTTTTCATCCATTGTTGTCTTTCAAAAGGTACTGGAACAAAGGACAATATCTTCCTCTCGCGGCTCTTTAGGGGCCGCGCAGTAACAGAGTAACTTTATTGTAGACTGGTGGACAAAATTAAGAGATGGAAAGCATTTTCACTTATTTCTAGGAAAATATCACATAAATCCTGGACAGTTGGTTGCCATATAATGTCCCTATGGCGCTTTTTCGCTGAATTGAGTTTACGTATTTTGTGGGCGTTGCTAAGCCAGCAGGAGGTATAAAAGTTTGCATCCAGCTGTTCTGCTCATTTCACTCTACAACACAGTAGCGATTTTTGTTGTGTTTCTTGAATAATCTTATTGATTTTTGGGTGGAGGAAGGTATGAGGTGGAGAATTTTCGGCAGACTTGAGGCAGAGCTGTCCCAAGCTCAGGTTGCTAGAGAATTGAGTGTAACTCCAAGCGTTGTTTCGAATTTGTGGAGTGTTTCAAAACAGTGGTACAGTGTCCAGAAGACCAGGACAAGGTCGTCCGAGAGCAACAACGCTCAATGAAGATCAATATTTGGTACTTATAGCTAAGCGACACAGGACGTCTCAGCGACACATCTGCCTAGGGACCTCGCCACAGGAACATTAGTTTCAAGGAAGACAGTTGCCAGGAGGCTCGGTGAAAGAGGACTGTATGCCAGAAAGCCGCCATTTGCATCCCACTCACTCCCTCCCACAAAAGAGAGCGTGTACAATAGTGCATATAGCACCAACACTGGACACAACTCCAATGGGATAATATTCTCTTCAGAGATGAGTCCAGATTCAGTCTACAACCTGATTCTAGGCGAATATTCATATGGAGGGAACCTGGGACCCGTTACCATCCCAGCAACATCATGGAAAGGGACCAGTATGCTGTGGTGGAAGACTGATGTTTTGGGCAGGGATCATGCAAGATATCCACACACTGCTGCATGTGTTTGACACTGGTTCCGTGAATGCCCAGAGATACAGGCAGGAGATCCTAGAACCCTTTGTGCGTCTTTTCAGGGGTGCTGTTGGCCCTGAATTCTTTTTTATGGACGAAGAATGCCTGATCGCATAGGGCTCGCCTGGTTGATGATTATCTGGAAAGCGAAGATACTCATCGAATGGATTGGACAGCCAAATCTCCTGGCCTTAACCCCATTGAACATGCTTGGGATGTTCTTGGGAGGGCTATTGCGATATGCCAACCCTCTCCCAGAACCATCCGGAGTTAAAAACTGCTCTGGTGGAAGAGTGGGAGGGTCTTCCACAAGCACTCCTTAACTCTCTTGTTAACAGCATGCTTACTCGTTGTGCATGCTTCTATCTGTCAGAGGTGACCACACCATACAAGCATCACTGCCATTGCCATCTTTCATCATGAAATTCAGTCCACATTGGACTGTTCGCAATAACTCTTGCCAATGAATGACACTTTAATTGTTGCTTTGCACACATTATTGTCATACAATAAGTTGTATCCATGCCAAATTTATTTATTTTTATCTAGTACTTCTCGAGATATTTGTGAAAATGTATTCCATCTTTTAATTTTGTCCACCAGTGTAGTTATAAGCTTGTTTAAACCTCTTTCTAACCATCCTCTTTTACTCTGTGATATTTTTTTTCCCACGTTATTTTTTCCCCGCACGATATTTTTTTCCCAAACATATTTCTCCACACAGTAACATTAAAAGGAACTGATATAGATATTTTCACATTCTAAAACTAAACTGATTCTGATACCTAAATAACAAACATTAGTTTGGCTGACATCCCTACTCTCAAAACCTAGTAAATTTTTCAATGCACAATGAATATCAAGAGCCCTCTTAAAATTATTTACCCCACTGGAAGTAGCAGTTGCTTCCGGTAAACTATTCCGATTTACTACTCTATTCAAGTAAAATAATTTCTTAGTTTCAAGATTAGTCTACGATTTGAAAAATTTAAAACAAGGACCTCTGCTCCAAATTTTTGTGCAAAAAAGGTATGCATCACCTTTTAAATTTTAATACATTTAAGTATACAAATACTTTACAACTGAATCATAATCCTTTTACTCTCTTTTGCTAGAGATTATACATATTAAGCATTTAAAGACAGGAATCATAATCGAAATCTGAAAGTCCACTTACTAACCCACGAGCCCTCCTTTGAATCCATTCCAATAAGGAAATATGCCTGCTTTACATATGGACACCAGAACTGAATAGCATACCCCAAATGAGGTCTTGACGAACTCCCATATGAAAACTTCCATAGATTTATCCGAAACAGCTTTATTGACAAGCACTCTGTAAACTTTGTTAGTTCCTATACTGAACTTCTGATTAAACTTTAATTCCTGAATTATTAGATTTCCATTTTAAAATGGGTTCCTCGAGGCTTGGAAACACGTGTCGTTAACCCACTGGCGGTTTGGGCTGTGACGTCACGCCATGATAAATCTTTCTCAAAATGGTTGAAGCCGTGATATTACGATGGGCTTTTTCCACGTCAAGATGGTCTGGAGCGTATATTTGCGATATTCCTTCCCCTTTTCCCGAACAGGTTCCCTGGTGCATCGGAGGCGTTGCTTTTCCGCACATTCCTCAGGCCGTGATATCACGGCCAAAGCCGCCAGTGGAAATTTATCCCTTGAGGCAAGTGTCATTGAAATTTATCATCGGTTACGGAAGGGCCATTCAGTAACCGACTCATCCCCGTTACAAAGGAGCATCAAGAGTTATCCGGAAAATTTAGTTTTATGTTTTATGCGTTAAGGCTGCACGACACCGTTTTTCCGAAGACATATATTGAGACATTAATATTAAAAGGCACTCATAGATACTTCCACAATATAATTTTAAACTAATTCTCATGTATAAAAAACAAAAATCTGTTTAGACAGTAATAATTTTTAAAATTTTAAAAAAATCTTTAAAAATTTCGAAGTTTTTAAATATTTTTGTAGAATACAAATGCAAATACAGAAGCTGGTCCTACTCAATTTATCAATCCCCAACAAAGATCAAGAGCCCACTTAAAAGTATTTAACCCATTAAAAATAACAAGCTGCTTCCGATAAACTCTACATATGAGAATACTTATTTACAACCCTATTCAAATAGTAATTTTTCGAAATATCAAAATTATTATGGAATTTGAGAAATTTAAAACAATGACAACTCATTTTTTACACAGGCCATCTAAAAACAAGCTGCATTTTAATTACAGGTAGTCTCTCCCCTATTTTCAGTTTTCTTGAAAAACATTCACTGAAGCTTAAGAAAATGGAAACTAACTAGTTTTTTGCAATGTTATGCTTTCCTGTACAAAATTAACACTTGTTATCCATTATACTTTTCAGTATAAATTTTTTTCACATAATTTTAGATACACTAATTTTTTCTATACATATATTAAAACACAAATAGGTATACTTACAGATGTAAAACATCTATTTATTTAAGGTCAATTTGGCCCTCATTACAGCATAAAGGTATTTTATCAGATATTACCTTCTCCATACTAGTTAATAATAACATTTTACAATAAATCATTAAATAACATACCCTAAACATTAGTTTTATTCATACTTGCCAGTGCCAGCTTATTCAATAGTAAAAGAAATATATATTCTTAACGGTGCATGAAATCTTGTCACTGTAGGCATTTTTTAAAAAACATAATAATAATATTTTTTTCAAATAATAATATTTCATGCGAGCAACTTTGAATTGTTCAATCATGGAAAAAAAAGGGGGGGGGGAGGGGAAAAACGTAGTTCCTATGTAAGTTATGTACTTAAGGTTCAATCATTTACAATTCTCCAGTACTCGGCCTCACGACGATTCAAGTATAAGATCAGATTTGCGTTTATAAAGGTTGAAAAATAACTTTTTGTCGTACGATTTTGAATATTTTTTAGGGTCAAACTCTTTACCTTACGTGATAATGTCTGTTGTTGTTGTTGTTTCTAATGCCACTTGGATATACTAGCTCTCCTTCGCAGAGCGACCAGGAATTAAGGCAGTAAGGATCGCTTTCCGTTTATAGATGAGCACCGCAACGGTGGAAGTACGAATTAGCACATTATTTATACACCATATGGCGCCAACGTAAGCACGCAACCTCCCTTCTTTGACCTAAACGTGAAGCGAAGGAAATTCTCCACCCTCCTATAACCTGGGAACTGCCTCGGGACTTCAGGGTCCACGGATTTTACATGCACATATCCACAAGTGTACATGGTGGGTCTTCAGTGAGTCGGGTATCGAACACCCAATCTTCCGGTTGGAAGACCGACATCCTACGGCTACCACGGCCTAATGATAATGTCTTCCGGTGCTTAATAACAAGTAGAATTGTTTGAAAGGGATTGAATGAATATAAATTTTACATGTATGGCAAATTTTCCTTCATTATTATAAACTTTTAACCTAAATACTCTTATAACTTCGATACCGCATCGCTTGACGTCTGCCGCTAGAATTCCACATTTATGCTTCAGGTGGTGTGCCAAACCATATATACCTTAGGATGACCGTTTGACCATATGTCTTCGAATTTTGGAGACAGTCCCCAAATTTGCATATTTTTCATAGTCTGTCTCCAAAAACACTTTAACTACTTTACGTAAAATGTACCAAAATTTAAAACTTCTATTTATTCTCTCCAAATTGATTCTAAATTTGCAGGTTAAACTTCTAGATAGTATTTTGTAAAATTTTAGATAATATTATGGCAATTATCAAATTGTTTTCTTAGTATTACAATATATAACAGGCAAAATGATCCAAGAAAATATGCGTGCATTATGTTGAAAATATGTTTGGATAGGGGACTCGGTGGCCGAGCGGCCTTATTCCGCCCGCTGCTTGCGCGCAGTAACTAGGTCGTGGATTCGATTCCCACCTTGCTCTGGGTGTATTCTTGTAATTTCCTTCGTTGTATTGTAATAAACTATCCTACTGTCCTGTTCTATCTGTAATATTTGACGAGAGTTTGAGGCATATTCATTGAGAAAAGCAAATAAAGTCGAAAATAGATGTGACCTGAAATGGTTGTAAGACAAACAAACAATATATGTTTGGATACCCTTTTGAAATATGTTGATGAGAATGAGAATACTTTTTTCAGAATAGAAAGGAACATGTATTGGTTTGTTATGTAACCAAAGATGCCCCCGAAACTTTTTTCTAACATCCCCAAACCCCAAATTGTTCGCAAATTTGGGGACGCGTCTCCAAATTGACGCTCAGAAATAATCCCCGAGTGTTGAGAGAGAACATTTAACAATCAGAAAGGTTGGATCTTAGACATATAGCTTGAATTGAAGCTTTTCAGTGAAATAATGATGAAAATATTGACTGTACCAAGTTACAAGTTTGATAAAAGATAAAACTTTTTCCATATGCAAAATGTAAATAATAGAGGATGTAGCTGACTCATAATTTGATAAAAGAATATGCTGTAGAGCGGAATAAAATGTTTTAATTTTAAAAGGAATAAAATGAGATTTTATAAATTATTTAACTTGGAATGATTAAAAAGGTACATTATATTTTGTATTTATTTTTTAGCGACACCTGGTGAATGTGTAATAAAGTCAAAATTTATGACGTATCATGTGACCTATCTGTTTTGTTGGCTCTTTACGTGAGTTGATTATGGAGTGATTGATTTTACAGGCTTGTGAAAGGCGTTTATGCTGTTGAACTTTTTCCTCTCATCCTATTTTCCTCATCAGGTTTGAATTGTTTGTGTTGATTATGTGAATTGCGAAACATTTGGGCTGCGTGAGAGTGCTGTGGTGGTCATAGTGAATATCTCAGAGAGGTTTGAAAATAACTAAGTAACATCAGAATGGCCCTCTCTAGTAAGTTGACAGATTTAAAGAAAAAAATTTCGGGACTTACTGGTCTAACAAAATGTCTCGCAATGTTTGTTTGCTTCGCTGTTTTAAACTTGAATTGTATATAGCATAAGTAAATTGGAGTTCAAGTATCTTATTGCAAACCAGAGAAATCAAATGATTATTATATATATATATATATATGTATGTATTTTTTTACTGCAAAATTTGTTTGATTAAAATTTTATTTATCCTTATGTTACTGGCTGACATCAGCAAATCTAACCACACAAGTATTTCTTTTCCAGTCACATCAAAACTGAGTACATTTTCTTAAGGTTAAATAATGATGAAGATAATAAAACCAGTAAAAAGAGTTGTGGAAAACGAAGGGAAAAAATATGGCAAGATGCTTTACGTATATGCATCTTTTGCAGTATGCTGTATTTATTTTATGAAATTCACAATTTGGGAAAGTAAAATAATTGAAACTATTTTTATGTCTTCAACCCTCAATTCGGAATCTAATTACTCTGACATCGCAAATTTCTAAAATATTAATCGCTAAGTCAAAAATGTAATTCATTATTTTTAAAAAAAAGCTAAAAGGCTTATAGCGTTAAATGTTTGGCGAAATGCATTTTTACTTTAAGCTTTATGTTTTAAAAAATGCAACTTCTGTTCTAAGTTAATTTTTTTTCAATTCTTTGCTAATTTTAAAACTCTATTTTCTTCACATTTCATGAATGACGGCTAAGTATTCAGAAATTGTATGCATATAACAGTGGTGTAGTCGAGGGAGGACGCAGGGGGACGCCGTCCCCCTACTTTTTTATTTTAACACAAGCGTCCCCCCACTTGTTTTGAATTTTAACACAAGCGTACCCCCACTTGATGTTCATATATGTAAGCGTCCCCCCACCTTTTTTTCCCAGGACTACACCACTGGCGTATAAGTAAAAATACTTTTTCCTTTGAAAAGTTAAATATTTTCAGTGTTTTCCTTGTATGATTTAACATTGCTGTTTGTTTGCATTTTATTTTTAAAAATGTTTTCCTATTGTGTGGTAAAATTTTCTACAGGCTTCAATGTTTAATTTCATGTTTAACTAATTGCATAGTGTACCAGTGCTTAATTTTTAAAGTAATTCTATGTATAGATTGGTGCAATGTATTTGTATGCATATTATTTTATGTTTTTCACATTTGATGTAAGATGTTAATGCTTTTTTTAAGGTAATCCCTTTAAGCACCTTTTGAAAACTTTGGATGTTGAAGGGGAAAAATATGAATACTATGACTTGCTGGCATTGAATGATCAAAGATATGGTATGGTAACATTTTTTCTCTTTTAAATATGATATATTTAGATTTTCTGTTTTAAAGCAATTAGTATATTTCTAATCGATCTGATAAAATAATCTCAAGTCGGGGGCAAAAACTTTGGATGGGATAGAGGGATTCCCACCCATATTTTTCAAATCCCCTCCTAAAAAACAGCTGGGGTAAGAGTTTACAACCCACAGAATAGGGCTCGATTGAAAGCATTTTTTGGCCAATGGGTCGATGCCAATTGTTTCGAGATTGGCCGATTGCAGATTTTATTTTCCTCTTCCATTGGCCGATGGCAATCGCCGATGGGGGAAAAAACTCGACTCAAACCATTAAAACGTGTAGAATGCTTGTCAAAAATGTCATTTAAAACATTTATTTATTTTTATGTTTATAAAAACATAAATGCATTATTCAAGCACTATAGAACTCTTTGGGGGAAGTTTTTAAGAGGGTTCTGGCTGAAATGAAGAGAGATGCCCAGACATTTATAAGTTGGGGAAATACCCAGTCAAATGCTCAAAATCCACAAATGCCTCAGCATTTATGCATTTTTTTAGGAATGAACAGTCGAACAAATTCTTATTTATATTTGGATACTTTGAACCCGATATTAATGGTGTAGACTGGGAATTTTTTTTGGTAGCCAGTGGCTACTAACCCAAAAAACTTTGGTAGCCACTTCAAATTTTTGGTAGCCACAACATTAATTTACTGGTTTAATGCGGTTTTTTGGATTTTATCTAAAATAACGGGAAATGCAAAGAAAAGCAATTTTAGTTTTCCAATCACATACATTAATATAAGTAGAATTAACTTGGTTCATTTAATTTTAATGTTTTATCATAATTTGAAATTTAATGTCTTTATTTTTCAATTCTCTTAAAAATCACTATTGAAAAATATGGATGGCCAAGAAATTTTTTTTATCGTGCTTTGCTAATAATGAATAAATAGTATTTTAAGACATTAATCATGTCAACAAAAGTTTTCAAGTACTTATGAGAAAAAAAGAATTTTCTTAAATATAAAATTTCAATTGCAGAATATTCTCATTTTCAGGGGATATTTCCTAATCACATCAAGTGCATTTTTGATCAGGATTTTTCTTTGGTTGGCTAAACTAAAACTAAAATATTAGGTAGCCACAGGATTAAATTCGTAAATTATCTTGCCACCTGTGCATGAAGCTATATGTCTGATATATAAAACAGTTTATTTGATAATGGTTAATTTTAAGTTATACAAAACATATAAGTATATATTACAAAATTTTAGTCGTGAAGTCACTTTTAATGAAAGTTTGTTTTCCCCCATCCCTTTTCGTTAAAGTAAAGAAAAGAAATGTTTTTAAATTGTCATAAGTAATTAAGATTTATTATGTAGCAGTGGCATAATATGACATCTTTGCAGCACCTCCCTATTGGGCCTGAAATATTGCACTCCTCAGTCATAAATTATGTATTTGAAACTTGACCCCCCCTCCCAAGTGTCCCTTAATCTTTTGAACCCCCCCCCCCCCTCCTCAGTTATGGGGTCTGCTAGTCGCTAGTTACACAACTGATATGTTGAACCAATCATTAGATAAAGCATCATAGTAATGTCAAAAATACCTGTTAAAATTCAAACAAGAAATATTAATAAATTAATTTTGTTTATTAATTAAAAACCAAAGTTATAAATTAATTCTGCCAATTGCAGACCTAGTGCGTTCCCGAGAGGTACCATCTCTTTCAGTGGCACCACAATGAGTGGTACCATCGCCGCATGATAATTTTGACGTCCGGTTTCTCCACCGGAAAGGCCGAACACCAGGACTCTGTTGATGCGAAATGGCACTAGGAATTTAATTTATCCAAGAGCATCCAAGCCAAATGTCTACTCAAGGAATCTTTTACACGCCGCATAATCATACGACATGGGCGCAGATGTTTTTCTGCATCTTGAAAATCCATAGACTCAGGCCAGGTTTAGTCTGCAACCTTGAGCTACAAATTTCTAATTGATACCTGCCACCATGAGTTTATAGCATTGATGAGATAAACCATTAAGTTCAATTTTCAATTTTGCTTTTAGTTTCTAATTCAAGATTTTTTAAAAATTATTTGAAGTAATATACCACATATTTACTCCTGTCTCAACTTTTGCACTGTAGTATTAAAATTTTAAGCTTCTAGGAGGGTACCCCTGTTAATACCAAAATTAAGTCAAAATACAAAAAAGGTCTATCTGTTACAACATTCAACAATTAAATGCTTATTTTGCATTTAAATTTTTGTATGGTAAATATCAGTGTTAAACTTTGAGGCAAAAATGTTTTTAAAATTAAAATAATTGGAAACGCAGGGCATTTAATATTACAAAAGTAGTCAAAGGAATCTAAAATTTAGTGAAAAAATAAGAGCAACAAGAATTTGTTTTAAAAGTTAAAAATTTGAGTACATTTGAAGAACATTAAACAAAAATCTCTTTCATTCAGGCTGCAAAATCTTTGCATCTTGAGCCACCAGATATCAAGTTTTAATTGACAGCTGCTACTGGCACTATGAGTTTATAGTATTAGTGAAATGCTAGCTATTTTTTGACCATTAAATTTAATTCTATCTTGCATCAAGTTTGTGTAATTTGTTTTTAAAAGAAATATTTTAAGCAATATATGTTTACTCCTTTATTGACTTTAGCAAATATTAAAGTCAAGGCAAAATATGGAGGGGAGAATCTTGTTCAATTATGCAATTAAGTGCTAATTCATTTAAAACTTAGTGCTTTCCCAAAAATAAATACTACAGGCCAAAAATAAAATAATCAGTATCAAGTTTTAAAAGTAAATTGAATAAAAAAAATTTTCTGCTTTTGAATACCGTGACTTAAAATCACTTACAACCTTGCAATGTAATATTTTTCTGAATGTGATAATTGGTTTGGAATCAATTACCGCGTTGAGTATCCGGGAAAATTATTAAAGGCGCCATTTTGCGGATTTTGATATTTCAAATTTTCAATGCTGAAAGCAATTCTTTTAATTTAAATGACAAAAATAATTTGCATTTACCTTTTCTATGTTGAAAACATTGTATTTTTTGCTTAGTTTTATGTTTCTTCGATCGCCATGTGTCACGTGCGATATTAGCTTTTTGCCGTAATTGTGCTGCAATCCTTTTGCATCTGTTTCCGATTTTAGATATTTCTTATTTTCTCCTTAGCTCATAAGTTAAAGTGTATTAATAAAAAATATTAAGTTTTTTTTTTAGAATAAATATAATATTTGGTACAAATATGGCGATCTGGTGCAACCTGGTCGCCAACGTGGCGATCGGCAATGAAATTTTTGGTCGCCATTTAAAACATTTTGGTAGCCAGTTGGCGAGTGGCGACCGCTAATCTGAACCATTACTCGATATATTAGCGCTTGGCCGATGGGTCGATAATATACAATGTTTACATAATAATTAAAACTAAAAGAATCACTCACGATTCTAGTGAAGTAATTAAACTATTTGGAGGTAGCAAAAATAGCTATATCAGAGGGTTTAAAATTCTTTTTTCTATTCTTTGCAGAAAAAAACTCAACAACTATTCTATTAGATCAGGTTTCCTTTCATTTCCTTCAACCTTTTCTCTTTATAACACCTGCACTGCAAATGCCAAGTGCAGCTGCCTTTATTTTCTTATTTTTTTCATGGGGAGGAATGCAGATGTTACAATACAGACTAACAAATAATGTGGTTTTGTATCTTTAACAAAATTGTCAACCCCCTCCCCTCAGATTTTTTTCATAATTTTTTCCCCAGAAAAACGGGAACGATTATATATTTATTTTTCATCATAGAAGTAACTAAAAATAGCTCTTTTTATAAAATAAAAATAAAATAGGTATTAAAAAGTTAAAAAGTTTCGCTCTCAGTAACGCCCCCTCACCTGATTTTTTTTGTCATTACAAATGAATGATGGGGGGAGAGGGGTAGGAGAGGGTGTCTTAAGAACCAATCTTATTAGCTTTTTTTCTAGTGAGTTGAAAATTACACTGAAATACTTGACATATTCTTTATATTTTTATGAGCAGAATGTAAGGTCTCCAAAATAAACCAATATTTTGAGCACCAGCAGTTTTCTGTTGACAACTATAATGTTGTGAAAAACCGTGATCGATTATAAAAATTAAGATCTATTTGGAAGAAAAAAATATATATATATACGTTGTCAATTTTTGAAAATAAAGAAATTGTAGTATTTTATTAAGATATTATTCCACCCTGTCATGCAAACTCCCTTTTTAAGAATTAAATTTTTGAAAATTGCAAGTCGAACTTGGACACATAAAAATTTTGATCAATAAACATTGATACTGAAAAATTGTTTCATATTTTTTACCAATATGTTCTATACTGTAAACTAATAATAAAATAACAAGAATTGTTTTAAACTGAAAGCAGATTTGACGAGATTGTTGTACAATAGCAGAAAAACTGTCAACTATCTAACACGTGGCATCGAAGAAGCCAAAAAAAAAAAAACACAAAAAAAAAACAAGTTTACACAGGGAAAAATTAAAATAATTATCGTATAAAAAATTAAGATGTATTTTGAAAAAAAAAAAAAAATGCATAGATCAATCTATGAAAATAAAACATTTTTGCGTTCTTATTAAGATGTTATTAAATCCTGTCGCGTGAACCTGTATTTTGAAAATTCAATTTTTGAAAATTGCAAGTCGAACTTGATGAACATAAAATTTTGATGAATTAACATTTATATTGGAAAATTTTCTTATTTTTGATCAATCTTTTCTATGTTGTAAACTAAAAATAAAACAAGGAGAATAACCGCACACTAAAAGCAGATGCAACGAGATTGCTGCACAACTGCAGAAAAGCTATCACATAGCATCGAAGAAGCAAAAAAAAAAAAAAAAAATGCTAAGCGAAAAAGTTTAGGCGGCTAAAAATTAACCCTCCGCGTACGGCTCAGTTTTTATACTTTTCAGTCCCGAAATACGGGGCGATTTTTTAATATTTTCTTTATCTACATATGTTACAATTCACATCTTTATCTACATATGTTACAATTCACATCTTTATCAGCTGTTTTAAAATAATACAAGAATTTTAATAGCTTTTCCGTTTTCAAGAAATATATAATACGGCGCCCGCTATTTCAGCGGGCGTGGTTTATAAGTTAAAAAAAAATCACACGATATTTTTATTTTCAGATGAATATAATTTTTAAACATTTTTACTCTAAAAATGTTATAGAAATTTTGTAATGAAACAAAAAAAAAAAAAAAAAAAAAGCAGCTTTACTTTGGTAAAATATATACATAAATATATAAAAAACGTTTTCATTATTAGTTGCTATTCCTACATATAACGGCGCTGACACTCGGCAAATCCATATCCTTCATAAATGTTTATCGCGCAAAAGACAAAAGAAAGCACACGATCTCACAAATACGCGGGGGAAAATATCAAGCAAAAAAAAAAATTCCTGAACCCTCTAGTGCCACCTAGCAGCGAAAATAAGCATCAGATGTTGGTTTTTAACGCACTCGGGGAAATGGGGGGATCCGTATTGAAATCAGGGGAAAAAATTCTTCGCCTGCGATTTTCACGTGACCCGTAGTGGGGGACGAAACAGATACCCCTCTCAAATCGCGGGAGCCGTACGCGGAGGGTTAAAATTATTATGGTACTTTGATTGAGTTGACTTTGTATTGTTTACAATTTCGGAATAATAAGAAACATGACAAACTAAAAGCAGATGGTATAAGATTATTGCACAATGACATCTAATGCATTAAGCCATTATTAAACGAAAAACGGACAAAAATGAGGCAATTAACCTAGTGCGAAAAACAAATAGCACTATAAGGCTCCTCTATTAATTTTACTCTAACATATTCTATTTCGCTATTCAAAGAGAAATAATTTTAATAATAAAGGTGATTGCTTAAACCTATTTTTCCGAATTTTTTATCAAATACTTTGTAAAATGACATTATTTTTGGGCTTTTTTTAACTGCTTGCTGACTGGTATTGTATGGAAATAGCAATCTAGCTATGGAAGAAAAAGAAAGTTGTAGACAGAATGCTTTCTGGAGAGTTGTCTGTGCGAAAACATCGGCCTTGCATTGGTTTTTAGATATTTTTCAAGGTCGCTGGACCGATGTTTTTCTAAAGTTAACTTCAGATGCCGATGGTAACTTTTTTGAACAATCGGCGCCGATGCATCAGCCGAGCCCTATCACAGAAGATCTAAAAAAACTTCAATGAAAGATAAAATTCCCATATTTTTCACGTGTACAAGTTACCCATATATCAAAAACAAAACAAAAAAAAAAGCAGACAGACCTCGAAAAATATTGGAAGGATATATTTTCAATGCATATTTTAAGTAAAAACAACAGAATACATAAAAGCATGTATGAATTCAATCTGTCTGGGGAGGTCATTGACCCCTCCCCTGGTCGCCCAAATAATGGGCCTAGGTAAATAACTTTTTTCTTTGAAAAGGTATTATAAATAAATCAATCTGTTAATGTAATCTACTTTTTACCAACAAAAATATATAGATTTTGATTAAATGCTCCAAACTGCAACTCAAAATTAAGCTAAAATAAACTTTTACCCATCCACATAATAGTTCACCATTTCGCTATCACCTGCTATTGCATGGATAAGAAAATAGAGCTGCATATAAAAACAATGATTAGTATAGAAGTCGAATCAAAACACGAGGCATTTGTACTAAATGACAAAATGCTAGGTTAAGTTATCTTCTCCTTCTCTTCTTCCAAGTAAGTAACCAATACATTCAATCTTTTATAGACTCGGGAGCTACACCAGACTCGGTTTTAAAAAAATTCCACTTTGCCATACACAAACCCTTGAACAACGCGTGAAATTAGTGAAGGAGGCTTCTTTTTAAAATATACAGATTTAAGTCAAGAGGTGGATACATAAGATCAACACAGAAATCCAGATCTTCATATTATGCCCAAATTGACAAAGAAATCTGATTATAACTTTGTTTCAACGGGTAACACTTGAAATAATAAGGCATGTTTTAATTTGTAGACATTATGCTAAACATATTTTATAAGCTTAAAGACTTCATTCATACTACCTGTTATGCATGTTACAGACATAATCTCGAAAAAAAGCACTTGTAAGTAAAATATAAGTGCTTTGTATAATTGGAAGCTATCTTTTCAATAGAAAAGAAATTATTTTTCATCAGGGTTCATTGGTTTAAATCAGCTTGATTTAAATCAAGTGATTTTTTTTCAAAAATGGATTTTCACGCATTTTACAATGTTAGAAAGTGTTGTAAAAATGAAATATGTTGCAATTAATTACTACCACTGTTTCAAACAAAACTTCCTAGGTTCGTCTGTCTGAGTGCATAACATATTTCATAAATTTAGAGCTAATCACTACTTTTTTAATTTTACAATATTACTCTTATTCTTCAAGCCTCATTCTCTTATGATTTGCTGTTAACAGCAAAGCATAATTCATTCAATCATTTAACTTTGAATTCATAAGAATCATGAACCATTCTCTGTTTTTAGCCTACTTTCCCGTAAAAGTAAAAAAAAATAATAATAAAGCATGAAAGAAGGCTTAATGTATCGTCTTAAAAATCAAGAAAAGTCAAAAATAAGTGAAGTAATTAAATAAATATTGAAAAATAAAAAATTTGAAAGTAGGGTATTGAGATGGGGAAAAAGTGTGTCTGGCGGTCTGTCCCCCCCCCCCCCTAATAACTTTTGAACGAATTGTCCGATTGGAAAAATTCTTTTTGCATTCGAAAGATCTCAGCGAGGACATCTCATTTCTATATTTTACTTTTTCATTTGAACAATTTTTTGTTCAATTTTGAACAGTTCAAAAAATTTTAACATTAGCGCCTATGGACAAAATTGAAGCAAATTCTGTAAACTCTGGGCACAAGAGCCAAGTTCCTATTGAAAGCTTATTGAAAGGAGTTCTCGGCGTGAAATATTGATTTGAACAGTTTTTGTTCATTTTTGAACAGTTCAAAAAATTAACACAGAGCTTACGGGGAAATTTCAACCCTATATAAATCCTGATCTAACGGAACGATTTGCTTGGAACAAACTTTATCGGAAAGCTCTTATAGCGTAGAACATGTAGAAATAGAAAGTTTATCCAGAACTTACGAGCCTATTTTGCTATGAAATTTTTTGATCGGGATTTTCAAGGATATTTCTCAGTGACTCAATGAGTGAAATAATGAATGAATGAATAAATGAAGAGTGAAAGAATAAATCAATGAATAAATGAATGAGGAAAAAAATGAATGAATAAATTATTGAATAAATGAAAATATAAATAAATGAGTGAATAAATACATGAATGCGTAAATGAATGAATAAACACTTGAATGAGGTAACGAATGAATAAATAAATGCGTGGCTGAATAAATGAAAGAATGAATGAGTGAGTGAATGAATATGTATTATCCGTTGAAAAAGGTATATTTTCAATAATTAGAACTAAAGATAAATAAGAAAGAGAGAGAAAGAGATAGCTAGATTATAAATTTGAATTTGGTGTATACGGGATAGTAGGCTCGTATAGTTCTAGACGGAACTTCTTGTTTATCTTAAAAATAGCATTTTAGATCAATTTCATAAATACCACACAGTAAATAATTCTGGATGATAGTGTTTAAAACGACAATTGTTAGAATTTAGAATAAGCATCCTTAAAGTTTCATCCATGTCCCCTAATAGCTTAAGGTTTTTTTCCTTCTAAAATATTTTTTTATCATAGACATCTTCAATAAAGATATCTCATTAAAACAAAGAGTTTCTGGTTTTAATAATAGTCTGAGCATATGATTTTTCTAGTCTAAATGGGTAAAAACATTTCAGGCTTTTTTATTTATAAAATAGAAAAATGATTAAAGTACACTCAATGCAAAAATTAAATACACACAATTGTTACTTTTTTTCAGCTTTTAATTAGCAAAATAATTCAGATTAAATTTGTTCACTTTATGAATGTACTATTATTCCTGGTAGGGTTAAGTTTCATTTGAGTCATGCATTTGTATTAAAATTCGTTTATCATTATTATTATTTAAACATATTTATTGCTGTGAAAATAGCTTAAAGTTATGTTTTTGCATATTGATTAACATGCCATATTGTTTCTATGAATGTAACATAATAAATATCCAAAAAATTTAAGGTATTTTTTAAAAAATCGAAAATTCGATTTAAATTTAAAAAATCTGATTTAAATTAAAAAAATCACGAACCCTGTTTTTCCTACATAGTATAGTGAATTGTGAAACGTTTTGGTTCAATAGCAATGAAAGAAAAGAATAATTAAAATAAATAACACGTAAGCAAAATTTTTGAAAAATCTCGAAGATTGAATGGAAATACAAGCATTTATGCTCGTTGTGTTATTGGAAGATAGTGTCCGATTTCAATAATTTTTTTTACTGTTATTCACCAATCTGTTGCTCAGTATTCACCAATAGCAAGTTTTCCATGCTATAGCGACTCGAAAATATAAAGTTTTTTTTTTTTTTTTTTTCAAACTACTCTAATGCTTATGCACTAAATATTAGCAAAGATTACCCTTTTGACTGTAATATTCAATTATATATTTTGCAAAACTATACAATTTTAAATATCTAGATGAACCTCCTTTTAAGAAGTCAAACTACTTAAAAGGAATATTATATGTGGTCCAATTACTGTATGATCTTCTGCAACAAAATTATCTCAGCAGTCTTTCTGAGATATTTTTCTAACAAAGAATGTTTTCAACAATGTTGCTTCTGTTCATCTAGCCAGCAGGTAACTCATATACACACAAATTCAAACTCTTTGTCTTATTAATATAGAAATGAGATCTTGTTATTTGACACCTAATTCTAAAAATAATTGTAGATTGAACAGTACCTTTAAAACAATAAAAGTTATCAATAGAAATTATGATGCATTATTTGTTTGTTAAAAGAATTTTTTGTGTATAATATATTGTTCATTGTCTGATATTATTTAAATATATCATTTGAAAATTATTTTACTTGTGTTCATAATATCTCACAGAAAGACTCCCATTTTCTATCCGTGTTTTATTGGAAGCTGCTGTACGATGTTGTGATAACTTTCAAGTGAAAGAAGGAGACATCCAAAATATATTAGATTGGGAAAATCTTCAGCATAAAGAAGGAGGTGTTGAAGTAGCATTTAATCCTGCACGAGTAATTCTTCAAGATTTTACGTAAATATCTATTTACTTCCAAGTTACTTCCTCTTATTATTTAATGAATTTTATGTGTTCTAGTTCCTGTCAAGCTTGTGGTTTTAGTGCATAACATTTTATGCATTAGTGGGTTTAAATTGCATAATTCACGTTATACATATTTGAAATCAATGCAATATAATCTCGATTTAACAATTTTCTCAAAATACTGATAGATTTTCGAAGTCCTGGATTGGATTTGATGAATGTTATACTCCCCTGATTTAATGATTAACAACAGCATTTAACTAACCAAAGATAATCGTTAAATTGGGGTTACTCTGCAATTAATTGGTTATTTTCAAAAGGAAAAAGTATAGAAATATCTAGTGAAAATTATTTAAAAAAAAATATATTTGATTAATTTTTTTACCAAAGATTTATGTTTTTAGTGTTTATCAATTATTTTAATAATGAAAATACAGTTTTTTAAATAAATGAAAATGTGTATAACATCTGCTATAATGCAGACATTATGCTATAAATTTAATTAAAAATGTGCTCTAAATTTTAGAGCAGTTGCCAGAATTTTCTCTTTCTTTCTGAAAAATCAAAATTAAAACTTCTTGAAAACTTACTGGATAAGACATTTTTCATATAAAAATGAAAAATATATTTATTACATCGAAAAGATTTATCAGTTTTCGATGTAATGAAGAAATTTTTTTTCTCAGACATTATTTTCCTTTTATTAATTTTTTAACCAGTGAATCATATTGTAAGATTAATATAATTCAATAGAGAAATGAATCTCCCCTCCCCAATAAAATTCTGGTGTGGTAGCAATCCTTGAAAGCTGGGCTCAAAAATTATATCGCCCGACATGCCTGGGGCATGTAAAAATTCCTATCGGGCATGAACCTTCCACCCTTACATGCCTGGTAGGGTATGTAATTTTTTGACCAAGTAATTCTTTTCAAAACTTTATTATTTCATATTTTATTGAAAACTCACTGCATTCTGACTGGAGCTCAAAATTGCATGCCAACAATAAAATTGGTAATACAGTTTAAATTTTGCTAATTTTGACTTGTAATGACCTATTATGTAATATTTATTTGTAATGTATTTTTTTATGATTTAGATTAACGTTAAAATAATTCTTGATTCAGATATAAAGCTGTTAATTTCATTTTTTGTCTGATTAATGTTATACGACAAATTGAAAGGTTTATTAACACATTAAAGGTGGGAGTCGTAGTACTACGATTTATCTCGACTGTAGCTTAAAGACTGGAGTCGTAGTACTACGATTTATCTTGACTGTAGCTTAAAGGCGGGAGTCATAGTAATATGATTTATCTTGACTGTTGTTTAAAGGCGGCAGTCGTAGTAATACGATTTATCTCGACTGTAGCTTAAAGGCAGGAGTTGTATTAGTACGGTTTGCAACCACATTGCGCAATCCATGTGCCTCTTTACATTTGTATTCTTCACTTTCTTTACCTTTGTATTTGTACACTAGATTCTTCTCATAAATATGTACTTTAAAACATTTTTTGTAATTAGTATTTAGTTCTTTTTAAATATTTCTTGCAGTTTTAAGAGTTTAAATAAACTTTTAATAAACATGCCTCATAGAGTAGCCTTTTGGTCTACTTTCTAAAGTTTTTTTTTAAACTTTGACTTTTTTCTTTTCTTTTTTAATTTTTCTGCAATATTGTTAGTTTCTTTTGGAAGCAAAATATATATATTTTGAATTGAGTGAATTAAATTTAATTTCTCTAAGATTTTCTTTTATAGTTTCATTCAAGTTTAATATTATATATTTTTACATTCTTATTGTATTTTACAATATATTTTGTATTTTAGTGGGGTACCATGTGTTGCAGACTTTGCTGCTATGCGAGATATAGTTAAGAAACTTGGAGGTAATCCAGAAAAAGTAAATCCACTCTGTCCAGCTGATTTAGTGATTGATCATTCAGTTCAAGTAGATTTTTCTGAAAGGTATTATTCTAGTGCACTATGTTTTGATTTCTTAATTCTGTTAGGATGACCATTTCATTGCCCTTTCAATAGTGGGATGTCAAATTCCCTTGCAGATTTTTTCTATGTATTTTTGTTTGTTTTTGAAGCTATAATAATCAATATGCTCTTATGATGCTGCAAGTTTAATTTTCTTTGTATGTACGGAATAGTAGCATTACCTAGTAAAAAATCTCAAATTTTGCATTAATCCTGGTATATATTTTAAAAATAATTCTAGTATTTTTGAAGAATTGTCATTTAATGGCACCTCTGATGTCAAAAAAAAGTGTCTATATACTAGAATTGATTAGTTATTTTATAGCTTTAAAAGTAGTGTTGTGCATCTCATAGCATTTTCATTGTCTGCACTTTATCCTACCATTGCTCAGATCCACATCATTTGTTAATAAGTTGATGAAGTTAAATCACAAGACACATAATTCTCCCGCCCCCCCCCCCCCCCCACACACAAAAACAGTGGTGTATTTTTATAAAAATCATTTGGTTTTTTCTTTACTGATGTAGCAAAACTGAAAAACATTTCCTTTGAACAATTCATCTGCCCCAGTTGTAACTAATATTGTCTGTAAATACCTGTCATACTTAAAGTTTGTTATTAAAAGATTTTTTACTCACTCAAAAATAGCATTTCTAACATTAATGAAATAGTGTATTTTATGTTCGGGTATAATTATTCTGAAAATTTATTTATGTTAATATTTTTGAGCTTTTAACAGCTGTTTTGTTTTCGGTTGGTCTCTTCCATTTCTTTTGGTTTTTCCAGTTTTTTCATTGTCCTGGAAGAAATTTGTTTCTTCTAGAAGAAACTCAACCCTTCTGTGTAGAAACTTCGTCATACACTTAACATGTAAAGAAATAATAAACTTTGTTAGTAAATCACACAAAAGTGGATTTGACATTTTGTAATGTTAGGAATTTCCCGATTACTTTTTCATAATATTGGTTTTAAAAATTTTCAACACTTTTGAAATGAGGCACATTTTCCAGCTGTAACTTATAACACATTATAATTATCTCATACAAAATAGTGCTCGAATTTTAAAAATGTTCAAGTTTTCACTCATTTATGTTTCAAAAAACAAGAAGCTGAAAGAATGAAATTCTTCACACCAAGAAATTTTTCTTTTGTCATTCATACATACTACAAAAAAAAAAGTAAAATCAAACATTTTAAAAGGTCTCAGAATTTTTTCTTTTTTTGTCTTGCTCCTACAATGTTTGCTTCATCTTTTGGCATAATATATCTCCCTCTTTTAATTCAGCTGTAATAATAAAATAAAATAAATTCCTGTTGTGTCATTGGTCATTTAGCCAATATGTAACTATCAAGAATTTTTAACTTCAGTATGGTACGGTTGCTGTCAGAATAATTCCTTTTAAGCTTTTCTGAAGATTTTACTAAGTTAATGGGTTTGATGTTTACTTTGTTTCCTTCAGGTTTTTGCTCATGCACGTTTCCTTTATCCCTGCTCATAGTATTGTGCCTGCTTTAGCTTATTATCATGCAGAAGATTGCTGCTTTGCTAATGAATGTTAAATACATGAAGCAGTGTTGGTCTTATTTCAACGTAGTACAAAAGTAGATAGTCAGTTTATGTCGTTATGTCATATTGGAAAAAAAAAGTGTACTTGATTCAATTTTTTAAAGTTCAAGCTGTTAAAAGGCAGTGCATTCTGTTCTTTTTTTATATTCATTAATGAATTCTTCAGAGACATTTTTGTTAAATAATGAATTTGAAAGTAGGGTTCTGAGATAGGGTAAATGTCTGTCAATCTGTTGTTCCCCCCTAATAACTTTTGAAGGAATTGTCTCATTTGAATGATTTTTTTTTAAATCGCATTTTCATATTTTATTTTTGATTTGAACCATTTTTTGCTCAATTGTGAACAGTTCAAAATATTTTAAGATTAGCGCTTGTGAAGAAATATGAAGCAAAGTATTGACCCTGTAAATAAGATCAAAGTTACTTCCAACATGCATATTAGAAAGAGTTGGCATGAAATATTTTTTTATTTGAACAATTTTTGTAAAATTTTACAGTTCAATAAAAATGAAACATTAGCAACTGCGAGGAAATTTGAATTCTATATAAACCCTGATCTAACAGATGGATATGCTTTGAACAAGTTTTATCGGAAGGAGCTGCTTAGAACACGTACAGATACAAAGTTTATCATGAATGAATATGTATTAATGAAAAGGTATATTTGAAGTAATTAAGAATTAAAGCTGAAAGAGATAGCTAACTCATATACCATATATTTCCGTGTATAAGCCGAAAAATTTTGGAACTTTTTAGAAAGTTTGGGGGGGGGGGGGGGGGTCGGCTTATATACGGGTCCAATGATTTAAAAAAAAAAGTCGGTCTACATATTGGAAATATCGACTGATATAGAACTCTAATTATGTAATTTATGTCTCCTACATTAAGGAAATAATTAGCTGAAAATAAGTAGAGTTTTATTAAAAAGAATATACTATATATATTTTACAGCTGGATTTTGTGAAATCATCGCTGAAACAAGATGGCGAATTTTGCTCCCGACTATAATAATTTGCTCGCGACTAGCTGTGTATGCCTTTCTATTCCCTTTCATCCTTCTAATATAAATGCAGAAAATAACTGAATAAAAACAATAAAAAAAAAGTAACACAAACTAGCAAACACAGGGGCAAAAAGTACAGTGAATGAATTGGGGAAAATGTGTTCGCTCGCCTCAGACAGGGTTACCAGAGATCAATCTGTCGCCGTTGGCGCATAGCTTCTCACTTTCACGATGTCTTGATTGGAAAAGACTTGATCTGTGTTACCTGCTTGGCGAAATTTTTGCCTCCTTTGGCAATTCTCTTTGAAATGTAATTTTTTTCTTCTGATTTTTATCTCAGCTTATACAAATTTTGAATTTTTGGTACATTTTTGAATGAACAATGCACTCTCGGTTTATATAAGGATCGGCTTACATTCGGAAATATTCGGTATTTAATGTTGGTGTATACAAGAAAGTAAGATGAATGAAATTTAGATGATCTTTTACTGTGTTAATGCCTTCCACTTGTCAAGAAGGGGGAAGAAACTGGAAGTGTTGTAAAATCTTTCTTTAGAGCTCTAATGCATTTTCAATTCCATAACTTTAATATTTCAAGAAAACTAATATTTTTTGTGGGTTAAAGTTTTTCAATTGCAATTTTGTCTTTGTTCATTCTGCAAACAAGCCTGGTAAGTACATTTATAGGTTGTTTTGTCTGTACTTTAAATTTGCACATTTTAAAATAAATGTCTACTTTTGTTCCTACTTTTTTCTTAATTCTTATTACAGACCCTGGTGCAGTAACACAAGTGTGACAAAACCTCATCATACCAGTCTGATCTTGGGATGGGGAGATCAGAAATATATGCAAGGCATTCTGATAAAGACACACATTACGCATGGCACCAGAAGGAAAAACTGTTATACAGAACTTGTAACACTTTTTACTCGTTCTGGTGCTTTGCGGCATATGTGTCATGTCAGAACCCCTTGTCTTTATATTTGAACCATCCAGCAAAAATCCTGTCACAAAACACTCAACTTTGACACACAAGTATTGCTGCACTAAAATGATTTCAGAACAAAAAATTCTTTTTTAAATCTTTTTCCTTAAGTTTATCAGTGCTTGTTTTTAAATCCTCCTGTTTCTTGAAAGCCAATTATAAGGTCTTAAAAAGTAATGCTTTGAAATTAAAAAAAATATTAAACTTGAATTTTGATAGTAGCTTATTATTAAATTTTATCATCATTTCAGTTTTTACTATAAAACTCATTCAAAGTATAAAAAGTTTTTTTTTTTTAATAAGAAAAAACATTTTCAAACTTTTTAAAAGTAAGTATTCAGGTAAAAGATAAACTAAAATGCACCTTCAAAATTGCTAATGTTGTATATGACCTTTTTACAGCTTTTACAATAATCATTTTAAATTGGGCGAAAATTTCAGTCCTTAAGGAGGCAAATTTGCAAATGATTTTATTAGAGAATTTCAAGCGGCTTCTGTTTGTTTCTTTTGAATTGCTTTACCTATCTTTTGTTCTGCTACCTATGAAAGCTGCTTATTTCTACGAAATTTTCTCCCCCCTTTTCAGCACTCTCCGTGACAGCCCTAACCCAGGTGGTGGGAGCAGACTGCCATCGACAATCGAGAAATGTCAATATGGAGCTTCTCTTAGGCAAGAAAATGAAAATCTTGCTGCTAGATTTAGTCGTTGCTCAAATAATACGCAAAGTGAACACTATACGAAGTTGCCACATACGCTTAAATATGAAAATGAAAGCAGGATCTGGAGAAGGAGTAATAATGACATTGGCTTATCCAATTCAACTTCTCATTTAAAAAGAAATCTTCCAAATCCTATTGTTTCTCCTCATCCTCCTTTACCTCTACAGTACAGAGACTGTCCATTCCATAATGCAAGATCAATAGGGTTTGTTTCAGTTTTTTCAAATATGATTCAGTTTAATCATTTGTGAGTTGGTCTTGCTTGAAAATATGTAATTACTGAAATGTACTAATTTTCTATTTTTTTTGCTTTTAAAACGCATTTGCCTTCTCAACAATTTTTTAATTTTTTTCTTTCCAGTTGAGCAAAAAATGCACTTGTGTTATACTTATGGAGTGTTTACTACTTTGAGTAGAGCACTTGAATGTTTGTATGCTTGTAATGTAGTATTATAGTTCAGGCTATGAAAATCTTCTTCAGTGATTTTCTTTAAAAACTAATTGAATATTTTCCTTGGAAATATCTCATAAGAAAAAAAAAAGCACTGACAATATGAAATTTCAAACATGAGAGTATCTTTTTTTTTTTCAAATTGTGTAAAGTAACTGAATTAAATAAGGGATTTCTTTATAAATTCTTTCATTTGTAAACTTTTATATGTTACAGTTTGATTATTTCAGTATTCTTTTCATTGTGTCCTTGCATTGCACTTTTCTGTCCAGTGGTTAAAAGTTGTGTAACATTAATTATAATCAAAGCTTCATAACGAATGATTAAATTCTAACATGAGTCCTGTAATAATTCATTCAATTCCTTTCTTTTTTTCTTTCCATTTTGCTTTATTTTTTAATGTGTCTGTATTGATGTACTATAATTTTATATGTTAATGTTTGTCGATGCATTGCAATATTCTTAGAAAAAACAAGAACATGAAAACATGAATGATTTCTATGTTTTTAAACTAAGTCAAGAATTATCTTTTGATGCCCCCCCCCCTTTTTTTAATGGATTTTCAATAAAAAATTTTATTTATTTTCAAAAATTTGTAAGGATCCCATCATTTCAAATATTTATTTAAACTTTAAGAATTTATTTTTTGGTTTGAGTTGGTCATCCTAACGTTAATTATTTTTAAACTGATAGGAATGAAGTAAAATAATTAGATTTAAAATGCAGTATATTGTTATTTATTACTTATACTTTTACTTTTTATTCAGCATGTTTTACTCGGTTAATAACTTTGGTATGAATGTTTCAATAAATGCAAAAATCTTTAGCAATGTTTTAAATAAAGCTTAGTTCATAGCCAGAAGTTCCTTTTGCAGAGGGTATCCTAATTCTTTATTTTCTTGATAGAAACTGCTATAAACTTATTAATGTGCTCTGATTTCCCCAAACATAGGAACGCAACAAGAATTGCATATGAGAAAAGAAAAACAACAATATTAGAGCAACATTTAATGTACAAAAATGAAACTGCATAACTCAAAACTTGAGTTAAATGTAGAAAATTTTACATTTAAAATTTACTTTTAATATATTTTTTGAAAAATTCAGTGCGAAATTGGAAGTATTGATTGCAAACTAATAACAAAGGAGACCGTACCTGAGGGTGTCATATGGTCCTCTACAGAATGTCTGCACACCCCCACCCCGATCGAATTTGCTAAACATTCATATTAATTTTACTGTATAATGATTGTTTTTATGTGTTTTAACCATGGAGGTAGGAATATAGGAGGGAACACGGCCTAGCTAACAGCATTGTCGCGATTGAAGTAACTGTTATGGTGTGACCAATATGGCCGCCACTGCCTGAAAACGAAAGGCTTTTGGTGTGGATGAAGATCTTCCCCATTTTATTTTTCTCTCTTTTACTGATAGTATTGCTGTATTTATTTTCTAGCTAGGAAACTTAAAAATACAGCTTAAAACAATTTTGTTTTATATTAAGTTCTTGATTTATGAAAATTAACAAATATTTCTGTGTTTCGTATTATAGATATAGATTTTTATAGCACATGGTCATTTCAGTATTTATGAAAATAAATTACTTATGAAGGTTTTTAAAAACTTGTACAGGTAATTCTTCGCCGGGGGACGAAGGTCAGGATCCGGATATTCCGGATATTGATTTTGTGAGATATCGGGCATTTGGTGCCCCTTGTTTGAGTATCCATATTGGGTATCCGGATATGACATTTGAAACCTGCAAATTCTACACATAATTTTAAGCATTCCACAGGTTCCAAATGCATAGTAACTTTAAGTTGCATATAGTCTCAAAACTAGCTCATTAATTTAATTAAAAAAAATATTTTGACATGCCGGCTATCTGGATCTTTCGTGCAGTGGCCAGAATGGTTCCTAGATATTTAATAAACGGTTGGATACCGATTATCGGACGCATTCTGGAAGAGTTCGGTCTCGTTGCTCGCGACCCGCTCCCCTGCCGATGCTCCCCTTTTTCTGCCAATTTCAAAACAACCATCATTTAAAACAAATGCTACTATATTTCTTTTATTACATCTATATACAAGTAATTGTATTACTTGAACTTCGGTTTGATTGAAATGAGTTATCAACACTGTAAATGAATGTTCTTGAGGCTTATTAATACATATATATTGCATACCTTATGTAGCTAACGACATATCACGCTAACGTATACTTCTTTCGTAAATTTCGTGTGATTAAAATTAAATTTCCCGTTATCCTCAGCACACAAATAGCAATTCTTGGTGTGACCAAGATGGTGGCGCGGTTACAGTAAATGCTTCAAGAAGTTGTTCCCATGTTCCATCCTGTTATTCTTACATCCATGGTTTTAACAGCTTTTTGAACTTTTGTGATGTTGTACAACCACAAACATTGTATTTTGAATTATTGCTTGTTTTCAGAACTGAATCATTGACAAAAAAAATTTCAAAAATGGTTATTCTGAAAGCAAGCCTAGACCAATGATAATACTGGCTGTTACACACTAAGACCAGGCTTGGAGTCGATTACAAAGAAATGTAATCAATTACGATTACAAGGAGAAAAATTGAGAGATTATGATTACAGTTAAGATTGTAATCCTTTGCCAAAAAGAAATTATGATTACGGCAGCGATTACAGTCATTAAAAAATGTAATCAATTACGATTATGATTTTGATTACGATAAGATTAGCAAAAAGTTAGCCGATGTTATGTATACAACTCTCATTTTTGCAACAATGTCACAAATAAAAAATTTATGATTTTTGATTGAATTTTTGCTTTAATAAAGGATAACTGAAATGATGATGATTGAAATTATAATGAAACAACTTCATCGTAGTTCTTGAATTATGACGTCGTTGCAGAAATGAGAGGCACATTCAGGATTCTTTGAATGTTTAAAATTCATGTGTGGGATAACTCTCTCAAATCCGTTGACCCAAAATCTGCGAACGTCTAAAATTCACGCAATATTTCCGATGTAAACAGTGAAACTTAGTCAAAAAATTAGTTTAAAAAAGCTTAATTAAAAAACTAAATTTCTTAATTTTCAAAAGTAAAAGCATTTTTTTAAACTTGAAATGTTCATAATAACTCACATCTGCCTTTTATACGCTGAAAGCAATGCATTTTCAGCTTATTTTTATGTTTTTTAAATAGCCGCGTGTCATGCGCAATGTTAGCGTTTTGCTGTAATTGGACTTCAATCTTTTTGCATCTGTTTTCGGTTTGCAACATTTCTTATTATTTTTCCATTAGTACACAATTCAAATCGTATTCAGCTATTTTTTAGTATAAATTTTGTATTTGCATCGATTTTATGGTGCAAATGTTCTTCCTCCTTTATCTAGTTAATGGAGACAATTTTGGTTGCCATTAAAATTTTTTGGTAGCCACTTGGCGATTGGCAAGCAACAATCTTTACAAGACCTTTAGAGAGTAGTTGGATAAAAAACCTTTATTTAAAGTTTACATATATATATATATTGTATCTAATTTTTATAAATTATCTTTTCTATCAATCTCTTTTATATATTCATGCCTTTATAAATACTGGTTTATCAAAACTTTTTTAAAGTAATAAGTAAAAAGGTGAATGCAACATTATAACCTCGCAAAATGTGTACACAGACCAGTGACCCCAAATCATCCGCAGAACCCTTAGTCTCAAGCAGTGCGGATTTCGGAGAGTTGACTGTACGTTGATCGTATTTTGTATATAAGCAAAAACCATGCACTAAATTTATATATAATGCTAAGTGATTTAACTGGTTCATTGTTATTTTGTATGCAATCAAAAACGAAACAGCAACTACTGCAGGGCAAACCTTATCACAAAATTTCAAAGCCTTTCTCATTTTTTGCATCAATGCTCGGCAGTGGCCTCGGCTGCGTTGCACTTGGTACAAGTGGGGAAGATTTTGTTTCCCCTGGAAAACCTTAGAGTCCTAAGATGACTGGACTTGAGCCTAGACAAAGCTGATTGACTAGACTCCTAGACTTCTTTTTGTTAGTATTGTAATTTTATCTTTTCCATTCAATGGTAGAAAGGCAA
This sequence comes from Octonoba sinensis, assembly GCA_038502835.1. NCBI lineage: Eukaryota > Metazoa > Arthropoda > Arachnida > Araneae > Uloboridae > Octonoba > Octonoba sinensis. The sequence continues at coordinate 103,301,610 of CM076600.1, read as the reverse complement.
ACTAAAAATTTCAGCTTTCAGCAGGTCAAGATTACGTGATTACAAAACAAGATTACAGATTTTCCCCTTTAGCTTACAATTAAAATTAAGCGAGAAAAGGGATTATGAAGTTTGGATTATGATTATAAGAATATGCCGTTGTCAGATTACGATTACAATTTCGCCAAAATGTAATCAATTACAGCAGATTATGATTACGTAATCGAGATTACTCCAAGCCTGACTAAGACAATGTTTAATATTTATTTATGAATTAGCTGAGTGTTTTAGTTTATAGTTTAAATCAGCACTTGAAGAAGATAAGTAATAAGCTACATGTATGAATTACTAATATCCTTAAACAACATTGGCGCATTGGATATTCAAAACAATTGGTAATGGAGGTTAACTGATTTTCAAATAATCGGTCATTTACGGAAAAAATTATACTTGTGTCATAGTGGTACTGAAGTGATATTAAATACAAGATTGTATATTTTTAAAATTCTTAAAACAACTTAAATGATAAGCTTAAAATGACCATAAAAATGCTCTTACTAGTTTAAGGGGAAAATCCAAGATTCCTGGTTACTTGAGTCAGGTAACAGTAAATCCATAGCAGCCCCTAGCGGATTTTTACATGGTATGTAAATTCAAATTTTTAAGAAGTTTTGCAAATCTACACTCGGATGTTCTAAAAGAAAAAAAACATGTTTAATAAATTGGCAAATATTTTAACAGTTTTATAGTAGTTTTGGGTAAATACTAGCCTCCCCTTCAGTGACCAGTTATTTCATCTATGTATGTATTGTAGTTTTGATGTTGTGACAAAAAGTATCAAAACTTAAAATGAAGCACGATATAAATAATTTAATGTGAAGTAAACTCGTTTTTTTCATTATGTGTGGCATAATAGCTATTTTGGCCTTGACCTAAAGATGTTTTCCCCTTATTTTGACCATCCTATTTCTAGTCGGTTTCTTACTTTTAGGGAGCTTAAGTCCAGTGGCTAAGGGGTCATTCATAAGTGATATCACGCTTCGAGGGGAGGAGGGGGTTCATGAAAGTGTGACAGTTTGTGACAAGGGGAGGGGAGGGAGTAACAAGAAGTGTGACATTGTACATTTTGAGTTCTATAAAAATATTTAAAATCAGCAAATTAAACCCATTTTCTGCTAATGCAGTATACCATGCCATGTGACAAAGGGGGGGGGGAGGAGGGGGTCAAATATATTGAAAAAAGTGTGACATCATTTATGAAAGGTCCCTAAGGTCTGGAAAAAAAAGTCAGAGAATGCTTACAGATACAAGCATTAGTTACTGAAGTCAAAAATCCAAGGGCACTTGATCTAAAATAAATAAAGAGGGGGGTAATGCTGTATCCCCTCCTGTCCCCTCCCCACAATCAAGGGCGGATCTAGAAAATCTTCAAGGGGGGGGGGGGGCGATTTTGGAAATCTCGGGGTTCAATGTAAGGATGGATGGAGGAGATTCTTCATTCCTTTTCAACAGTCCCTCCGCCCCCCCCCCCCCCCCCCCCGTTTTTTTCAAACAGCAGGAACAACAAAAAAAAAAAAAAAAATGCTAGTGTAGTGATATTTAAAATTTTACTAGCACATTTTTTCAATGCATATACGTTTATTCAAAGCCCTTATAAAAGGAACACAAGCTGACGTTTTTTTGCTTTCGCAAATCTGCCGATAATTTTTTTCAACGTCCAATCTTTATGGATATGCAATAACGCTAATTCAGTGAGTCTACCATCACTCATTCTGCTTCTTAGCCAAGTTTTAACCGAGTTAGGATTTCCTTCAAGTTTTCTCAAGAAAAATGTAGGCTTGTAAATACATTTTCTAAATTTGAATTGATATGTCTAAATTACAAAATAATAGCAATTATTAGTAATATATTTTCTAAAATTTTCAAAATGTAATACTAAATATGTACTAAAAAAACCATCAACGAGTATGTGCAATTTATATAAACATCTGTAATTATGAATGTTCAATGAAATGTTTTAGGCTCCAGGTTTTAGCGTAAATGCTGCAGGAATTTACACCACGTGCTAAGGGTTGGCTAGCTGTCACCAGTTTGATGGGTGGAAGAAAAGAGCAAGGAATCTCTTTCCCATTACTCCGAGGATTAGCAACTCAGCAATACTAAAGGACAAAGGGACAGGGGGAAAGCATAGAACTTGAAGGGCTATTAGGCTGGGATTCCAAGAACATAAAAAAATGGCTGGTCCCGGGGCACAAAGAGTAAAAACTCACTTAGGAGTGTCGTTGTAGTATCCACTTGAATCAGCCCAAGGGGGGGGGGCGATCGTGCCATCGCCCCCCCCCCCCCTAGATCCGCCGTTTCCCACAATGCTAAAGTTTAAGCCTGCACATTCCCGTCATACTTTCTTAGGTCTTCCTTGACTTTCTCAAAACAAGACTACTCCAAAGATTTTCAATGAAATTCTCTTGAAATCCATACTAAAAGAAGATCCACCCATCTCATTTTGTTTATTCTTATGAATTTTGTCATACATCAGGGGTCGCGCCAAAGGAAATTCGGATTTGTTTTTGGACCCTTCATAAAATTCCAATTAATAAAAATGGGCCCTACACAAAATTTGCAGTTAATCAAAACAGACCTTCAGAAAATTCCGAGCTACAAAAACACTTTTCATAGAATTATTTATTAATTAAGTAGCAAACAAAAAAAAAAATTATCTCTGCGTTTAAATTTTGAATTTTCACAAAATTATTTGATTTTGCACAAAAGTTTTTTTAAAATTCGCAAAAATAGGACCCTGTTAAAAATGATGGATTGACCCTTGTATGTCTCTTTAAAAAGTTTTTATGATTCAAAGTTATAATAGTAATCGTGACCTACTGCTGCTTTGCATCAGAGACTCAAAACCTTTTTTTTTACCTTTTCAGTTCAGATGCTCTTGAAAAAAATCTTGATTTGGAATTTGAGAGAAACAAAGAGCGATTTATGTTTTTAAAGGTAAAATTTTATGGATATGTTCATGTTTTATTTGCTTTTCTTACATACTTTCTTCCTATAAGAATGACTTCAAAATAATATGTATTTTCTTTTATCGGATTTACTTGTAAATAAATAAGATCAAAGGAATTAGTACATACATCAGCAACGCCTGGCCGACAGGCCGGATGTGGCCTGCTATGGCTTTTGATCCAGCCCACATAACATTTTAAAACCTTCTATGAGTACTCGTCCTTTCTCAATAAGTGTGAAGGAGAAAAAAAAGGCGGAACCAAAATTAACTCGGCAGTTCAATGTGCCCTGCCACTTGAGTCATCCTTGTTTTGTTTGCTTTCCAGTGTCAGTCACAATTGCAACTAAGGCTAGTGTAGATTGATGTTTCATGTCTCTCGAGGTATGTAGCAATCGTGGACAGTGTCTTTTTTTTTTATAGTTTTATTTCTCATAACAATGGCTTTGTTTTTTTTTAAGAAAGTTAAGTTTGAGTGACGTGCTTTTGATAAAGTGTACACACGACTATTTTATAATCAATAACAATAATAAAGCATTATGTCTTATTTCAATCGAGGTTGTCGCTGATCTAAAAGAATTTGTCTGCAGATGTTTGATACAAAACACCAGCAAATTTTCCAACATAGCTGGCAAACTACAAGAGGACAAAATTGCTTCATTGAAAAATTCGCTTTCAACTCAGAAACAGATTTTTATGAAGCAATCTCAACAAAACGAAGCTGCTGTAAAAGCTAGCTCCAAGGGAGAGGGAAATTCATGAAAATGCTCAAGAGTCAAGAATTGCTATACGCTTTCAACCTTTAAAACCTTACTGAGTAGTGTCAATCACTGTTGTTGTAGGGGCAATAAATGCATTTGTGAATGGTGTTCAACTAGTACTTGACTTTCTAACAGTAAGCATTACTTTCAATGGGGAAGGAAAACAGAATTGGGAGAGGCTGCTACTCATTTCCACAATCTTGCACTTGTAATTCATGATTTTATTCTTCTAATTGCCATGTTAAAGAATTAGTTGAATCTTTATAAAGTGATTTGCATGCTTGGTAGCACTTATTAATGTGAGCAATTCTTTTTCATAATGATGGTCGAAGCAGGCTTACAGCTGAAAATTTGGAAAATAATGTACGTCTGTGCATTCCAACATCGATTACAGTCGAACCTCGTTAATTCAAACACGCTTAAAACGAATTACTGCTAAGATGAACTACATTTGCTATCCCCGTCCTAATGTATTAAAAAATACCTCTAATTTCTTCGTTTAAGACAAACATGCTTAATTCGAACTATCGGGTAAGTCAAACTCTTATTTGTGGTCCCTACCGTTGGAACTTCAATTCAATATGAAACAAATGTAAAAGTAATTTTTCACTTTACCAAACAGTGAAAAAAAAAGTATAAATCATCAGAATGTCTAAGCAATTTACATGCCATTGAAGACTTTTCAAGCAATTGTTCAGAAAAAATTAGGAAACAATGTGTTATAACAGAATTATTAAAAAAAAAAATACTCTACATATCTACAATAATTTTGAACAATTTTCTCTTGATATGTTATTTCCGTTAATAAATATTTAAAGTTATTGAATTTTTATTTTTAAAACTTTTTATTTCAGAACCAGAATTTTTTTTTCTCATGACAAACTCGAAATCTATAGCATTGATTTACAATTGCATTAGGGAATTAAATCGAGCATTGTAAACTGGAAAATAGCATGAAATTCCTCTTTTGCTTTCTAAAAAAAAAAAAAGGATTTCAGTGTTTTTCGGATAAGATGAACTGCGGTTAAGACTAATTTATTTTGAAAGTTCCTTTGGGTTCATTTTAATGAGGTTCGACTGTATCTTGTTTCTCAAGTTCACACACAAGCACAATATAAAAGCTTCTCATTAATTTTTGTTGATTGTAAGTAAATATATAATCTCCAATCAGTAGCTTATTACTTTGGTGCTTGTAATTTAGCATTATACTTTAGTTAGTCCATAAGCATATACAGTATGGGACCCCAAATTCGGAATCCCAAAATCCGGAACTTTTTCCAAAAAACCGGTAAATGAAAAAAAAATGTTTTTGTCTTTTGAGGAAAAATGAGGAAATATTTTGGACCATTTTTATGGAAATAGGCATTTTAAGGAAAATAAAATGTAATTGTTAAAGATAAAAAAATGTAGTTTTAAAAAAGTTATTTTGCGATTTTCTGAAAAGTGTTAGTTTTTGCGATTAGAGTTTTTATTACTTGTTGCTATAAATCTGAGTTAATATCAATAAGTTTTGCTTTTTAAATGTCTTGTAGTTTTATTACATTATTTTTTAAAATTAGCTCTAATTTTCGTGCGATACAGAACATTCGCGAAAGTGAAATTCAGCGGGTCTCGCATTTTCCCGCTACTCTGATCTTTTACTGCAATTAAGTGGCTAGAAAATATAAAATCATATCAGAATTTGTCGAAATTCTTTTCTTTTATTGTTTAATTAGAGAAATTAAAAGACTATTGGGAAAAGTCTAGATTGTGCCTCAAATGTTAGCCGATTCCAATTTTTCACGACTTAATAAACAAGTATATAAGATAATGAAAAATGCTAATAAATGAGCAAAATGGTAACAAAAACTTCTAGAGCAAATTATATGGGCTCTGATGCTACTTACAAAATTTTTTGAATGAGAACCCAAAATCCGGAAAATTCCGAAATCTGGAAAGATTGCTGCCCCAAGAGTTCCGGATTTGAGGTCCCATACTGTAAACATGTAAACCGTGATATTTAATTTTTTTCACAACTACTGATGATCTACAGCCCACAACTTCATTAAAATTTTTAAGTTTAGTCCCGCAGCTTTCTAAAGGTTACCCATACCTGAAGCATCATTAGGCAGAAAATACTAATTCCTGTCCTCATACTTATTGCAGTATGAATTTAGTCATGCTCTAAGTCATACATTCAACACTTTCATTCTGTAACTTCTGCTTAACTATCTCTATTTTTGTAGGAAAATTTTATTTTATGGGAAATGTAGTCAATTGAAATCAATCTATTTTTAATTTAGTTATATTTGTTAATATGTCTGTACCTTTATGCTAGCAGTAATTCACTCACCTCCGCCCCCAGTTGCCTGTTGAATTGTTCTGCTTTTCCTAATTTTGCCTATTATTTCTGTGCCTGAAAATAGATTAGTTTTTCTGATTTTTTTTCTAGTTTAAATTTTTAATATATCAAGGGCATTTATAGTGAAGTGGGGATATTAAATATTATTATTACAGTATGATAGAATTAGAAATGCCTATTTCCAACGAGTATTTTCTATGATCCTGTTTTTCACTTGCTTAGGTACATAGTAATTTTTTTAATTATGAAACTTTTCCTTGCACCTTGTAATTTTTGTTTTTTAATATTATTGTGTGCATTTTCATATGTATGCAAAATAGCTTTTTGAATAGTATTTTGTTTCTGTTTATAATGTATTAATTTTGGTATATTGTATTTATTTAGTGGGGTGCAAAAGCTTTCAAAAACATGACTATAGTTCCACCGGGATCTGGTATATGCCATCAAGTTAATTTGGAGTTCCTTGCGAGGGTTGTTTTCAACAATAAAGGTTTATTATATCCTGACAGTTTAGTTGGAGCAGATTCTCATACAACAATGATTAATGGTCTTGGAATTGTTGGATGGGGTAAATTTTTATTTTATATCTTTTCAGTTTTAAGTTGTCTTTTGCTTTCAAAGAATTTTTGATATATTAGCAATTTTGAAAATGAATATATGCAATATGTGTATTGTTTTTAATTGTGTAAAAATCACTAAATCTTCAAAAAAAAAAAAGGGGGGGGGGGCAGATTGCTGCACTGAATTATAAATTAGTTATTTCATGATAAAAGTTACATCAGTAAACCTACTCTAGGAGTTAAGCTTCTGTAAAATACTTTTTATTATTATTATTTTCTTAAGATTTGAAAGTTTGAATCGAAAATATTTTAAAATTGGGATTTTGAACTTTTATCAGAATGCAGTATATGTATTTTCTTTAATGAAAATTTTAAACAGGTGAAATTTTTTTAAGCTGTTAAAATTTTATTTAATTATATTCAACTCTTCTACTTTTAAAAAGCTAACACGGATTTGTCACATAATTACTGTGACCTTGTTTAATATTTTAAACTACTTGTTTGTGGTTTGAATTGTTAACAATCTTGCTTTTTTTTCTGTAATTCAAATTAAAAAGAGGGCAGGGACAAGGATTTTTTTTTTTAAAATTTTAATCAGTATTACAGTCGACGCTTGATGTAACGACCATCTGCGTCCCACAGATAAAGGTCTTTATAACAAGTGATTGTTATAAAAGATAGAATTTTCTAAAAAATATATACATGCATCATGCATGTTCATCAGTAGTTCCATTAAAATTGGTAATTTTTCAAAGATTCCACCTAAATGCTCAAATTATTTTTCATCGTTGGAATTTAAAAAAATTATCAGTGCAAAATATTAAGCAGATTTTAACGTAGAAAACAAAAGGGGAAAAGTTACATACACATATCTGGAAGCAGAACTTTTGAGCTGATACGACACCTGGCAGGGACAGCATGACTCCTCTTACTTTAAAGAATCGACCCTTGGAAAACCACGTGATTCAAATAGCAAACTACCAATACATCTGTCGACCCCTTTTCCTTAGAAATCCGGAAATTCTACCTTTCCTCCTCTATTCTTTCCGTACTGTGATTGGTAATCCCTATCAAAGTTGGACTGAACACTGAAGACTCCATGCAGCTTATCCTTAATTATAATTAAGGTCATTTCAAGGTACAAATTTAGAAACATGTTCTATTTGGAAAAATACTAGGAATAAAAAAGAATGCGGTCGCTGTATTGGATTAGACGGTACAGAATGGTCCTTATATCGAAAGCAAAAAAAAAAAAAAGAAGCATAGAGTTCATAAGGATAAAGTTGGGATTTTTACCACTGGTCCATATAATGGAATGGTCTTTATAATGTGTGGTCATTATAACGAGCGTCCACTGTATTACCAGACTTAGAATGTATATATTTAATCTTAAATATGTTGATGTTTTAATAATAAATTGTTTCATGAATATTAAATATAATTTTTATACTGTTTGTTAAAAACATATTCGTTATCTGTCTAGGTGTTGGTGGCATAGAAGCTGAAGCAGTTATGCTTGGTCAAGCTATTAGTATGGTCTTACCCGAAGTAGTTGGATATAAATTGACTGGAAAACTAAATTCTTTAACTACATCCACAGATGTTGTTTTAACCATTACTAAGGTAAGATAGATTTGCATATCCATTGTTACTTTTTGTTTATTAGATACACTGTGATACTTATTTATTTTGTTTCTGTGCTAAACTTGATGGCTGCTTAAACCCTGCAATCTCATTTAATAAAATGAAACATTTTCGGAATAAAATATTCTTAGAGAAACTAATTTCCCCATTTATTGAAATATTTTTACTATAATTCGGCAGTAAAGGCTGCTAAATAATGTTTTGAAGAACAAAAATCTGTTTGTCTTTTTTTTAGTTTCATAAATATTGAAGGTTGTTTGACATAACATATTTCACCAAAAAGCAAAGAGTATCATAGTGAACTCTTTATAAAAATATTGACCATTAAAAAAATACCCTTTATAAAACTATTAGAATTCAAAAGCATGAAATCAAGCTAAAATGCCTAAATTCCCATTTGCTGTATTGAGATATCTAAATACTCCACTTATTGAGATGCTATTAGCTAAAAGTATCTTATTGGGTATTTTCTCTAACACTCAAATATATGAATTATCTGCCTTTTTTGTAAAAGCCTTTGAGACATGCTCATGTCGTAATGAATATTGTGAACTGTTTGAGAAAGATTTAATAGTTTACCAATTCAAAGCATAAGGTAAGCTGCCCTAAGCCTGACACCTAAAAAAGGGTTCCTAAAGCTTATACCCTCAAATAAAAAAACATTTAAAGTATCACCAATTTAAAGAGATTTAAGAAGTGAAGGGATTGAAAAAGTGATACCATTGAAAAAAAAAAAATCTCATTTTAAATTACTTTAAGGAATTGGTGATACTTTAAATGTATTTTTATTTGAGGGTGTTGGCTTTAGGAACCGTTTTTTGGGTGTCAACTTTAGGGCACTTTACCTTAAATGTGTTAGGCAAATCAAGTAGCATGTGGAAAAACTCCATTAAAATTGATTGCAGAAATAATGATTTGTTGTGATTTTTAAAAATATTTCAAAATATTCACTACAAGTATACTAGAAAAAATAGATACCAACAGAAAAAGCAGGCAACAAAAGCAAAATGTTTCCTACCCTTGCTCTTACTTAGAGCAAAATGCATTACAAAAGATCAAATCTTTCAATTAGCAATCTTTTGTAATGCTAGATCTTGACGAAACTAATGTTTCAAAAGGAAGAGCAAATTGAAAGAGAGAGAGAAAAAAAAACAGTAGTAATGCATAAAATATAAATTAAAGAGAATAAGAAATATCAGTTGAAAAAGGGATTATAGTTGTGCAGTGTTGTGCTTGTTTAAATATTATATATATATGACGATTAGTCTATACATTTTTCAGTGAAATTAGTGTGGCTTACAGGATACAAGATGCCAATAAAAACCAAGTTAGATATACCCAAATAAAACTTTTTGCGCAAACTATTGTTTCAACATTTCAAAAACCTTTTTCCGCAATGAAGAACTTAGAACCCAAAACTTTGAAGCATGGTTTTATTTCATGTAAAAAAATGTTTGTTTCTTACGAAATGAACTGTTGAAACTTCAATATGTGTTGCTTAAAATCAAAAGAGTTTGTTTTATTGTATAAAAGTAATTCTTTGAATCAATAAAGTTATACATATGCAGTTTCAAAATTTTATGATAAGAAAATTTTGTTTTATTTCAGTTTTGTATTTTGTTTTTCCTACTGATTCATGCCTATGTAATACAAAAATATGCTTGATTTTAAAAGGTTCCTGTTTAAAGGGGAGCCAGTACCCAAAAATGTTGAAAAACACCAAAAATTTTTTCATTGGCTTAAGTAGTAATATAAATCTTTAAAAATGTTCCCTGAAAGTTTCAGAAAAATTGAAGCAATATTTATTAATTTATCATAGATTTTATTAGGGTGTGAGGTACCACCTTTTCATTCCGAAACCGTAACTGTGCTGAATGTAAGCCACATATTTATTTTTTAAAAATAAAATAAGCAAGAAGAAGCACTTTCATCGTGACTGTAACTGAAAAAAAAAAGTTCCTTACTTGAAATTTTCATAAAGAAAGGATTTATGTTTTTGCAAGCCAAAAACTGGAAATGCTGTTTTCTCTCACTTTATTTTTTGTGCATTTCATCTGAATCAAAATGCAAGGGCTTTTTTAAATTTGTATCTATAATGTTGATTTTTTTCCCACATGTTCGTGAAATTATATGTAACCAATTAATGCTCTGCTTTTGCGATAACTTAAGTACGTTTTTTTTTTTTGTTTTTTTTAATTCTTTTTGAGGATTTTTTGAATTTTTCGTTGGGTTTTTTTTCCCTCAAAAAGTATTTGACCTTTAAAAAAATAAAAGCATAAAAGTTTTGCTTTTTGAGTAATGAATCAGTAAAGAAAATTTTGAGACTTTACGCCAATTTTTAAAAAGAAGATGCAATTTTAAAAATTGCTAATTTTTTTTTTAAAAATTAAATTATTCAAATTATGTTTTAAAAATCCAGTTTTTTTAATATTAAATTTCTTATGAAGTGATATAACATGATATGAGACAAAAATTGTAAATTTAAACACCAAGAAAAAAAATGGTCTCAGGGTACCTGCCCCCCTTAAAAACATTATTGTTGTGATTTACTGATATGTTCCTCCCAACAGTTTTGAAGAATGAATTCAGTATCATTTTCTTACTAACTAGTAGTATTCTTTCGTAGGTTTTATTTATTCTCTTTTGGTTCTAGAAAATTTGTCTAATTGTTAAAAAGGTATATTTGAATTAATTTGGTGCCTAAGAACTAAATGAGGAAGAGAACTAATGTTATAAAATTTAGTATTGGTGTCAAAAGTTATACATAACACGAGCTAAATGAATTTCAATTTCATGCATCTTATATTTCAATTTTGTGGTTTTTTATACAATATAGCTTATAAACAGTAAGTAGCTCTGAATGCTCAAAACATGAAATTTTAAATTATTTATTTCCATGTACCTGGTGTGATTGTATTCTGGGTGTACCCCGGAAATCCAGGTTTTTCATGTCTTCCTTTCGTGTTTTAAAAATCGGAGTTTTTACAGTTTTCAAAATTGAAAATTTAGTGGATGGGAACAAAAAATTTCGTCGAAAAGCAATAAACATTCCCTTTGTAGCAACCCTTTACGCAACAAGGATTGTAACGGTGCCAACAATTTTTGTTCTGAACATGAATTGGTTCGCAAAGGAAGGCAGCACAATGGGAGAAGAGAGGGGTGGAGGATTTTTTGACCCTTGGTTGTAGGGAGGGGAGAGGTTTGACGTTGCAGTGTGGAAGGGAAAGCAAAGCGTCCTTTTTTTTACTGCTTGGCGAAAGCTCTTTGCATTTACTAGAAGACTCAACAGGATTGTAGTTATAAAGTTTACGCTGCCGCGCGAGGCCTAGCCTATACCACGTCCCACATGCTTATATTTGATGCTATTTCCGGACTTTATTTTTTAAACAATGATAAAAAGCTTGGAGGTTTTTTTTTTTTTTTGACTTGGTTATTTTTCCAATAAACATCGCAAAAAGTTGAACTCATTTTCTGAACTTCATTTTTTTGCATAATAATGCATTTTCACGTCCTTTTCCTGAAAGCGGCACTGGACGTTGAGTTATTTTCTCAACTTTTATTTTAAAAGTTGCAGGTACTTGACAAATAAATGAAAAAAAAGCAACTCTAAATAGAAAAAGTATTTCACTGCAAAAATCTGGCCAAAAATATATAGTCATGGGAAATTCCCATTCATTATGTTTTACTATAAAGTACAATTTATTTGCAAAAAGTAAATAAATAAAATTTTTCTTATTAGTTAGAAGTAGGTAAGTAAAATATAAATGTTAGTTTCAAAAGTTATTTTAAACTTGCTGTTGTCACTAATATGTGTATAAATCCTGTCGTATATATTATGATGCATAAAAAGTAATACCGACTTTTGGCATAAAAAAATTTTCAGGGTTTTTTACTCTGTGTTGCAATTACCCTTGATGTGCTTTATTTAAGTTTACTTTTGACAATGCTAAAAATCTGGTAAATTTATTCTCAAAAACTTGTAGGAACTATGCTATTCAGAAAGTTTGAAATGTTTAAAAAAAATTTTCCTTCCTTTTGTATTCTTAATTCCCTCATATGTGCAAAAACATTTTTGTGTTGATCAGTGAAGAATACTGTTTTATGTTTAGTCATTGGATAGGAACCATGTTCCTATCCAATCTAGAAAATCGCAAAAGGAATTTTTGACATTTTTAGCATATTGTTTTGTTTTTCTTCAAGCATAGGTTTTTGATTCTGTATTAAAGTAATTTACTGTTGTAGCTTATTTTTAAATGAGTTTTTAATAATTTTCCAGCATTTGAGACAGATAGGAGTTGTTGGAAAATTTGTGGAATTCTTCGGTCCAGGAGTTGCTGAATTATCCATAGCTGATCGTGCTACGATTTCCAACATGTGTCCTGAATACGGAGCAACTGTTGGGTTTTTTCCAGTAGATCATAAAAGCATGCATTACTTGCAACAAACTGGTAAGATAAAGGTGTTGCATTGAAAATAATTACACTGCATGTTTCAAAATCAAGGAAGAATATTTTAAACATTCAAATCAATAACTGAATGCATTTTATACAGAGCATTAAAATTTTATGGATATTTTTATTATTTATATATACTTATATTTTTATTTATTTGTTTAAATTTATTTGTTTTAATTTGTTTATTTCTTATTTTATTTGTTGATTCATTTTAAATATTCTTGTGGATATATATATGTTTTGTATTCATAATTGTTTCAAACATTGCAATTAATTTTTTTCAGGACGAGAAGAAAAACATTTAAAATATGTTAAAGAATATTTAAAAGCTGTACATATGTATAGAGATTATAATAATTCTATTCAAGATCCTGTATTTTCACAAGTAAGTATTTTTTCATATAGAAACATTTATGGATATAAAACTACTATAAATCAGTGTTAGGAATCAGCAGTCATTACATGTATTTTGCATGCAAGTATTTTTTTGTTTTGACACTCAAATGTTCAAACCTGAGGGGCATATTTGGCACCAAAATTTTTGGATTACATCGACCTTGTGTTGCTCTTTCCATACTGCGATTGCGGTGAAGAAATACAAAAAAATGTTTCTTGGATTTTGGGGATAATATCCCTTTTATCCTCCATCCCGTAAAAAAATCATGCTAGTCAATTGTTGCATAACATAAATTTGCATCAAAATATGTAATTTTGTCTTTGTTGAGTCATTTTCTTCTATAGCATTAGATTTTATTATCTTATGCTATCTTGCATGCGTGTCATTTTTATTTAGTGAAATTTTTATTATCCTTATGTGCAGTTGATTTATTAAAATAGCACCCAGATTTTTCATTTTCACAACCAGAAAACTATAGCCGAGAACCTTAACTGGCGCAGTTAAGGTTCTAGGCTATATTTTCCTTTTACATTTATTTATTTCTCTGCCTATTTATATTATATTGCATTATGTACATCATATTGAAAGTCATTCAATATCATTTGTCATGAACTCCAACGTTCTAAAGTTCTTAACTGTTTCTTCCACACGGGTACAAGCTCTCCCTCACAATGTTTCATCTGGATGGGCACAACTCCTCGCGTCCAGCTTTTGGAGACCTCGTTGCCGTCCGACTGCAACCTCAAGGTGGGCGAAAGTCAATCTCTCTCGCCCACACTTTTGAGGGCAGCTTATATAGGGGGTGCCTGACCTTAATCCGACATTGCGGGCTTGGGGGGACACGTACGTAGTTTTCTGTCACGTAGGCCCCGTAGGTTTGCCGGCCTAGGCCTAGCCTGACACTTATGTTTCTTGACTTTTTGCAAGCTACCATTGAAGTATTTATTTAAATTTTTTTCTGAACTCTGTTAATACATTATTTACCACCTTCCTATTAGGTTGTCGAATTAGATTTGAGTACTGTTGTGTCATCTGTTAGTGGACCAAAAAGACCTCATGACCGAGTACCTGTGCAAGAAATGAAGCAAGATTTTCAGAGTTGTCTTGTAAATAAAGTAAGTTATACTAAGAGATATTTTACATAATTAGATGCCTCTAATAATTTTCTTAGAAGGGATCAGTGACATTCTTTGGGAGATTTAAAACAAATATTTTTTGTAGCTTTAATAAGGTTAAAGCTTGTTTTTCAATCGAATGTTTACATTATTTATTTCTGAAAAGATGTATCTTTCTTTTTTTAATCTGTACCTCAAACAGGAACTGTTTATTAATTTATTCATTGATCTATAAATATGTACTAAGATTCTTCCTTGTCAGTATCCTGGAAATATATTATTGTTCTTTATAATGCATGTTACCTGTGGTTGTTCTAAATATAATACAAAGTAGAATAATTGGACACACTTTCAACTTTTGCAACAGTTTGATTCTGGATACATTAGTTTTGTGTTAATAATGAAATGTTAGAAATTAAGAATACTAAAATAAAACCATTATATTAACAAAAATTAAAATTAAAAAAAAAAAAAGAAATCTATCTACAGAGCAACTGTGTAGTAAAATTATTAACACTCCGTCGGTCGTGCTGTACCTCACAGATACAAAGCTTTGAAATTACTTTCTTTTAAATTGAAGGAGGAATGTCACAACCTTGACCAGAGCAATATCTGCCCTTCCGGTCACTAGGTCTCCTGGAATGTTGTGGGAGTAGGTGTTGGGGGATTTCCCCCCCCCCCCCCCCCACTTTTGGGAGTTCATTTACGGTTTGTATCTGTGGCATACAGCGTGACCGATGACGTTTTCAGTTTGTTATACTAATTTTATTAATTTTTGTGTTTATTTTGCTTTTGAAAATGAGTAAAAACTGCTTTCTAGATTTAAATGATCAGAAAGATCTTGAAACAGTTCATAAAATTTTATTTTTTGATGAAAATTAAGATTTAGATGCAGAAATTTTCGATGAAAGTGATAAGGACGAAGGAGATTTCGTGGAATGTCATTCAACAAAAAGACTAGGTAAACGCAATATAAGTGCCTAAAATGCAGCAAAGGTTTTTGCTTAGAAGATACCGTGATGTTTTTAAAAAAAGTGTAATTGAAGAACCAAATGTATCCAAGTTGGATTAATTTTTTCATTTCCTAAAATTATTTGAATAGTTCATATTTTAATTAAGAATATTTTTACTAATTATAATTAGATATAAACATCTGTTGAACGCATATATTTTATTACTTTACATTTCTCTTTGCTTGTAAATATTTGCGTTGTAATGTAATATTTTCATTGAATTTTGTATTGAAATAAAGGAGAGATAAGGGTCCAAGTGTAGGGGAGGTTGAGCCTGTTACCAAAAACAAAAAAAAAAAAAAACATTTTTTAAAAACTTTCATACTTACATTTACGCATTGCTATTACGAAATGTATGTGTGAGATACAGCGCACCCAATGGTGCAAGATTTGTAGCATGCCCGACGGAGTGTTAAATAACATTAGCAAGTAAATTATAGGTTCAAATTGTTGTCACTTGAACTTTCTATAGCACAAACATATGTTTGTTCTGCATCTATAAGTTACTGTTTATGAATCTTGTATTTATTTTTTCTTTTTAATAATCTTTAATTATTATTATTGAATTTAGATAGGTTTTAAAGGCTTTGGCTTAGAACCTGAAAAACTTTCTGCCTCTGTTCCATTTACGTTTGGGGACAAACAGTTCTTCCTTCAACATGGTGCTGTAGTTATTGCTGCCATTACAAGTTGTACCAATACTAGCAATCCCTCTGTCATGCTAGGTGCTGGTAAGTCTAATAAACCATATTCTCTCCCTTTTATTAATCTTGAAAAAACAACCAGCAATTTTCTATGATATTTAGCAAAAGCAAATATAAAACAGGAGAAAGAAGTGGCTTTTTAAATATAAACTAAAAACACTTCCTGAAAGCTGAATTTGTTCCTTTATAAAAGCCCGGTAATTGTCTTTTTTTTTTTTTTAAAAGTTTTCTACAGGTAAATAAATATAACTTGATTTTTTGTGTAGGTACTGTTCCAGTATGGAGCTATTGTCCCCAACTGTTTCTTTCAGTTTAAGATCTGCTACTCTTTCTACCTTGCATAAAAATATGAAATAAAATATACAAATAATTAAAACAGAAATTCAAGAGCTGAGGTGATTGTCACAGATGCTGCTGTAAGGTTGAAATTCTTGACTTTGCTTTACTATTTGCATGGCATTGTACTCACAGAATTGGTGTAACGTATTGCCATGTTATTAAGTTTTCACTTAATAAATTTTTCATTTTTATCTACATGTAGTCTTTTACGTTAAGAACAATTTGGGTACTATTTAAAATTTTAAAAAAGTGTTAAAGAAAGAAAGAAAGATTAGAAAAAAATTTGCTTTAAAAAAAAAGTTTATTGAAAATATTTATCTGTGTTGACATTGTTTAAAGTTAATTATGCTGCATTTTGAGAGTTGTTAGAAATCCTTTTTATTTTTCACTTTTTTTTATTTATTTTTAAATCCAAATATGACTTTAGAATTTATTGTCATAGCCATCAATCAAATGTTGTTGATTTTTTTACAGCAATTCTCTGGGGATGATTGTGGAAGAATTTGGCTTTATAAAAGCTCTGTTTTGAGATTTCTGGAAAGTTTCCTGTTACAGTTTAGCAAATTAAAATTGCAATTAAAATATTAAATTTCATTTGTTCTTTCTTGCAATCATTAATTGCTTGAACGTGGTTTTGTCATATGTCACTAATATTGATTTCCGGATTTCCATTTAGGTTTGCTTGCAAAAAAAGCTGTTGAGAAAGGTCTAAGTGTCTTACCTTATATCAAAACCAGTATGTCTCCTGGAAGTGGCGTTGTTACCTATTACTTACAAGAAAGTGGTGTTATAAAATACCTGAAATTATTAGGGTAAGTGTGATTAGTATTGTCTTGTAAGAGTTATTCAAAAGCTTTTTATTGAAAGGGAAGTTGAATAAATTCAAACTCTTACATTTTCTAACTACGAGGTTAGGGTGAAAAGTTCTTGGCCTGACATAGAGATAGCGCTCTCATCTGCAAAAATTTAGCTTTCCCGCCTAGATGCATCTACTGTTAGTGCACATGGAAAATTTAAGCTTGTTCAGTCCGATAGTTTGTTTATACATTTTTTTTTGCAGTAGACGTCTTGGGTGTTGTTCATCAAAATGGAAAAACTTGAATATCATGCGGTGATAAAGTTCTTCGTTTTGGATGGATTAACCCCTAAAGAAATTCATTCAAAGTTGACGAAAGTTTACGGGAACTCTGCTCCTTCCATGTCGACTGTTAAAAAGTGGGCAGCTGCATTTAAACGGGGTTGCACATCCCTCGAAGATGACCGACGTGAAGGAAGGCCAAAAACCGCAACCACACCGGAAACCATTGAAAAAGTGCATGATATCGTGTTAGACGACAGACGAGTGAAGGTGAGTGAGCTAGATGAGACTGTAGGGATATCTGAAGAAAGGGTGCGAAATATTTTGCACCAAGAATTAGGGATGCGAAAGCTCTGTGCAAGATGGGCGCCGCATTTGCTGAATGCCGACCAAAAACAAATGCGCACAAAATTTTCAAAGCAGTCTTTGGACCGATTCAAAAGGAATCCGACTGAATTTGTGTGGCGATTTGTTACTATGGATGAGACATGGGTCCACCATTACACATCGGAAACGAAACAGCAGGCCAAGCAGTGGGTGGAAGCCGGTGGTTCAGCGCCAAAGAAAGCGAAGTCGATTGCATCTGCCGGAAAGATGATGGCCAATGTGTTTTGGGATGCTAAAGGGATCTTGCTAATTGATTACCTTGCAAAGGGGTGAACAATCACGGGTGAATATTACGCCAACCTCCTCGACCAGCTGGATGCCGAAATTCGCAAAAAAAGGCCTGGTTTGAAGAAGAAATAAATAATCTTTCATCAGGACAACGCACCTGCTCACAAGGGCGTATTGGCGATGGGAAAACTGCGTGATTTGGGGTATGATTTGCTCGTCCATCTCCCCCTATTCTCCTGATTTGGCCCCCTCAAACTTCCATCTGTTTCCACACTTGAAGAAATTTGTTTCTGGGAAGTGTTTTGGCATCAAATGAAGAAGTTGAAAATGCCGTAAATGATTATTTTCACAGCCTTCCAGACTCTCACTTCCGGGAAGTAATAATTATGTTGGAAAAACGCTGAACCAAGTGTAGTGAAGTCAATGGTGATTATGTTGAAAAATAAAATCACTTTTTTACTGAAAATCACAATATTTCATTGTCAGGCCGAGAACTTTTCACCTTACCCGCATAAGCAATAAATTCAAGTAGAACTATAATTTAGTGATGAAAATTGCTTTTCATCTCATGGGTGAAAAGTTTTTGTTACTTTAGAAATTATTCTAGTTAAAAATATTCTTTATTTCAATACTTTTAAAAACTTAATTCTCATTCCTATGCCCATAGAAGGTTGAAGTGGTAAAAACCTCTTATACTACTAGTATAACCTTAAAAATACAATGGCAACTCCTATGAGCAGTTGTATATTCCATACTGTCCTAAAATAGCAAGAAATATATTTTTTAAATCCTTATATTTGTAGCTTAGAAAAGAACTTTAAGATGGTTTTTTCTTTTCCAAAAATATATGGTTATTGAAACAAATTTAGAATTGTGGGGAAGCATTTTGATTTATTGACCATTTCTCTTTGTGTACCAATAATTTTTACCTTTTTTAGTGGTTGTAATATAAAGAGATAAAATTTTAATGTAATGCATTTTTATGAATGAAAACATGAGTATGTTCGAATGTACTGCTAAACCTGTTGGTTTCAATATAAACTAGAATAGAAGTTAGTATTTTAAAAGGAAGTTGGAATTAACATTTTAGTAATATTCAAAGTATCAGTAGCGTTACTTTTAATCAAAGAAGTTCTTCGTAGAGATATACTGACCTTTGATCCATGAGCAGGATGTATCCATGCTTTTATGTATTCATTGTAATGTAGAATAAAAGTAAGCTAAATAAATTACCTAATTAGTTGTGCAGTTTTCCCGTTGAACATAAGTAGAATAATGTGTATATATGTCACGTAGAAAAGTTCATGCTAGTAATAGGGCATTGTTATTTTTATTATATTTACAAATTTTGCAAATTTTGCAAATTTTGTGCTTTATTAATGTTGTTTTATCCTTCAGCTAAAAAGTATTATATTTGTTTCTCATTTTTATGATAATTTACTTTAAAATCATGAATATTTTAAGTGTTTAATATGTTCTTGGAAATAGAATTTATTTCAAGTATTTGAATTTTCAGATTTGATGTAGTTGGATATGGTTGTATGACTTGCATAGGAAATAGCGGTCCCCTTCCAGAATGTGTTGTAGAAGCCATTGATATGGTAAAAATTTTACATCATAGTTTTTAGAGAAGCAAATTGTTTTAATTTTGAATACTGATTTTTACATTTTAATTGTTGCATATTTTGCAACAATTAATGAAAATCATAAACTTTTGGCAATGAATGTTAATTTTAAAATCTGTGAATGTACGCAAAATCATTTTTTATTACATCATGAAAATAACAGATTACTAATAGATACAATATAAAAAGTTTGAAATCCTTACATAAATATTTTTTTTCTTTTCTTCAAATTCGTATTGTGAACTTTTCAAGCTCATATTACAACCTAAAATCCTAAAATTTTCAGTAGCTCTCCTATAATATATTTGTAGTTGTTTTCAAGCATTCCTTCAGTTTGCGCCTAATTTAATCTTGAAATGCTTATGTGCCTTCAGTTTTCTAATGTATGCACTACAAATATTCTTTCCTTTAATTTTTTGCTTTTCCTATTCTTAGGGCTGGTCAAAATGGTATCTGAAACATTCTCCTTCTTTTGGTATCAACTTGACAAATTGTTTACATAAACCCTAATTTTAATGAAGTTGTGTCAAAAAAAATTTTTGAACAAGTTTTTCCTTGTAATACTTATCTTCTTTGGATCCAATGTTTTTCTGATTGACCATTCCTTCTGTCTAAAGTTGGATTCTCTCCTTATTTTCTCATTAGCAAAGAAATGTGGAGGTACTTCATATATTCACTCTATTGACCAAGAAATATAGAAATCACTTTGAGAAAACCTCAAATTGTCTATGAGTCAATTGTCAGATCTCAATGCAAAATTTGCTCAGTATCAAATTAAGATTTTCTTTGTACAAGTCAAACCCCGATAACAAACTCCTTTAATGAGAAATTTTGCTTAGCGAATTTCACGTTAAACATATTGTATTAAATAAATGACATAAAGTTAAAAATGAGTTCTAAATTAATCATTTAAAACAACGTTGATTTGGACGAAAAACAAATTTTTGAGGTTGAAAAAAAGAAAAAGGAAATAAAAGGAGGAAAAAACATCCTTTGACGTGAAATTTCATTCTGACTTTGGAAGGTTGAAAGATTTGTAACAGACGCTGCACAAATTTATTTGTTGGATAGAATCAATGACAGAAATGAATTGACAAAATGGATAAGCAATGGACACTTACATTAGGGAACAGTAGGGAAGAGTTTCAAAAGTATGTAGGTCAGGAAGTTTTCCCACCCCTGCACTTTTCAATGGGGAGTGTCCATCCAGCATCTTCTTTTCTTTGTTTCCGGTCATTTCACTCGTTTAGCAGTCCTCATCATTAGCTACAAAGCAAAGATTTTAAAGAAGTTGGTGATAAATTGCTGAAAAAAATATATTTCTGCAAAGTACGGGATTGCCAAAGTACTTTTTCCTCGACTATAAAAAATCAGAATGAGATCAAAGGCTTATGTTATGAACTAATTTGAACCAGCAAGGAAGAAGATGCGAAATGCTAAAAATGAAGATGTAAAAGTTGAACTCTTAGGTGGAGCAGAGAAGTTGGGAGTCAATATACCTGTAAACGTGAAAATTGGTTAATGGGAAAGATTTTGACTGCCACATCAAGCACTTGTTAACGCTGTTTGACTGTATTCTTTCTTTCATATGACTAGAATGTCCAACAGGTTGGGAAGCAGTTGTTATAGTAGTAGGTTGGGCTTTTAGAGTTCTTTTTTGAGTTCTCATTCATTGGCTTTATGTTGCATTTCAAAAATTAACTTGAGACCTGGAACTTAGCAACAGTACACGAGCACATAAGAAAAAAACTAAAACTGTATGAATGTTCGCCTATGTTCTGAAACCAAGGAAAATACCATTGACCGACATTTTTTTGACATTCAATTTTGTATGTATGAGTACAACTTGTGCCGAATCCTTGGGACATTTAAATCTCAACTAAATCATTGAACTCGGGCTGAGTGAAAGAAACGTTTTTATTTATCATTACCAGGATTGTATTTTTGATGTTTATCATAATTTTTGTCTTCAGATACTGCTTCTGAAACAGAACATTTTTTATATTATCAAGGGTGAGAAAACTGGTATATGAGGTTTTAATAATCAGACCGTACAATTGAATATAGGCATTTATTTATTGAATATGGGTCATATGATGTATCGAATATAGTATTTTTTTGACTGATTAATTTTGGCTATAATTATATCAATTCATAAACACCTATAATTTACTAAATTATATTTAACATAAATAATTGTAGTTACAATATTTTACTCTAAGAATATCTATACATATATTTATACAATACAAATACAAAAGTGATGACCAGCAACAGGCACAGGGCCCAGCTAGGCTGGTCCTAGTCAATTTAACAGTCCCCAATAAACATAAAGAGCCTTCTTAAAAGATTTTACCCCACTGCAACTAACAGTTGCCTCCAGTAACTATTCAGCTGCCTACAACCCTATTGAAGTAGTAATTTTTCCTAATTTCAAGATTAGCCTGAGATTTGAAAAGCTTAAAACAATGACCTCTGGTTCTACCTTCAGCACATAACTGCAGCCCATCAACATTTCCTGTTTTAATGAATTTAAACAACTGAATCATGTCCTCTAATTCTCCTTTGTTCTAGATTATACATATTGAGCCTTTTTAAGCCCAACCTCATAATCAAAGTCTGAGAGACCACTTACTAACCTAGTTACCCTCCTTTGAACCCTTTCCACTAAGGTAATATCCTTCTTTAGATAAGGAGACCAAAACTGAACAGAACCAAACTTACCAAACTTCTGTATAATGGCAATATGACTTTCTTAGACCTATTCGAAATACACTTATTGATAAACCCAAGCATCCTGTTAGCTTTGTTACTTATTGTGCTACACTGCTGACTAAACTTGAAGTCAGGACTAATCAATACTCCTAGATCAACAACTGCTTCTGCTTCACTTATAATAGAACCTTGTAATTAATAGCTTGCAAGTTTATTCTCATGACCAAAGTGAATCACTTGACATTTCCCGATATTAAAAGACATACCCCACTTAATTGCCCATCTAGAAATTTGATTGAAATCCTCTTGAAGCTGATTGACTTGTTCTTCCGTGTCAACAATTCCCATGAATTTATGATCAGCAAAAATATTGATCTTCCCAGAAATACTCTCACTAACATCATTAATAAAAATAATGAATAATAACAGCCTTAAAACTGGACCTTGTGGAACACCACCTAGAACGTCAATCCACTGAGAATAATTGCCTTTAACTACTACTCTTTGTTTCCTCCCAATCAGCCAATTTTTAACCCAATTTAAGGTTTTGCAACAATACCAATATAAGCAAGTTTGCTAAGAAGAGCTTCATGCGGTACTTCGTCGAACGCTTTCTGGAAGTCCATATAAACTACATATAGGCACGTTTTGTTATCTAAAGCCATGGTAACCTTGTCATAGAAATGCAACAAATTAGTTGTACAGGACCTACCCTTCCGAAAGCCATACTGAAAACCAGTTAACACTTTATTTGCCTCCAGGAAATTTACTATCTTGATTTCGATCAGAGTTTCAAAAATTTTACAAATTACTGAAGTAAAGCTCACAGGTTATAGTTTCCTTACCTTAGATTTAGACCATTTCTTGAAGAGTGGCGTTATGTTTGCCGGCTTCCAATCCACTGGCACAGTCCCCGAGTTATATGAAGATATTTACTATATAATTAAAATTATAAATGTGCTATAGAACTAAAATTTACTTATCTATACTATATATAGACTGCAATAAATGGCAAAATTGTAAGTGATTAGAACTTTTCTATTAATTTCCCCATAATTAGCATCCAAAAAACCATAAGAAACATTCACTTAATGAGCAAGTTTTTCATCATTGGCCTGTATTATATTAGACATAGAAATTAAAATTAACGTATATTTGTACATATAATTTTTTTTTATAGGGAGAACTTGTCGCTTGTGGTGTTTTATCAGGCAATAGAAATTTTGAAGGTCGAATTCATCCACACACAAGAGCTAATTACCTAGCATCACCCCTGCTTGTTGTGGCCTATGCGTTAGCTGGAAATGTGAACATAGATTTTGAAACAGAACCTATTGGTAAACATTGGATTTATTGCTTTATCATTGATGACTAATAATATATTTTTTAAATATTGATTTGATTTAACCTTAATGAAGAGGATTAGTTTAGTTCAAATTTTCAAATTCCTGACATTTATTTTCCAAGAAAAAGAAAGTTTCATTATAAAACAATTGTTGAATCGTAAATCTTAAAATTTTGATATATTTTGCTCGGTTTGGTGACAATTAAAAAGCCAAACAGTTTTTCTTATGGAATAAAGGAGTGCAATTTCAATATATACTCCTTAGAATTAAGTGTCTTTCTAAAGTATTGTATAAAAATTGTTCTTGTGTTGTATGTATTTGAAATTTTATATGGTGGGGAACTTTGGTAAGTGAATTCTACATTTTGTTTTTCCTAATTTTTGCTGTAACATAAAAGAAATGTGCATCAGTTAAAAAAATATATTAAAAATAATTAATACTTAGAATTCACCTAATATGATGTTTAACAGTTTGAGCGAATAAGCTGAGTGCTATCTATTTCATAATAATTGATAGCTTCCTTTTTACATTGGAGATATCTTTTGTTTTCAGATAATTCTTAATTGTTAAAAAGCATATTTGAAATAATTTGGAGCATAAGCCAATTGAGAGATATATTTTGCAACTAAGACCTAGATTCAACTGAAACGCTTTCGATCAAATCGAAAATGATCAAATTTTCAACTCGAATTCGACAGTTTTCAAACTGATTGAATATTGGCATTCAACTTGTTTCCTGGACTTTGATCAAAACGCATGGGGTTGCCATCGACTGCTTTTCCCTCTAGGCGTTTCGTCACATGACCGGAACTTTAAGCTGAACCAATGAAAAAATTGAATGAGTAATTGATCATTCATAAATGATGTCATGCTTCGAGGGGGGCGACATAGCATGACATGTGACAAAGGGGGGGAGGGATCCACTGAAGTGTGACATGTTGTGACGAAGGGGGGAGGGGTCAAATATGTGGGGAAAATTGTGAAATCATTTATGAACGGCCCCAAAGCTATTTTAACTGTAACATTACCTGTTGGTGTTTTGTTTATTGCTTTTGTTGGATCCGTTTGTTTAATTCTGCGGTTCCCTATGTTGCTGATTGTTGATACATAATGAGTCATGAAACAAAAATATTAGTAGATATTATCAAAAAGAAGCCTCGGGACCAAATGAGGGGGAGTCGAGTTGGTCACGTGATAAAAAATGAGCAACTCGTTTAAGTTGAATCCGGATTGCATGATTTCGATCGAAGAGTTCGATTGAAAATGCCAAAACGATCGAAAAGTGTTTCAGTTGAATCCCTGCCTTAATGTTGAAAAATTGATTTTGATACGCAGGAAAGTGGGCTCATTTAGTTCTGGACAATCAGTTACCCATCTTGATCTTAGAAAGTGTAATCAGTCTTTACATTTAAATGGCAAAATGCTTCTCTTATTTTATTCACCTACCTAGCCTTTTCTTATGTACACACCATTTAAATTTCGATTAGGAAAGTGAATTTATGTATGGATGATTTGTTTTCAAAGAAGTTCGTTTACTTTTAGTTTGTGATGGTATTTTTAAATGTGTATATTTTATCATGTTAAAAAATATAACAAAATTATAGGTAAAGGAACAAATGGAAAAGATGTGTATTTATGTGATATTTGGCCTTCTAGAGAAGAAATTCAAGTAAGTTTCCTTTCTTTCAGCTATTTATATATTAGGCCTACTGGAAAGTTCTGTCCATTTTTGGAATAAAAGAAGATGCAAATTTTTCTTATGGCCGCATAACTTTATTTAATAATATAATTTACATTATTATCAATGACTTCTTGCCAGCATGAGGGCAATTTATTTATCCCCTTTTTGAAAAATGTTTCATCTTTTGATTTAAAAAATTCAACCAGCACTTGTTTGATATCTTCTTCATTTTTGAATTTTTTGCCCGCCAAAGAATTTTGTAAAGACAAAAACAAGTGGTAGTCGGAGGGTGCTATGTCTGGGGAATATGGTGGATGGGTGTGATAGAATTTCCCAGCCTAGTTCTGCAATTTTTTGACGAGTCCTCAAAGCAGCATGTGGCCTGCCATTATTATGATGCACTATGAGTCCTTCCTATTGAACATGGCCAGCCTCGTTTTTTGGACTGCTGTCTTTAAGTTATCCATTTGTTGGCAATACTTCTCTGAATTATAGAACCAAACATGCTAGAACATGAAATATAGAACGTGTTGAAACTTGTTGTAATAGAAAAGGACAGAACTTTTTGGTAGACCTTATAATTATATTTTCAACAATTTTAGATTTATTTAAATTCTTTGATGTAGACTTCTTCAAATCAACAAATTGGTAGAGTAAGGGTGGCCACTTGTCTGTGATTGAGATCAACTTGCTTGTCACAATTTATTTCCTTGAGAAATGGGAATGAAATTTTTTCAAATATTGTTTAAAATTTATAATTATGTGAAAGTTCTTATATGCGTTATGTAATAAATATTTTTTGAAATATATGTATTAACTAATACATGAAAGAAATATAACATATAAATAAAATTGTTGACAATGGTTGTGTAAGATGCCACTGGTGTAGTAAGGTAGTCTTCCAATAATTTATTCTGGCAGAGTAGAAATTTTTCCTGTTGGCCGCCCTTGTTTTAAAAAGTCAGAAATTTTTATTTGAACTTATTAGTAACAAATATATGTAGTGTAGGGATCCATATTTCTTCATCAGGCAAAGCTGTCCTATATCGTCAAAGGAGACAATCATTAAATGCATAATTTTCTTTGAATTTTAAATTGTACAAATGCAATATTAAAAAAGTAATAACAATAGCAATAAAAATATTTTAAGCCTTTGTTATTTAGTTTTAAATTTTTTTATTTCATCGGCCAATTTTGATTTAAATATTTCAAAGTGCAGTTTTTCATTGACATTATCAAAATTCCCTTGTATGCATTGACATTATCAAAATTCCCTTGTATGCATCTTTATTATTTGATCATTCTTGTTACACAATAATTTATTTCAATAATAAGTTATTACAATAATTTATTTTTATGACGTACAGCCCAATTATTTATTTTTTCCAATATAAAATTTTAGGAATAAATAAATATCGGAATTATGAGTTCAGTGTTTAACTCATTCACCACCAGTGAAAGTTTTAGTGAGTTAAAAAAATAGTGATAAATATTATTAAACTAATTGTGGGTTTTAAATTTTGCTAGGCCACATTTTGTCCCAGTACTCAGAAGTCGCATATGAGTGATTCCATACTAACTCACCTAAAAAAATAAAAGTTGGTCGCATGACCAACTCTGATTTTTTTTCAAATTTGGTACACAGGTTGATGATATAGAGGCATGAAAAAGTCCAACTTTTTAGCTACCTACTCCACTTATTTTTAAATATACAGGTCCTCAAAGTTTGTCTGCCACCTCAAAATACTGAGAAATTGATGTTTTTTAATTTTTTTCTCTTGGAAACTCTATTCATACAACATGAAAGTGTTAGATATCTATGGAAACTAAATGTTCCAGGCATTCAGAAAAAAATACTACAATGTTCATATTGAAAATTATTTAGGTACAGTAATCTTGGAATTTGCAACTACAAAAATTCGATTTTCCCGATTTTGCTAAGATTGAGGATTTAATTCCAATAAAAAGAAAATAAAACCAAAGGTTTACTGACTTTCTGGTAGAGTATATGTGTTCACTGTAAATTGCTACACAATAAATTACTTGGGTTTCTCACTCCTTCTTGGAAATATTTCAGCTTAAAGACATGCCATAGGGCAAAAACATGCAATTTTGGCCAACTTGTCAGCCATTTTTCTCATAAAGGGCAAGCATTAGAAAATATTTTTTTTTTTTTAAATAAGCTACTGATGTGTCAGCTATTCACCGGAAAAGAATTTTCTTCTGGTTATTTTTTTTATAAAGAGATATCCTGCTGATAGTATATGCATGTTTTTCTCTAATACCATATGAGTGATTCCATAGCAACTCGACTAAAAAAATAAAAGTTGGTTGCATGACCAACTCCAATTTTTTTCAAATTTGGTTCACAAATTGATGATATTGAGGCATGAAAAAGACAAAATTTTTAGCTACCTACTCCACTTATTTTTAAATATACAAGTCCTCAAAGTTTGTCTGCCACCTCAAAATACCGAGAAATTGGTGTTATTGAATGTTTTTCTCTTGAAAACTCTATTCATGCAATATGAAAGTGTTATATATCTATGGAAACTAGATGTTCAGAAAAAAATACTACAATGTTCATAATGAAAATTGGTTACAGTACTCTTATAATTATATATAAATTAAGGTACAGTACTCTTAGAAGTTGCAAGCACAAAAATTCGATTTTACCGATTTTGCTAAAGTTGAGGATTTAATTCCAATAAAAGAAAAATAAAACCAAAGGTTTATTGACTTTCTGGTAGAGGTCATGTGTTCACCACAGGTCGGGGCAAAAGTAATGACCCAGTTTTGAAGCGTTATAAAAAAACTAATACAGTTTGAGACTTAAAGCTTTTTTTATTTTGATCTGTATTTAATACCTTTTTTTACATTAAGTTTTGAATACCACTTTAGCAAGATAGCGGCCTTCAGCACCGATACACTCTTGCAGTCCATTTCTGAAGTTTTGGGAGACTTTTCTGCACATTTCAAGGGTATGGCGGATATTTCCTCGGTAATTCGGTCCTTTCGCTCTTTTAAAGTAGGGGGAACTTTCATTTAACCCCCCCAAAAAAAACTTAAGGACCATAACATTACGCGGGATATTGAATGCACACAAAGATGCAGTCTATTCTCTCTGCGTGGAGAAAAAGACTGCACCTGTGTATTGCTGCAGAAGGTCCCTACCTTGCTGAAGTGGGATTCAAAACTTAATGTGAAAAAATTGTATTAAATACAGATCAAAATATTAAAAGTTTTAAATTTTAAGTTGTAATAGTTTTTATTATATAACACTTCAAAACCGGGTCATTACTTTTGCCCCACTCTGTATTTAATCATCCTACAAAATGAAGTTACATTTTGTATGATGAGTAAATATATCAAGTAAAAATTCATTACTTTTGAAACTCACTTTTCAATGGTTTAAAGTTTATACAATCAAAAATAAATAGAATCTGGGTGGGAAATCCCCTTGTTATTAGCTAGGCTATTTCTCTTTCATTTATTGGCTTAAAAGAAAGGGGAATAGCGTTATACTTGATGATTTATTGGTTGATCTTACTTTAAGACATTACAAAAATAGAGTGAAACATATTTTTGTTTTAATGCCAGAACGTAGTAAAAACAAAATGTTGCTCCATAATTCAATGCTTCATTCCCCAAATAACACCATTTCTAAAAGTAACTAAATAATAGTTCAGAGGGTAAATGAAATTTAATACTTAATATTTATGTAATATCCAGTAACTTTTTTTAAAAATTAATGTTAAGTCTGAAAGGGGAAACAAAGGCATATGGTATTAGAGAAAAATAT
The DNA here is from genome assembly GCA_038502835.1 of Octonoba sinensis. Classification (NCBI taxonomy): domain Eukaryota; kingdom Metazoa; phylum Arthropoda; class Arachnida; order Araneae; family Uloboridae; genus Octonoba; species Octonoba sinensis. Next base: position 103,272,434 of record CM076600.1, on the reverse strand, counting down.
GCTTATACTATCAGCAGGATATCTCTTTATAAAAAAAATGACCAAAAGAAAATTCTTTCCCTGTGAATAGCCGACACATCATTAGCTTATTTTAAAAAAAAATAAATATTTTCTAGTGCCTGCCCTTTGTGAGAAAAATGGTTGACAAGTTGTCCAAAATTGCATGTGTTTTCCCCATGACTTGTCTTTGGGCTGAAATATTTCCAAGAAGGAGGGAGAAACCCAAGTAATTTATTATGTAGAAATTTATGGTGAACACATGAACTCTACCAGAAAGTCAGTAAACCTTCGTTTTTATTTTCCTTTTATTGGAATTAAACTTTAGCAAAATTGGTAAAATCGAATTTTTGTGGTTGCAACTTCTAGGAGTACTGTACCTTAACAATTTTCATTATGAACATTGTAGTATTTTTTTTCTGAATGCCTGGAACATCTAGTGTCCATAGATATCTAACACTTTCTAATTGCATGAATAGAGTTTTCAAGAGAAAAACATTCAATAACACCAATTTCTCGGTATTTTGAGGTGGCAGACAAACTTTGAGGACTTGTATATTTAAAAATAAGTGGAGTAGGTAGCTAAAAATTTTGTCTTTTTCATGCCTCAATATCATCAATTTGTGTACCAAATTTGAAAAAAAATCGGAGTTGGTCATGCAACCAACTTTTATTTTTTTAGGTGAGTTGCTATGGAATCACTCATATGGTATTAGAGAAAAACATGCATTTACTATCAGCAGGATATCTCTTTATGAAAAAAAATAACCAGAAGTAAACTCTTTTCCGGTAAATAGCTGACACATCAGTAGCTTATTTTAAAAAAATTAAATATTTTCTACTGCTTGCCCTTTATGAGAAAAATGGCTGACAAGTTGGCCAACATTGCATGTTTTTGCCCTATGGCTTGTCTTTAAGCTGAAATATTTCCAAGAAGGAGTGAGAAAGCCAAGTAATTTATTGTGTAGCAATTTATGGTGAACAGATATACTCTACCAGAAAGTCAGTAAACCTTTGGTTTTATTTTCCTTTTACTGGAATTAAGTCTTTAATTTTAGCAAAATCGGGAAAATCGAATTTTTGTAGTTGTAACTTCTAAGAGTACTGTACCTTAATAATTTTCAGTATGTATATTGTAGTATTTTTTTTCTGAATGCCTGGAACATTTAATTTCCATAGATATCTAACACTTTCATGTTGCATGAATAGAGTTTCCAAGAGAAAAAAATTAAAAAACATCAATTTCTCAGTATTTTGAGGTGGCAGACAAACTGTAAGGACCTGTATATCTAAAAATAAGTGGAGTAGGTAACTAAAAATTTGGACTTTTTCATGCCCCTATATCATCAACATGTGTACCAAATTTGAAAAAAATCCGAGTTGCTCATGCGACCCCCATTAGGTGAGTTGGTATGGAATCACTCTTATACATGGGAAGAGTGTCCTGTATTTCAGATATCCATGGAGAATAATCCAATAACACAATTTATTAAAAGTACAAAACATTAAAACATAGTAGGTAAGCAATTAATTGATAGATAGGTGCATTGAGCATACATAAACAACATTGACGTTCTGTCTGGTTACATCCGGTTACAGTTAAGCTGCTTTACCAAATACACCACAAAGAGGCTTGTCAATGCTGATGTCGTAAGATTCATGTGGATTTTTGATACAATTGAAATGAGTATTGTGTCGTTTACATCTTCGAACATATTAGTTATAACTCTGAGAAAGTGGCTATTAATATTGATACAATTTAAAATGTGTGGAATTAATTAGTACCTTTCGTGGTATACTAGTGCACTTTCCATTACATTTTGGTGTTTTGTAGAATGTAACTGCAAGAAATGATAATGATTGAAGTTAAATAAAAATTTCAAACAATACATTTGTATTTCTTGATGGAAACTTTAATTAATATACAGTAGAACCCTGATCAATTGTTTCTCACTGAACCATTCATTTTGAGCTGTATATACAAAAAAAAAACGATACATTGGAGTTAGTACGAGGCTGTTACCGTTAACTGTTAAAACATGATGATATATAGAGTAAAGCGATCACTGCAAGAATGAAGCATCGAAGTGCTACCATTGAACAATTTTGAAATGACTAACTATTAAAGCAAAAAGAGTAATTTTCATTTTTTGTAATTTTAGGAAGTTGAAGCCAAACATGTTCTTCCAGCTATGTTTCAAGAAGTATACTCCAAAATGCAGGTAAGAACATAGGCGTAAGGGGGGGGCATTGGGTATTTAGTTATTTAGGCACACAAAAAAAATTCTGGCTACTGCCTTGCAAATATATATTTTTCCCCCCTAAGAAAATTAAACACATATGCATATGATTTTATTTCCTCTTTCTCTGAAGGGTTGTGATCATGACCAAAGTATGCAGCTCATAATAAAGAGGACTTTTCATCTGGTTATAATCAACCCCCTTATCACCTGGGGGGGGGGGGGGTTTACAACGAAAGGTGGCTTCCTGATGTCTTTTTTACCTAAAGGCAGCAATTTGGGAATACAATCGCACAAGTAATAAGTTTCGTGGAAAATATTCTCTAGTGTGATGGAGGTTTGTTTTCTGATAAACCGGTGTTGTAGGCGCTGGGGTCTGAAAAGGAAGGATCCCTAGCCAACAATTGTCCTAATGGGTTAAACACTCAAGCCAGGAAGGGATGCTCATCAAGAAACTTAAAGAGCAGTTTGTATTTATTTATGACTTCCTGTCCAAAAACCCATTTTGGTAAAATCTTTTTTGTAGATGAGCCGATTAGAAAACTGATGAACTGTATTTGCATTGCATTCTCATTTACAGATGTTCTCTCATCTCTTATATTTTAAATGTTTTTTTTTTTCATATTATGGTCCATCACTGATTGCATTACGACTCTGAAATTATCCATTCATTGTTTCCAATCTCACTGCAATGGTTTAATGCTGCATTTTGATTTACAATCAAATATTATTTATATTTTAGCTAAATTTTGAATTATTTTCGATACATAATAATGTTTGCACTCCAGCGATGGACACGTTCGTCATCCAAAAAGAAAATTTGATTCAGACGCTTCCACTTCTGAGGTATGTTTTGTTATAAATTTAACAAAATTTTTTGAAATTTATTGTGGGGATGAGCACTTTTGTAGGGGAATTTGGATTTTTTTCTCTAAAATACCACTATTTCCCAGTTTTAATATTATGAATGCCTGGACATAGAAGATTGCTTAGCGCTAAATATTGAATTTTCTATTGCGGTTGAATTAAGATATAGTAATGAATGTTTAATGTTTTTGTGAATCAAGGCCGTATCCAGAGGGGAAGGGGGACCCATGGGCTGCCGCCCCCCCCCCCCCCCAGAAATCTTTTGTAATGTATCATACATTCCTCCCTGAAAGTTTGCTTAACATAAGTGTGTAGAAGTCTCCCCCCCCCCCCCCCCCCCCAGAAAAAAAATTCTGGATACTGCCTTAGCTCCGGAGCAGGGGAAGCATGTTAAGAATTAGGAAGGGCAATGTATGCTTCAACACCGTACCCTTTATATATACGTATATATAGATATATATGACTAGAAATGATGTTAATATGAATTTTTTTACATATATGATAGCTTTTTGATGTATATATAGTAGATGTATGCTTAGATCTTTGGTGAAGTTAGAGGAGTGGGTATTTGGGGCTTCCGCAACTTAAATTTTTGTAACTGGTCTTACATCTATAATGCTTAGGCTAACTCTGGAGGCAAGGGTTCAAGGGCTCTCCCCAGGGAAACTTTTTGAAATCTTCCTAGCAATGCAATTTCGGGATAGTTTGGTGATGTTAGAGGAAACAAAAAGGAGTTTGGTTACTTTCCCCCTGCAATTTTTTTCAAAATAAAGTCTTATATCGTTTAAGTTACTTTTGGTGTCGCTCGTGATAGTGTTCAATGTCCTTTCCCTAAAAGTGTTTCTGAAAGTAAAGTGTCTTAAAAGCGTTATTTCTCTTTTTTTTCTTTTTTTAAAGCTTGTGATCTGAATTCTTTTGTTGGGGGGAGGAGGAGTTGACTTGCTTCGAAGGGGTAGTTCCCCCCCCCCTCCCCGGGGGAGATGCCTGAAATAAACACGGAGTATATCCTTATAGACAAGTATTTATGGCTAGTAAATTTTCAACTCTTTTACACTTCTTATTGGTGTTTAGTCTCTACATTTTTTGGGCGACCCCCCCCCCCTTTCACCAACCCTAGTTACGCCTATGGGTAAGAATAAATTTCAAGGGTTTTTTTCCCTGGGAAATATTGTTAGCTTTAAATGTCAGTTGATTGTTTTTATTTTATACTGCTTGATGCTTGATTTACAAGGTCCTGAAACTGCCCAATTTATATGATAGAATTCTTGAAACTTATGTCTACAGTGAAGTTGCATTTTTTTTTTTTTTTTTGTAATGTAGTCCAAAAATGGCTTTTTCAATTAGCATCAATTGTATTTAAAAAATGCTAGTGATTGAATTCCTTAATATTTTAATGAAAACATTTCATTTCATGCTTATATGTAGGTAAATGCATTAGAGAATGAAAAAAAAAAAGAAATTTAGCTTTTCATTCTTATTAATTCTTTATTTTAATTAAAAAAAATACTATCATTTAATCACACTTATGACAGTTTTGTTGCAAAAGTGGACCCTAAAAATAGATTTTGAAAATTCTAAAATTAAGTGTTTCTCTTATTCAATACAAAATACTACTTTTAGTCACTATGACACATTAATAATAGTCAAAATTTCTTACTGCACCCTAATATTTAGTTTTACTCCATATACGGGCGCTTCTTTGGACCACTCTAGTTTTTCCTTTTATGTTAAGGTGTAACTTTCTTGAAGCTACCTTTGAATTCCAGGTAATTTTAACTGATGATTCCCTGAATTCCGGTATTTAAAAATTATTTACCCTATAATCCTGAATACATAACTGCCAACCCTTCTTCATTTTGCAGAAGCTTTCCTCATTTAGTCTCCATTTTCCGTTTTCCTGCACTAATAATCGGATCTTCCTTATTTTTGCTAAAAGTAATAAAGTATGACACTCAACTCTTAATTCGCATCCAGATTAGGATGCACATGCATTGGAAAACCAAGTCTGAACTGAGCTTCCACCAATAGGCTCAGGACCCGAACTATCGTCGGAGCAGCACCTGGTTCACAATTTAGCTACATCCCCCATGGCGATATATTTAAACATGATTATTTTTTGCACAAGAAATAAGAAATTCATTTGTTTACAAATATTTACTTTTCACATTTGCAGCATTTTGTTTCATAATAGATAAAGTAAGGTGTTGAATTGTCTTAATAACCAAGGCAAAAGATGTTCTGTTGAAAATGTCAACATAAAATAACTGTAAATATTCAGTAATGATAATAAAACTTAAATTTTAGTTACTTTAATCATCCATGGTATAATTTGGAATCGCATTAAATCTTCTGCATTTTACGTAATTTCTTCTGCAAATTTTTAGATTATAGTCTTTCATTTTTCAAAATAGGGGTGGGTTGGCAGGTATGCGAATATCATTGGCACATTTTTTGTTCCAAAGAAAAAGGTTTTTTAAATAGGCGTGCGGCTCTTAATCAAGGAATTAATTTTTTGCTATTATATTATGGTTACAACTAAGTATCGGGTACAGTACAGCGTTATTTATTTGATTTTCATCACATCTGAAACATCCACTCCTCTGCTTCTTCTAAAAGATCCTTCATATTTTTCTGTTGAGAGGTTTCTATGTTAATTTTCCTTAGTTATTTTGCAGATGTTTTATGTGTTGGTTACACAGAAATTTAATAAAAAATGGAAATTTAGCAAAAAACTTTTTTTTTCTTTTTTTAAAATTGTACCCACAAAAATATGAGTCCAGGTCATGTAGTATCCAGGAATGTAAGGTGTATTTTGAAATATGCCATGCATTCGTAATAGAAATATAAAAGTTGCAAATGTAAAATTCTCATGCATACTTTTTATTGAAACTTTATATTATTTTTTCTAGTTCGGAAATCAACGATGGAATTCTTTATATGTACCTGAGAGTGATTTATATCTATGGGACATAAAATCAACATACATACGTCCTCCACCATTTTTTAACTCAATGGTAAGTGCTTTTATTGTTTTAAAACTGAATTCATAAGATGTGCCAGCTCTGAAGTTCCCATTAATGGGTTTTCAAAGTTTGTTAACATTTCTAATAACATTAAAGTAAACAATTTATATCTCTCGAGACTTTTCAACAAATATTTTTAATAAATTAGATTTTATTTATGTTTGCGCATGAGATTCTTCGATGAATCTGTGATTTTTTGCTGTTTGTTTTTATATTTTTTTTACTTTCCTCCTCCATCCCTAGAACAAAAATAGTGGATAGTGTTAAACAAAACTTGAGATTCAACAAAATGTTGGCTTCCTAAAACAAAAAAAAAAAAAAAAAAAAAATCTATCAAAAGAAATGTTTCCAAGCCCCTATAAAAACTGCTGGTTTTTTTTTTTTTATTATTGGTATTTTATTTTATTGTTATTGTAATCTGCTGTTATTTCAGTAAAATAATATAATTATTAAATATAAAATTTAATAAATTGTATTAATAACAGTTCAGATTTTTTATTCAGTGATTTGCTATGTGCTTTAAAAGAAAAAGAAGTGAAAAAATGTCCTCCCTAATAGTAGACAAATCTCTAAAACAAATTTCTGGTCACATAATTGTCCATTGTTCAGAGCAGTAGCGTAGCTAGAATAGGTGACACCCGGGGCGGTTATCCGTGGTGTCACCCTCCTCCCCCAATAAAAGAAAGAAAAGCAAAGAAAGAAGAAAGCCCAGCAAAAAAAAGAATAAAAAAAAAATACTGTTCGTATCATGGGAGCAGTAGCGTATTTAAGGGGGGCCAGGGGGCACGGGCCCCCCCCCCCCCCAAAAAAAATTCTTTTTCCCCTGTTAATTTTTTTTTTTTTAATTTTCTTACTAAAACACAAAATTTTAAAATATTATGTAAAAAAAAAAAAGTTTGAATAAATTAAATTTTGTTCGGCAATCAAAGTTACTATGTTCTCCAGTGCCTCCTGGCAGTGCTTCCCACCATTATATAACTTTTCAAAGCTCCTCAATTACTGAAAACCCTGAAAAACAAATTGTTTTCTGTCTTCGGAATGACCCGGCTGTGCACTATGGATCTACGTACATGGCCTTTTCAAACAGATGACCGTCACTTTCTTATCAACAACTACACTTAAATAAAAGGCAATCAGGCTGGGCCATCTGAAAGTCAGCAGTTTCTCCCTTTCTTCCGGGCCTGCTTCAAGCATGCGAATCGCTAGGGTGAGTCATCCAAGCAATCCCATGGTTCCTTCCCAAGTTCCAACTGCGCGAGGATGGCATACGAGCTAGCTGGCGTGGTGTGGCCAGGGACGTAACTAGGGGGGGGGGGGCTTTTTTTTCAAACTAAAAACCAAAAAAAAAAATAATTCAGTGGAAAGAAACGTTGGGATTGGAGAGCCCAGATATTTATCAACTTTTGTTGTTACTGGCTGATAGAGGCAGACTTAAATTTCCCAAAAAATTATTGATAGATGTATCAGTATAAGCTTTACAAATTTTTCGGAAACTAATAAGTAAAGAGTACCAGAAATTATTTTAAAAAATTTCTGAGACAAGGAATTTAATAGTACTGCTTGCAATAGAAAAAATGGAAATTAAGGGGATGGATTTTTTAATTAAATGTAATTGTGGAACTTATGTTTTAAGTCATATTGAGTATTGCTTATCAGGAATATCTAATATATTTCTTAATGATTATACAAAAGCAAAAAAATGACTATAGTGCTAGAAGTAGCAACAAAAGGGAACTATTGGGCTGATGCATAAGTTACCAGGTTTTTTTTTAATAACTTTTTTTTGACATAAAATAACAACAATTTAATCAATAATTCTCTCTCCGTTGTTGTTTACGACTTCCTCCGAACATTCAACGAGTTTTTCGCTGCCTCTTCGGTAGAAATCTCCCTGAAGCGTCTCGAAAAAGTCGTCCAACCAAGCCCATAATTCTACATCATTATTGAACGAACGCCGCTTAAAACATTTGAAAGCGACTATAGCTTCCATCTCCATACATGGCACAAATCTCTCTAGCAGCTTCTGTGGCTTTGGCCCCTCGATTAAATGCAAAAAGTAGGTGGTGTTGGAAATGCTTGTTTTTGGCGACTTGACACTCTATTTAAATGCTCTAAAAAGTAACAAAAATTAAAAGTAAACAAAAAAGTGAAATACACTATTTTATAGAGAGAAAAATGCTCTTTCGAATAACACAAAAGATTACGCCAAAGCATTTCATTTTCAACGCAAATTTTTGAAAAAAACGTGGGAACTAATGCATTAACCCAATACCTATTTTGACCAACTGCTCAGCATAATATTGAAATATAACCCCAATTTTTACTTGTAGGAGCAAAATTTTCTGATAAAGTTTGAAAATATAAGATACAAGTGTGTATATTTTGGATTTGGCTTAATTTTTGTAACAATGCTTTTTTTTTCTCAATTGTTTTTCTAATTTTTATGCTGTGAAGCTCAAATACCTAACTCTTGACATTAGAAAAACTATAAAAAGAGGGGTGATTACATGTAAAACAAATTTTGTGGAAAGTGAAATATGGAAGTTTTTATTGCCAGTTAGTATGATTATTATTAGATTCATGAATTTTTATCCCTAATTTGACATGTTTGTAAATAAAGAAATGGAAATGCTATATGTGTTATGCATATTTTTGAAAATGAAACATCATTTAAAAATTGGGAACAAATTTTCAATTTGAGTAAATTCAATTAATACTTGAATTTTTACAATTTAGTTGAAACTAGAATCAGTATTTTCTATTTCAATTTGCTCTCATTAAAGTTATGTTTGAATTTTTCGGATTGTTTGACTCAAATAAACTTAACTTTAACATTACTACATTACAATGTAAATTATAAAATTATATTTTTCTTTCAAAATGTTATAAAAACATAAAAGTTCTGACAAATTCTAAATTTGGTCATGTAGAACAAACACTTTAAATCTCAAAAGAATCATTTTTAAAATTACTACTATAAAATTTAAAAATAAAATGAATTTTATATTTTGAAAATAGAATTATACTTATTTAATATAATTAAATAATAATTAAGATCTTTTAACATACTTATATGTAGTTTAAAAGAATGTTTACAATGAAAACATCAATTACATATACTGAAAATTTAAATTAAAGTTGATAATTATTTCCATAGCTATTTATTGTTTTCCTATGGATAACTTTTAAAAAGATGACTTCACTTAAAAGCCTTGCATTTTAACTTTTAAATTATTGCTGCTTTACTGAATAATTACTGTTAAAAATGACTTCCAAAAATAAAAGCTGCCAAGTACTGTAAGTTTTAACTGAAGGCCTATCAGCAATCTAATCAGATTAAAATATTTCAGTATCTTTTTCAGCTTTAAAAAACAAAATAGTTGTATGTGTTTAATTTTCTGTTGTAAATGTACCTAAATTAAGTACAGGCACCGAAAGTTTGAGAACTTTTGGTCGGTATGAAACAAAAAAATTCGATATGAAATGATGAAGCGCTGCAGAATGTGGGAGCACTTGGATTGCGCAATCAAATCTCAAAGCAGGCCCGGTAGAAAGGGGGAAACTGCTGACTTCGAGATGGCCCCATGAACCAGGACAGTCGCCAAGTCAACCCGCCCCCCCCCCCCCCCAGTTTTTTAGGAAAGGGGCCACCAAAACTTCAGTTAATTAATGAAAAAAAAGTAGCAAAGAAAGAAAAGAAAAAAGGACGAGGAAAAAATTTGCAGTTAAAATGGGGGAAGAAAAGAAAATAAGGAAGGAATGGATGACAAAAAATTACATTTTTCCCCTTCTGTAAAATGAAAAAAAAAAAAAAAAAAAACACTGCAAGCTTAAAACATTATATAGAAACATTGACAAAACTATTATTAATGTTACTTCATTAAGTGCCACTGAAATGCGCGCTTCGTTTCAAACCTTTCTTAGCGGAAAGGAGAAAAAAAGTATTCAAAACATTATCGAAACACAAAAAAAAACCGGAGTATGAAGAAAAATTAAATAGATAAATAAACGTAATTTCATAGCCGAGCTGTCGAAAGTTTTATATTTCTGTATAAATATGTATGATATCTTAATCAAAATATTATTATGAAAATCACAGCAAAAAGCATAAAAATGCAGGGACTGCCGAAACACGTTGCAAACTGATGGAAAAGCAAAGAGAGAGAGATTCTAAGCATTGTAATGAAAATTCACACCAAAAGTAAAACTTCGGAAGTAAGATTCAGGAGACATGATATTTAAAATTCAAAAAAAGGGAAAAAATTACTTACGGTGTCACTGCAAAATAATATTACCGCAGTTTGAAAAGTGTTTTGAAGGGGACGAAGTTGTTGTTTGCATTTCAAATAAATCAAAATTGAGTTGGAACTTAAAAATTAGAAAACCAAAGCAAAAACATGGTTTTTGAAGATAAGAAAAAAAAAAGGAAGGGACTGTTAAAGCATTTTTATTTGAAATAAATGAAAGAAGGCAGGGAGAAGGGTCAGAACTTTCCCCACTCCGCACACCCTGACACAATCTTTTTTTTCTTGTTCAGAGTCGTCGTTAAGATGGTGTGTGTTTGAAAGACATGAATTTCACAAAAAAAGAAAAAGAACATTGAAACCCTCTTATCTCTTACGTCATGAATGAATGCCCAAAATTGCAAATTTAGAACTTCAATTTCGAAAAGTTTCCAGTGGGGAGCCCCTGAATCCACTTGTCTTTTAATGTCACTGAAGATAGCCTAATATTCAATTTTAAGACTTCCAATTTCAAAAAATTGGAACCCTTGAACCCTCATTTTGTCCTCTCACATCGCCGAAAATCATCAAAATTGTATTTTTAGAACTTTATCTTGGAAAAATTTCAGCTGTCTTAAAAAGTCACCAGATATAGCCTAGTACGTGTTTTATGCTACTAGCTCCGTGTGCAAGCAATGCCTTTGCTAGCAGGTAGGAGTCTGGTATAGAAAAGAGAAAAGTATGCATTTTAGAAATTGAATTTCACAAAAAATAAGAACCCTCCCTCCCCCTTCCTCTAACATTATGAATGTATCCCCCCCCCCCCCCAAAGTTATGAATTTCAAAGTTTGCAGGGGAGAGCTGTTGAATCCACATGCCTTTAGTCATCACCAAAGATAGCCTATTATGCGTTTTAAGACTTCATTCTCAAAAAATTTCCTGGGGACAGCTAGGAAACCCCCACATCATGGAAAATTATCGAAGTTGCATATTTAGAAGTTCATCTTTAGAAAATATTAGAAGTCTCTTACTGTTATCAATGATAGCCTAATATGCGTTTTATAACTTAAATGTTAAAATTAATTCAGAGAAAGTCTCGAAAATCCTCCTATTTCTAACATCATCAATGGATGCCCAAAATTGCTAATTTAGAATGGTAGAAAAGTATTGAAATCACTACATTGACATTGTATATTTGAAATATTGAATTTTGAGAACAATCGTAATGTTTGAAAAGCTACTTGACCTACTACTCATTCTTTGGCGTTATTATAATCTTCAAAACACTTTTTTTATTGGTATGAATTAATTATAATGGTATTTTGGAAAAATATCTAAAGGGATTGGTGTTTAATTATCTTAATATGTAAAAATGTATTTTTCTTTTTCATTTGATGTAATTAGGTGTGCTTTTCGTACTTTTAAAAATATTAACTTTTGTCAAGTGATCTTAAAAAACGTGAAACAAGTTATGAGTTTTTTAATATGCAAAAGTTTAAGATGAGCAACTACTTTTTACACCTGGTGCCCCTTCCAGAAATTATTCCTGGCTCCGCCCCCGCATGGGAGTTGTAACATTTAATGTATTTATTGACGGCAATGGTATGTGTTAGCAGTAAAAGCTCTCTTTGCATATTTTTGTAAGGAAACACTTTGCTCAGTTAAAGGGAGAAAAGAAAATGATAGAAAAAATATCCAGTTCAAGGTATCTGTTTCAGTATATAGAGCTTTTAAAGGTCTATTGTCGCCCCCTTCATGCTCGGTGACACCTCCCCCCCCCCCCCCCCCGGTGCCTCGTAGCTACGCCACTGGTCCAGGGATACCGTCAAACTCTTATAATAAGAAGGAAGGCATTCCTACAAGATTTTTTGACAATTATCTGGTCTTTACGATTTTATGCCTGCAGAAAAAGAGCAGAGTGCACTTTTTACATTCAAAAAAGAAAGAAAGAAAGAAAACTCATCACAAAGGAAAAAGCACACCAATAGAGTTTTTTGGGGGCAGGACATATTTTCCTCCTAAAAAGGCCTAACTGGAACTAGGAATAGCATATTTTTTTTTTGTTGGGAAAAATAGTTTAAATCTTTATATTTATTTTTTTATTATGATGTACGAGATACATTATTTTTCTAACTTGTTTTTATTTCATATAGGCAGTTGCTCTTCCTGTAATAAAAGACATTGAAAACGCTAGAGTGCTTCTTCATTTAGGAGATTCTGTTACCACCGATCACATATCACCAGCTGGTAGTATATCTCGTAATAGTCCTGCAGCAAGATATCTGGCTAACCATGGGTATTTTTCTGTTGCGTTCTGTAATTTTTCTTATTTTCAGTCAACATGTAGGAATGAATGGTATACCGTATATTTCTGAATATAAGCCGAGAGTGCAATATTCCTTCAAAAATGTACCAAAAATTCAAAACTCGTCTATAAGCCGAGGTAAAAATTAGAAGAAAAAAATTACAGTTCAAAGATAATTGCCAAAGGGGGGGGGGGGGGAATTTTGCCAAGGAGGTAACCCAGATCACATATTTTCCAATCAAGACATTGTGAAAGTGAGAAGCTAGGGGACAGATTGATCTTTGGCAACTGTATCTGAGGCGAGGGCCGAGCGAAAGAGCGCATTTTCCCCATTCATTTTGCAAATTCATTCATTTTGCAAAAGGGGTTTGCTAGTTTGTTTTCCTTTTTCTTTATTATTTTAATCCAGTTATTTTCTGCATTTACATTAGAAGGATGAGCGGGAATAAAAAGTCATATACAGATAGTCGCGAGTAAATTATTGCAGTCGGGAGCAAATTTCGCCATTTTGTTTCAGCAATGATTTCACAAACTCCATCTGTAAAATATATGTATATTCTTTTAAATAAAACTCTACTTATTTTAAGCTAATTATTTCCGTAATGTAGGAGACATAAACTGCATATTTAGTGCTCTATATTATTCGATATTTCATGATATACAGACTGAATTTTTTTTAGATTATCGGACGTATACAAGCCGACCCCCACGATTTAGCTTTCAATAAAGTTCAAAAAATTCTTGGCTAATACACGGAAATAATTATAATAATAATAATAATAAAATATAATTATATAATAATAATAAATACGGTATTTCTGTCAAAATTATCTCCCTTACCATAGTACTGCATTCATCTTCAGTCGAGTGACCTTTAATCACTGAGGTGTGAAAGAATGTTTAGTGATAACTTTGTAGTTGGAACTGTGTCTGGCCTTTTGCAGCCATTACAGTTCCTGACCTGCATAGTAAAGAAAGAAAAATTTAAATACCAATAACCTTGCAGCCTGGATGCATGTTGGAATTTAAATCGGAAGGTTCTTATATCCCTTCGCCCCCACCCTTCTTAAATATGTCCTTGCTTTGAAGTTTTAAAATAGTTTGCTCTATTTACTTACTTTTATTAATCCTACAGTTACAAAAATTCTACTTAAATTGGGTTTTTCAGTGAACCTAATCTTTATATAATAATAATAATAATAATAGTGTCTAAATTGTGCATAATGTACATTAGTATAATCTACAAGTATTAATTTATCAGTAGAATGGTAAAATCTGCCTATAATGTACAGTCAGTATCGGCTATATGGTCACCTCTGGGGTCCAGAAAAATATGACCTTATAAGCGAGGGGACCATATATGCGGAACAATCAAAAAGTACAATTAATATGGCATAAATATATTTTTGGGATCAGAACTTAAAAAAATAAACTTCCCAAGACATTTTAAATGTTAAAGCAATAAGAAATGCACATACATATACTTATTTTAGAAAACTAATTCTTTACCTTATCATTTATCTTACATTTAAGAAAATATTCTGTTAAGCAGGACTGCCTTTGCATCTTGCTTATTAACACATTTTTTTCTAAGTCCCTAAGAGTCTTTAAATTTTCATTTGCTGCAACAGAGTATGTAAAAAAACACCTGGGGTCATCGATAGCTATAAGTGCATCGGATGTTGATACGGACTTTTTATCACATTCAGTATCATCTTCATCGTCGCTTCCTTCAGCATTTACATTTAAGACATCGGAAACAATACCTTCTATTGTTGCTGCACTATTAGTCAGCACATTTCCATTGAAGGCAAGAAAAAGAGTTCACACAATTGATTTCAAACTCTCAACATGGCAGTGAGCAGTACAGTTATCTGCAATTAATACTATGTTCCTATTTTGCTTTGAAAAATGTAGGTCCCACCTCCTGAGAGTTTTTTCCCAGATTTCCTGAGTCATCCATGCTTTAGAATTTGCATCGTACACAAGAGGCAAAGATTTGCAATTTTTCATGCATCTTGGTTTTAGAAATTTTCCAATCGCTACAGGAGCCATTTTTTCTGAATCATCCGTGTTTGCCGAAAAAAAAAACAGTTAAAGCATTCCTTATTTTTTTATTCCTACGCATTTTCCCCCTTTGAAACAAAGAGTTCTGTCTGGTAAGGCCCGATAAAAAAAGTCTGCATTCATCAATGTTGAACATATCCTTCGTGGATATTTTTCACCTCATCTTTCCATTCTTTCAAAGACCTGTTGTCAAAATTGACACTTTCACCACAATTTCATAAAGGATAGATTATTCCTCAAATTAAATCACTGTAGTCAGCCATTACTAGCAATGAATTTTGACCCACCAAGTTGTCAAAAAGCGTTTTTTTTTTTTTTTTTCTAAAGAAAACAAAATGCCAACCTAAGGAAAAGTGACCATACAACTGATAATTCAAAAAATTACATGACAATATAAGCAGTGTACTTTAACACGCATTCCCTTTTAAGTTAAACAGGACTTGAGAAAACTGACCATATAAGCAGGGTCACTATATAGGGGGTACTGACTGTATTACTCGTTTTAAAACATTAAAAATTATTGGATGTATGTTTTACATATGATAATTTAAAAAGACACTAATTGGTTATCAGCTGTTTTACACCTACCATTGCACAATATAACAACATTAGCCATGAAGTATACCACTGTATTGGTACATAAATATTTTCTAGCATGGTATTTATAGCATGGCACCTTTATATATAGATATATATTTTAAATTTGCCCATATGAAATAAATATATATCTTCAACTATTTTTAATGTTTTAAAATTGAGTAGGTTTTAATTGTGTAAAACTTACCGTAAAATTTCTGCTAATAGTAAATTTAATATTTTAGCTTAACCCCAAGAGAATTTAATTCGTACGGTGCTCGCAGAGGAAATGATGAAGTGATGGCTCGTGGAACTTTTGCAAATATACGTCTTCGTAATAAGTTCCTAAATAAAGCAGCTCCGAAAACAAAGCATATAGATACTTCTACCGAGGTAAAGCATTTCATTTAACTAAATAGTTGAAATACAACATAATGGTTTTGATGTGAAATTTTAAGATCTTTTATCAAATATTTTTATACTTCATTTATCACTGTGCAATCTTATATAAAAATGAATCATGCACCATACATATTGAAACAGATTATCATACCTTTATGCACTTGAAAAACATTATTTTCTATTGATTTTTTCTGTGCTAAGAACTTTTCCCTTAATGATTGTATGTTCTCATATTTTGTTGCAAATAAAAATACCAGGGTTTTTCTTAAATGTTTTTTAAATGTGATGTGAAAACTGTTGATGGGAGCACTTTAAGTGAAATACCTCTATGTAAGAGGTAAAACAGAGTTGTATTTTACATACTTTGAATTTTGTTGTCTGATTTCTGATATCATTTGAAGCAGATTTATGTATCATGTCCCAGTTTGAAATATTCTTTTAATTTTTTAGATGGATGTATTTGATGCTGCAGAGAAATATAAGTCTGAAGGCAAGCAGTTGATCATCATAGCTGGAAAAGATTATGGATGTGGTTCATCGCGAGACTGGGCAGCTAAAGGGCCATATCTTTTGGTCTGTGAAAAAGTTATTCTAATTTTAATTATTTTTGGAACACTTTACTCATATTGTCAAATATTAGTGTATAAATTTTCTTCCTGGAATTAAAATACAAATAATTCTTTAAAAAAACTTAACTAATCAACATTTTAGAATTATCTTTTTTTTCTGAATGATTGTGTAATGTGCCTATTTTCACAAGATTATATGCCGATTCTTTCAAGATTAAGGACTTAAAAGATTATAAAAATTGCAATGAGCTCAAAATAATAAAGCAATTGTAGATTGATTCTTTTAACTAAAGTATTTTACAAGTGTAGTTTATAAAACATAAATAAGGAACATTTATAAAATTGTTCATACCTAAAGTATAGATGTTGTTGATGTATGTGAAACAGTTAAAGGAACTGTGCTATAATATAGGTGCTGTGAAATAATATAGAATTTAAATTATAAAACCAGTTAATTTGCTTATCCATTGTATAAGAGCAATAAATAATAACATGACTCCAATCTAAAGACTTTTAAAAAAAAATAATTCATGTGAATGTTTATGTTGTATATTTTTTAAAAATATTTTGTTGAAATATTTTTATACTTTATATTAATATAGCTGTAGATTATAAAATTATCTATTTTTATTATTGTAAGAGAAAGCCTTTGCTGTTATTCTGCCCTTGCTGTTATTCTTTAGTATATCACATACATATGAAAAGTATAGTTTTTTAAATAGATATTACAAAAATGTTTTCACAGTATCAGGCAATCAGTGGAAACTATCTTTTCTACCCTTCAAAACTCAAAATTTTCCTAACTGTTTCGCCGAAATTAAATTCTGCAACAAAATCGCTATTTGATGTATTTCCTTTTTTGAAATTTTCCCCAATTCTGTTATTTTAAAGACTTGCATCAGTTCAGTTTCTTTTCCTTGTTTATTGAACTTTTTTTTTTTTTTTGCAAAAGCAAAAGGGATGTTTGCAATGTTGTGTAATGCTACTGGAAAATGTATGAAATGTGTTAAAAATATTTTGGAGTTTGTATTTTGATTGTTATAATCATTCTAGTAAGTCAAAAGTTAATACTCTTCGAAGCTGTTCTGAATTCAGTGCAAGAATGACTAAAATCTAACATTTAGATTTGAAGCAAAAAGTTTTTCGAATAACTGAAAAATAAAAATAAAAGGCATGCATTTTGTAGTTGAATCACTTAGAAAATTCAGAAAGAAATAATATTTCTTGCTTTCTATTCAACCTGCAGGGTGTTCGTGCTGTAATAGCAGAAAGCTTTGAGCGAATCCACCGTAGTAACCTTGTAGGTATGGGATTGATACCACTTCAGTTCTTACCTGGAGAAAATGCAGATTCTCTTGGGCTGACTGGTTATGAGCTGTATTCAATTCATATTCCTGAGAACCTCATACCTGGGCAGAAGACTGTTGTGCAGGTAATTGTTTTTTGCCAAAGTTTCTAAAATTCTGAAACATGATTGATCAGTTGAAATCAGTGGTGGTGCTAGGAAATGCTCGACAAGGGGGCTGGCTTGTCTGACAGGGGTGCAAAGCTTTAATTTGAAAATTTATTTTTTCCCCCCGTAACGAATTTTTTATGATACACAGCTAAAAAGTAATGACGACCGTAATTTGGCTGCATTTCATACAAGGCTTCGCAATTTGTAGTTATGGCATGAATTATTGAACTCAGTAGCAGAAAAAAACTACCAGAATGTTATTCTTATTATTACAATTACCACTACAGTTTTGCACTGAAAAAGCAAGAGTCAAGCAGTGTATAAATAAATTTCCCTTTAAAGAATGTTATTCACTTAGTGTCCAATAACAATATTATGAACTTGATTTTCTCTGACATAGCTCAAATATTGTATTACTATTTTAAATGACAAACATCGCTCCTGTACTTGTCGCTATGAGATTTTTTATTTATTGTTTACAAATTATTATTAGATATACTCTGAAAAATGTTAATGCAAGAAAACTTTTTTTTTTTTTTTTTGGGACATAGAACATTTTTATTTATTTAAAAATCACACTAATGCAATACATTTTCGCTTTTAGAACGCCTTTTAGTTCTTACAGTGGCGTTACAATGACCCCTTACTTATACACTGTATCATTTATGGGTAAGGCTTAATGGTTCAGATTAGCGGTCGCCATTTGCCAACTGGCTACCAAAATGTTTTAAATGGCGACCAAAAATTTCATTGCCGATCGCCATGTTGGCGACCAGGTTGCGCCAGATCGCTATATTTCTATTCGTACCAAGTATTTTATTTATTCTAAAAAAAAATAGCTTAATATTTTTGATTAATACACTTTAACTTGTGTACTAAAGAGAAAATAATAGCAAATATCTGAAACCGGAAACGGATGCAAAAATATTACAGTACAATTACGGCAAAACGCTATTTTCGCGAATTACACATGGCTATCGAAGAAACATAAAACTAGGCTAAAAATACATTGTTTTCAACATATGAAAGGTAAATGCAAATTATTTTTAACATTTAAATTAAAAGAAATGCTTTTGCATTGAAAATTTGAGAAATATCAAAATCCGCAAAATGGCACTTTAATAATTTTTCCCGATCCTCAATGCAGTAGTTATTCCAAAACAATTATCACACTCAGATGAAAAATATTATATTGCAAGTTGTACGTGATTTTAAGTCGTACCCAAAAGCAACAATTTTATTTTTTATTCAATTTTTAAAACTTGTTACTGATTATTTTATTTTTGACCTGTAGTATTTATTTTTTGGAAAGCTCTAAGTTTTAAATGAATTAGCACTTAATTGCATAATTAAACAAGATTTTTTTTTTTCATTTTTTGCTTGACTTTAATGTTTGCTAAAGTCAACACAGGAGTAAAGATATATTGCTTAAAATAATTTAAAAAAAAAAAGAACTAATTACAAACTTGATGCAAGATTGAATTAAATTTAATGGTCGAAAATAGCTATTATTTCACTAATACTATAAACTCATAGTGGCAGTGGTAGCTGTCAATTAAAATTTGATAGCTGGTAGCTCAAGATGCAAAGATTTTACAGCCCGAATCTGATTCACATATTTTTTTTGATGTTCTTCAAATGTACTTGAATTTTAACTTTTAAAACAAATTCTTGCTGCTCTTATTTTTTCACTAAATTTGAGATTTCTTTGACTGTTTTTGAAAATATTTAATGCCTTGTGTTCCCAATAATCTTAATTTAAAAACATTTTTCACTTTAAGTTAGTTCAACATTATTTACCATACAAAAATTAAATGCATAATAAGCATTTAATTGTTGGGTTGAAATAGATATACCTTTTTTATATTTTGACTTGATTTTGATATCAACAAGGATGCATTCCACCCCCCCCCCTCCCACCCCCACACATACAGAAAGAAAGCTATGGAGCCCAAGGAACAATTACTGGCTAAAAGCTAAGAGAACCCCCGAAAACAATTCCCTAAAAAATTCAATACCCCAGTGCAAAAGTTGAGACTGGAGTAAATATGTAGTATATAACTTAAAATAATTTTTTAAAAATCTTGAATTTGAAACTAAAAGCAAAGTTGAAAATTAAATTTAATGGTTGATATGATGTTTTATGTAATGATTGGTTCCGCATATCAGTCGTGTAACTAGCGACTTGCAGACCCCTTAACTGAGGAGGGAGACTCAGGAGGTTAAGGGACACTTGGTTTAGTTTCAAGCACTTAATTTACGACCGACGGGATGCAATAATTGGGAGGTGTTGCACTCCTGCATAATAAATCTCAATTACTTATGACAATTTAAAAACAATTCCTTTTTTAATCAAACTACTTTAACAAAAAGGGATGGGGGAAACAAACTTTGGTTAAAAGCAACTTCACTACTAAAATTTTGTAATACACACTATACATTTTGTGTTACTTAAGATTAACCATTATCAAGTACATTTCTTTATATATTAGACATATGGGGCTTCCTGCACAGGTGGCAAGATTATTTACGAATTTAATCAAGTGGCGACCAAAGTTTTTATTTTAGTAACCACTGGACAAGCAAAGAAAAATCCCAGTCTACATCATTGGTATTTACTGCACTTGATCTGATTAGGGAATTTCCCTGAGAATGAGAATATTCTGCAATTGAAATTTTATATTTAAGAAAATTCTTTTTTTTCAAAAGTACATAAAAACTTTTGTTGATATGATTAATGTCTTTAAAATACTATTTATTCATTATTAGGAAAGCATGATGAAAAAAATTTTTTGGTCATACACATTTTTCAAGTTAGTTTTAAAAGAATTTACTTTTAAGAAATGTTTGTAAATGAATGAAAAAAAGACATTAAATTTCAAATAGTGATAAACATCAAAATTAAATGAACCAAGTTAATTTTACTTATGTTAATGTAATGCGATTGGTAAACTAAAATTGTTTTTTTTTTTTTTTTTTGTATTTCCCGTTAGTTGAGATAAAATCCAAAAAACCACATTAAACGAGTAAATTAATCTTGTGGCTACCAAAAATTTTAAGTGGCTACCAAAGCTTTTTGGGTTAGTAGCCACTGGCTACCAAAAAAATATCCCAGTCTACACCATTAGAAAGGCTTTGATTTCCACCATGACCTTTGATTTTATTTCCTTTTTAATGATGAAGCATGTACAAATCACTGTATTTTATTTAATTAAATTAGCACAACTGCCATCCTTTAAATCATTTTTTAATATCTTGACAGAAGAGGTTGCATTCTATTATCATTAAATGTTAGTAGAAGAATTATGAAATGATTGCAATCATATAACAACGCACACGCATTTTAAAGCAATGTAGACATTTGAAATAAAAAATAAGAATAAACCTAAAACATTTTTTTTCCAACCTCTTACCTTTAATGAATGAAACCGTAATTTTTCAACGTAATATATAGCATGGAACTCTGACCATGAAAAATTTAGTATGTCCAATGGAAATTCCATCCATTCCAATAGTAAAACCAAACGGAGACAGAGGATTTGATATCTGTTATACAGATAACATGGCCCTCCGAAGCTCATCAGACAGAATTTTAGAACTGTTCTAAAAACAAGGAGGCCACAAACCACAAATAAAAGCTTTGTTGGATGTTCTCTGATAATGATCTAGAGCGCGGGGATGAGTTTAGATCTAGGGGCTAATTCCAATCCTCAACAAACAGCAGGGAACAGAGCACATTATTCAATGCCTGACAACCACTGTGAGGCCGCTAGGGTGCAGTCCGATGCCTAACAACCAACCTGAGGGGCATGATATTCCATTTTCAAGCCAGCCCTTAATGTATATATATATATGGAGAGCTACCAAAAAAAAAACTTCCTTTCCTTTTTAACTTTTGCGACGATTGACATTGACAGAGCGGGAAAAGAAGTCTGATATTTTTCTAGAGAAAGTGACAAACCCTTTTCGTAATTCATCCCATAGGAGCAAATACGATTTCCCGCCAAAGGAAAATCCTCCCCAATAGAGGGGCAATGCCTGCCCCCTGGCGGGCACCGCCACTGGCTCAAATTATGTATCTTTTACTCATAAAATTTGAAACCTTTAATGTAAATACACATTTATGCTCAAAATCAAATGTCCTTTGGATCTCAATTTTTGAAACAAATTTGACATTTGTTTTTGTAATTTGTACATTGTGTTCCATATTTTTATGATTTAATATGTTACTTTATATGTCATTTTAATAGGTCTTTCGAAAGCTACTGCCAACGCTTGTTATGAGTCTTTGCTCTTAGTCCAAATATATTTTTACTATTTCCTCCTTTAACTCCCTTTTCTTACCCTGAGAAAGGATTCCTTGTAACTCTGAAACATGTATGTGCAATTTTCATCACAAATGCATACCAAAATATGTTCAATTTGTCAAATGACTTTATTATTTAAATTTTTTAACTTACATTTTATATACTTTTAAACGCTCAAAGTATGCTTTGCATGGTAAAAAATTTTTCTAAAATCATATTGTTGTTACTTGTTTTTGATCTTTTAATCACACAAACTTTTTCAAAAAACTTTATTTTTAGCTTAATGATGGAAAGTCCTTCGAGGTGATTGTTCGCTTTGATACAGAAGTTGAATTAACATATTTTCGTCATGGAGGAATATTACAATACATGGTGCGACAAATGTTACAAACTGCATGAATTTGACAAAATTGACTTCTTTATTTTGTTTACCTTTGAATTTTTTTATAATTAATGGTGGAAGTAAAAAGCAAACTACACTAATTCATTTTTCTCTTCTTTTCATATCCTAAGTTATTAACAGAGATATTTTATTTTAGAGAGGAAGGGGGGGGGGGGAATTATTTATAAATTTATTACATTCATTCAGATATTTTAAATTATTTTGTTTGAAATTTATTTATTGACTATTGATTGTATTCTTTGTACTGCTGTGGAAAAAAAAGGAACTCTGAATATTGACTTCTAATATATTAATAGCCTGAAAATTTGTTGTTTACATAATTGACATTTTTTAATTAAAATTAATTTTTGTCTTGCATATATAGTAGCATAAAAACATTTAAAAGTACTCCTTTTATTACTTGTATAGAGTTCAAGGTGAATTTGGATTTTATACCTTATGCTTTATTTCTGTGTAAGACATGAGATAGTTGTATTAATGATTATGTGTGCATGTGTTTATGAAATTCAAGAATTTGACTTGCTATTAGTCACAAAAATTAATTTTATAATAAAATTTTACCTCAAATAGTTTGTGCCTCATTTTCTATGTGTTAATGCATTTTGTTTTATGTTTATTTTTCCTTTGCACCATATAATATGACAAAAGAAAAAAATAGAAAATATCCTTTCAGTAGTTCCCATAATTTTGCTATAGTCTAATTTAATTTCTATTTAATTTAAAACAAATATAATTTTTAAAAAACTCAAAATGGGTATGCTCCGTAAAAGTTTAAATCTTCATTTTTTCGTTTTGAGGCCTTGTAAGTAAAATATATTCTCACAACACCTTAAAGGTTCTTGATTTAAATTTTTCTTTTCTTTTCTATTCCTTTATCTTTGTTGCTATTAATTCAATCCAAAAGTACATGCAAACATACCTGTGCTAACAGTTGCTAAAAAGGGAAACAGAGCTTGTATGTAGCATTATGCAATATACTTGCAATAACAAATTTGTGTGATTTTAATTTTGCACGTCAATGAAAATGTGCCAAATAATGCTGTATTCATTCTTTCTCTCTCTTCTGTTTGTTTTACTCAGTACAGCTAGGTTTTGGTAGCCTAGTGGTTGAAGCGTCGGACTTCCTCCTGGAAGGCCGCGTGTTCGATACCGCTGAAGACCCACCATGTACACTTGGGGATACGTGCATGTAAAATCCATGGACCCCCACCACCTCGCCCTGTGCAAAAGCAATCCTAAGGCCTCGGCTAACAGGTAGGGGGTCTGGTGGAGAAAAGTACAGCTGCCACATATTTAAACACAAATGCTCCTTCTTTTTACAAATTGTAACACAAATCCCCTCCCCCCTTAAGCACACACATAAGTTAAAGAAACAGCTACTTGTTATTTGAATATGTATACAGTAAAGCTTGTAAAGCGGACCACTTTTGTCAGAACGGAATTAGCCCTGTATCTAATGTAGAGGAACCTTTAACTTGACCACCTAATTTGACCATATGTCTGTTGACCATTTATGTGCGCCCAATTTCGGTGGGAGTATCATAAAAAACCCTTTGTAAGTTAACCACTTAATTATTACTATATTTATTTATCTATTTTTGGAAAGATTTTTAAAAAAAACTAAAATAACTTCACCGGAATATTTTTTATGATATAATGTTAGACCAGTATTTGTCTGGATAGATGAAACATCAATCTAAAATTTGCCTAAACCTCTTTGTAAGTTAGCCAAATGGGAAAACTACTATGAGCACTCTTTTATTCTTTAAATAAGTTTCTTCTATTTTCTTTGAACTGCTGTAGCCGTTTTGAAAAATGTATATTTTTAGGAAATCTTTAGCATCATATAAGTACTGATATATATAATATTTTTTAAAATTTGATAAGAACTTTACTTTTGAAGTTGTTTAGGATACATTGTAAGTCATTCAGGTTAAATTTCTCTATTGATATTTTAGATAATTGTGGAAAAAAATAAGCTAATCACTATTTGAAAAGTAGCGTCATTACATGAAGCTATATTTTAATTAGTTATAAATGAACAAATTCATACTGTAAGAAATGACAAAAAAAAAAATCTCCGCCCTCTAATAAGTTGACCACTAAAGTGCTGCACCGCAAGTGGTCAACGTACACAGATTTCACTGTGTATGCAAAAGCAAGTTAAGTGTTTTTAATAACCCTCTCTAAGTGTTTAACTCCTAAGTTTAATAACATTTGCAGTGGTTGCAGCTGTCCACTTCCCTATTTTTTGGAAAAAAGTGTCTATTTGTACTATTAGATTACTTTAAATAGGGTTGTCTGTCCTATATTTCTTTAAATTCTGTTTTCATCTTACTGCATTGGCATGATCTATTCCGAACCGAGAAATCATGGAATTATCAGAGAATTCTAGTGTTCTTAAAAATATCAGGGAAAATTTCCCAAATTTGCATTTGAAATAAGAAAAATTACTATTTTTGAAAATATTTTGGTAAAAAAAAATTGCAAGCAGAGTCTGACCACGGAGTTTTGTCACTTGAGTGCTTCTGCTCATGGTAGAAAAGGACGTATCCGAGTTTTAGGGAATTTCGTTTTGCAGTTGTGTCTATATGCATGCAAAGCAGAATGTTTGCCTCTCTGTTTTTTAAAAGCAACTAAATTTATAAACTGGCACATCACATCAGCTCGGAAGAAATCAAGTATGCCGAGGGAACTAAAATGAACAGAATACGGCGCATTCCTTATAACAATAGTTTCTCACTTGAACATGAATGGATTCTTGTTGGAACCCTGCGAGGCATAGGTCTTCGTTTGCTGGTAGGACTATATCTATGCAAATAAAACTTCACTTTTTTTTAAACGAATTGAGCTACATTAATGTTCAAGTTGAAAATTACAATCATCTGTATTTAAACTCCTTATTAATATTTCTTTGTTTTAATATTTATGATGTATTTTTTGATTGATTTTTGCTTAAAATGTTGGTTTACCTAGTAAAGAATGTTTAAATTACTTCTAAATGATATTTTAACAGCAGTACCTAGTTTTATGAATTGCAAGTTCACACATCTCAATGTATTGTTTTTAATGGTGCTTCATATTAGTTCCATTTACAGACCTGATGCTTTTCGCAGGAACTTGCAGCCATTCTTTCATGTGGTACTACTGTCCAGATATGTCTATGCCACTTGATTATTTTGATGCTTAGTTTCCACATCAGGGAGAGATACATGGGCTCTTGATGATGCTAAATTACACTATGAATTTAATTTAGCCGAGAGTATTCAACCCAAATAGACTTGAAGAATCTTTAACATGCCACATAGTTACCGTCCA
This sequence comes from Octonoba sinensis, assembly GCA_038502835.1. Taxonomy (NCBI): domain Eukaryota; kingdom Metazoa; phylum Arthropoda; class Arachnida; order Araneae; family Uloboridae; genus Octonoba; species Octonoba sinensis. Next base: position 103,246,681 of record CM076600.1, on the reverse strand, counting down.
TAAATGATGTCACGCTTTTTGCCCATACATTTGACCCCTCCCCCCTTTATTACAAAATGTCACACTTTAACAGACCCCCTACCCCCCTTCGTCACATGTCGTAACATGCCACATAGTTACCGTCCATAAATGATGTCACGCTTTTTGCCCATACATTTGATCCCTCCCCCCTTTATTACAAAATGTCACACTTTAACAGACCCCCTACCCCCCTTCGTCACATGTCACGCTGTGTTGCATAAGCATGATGTCACACTTCTTGTTACCCTCTACCCTCCCCTTGTCACAAAATGTCACACTTTAACAGACCCCCTACCCCCTTTGTCACATGTCACGCTGTGTTGCATAAGCATGATGTCACACTTCTTGTTACCCTCTTCCCTCCCCTTGTCACAATTTCACGAACCCCAATCCCCCCCCTCGAAGTGTGACATTCATGAATGATCCCATAATCATACGACATGGACGCTGTCTGTTTTTTGGACCTTAAAAATTCAGTCTTGGGCTGGGTTTGAAACCCACAATCTTCGTAGACACTTTTGAAATTTAAAATAGAAGATTAGTTAATGCAGGAGAAAGTATCAAATCCAGAATTCTTTGGACTTCCACAATTCCGAATTTTCCAAATTTTTGGTCATTGACATTTTGCTTATCACAAAACTAATCTGCTCATACCCTTGCCCTATGAATATTTCTTGTGCTATTAACATCTGGAGCACACCTCCAGATATTGTAGTAGGATTTTATATATTTAATTTTTTTTAAAGAACTTTAATCTTGGAAAGGAAAAGGTGAATAGAAATTTTCTGTGTATTTACACATCCTTAAAAAAAATTAGACTGAGCACACTTATTTCATCTGGCTTTAAAGTTTAAACTTTCGGCAAAGCTCTCTCCTTTGTTTTATTAACAAACGTCAATTTTTATCCTGTATATCAAACTTCTGCTGTTGGAGGTCTTTGGTAGCATCATCTAATGAACGAGAAAGTTTTTCTAATGGATGACACATTGTGTGGGAGAGTAGCGATTACCTATGCACAACCAAAGTAGCAAGTACACCAAGTTGGGACTCTTATGCAACTTACATAGTGTATATATATATCTTGTTTTGTAACATACAATATTTTTTTTTAATCCTAATACAGTAAAACCTTGTTGAGTAGTCACTCAAGGGACCAAAAATTTTTGACCACTTAGGTGGAGTGGAAAATTAAAGAAAACAAAAAAAAAAAAAAACCAAAAAATCACTGAAATACTTTTATGAATAGCTGTAGAAATCGGTGAGAAAACAATATCTATAAATTAGTAGTTAATACTTCACATATAATTAGTACTTTACGGTAAAAGAATCGGGGCTCTACCCAGTAAAAATGGGAAAATGCAGTTTTTATTTGTACGATTTGTTTTGCTACACCCCAACTTTTGTCTCGAGAACCATATTCATGGAAAACACTAATGCTGACAAAAATGAATTTATTCCAATTTTACACGTTTGGTATCATAATTTGCAAAAGTTTTAAACTTTGGTCTGAATATGTTATATACTACATCTGAAATGGAAAACGAGAAGTCTTTTTTTTTTTTTCACATTTGGTATAATTTTTGAAAGTATCACAAACTGTGATCTGAATATGGTATGTACTACATCTTAACTTGTAAACTTGATTTCGAAAGTTTATTGCGTTATTGCGATTTCGTTGTTTATTGCGATTTCGAAAGGTTAATGCGTGGCTTTTTCAAAGTGTCTTCTGAAGAACTTGAAGATTCAATGCCACGTTTCTTGGACTTATCAAAAGCCATAACAAAGTTTAACAAGCTGTCATTATCCAAACACACAGCAATCTTGTATACAGGTTCAAGAGTAAGGGTGATATTTGTATCTTTAATTCTTTTATTTTTCCACATCTACTTTAGTGTAAACTTCAATCTTGGGCAATTTGTCGAAAAGGTGCGAACTTTTTTCAAAATAAGTTATTCTCTCAAGTATCACATCATGGTATATGGGATAGCGTGCTCGATAATCTTCTCTTTTCCCTACAAGACGTCGATATAACTCACTGTCGGCAGACAACGCATATCTACTGTAAGTTCCTTTTACAAATTCATACAGCGAAAGGCCATGTTTTATCTCATCCGTATTCATTGCTGTGAGCTCTTTGATACTCATCTTGGTGGCTTTCTAAAGATGAGTAGTTTCTTGTCGCTCTATACGGACTGAGGTCGATTTTCCGTTAGCTGTCAACTTGCTCAAACTATCTCAATAGAGCGCATTTGATTACTAGTTTACCAGTTTCCAGAACGCCTACAGCGTTACATAAAGCTGACGCGCCATTAGCGACTCGGCGATTATTATAACGACTTGTTCTCCAATTTCTTATGTAAATATCAGCTCCATTATCTATTAACGCTTTAATTACTGGAACTTCTACAGCAAATTTATTTGCTGCGAAGTGCAATGCCGTATTTCCTTTATATGATCTCTCATTAACTTTCGCGCCATGTTTCAATAGTACTTGGACAAATTCCACCGACCTTCCAAAGACAGCAGTACTGTGAAGTGGTGTTTCGCGGTACTTATCGCGCGCATTGACGTTAGCACCGTGTTCCAAGAGGGCCTTGGCAATCTCTACACTATCAGTTATATTCAGTAAAGTAGATTTGTTTAACGATGATCGATATTGTGCATTAGCGCCTGAAGCCAAGAGGGCTTTTACTTTCTCTATGTTTCGCTGATTTACTGCTATTTCCAACTCTTCCTCAATGTTATTAATTTCCATTTTAGATTCAAATTTTCAGATGTATTTACCCTTTTAACTAAATGCTTTGAATTCCTTTTTTAAACTATTACTTGACAAACGATGAATTTTTAAAAATTTTACTACAAAATATGATATATGAATACAGTTTCTATAAAATATGCGTTATTTTACCTTAGGTTTTCATGTAATTCTTAGAGCCCTCTTCTTTGAAAACATATTTGAAATAGAAAGAGATTTAAATTTAAGTATGAGTGATGCAAAGCGCGAGAACCTTTGTTGCGAGAAATAGAATCTCGAGACATCATCGGTCATTTCATTAAATTTTCTGCGTTATACTATTTGCGCTGTAATCATAGGTCTATCTTCGTCGAAATGTATTTGAATATTTACAGTAATTTTGTACTAGTGCGTTTATTTTTACTAGAGTTCGCCCAACAGTGGAAATTCGACCGTAATAATTGAATCGTTTATTTCAAAAAGGTAACGACTCTGAGAAACAAAATTTTTTTCAAGAGATAGAAAAAAAAGGCTTATGAAAAGTTGGAAAACCTTTACAGGTCTGATCTTTTACTATTTTATTAGTAGGTAATAGCAATGCAATATTGGTAAATTAAAACGATTTTTGATTTATTATGCCATATAAATTAATACTGAGAGTTCTTTCTTTTTCAAAACGGAGATGTTGCCTTTCCGAAATAAACGATTGAATTACGTTTAGCCTTGAAAACACTACACGCTATTTATATAATTATATAAGCATTATTCAGGCGATTATAGCGTCGAGTTTGCTTTGATCCTTCTCACTTAAAAGCAAAGGTATTGAAAATCATTGTCGCCGCAGGGCCATTTACGCTCATAAATGTAGTCGCTCGTACTTCTGCCGATTTCGTTCCAAGTTGAGTGGCAGTTGAATTAAACTTAAATGTTTGCTTCAATATCCTATTCTCATTTTTCATTCCATTGTTTCAGAGAAGCCTTCACTCAAACTATTATTATAACTGCATTTAATATTACTGTTTAATGGCAACAAACACTTTAACAATGAGTTTTTTATTACCATAGAGCTTATAAACTGAATAGAGTGAGCTTCGCCGCCGCTGCCCCGTAGTAAACAGGTTGGGAGAATAGAGGGTTCGAGGGGACGAGTAAAGAGGGAAGTTTTCGATTTTTTGGTTTAATTTTTATCGATGGAATAACCTCTATTAACATCATCTCTGAAAAAAAAAATTGTTCTGCGATAAGTAATTTATTTTTAAAATAATTTTTAAAGTTCAAGCGGAGTAAGCGGCGCAAAAACAATTTTCTGAGTACGTCCGTCACACTTTAGGAAAAAACGTCATCACTTTGGTGGTGACACAACCATAGAGCTTATAAACTAAATAGAGTGAGCTTCGCCGCGGCTGCCCCGTTGTAAACAGCAGGTTGGGAGAATAGTCAAAACATAACGCGCTCCCTAATCACGTGACTACATTCACTTCTCGATCCGCTCATCGTCTGCTCTCGTTTTTAAACGGCTGTCTTTTCAGTATTTTTTCACTTGGGAAAAAATTAGTGCATACAATCCTCAGAAAATAAATTGTCCCTCTAAAAATAAACGAAAAATTTTCGGCTATACATTACTATCTTTAGACACTATTTCGTTCTAATAACTCATTTCAAAGCAGATAAACATGCAATTCATAGTTTTCCATGACTCTTCTATATTCAAAACTTAGAATTAAATTATTTTTGCTATTAGAACTAAATTCCAATTTACTCTTTTATCATTCCCGCATATTGAGAATGCCATTCCAGATTTCCAGCTTCGTTAGGTTAGTGATTTTTTTTTTTTTTTAATTAAAAGTTGACTTCTAAAGAATTGTTTTTGGAAACTTTCTTCTAATTAACTGCTTTTCAGTGCTGGAGAAAAGATCAAAGACAATTTTAAAATGTAATATGGGAAAACAAATTAAGATATGGGAACTGTCAGTTTATGTTTGGAATTTATTTATACACTCTGAAAAGGGAGAGTTGCTTCCTAAAAATTATTTGCAATGCACATTAAAAACTCAGTTTTTCCTGAATAACGTTTTAATTATTAAATAGCAGCATTGGAATACAAAAATAGAGATTTAAATGCACAAAACAGTAATTGAAATACATAAAATAGTAAGTGAAATACAGAAAAAGAACTTTACGTAGCAGGGGAAAACTTTTGTGGCAGATAATGCTGAGTTATATAGTGGAAAATTTTCTTCCTGTGGCAGATTAAAACAAATTTCATGACAACAAACTTGTTGGGCATAAGATTTCCCGGAGAATGAAAATAATCTTTATGAAATTGAAAGGAACAAAATTGAAACCACATTTTCAAAAAAAATCTTTTTTTTTTTTTTTTTTGGATAACAAGTTGATTGGGATTTTACAAAACAAGTTTAGTAAGATAGAAGACGAAACTTATTTTCAAGTTGTAGATTCTGAAACTGGTTAACTTTATGTGTAATAACCCAGTAATAAGGAACATATAACATTTTTCAAAAAATAAAAAATAATAAAAAGGATAATTAGAAAAACAATAATAATCATCAGATGAAATTGTCTAACTTCACTTAGCTTTTTATCTTCTTACAAGAAATAGTACAATTGTATAATCATGGTCAAATAATCCACAAATTCTTACTACCAAAAAAAAAGAAAAAAGAATAAATTGCTTATAGCTTAATCAAAAAAACAATTTGTTTAAAAATATTTTTTTCATATGATTTTTTATCTTAGCCCTTGACTTAAAAAAAAAGCCTTTAACAAAAAACAGTCATTCAAGAATAAAACCTGTCTAAGAGTTTTATCAAAGAAATTAACTCTTAAATCCAGCATAGTTGAAAAAAAAATAAAATTAATTTAATAATGTATATACAGGGCGATTCCAAATAAAGAGACCTACCTATATGACTTAAAATTCAAAATTGTCGCAAAATTAAAAGTGAAACATATTTGGAATCTATAAGTTGTGCATTTTTCAAAACTGATTGTGCGTTTTTCAAAACAGTGATTGTGCATTTTTCAAAACAGTGATTTATTTTTTCCACATTAAACAATACTTCTTATAATTTTGACAATAAGTGGAACATACTGATATTTTTCATTTATTGCATTTTTCGCAAATATGTATTTAAGTAAGCATCCGAGTACATAAAATATATAAGTAAAATAATTGTTAATTTGATATATAAGTTTAAGCAATATATCTTTCACATAAAATTTGCACCTGCATTTTTAGCTTATACAGAGTAACACACGTAACAAAATTATAACATTTTTGTTATAGTAAGTTAAGTAAATTGTGTTATAATAAGTTAAGTAAGTTTACCAAAAGTAACAGGCAGCACAAAATATTACCTGTGTTACCATTAGGTACATTTCACTAATGTATTATGTTAGTTTATTATAAAAATGTTCAAAATGCCCTCAAAAGATAATTTTATTAAGAACTTGTTAAAATTTAGAAGATTCGGTTGCTTAAATGATTATTTTAATTCCTCTGCCAGGGTAATTTGATGAACTATTTTTTTACTCATTACATTACTCAACGTTTATATTTTTATTATAATAAGTCTAAAAGTAATACTTCATCATCTTGGATTATATTTATAATTACTGAGGCACAATGACTTATACATCCGTGCTGATATCTTTAAAAAAACTGAATATCGTAAAAAAAGTTTACAAAATTTTGGAGCCATCACAAATAAAAAATGAAATTGGAATAATTTGTCACTAGATAAAAACAAAGCACTAGAAAAATTCACTAGAAATGCAAAGCACGCCAAACGAGCTCAATGAAAAACAGGCAGAGAGCAGAGGGAGAGTGAATGTAGTCACGTGACTTCGGCAGAGTTTATGTTCGGACCACGAAAACAGGCTCGCGCGCACTCTACCTTGTTTATAAGCTCTATGTTTATTAAATTTACTTTTACTCAACCAAGACAGGTTGTCATCTGCTATCTACAACAATATAACATTACAATTATGAATGAGGCTTGCCTGACAGTAGAAAAGGGGAAATAATTAACTCATAATAAACTGTTTCCAAAAATCTTTGATTGATATCACTAAAACTTGCCAATAGCTACTAAACGAAAAAAGTGAGAAAATCGATTGAAAAACCGAGAAAAAAATGATTCTCGACTGTTTTCTCTCTGCCTATTTATGTATGACTAGCTGTTCCCGCGAGTTCGTTCGCGTGGAAATTTTGATGTATATGTGTGAGAACTGAGGGCCTGATCAAAAGGGGGGAATATTTTAAAAGGCGTACTTTTGGGTAACAGAAGTCCTACACAAAATTAAAGGGATTTGAGGCGACGATGGCTTAAAAATCTGAAACATTATGGCTCTATAAAACATTTTGTTTTTAAAGTGAGCGATCAAACGCCCACTTTTGGCTTTGGGCGCCAATTTCTGGGAGGTAAATATTTTCTCAACTCTGGCTGGAAAGAACAGCATTTAGATGCAACTATACACTACAGTCGTTTTCGAAGAATAAAGAACAATAACAAACTACACAAATTGTAACTAACCTAAGAACAATGTACTGTACTTAAAAAGCACACAAAAATATAACTAACCTAACGACAATCTAATTCCAAAAGAAACAACTATCCTGTTGTTTAAAATAATAAAGAATGATTAAATTCGCGTACATTAATTTAACGGAAATTGCAAATACAGCGATGCCTCATTAAAATGCTAGAAATGTTGATTATTATATTTAATTTGTTTAACAATGGCAACTGCATTGATTTGTTTGTTCACGCGGCAATTGTTGAAACTATGCAACAATGCAAATAAAATAAAATGGTCATCATCTGGGTCAAATAAAATTAAAGTTAATTACCGTGAAAAAATAATTTCTAACTACAGAGAAAAACGCTTGTAACTTCTTTTCTAGTTAATTTAAAGGCTTCCAATTATAGCACTAAGGACAAAACCCTTTCTAGGATAGTTTTTTACGGGCTTTTAAATGGTATCAAGCTCAAAAGGATGCGATAGTTTCTTCCGATAGAATAGCACTATTTTATGCAATTTACGGTGCCCCGCTCCTATTGGTCTTAGCGTAATGATATATAGCCTATAGCCTTCCTCGATAAATGGGCTATCTAACACTGAAAGAATTTTTCAAATCGCATCAGTAGTTCCTCAGATTAGCGCGTTCAAGCAAACAAACTCTTCAGCTTAATAATATTAGTATAGATTTTAGGTACATGTTATATTTACAGTTCATCATCCTATGTTTATTATTCTGGGTATGTAAGAGAAGTTAATACAAGATAAAATAATTTTTATAAAAAAAATAGAACCGACTTCAAATTATAAATTGCGCTAAAAAGTGAAAAATAAATGAATTCTTTAAACAATATCAATGGGACTTTTAAACATAGTTATAGAAGTCGGTGCAAAATTATGATAAGTAAAATCTTTTGTTATCATAAATCAATTACAAATATATATTTTTTCGCAGAATCAACAACAGTTCCAATATGAAGTAGCAAATGGTGTAATGGTAATTTGACTCATAATTTTGCACCGACTTCTAAAACTAAGGTTGAAAGTCACATCGATGTTGTTTAAAGAATTAATTTATTTTTCACTTTTTAGCGCAATTTACAATTTTAAGGTCGGTTCTATTTTTTTATAAAAATTATTTTATTTTATTCTTTTTAGTGTAAACGCTTTTTTCATATAAATACTTTAATCCATATGAAAGGGCAAACTTTCTTTGAATGAATGGCACTAAAAACTAATCATTTGTATGATAAATTCCATTTTGAAGTGGATTTTAACCAAACAAACTGATTGGATTTAATTTTTGCCTAAGAGAAGCCTTCAGCCAAACGCTTGCTGTAATTGCTTTTAATATTATAGCACAATGGCAACAAACACTTCATTAACAATGACTTCTATATTTATTAGTAGTTTTCCCAACAAAGAAAAATCAAGCCAAGCCTTTCCAATTAAAATAAAAAATACTTATTTTTCAGCCGTAACGTTTTTTCTAAAGTCAAATTGATTTGCGATATTTGAGTTAGACGGCTCTCTATTGATTAAAGAAAAATCATCAAAATCGATTCATTTAGTCCAAAGTTATGGATGAAAAAACAATACTACATTTCCGCCCATAACTTTTTTTAACTATCGAATATGGTCAAACGAAGGTACGGGACCAATGGGAAACCACTCTCCATCGAATAAAAAAGAATCATGAAAATCGGTTCATCTGGTGAGAAGTTATGAGTGGACAAACAAAAAAAAAAACGACATACATACAGTATGAATGTATAACTTCCTTCCTTTGTGAAGTCGGTTAAAAAGAAGAAAAGATACTACAAATTCGCACTTGAAAACTAAAAAAAGACAATCTAGATAAGTTTTACTCTCCGATTTTTTTTTAAATTGAACAACTTGTTCGAATAAGAAATGAAGTTTTTTAATAAATAAAGATTCGCTCAGTAGAATAATGAAAACACACACGCACGTGCATAGGTGCATTTAAATACAGTAGCCCCTCGTTATATCGTGCTTGTCAGGGGACAGCAAAAGAAGCGCGATATATCCGAATGCGTGATAGAACCAATGCCATTAGAAATGACTCAAAACGTACAAGTAAATTGAGTGGATCTGTGCATGCCACCAGAGCATGGTGTGAAAACGATGCTAAATATAAAGGGTAATCATTTTCTTCCCAGAAAATTCCTTTACCTATCACTCTCCCTTTCTTGGTTAAGGGGACTGCGAAATTCGCATTTGTTTAGCCAAGTGCGCTGTGCCGGATTTAGGGTGGGGCAAGCGCGGCCCTTCTGGGGGCGGCAAATTCAACTGTGATGCACAAATACAAATACAAAAAAAAAAAAAGAAAAGAAAAGGAAGAAAGAAAACTATATTTAATTAAGAAAATTAACCTTTGGAAGAGAGTTGAAATCTCAGTTCGATCCTCCGATTTTATCATTGATCAGCTATTTTGCTAACGATTAAAACCGATTAATAGAATTATTTGTTTGAGTAAACTGTTGGAAACTCTAAAATTACGGATAGGGGGCGGCAAATTTTGAATTGTCAAAATTTAAATTTTAAACAGTCAAGGTTTCCCCCCTTGTAATAGTGAAATACGTATAAATCATGCTATCAAACAATGCAATAGTGTTTCTTTTACAAATTTTCAAAGCATCCTTTTGGGGAGAGGAGATAGGAGCTTGTAATTGTCGTTTGAGAAGGCAGGCACGTGGATCTTCGATATGGGACATAGTAAGCCCCCTGGAATTAAAAATGCCAATTTATTTCTGCATTTTTATTTTTTTTTTTTTTATGAGAAAAAGCGTTTAAAAGTTTTTGTTTGTTTTTTTTTCCCCCCTAACATTTTTGCAATCCCAAATACGTCTCCTAAGGCCTCAAAATGCACCAGTTTGCATATAGTTTTCAAAATTTTCCCCGTGGATAATCCCCCGAACCCCCTTCCAACTGTCAGAATTTCATAGCTCCAGTTTCATCCCTTGATATGGCTCTACCCCCGTAATATTGAGCTAAAAGGAACGTGTGTGGGACACGTTAACGAAAGTTTCATGGAAAACAGTGTCCCAAAAGTGAAAAATCCTCAAAAAGAACGGAAAGCGCATAAAAATTATGTGAAATATCAATAATAATTGGATGAAGGGGGGCGGCATTTTTAAGTTTTGCCCCTCCTCGGAAAACTCCAAGATCCGGTACTGCAAGTGCGAGTCCTTTCTGTTCTGTACTAATAGGTATAAAGAAATGGGTGTATTTTCTCTCCTTGGGGCAGTAAACACGTGTCTCTTTCATTCAATGGGCGTTAGAATCAATACAAAAAGAACAAGTAAAGCGTCAACTGGTTTGAGTAGAACCATTTTGCAGGCATATAAGTTGGGGAGTGCAGAATTGCTGCAGATTTTAACTGTAGCAAATTCAGAAGAAAGGAAAACATTCCTGTTCGATGGCTTGGTAAAGGGAGGGAAAAGGGCTTTACTCGGAAATACAATATTTTTACTTTCGAGGACTCAAATGTAAAATTTTCGGAGACATAGAAAAAGCGCGATCTATAGGAATGAGCGATAGAACGAGGGGTTACCGTATTTTGTTTCAAAGGCAAACCATATTCACCCAGTAAAAGGACAGCAAATTATTTAATGATTTTGCATTTTCGGGAACTACCATAAACTGTTTGAATAACTTAATATTTCATTAACTTATTTATTGATTTTTTTCAAAATCAAAAAAATATATTAATTAACTCTTTCTTTTCTTCCTTTCTTGGCCAACATTTGCGTAAAAGTTAAAAAAATGAAAGGAAGAAGAAAGAAAGAAAATGGAATAAAGCTAAATACTAAAGTAAAATGACTTAAAATGACTTCCAAATTAGTGTTTTCAAGTGTTGTCGATGAAAAACTAGTATTTGAGCATTTTGACCATAAAGCTACACTAGAACCTCAATTACAAATCTTAAAAATTACCAAGAATAGGTAAATTTATTAATATTTGGCAATTATGAAAAACATTATAATTAAACAGGCCCAAAGGAGTCACTAATAATTATTAAACTTGTTTTTAATTTAGTATTTATAAGTTAATTATTAAATACATTGTGTAGTGCTGATACAACCCTATTTATAAGTGTATTATATTCCCCCCCCCCCCTTTAATGTAATCATGCCCCTAGGGGCGCGCTCCAGAGGGTTAACAGGTTGAGAATCGCTGCTCTAAAATATACTAGTGTAAAAAAATATTTTTTCTTTGCGTAAAGTTACAGCCAGTTTTTCTTCAAGGGTGATAGGGTACTGATGTCTATTTGAAGAATCTGTTCTAATATCATCCTTTATAAGATCCAAAACATAATTACGACGTTTAGCCTAAAATCTTCCCTGAACTTTTTGTCATCCTGTAGTCAGGCCCGGACTGGCCAGGTCGGCTGGTCGGCGATCGCCGAGGGCCCCCGTACTAGGGGGCCCCCAAACGGGAAGATGAACAAAATAATTTTCTATCCGAACTCCTTTTTACAGATCTTTAACTTCTTCATAACTATTTGCTTCTTTTTCCCAGGATGCTTCACTATCGCAATCTGACAAAGTTTTAAGACTTTTAGACATAACAGTGGTCGATGGCCCAATTGGACTTGCTTTGTATGAGCTTGTAAAATCAAAACTAGCTAGATGGGGCACTTCAACATAAAATATTATTGCTTGCTCATTTGTCGGAGCTGCTAACGTGAACGGATTTGATAACAGCCTATAAGTCAACTTCAAGAATAAAAACAAAGACCAGTGGGCGGAACTGGCAGCCGCCAACCAAGGGGGCCCCGAATTTAAAAGGGGCCCCTTCAATATTTCAAATGTCCTTCCCCCCATACTATAGACCACAGGGATACAGGTAGGGCCTCGCAATAAATGATTCATGCAAATTGTACAGAATAGGAATTGGATGAAAAAATGAGCAATTCAAATACTGGGCACTCACATTAATGTTTTCAAGGATATTTAAGGGGGCCCCATATTTATTTTACCTCCAGGGGTCCCCAAGTTTCTCATTGCGCTCTTGACGAATATTTTACTTCCACTCATTAACTCATTGCATGACTTCTATTTTAAAGGCCAATTTTGTTTTATAAAGTAGTAAAAAATTCTTTTCTTTAGTTTTTGCCTTTTGCAATATACTATTTTAATAAGTGTTAAAAATTACATTTTTCTTTAAAATTGCTTAAAAATAAAAGGTGAATCTTATTTTTTATAGTACTTTGTAAAACACGGTATTTATGTATAAATAGATAGACAATATCATGAACGGGACAGGTTATACTACAAGTTGACTAAGGTACAATGAGAAAGTAATTTTCCAAGGATGCGAGGCAGTGCCGGATCTGGAGGGTGGGGGGCATATTCAACTGTGATGCACAAAAAAAAAAAAAAAAAAGAAGAAGAAGAAAGACAATACAATAAAAAAAAGAAAAATATATTTATTTTTGAAAATTTAACTTTTGCAAAGAGAGAATTAAAATCCTAGTTCAGCGCTCCAATTTGATTATTGATCGGCTATTTTGCTAATGAAATTGATCATATAGAGTTATTTATTTGAATAAACTGTTGGAAGCTCCAAAATTGAGTTATACTGAATATGTTGCGTCGTTGCTGAGTCGGCCGGCTCCTGTGACAGGCAAGAGCTCCTGGGACGGCAATTTTAGGGGGGGGGGGCGGCAAATTTCGCAATGCCAAAATTTAAGAATTTATATTCTAAAAAGTCAAGGTTTTTTCCCATTGTAATAGTGAAATATAAATCATGCTATGCTCAAACAATGTAATAATTTGTCTTTTACAAATTTTCAAAGCATCTGTTCGGGAAAAGGCGAAAGGGGGTGCTTGCAAGTGTCATTTGAAAAGGCAGACACGTGTCTCTTCGATATGAGCGTTAGCAAGAAGGCGGAGAGGGGGCGGATTATTAAAAAAATGCTCATTTTATTCTGCATTTTTGTTAGTAAAAGCGTCTAAACTTTTAAAAGTTTTAATTTGCTTCTTTTTTTCCCTAACATTTTTGCAGTCCCAAATGCGTTTCCTAAGGCCTCAAAACGCACCAGTTTGCATATAGTTTTCAAAATTTTCTCGGGGGAGAATCCCCCTTTACCCCCTTCAACTGTCTGAATTTCATATCTCCAGTTAAGGGGAGACCCCTTATATGGCGCTATCCCCCTAATGTTCATGTAAAAGAACCTGATGGTAGTTTCTCTGGGCCTGAAAAATGTTATGGGTTTATCAGTGCCCCCGCCCCCACAAGGTGAAAACCCCCTAAAAAATTGGCCAGATCATAAAAATTTACGAAATATGAGCAATAATTAGCTGGAGGGGAGGGGTGGCATTTTAAGTTTTGCCCCATCACGCAAAACTCCAAGATTCGGTACTGGTGCTTGAACTTGAATAAGTTTAGGACCCTTTGGGTTAATAAGAAGAACCGGCGTTTTTCTGAGTGCGTCTTATAAAAGAATGGCAGTATGAGAGAAACAAATCAAGAGATAATATACTGCCCCGTGACAAACTATACAGATTACAAGAAAAACATGAGAGACGACGGTGGAGCAAGCATTGCAAACCACAAGAAAACTCTTTCAGCAATTGTTGATGAGTTTTTGCACAGTGAAGGAGATGAAAATGCAGCAAAATAAGTTAATGTCATAACTTTTTTTAAAGACATATCTGGTAGAAGTTTTGACTGCTAGTCAAAATTGGTAGCAAAGAATTTGATCAGTCAACCGTTTAAATTTAAAAACTATTTATGTTTTGCTTGATTTGTTTCTAGTCACTAACCAGTTAAGTGGTTACAAAGTAATTACTCGTTCATTTGGAACTTGGTAGAAAAACTTCTCCAGTTAGAAAAAATCAAAGGAGTGATAAACAAGCTTGTGATTTAAATGAAATAAATGTTCATTTTATTATTATTTTCTTAGTACAAGCAAATAATATTTTTAAAATTTTAACTTGGAGCAAATCTATGTTTGATTTTTAAGATAATGTATATATTTTCAAAAAAGTAATTCTTAACAAACATAATTTTGACCTTTCATATAGCTAGAAAATCATTCAGAAGGACATATTTTCATTTAGCTAGAAAATCATTCAGAAGGGCAGATTTTTAATTTTATAATATAATGAAAATTATATTCAAATGATTTCATACAGTACTGAACCATACGGCAACATTGTTCATTTAATAAATAGAGGTTTATTATTTAGTAAGTGCTCTTGGCTTACTTAATGACTTTTTCCTTTCTCATTGTATTTTATAGTTTAATACTACAATTTCTCCAGTTTCTACGTAATTGAGACATATTAAAAATAGCATGAAATTTCGCTGTACTAAACAATTAGTCAAGCATAACTTTAAAACACTGTTTTGATTTTTTTTCTCATTTAATACAAAAATGTCGCTTTAGTTTATCTACTGTTTAAGACCCTAAAAAGGGTAAAAAACGGTTTCGTGACACATAATTTTCAAAAAATTTCCGGGTAAGAAACCCCTCCAGGGGCCCCTTTTCAGTACCTGCCCGAGGGCCCCAGAGGGAGCCAGTCCGGGTCTGCCTGTAGTAAATGCTGATTGATAAGTTTTTCGAAGAGACCTTCATCTTTCCTTCTTTTAAATAAGGTATGGACTTCAGCATTACCCTCAAGCATCATTTGCCCCCCCCCCCCCCCCATTATAATTTCTCCTTCTTCAATTTCTTCAAGCATTAATAGGCGTAATAGAATATCACGGTCACTCATTTTAAAAACATTTCACTCTGAACTGTCGAACACAACTGACGCTTCAGAAGAAACAGTCAAGTACGAGTCAGCGGTGCGCTGCTGACGCTCAGCGACAGACGCTGGCGTAAGCCGCCTCTTAGGAAACGTACCTTTAGATGAGTGGTCGTCAAGCCGTCGATCGCGAAGTTGAGACAAGATGACTTGGATAATAATTGTACTTGTGGACTAAAACTTTCCTGATAATATTTGCCAGCGATTCTATAAACACATATACCATAGAACCTGCAGACAATTTCTAAAGGAATTTCTTTAACACTCACTATAGAGCCTAAAAATGGTTTTCCACATGTTCTGTATGTAATCGTTATCTATATAATGATTATAATACAGAACTATTCGTATTATATCATAATAAGTATATATAATTATTTAAAACTCTCTGTCTCTGTTATGTTGATGGCTTCCAAAATATTCGCAATTCTTAAGCATTGTAAACACTCACCGTAGATATATAGTATTTATTTTTTAAAAATTGTCTGGTTTTGTGTGTGGTCCATCCACGGCTTACCAGTTAAAGTTTTATTTACTATTGGGTTTTTTCGCAACGGAAGTGAAAATCGTGTTGAAAGGTCCAAACTCCTTGGCATGAGAAATTTGTCTGAACTTTGACCGGAAATTTGTGCAATAAAAATACATGACTTCAGTATGCTTACATGCCTCAGGCATGGTTTATGGTGTGCATTATATCTATGTTTCAGATGTTTATTAAATTTTAGGAACTTTTCCCCGTGCTATTTCTGTGACTAGAGATTTTGTACTTCGCAGGTTATAATGAATCTACACTGCTCAGTGACCACTAATTTCATTATAACCCCACTCTTATGCAAAGAGTACATTCCCCCTTCAGCTGAGCAGGAAGCGGATGACTACCCGAATAAGAAGGACAAACGGTTTTGGAAAAAGCATTCGTTCCATTAGGCGATTAAATTTGTCACCCCCTGCTCCGGAAGTTGATGAGTGGAATCCACCCCTACCCGAAGTATCTATGAAAAGATTTTGTTCTGTTTGATATCGTGTCGGGGGGTACGTAGAATGTATGACAAATATGGAGATGAAAATGTGTATGGAAAGGAACGACTCCCCCCGCTTTTTATTGTCATGAAGGGGATGAGTTGGGTTGTGGGGACAGATATGTAATTGTGCTGGGAGAATAGGGGATCACGCTGAGATGTAGGATTTTCACATCGGCTGATGTGATCTGAAAGTTGCATAGCTCAGTTGCTTTATAAGGCTTCATTTTCAAACATAATTTATAACCAATATCTTAAATTAGTAATCTACGACTTTCCTTGCAATATAAAGTTAACCCTCGGACTGATTATCCCACGATTTCCACGGACAACGTAAAAATGTAGCGAAAATTGCTCATCCCGCGATTTCCACGGGCAACGTAAAAATGTAGCGAAAATTGCTCATCCCGCGATTTCCACGGGCATGAGCTTTTTAAGTGTATTTAAAATATTATTCTGCTGTTTCATCGTTAAAACGTCAGTAATGCAATGTCTCAAGTATTTGGACATTAATTCAGGTTCTATTCCAGAGATGGCTTTAGTTGCATAAAGTAGACCAATTTTTAGCGAATTGAATTCTCTAAAAAATGAGCGGTCAGAGGGTTAATAGTGTTTCATAGCTCTACGATTTTTGTTGTGCTCTCCTACTTTTATTTTGTCCCTTTCTTATGCAGTAGAGTCCCGAAAACTCGGTCTAATGTGGGCCGAAAAGTGCCTGAGTTTTCGAAAATAACAGAAATTGGGTTAAAAAAGAATAAGTGCGAGTATTTCCTCCGAAAATACAGTACAGAATTTGCCTATACTCTTTGCTTGAAAGAAACAGCTGCTCAAATACTCTTAAACAAAGGAAAAACTTTATGCATGCATCAAGCCTTTACTACATTAAAATGAAAATTAATAAATGCACATTTTACAGTAATTTACCTAATAAGACATACAGCTGAAAAATACTTAATGAAGGCATAAAGCTATCTGTAGTGAAAATAAATTAGCCAACTTCGCAAAAACTGGCTGCATTTTTTTAAATAAATGCGTGATAGCCTTCTGGAGCGGATCCAGGAATGATTTCTAGAGGAGGCACGAGGAAATATAAAGTGGCTCTCCCTCGTGAATATTCTCACAATTAAGTGCCCATCAATGTTTTGATGTTATTCAGGATCCCCTAAAACAGTGTTTTCCAACCTTTTTTCCCTTGCGAACCCCTTCTAAGGTCAGAAAAAAATGGCGAACCTCCTTCTGTAGTCAATAGTAACGAGTGACAAAGCTATTAAAATTTAGAATATTTATTTACCACGTTATACACTACTTCATAACAAAGAATGAAAACGTAATTATTGCAAAACATCCAAGTTTAAAATAAAAACTCAAATGCAGCTTCAAACATTTTTTATAATTACTTTTTTTATTATTTTTTCCTTTTGAATTATGTTTTGGGCAGTAAACATATGTACTCCTAAAAATTTTTTAAAATTATATTCCTGTTAGGTTCCACTTTCCGTTTGACATATACAAAATTCGAAAAAGTTTTGGAAATGTAAAGAAAAATTAAAATTTACATATTTTCAAATTTCCAATTGCGATAATGCAGAAAAACTGGTATAAAGTCTGATAAATGTGAGTTCAAATCTAAAATTAATGAATAACTTCTAGTTACTCTTGTATAATGCGAAATCAGCCTAAAATAATGCAAAATTTTACATTTTATGTAGTAAATTTTCATATTTCCGGCTTGTTCTTCGCGCTTTCGAGGAAAAAAGATCAGCGCCGGCCCTAGCCCTTGATCAGGGTAGAGCGAGATTGTCTTTCGGCGCCCTTTGGTCTACGCTTTCACTTCACGTAAATTCTACTTTGGTTTTATGTTAAATAAATAATATTTCACATATTTGTAAAAATCAACTTTTATTGCAAATATCAACACTTATTGACACTTTAATATTAAGAAAGCTTTTACTGCTATATAATTAAATTAGTATTTGGTGTGAATTTCAATTAGTCACTAAATAAATCTGTTACCTATGTAGGTATTGTAATAACTAATTAAAAGAAAACATTCCTTATGTCGATCTAGATTTATATTAATCTTTACAAAGTTTACCTTTCTTGATTTTGCACTGGCAAATTTTTCTATTAAATTATCTGTAGGTATGGATTGAGCAATATCATTTTCAATTGATAAAATTGCCAGGTTTGACAATTTTTCCTGAGCTAGGGTCGATCTTAGATACGTTTTTATCAGTTTAAGTTAACTAAAACTTCGCTCACCTTTTGCGACACTTACTGGAATAGTTTGTAGTATCCGAAGGGCAGTTCAAGTGTTTGGAAACGAATCGCAGCAATTATTTTTGTTCCAGACATCAAGAATATCTTTCGTTTGTGTCTAAGAATTGCTTCAGTCTTAGTATTTCTTGAGCCAGATCTGCTCCAGAAATATCGCTGTGTGAATCATGTGTCAAAATGTTTTGCAAATTTAAACAGGATTGCTCCAATTCAGGCTTATCGACCGGTCGCTTTATAACTTTGTACCATATAAGAAACTCCAATTGCATTAGAATTTGACAGCTGTTCGAAATGTATTTCCAGGGAATGTACAATTGTATCTATCACAGAAGATAGAACACAGTTGTCTTAAAATTTTGTTCTGAGTCTATTGGCGTTTCATCTTGAGATTTTCATAGTCAAACATTCTTTTTCTTTTTCGGTTTCTTGTTTTTTAAAATACAGGTGGGATTTCAGCTTTTTTGGCAATTTCTTTTGTTATGATTACAGCTGATGCGTAACCAGTATCCCTATACTGCTTAACAAATTGGCAACATTTGTGTAAAGGTTTACAGCCAATGAGAAAACTGGAGTACAACAAAGGGGAGGATAGGATTCTCGCTTGCGAAGATGACGTCGTTTGCTCTCAGTGAATGGAAGAACTCGAATACAGAGTGTAAAAACGGAAGTAATTTAATTACGGACTAGGTTAGGACTAGCCGCTCCAAATAGTCATATTTAGCTTTAAAAAAGGCAGGGATTTATCTGATCTGGCAACACTGTTCCAGCGCCTCTCAAAAGGCGCCGTCAAAATTTTTTTTTGCGCTGGACATTGTTTTTCGCATTTGGCTTTTTGGCGCCCCTTGCCATCTGGCGCCTAGAGCGGCCGCTCCACTCGCTCTACCCCAGATCCGGCACTGAAAAAGATGAAATGGTAGGAGAAACCATACCGTTCTAAAATTTAATATAAGTCAATAAATATCGTTCTGTACCAATTTGTGATTCAAATTTTAGAAATCAGACAAAAGTAGAATTAAGTATATTTCAAATTTTGCATGTATGCTTCATATGACAGTCCACTACTTTTCTGCATTATCTGAAAAACAATTTATTTTTTAAAAAATATCATTTTTGCAATCCTTCCTAATACATAAGTAAAATTATTATTTCGTTTTTTCTTTTACGTTAGCGATAAAAAATTCCGCCATTGCAATATTATTTTCGCGAACCCTCTTTTTGTGCCACGCGAACCCCTAGGGGTACGCGAACCACCGGTTGGGAAACACTGTCCTAAAACAAATTAATTTACTTAAAGGTGCAGAAATATAATTGAAAGTTATTTGATGGAATAATTATAAATTTCATTCATTCCTTTTGGAGGGGTCTCGTGCCCCCTGTGACCCCCCTCCCTAAAATCTGCCACTGATGCCCTTGAACGGATCTGCGCGCGGAGGGTTTTCGCCCTGCCAGTGTGGCCGACTTATTGGGATTGTCATGATATCGAATGTCGAGTTTTAGCGGCTCTACTGTATTACTTTCTTTCATTTTATTTATTTATTTCATTTCTCTTCATTTAAAAAAATCTTTAAAATCATATTTTGTAAAAATGAAAAGAAAGAAAGGAAGAGAAAAGCAATCTTAATGCAATATAGTAAAATTAAGCGCAATAAATAAATAAATCGACACTGCAATATATTTTGTAAGTTAAGTTGGGGAATACATCTCCATCGTAAGAATCAAACAAAATTCTAATTAAATTCACATACGAGTTTGACATACATACGGAGTGTGATTCTTTGCAGCTTTCAACAATCTATATAAATAAAAATGTAAGTGTTCGTTTGTTCCTAACCGCTAATCTACGAAAGTACTTCAGCGATTGCTTTGAAATTTTGCCAGTAGACAGAGTGATTCAAGAGAAAGGTTTATAGACTCGTTAGAAAAAAATCCGACAGGTAGTTCCTTTTTTTATTCCAATTTTACGCAAATTTTCTCACAAATTCCCCAATATTAGGGGGGGGGGGACCTTTCACATATTAATGTAATATATCGATCAAAAGCGCTGATTTTTCTGCACAATATGGAGTTTGTTCGAAGCTTCTAAGTCAATAAGAACGCTAGTTATAAGCTTTTTAGTTTGATTTCTTACCCATAGCAAATAAATTCACACAAAAAAAGTAAGGATGAAAGAAATTTAAACTGTCTCATATGTTTGAAAACATTTCAGAGCAAGCCTTCTATTCAGAACTTATATTTCGAAACTGAGAGCGCAACTCTTTCTCTTTCTCTCTCTCTCTCTCGATGCAAACTTCCAACCCATCTGAATAACGGATCGGGTGAGGGGGAGTCTTCTCCCTCACTTCCTGTGTGAGCCAGGAACAACACAGATTATTCTTTTCCGGCCCTTTTAATTCTCAGCGTTATCCATTCTTAAACAAGGACCCATTATGCCATAAAGTCAGTCCTGCTTTTAATTCGGACTGGGGGGGGGGGGGGGGGAATGTTGTCACTCTAATGAGCGCTCTTTGCAAGGATGAATGCCGATGAACACATAATTTATATGAAGCCTATCATCACGACGGAACGTGAAATGTACGCCATTTTTCTTACTCCTTAGATTTACAGTTGCAGTAACATACGTCATGTATCCTTTTTTCTGGCGATGTGTTTTCACGTGAATTTTTGAATTGAAAAAAAAAAGTGTGTGGGGGGAGGGGAAGATAAATAAAAGAGGGGGGAGGGGAAATGGTGTAGATTCTAAAATCGCTTTAGAAGATTAAATAAATCTAGTCAATTTCTCTGATTAGTTCCTTCAATTTTCTCAACTTTTTACAAATGAATTTCGGCTATTTTGCAAAGATATTTAATATGAAAAATTATTGAAATTTAATGGGTTTTTTTTTTTGTTGTTGTTTTGCGGTCACACGACCTTTAAATCTTGAAGATTATAGGTTTTCCGATAGATAGACAATTTCCGATTATTTGCAAATATATGAAGCGAAACTTAAAACTTACGTAGTAAAACAACACATGAAAATTAAGGTATTCTCGGGATCGGCAGTTCTTGTTAAGCACATTTCATAATTTGCGAGCAGGAAGGATATCCTTCGAATTAGTTCCGAGATATCTATGAAAATTTGTTCTCATGTTTATTATAATACAGTTACTTTTAGCGTAAAACCAGAAAATTGCAGAAATTACAGATATTAATATTTTTTAATTTTCTAATTCTAAATTAATCTTTAAAAATACCATTATCTCTCCTGTACACTGCAAAAATTTTGCGTTTAGTTGCCACCATTTTTGGTGTAACTGAGCATAATTTTTGGTGTTCAGTTGGTGTAAAATTGAAAATTATTCATTTGTGATATATTTTAATTTTTTTATGTGTTTTTTTTTAAATATATATTCTTATCACATAAAATTTGTTAACTCCGTTAGATATCGAAATTTCCTTGCGATTGCTAATTTCTATGAAAATAGGATAAATGAGCAATCGTAATGAACTTTTGATACGCAGTTGAGTTAACGAACACCATATGCAAAAAAAACATTCTGCTGCCTGTATTTTTTAGACAGGCATTTAAAAAAACTTAAAATACATCAAAATATGAATAAATTTCACCTTTACACCAACTGAACACCCAAAATGGTGTTCAGTAACACCAAAAGTGATGTAAAATAACACCAAAAATGGTGTACAATAACGCCAAAAATGGTGTTCAGTAACACCAAAAATGGTGTTCAGTAACACCAAAAATGGTGTACAGTAACATCAAAAATGGTGTTCAGTAACACCAAAAATGGTGTACAGTAACGCCAAAAATGGTGTACAGTAACTCCAAAAATGGTGTGCAACACCAAAAATGGTGTATAGTAACGCCAAAAATGGTGTACAGTTACACCAAAAATGGTGTTCAGTAACACCAAAAATTGTGTTCAGTAACACCAAAAATGGTGTTCAGTAGCACCAAAAATGGTGTACAGTAACACCAAAAATGGTGGCAACTAAACGCAAAATTTTTATGGCTTATAAGAGTTGTTTGTGCCCATACTTCTTCTTCTCTCCTTCACACCCCCTACCCCGTCGAGGCCTTAGGGCTGTCCTCCCCCGGGTACGGGTAAGTGAAGTCCGGCGAATGCTACATTGCCCGTGCTACCCAATGTGAAATCAATCTGTTAACCCCTTAACGCATTTGCCCGTGTCTGATACGGGCGAAAGTTACCGGAAGATTTGCCATTGCTCGTGCGTTATTTTATTTCTAGTGCCCGTCTGAGACCCGTTCACACTTTGTTTGTATAATATTTTGACGTGAATATGTCTTTAAATTTACTACCATGTGGGGGCAATCCAAAAAATCTAATGATAACAAAATCGGGGGATACAGTTTGACGTTGTTGTTTCGAATCTGTCTCCTACATCCAAAATTGAATAATACCACTGGATAGCTAAAGGATCAAAGAATCCATTACGATAAGCGAGAACAGGGACGCATCGCGGGGAGTAAAGAAGGAAGCGCCACCATTTTGAGGTTGTTTTGCTGCGTATCGAAATTTGCAATTAGTATAGCTTTTGACTCGTAGAAGCTACGATGTTCGTTTAAGTTTTAATCATCAGCTGTCGTCAAAATCTATCAATTGTATATAAAACATTAGTTTAAAGTGACAGTGAATATAATAAGGTGTTAGAATTTAAAAAATATCAAAAATATATAGATAATGTCTGCTTATACACGTCGAAAAGCCAAAACTACAAAGTTATTAATTAATAAAGTTATATTGTAACACAATATTTATTTTTTTCCTTGCTTTTATTCTAAATACATAAATAATAATATTTTATTTAAAATATATAACCCGTTACATATTTTTCTCTATGAACTTTTACTCCCTCCCCCCCCCCCCGACAACCTGAAATTGCAAAGAATAACTTAAACTATATTAGCTTCTCGGAAAAAAACTCGTGCTTTAAGGGGTTGAGATGCTTACTGAAGTGTTTTCGGATAAGAAGCTTTTCTCTCGTTCTCCCTTGCTTTATTTTCTCCTCCAAGCAAAAGGAAATCGCAAAAGAACTGGAAATACGTCCCTCTACTTTTAGAACTGTGTTTAAAAACAGATCTGAAATCGAACAAAATATTCCGATGGCAGGAAGTAAACGACAAAAAGTTAAGCATGGAAAGTATGAGGAGTTCGGGAAAATTTCGCTTGAGGAGTTTCCTCAAGCTCGTAGTTTAAATTATCCATTGGTGATGTTGTCACAGAAAAGGCCAAGGAGATAGCAACACTTCTCAACTTTACTGAGTTCTGTGGATCGATCGGGTAGATGGACCGATTTAGGAGTACTGTCTGATTTTCTTAGCCGAGACCTTTCTTGAGTTTGCGCATGCGTCAGATCTGCTTTGATGACATCGAAATAGGGGTGAGAACAGAAATAAATATGGGGAAATGTTTATCTTTTATGAAAAATGACAAACCAGCTGCATTTTTATACTTTTTTTGTGTAGAAAATTGAAATCGGAAATGGAATAAACTGTCATTTTGAAAAAACAACAAATGAGTGCTTAAAAATAACTTCGGAAAATCCATTTCAGGGCCACCACTCTTTTTCAGAATATAATCGTTCACGAATGGTAGCCTTGACTTCCATAAACGAACAGTAGGCGTGGTATTGTTACCATCAAATTTCAGGTCAAGCTGAATTGATAACGGTTTATTGATAACTTTATTGCTTAGATGCCTTTATGCAAGTTTTGGTTGATGAGCAATACATATTGTTCTATCTTTAAGCACTTGAGTTTCTTTTTTTTTTTTTTTAATTCATTCATAAGACGCAATTACATAATAAACATGTGAACCAAATTTCATCAATACCCTTAAAAAATATATATTTCGCGTGCAAGTTATGAAATGTGCTTAAAAAGATAAATCGAGAAGGGTTATTTTAAGCTGAATTTTAATATGTTATTTTACTAAATACGTTTTACGTTTTTAAGGGGGAGATGCATTTTATTTATGGGTGACCAGCTGGTTCTCCTTTTTATGCCATTATTTTCCATTACGTCATTTTCCCAAATAAACCAAGAAATATATCATAGGAAACGCCGTTCGAGTACTGAAAAAAATGAACTCTTAAGAAAATGATTTAAAAAAAAAATTGTCTTTATAATGGGGCTGCGTATGGTCACTAACTTTTGCAGACCTAATGCATTCCCCGGAAATCGACATCCATTCTTTCAAGTTGCATTACCGCATGAGAATTTTGACCCTCAGTTTCCCGCTAGACGGCCGCACCTGAGCTCTCATTCGATGCGAATTGCATTAAGAATTGAATTTAGCCGAGAGTATCCAAGCCAAACGGATATTCAAAGGATCTTTAACATGCCGCATAATCATACGACGTGGGCGCTGACGATTTTCTGCGCCTTGAAAATCCACCGACTTGGGCCAGGTTTGAGTCTGCGGCCTTGGGCGTACAAAGCCAGTGCCTTACCACTACGCCACCCTGCCGGTGCATAAATAAATTGTGTTACTGTTATAGTTTTTCACCAGATCTTAAAACAATTTGCTGTCCTTTTTTTACGCTCTGCTTTTCAAATGTTTTTGTTTATTCTATCATAATGGAAAATAAAAGTTTCTTTCATTTTTCAAAGACTCAGAAAATATTAACAAGGGTATTTAAATGAAAACGACACAAAAGGAGTGTACTCTATGACACAAAAATCTGCAGTTGTATTCTTCATGCTCAAATAATTGTTCCACGAACAGTGCTTGAGAAAGAAACGAAAAGTTATGGAGATGTCACTTTAATCATCCAGTTTCAAGACAGTAAGGCAGCAAAAATTGTACGTTAAACAAACAACTCCAGAACTACTTCGAACAGAAAGTAGAGAAAAATAAGAGAAAACTTAGCAAACGCAAATTTTAGAATTAAACTTATCCAGGTATCATTCTATAAGCACGATTTTCGGGACAGTTCTAGAAACTTGTCAGATGATGCTTAGTTGAGGAGGTCAAGCATTTTACATTATTTTAATTACTATTTTTAATTTTGTAAACAGATTGTCAACTGCTAGTAAAATCGTCACATGGTAAGTGTTGAACACGCTAAAATTTACTGAAAATTACATATTTTATAACCGCTATTAAATGTTATACATCACACGATTTGATCCATATTCAATTGTATCTTAATGCTATAAGTGTAGCAAGATCAATAATTGGTACATTTATTTTATGAACATTTTTATTTTGTAAAGCTTCGAGAGGAACTGAACTTTATTTCTTTTATTTTTTTATTTCCACACAAAAATTTCACGTGTGATATTGAAATGTAAAAGTTATTCCTTGAATAGGAATAATCAGTATTCAGCTTCCAATTTACAAAAGAAAAAAAAAGTGTGCTAAATGATATTTTGTCTGG
Organism: Octonoba sinensis; assembly: GCA_038502835.1. Classification (NCBI taxonomy): domain Eukaryota; kingdom Metazoa; phylum Arthropoda; class Arachnida; order Araneae; family Uloboridae; genus Octonoba; species Octonoba sinensis. Next base: position 103,220,911 of record CM076600.1, on the reverse strand, counting down.
GACGGTATTTTTCGGGTTCGAAAAAAACGGTCAACCCTGTAGTTAAAAGTTTAAGCAACCAGAGTAGGGTCTAAGCATGACCGTAAATGTGGTTTTTTTCATAAGAAGAATCTATGTAACGAAAACAACTTTACGCGAAAACTTGGTAATAATCTTGTGTTGACCGGGAATGAATGTTTATTAACCCTTTAACGCATTTGCCCGTGTCTGACACGGGCGAAAGTTACCGAAAACTTACACTTTGTTTGTATAATATATATATATATATATATATATATATATATACATATAGCTCTTACTCTACCGCCGCTCTTAAAGTCAACTCCCCAACTGAAATTGCAAAAAAAAAAAAAGTTGCACTATACCTATACGTTCCTTTTCTGTCAAAAAAACTATCATTTTTACCAGTTTTTCTGAAGAAAAAAAAAAAACTCGTGCTTTAAGGGGTTAAATGTGAAGCATACCGTAAAACCGGGTGAATCGGAACACTTTTCAACTTTGAAGGTAAAAAAAGAGAGTAGCTCACGTTTTTTTTTATTTTTGAGTAGTACTATCTAGCTTAAATTTAAAACACAGTTTTCATAATATTATTAGGCTCTAAGGAATGCCTTCATATTGGAGACCTCAGCCCGCCGTTTCTCAGATCCATCATCTCTAATTCGGCAATGACTCCCAAAGTGACGGGCTATCGTAGTGTGAATAACACATACGTCACTCGTACATATAAACGTCACTGGACCAAGACCAATTCCGCAGCCGACTTAATAGCTCGTGTTTCTAGTGGAGGGCCCCAGACCGTCCTTTGTTTAACCAAGGGGAAAGGGATTGAGATTCGAAACTCCCTTCAACGATGCGTAATGGTAGGAGGGGGTATAAACGAATTAACGCAAAGTGCAGGGAGTTTGCTGGGATTCATGTTTGTTAAGGGGGCGTTGTTCTGTGGTCCGGATTTCAGTCAAGTGCATTTCCATAGAACAAGACAACCTAAACTTCATGCCTTGTAAATTACTCCTGCTATGCTCATTTGGCTAGACGAACTTGCTTGATAATAACTGGTCCCTATTGTTCTCCACGTTAATTTCTGAAATAAAAGACGTTGAATTTCTTTAGCCGCAGGGGGCTTGAATGCTTTCGCTTTTCGATTTCATTTTATTAACAATTTTTAAAAATGGACATATGCATCGTAAGAATTAAAATCACTCGCCATCAATTGTTTACCTCGAATCCAACTATAATCACTCGAAACCCCGCCCCCCCCCCTTTTTTTTCTAAAAAACCCCCAGGTTTTTCCGATAAATCTTTGTTGCACGTAGGGAGGAAGAAGTCAGCAATGAAAATTTAGTGTTCCACCGAGACCACCAAATTTATGATTTAGTACTAAGAAATTAGAATCCGGTAGACAAAAGCAAAAAATTATAATAAATACATTCTTCTTTTAAATACATTTGAACTACATCTATCAATTCTTTATGTAAAAACAAAAGATGTTTTGAGTTTAATATAGTATAAATACTACGTGCTTCAGTTTTTTTTTTTTTTTTAATTGCTAATTCTTCTAAGGTGTATCTGAAATATAATTTTATATGTTGGTTTTGCATGTTTAGAGTTTTAATAACTGATCTAGGTCAAATAAATTTAAAAAGGCAGCTTTTCAACTAGTTTACGGAGTTTATTTTATGTTATCTTCACACTAATAAATTCTAGTTCAATCTTTCGCCAAAAAAAAAACTGTGAAATTTAGCTGCAACCAACATTTGCTGCTAAAATTGATCCATTATAATGGTTCCTACTTTCACATTCATGGGGAAATTACGCCATTATAATGGTCCAACTTAGTACAAAATGTTGGTCGCAGCTAAATTTCACTTTTTTTTTTTTTTTTTTTATGAAAAGTTGAACTAGAATTTTTTGCAGTGAAAACAAGCTCCTTTCCCCCCCCCCCCTTTTTCTACTACCTATTTTTGGAAAAGAAAAAATTACGGGACCGATTCTTCTGAACAGACTTGGATTAAGCAGCCTACAGCTTCCCTCGCGGTATTCACAATAGTTATCAAAATAACAATGCAAACTGGAGTTGCCCAGAAAAGCATGCATTTAAATTCTAAGGGAATTTCCTCACCGACATTTCGCGAACATTCCGAACATCGGAATAAATTTATTTCCACCCTTTTTAAAATTGTGAATGGAAAATAAAAAAAATATATATGTATGTACAACAATGGAACATTTTATGTGACAAAATTGTCGTCCACGTATGAGATTTTAATGACATTAGTTGGTGACTTGACGGTAACTGAGCTTAGTCGCCATGATGGCATGAACCACGTAATAATTTCTTTATTTCCAATGGATAGGTAAAAGTTACAGACAACTAAAGTTATAAACAAATAACAATTGAACACATAACAAAAGACCGAAGTCATCGCCTAAGGAGCGATCTTGCCTCCTAATATCTCGTCTCTTCCTTTGAACATCGAAGGGCCCCAGAAACGAGCAGATGTCCCCTGTCCATTTCTAGTCCAGAACCACAAAATGGGCAAGCATAATCGTTTAAGATACCTATGTGAGTGGCATGGCAGTCGTATCCTGTAGATAGGCGGAAAGTCGCAACAGCCTTACGTCTGGGTCCATCAGGAATACAGGACGGACGTAAACTTCTCCAGTACCACCTAATAATACATGTGTATTTGTATAGGAATAGTATATATATACGTGTGTGAGTGTGGTTGTGTGTGTTCAAAATAACAAAAGCTTCATATTTTCATCAGAAATATGAAATGAATTTTCATTGCAGAATTCTGAGAAGACGTTGAAGATGCATGTATACAATCCTCAATTCCCAGATAATGCTGCTAGCAACTGATGTTTTATACCGCTTTTATGTAGAACTAGCTGAAGTACCCGATATTCGTTGGGCTATTAGAACTTAAGAACTTGTAGTGTGCAAAGGAAAAGTTGTACATTTTAATGCAAATTTCATTTTTATTGCTATTCCGTAAATTTTACCTCAGAAAATACTTAAAATATAATTTATTTAAAACGGGGCATCTTTCTTGATTTGGTGCCCTAGCTCAAATTTAGAAGTATTCGTCGTTTCTTACTATAGAGAACTTTACTTTTCACGAAATTTACACGAGGGGAAAATATAAATTTCAGTATTATGTCTACAGAAATACATAAAAGTGGACACATCTGAAGAGTTATTGTCCATCGAATGTGAAATTGTATCGTTTTAAAAGTTAATTTCCATAAATCAGAAATGTTCACGCTATAAATTAATCATTTCGCTCAGGTAGTTGAGTTAAGTTTATCAGTTATCAATCTGTTTAGAATCCGTTAAAGAAGTTAATTATAAAAATATCATAATCATCTCCTCTATGGAATTACTATTTAATAAAATTATTAATGTATAGTAATCCCATATGAAAGGATTATCTTAGCAAAAAATATGAACGTCTATGCTTCATCTATGCTAAAACTTAGGTGGCAGTTGCTTGGAAAAGAAATACATTGTGCGCTTTCTATGTTTGACTGGAAGCGCAATCTAACTTTTTACTTGCATCTCGTTGAAATGTAGTTGCAATTTTTATTCATCAAGAACATAGGATGTATTTTCTAAACCAGAGATACGCATAAATACAGCAGCAATGGCAATCCAAAGAGCCTTTATGAAAGTATAGGGGAATAAGAGCTAATACATATACTCGTCAAAACGGATAAAACATTTTCTTGCTGAAATTTATTTATCTTCCTAAATGAGTCGGAACTCTAGCAACAATATGGTTCTTCGCCCAGCAAAATTGTATGCAACATCAATGACGCATATTGTTGTCGTTCAGGCTTTTTGGTAAAGTCAGATATTCTCCCCCCGGGGTTCTTGCGGAAAGTGACGGGAGAGCGTCTGCCGGAAACTCTCCGCTCTTCAGTCAGCGGGAAAGAAAGGACGTTTCGTATTTCTTAACGATTGGCTTATGTATGGTGTTTTTGCAGCCGGAATGTCGTTAAAAAAAATCATTTTCTGGATAAATATGTGATATAAAAATTCAATAAATTCTTAATTATTCTAAGAGTGGTAAGTAAAAAAAAAAAAAAAAGTTTTTAAAAAGTGAAAGAAAAAGTGTATTTATATATACTTTTCGAAAAGAACTGTAACTGGGAGGTACACCGAGAAGCACACACAAAGCCTATTCAATCTCTAAATTTTACTTAATAAATCCGTTTATTACGCACGCACACACACGTAAATATATTCTGCAATATACCTATATCTATCTATCTACCTATATTTATATATATATATATTTATATATATATATAGACAGATAGATACATTAGATATATATATGGTTTGTTTTTTTTTGGAGCCGTGTTTAAACATCATTTTGTAAATACATTTGCAAAGTTTTTTTTTTTTTTTTTTTAACTCTTTATTATTTAAGACTACATTAATTTCTGCAAGAAATTCTGTACTGTTTCAAACAATTCATCAAGTAATCATGCACGTCATGACTACGACCGGCGCAAGTACAAGCTGCACCATGAGGCAACAAAATATTATCCGCTCCTATTATATGTACTCGGTCGACAGTGCGGCGTAGTGGTAAGGCGCAGGCCTCGTAAGCCCAAGTTCGCAGGTTCAAACCTGGCCCAAGTCGGTGGACTTTCAAGATGCAGAAAATCTTCTGCACCCATGTCGTATGATTATGCGGCATGTAAAAGATCCCTTGAGTATCCGTTTGGCATGAATACTCTCGGCTAAATTAAATTCCTAGTGCCGATAGCATTTACGAGAGCTCAGGTACCGCCACCTAGGGGGAAACTGAGCGTCAGAAATTGCGGCAATGGTACCACACTCATTGTGGTGCCGCTGAAAGAGTTGACACCAATCTCTGGTAACTAGCTTCTGCGATGATTGAGGACCAATACTGCAATCTATTTGAAAGAAAAAAAATTATATGTACTCGTATACAGGGACTGAATATAGCATTTTCATTAAATACGTAAATATATTTTTAAAAAATATTAAAATGCGGGGAACTGATTCATTTTTCTTATTCATTTGAAGCGTAATACTACATTGTAAATTGATTAACTGTTGGTAGCTTCAGCTTTTAAGGGCTTTGCGCCCTCGCTGCCTCTGCCTCCCACCGGCCCTGAGTACGACCAAGCTTTCTGTGGGCGATAATAATTGGTTCTATAATTCATCATTTTTTCATAAAGTTTAGCAAACAGCCGTGACTGAATAGGTAGAACTGTAATAGAATTAATTGATTTAATCCACATCTGTAAAGTATCATGAAGGTCCTTACTTTTTTTTCTGCTAAATGAACTCTCTGTAAGCCAGTAAGCAATAATGAATGGCACGTATAATGAAAATTATTTCTTCCACATATGTTATTGTCAGTAAATTTGAGATTGATTACACTGTAAAAAATTCTAGTTCAACCTTTGACCCAAAAAATGGTGAAATTCAGCAGTAACCCACATTTGGTACTATTTTGAACTGTTATAATGGTGTAGTTTCACCATGACTGTGAAACCAGGAACCATTATAATGGTCCAACTTTAGTACTAAATGTTAGTTGCAGCTAAATTGGTTACAGCAATAGTTTCACCTAGTTTCACCATGAATGTGAAAATATCATAATGGTTCTACTTTCGTACCAAATGTTTGGCTGCAGCTAAATTTCACCATTTTTTTTTTCTTCATTTTCTTTTGGTGAAAGGTTGAACTAGAGTTTTTAGCATTAGTATTCACCGACTCCTAATCAACCCGCTACTTCAGATTGACCTCTATTCAAAACGAGTAAAAGTAACGTTAAGAGCGCAAATAAAATATTAAAAATGGCAGACCGGTTTCAAGGGCAATCGGAGTCCTTCGTCAGTGCCGAGAGTAGAAATGAAATACTAGTGTAGACAAGAAGTTTAAATACATAAGACATGAATCCCCGAACCAATCACGTCTCAGTATTTGCTAAGACACTAGGGCCGGGGAGATATTGGCAAATTTATTCGTTGGATACAAAAGATGGGGCTTAATTTAACTATATTCCAGTTGTTGCTTGCAGCTGTTGCATCAAAATACAGTAAAATAAAGCACCTTTTTTTTTTGTAACCAACAAACTGGCACCATTTTTTGGTGCAACAAACCACTAGATTTTTAGAGTACATTTATACATGCGTGTGTGGCTAAGTCCAAGAAAGGTCGAGAATTAGTTTGTCACGTGGTTTGTTCCGTCCAATCGTATGCTTGAACACGTAGAACTAATGCAGTTGGAAAACTAAAACAGTTCATGGCGATTTCTTATCTCTTGATAAGACGGATATAATCTTGTGGTATATTCGAGTTCTGTCCCCTCCAGTCTTAATTGATGGTGGCTCGTGTGCGTGTGTATTTTACATAATATACATCAATATTTCTATACACACATACATATTTATATCTATAAAATAATTTTCCTCTCTAAAAGTTTGATGGAAGGATAATAACCAAGTACGTATAGGCTTATAAAACTAATAGTTCTCAAGAGGACCATGCTTTGCCAAAACCATTCTCTGTTAGAGCGTTCAGGTTTTTTTTTCCTCTCTATTTGACCGTTTTAGGGAGATTTTACAGCAAAGAATTCTCATTCATCTTACGTAAAAACTAACATTTAGTATAATATTGACCACGCATTTCAGTAAGTAAATTCATTCCCTTTTCTCGAATCGTAGATAGAAAATGGAAAAATAAAAGTTATCCGTCGTTTCCACGAAAGCTTATCCTGGAGTCTCTAGGGTGCAGTTCGCATCGATAAGCTTTATTGACTTACATAAGAGAAACTGCGGGCAGTTAATCACACTAGAGACCAGTCTGTCCCTGTCCAGAACTTGGGGCCCGTCCCAAAGAACGTTCATTTTTAGGGAGATCGTAATTTGATTTTGGTGTCAATCAAGTTTCCTGGGAGTAGAAAAATGATTGGTATACCGATAACAAAAATTGAAAAACCATGCTGTGGCGTGTAGCTTCTCATATTATCTTCAACAGTTAGATAGATAAATAGATAGATAGACGTGGAAAATATAAAAAAAAATTAAATGTTGTGGTAATAAAAAGAAGAATAAAAAATCAGTTACAGGTGTGTTAGTCTGAGCTTCAATGAGCAAATGATTCCAAACACACTGTTGAAAATTTCATCATGAAATTACGGTTACATGACCGGCAGCAATCTGTCCATCTAATTCACCGTTAAATTTACAGTTTGGAACATTTTTCTATCTTTACGGGATCTAACCATTTCCAATCAACTTGGTTAAAAAGCCGTAAATACAGAAGTTTACGGTTTTATAACTATTTAAAAATGGTTTCAAAACAAAATTTTCACCGTTTTTGAACCATTTCGAGGCGTAGAATCTTCGAGGTGTAGAAACCGTAAACGAAGCTTGCAGGAATCGAACCCGGGTGTATGGTATACCAGCCTTGCTCTCTAGCCATTCGGCCATCTACACCACGTGAAGCGGCCGTTTATTTATCAGTAAATCTCCTTTTCCAACAGGCAAACAGCCTTTAAATTGAGATTTCAGTTTTTGATCGGATCCAAAGTCATTTTTAGTCTAAATTTACTCTATATTGACGAAAATCATTTTATTTGCTGCAAAAATTAAAATACAAACAAGCTTCAGCAGCTCAAATTATGGGTTCGCTCATTCGCAAACAGTTCGGGAATTCGATGTCTCCAATTTTTGATTTACGTGTGTATGTGTTTCTATTTAGTAACCACTGCTTAAGGCACATTTTTTTTCTTCTTTTTTTATATACACATGCAGATTTTAAGTGATAAATCCGTATTCCTATTTTAAAACAACGTACGACCGGTAAGGTTTCGCAACCAAGATGGACGTCCGATTCTCATTGAGCGCTTGAAAATTACGGTTAGTTAAACGTTCTTTAGGATAAACAGAGAATAAACGATTTTTTTCCGCAAACAGCGGTTTGAGTACCATCTTTTTAAGGGTTATTCAACTGTTGTATTTAAATATGGTAAAATAACAATCAAATAAATGGTTATTTTACTATTTTCTTACGGAAATTTTTAACAGTGCAGGGAAAATATCGAAATAATATTTTGTGGATGAAAAACTTGGTTAAATAGATAAAATAAATGGCATATTGAACATTAGTTCCTCAAACATCAACTCCTTAGACGAATATTTTCAATTCCTACGTTCATAAAAGAACGCGTTGGTTTGTATGTTCGCTAATACAGAGCTACACCAACAGGCGGATTGGAATGAAATTCGGCATAAAATTCAATCATCCCCTGAGAACAGTAACGCACGAAGCCCCATTCAATTTTTTTTTTTTTTTTGTTTTGTCATTAATTTATTCTTTTTACTCTATTTATTCATTTATTTTTTAATAATTATTATTGATTCCAGTTAATTTGCTAAGACAATAAAAAAATAGAAAAAATTATCCAATTTGTTGAAATTGTTTGTCCTTCTGTAGCTGTTAAAAAAACTACGTCAGTGAGAATGCGTTCGAAAACTCTAAGTAAATAGTACATGAGTTATTGCACATATTTCTTCTTAACACATTCGCTGCCGACCACGCGCCAGGGCGAGATGTCAATCTCTTGCCACTGTGCCAACCACGTGCGCTAGTTTACTACGTTGTGTAAAGCGTTGTCTCAGTTAGCCAGCCACAAAGCTCGCGCGAAAAAAGCTGCGCATCTTCAAGTAATCTCCGCTGCAATGAGCATTTCAGGTGTGTTTACTGCGTAAAGATTCATTCCTAAGTGACCGTCAGCGAGCGTTAGAGGCTTAAGTGTGGTATGAGTGATGTCTGAGTAACCAGCCACCCGTTCGCGGGAGGGAAGGCTTTGCCTTTGTTTCAATCTGCTTCAATCCGCATTGTATGTTAGGTGTGTCTCCTGATACTACTAAAGGACACTACTAAAGTAACGGTTCGTCCTTAAAGTGACCGGCAGTGAACGTGTTAAAAGGATTGCGCTAAGCCTTTATTGGTTAAATGAAGATTTTGGGGAGAGAGAATTCCTTGTTCTAAAAAGAAAAGCCCGTGAGTTATAATTTGAGCCGAGATCTCCGTTATAATGTGTAATATTATCATGGGTGCCTCGAAGCTAATTAACAGGAAAGATTTTGGTAACCTAATTAATAAGTTCGTTGAGACGTAAACGGTCTACTCTGCTTGTTTTGAGTAGTATGCATTCAAAGCCTCAACGAATAGCACTGCAGCTAGATGAATTTCATCGCAATGTAGGGGTGTATTTGGGAAAAAGCTGCTTTTCTGGAGGATTTTCAAGCTTAGCTGACCGGTATGTGTTTATTGAATAGAAGTAGTAGTTAGCATTTAGAATTAACTTTAACGTACATAAATTGTATTTACAGCTTTCGGGAAAATAAATAATAAATAAAAGAATGACACAATGAAGGGCTTCAAATATTTGTAGTAGCTTTCAGTTGACTATTTAAGTTAAAAGAAAAACGGGATAAAAATCAAATATACGTTAGCTATTTTGAATTACCATTTTTGTGATATCAAGGGTGTCAGAAAGAGTCTTACAATCAGGATAATTTGGCGAAATAATTCATTTAACTGGCGTTAACTGAAAGGAAACTAAATGTATGAATTAAAATATTATACATAATTGTTAATTTATCACCGTAATACTTTCCGTTTTTTAGCCTACTTTCCCGTAAAAGTAAAAAAAATAATAAATAAATAAAGCATGAAAGAAGGCTTAATGTATCGTGAAAATATGGTTAGAAATCAAGAAAAGTCAAAAATAAGTTAAGTAATTAAATAAAGATTGAAAAATAAAAGATTTGAAAGTAGGGTTTTGAGATGGGAAAAAAGTGTGTCGGTCGGTCTGTCGGTCTGTCTGTCTGTCTGTCGGTCTGTCCCCCCCCCCCTAATAACTTTTGCACGAATTGTCCGATTGGAAAAATTCTTTTTGCATTCGAAAGATCTCGGCGAGGACATCTCATTTCCATATTTTACTTTTTGATTTGAACAATTTTTTGTTCAATTTTGAACAGTTCAAAAAATTTTAACATTAGCACCTATGGGTGAAAATGAAGCAAATTATGTAAACTCTGGGTACAAGATCCAAGTTCCCATGAACAAGCTCACCGGAAGAAGTTCTTGGCGTGAAATATTGATTTTGTTCATTTTTGAACAGTTCAAAAAAAATTAACATACCGCCTACGGGGAAATTTCAATCCTATATAATTCCTGATCTAACGGACCGATTTGCTTGGAACAAACTTTACCGGAAAGCTCTTATGGCGTAGAACATGTACTAATAGAAAGTTCATCCAGAACTAACGAGCCTATTTTCCTATGAATTTTTTTGATCGGGATTTTCAAGAATTTTTTTGAATTAATGAATGATTAAATGAATAAGCAAAAGAAAGAATGGATAAATGAGTGAATAAATACATGAATGACTTAATAAATGAATGATTGAATGAATATGTATTAACCGTTGAAAAAGGTATATTTGAAGCAATTAAGAACTAAAGCTAGACGAGAAAGACAGAGAGATAGATAGCTAGATTATAAATTTGAATTCGGTGTATACGGGAAAGTAGGCTCGTATAGTTCTAGACGGAACTTCTTGTTCTCTCTTAAAAATGTGTCAGACTTTTTCCATTCCTTACTCTAGAGATATGTCACTTTTTTTTTTCTTTTTATTTGATGGTCGGTTGAAGCTGCAACAAAATCATAATGAATATCTCGCTGATTGGATCATGACAGTATATCTCAAAAAAGCTTTAAGTATTTTCTGATAAGGTTTAAGTAAAATTTTTTCCAAAGTGTCAGGTGTATTACAATTTTACAGAAAATTCAGTGCTCTCTTTTGTAATTAATAACGTTTTTCAAATTGATTTTTTAATTTTGAAATGCTACCCTGAGCAAATATTTTATTAATTGACTATTTATAATAATTTTTAATAAATAATATTTTTAGTTAAAATGCTTAAATTTTACGTTTTAGAAACATTTTTAAGAAAATATATTATTTACTGTTAAAAATTTCCAGCTGATAGTATTTTTTGGCTCATTTCCCACTCGACAATTTAGTGAAATCCGAAATGGATTTTAAGTAAACTGGTATCCTGCAATTTGAGAGAAGTTTTCTTAATACCGTGAAGTAATGGCGAACTATATCTCACGTCAAAAGAAACTGGCTCACCCATTACCCAAGATTTTTATCTTTAATTTCCAAAAGGAGACATTAGGGTCAAATATAAATGGTGGAGGTAAAGTAATATTGACCATTATTTTGGATTCAATATTACGTTTGGTAGCGGAATTAATGTCCCTATTACATCACCTGTGTCAGAACCTTCATTAAAATTAGCCACGATAGTAATTTTACTGACGCGAAAATGACGTTTTCAAGCAAATTTTTATGAAAATCACGATTTAAAAACAAAGCTGACGATACAAAAAATTATTTCCTTGACTGATAAAAGGTTTAAATCGTATAGTAATTTCTTGAGGAGAAATAAACTAATATTTCCGCATTTGCGTTTAGAACAATAAGAAAGAGAAGAAATTAATTTTTCTTTTGTGTGAAACCTTCTAGAATAAAAAGTGAGAAAACTATGTTCACTTGGGCGATCATGTCTCATTAAACACTCCCAGTAGTTCTAAGTGAGCTAAAAAAAAGTTCTAAGAAAACTGACTCATACTTCTATCACTTCTGATGACTCAACTTCGGAGAGGGAAAAAAGGCATATGAATATATGTTTCTAAAAATGGAATAAAATAAATAAAAAGGACCACAACCCTCTTTTCAAAACGTCTTTTCCAGGCTGAAAAAGAGAGGGAAAACTGCGCAAAAGTTCGATTTATTTCTCCCCCACACGAAATTCGCAGCATCCCCCATCGCCATCTTAGATGAAAAGATGCGGAAGAGCAATGGGAAAGGGGGCTTTGTAAGATGCAGGGGAAGGGACCAAAAGTTCTCAGTCTGGAGCCATCGTCCCGAGCAAAGAGGCCATTTGTCTTGTCTTGCAAATGGCGCACAGGCGCCCGCTTGCCGCCCAGTGGGGGGAAAGAGATGATCCCCGATTGGATGCGGAAGAGCCGAGGGATAGGATGGGGTGGATGAATCTCGGCGTCTGAGCGGCGCGACAGCCAAACGCTGATTTCGTTTTAATGGGGGAATTTTGTATTTCTTGGTCTCTTTGTTAGGACGTTCCGTGACCTAAGAAATGATGGGAGACAGTGGCGCCTCGGATTTGGAGGGTTCTTTTTTCTGCTGTTGTCTTATTGTCGTGTGTTTGTTCCCTCCCCATCCAAATACAATGATGTGAGTTCGGTGTAGAGAAACCGAACATGTTCCACTGTTAGATCGAACCACATGCTTTCTATCCGAATAAAGTTTCAATGGTAAGGAACACGTTCGAGGGCTCGAAACTTCCTTGGGTATCATAAAATTTCGCTAAAATAGACCGTCTGGAAGCTGGTTTGATCAAATTGTTCTAGAAAAATTGAGGCAAATTTTTCTTGATAAGAAAAAGATGATAGACACAATTTTTCTTAATAATTATTATTTATTAATCATGGTCAAAATTAGCTTAGCTTTCATTTCATGAAAAATAACTGAAGCGGCCATTTTCTACGAATTGGAAGAGTATAAACTAGTTGCATGTTGCCTTTAATTGTACTCGTAATGAATGCGTTTTTGCCTATACCGTGAATTATTATCATGATTGCCATTATTGAGTTTTGCTCTCTGAAATAAGATGCTATGGAATTTTCTGTGACAAACATTCAACTGCAAAATACTACTGCTAATAATAAATAAATAAAGAATAAATAAATTAAATAAGATTAAAATCTTGTGCTATATTTACACACATAATTACTTAGTCAAATAATAATTTCCATCATATTAATAAAGTCAACTGTTTAAAAAAAATCGAATGGAATTGACTTCAAACTAATTTAGTGTTTGAATTCAGGAGTGTAAGGTTTTATTTCAAGCGTCTAAGGTTTAATTCAACTTTCTAAGAAGTAAGATAAAACTATCGTCCGCCGAAAGCATTCACACGAGTTCTAAAATGTTGAGATTATTTAAAATGTTTGGGTTAAAAAGAAACGAAATATAATTTATTTCACTACTTAAATTGTTTCATAAAAGAGTGTCAGGTTTTATTTAAAGTGTTTAGGTATTATTCAATTTTCTAAGAAGTAAGATAAAACTATCGTCGACCGAAATCAGTCATACGGGTTCTAAAATGTAGTTGAAAGATTATTTTAAATGTTTGGTTAACGAAGAAACAACATGTAATTTCTTTCACTATACTTAAATTGTTTCGCAAGAAAACGTGCTTTTACATCTGAGCAAATTTAAGTATCTGAACAAATTTACGTAGTCCTACATATTTTACTATTAACACTAGATTTATTAGACCAGTCATTTTGACTGTTTCGAATCTTCCATTTTGCTTCATTTGTTACTAATTATAGTGCAACTTTCAATTGTATTGGCTTTTCCTAACACACGGTAAGTGGGACAAGTTAATGTGACTGAAAGTTTTTTTATATAACTAGTAGCAACTTGGTGTAAAATGAAAGTTTAGAAATAAATGAAAACGGCTGGTAAATTTAGTGTTAAACGTAATGTGTTTTTGTAAATTTGATTCAACCACTTTTCAAAATTTAATGCAGCAAGTCAGTCTCAAAATGTGGGTCAACGTGGTTATAAACTTTCAAAATTTAACAACCTAGAAAAGTTTTCTTGTACTATTTTTTCCTACGGTTCAATTTTCAAAGGACTTATTTTCATTTACATTTGAGTAGTTCAGTAATGCGTTGTATAAAAAAAATGCAATATTTTAGCTACAGTTCATAAAAAACAGTGTTAATTATCAAAATTTAAACTTAAAAAAAACCCCCGTGTCTGACAGTGAAAAATCTTCCAGTGTTCATAAATTTTCAGATGTTTTTAACATATGAATTATTGTTAGCTCTATGAAACTTTCCTGGAAAAGTTTTTAAATTTCTTGTTATTTACACAACAAGATCATCTTCATTGGTGTTCTTGTATTGAATTTTCTTTTCATATTATTAGATTTTTTACATTAAGTAGTTGAAATGATAAATATCACTCTTTGTAAGAAAAAATGTTGAAAAGCTTTAAAATATTTTTTTAATTTGGAATCCTGTCCACTGTTTTATTTTTTTAGATAATTCGTTTATTTCCCAGTCTTCAAACTCAGATTAGAACACTTGGATTCATCTTTCTAGAAACAAGTTAGAAAAACATCGTCTGCTGCATAGCATGCAAAGTAGAGAAAGGGTGCTAATGCAATTAGAGCCAATGAAAAACCGCTTTCTTTGTGATTTCAGCCAATTAAATGAAAGCTGTTAGCGTTGCCGCGTCATTAAAACGCTGCTTCCTCCTACTGCTTTGCGGGAACAGGAAAAGTTCAATCAATTTTTTCCCTATCTCGTCTGATTATGTGCGCCCTGGAAAAAAAGAAAAGACAGCAAGGAAAAAAGCTTTATTCTTCTAAGTCATTTATCTTTTCCAATTACAGTGACGTTTCTTTCCACTTTAATAACATCTTTCAACTATCTCTTCAAAAAAGCTTCCCAACTCTAAAAAACAATTAATTAATCTGAAATTCATGGATTTGGATACATGATTAAAAGAACCGTTATTAAAGCACAAATTTCAAACATATTGCAAACACGTGTTTCTATGAAATAAAATGTAAACCTTTGTGCTACAAAGGAAAAATTAAAAATCAACGTAAGCATTAGAGACGTACAGTTCGACCACGGACTTTTGATATTTGGTCTCTTCTGCGCATGTCAGAACAGCACGAATCCATTCAAGTTTTAGAGAAGTTCGTTTTTCCGCGTTAATTTAGTACGCGAATCAGAATGTTTGCTTCACCTGTTTGTTGAAAACAACTAAATTTATTAACTATTTAGTTGCTTTCAACAAAGCATATAGCATCAGTTTAGAAGAAATCAAGTATTCTAAACGAACTAGAACGAGAACAAAAACGCCACATTTCATACACCAGCAGTTCCTCCCTTGAACATGAATGGATTCTTCTTGGCGCTCTGCCAGGCAGCTTTCTTTGGATGATGGGAGAACTGTAGCGGGTAGTAAATTGGCCGAATACCGACCATTTCTCCCTGGCCGAAGCCGAGTATTTGGCCATTTCTTTTTACTCGAAGCCGAATATTCGGTGACCTAATATTAATTTCTCCCGAAATTTCGGCCGAATACCGAATATTCGGCGCCAGAATAATGAAATTTCTCAAAATTCATTATAGTTGAAAGTATTTGTTAAATTTTAATGTAATCACAAAATCAAACACCAATTCCACATGTCAATTTTTAAGTATATTTTCTGCACTTTAATTAGGCATGTTTTAAATTTTTAAAACATCTTAACGCATTTTCGGTATCGCTTTGAGTGCAATAAAATTGATAATTTCACCCATGAATGGAATGCAAGTAATACATATTTTAATGCAAGCATTTGAATTATTTAAATGTAAGCATTTGAATTATTTAAATAAATATTTAACTTAATTCAAAAATATACTACTATTTAGTGAACTTTTATCTTGCCCGAAATGGTTTTATCAAGGTGCATTAAAAGTTAAAAAAGCTAACATTTTCTAGATTTTATAAAAAAATATTTATATGATTAAACATATGAGAAATGTTAATTGATCTATTATTAAATTTTAATACATTTAATCCCAGAAACATATGTTAGCTTGATATTCTATGGTCCTTTCACATTCCACTCTTACCCATATCATCCCAACAAGTCAGTATATCATCAAAACTTCTCTTTACTTTATTAACATTGACAAAATAATAATGTGTTGTCCATCATAGTGAGCATATGCTCTTACACGTATGGAATTTTTATAACAAAGAAAAGCTTGTAATGTAAGTTTCCAGAAAATTTGATGTTTTTGTATAATAATCCCGCATTAAAAAATAATAATTATGCCAAATAACTGTATTAAAACAAAATGACATACTTGATAAAACATTCGTTTCTAAATTATTGCTCTTTATGAAAATTATATAATAATGTATTCTTTGCAATAACTGTAATGCAAATTAAATTGTTAACAATATAAACAGAGTACTTCATTTTTCTGCATTGGAACTATTCGGCCAAATAGTTGGTTAATATTCGGCCGGGCCAAATATGCTCTTGCTTACTATTCAGTCAGGCCGAATATTCGGTTGGATAATTGAATCACTATTCGGCTAGGCCAAATACCGAATAGGAATAGTGGCCGAATATTCGTAATATTCCTAGTATAAATAGGCACAAAATTTTGCAAAAATTGCAGGCACGTGCTTTGACATTACAAGACACCCCTTTTTCAATGCAAAAGAATAAGCTTCTAGATGAAAGTCCTGGCTTCTGCTTGTGTCGGAAGCTTGAAACTTTTGCTGCGTTGAAAATTCTTTTGCTGCGTCGCTGGGAACAAAATTTATCGGAGAGATGTTATGAGGTGTTATGAGGTTCTCTGCAACTCAGAAGCGCGTGTATGAAATAGTTTTTCAAATTTCTGATTTAACGAGGTGGTTTTTATCATTTATCGCTTAAGGGTTAAACGTTTTAATTTTTAGTAGGATGCATGGTTAAAGAAAAGCAACCTTTAGTCTGACAATATCGAAATAAGTTGTTTAATTAGAGACCGTACATACGCTTCTATAGACCCTCCCCCAACTTTCCCACAAAAAATCTTTCAAAAATGACAGACCCGTATGTAATCATCCAACCGCCCCCCGCCTACTTTGAAAAGGGACGTGTTTGTGAACTACTGAAGAAAAGAGCTTTGCGTAAGTGATCTTTGTGTGATATGTTTTTTCTCCTGCATTGAGACTCTGCTGGCAGAGAAGAAACATCTACAGAATCATGGGTATGATGCAGGGGCTGTTATAATCTGTAAATTATAACTGATTGAACTATAACCATTTTCAATTTGACTTGAATTTATCTCAGTGAAAAGTAATTAATTTTAATTTCTAAGTACAGTACTAACTTCTAATTTTGTAAGAAAAATAAATACTTGACTGAATGAACGAGTAAACGTCCTTATTGCTACAAATGGTGAGAAATATCCCACGCAGTTATTGAAGTTTGAAGTTATAATATTCCTAATACAAAGCACAAAGTTTATTTCTGAAAGCGGCGAGCGAAGTGTACATGATGCGGGACCTGATAATAAATGTGTAAAGTTGAGAAATAGGAAACTGATACAAAAAATTTAAAATTTAATTGATGAAATAACCTTAGCATTTTCTACGTGACATTACATGATGTTGTCATTGTCGCAATGATTTTTTTTTTTTTTTTTAGTCACAAAAAATATCGCTTTGAGAAAAATTCTGTATTAAATTGAAATTTGCAGTTTCTTTAGTTTCAAATTAGAAGCGTGTAACATCACTTGCTGAATATGTCACTTTCAGTTATTTATTTTCTAGCAAACTCTCTCTCTTTTTTAGCTTACTTTTCCGTAAAAGTAAAAAAATAATAAATAAAGTATGAAAGAAGGATTAATGTATCGGTAAAAATATCGTTAAAAATAAAGAAAAGTCAAAAATAAGTGAACTAATTAAATTAAGATTGAAAAATAAAAAAAATGAAAGTAGGGTTTTGAGATTGGGAAAAGTGTCTGTCGGTCTTTCGTCTGCCTGTCTGACCCCCGATAATAACTTTTAGGGAATTGCCCGATTCGAAAAATCTCGGCAAGAACATCTCATTTCCATATTTTACTTTTTTATTTGAGCAATTTTTCCTCAATTTTGAGCAATTCAAAAAATCTTAACATTAGCGCCTATGGGCAAAAATGAAGCAAATTATGTAAACTAAGGGCTTAAGATACAAGTTCCAATGAACAGTCTTATTGGAAGAAGCTTTCGGCGTGAAATATCTTTTTGATTTGAACAATTTTTGTTCATTTTTGAAAAGTTCAAAAAAAAAAAAAAAAATTACATAGTGCCTTTCAGTCCCATTTAAAACCTGATCTAACTGACGGATTTGCTGGGAACAAAATTTATCGGAGAGATGTTATGAGGTAGATCGTGTGCAGATACGAGGTTCTACCAGAACTAAACGAGCTTATTTTCCTATGTAGTTTTTTGATCAGAATTTTTAAGGATATTTTTGAATGAATGAATGATTTAATAAATGAGTGAAAGATTAAATGAATAAATAAGTATTAACCTTTGAAAAAGGTATATTTGAAATAATTAAGAACTAAAATTAAAAGATATATATATATGTAAGAACGGCTGCCCCGTTCTATCTTCTACAGCAGTGGCCACTAAAACCCATGTAAGACGAGGCACAGGGTTTCGTTGCAATTCTTTAACACACAAATATCATAACAGTAATATTGTTGGGAGGAAAGACACGAAGTCATCAGCAAGTATCAAGAAGCAAGAACCCCGATTTTCGTTCGGGCAGTCGTATTTATAGGGGGGAAAATCTCTTAGACCGCAGACAAACTTCCCTACACCGCGTGATGGCACGTGATTTAAATAGGAGGGCCATATGGAAAATAAAATATATTATTGGCTTTAATGCCGTATACAGAGGCTGGCCTAAGTCTACGGGGGAAAAAATAGTCTGGAGGGAATTACTGAGGGAAACCAAATTGAGCTTAGGTATGACCATATATGGTAACGCGTTAAAGAAATTTATGAGTGGGAAAACCCTGGGCTGTCAAATTTAATATGGAAAAAGCCAGACAAAGGATACAAAGGATTTTTCCATGTTACATATATATATATATATAGCTAATATTATAAATTTGAATTTGGTGTATACGGGGAAAGTAGGCTCGTATAGTTCTAGACGGAACTTCTTATTTACATTCTATTGCGATCAGGTCTTATTTCTTTGGCAATCTCAAGTCGCTGCAGTAAAGCTTTGTTAAATGTGTGAAATAAATGTAGTGTGTATAAATGATTTCTCTCAACCAAGTACGTGGCGATAATAATGTGGTGGTGAAATGAAGTTCAGCTTTAAGAATTTCTCAAAATTTTTGTTGGGAAAATGATAAAATAATCTCCTTGTTGCTCTTTTTTCATCTAACACTAGAGCTACATTTCATGCAATATGTCGACGTCAGAAAATGCACTAAGCACTTGATTAATGACTTCATGATTTACCTCGAGTTGCCGTGCTGAATTTACTGAAATCGTAGCTTTTTACGATAGAACTGCACAGTGAGCAGACAAGAACGTAAATACTATGATACGACTAAGATTTTTCGCATGTCTCCCGGATATCCTGCTGGATGTCCATCTTGATATACCAGATAAGGGCAATTCCATGAGAAAGTGGACATGAGGGCTGAAATTTTAAAATTGTTGTATTGCTTCAAATAATATGTCAAATTAAAGGTAATGATATAAGGTTTATGAAAATGTAAAGAAATATTTCACAAAAATAATCATTTTATTATTTTGGGGGGCTTAAAGTTTGTGCATTGTAGCACACGTTCGATTAGGAAAAATTGGGTATTTTCCTTCACTCATAAATAATATTTAATACAACACCAATTTCATTGTATGTGGATATATTACAATTTATGACCTTTGTCTCCCTTTTAGAGCATTTAATCTTCCATAAATATGCATTAAATCTTATTTTAAATGCAAATTTATTTATAAAGTTTCTCTGTCACACCCGTCACAGAAAATATGCTTACATACCTTAGCAAATGCATGATTCCATGTAAAAACCCGAAAGTTTCTGAAAGTCTAATTATTGTAAGTGTGAATAAGTATAAAATATTCAAATGTCATTAAATTTTTATTTTCTGTGAAAATGTCGGTGTGACGGGTGTGACAAAAACTTGTGACGGGCGTGACAAAGTGATTGTGACACCATTTAAGATAGTTTAAAATATTTCATTAATGGAACAGAAAGTTAAAGCACTTGTTTCTAAAGAATTAGGGCAGTATGTTAAAATAATAATTATTATTATTATTAATATAATTTGATATAACTGAATAACTTTGATGTTTTGCAGCTATTTTGTAGCCTTTTTTTTTTTTTTTTTGGCTCATAATACATTTTCAAAGGAAAAAAAATAGATTTTTTTACATATTCTTAACTGTACCATAGTACCTATAAAATCTAGTTTCAAATTTTTAACTATAACTTTATCTCATAACTATACCACATGTTTTTAGCAGCTTTAAGTGGTGAAGCAGATTATGATGGTGAAGAGATCAAAGTTTTAGAATAAGTAAATTTAAAATATATGCAGGCTAGTGGACCCTATTTGATTTGGCCAGAAAATGACGATATTTCCACTGAAAAAATATCCGTCATCATTGAGAAAGTTGCTCCACCAGCCCTTGTGACGAGTAGAGGTCACTGTAAATTCTAAATCAGATGTATATATGTATATATCTCTTCTTTCTAATAAAATGTAAGTGTATATTGGCTAATGTCAAGTTTACTATGTGTACTAAGTACTGCTTTTTAAAAAATTACTTCTCAAAAATGTGAAAGTAGCACAGTGTCACACCCGTCACATTGCAAAAAAAAATTCCCAAGTGTTAAAAATTTAAAACTTAACATAAAAATATGTATTAAGTTTCATCTGAATCTCCTTCAATAGGAAAAAAATGCTACAATGATGAAACACTTAAAAATTCACAGGAATTTTAGCAAATATGAAAGCAAGTGAAAAGTCATGTCCCGAAAAAATCACACCCGTCACAAAATTTTAAAGTTTATTTTTAAAAAATTAAAAACTCCCGCAGTTTTATTTTTGTACAGTCATTAGAGCAAATGCAAAGGTAAACACTGTTTAAAAATTTTTTTTTTGCTATTTATAAATAATTCATTGCCAAAAATATAAATTAAGCTTTAAAACTCATGTCTGGGAGTCACACCCGTCACAAAGGAAAGGCCCTTAACCGGTTATTTATTGCAGTGGCCAGATAGTATTCTGGATTCTTAAAAAAACGACCAAATATCCGATAACAAATGCGGAGGGGGGTACCGGTCCCGTTCGTTCCACCCCGTCAGTGCGTACCTCTAAAATATATATTTCTTTTCCCGAAACGTTGTGTACTATATGGAAAATTATTATTGTTTTTGTTGTTGTTGTTGACAGAGCACCAATTCGTTTCTGCAGTAGCTACAAAGCTCGACTAAAATAGTTTAGTTTGTAATGAGCGATCCATAAGCCAATCCAAAGGTTAGAGAGCGATAGCGAGAAGCGGCAGACCCCAGTTAATTACACATTACATTGATTTAGTGTCTTAATTATTTGCTCAAAAATGACGAATGTGCGTCAACTCAAAATGTGAAATTTACGAATATTTTCCTACTGATATTAGATCGCATATTACTGTACATATGAAAGAAATTAAAAAAATAAAAATCCTGTCCTACATTAAAATAGCATTAATAGTAAATGGCTGTATTTAAGCTTAATATATTTAAGCTTAATATGTCATAAAAATTTATGAAAAATAGTATTAATGATAAAAGGATGAAAAGAATTCAAAATCGACAAAAAAAAAGTTTAATGAGAAAAATATGCTTAGCTTAATTAGTCAAAGAAAAAAAATATCAGCTTGAATTTCAAACAAAAGACATAATGAAAAGTTTAACGTAAAGCGAATTTTAATGAAAACCCGGAAATCACTGCGGTGAAAGTTGAGTTTCCTTTCTAAGTGCTTCTTTTTAAAGAATTGAGACGAATAGACAATGCTTTTAAAGCAGGGAAAAAACCTAATTAACGCTTTAAATAAATTTTAGCCGCGGATGTTTTGATGACATGACATTTGTGTGTAAAGGGGGGCGGATGGGTATTTCTTCATACAGCCATAACATTAGTTTTGCGTACTAAAAATGTAAGTCTAGGCATTTTCCGCCGTTCCTTTTATGGCTAACCGAGTCAAAAAAGAAAATGGAATTTTCAGGCAATGCAAAACGGCAACTAAGATTTCGGCGTCGCTCCGTCGGTTGCGCGTGTCGCATTCCGCAACCGCATCACAGCTTTGGAAACGCCCTTCGCCAGATGACGCCATCTCCATCCTCCAATACTCTCCTCACAAGGCGTGGTTTTATTTGTCACTGGATGAAACATTACAAGGGGCGTGACTTTTAATCAGTAATACAGCTGATTAGCTTTCGTTTGTCTCTCTTTAATCAAGTAGCATCGTTTTCCGTGATTCATTACGATATTTTAGGGCTGTTTTCTTTTTAATTTTGAACTTGATTTAGGTGATACTTCCCATTAGGTTCGGAAAAAAATGTTCTTTTACTGAAAGCAGGGATGCTGTCATACATCAAAATAGATCGTATTTTCGGAATGATTTCGTAATTTTTTCCATAAAAATAACTAGAGTTTTATTCATTTTGGGAAAAGGTATTTGAGTAATTTATGATGTCACCCAAAAGCATTTTTAGGAAAAATTCCGATTTATCATTTAGGTTTTCAAGTATAAACTATCCTCATGATAAGCTTTAAGATCTTTCTTTCGTGCTTCATCAGAGACTTAAGTTGTGAGTTCGAATTCAAAGATTTTTTCAATTTAGTTGAGCATTTATTGGAGGAATTTTGACAGAATATTTTTAAGAAATTAACTTTAACATGCTTTTTAACCTTTTCAGTATTTTTTGCTATTTTCAACTGATTGAAGAAGAGCAAATTAGCTGTTAGTTTGATACAGTTAATAAATAATTTGTGCTATTTTTGTTTATTTTTTTAAAAAAAACTGGAGCTCAGCATGGTACGTGGGATTTTTTTTTTCTTCATACGATAACGAAATTTTTTTAAAGATATAGCTAGATTTAGTTGATTGTTATTTTACCATATTTAATTACAACAGTTAAATAACCAGTAAAAAGATGATACTCAAACCGCTGATTGTGAAAAAAATCGTATATTCTCTGTTTCTCCTAAGAACGTTTAACTAACCGTAATTTACAAGCGCCACTAGGTCTCGTAGTCCATAAGAATCGGGCGTCCATCTTCGTTGTGGAGCCTTAACGGTCGTACGTTGTTGTTAAAATATGAATAAAGATTTATCAGTTCAAATCTGCATGTGTATATAAAAAAGAAGAAAAAAAAAGTGGCTTAAGCAGTGGTTACTAAATAGAAACACATACAGACGTAAATCAAAAATTGGAGACATCGGATTCCCGAACTGTTTGCGTAGAGCGAACCCATAATTTAATCTGCTGAAGCTTGTTTGTATTTTAATTTTTGCAGCAAATAAAATGATTTTCGTCAGTATACAGTAAAATAAAGTTATTTGCTGCAAAAATTAAAATACAAACAAGCTTCAGAAGCTCAAATTATGGGTTCGCTCATTCGTAAACATTTCGGGAATCCGATGTCTCCAATTTTTGATTTACGTGTGTGTGTGTTTCTAACCACTGCTTAAGCCACTTTTTTTCCTTCTTTTTTTATATACATATGCATATTTGAACTGATAAATCTTTATTCATATTTTAACAAATACGTACGACCGGTAAGGTTTCGCAACCAAGATGGACTCCCGAATCTTATTGAGCGCTTGAAAATTACGGTTAGTTAAACGTTCTTTAGGATAAACAGAGAATAATCGATTTGTTCCACAATCAGCGGTTTGAGTACCATCTTTTTAATGGTTATTCAACTGTTGTAATTAAATATGGTAAAATAACAATAAAATAAATGGTTATTTTACTATTTTCTTACGGAAATTTTTAACAGTGCAGAAGCAACACATTTCATACTGGGCAGCCCTCAGTTTATACTAAGTGTAAACAATCGACATAATATGTATTATTTGACAATCTGACATAAATACACGACTTGAGCATCTCTCTTCAAATTACCCTATGTGCGTTTCATTGGTTCTCTGTTGATACATTCGGCATGGGGAGTGGGGGTTAAACATGTGCGAGTACCATATAGATCTAACTTGAGGCAGTTAGATCTATAAGTAAACGTTGGAAGTTTACCCCCCCCCCCCCCCCCAAGTTATAAGTCTCTGTGGCTGGTGCCACAATTGCTTTTTTCTATTCCGTCGTCATTTTTAACATTTTCATTGAAGGGGAAGGGGAAGTGGCAGAAAAAGAAATAAGTGCAATCTGGCTTTTTTTAATGTGCTAGAGAAAAGAACCCAGTCTTTTTTTTCAGTGGGAACCACAACCCTTCAATGATACTCTTCAAGCATAGGGGTATCAAGGAGGGCCAGGTCCACACAGCAATGTAGGAAGGCTGGGCTGACGCCCAGCTAACCTACCTCCGGTCGGCCACGAGCTGTCGTCGAACTACACTTAATCGTGCCCGGGGGAGGGCAGCCCTAAGGCCACGCGCTAACAGGGTAAAGGAGTGAAGTAGAAAAGAAAAGTCTTTTTTTCAGTAACGCATTTTGACTCAGTGTAGTCTGTTGTATAAGTCTGCAGTATGGTAAAATTTCTTTTTGAGGTAAATTTAATATTTTTTAATAACTAGCTCCATTTTTAAGATAATAGATGTGCATCATAAATTTAAATAATGTATTTAATGTATGCAACTTAAAATAAAATTAAGGTAAGGTAAGTTAGCGAAGTTATTCTTAATTGCTTATTTAATCGATAATTTGGTCCGATGCGACATAGAAATTTACTGTCGAAAAATCTATTTTTTTTTTTTTTTTAATCATAATTAAACCGATCAAAAATCGAATTTGCTACTAAACAGCTTCTATGCTCTTACACGTTTAAATCAGGGGTGCCCACCATGGCGCACACTTCGCCATTGAAATTTTTAGGGGGTGTCTTCGGGGGGTTCTTGAGGAGGCTTGGCCGATTTGGGGGTCATCCTTTTTGGGGGGCTCAACTTTTTATGGGAGGCGCCATCGCTCTGATCAGGGGATCGGCTCCCCTATTTAAACATGTATGTCAAAGGACTTCAGGGTCCACGGCTTTTACATGCACGTATCCTAGAGTGCACATGGTGGGTCTTCAGTGGGTAGGACTCTGAACACCAAACCTTCCGGTTCGGAGTCCGACGAGTTAACCACTATGCTAACACTGCTCCCTCATGTTTTAAATATAGCAAATGGCCTGTTGCGAGTAAATTATCGTATAAAAGTACGAAATACGTTTTTGCTAATAAAGAGCTGAAATTTTCAAGATATTGTCATTTATTAAAATCGTGCTTTCTAATGCGTGACTCTGGTCCTGAAAAGATACTAGAACTTATAGAAGCAGCATATCGTTTTACTGCTCGTTAAATTCTAAATAAGAAGGAATGCAAATATCCACACTTAATGTTCTAAACATCTAAACGCATCATTGTTTTCACTTTAAAAATGAGTACAAGTTTGTTTTTTTTTCCCTTTATGTATGTATTTATAAACCGATAATTGGTTGAATCACATTTTGGATCTTGTTTTGCTTCTAACAAGTGTTTAAATTGTTGCAGGGTGTTGGACAATATATTCAAAATTTCGTAAAGCAATTATAACATTTCTGGTATGCTTTTCTTTCTTTCTTTCTTTTTTAAAACCCTTTTTGCTACGGAACTTTTTGTTGCTCAAAATCTGCTACAACCATTGTGATAATATCTTGAAATATGCAAAACTGAGAAAGGTGTTCTTGCTTTAAAAGTCTTTATCAAAAACTAAGAGTGAATAAATTTTAAAAAAATAATAAGACGAAAATTTAATGAAAAAGTATTTTCACACGTAGTAAAATAGTCGCGCCTGTTTATAACGAAATCTAAGGGAACGAATAAAAATTTCGTTATTGCCGTAATAAATGTCATAAAAAATAAAGAATAGTACGCAGCAAAACAATTGGGAATTGAAATTTTTACGTTATAACCGTAAATTCACTATATACGACTTCGATATAAAGGAGCATGATTACTTTTTTTCTAGAATTACTTCTTTTGCTGCCATAGTTTTAATGAATCTGTTTTCTATGACAAGGCAAAAAAGTAGTAAACTTAACAGTCAAAATGTTGAAAATACCTCAATACATTGCGTTGTTTTTACAATTATAAAGATTTATTCTTATGTGTTTAAAATGAGAGAACTTTTCTGATAATTTTACGGAATATTTTGTAATTTCCTTCAATTTCCTAGATGTTTCAGCAACCCTTTTCTTTTCTTTTCCTTTTTCCTATTTCTCCCCCCCCCCCCCCCCCCGTCCTTTATGTCTTCTTTCTTTCCTTCTTTACTTTTCTTTTTTCCTAATTTTCCTTTTCCCTCCTTTCTGTGTTTCTTCTTTCTTTCTTTTCTTTACTTTTTTTTTTGTAATTTTAAGCTTAAAATTTTATTTTATATTTTCTCCGATTATAATTTGTTATGGTGCGTATGGAATTCAACCAAACGTTTGTTTAAAATTTTTAGCTGTATTTTATATAAATATATGAGGAGCAAACAGTCAAACCGTGTTTTCTCAAAAAAAAAAAAAAAAAGAAAATTAAAGTTACTGGTTTTTCTTTGGACTCCAAAAGTTATTTGTAACCAAAAGAAGTTTTTAACTTGTTTTGGTTACAAATAACAACATACTTTTGTACTAGTTAATGAGGAGCTCGAAGAAAAGCCAGTAACTTTATTTTATTTATTTATTTATTTATTTATTTTTTTTTTTTTTTTTGAGAAAACACGGTTTGACTGTTTGCTCCTCATATATATACACTGTTAAAAATTTCTGTAAGAAAATAGTAAAATAACCATTTATTTGATTGTTATTTTACCATATTTAATTACAACAGTTGAATAACCATTAAAAAGATGGTACTCAAATCGCTGATTGTGAAAAAAATCGTTTATTATCTGTTTATCCTTAAGAACGTTTAACTAACCGCGATTTTCAAGCGCTCAATAAGAATCGAGCGTCCATCTTGGTTGCGAAACCTTACCGGTCGTACGTATTTGTTAAAATATGAATAAAGATATATCAGTTCAAATATGCATATGTATATAAAAAAAGAAGAAAGAAAAAGTGGCTTTAGCAGTGGTTACCAAATAGAAACACATACACACGTAAATCAAAAATTGGAGACATCGGATTCCCGAAATTTTTGCGAATGAGCGAACCCATAGTTTAAGCTGCTGAAGCTTGTTTGTATTTTAATTTTTGCAGCAAATAAAATGATTTTCGTCAATATACAGTAAATTTAGACCAAAAATAGCTTTGGATCCAATCAAAAACTGAAATCTCAATTTTAAGGCAGTTTGCCTGTTGGAAGAGAAAATTTATTGATAAATAAACAGCCGCTTTGAGTGGTGTTGATGGCCGAATGACTAGAGCACAAGGTTGGTATACCATACACCCGTGTTCGATTCCCACACGCTTCGTTTACGGTTTCAATGCCTCGAAGATTCTACTCCCCGAAATGGTTCAAAAACAACAAAGATATTTTGTTAATGGATGGGGGTTTGGCAGAGGGAGAATTTTAGGTTGATATTAAGGGTAAACCCCTTCATTTCACAACAACTGCTGAAAAATTGTTATTTCTCAAAAAAGTAAATTATTAACTTTATTAAATAAATACCTATTAAAATAAAAGCTTAAATTTAGAGAAAAAGGTTTTGTCTTTATTCATATTCTCTTTATATATTAATTGTTCAGTGTTATTTGGAAATATTCAATCCTTGAATGTTTTACAGGAATTTCCTTAAAATTGTTTTAATTATTAAGAATAATATTGAGTTGAATTAATTGGGATTAAATATTTAAGAACAAGTTAAAAAATGGAAATTCAAATGAATTGTACTTAAAAGTAGTTAACTACTTTTGGAGAACAGTTAACTACTAGTTACAACTCGTCTCAGAAAAAAGTAGTTAACTACTAGTTGCAACTAGTTTTGTTTAGAGTAGTTAGTAGTTGGTAGTTAACTGCTTTTTGACAAGTAGTTGCCGAATACTAGTAGGCAGCATAACATTTTTTGGAACATGAAGATCGTTAACTTTAGCTACATATTAAAGTTTTATTAAGGTTGCTGGTTTCTGTGAAAATAGGAGAAATAAGCAATCGCAAAGATATTTTGGCATGTAACTGAGTTAAAGAACTTCATATGGTTAAAAGTATTATACTGCATACATTTTTTTACGCGAAAGAATACATTTAAAATGGTAGCAACCGTACACCAAAATTTTTTTTAGAGTGCAAGCTTTTTACAAAGCACTGGTTCTATTTTCGCCCCTCTATGTATTTTAAGAAACACAGATGGGAGGGAGTTGTAAAAGGATGTACTCAATTTTTTCGTGGCGGGTTACTACCACTAACCTTTGTCAAAATTACAGATCCGATTTGTATTTTTTAAATTAGTAGTTCACCAAATGTTATGAAAGTACATCTTAAAATCATAATAGCTATGAAAAAAGCTACTAAACCAAAATTCATAAGCATTCAATTGCCAAATGCGTAATTGTCAAAATACCTGGATACTCTTATTTTTCAGCCCATAACGGATATTTTCTTTCATGATAGAATATCTCATGTCATATTTTTATAGGAAAATATATGTTATATTAAAAGTTATTAATAAAAATTAAATATTTTGTAATCTGTTGCAGAAAACTACATGCAATAATTGTACTGATCATCCCAGCCCGTATATCGAGTACCCTCCCGCCCTAAAATAACTAAAAAACAAAAATTTCCATAAGACCATTTAAAATGTTCCGTACCTCCTGATTAATTTTATCTTAAGTTTATATTTTAATATTTTGTAAAGTCGTCGTAAGGAAATATTGTTATTAGTTAACTGCTCCTTAAAAACTGGATTTTTAATAAATATTTTTAGGTACTTAGTTTTAATTTTTGATAAAATATCGTATGTTAAAGACTTAAAATTGAATTTCATTCGTCGTGATGAACTCGAATTCTAAAATGCATGCTGCCTTTCATTATGAAACAAAACATGATGCTAAATTATATCTTGCATGGATTTTGGATTTTGAACAAATATTATGACGCATGAAACATTTTGAAATATGTAACATTCTAGATTTTTTTTGTTTTGAGTAAGATGAGTTTAAATCTATTTTTATATTCTTTTATTTTCAAAGTTAAAATCTATTTTTATATTCTTTTAATACTTGCTCTACATTTTTAAAGTAATCAACATTCGTTCAACCATATTTGATACAATGACGTAGAACATTAATAGATAAATACTTTTTCGCAGTTTCTGGTCAATTGCGTTAACATATATTTTCCCAAAAAATTAGATCAACTCTAAATTTTGTTCTTCAAAGCCACTTTATTCAAAATAGTATTCATAAATAATATTCCATTATTTCTATCTCATAATCGTAGTCTCTATCAAGTACGTTTCTGTGTAATCGCATTCTAGGATGAAAAGAAACAGTGGCGACCATCTAAACTTTGAGCAATGCGTCATTTAAAAAAAAAAAAGTTTCTTTGTAAGACAGCTTCTTTGCTCACGCATGTTAAATGCAGTAGAAGTCGTTTTACAGAGCCGTAAAAAACGTGAATCTACAGAGAGAGGCGTTTTCGAACAACTCTGTAAAACGAGTTCTACCGTGTTTCGAATACTTGTGCAAAAAAGCTATTTTGCAAAGAAACTCTTTTTTTTTTCTTTTCTCTTCTAAAGATGAAATTATCAAATATTTAATAGGAATTAGTGTTGTAATCGTTTTTAATATGGCTCGACTTTAAAAAAAATCTAAATACATTTAGGAATCAGGAAATTAAAATTGTGGAATAAAATAGATCCGATATTGGAAAAACTGTGCACTGAAACGTCCATTCATTAAATTCACAATTTTCGAGCTCTACTTGCTTCAATCTTGCTTTGAACATTTATACTAATGAAGGTATTTTTGTTTTCTTAAAGCAATTAAAATTGCTTGCACTTATAATGTTAGGATTTTCCTGTAATTGTTGTCTTGCAAAGTCACAAATATTCAATCATCATTGTGACGCATTTCCCGATGTTAAACTCATGTTTGCATAACGTCATAAGATGACGAGCTTGACTGTGATTGGTCGGCTTTCTAACATCGGGAAATGCGAGGATGGAATCTCATGCAAATGCGCCTTAGTATTTAAACGCATGCTTAGGCAGGTAATCTGTTCCATTCTTCCATTCTGTTTTTTCGCAAGCTTTGTGGAACAGGTTGTTCCTTCGTCTCTCGTTGCCGCAATGATTGTTTTTACCGCCACGAGAAGAACTTTATTTTTACTGAATTTATTAAAAACTAATCATCTGTAAAATATTCACCAAGGCCGTTCTGTATATTTTTTCACCAAGGAGGAATAAAACAAGAAGTTCCGTCTAGAACTATACGAGCCTACTTTCCCGTATACAACAGCTTCAAATTTATAATCTAGCTATCTCTCTCTTTTTCTCGTTTAGCTTTAGTTCTTAATTGCTTCAAATATGCCTTTTTCAACAGTTAATACAGATTCGTTCAATCATTTATTTATTCAGTCATTCATGTATTTATTCACTCATTTATTCATTCATTATTTTGCTTATTCATTTAATCTTTCATTAATTCAAAAATATTCTTGAAAATCCTGATCAAAAAATTTCATAAGAAAATAGGCTCGTTAGTTCTGGAAGAACTTTTTATTTGTACATGTTCTACGTCATAAGAGCTTTCCGATAAAGTTTGTTTTAAGCAAATCGGACCGTTAGATCAGGATTTATATAAGATTGAAATTTCCCCTTAGGCACTATGTTATTTTTTTTTTTTTTTTTTGAACTGTTCAAAATTGAACAAAAATTGTTCAAATCAATATTTCACGCCAAGAACTTCTTCCAGTGAGCTTGTTCATTGGAACTTGGATCTTGTACCCAGGGTTTACATAATTTGCTTCATTTTCGCCCATAGGTGCTAATGTTAAATTTTTTTGAACTGTTCAAAATTGAACAAAAAATTGTTCAAATTAAAAAGTAAAATATGGAAATGAGATGTCCTCGCCGAGATCTTTCGAATGCAAAAATAATTTTTTCAATCGGACAATTCTTTTAAAAGTTATTAGGGGTGGACAGACCGACAGACAGACCGACAGACACACATTTTCCCCATCTCAAAACCCTACTTTCAAATTTTTTATTTTTCAATCTTTATTTAATTACTTCACTTTTTTTTTACTTTTCTTTATTTTTAACGATATTTTTAAGATACATTAAGCCTTCTCTCATGCTTTATTTATTTTTCTTTTTTTTTACTTTTACGGGAAAGTAGGATAATAATTTAAAATGATAAAAAATGGACTCTTTACCGTTTCTTCAATACATATAATTTTCCTGATGTTTTTGAGGTGCAGTTGTTATAATATTTTTGTATGAACTGCAATTAATCTAATTCTATCTGATTGCAGAATTTAAGGCATAACGTGTGATAGTTTTAAGAACAATTTTTTGCTCCCGCATTTCCTTGGAGTAACACATAACTATACGAAAAACCAATTCATTTTTAATGCATAATGAAAACTGACATTTACCTGCGATAGATATAAACTTACAAGTTACGATAAAAAAGTATACTTCTGCTTGTCAAACCATAATCTTATTTTCTATTTCTAATTTTCACACTTCATGTACTTTAGGGGGGGGGGGGGAATGTTACTCGAATGAAACGTTACTCCAAGAAATGAACTCCAATTAGCAATCTCATCACAGTTCAGAGGAAAATCTACCTTGCCCCAATTAATATGCTCAGTAATGTAAAATGATGATTTTTAATTTATTCTCTCTATTGTCATAACATATAATGACTTCACACATGCAACACTTCCGAAAAATGCATATCACCAATCCATTAAACAGAAAATAAACTGCGAGTTAAAACTGTAAATAAATAAAACTAAAAATAGACTACAAATTAAAAAACTATGTAAATTTTACTATCAAGTAGGGGAAGATCACCTACATTTGGGCTACTACGTAAAGTGGACTCAAGCGTATATACAATGTCTGAGTAATAGACAGATATCTGTTACTTGAAAATTAAAGCTTTATGCCCCTGGGATGTTAGGAAGTGGTTTGAACTACAACGTTGTTTATGTTTTACCCTCGTAAAATCTTATTCTGAACACGTAAAACAAACTCAATAAGACAGACGTGAACTGAGGAAAAAATATTATTATGCTTTTTAAACTGTACTTAACCCTGTGTTTGATTATCCCGCGATTTCCACGTGCAACATAAAGATGTAGCGAAATTGCTCTCCATTTACACGGTCATGAGCTTATTGAGTGTTTTTAAAATATTATCCCGCCGTTTCATCGTCAAAACGCCAGTAATGCAATTTCTGAGGTATTTGGACATTCAGTAAGGTTTTATTCCAGAGATGGCTTTAGTTGCATAAAGTACACCAATTTTTAGCGAATCGAATTCGCTAAGAAAAAAAGGAGCAGTCAGAGGGTTAACAATGATACAATGATGTATTTAATTGAGAGATTGGTGCGACTTGTTACCAAGGTAGTCGCCGATGAATAAATAAATAAATATATAAAAAAAACAGCTTGTTTTCCTTTATTGAACCACCATTTTTTTCTTTTTTGACTGGTAGTCTACTTTAAGTATATCAAAGGAAATTAAGCTTTTTTATTTATTTGATCTAGATATTAATTTCTTGATTTCTATTTTATTCATACTTGGGTTAATCATGCTATCGGAATGTTAACATTCAAAGTTTCTTTTCTTTTCTTTTCTTTCCGTTTTTAATTAAAAGACTTTTTCTGCAACTGCAGCTTCTTGTAAACTAAACTAACTATAATAATTTTAATCATTATTTTATAAAATAACGTTTCATAATATTTAATGTGACGGAATTTTGTACTTATTATTGCGACCAAGGCCGTAGCCATAAAATTTTTCGGGAAGGGGGGAGGGGGGGGGGCTAACTTTGAAACACTTATGTTGAGGAAAGTTTCAGGGTGAAATATATGTTACATTGCTAAAAATTTCGGGATTTTTTTGGGGGGGGGGGGACGGGCCAGTGGGCAACCCTCTGGATATGGCCTTGATTGCGACTTGAAAACATTATTTTACCAATTACAACTACTTCAAAATTTGAAGTTTCTTGGCTTTAAAGGATGACAAATTAATAAAATATTTATACAGCATAATGGGTTTTAGTTAAATGTGGGTACGCGTACATATATTTTTATATATTAAAAAGGACCACCACCCCCGCCATGCCCCCTCTCCTCATGAAACATTTCTCGCTGCGCCTCTGGAAGCGAAAGTTGTATTAATACATAAAAAATATACCCACAGAAATAATTGGTAAAAGAAACTTTTTTTTTCTTTTTTCTTTGAATTGAATTGAATTGAAAATTTAATTCAATTGAACATTCTTTAAAAAACGTAAATGTATCAACAAAATTTTTATCATGATGCAATACATTAACATTTTAAATATAATAGATAGTGTAACATGATGACATACAGCACTTGGTCCTTTTTCGGAAAGGATTATTGAAGTCTATCAACAATAATGGAAGTAGGGTCAGTTGGGGTAATTGTAAACATGTGGTAATTGTAAACAGGCTTCATAACTACACTTGTGGTGGTTTTGAAAACTTAACTGCTTGTGAGTGATAAACTGGCAGCATAGGGAAGACATTGAAACAGTTTCGTAAGTTTCGAAACAACTGTGGAGGAGTCACTATTGTTTGAAAATGGCACAGTGAAAATAGTTGCTTAACAAAATTTAGTGATCTTACCTTTTTCTCTCCAGCTCATCTACAAAAGCGGTATAAGCGGTTTCAACCATTTTTATTTGTCATATGGAATGCTGCTAGAAACAGTTAGTTATGAATTTCATCTTCCC
Source organism: Octonoba sinensis (assembly GCA_038502835.1). NCBI lineage: Eukaryota > Metazoa > Arthropoda > Arachnida > Araneae > Uloboridae > Octonoba > Octonoba sinensis. The sequence continues at coordinate 103,187,110 of CM076600.1, read as the reverse complement.
TGTTATTTTTCATGTGAAAGTTAGGTGTTTACAATTATCCCATATATTTCGTACTCTGGAGTAATTTTAAACACTTAAATTTATCTTATTTCCAATAATTTGGGGAGACAATAAGCATTATATTTTGATGTAACTTACGTTTTTGTGTCTATTTTACATAACTGTTGTTATGGTTGCTAATGCCACTTGGAAATATAAGCCCCCCCCCCTTGTAGGGCGACCGTGAATTAAGGAAACTCCTACTGATTATTAATGAGCTCCGATAGAATGCAGTACACTTGGCTCAAAGGGGCCTAATGATTTTGAACCAGCTAACAGATGAGAGATCGTCACCTAGGTTTGTCCCTCAGCGGAAATTATTTCTAACTTGGTAGACATTTGAAGCGACGATGTATTTTACGTGCACAGCTCCCTTTAGCGCACTCGGTCTCAGGGTAATCAGTCGCGGGAGGTGGTCACCCTCCCAAGCGTTGACCACGGCCAGTTGTGCTTCACTTTCGGTGTCCTGTGGGATCCAAGCTTAACCCACTGATCCACTGCGGGACAAATTTCACATAAATTTTACATAAATTTGTCGCATTACTTGATTGTTTTCAAGATATTTCTCGTTAAATGATCTCAGCCGACTCATAACATAACTCAGCGGACCACATGCGGCCTGTTGGGCCGCAGATTGAGAACCATTGCTTCTTAACTTCTTAAGCCTTCAAGCATATTGTGTATGAAACAATTTTCTATTTGCATCTACCTTATTCGAAAATAAATCACTGTTTACAATTACCCCAGATCTCTGGGGTAATTGTGAACATGAGCTCATTCGCTAACAAATAGTCATAAAGTTAACATTTTTGCAACATTTATTCACAAGAAGTACAGTAGTGGCTACAATGCTCACAATTTTAACTCTGAATTCATTCAAGAGGTAGGGAAGGATCAAAAGTTAAAACATTGAAAAAGCGTTTACAATTACCCCAACTGACCCTATATAAATTCAAACACAGTTTTAATTATTTTGAAAAAAAAAAAAACGATGAATTTTAATATCAAAATTGATAGCTGGCTAATTTTTCATTCATTTGGCTAGATCAGTTGGGAGATTTTTCTTCAATGCCTGAAGTATTTTGAGATATAGCAGACTTTTTGGAACACAGCCAGACATCTTTCAGCAACAATATGCAAGATCTCTGTTTTGAACTCAACTTTGAAAGCAATTCAGACAAATTTATTTCATGCATTCAAGTGCTTGCATTGGTCCTAAAACGTTATATTCTCGAGAGATTTTCAGGGTATCCGAAATTTCTTTTCTTTCTTTTTTTGCATAGTTCAATGTAGCTTTTATAAAGTAAAATGTCATTGGTAATATAAAATGATGAATGTTTGCTTAAGTAACGACTTTATAATTTGAATTTCAGGAGTGCATACTTTTTTTAAATATTTTTTCCATGTTAGTGAATGAGTTTTGATCTGCAGTAATTATTTAATGTGACGTCTCAGACCTTCATATTTTGCCCAAATAAATGACCGAGTTCTGTAACTAACGAAGTATTTTAATAAGTCTATTCAAGATATTGTCTTTATTGAAGCTACACATTCGATAGTATACTTCTGCATAAATATCCCTCTATATTAATCATAGCGTGCATTTTTTGCTCTTATGTGTATTTTTTGTTTAGTTAAGCACATTTAATTTTGCAGTAACATTTTAGTAATATTTAATTTAAGAATAAAAGGTAGCCTGGTAGAAAATAAATTGCAACACTGAAAAAAAGTTGTGATAGAACAGTTTTTTTTTCTTTCTTCCTCGGGTCACAAGCACACGAAAGCCAATTCCATACGGGCCGCAGCACGCTACATAAAGATTGATCAAATTTAAAATGTGTTGTAGAGAAATTGTTCTTGATAATATCGATCAATTCATCAAGCAAACGATCTTTGCCAAATTACAATCGGGGAGCTTGCTAATTACAGTTTGATAATGTGTCTACATCAACGAATTAGACGAAACAACGAATTAGATGCAATAAAAAAATTTAAAACGAGTCGTATCAAGCACGCCACACTTTTTTAGCCTACTTTCCCTTAAAAACTAAAAATACATAAATAGAGTGTGAACGAAGGCCTAATGTAACTAGTTTTGGATCTAGTTTTTTGTAATGTCGGAAGTTCTGTTCAGGGGTTGAGTATAGGGGAACATATTGGAGATAGTGATCACAATACTATTAGGTTTTGGACCAGCTTTGATGCTCACAAAGGTGAAAATTTCAGATTTGTACCTAACTTCAGGAATGTTGATTATGTTGCACTTAGGCAGGGTTTGAAAGAGGTTTTTTCTTCTGGGTTGGAGAATAGTGAAGCTGATCTTCAGTGGGAAGAGTTTAAGGGGAAATTGGAGAAAACAGTGATGGATTATGTTCCTTTTAGAAAGCAAGGGGATATCACGAAAATTTGGCCCATGTGGTTCTCTAGGGAGGTGAAAGAAGCTCTTAATTATAAGCAGGCCACTTTTCGGCGACTTAAAGAGACTGGGTGCCATGCTGACAGGATTTTGTATTGTGAAGCTAGACGTACTTTCAAGTATTTGATAAGGAGTAAGAAATGAGAATTGGAGCAAAAGCTTGCAGATAACATCGAAAGGAATCCTAAGAAATTTTTTGCTTATGCTAATTTAGGGAAAGCTCGTAATGCTCAGGTGGGCCCACTAGTGGATGAGAACGGGAACTTGATTCAAAATGAGGGGGATATTGCTGATATTCTAAATAATTTTTTTTCCAGTGTATTTAACAGAAACTGTATCTCAACGGTTGACATAAGCGAGACGCAAGCTAATACACAGCTTGAGGATTTTGTATTTTCTAGGGATGATGTGTTGTTTCATTTGAAAAAGATTAAAGCAAATAAAGCTCCAGGACCTGATAATGTTTATCCAAAAATTTTAGTAGGATGTGCAGAGGAATTAGTGGATGTTGTCTTGACTATTTTCATATCTTCATATAACTCGGGGACTGTGCCAGTGGATTGGAAGCTGGCAAACATAACGCCTCTCTTCAAGAATGGGTCTAAAACTAAGGCAGGAAATTATAGGCCTGTGAGTCTTACTTCAGTTCTTTGTAAAATTTTTGAAACTATGATAAAAATCAAAATAGTGAATTACCTGGAGGCAAAGGGAGTGCTGACTGATTTTCAGTATGGTTTTAGGAAGGGTAGGTAGGTCCTGCAAAACTAATTTGTTGCATTTCTATGACAAGGTTACCATGGCATTAGATAATAAAAAGTGCATAGATGTTGCTTACATTGACTTTCAGAAAGCGTTTGATAAAGTACCGCATGAAGCTCTTCTTAGCAAACTTGCTTATATTGGAATTGGTGGAAAAACTTTAATTTGGGTTAAAAATTGGCTGACTGGGAGGAAACAGAGAGTAGTAGTGAAGGGCAATTATTCTCAGTGGATTGATGTTTTGAGTGGGGTTCCACAAGGTTCAGTTTTAGGGCCAATATTATTTATTATTTTTATTAATGATATTACTCAGAGTATTTCTGGGAACATCAACATTTTTGCTGATGATGGGGAATTGTGGACACGGAGGAACAAGTCAATCAGTTTCAAGAGGATTTAAATCAAATTTCTAGGTATGCAATTAAATGGGGTATGTCTTTTAATATTGGGAAATGTCAAGTGCTTCATTTTGGTCATGGGAATAAACATGCAACCTATTATTTACAAGGTTCCATCATTAGGGAAGCAGAAGCAATTGTTGATCTAGGAGTATTGATTAGTCTCGACTTCAAGTCCAGCCAGCCGTTTAGCATAGTAAGTAACAAAGCTAACAGGATGCTTGGGTTTATCAATAAGGCTATTTCGAACAGGTCTAAAGAAGTTGTATTGCCTCTATACAGAAGTTTGGTAAGACCTCATTTGGAATATGCTGTTCAGTTTTGGTCTCCGTACCTAAAAAAGGATATTAGCTTATTGGAAAGGGTTCAAAGGAGGGCTACTAGATTGGTAAGTGGTCTTTCAGACTTAGATTATGAGGTTAGGCTTAAAAGGCTCAATATGTATAGTCTTGAGCAAAGGAGAGTTAGAGGGGACATGATTCAGTTGTTTAAACTCATTAAAATGGGAAATGTTGAAGGACTGCAGCTATGTGCTGAAAGTAGAACCAGAGGTCATTGTTTTAAGCTTTTCAAATCTCAGGCTAATCTTGAAATTACTACTGCAATAGGGTTATAGGCAATTGGAATAGTTTGCCAGAAGCGACTGTTAATTGCAGCGGGGTAAAAACGTTTAAGAAATCTCTTGATGTTCATTGGGGACTGCTAAATTGACTAGGATCAGCCTAGCTGGTTCCTGAGCCTGTTGCTGGTCGTCACTTTTGTATTTGTATTTGTAACATAAAAATATCGTTAAGAATAAAGAAAAGTCAAAAATAAGTGAAGTGATTAAATAAAGGTTAAAAAATAAAAAAATTTGAAATTAGGGTTTTGAGATGGGGGAAATGTGTGTCCGCCGGTCTGTCGATCCCCCCAATCCCTAATAACTTCTGAGGGAATTATCTGCTTAGAGAGATTTTTTTTTTTTTTTTTTTTTTTTCATTCGAAAGATCCTTGCGAGGACATCTCCTTTTTATATTTTACTTTTTGATAACAGTTTTTCATTCAATTTTGAACAGTTTAAAAACTCTTAACATTAGCGCCTATGGGCAAAAATGAAGCAAATTATGTAAACTCTGGGCATAAGATCCAAGTTCCTATAAAAAAGGTTATTGGAAAAAGCTCTTGATGTGAAATTTTTTGTTCATTTTAGAACAGTTCAAAAGAAAAAAAATCAGCATTAGCGCCTGCGGGGAAATTTCAATCCTATATAAATCCTGATCTAGCAGACGGATTTGCTTAGAACAAACTTTATCGGAAAGATGTCAGGCCTTAGAACATGTACAGATACGAAGTTTAACCAGAACTGAACGAGCCTATTTACCTCTGAAATTTTTAAGGATATTTCTGAATGAATGAATGAATGAATGAGGGAAAGAATAAATGAGTGAATAAATGAGGGAATAAATGAATGAGTGAAAGAATGAATGTATAAATGAGAGAACAAATGAGTGAATAAATGAAAAAATAATTAATTATATGAGTATATACATGAATGAGTAAATGAATGAATGAATGCATGAGTGAATGAATATGTATGACGTTGAAAAGGGTATATTTGAAGTAATTAAGAAACAAAGCCAACTGAGAAAGAGAGAGAGAGAGAGAGATAACTAGATTATAAATTTAAAGTTGGGAATTCACGGGAAAGTAGACTCGTATAGCTGTAGATGGAACTTTTTGTTTAACATTAAAATTAATAGCTTTATCAATGATTGCATTCAACTTATTTAAAGCTCGTTCAAAAAATTAAAATGTACTTAGATAATACTTAGATAGTTAGATATTTTAATTTAAGCCCATTAAAAAAAAATTAAGTTATTCTTAGTGGTTGGGCATCCTATTGTTACTAAGAACATCTTTATAACCAACTTTATTTTTAACTTTTTAGTCCATATTGCTACAAAAGTGTATTTTTTCTAGATTTTTTAAATTTTATTTATTTATTATTATTATTTTATTTATTATTTTTTTATCTATAATTTTAATTTTTAAAATCACTTTACTCGAAGTTCTACTTCATTTATAAATGTTTATTGTTTTACTCATGTTTTATAATGTATTTAATAAAACAACTATTTCAAATTAAACCATAAACTCATCACTTTCACCAAATGTAAAAAAACTATGTTACTGGCAGTATCGTTTGAAAGTAATACTTGAACCAATTTAAAGGAATCGTTGAATGTTATTATCGATTTTTCTGCTACAGCGACCAATTGATCTAATGAGAACGACCCAAATAGGGGAATCTGTATGGCGTATTTAAAACGACAGTTAACTGTATAATAACTAAATTTTTGCCTAACAATTGTTTTCTTTTCCTTGAACTAAATTGATTAAATTATTTTCTTCAGTTCAAAACTAACTATAGATAAAAAAAATTTTAAGAGATAATCTTATTAATTATACGATTAAATTAATTCGATGTGCTGAGAAATTCATTTTTGTGAACTGTGGCTAAAAATTGCCAGAGTTTAAATTAGGAAAGCAAAGAAAAAGAAAGAAATAAATAAAAAGAAAAGAAAAATGAAAACTTACATTTGGCAAAATTAAATTCGAAATTTTTACGTATTTTTTGAGTTTTGTACACTTGTTCTGCATTAGCACTTTAATTCGTTTGAGGATGCCAACGACACATAAACACACGTTATTTGTGGGGGAAAGGGACGAATTCGATTCGAAACGACTTATGCAACGAATAACTATTACTGGATGCTTTCCAAGTGCTAAAATAGTCTTTCAGTGCTTAAAACACCCAATAGAGGTCGCTGCAAAATCGGAAGAGAAATCCTTAGTTTTTTGATTCAGTGAAATAAGCGGCATTTGTCTTTGCGATTTGCGAATGTAGTTTAATTTTTAAAAAAGAACAGAAAGAAAGTAACCAGCAGGAGGAGGGAATAACTTTTATGTATATATATTTCTTATTGAGAGCAACAAATTTCAGTGTAAAAATACGACATGCCCGTCATTTGGAGGATAAATACACCCCCTCGACTTTTATAAACACTATGTTCATACACGTGTCCGTGTGTAGGCATTTCCTTTGTTTTTTAGGAGTAATAAGCATTAAATATATACCCTTTGCCACCTCTCTCAGCGGAAAATTTTGAAATAATTGGGGCCTGCCTGAACAGGGTTGCCAAATTTAAAAACTGCAGGGTGGTTCGTTGTCCGGATACCGGATAGCCGATATCGGGTGCCAGATATCCGGTAGCCGACACGAAAAATGCGGTTTTCCGGAATGTCAATTTTGATTTTTAAAATTTGATTAATTTAGCAGAGTTTGAAAACGCATGTGTAAATTAAAAACTTATTACGTATTTGGAAGCTGTGGGTAAGAAATGCACAGGATTTACAGGTTACATCAGAGTCGAATATGGAGCCGTCACACAATAGTTACTGGATACCCGATATCCGGCAAAACCCATAGCGTGCAAGAATACGTACGGGGCTGTTTTGCCATCCCGTTTTGTAGTTCCCCAGAACGCGGGACAACTTCTCAAAATAAGGGAATGTCCCGGAAAATCAGGACGTTTTGCAACCCTGCTCCTGAATATAATGAACATATTTTGCCTTTCCTTCGTGAAGGATCAGTTGAATTACGTATAGAATTTGTGATCTTTGAAGTTGTTAATTTAAAATATCTAAAATAGTTGTAAAATGCATTAAGAATTTTCTGCAATCTTGATCGAGGATTGTTAAAAATATGACCGGAATGTTAATACAGAATTTAGTATATTTATAGAGAATTGCTAAAATTATTCTAGATTCTCTCAAAAATAACATATGTATTCATTTTGATGATATGTTTGTCAACTGATGGAGAAATTTGACACAGTAGTCGCGAATAAATTTAGGCAGCATAAGTTCTTTTATTGACCTGAAATATTAAGAATAACTGAATAGATTCGTTTTATATTCTTTGATTTGGCTTTATTACTGCCTCATTGTTATTATTATTATTATTATCCTTCTTCCTCTTTTAAATTGCTACTATTACAGAGATGGTAACCAATATATATCGATTACTCATAATTAAGACCAGTAAAATAACTTTTGAAAAAAAAAATAGATTGCTATAAATATTATAAATTAATTTTTAAATATTAATATTATAGATTGCGCTAAAAATTAAAAAAATAAATTCCTTCTTTAGACAACATCGATATGACTTTTACTTAATTTTTGAAGTAGGCACAAAATTATGACAGTCTGATTGCTATTGCACTATGTGTTACTTTATATTGCAACTGTTGCAAACTCTGGGTCATTTATAGTTGTAATTGATTCATAATTACCAAAGATTTTATTTATCATAATTTTGCACCGACTTCAAAAATTATGTTTAAAAGTCGTATCGATGTTGTTTAAAGAGGGAAGTTACTTTTTTGCTTTTTAGAGCAATTGATAATTTGAAGTTCGTTCTATTTTTTTCCAAAAATTATTTTATCTTACTCTTTTGGTATAAATACATATATATATAAATACTCTCTTTTTAAAAAAATCCATATCAAAGAGTATACCTTCTTTGAGTGAAGGGCACCACAAACTAATTACTTGTATTATAAATTCCGTTTTGAAGTCGATTTTAAAAAGGTCACTGGAGCAAACAAAGTGATTGGATTTAATTTTTACTTCAGAGAAGCCTTCAGTCAAGCAAATATTATAATTGCTTTTCATACTACTGCGTAATGGCAACAAACTCTTCTTTAGCTTACTTTCCCGTAAAAATGTTTTATAAAAGGAAATAATGAATGAAAGAAGCGTAATGTACCGTAAAAATAATAAAAAGTCTAAAATAAGTAAATATTGAAAAATAAAAAATTTGAAAGTAAGGCTTTGAGATAGGAAAAATGTCTGTCTGTCGCCCTGTCTTCCCCCCCCCCCCCCCCCCAATAGCTTTTGAAGAAATCGCCCGATTTGATAGATGTTATTTTTTTCCTTCGAAAGATCTCTGCCGAGGACATCTCATTTCCATATTTTACTTTTTGATTTCAACGATTTCTCGTTCAATTTTGAACAGTTCAAAAATTCTTAACAATAGCGCCTATAGGGAAATAGGAAAGAAATAATTTAAAACCTGGATGTAAGATCCAAGTCTCTTTGAACAAGCTCTCGTGCGGCTCTCGCAGGAGCTCCCGACTTGAAATATGTTTTGATTTGAACAAGTTTTTTTGTTTTGAACAGTTCAAAAAGAATTAACATTAGCACCTACCCCCACCGCGGGCGTTACTTTTTATACTTTCTTTTACTACCCTTAAAAACAAAATATCAGTATTTCTTTTATTTTCTAAAACGCCCGTTTTTTTAATAAATATTAAATAATATTTATTTTCATACATCTCATGAAAATGAGATCTATTTTTAAGAGCAATCTCTAAATAATAAAACCAGCTCTTCTGAACAAGCTTTATTTTTTAATCGCATCATCAGTGCTCGCGCTTATTGTTTGAATTAATTTGGCCGCTATCTTGTATGGCAGCACGATTTTTATGCTTTAAATTTTATTTGATTTCTTTAAAGTACCTTTACAGTTAAATATCTATAGTAAAAACACTTTTGGAATATTTCAATAACTGAGACTCTTATTGGCAATAACGTTTTCTCTTGCATTCTTATTTCTTTTTCTTTTGCATTCCTTTTTCGCCAAGGATTTCTTTAAGCTTCTAAGCGATCTCTTTGTCGCTAACTATGAAAACGCCTTGACACCAATCTTAAAATATGCAAAAAAGTGTTGAGTATTTAAATTATTCCGATCGTCGCCAAGAGTCTTACTATGTAACGTTATTTCTGACAGAGAACTTTCTGATTTTCCACAAAACTACTCTAAAATGGTTTAGTTTGTAATGAGCGAGCGAATTGAGCTCGAATCCGTGAAACGATCCAAAGGAGTTGGCGAGCGATTGGGAATAGGGAGCGGGAGACAAAGAACTACGGAGTAGTGCCTTGTTTGTTACTGAAAATTGTTTTTCCTGGTTGGCACGCCTGCTCTTACTAGTATTACTATTTTCTGCGATTACTGCCAATGATACTTCTAACCCATTTCACGCCACAGCGTTTTAAATAACATCGATTGCCGAGCGATTTTCCACAAATGGACTTGAAGAGGGCACAATATAGCGTGTCGATGCTTTGGGAATGCGTCCCAGTTGCATCACATCAGTGGAAAACCTTGTTCCTGAAAAACGTAACAAAAGTTGCTGTGTCAAGGTTGAATTCGATATGCGTGTTTCCAGATTAGGAGTCCCGTCCAAACGAAACTTGCTGCAGTTTGAATTCAGCCATGAAATATGGGAATGTTTAATATTTCAGCTTCCGCACATTCGCAGAACATTTCAGTATTGCTCTTATAATATTCCTTTTGTTTTTGTGGCATTTTTAATAGATGATGAAAAAGAAATTTTAGTTTGTTTAGTTATTTTTTTACCTAATTTATTTATGTTTTCATCTATTTTATTTATTTATCTATTTTCATTCATTCACTCATTTATTTGTTTTACCCCATTTATTCACTTATTTATCCTTTCACTCATTCATTTATTCATTCATTCTTTCTTTCACACTTTCATTTATTCATTCATTCTTTCTTTCTCTCATGCATTTATTCATTTATTCTTTGAGAAATATTCTTAAAAACCCCGATCAAAAAATTTCATAGGAAAACAGGCTTGCTCAGTTTTTGTTGAACTTCGTATCTGTACATGTTCTACATCGTAACATCTTTCCGATAAAGTTTGTTGCAAGCAAATCCGTCATTTAGATCAAGATTGATATGGGACTGAAATTTCCCCATATAATGTTAATTTTTTGAACTGTTCAAAGATGAACAAACATTGTTCCAATCAATATTTCACGCCGAGAGTTTCTTCCAACAAGCTTTCTCATAGGAATTTGGATCTTGTGCCCAGAGTTTACATAATTTGCTTCATTTTTGCCCACAGGGGCTAATGTTAAAATTCTCTGAACTGTTAAACGAATTAATTAAACGAAAAATTGTTTAAATCAAAAAGTAAAATATAGAAGTGAGATTTAATCTCCGAGATCTTTCGAATGCGAAAAGAATTTTTCGAATAGGTCAATTCGTTCAAAAGTTATTGGGGTGGGGGGATTGACAGACCGACAAACACAGATTTTGCCCATCTCAAAACCCTTTATACGAACTAAATATTTTTGCGATACATTGAACTTTCTTTCATGCTTTATTATTATTATTATTTTATTTTTACTGGAAAGTAGGCTAGAAATGAGACATATTTAAAATCCAGAAAAAGGTATTAAATTAATTCAAATATGGGCATTGTTTTATCACCCCCCCCCCCTTTTTTTGACAAAAGGGCTTTAAAAAGACCACATTTTTTAATTTGAATAATTCATTACTTACTCTCCATGCACTATTTTATGCTGTAAATATTACATTTTGCACAAATAAGAACGTTTTTAAAGGTAATACTAAAAGTTATCATAATTATTATTACTATATTATTATTATTTCTATTGTCGATTATTATTATTATTATTATTTGTTATTATCATCATTATTATTGTTTATTATTATTATTTATTATTATTATTATTATTATTATTATTATTATTATTATTATTATTATTATTATTATTTTTGCTGCTGCTGTTGTTGCTGCTTACTGTTTTTTTAGTTTGATAACTAATTAAGAAATTTTCTATCGATGTCATTCTTTTTTAAAACAAATTAACATTTTAAAAATGTATCTCAAAAGAAGAGCAAACTTTTCTTTGTCGATCCTAAAGGTTTCAAACCTTTTGACATAAATTTCCTCAAAATGTATTCTATACCAGTAAATTTTATTTGAATGTAGAATTGCGTTTGCAATCCTTGACAATAAATTATGGAAAACATAAGTTTTAATTATCATTTTTTACGGAAAATGCAATAGAGACGAATGTTTTACCTATATACAATTAAAACATTCAAATCGGATGCTTCCTAAAACAAATAGATTTCCCAATATTTTAAACTGATTCCAATAAGAACTTTGTGGAGAACCAAGCTTATGTGCCGTTAACCAACTTCCATAAGGGCTGTATATACTCAATATCTCTTATTGAATAGAAAAGGGTGCCAAAACACTTGTTTCATCAGGACGTACTTGTTTCAATAGGATCACCGCTGTAAGAAATTCTAGTTCAACCTTTCACCAAAAAAAAAAAAATGGTGAAAGTTAACAGTAACCAACATTTGGTAATAAGTTGAACCATTGAAATGGTGTAGTTTTACCGAGTTTCACCATGAATGTGAAACTGTGATCCATTATAAAGGTTCGAATTTAGTACCAAATGCAGCTAAATTTCACCATTTTTTTTTCTTGGTGAAAGGTTGAATTAGAGTTTTTTACAGCGAATAAAACACACACACACACACACACACACACATATATATATATATATTTATTTATTTATTTATTTATTTCAAATTGAGTTTGAAAGGAATTTTTTCATATAAAATATTAAAAAATACTAAACCATACGGTACCCGTTAGCGAATTATTAAAAAAATGTATATAATATTTGTACTGTCGCAATAATAATACACTTTATAATTCTTAAGGCAACTTAGGTTAGATTTTCGTTTCTCCAACGCCTTCTAATAGAGCAAACTCAATTTGGCAGTAAAAAATCGATTCATTGAATTTTTTATTGTTTATTTATTCATTCGAAAGGCATTCAGGAAAAATAAATTCGACACTTTCCGCAGCACTGCAATGAACCCGCATCTATCTTTCGAAAAAAAGAAAAACAATCTCAAACTGAGAGGGGAAAAAGAAAAAGAAAAAAAGATGTATAAAATCTATTCTAAAACAAAAACACAACAATAAAGGACGAGAAACTCCACCGAAAAGAGTGAAGAGAAGTGAAATGGGGAGCGCGCGTCAGCAGAAGCTCGAAGACAATCGAACTAAAAGCGGGAGGGGGATGTGAGGAGGATGTCAGGCTGTCCGGCGCCTATAGGCGCCAGTCAGGCCCCCGCAGAGGCGGGAGAGCACTGTAATGGCAGAACATTTCCCCCTTACACTAGGTCCATAAAATTATTGACTAGGAAGATCGGAGCTTCTGGACAGGCTTTGCCCGAACGGTGCATCTATGCAGGGCTTATTTATTTCCTCGAACCCCTAAGTGTTATGTAAATGCCGGGTGCTAGAGGGTTAATGTATTCATTAAATGACACTCCTCTAGTGTACACAGCGTTCAAAGCATCTAAAGTTCTTATGGGCCAGGATTACGTTCTGTTAAATTTCATGTTGATGGGTAAGAGATTTAATCAGACATCCAAGTGAAGAACACTATTGGAAAACGTTTCAAGATCGAATTTTTTCCAGCGTTGCACAAATTTGATGACCATGGCTTTTGATATCTAAATATCGCTCTAGTTGCTTACGTTTTCCACTCAATATTTATGACGATTGCAGTTTGGAGCATTAATAATGCTATACATTTAAGATAGCGGCAACATGCACAAATTAAATCAAATATGCATACAAAGTTAAAAATGCACATACCATTTCCCTTTTCTTATTTTCTTTTTTTTTTCCTTCAAAATATAGACTTTTGCTTTTGAGCAATGTACGAAAATATCAAGCCGGCCAAAACTTTGCTCAAATTAATTGGAAGTCCAGTCGATTTGAATTTTTACAATAAATAAATAACAATTAATAGAAATAGCAACAGAACGAAATAGTTTTTAAAAAGATTGAAAATTCTACTAAGTATAATTTACATGTTTCTTAAGAAACATTTCTCAATATTAATGCAAAAGGATGAATTTAGGGTGTAAAAGCAGCCTGTGTACTGGAAAATATGAAATAACTCACTAATTAATCATAGTTTTTCGTAAAATTACACTACAATTTGCCTGTAGCTTTTTCCACGTCTAAACCAGTTACTCGATCTCTCCCCCTGTAAATGTGATTTTACTTCAACAAGACCATTGCTGCAGTGGAAAAAAGTTCCAGTGTTATAAATGAAAATTGCGCATATTATGAAAAATACTTTCAATAATAAATTAGTATAACGCATATATTGTTTTTTTGCCCCGGTAGCACAAAAATTAATTTTTTTATATAGTATCTGAACTCACATACGTGTTACGCTCCAAAAATACGAGTCCATTTTCAACTAAGAGTTAAAAAAAAAAAATTTCGCACAAAAAATCTTTAAAATTTAACTATGCATCTTTTAATATAATTATGCATGCTTCATCGTTCAACTTTCTATTTAAATTTCAGGCTTATTTCAACCGTACCTTATTAGCTGCACAAACAGAAGCAAAATAGATCCCCGTACCCAAAAAAGAAAAAACTACCCCCCCCCCCCCTTTTTTTTTGTCGAAAACTTATGTTTTGGGCAAAATTTGTTTTATGCGATTATTTCTTTAAAATGTGAAGTATGATTTTTTTTTCCTTTGTTTCGTTTTCTTTTTTCCCTCTCTCTCTCTTTTTTTTTTTTTCTTTTTTTCCTCTCTCTCTCTCTCTTTTTTTGTTTTGTTTTCCTAAATTCTTTCTCTGATCTAAAGGTGAGACTGTAAATTTGCTTCTGTCAATAATACAAAGCTATGAATTCGGATGGATCATCGGACATACCATTACGTACACTTATAACATTATTTTTTTTAAATGCACTGCATAGATTAATATATTTTAAGCAATCAAGGATAGCTTATTGTTTTGCATTTTTTAAAGTTGATACTCTGTCGTAACGCTGGTTTTCCTTCACTACTTTAAAATTATTAATTTTTTTTTTATTTATTTATTTCATTTTACTGATGATAGTCTGAAAACGGAGAAGCAGGTATCAACTCCCAACCGTTGGTGTGACAAACTTTCCTTTAGCCAAGCAGCCAAAAGGTACTTCAGCATCGAATGTGAAGAATTGAGGGTTGAAGGTTAAGTTCGTGGACGCTTCGGTTTTGTTCGCAAAATGTCTCGAATGAGAGAGAATAGAGCAGTGATGGCGAACCTATGACCCGGGTCAGACAATGACCCACGCAAGATTTTTAACTGACCCACTAGTGCTAGGCACCATTTGCTTGTTTACGGGGGTTTATTTAGATTTTCTAATTTGTGTAGATAATTTATATTCTATTTGTATTTTTTCGAGTTCAAGGAGAGATTCAATCAATTTTAAAGTTTGGAAAATATATTTCACTTTTTTTATATCCATACAAAACAGAATTTTAAACAAAGGAGTTAACCGAACTTATGTGGCTAGATATCGATAATTTAGAAATGGAACTAGTAGTTGAATTTCAAAGCAGCGTAGTGTGGGAAACAAAATTTGAAGACTTGATTTCTGAAATATTAAGAAAACTGAAAGTTGTCCAGAAAATATTGATCCCACAGTAAAAATTGAAAATATTGTATTAAACGTATGGAATTCTTTATCAAATAATTTTAGATCAATAAAAAATTAGTTAAGGCTCTTTTGACGATGTTTGGGTCCACATATTTGTGTGAAAAATTGTTTTCTTCAATGAACTTCGTAAAATCTTCTGATAGAAATAGACTTGACAGAGAATTTACCTGCAAAATGCGTTAAACTAATGAATACGAAATATGAACCTAATATTAAAAAACTATCTGAAAATAAACAGCACCAGATTTCTCATTAAATACTTTATATAATCACTTTTGTCATACATATATCTATGTATCGATGTAATAATATTTCATAATATATATTGTATGTAATTTCCGTTACTCCTTTTTCCTTCAAACACTTATTGCCATTTGCACCAAACACTTCAAAATTTTTAACCTCACTAAAAATTTTTAAATCGTCAAACCACGATCATTTTTACTAATTAATCCAATTGAATGTTAAAGATATTTTCTTTTAAAAATACTCAGTTAAAGTTTCAAAACTGCAAATTGGCATTAGTGACCCACGAGCTATAGTACTAAAAATAATATGAACAACCCACGTCTCAAAAAGGTTCGCCATCGCTGGAATCAAGTTAGCAAAGAACTGGAGAAATTAGCAAATTTCAATTTTCCAAACCCGAAACCGTTTTGCATGTCTTAATATTTTTAATAGAGCAAAACACTTTTTTTCTAACGTTGCCCTTTAACTGCGAAAGGTTAGGACCAAGTCCCTGGTTGTGGATCAAACGTCTGTACTCGTATTTGCTTTGAAGTTAGCGAAAATTTGTTCTTGTCTTATGCTTACTATGCATGAATGCTTGCGATTCCATCATTTAAGGATGAGATAAGCCATTTTGTGCGACGGAAGACCATAGTACTAGATTC
The DNA here is from genome assembly GCA_038502835.1 of Octonoba sinensis. Lineage (NCBI taxonomy): Eukaryota > Metazoa > Arthropoda > Arachnida > Araneae > Uloboridae > Octonoba > Octonoba sinensis. Next base: position 103,171,181 of record CM076600.1, on the reverse strand, counting down.
ATCATTCTCAGTCATTCATTTTGAACAGGGGCACACCGACGGCGAAGAACGAACGGGGGACAAGTTGCCCCTCCCCCCAGAAGGCATCGGATATCCCGTATCCGTGTGATTTTTAAATATCCGAAATGTGATCCTATCGCAGCATTAAAGATCCAGTTATTCAGTATGTCAAGATGGACATCCGGAAAGATGCCCTAAGTGGAAACATAGACTTGAAGTTCAATCTCAAATGAAAATTTGATTTTTTAAACTTAATTCATTAGCTTTGAAAAAATATGTAAAATCATAAACTTACAACGGGTTTGACAGCTTTGGTATCCTTTAAAAGGAGCATAAAATTAAAGGTTTCAAACATCAGGGTCAGAGATCTGATACATTGTTTTTTACCGAAAATGTTCATTGAATATACCCTCCCCGCCCCCAAAACCTTTCAACTGACATCCAAGGATCGCATTAGGTGTCATTGCGTTTCCCTTTTTGGTGACGCTCATCTTGCACCTCTCTGGACCAATTAAGGTCAAACGCGGAAAAACACCTTATGGATTTCTACAATTTATAATGGTCTAAACTATGTAACAAACCACGTATTATTTTGAAACAATAATTCTGTTTTTATATTCATGAATAACGTCTACTAATTTTTGTACAAACTGCGTAACTCACCTAATAACTAACGTCAATGATGCACATAATATATATTTTTTAATTTCTAATGGAAGATTTATGGATAATTACAGCAAATATCAGATGAAGAGAAAAACAATACAAAATGGGTAATTAAAAAAGCTGCAACAAGTGATGACATAATGCTAAGCTGTTTATCTTTTAGCCACTATAAAGTGTTACCAGGTGCACCACGAGGAGGTGTATGATTATTGTATTATGGAATGCATTTTGATTTAATGTCTTAGAAAGATTTTTGGTATTCTTTAGCTCGCAAAGTTGAAAGAGAAAAATACTGACGATTTTTAATCAACAGTTGGAGTATAATTTGAGTTACATTAATATTGGGCAAATATTAACATATAGGGGATCAGCAGGGCTCAACGTATATAATTCTGTTATTTTTCAGTTCAAGTTCCTCTGAAACTTTGCAGTTTTGTAACATTTATACAACTTTCCATGAGCAGAATAATGAAAATGCATAATAGAAACACGTAGTTCATTAGGAATTTAAAAAATTGGGTTTTCATGCTTTCATGGTGAAAAAGTGAGTTCATGATTTGTTTTCTTAGCTTTTAAGTTTGACTATTTTAATTCAAAATTTTAAACGAAAGAGTGTATAGCTCAACTATCTGCGAGGGAGGGATATGTGATAAATAAATATAATCACTACAATGTTCACTTTTGCTTTGCATGGTTTAAATTTGTCAGTGTTACGCAAAAAGTAAATGTCTCCATGGGGCTACTGTGGACACATGGTGGTGGAGCTACTGTAGACGTTTTCAAACTAGCTTTATAAAGTATTAATTTAATAGTATAGGGGAGGATAGTGTAGAAAGGCTTTTGACATGGAAATTGATGAATTGGGAATTGAAGTAGTAGAAATGACTGAAAAACAGACACATCAAGGCAGGAAATTTGTTATGTGGTCAATTTATTTATGCGTTGCAAGAAGTTCAGCTGTATCCCATTTTAGACTTTAAGGATCATTTATAAATGATGTCACGCTTCGAGGCGGGGAGGGGGGGGGGTTCGTGAAATTGTGACAAAGTATGACAAGGGGAGGGGAGGGGTAACAAGAAATGTGACATCGTGCATTATGCAACAAAGCGTGACATGTGACAAAGGGGGGAGGGGTTCGCTGAAATGTGACATATTGTGACAAAGGGGGGAGGGAGGTCAAATATATGAGAAAAAAGTGTGACATCATTTATGAACGGCCCCTTATTCAAGAAGGCAGCTTAAGAAAAAAAAAGAATGTGTTTCGTTGCTTGATCATAAACCACATTTAACGTTATTTGATTTATTTAGAGTTGAATTTTTGTAGAGATAGGTGAGAGCTGTCTTCTCACTCCTCGGGAAAAAAATTACTAGGATTGATTTTTTATAATTCTCAAGCAGGAACATAACGAAAGGAATTTCTTAGGGTCTTCCCTTCAGAGTTTGTACCTTGTTACCAATTCTAATACGTTACTACGTATACACAGGGCCACCGAGAGCAAAGGCGGGCCCCATGTTAGTTTTGTTGAAGACCTTACCTACTCCCCAGAAAAAATGCTGTTTGTTCCACGGTTTCTTTGTTCGCTCGTCGGGTGGGTGACCTTGCCTTGAATAAACCATATCCAGTTTTCTTGTGAGAAAGAACTTAATAGTAGCCTCGCGTTTCTTGATGTTTTGATTTCTAGGAGTGAGTCTGGTTTCACAACTTCTGTCTATCGTAAACCTTTCGCTGTTTCTTTACCTCCTCACAGACTATCGTCTCATCCTCCCAACCAAAAATATTCGGCTTTTAATGCTCTTGTCCATCGTGCTATTAATATTTGCTCTTCTCCTGAGCTTCTCAAGATTGAACTCAACTATCTGAAAGCTGTAGCTGTTGATAGAGGATTTTCTCACTCTTTAATTGATTCTATTCATAACAAACTTTCTAAAAAACCTTCTGGTCCCAATCATGTGGTTTCTAGAAAGGATTTGGTTGTGTTACCATTCTTTCATTCTGTAAGTTTTCGTATTGCTAAAATCCTAAAAAGGTTCCAATTTCAAGTTGTTTTTGCTCCTAGCAACAAACTTTCCTTCTCTTCTCTTAAAGATCCTGTTGATCAACTTAATACTTGGGGTATTTACCAAATTAGTTGCCGTTGCGGCCTTTCTTACATTGGACAGACAAAACGTGCTCTGAAAATTCGGTTAAATGAGCATAAAGGTTATGTACGAAAGCAAGAGCTGAATAAGTCTAGCATTGCTCAACATTGTTGGAATTCCAACCACTCTTTTGATTTCAATTCTGGGAAAATTATTCAAAAATGTTCTTCCCCTTTAGAACTTGACTTTTGGGAAGCTTATCATATTAACAGGAATAGTTCTAATTTGGTTAATGATTCTTCCTCAACTCCTTATTTTTCACAGGTCTGGCATAAGTTCCTTTAATTTGTTGTTCTTTCTTGGTTTTCTTGTTAGTTTTCCCTTTTTTTTTTTTTTTCTCTCTCTCCCCCCCCCTCCCCCTCTTTTGCATGTGTACTTTGTTTTGCTTTTTGTTTTGGTATTTTCTGTACTTATTTTATTTCCATTTTATTCTTTGTATTTTATTTTATTTTTTTGCAATTTTCATGTATTTTCACATTTTTATGCACGCTGTTGTCTTTTTCTTTGTTTTTATTGATATTCCTTTTTACTTTCTGTACTTCCAACTACATTCGTTTGTTGCTCTCTTATTGGTGCCTTTAATACTACTTCTACTTCCACTTCACACTGCCTTTATTCTCATTGGTTTACAGTTAATTCTTAGGCTATATAAGCTTTGTTTTTGTTGTTCGGGGTCTTCTTAAATTTGGGTACCTTTTCCCATTCTAAAGTTACTCTGTCCGGGCCATTGAAAAAGGGGGGATTTATTTTTAAGCCTATCCCCCGAAAAAATGCGGGTTTTTGCACGTTTTCTTTAATTCGTGTTTGACCTTCCTTAAAAACCACTAAGTTCATCGTTCAAGCATTAAATGTTATGTATTTTTGAAGCATCCCAGCAGCTTCTATATATATTTGAAGTTTTGAAATTTAATGCATAATTTTAAAAAAATGCTTATTCAGATAATTCTTAAAATCAGGTTTCCGTCTGAGAGGGAAATAAGTCTGCTATTTCACTTCGCTCAGGATGTTTGGCGCAAATTAACGGATTATGTAAAAATTACGAAGGATATTTGCAAAATAAATATAAATAAAAAGTGTTTCGAAATTTTTATTCACCAAATGAAAAGAGAGACTATTGTGCCAATAGCGGATCTGGCTCATTTTTTTTAACCTACTTTCTCGCACAAGTCTTAAAAAAAGGAAAAGTATGAAAGAAGGCCTAATATATATCGTTAAAAATAAACAAAAGTCAAAAATAAGTGAAGTTAATTAAATAAAGATTGAACACTCCTGGTCCACTGGAAGACCCCTCTGAACCTGGAACACTCCCTTGGTCTATGAATGGGTAAATTTGTGGCTATCTCCCCCCCCAGTACTCTTTCATAGGGATAACGCACTGATTGTAAGGCAATGATTCAAACGTAGGATATTCATTTTTTAATTATGTTGCACAATTTGTGAAATTTAGCTTTAAAAAAAGTAAAATTTTGAGAATTTTCGTTAAAATTAAAAATCAAAGTCTTCAGCTTCTAGATCCTCTTTACTGATCACTATATAGCTTGCAAAGCCCAGGGCTGCCTACCGGGGGGGGGGGAGAGATTATGGTGCTGAGTGCGCCATTGAAATTTTTAGGGGTTGTTTTCAAGGGGGATGGAGCAGCTGGCGCGATTGTTTATCCGATTTCTGGGGGGGGGGGGGATTCCGCAGATTTTTAGGGGTTCGCTATCGCTCGGGGTGTGTGGGGTGGGATGCATCTCCGCAAAGCTTGTCATTACAGATCTAAAATTGGCCTTCCCTAACAATTAAAATTTGCCATTAACCATCGACCCGATTGTATACATATTAGTATTTAAATATAATAAAAGAAGAAAAAGTTATAAATTTAATGAAGAGTTGTTTGTTCGGTTTCAAAACGCAATGAATGATAATTGTATTTTTAAGCGTTTTTCAAACAAATATCTAAAATAAAAATTTGCAGCGATTTAAGAAGAAGAGGATTTTCCAAGACTCGATATTAAATTCCAAACTCATTATTCAATATAAGTGGGGATGAGCTTCGTGTGAACAGCTGTCAAATCATGACAAGCAAAAAGATTCTTTCTCAATGAATGGTTAAAAACCGCGCGTGTGGCGAATTCGTGTTGCCAAACAAGACAGCGATGAGCTCATTTTATGACGACATTTGCTAGCTTGCGATAGAAATCACAGCAGAGAGAGTCTCATTTGTTCATTCAATTGACCAGAAGGCTTTTGAGAGTTCACTAATTTATGTATGAAAATGCATTGTGAGCGATTAAGTCTGACATCCATATAAGGATTGTTCCATCATCCTACACTAGCTGGGTGTCAGATTCTTCCAAGTAGGCCGAAGCGCTGTAGTGCGTGTGCTCGCTTCCCTTTACTGTAAACATCAGCACATGTGAATGCTGAGCTGAGTGAAAAGAAATCGACTTTTTTCTCATTTTTGACTTCTGTATGAAAATACGGTGCACGATGATTTCCTTTCATCGAAAAATTGTAATCTAGGTCTGCTTTCAACATTGGATTACTAATAATTGGCAATTTCTGTCCAGAAAACGTCTTTTACGGTGAGCGGATTGCGGCTTTTACGGCTTCCTGTACAGTGACGTCACATGAGCGCCATCTTGTAGTAACAAGGGTGTGCCGAGAATATCGGTGGAGTTTGGGAAGGGTAAAGGCGATCGAGTAAAGCTCGGTAAGTGCATTTTTTGATCGTTATATGCTATGAAAATTTTATTACTTATGTCTTCTCTTGCGAAGTTTTTCGAAAACACTGTAATTTTAAAGGACTTTAAGAAATACGTGCGATTGACAGGTGCAATAATATTCTTACATACTCAGCTGATTGATATAGGATTTTAATGAATTGGTGCAGACGCGTTTAAATAGCTATACTATAATATTTTAATTTGCCTATATACATGCAGTTCGTTATATAATAAATGGTGTCAAGCATACATTTTATTTTTATTCCTTTGAGTGTAAAATTTATTGAATAAATTTTGTACGCCTCTGATTTATCTTTTTTATTCGAAAGTAGCGATGAATGATAGCGGCAGCACGAAGGGTTAGTAATTTGTTTTAAAGGGACTTGAAAAATTTTGCATCCTTTCGTATTTATGCAGTGGTATTTTATTTCGGTGCATAGAAATTTGTATTCATTCTTTAAATGTATTTGCATCAGACTACTACACTATTTTTAGTACGCTTTTGTTTATTTCAACTATCGCAGTTTCCAAAAAAAAAAAAAAAAAGGGAAGAAAAAAAAAAAAAACAGAGGAGAACCTAAATATTAATGCTTTATAAATTCATGTTATTTTATTTTCAAGTAGTAACGATGCATATTTTTAAACGTCCGATATAACAAGCTACATAATAAATTGTATTTATTACATTTTACTACGTCTATTTTTATGTATACGATACCTTTCTACTTGATCAAAATGAATCATGCAATTTGGGTGGAATATTTACAGATCTAACTAAAATTTACTAACTTTACGAATATTTTTTCCCTTACTAATAGGGGGGGGGGGGGGTAAATAGTTAAACATTAGTGAAAATTTTTTGGCATAATAACTTATAAATATGACTTGCTTGTTTCATCGCTATTTGATCTATTTTACTGAAATAAATATTTCTAGTTACATTCCAAGAACTGCGTATGGATCATAATTTATTATTACATTTGAATATTTCTAGATAAATCTGAACTAAGATATTTATTCATAAAAGATATAAAAGTCATCTGTAGGAGATGCAGTAATAAAAACATAGAATTTTAAAAGGTAATGGGAAATTTTATTGCATTTTTCATCATTAGAATTATGGACTAATAGTAGTAATGCTTGGCATTTAAAACCAGTGTCATAATTGTTATGCCGTGATTGATCTAGTGTCATAATATATTAGTTGTGTGTTTGACATTTTATTCAGTATATATTATTGACAGTATATATTATTGGCCTTTATTGTTTTCTTAAATTTTTTAATTTTATTTTCAAGACAATATATTTATATACCTTCTTGTTGACTGAGCTATAGATTTTATGTTTAATTATCAAACAGTTTGTTTCTTTGAGACTTCTGAGGAACAGTACTATTAATCAGTGATGTAGTCGAGGGGGGACGATGTCCCCCTACCTTTTTATTTTAACTCAAGCATCCCCCCACTTGATTTGAATTTTTACATAAGCGTACCCCTTCCTTTTGATGTTTATATATAAGCGTCCACCCACCTTTTTTCCAGGACTACACCACTGCTTTTTATATGGGAATGATACATGTGCTTAAGATAACAAATATGAAGTTCCACAATAAACCTTCTCTTTAATTATTTTCAATGTTTATAAATTTGTTAATAAAATTATATATATAATATATATTGTTATTAAAAATTATTCATGAGAGAGTGATGGAGGATTTTAAGTGTTCTAGTGTAAATCTCTCAGAACTGGACTCTTACTTATATTTTACTGAATTGCTATAACAATTTATTTCGTATAATAAAATAAATTATTCTGGCAATTTAGATATCAAAACTTTCCTTCTTAACTAATATTACGTATTTTCAATTCAAAATAAACCATATTGTTAGTGGTAGCGCATGCTTTATGAAATTATTTTTTAAATGAGAAATTATATTTACATATTTCTAATTGAATCTTTGAAGGTTTTTTTAAAAAATTCAATCAAATATCCAGTGGCACGAAGAAAAAGCGAAAAGGGATATTTCTGTAAATTGCCAGAACCCTTTTATGTTAATTTATTTTTTGTTAAAGAAAGGGCAGTTGAGGGGAGAGGCAGGGGAACTGTGTCTTCCACCTTTTTAATTTTTACAGGACTCCGCTGCTTCTTGATTTCAATAACTTATGTGCGTATATGTAAATTTTGCACTGCCACTCCACTCCCCCTTCCAGGGCTATAGTACAGAATAGGGATCAGATCAGTTCTTTCGCCCAGTTTTTTGTATAAAGTAATGAAAATTAAAAACAAATCGAAACATTTTATGTTAGCCCAACTATGACGTACTGAAAACATTTATTTTTATGAAATATTTGGTAAAATCAAGCAGGCCTTGCATTGAACGATGCAAACATGTTGTAATAGAGGTCTCAAATGGAATGAGCTCAATGTATATTGTATTATAAAAACAGCAAAATACATACACATAAGTGTTTAAATATATCATACTATTTCTCAAGTCAGGTGGGGGTAGTTGCCCCTTTCTGATCCTCCTAAAAGAGGTGCTCCAAGAATAGAAACTCTCCAACAATGCAACAATGTATCAAGCAATTTTCTGAGCATGCATAATAATAGAGCTCAGCATGTGGTGAAAATTCACTGTAGTGTTACGGCCTATCTGACAAGTGAGAATGATAATATGGTAGCATAACTTTACTTTGGATTAAGAAACACCAATTTATGAGCATATTTTTTTGGGGGAAAGAGGAGGATGGTGTTTGAGAACATATTGTAATTTATCAATTCTGCTCAACTATATATTGCACAAGTTGCTATTTAACAGTATTTTGTTACTTTTGACCACAGCTGTAATCCATAATAGTCCATACTTACAAAATTACCATACCCATGTTGATGTTCCCTGGAAATCTTCAGGTAGAACAGGGCATGGGAGATTCATTGGGTACCCATGTTACTGTAGCAGTCTATCTATCCCACTGAACATAATAAAGTTTATCAGTTGTGCCATAATCATCTTTAAAATATGAAAGTAAAAAGGCTGGCATGAAGGGGGAGGGGATTGTTGTGACCCCATAATCCCATAATTCCTTTAGCAGTAGCATCACTATTGGGGAAGGGTGGTCCATCATGGATAACACCCAAAATGATATAGTTTTTTTATAAATACATATGCTTGAATTATACAATTTTACTGGTGCTATTTCAATGTATCACTGAAAATAAATGTAGTTTACTGAAAGTTACTCCAATAAATAAAATAAAATTTCTTAGAGTTTTTTTTTTTCACTACTGAAAATAATGTAAACTAAAAGTTAATGTTTATACTTTACATAATGTTTTTTCCCCATGAGGAAGAAGGGAAGGCGGGGTTGAATTTCACTATAAACTACCCCTGAGTGATTCATGCTAAGAGCACCACTCTCTTTACTACCACTTTCCTTAAAAACTGTCATCTTCTATTTTTACAAAATTTATCACATGTGAATGTTCTATATAGAAAACACTTATGAAATAAAATTAATATTTTAATTGCAAAAAAATCTGTTGATAATTTAATCATTCAACTGAGTACCTTTAATATTGGGAGGATGGTTAACTGCTTCCATTATATTTTGTCATTTATTTAGAATATCTTTTTTCTAATGTTCACCAACTCAAGGTTGTGATGTGCACTGGCTTGAGATCATGCAATATTCGTTATTGTGGGACTGGAGCTGAGTAGTCTGAAGCTGTGTTATTGTTTGCTGCAGCCTGAAGTATTTCTATTATAGTCACTTCTCTTTATTTCGCAAAGTTTTTGTGTCTAATTCTTTGTTAGGTACCAGAGAACCTCCAAAAAAAAAAATAAATAAATAAATAAATAAATAAGTTAGGGAATTTCTGTCCAACTTCTATTTATTATTATTGTTAAAAAATAACATTTTGTATATGTACAGTAAAACCTGTAAAGTTGACCACCTTTGTAAGTTGGCCACCTATCTAAGTTGACCACTTTTGTCGGGAATGGAATTAGCTGTATATTATGCAATGTAGGGAAACCTTTGTAACTTGACCACCAGTCTATGTTGACGACTTGTATACACCAAATTTGGGTGGGAGTATTATAAAAACCTTTTGCAAGTTGACCTCCTAATTATTACCATGATATTTATTTATTTAATAACAAACATAACTTTTCCAGGTATTTTTTTATGATATAATGTTACATCAGTATGCGTCTGCGCTGCATGGATGAAACAGTTATAAAGCTTGTTTAAACCTCTTTCTAACTTAACCAATGGGAAAACTACTATGAGCATTCTTTTATTCTTTAAATAAATTTCTTCCTTTTTGCTCTATCTGAGATATTACTGCACCTTTATGTGTGAATATCCCGCACCCAGTCAATTCCTTGCAAGACATTTTGAACAATTATGTATTTTTAGGAAATCTTTACCATCAAATAAGATATTTATCTTTATTTTAGCTAAGTACAGTGAAACTCTGCTATAGCATCATTCAAGGGACCGCGATATTTATGACGCTATAAGCGATCACAATTACTATTGATGGATGAATGAAGGGACTGGAATTTCTTGACATTATAACAGAATTGTCACTATAACCAAGTTCAGCTGTACTTTAGTTTTAAAGTTTTATGATACATTGTTCCAAACCATTATGGATTATGATACCATTCACGTTTAATTTCTCTAATGATATTTTAGATAATTGTGAAATAAAATAGCTAATTACTATTTTAAAGTAAGGTTAATACATGAAGCTAAACTTATAAGTATTTTAATTAGTTAAAAAGAAATGAATGGCATAGTGTAAAAATGACAAAATACGAAAAATAAATCATCCTCGCTCTTTACAAGTAAGTATACCACCTGTCTAAGTTGACCATGAAAATGCTACACCGCAAGTGGTCAACTTGCACAGGTTTTACTGTGTACCATATTTTAGACTTATTGCACAGTAATGTAATAGATCAACATTTTTGCAAAGTTTAAAATGAATAATGTTGCTAGAGCTGTTAGTGTGAATAAAAACCTCAAACCATGATATTGTGAAAATCAGGAAAGAAAAAACTAATTCCTTTCCTAAACAGTATGCTTACTCTTTTGCCTTATTAATTTATTAATTGAAAAAAAAAAAAGCAGCTTCAGGAAGAAAGATGTAGGGAACTCATTCAAAATCTTTTTTCTTTTAAATTAGTTTGTGGGACTACCTTCAGTGTGCCAATATTTTATCTAGATATGCAATATAAATAAAATTTATAATATGTAGGTACTATAATACAGTTAGGATTGCCAGATGTCCACTATTTCAATGTATAGCTCACTAATTTCACATGAAATAGCCTATTTTTGAAATGGGGGATATTATATATATATATATATTATATATATATATATATAAAAATATATAACTGAATTCTGACTACAGTTTCTGTTATTTGTTCAAGGTAAATGCACAAATTTAACTGTATTTTGAATATTTAAAGAGTTTCCTTTTAAATAAGTGATAACTTTTCTGTAGTAATGTATTATATTGTGAAGAAGAAAAAATTCTAGCTGGGTTTTTCTTGTTTTTGTCTTGTGTTATAAATCTGGGGTGCATATGAACAAGGATCATGCCGGCAAACTGCCGTTGAAATTTTTAGGGGGAAGGGCATTTAAGAGGGTCTGAGCCGTATTTCTTGGGGATCTCCGTAGCTTTTGAGGGAGTTGTGCTATTGCTCTAATAAGAGCATAGCACTCCTGTATAAATTAAGTTGTTTATATGCTTCTGGGTCTTTTTTTTTGGATGTTCAGTATACATCAGCAGCGGAGCATGGCTATAATACTGAATAAAGGAAGATAATTTTTTTGATGCACAGTGTATTGATTGTTTATGAAGGATTGGTTGCAGGCCCATCCCAAGTAGAAACTGTGCAATGAGTCGATAAAATATTCTGCCCTCCCATTTATATGTTATTTGTAGCAGGTAGGAATTAAAAACATCACTATATAAGCACCAAATTAATTTTAATTTAACCGAAATAATCAAAAAATTTAAATAATAATGAATAGCCGTAGAACAGACACTTTTTTCTTGTTCCTTAGAAGAGTACTACTACGTATGAATGTATTAGCTGTTAATAGCTTTGGCCTTTTAAGGGGTGGAACATCTCCCTGCTTCAGCCAGCCTTCCGCTGGCACTGATTGGTTTAGCATGGCTGTCTCGTGTAATAGAGCACAGAATTTGTGGGTGCATGGAAAAAATTTTTGTTGTGGAAGCATCACCAAAACGTTGCTTTTGCCATAAAATAGTAGATAAATATCTTTTAAAAGCGGCTGGCGGATCCATAAAAGAAAGGGAGGGTAGGGCCTGTTCATTACTATTAACACTACTGCATGATGAAATTTTGATTTTGATAGTTGAATTATCCACATAAAGTTTGGAATAACCTGAAATCTATATATGGATCACTCCATAGTTTTTTTGTGTTATGTACGATAAATTTTATAGCAAAATTCTGGAGTATTTATATAGTTTAACTATAAAAATGTTTCTAAAAAGTTTTCAATTTTTTCCTTACATTTTTTACACCTAGCGCAACATTAGTATAAAATTTATTTTCAATTGGTTCTATTGTTTTTTATTTAAAAAAAAAATCTTTTCAAGCACAGGATTTAAAAAATGCTATCTTTCTCTCTCTCTCTCTCTCTCTCTATATATATATATATATATATATAATATACGGTGAAACTCCTCTTAACAAACACTGCTCAAATGTGGTCACCCCTCTTAAGCGGACACTATTTAATTCCTCAGCGTTAAAAAAACCATTGAGCCTAAAAACCCTGTTTTGTGAACTGGACACCTCTCTATTAAGGAAAAATATTTTTGTGCTGCTGGTGTACACTAGAAGGAGTTTTACTGTGTGTGTATATATATATATGATATTAGTCTAAAAATTCTGCAACTCTACATTGAAACAAAAAAATCTTCTGGAAAGCTCCTTCCCCCCCCCCCCCCCCCCAAGGGGAAAAACCTCTGGTGGTGCAACCTGCGTCACTGTGAGAGAGTTTGAAAATTGCAGTAAATCAAATTTTGATACCCTCAAGAGTTTTTTAGTGTGGTGCTTACATGAAATTTCCTGTCAGCCAGAGGAAGAAAGTGGGTACTAAATCCATAAAATTAATTTTGTGTGGGTCAATAGCTCTCAAACTGGTTGCTGCAGCAGCCTGAGGTTTCGCAAGATGATCACGTTAACAAATCTCCTTTGTTCCCATGCAAACAAAAAAGTGTACTGGTTATAATTTTTGTGAATTGAGATAGTGATATGATATATAAGGGACGTGTTTATTGAATAAAATGCATGCAAAATTGCAGACATATGAAAATCTTAATGTAACTTTTTTTCTAAATCAGGTTGGATAATAGCACCTGATATGTCGACTACACAAAACAGATTGGTGTTTCTCATATCTTTTGCACTAATAATATAAAAATATACATTTTTATCTCTTAACAGCCCTTTGTTTCGATGTCCTATAGTTTTAAATATGAGTCATATTCTTTGTTTTTCCGTTTTCTTATTTTGTGCAGGACCTAAAAAGTGCAAAAATTTGGTGCAAGTTTGGAGAGAAAAATGTCTTAGTTACTACTACAAAAAAATCTGGAAAAGAGATTGTCTCAAGAAAGCATACTTTTTTTTAAGATCCATGCCAGTGCTCTATTTAAAACAAAGAAATTCTTGTTGATACTGTTTTATACTCCAAATAGTCTAAACTTTTGACTCCAGTGCATATATTTTGTCCATTTTTCAATACATTGGTTACATAGGTATACCCATTTATACCCCAGTTTGTCGGGGTAATTCTTAGTCACCGGGGGAATTATTGATCACTGATATTCTTTAGAAATTCAGAAGTTTCTCTTGTTCATTTCAGTCTAAACATTACTAGATCTTAGTTGCTAAGTCTATAATAGTTGTTAATATACAATTTATCTACTTTTTTTCAAAGATAATTTATTTTTTGAAGAATTATGTACTTATTCATGATAATAGAAGAAGGTAATTATGGATTAGGTACATGTGCATAAAAAAAAGGTAAAAGTATTAAGCTATTTTCTACAATAACTATAATAAAAGTTATGTTTATTTTTACTTTAACCAACGTTTGTTTCCTTTAAATCTGACCAGAAATTTCAAGATAAACCTTCTGAAACAGAAGCAAGAAATTGTAGCTAAAGTCAAAAAAAGAAATTCTAATGGCAGGAAAATTAAAGCGACGTCTAATACTAATACAGATGAAAGCTGTGTTTTGATGCATCAGATGAGGAGCTAGAAACATCTGAGGTTGAAAATAATAACAAGACCCTTTTTACATTGGGGAAAATTATACAAATAGTAGATGAGAAGAATGTTGTAATGAAATTTCTCACAGAAAAAAGCAGGTAATTTCCAATGGCCCAAGCAAGCCACTTTAGAAATTGTTAATATATTTTACAGCCAGTAATTTTAAAGGGAAGTAACACTTTTGTTGTGGACACTAGTGTCATTAATAATGCTCACAGATGTTATAAGCAATTCTGTCAAGAATTGTAGAGTTGAAGCACTTTTAGCTTAAGTAAAAGTGTTCTGAGATGCGACACACGGTGTTCTTTTCTTCCTTATAAATTTTTTAGTATTTATTAAGAGAGGAGAAAATAGTTATTGCAATATTTATAGTCAAAATGCACTAAATAAGAATAATATATCACATGAATTTACTTCTAACATTTATTGATATAAAAACAAGGTGTGACCAATATTTACCCCGAAGCTGGGGTAATTTTTGGTCACCTAATGAGTTAAATTAAACAAAGTGTACAGTACCCTAATTATTGGTTAAATGAGTATAACAATAGGACACTTGTTATGTAAACTTGTTCCATGCCAAATTTAGTAATATGATCTACTAAATTTCTGGAGATATTCAGATCTATTTTTTTGACCAGGAATTACCCCGTATGACCTTATGTGTTTTTTTAGAGCAATATACATAGAATTTAAACCCTTTGAACACACACCCCTCCCCCCAGAAAATTTTGAAATGACGAGTCCGTGCACCTGTGCAGAAAGTGCATTAACTTCAGAATTCCACTGTTTAACATTCAGATCTTGCGTTGCAAAAAATACTATCAAATTGTCATACTGAAGTGTTACAAATTAAAAACTCGAAATACAGAATCGCATTTTGCGTGCGTTAGCTCGAAGTGAGTAATTCGATGGGGGGGAAAAATATGAAAATAGAAATCGGAACCAGATGATTTTGGCTTATTGCCAAAGTGGTAGAGGAAGTGAGATAAGCAATGCTTGTCCATATTTGAACTAAGAAAATTTTCATTTCAATCAAGGCTTTTAAAATGATGAATTTTTGCGGCCCTTTTTTTTTTTTTTTTCATTTCACTCCAACAACTTGCATTCATTTGGTTTTTCTTTTTGTATCTTTTTTTACTTTTCATTTTAGCAATGCATTAAATTGTTTCAAAGTGAATAAGCTTAAAATGTTTCGTTTTTGGGAGCGCAACTTTGACCCATGAATTGGAAAATACTGTACAGCAACGTGCACTTCGGTGCTACAAGGAATCATTTTTTCATTGCAAAATATTATGAGCTTCTCGACGAAAGCAGAATAAAGTTAAAGCTGTATAGTGACTGCTGTAAATATTAATTCTTAATTCTTTTTTGTTATGTGTGTGATGGATTTTTTTCCCCCTGCAAGACTTATTATGCACTGAGCTAGAGCTACATCTGGGCGTTTGAATCGTCTGTTCTTAATTTGTGTAGGGAAATGGTTTTCGACCTTCCTAAAAAATTAAACTTACTTTTCGTGACATTTCAAAGTTTAAGCAGCATATTTAAGATAGAAAGTTTGTATTAAAAATGCATTCTGGACACAGCCTGTTAAGATTTATTTGGAACCAACCGTTCTGAAAATTTACGAAGTTTTGATGATCTTTAAGTCTTTACTTTTGTACTTATGTTTTTGTTTAGGCATTGTAGGGCTCTTAACTTTGTGCTAAAAAAAATGGGGACATCATACTTCAAGTAAATTTTATCAACAGTCAGTGTTGACTTCAACCTGAAGGCTGTTAAATTGTGAAAATAAACTAACTAGTGTTGAAAAAGTTTAGTTTTTCTCCGCTTTTATTCAGGTACTTTTATTCATTATTTTTAATTGAAGTAATTATTTTAAGTGATAATAGCTGGTACAATGAAATTATCGAGAGTAAAGACGATGTAAAAGAGCTACTATGTCGATGTTGATGGTAAATAGGCCTTTCTGAACGAATTACACTCAATATTACTACTTTGTCGTTGTGCTTTTTAAACTATGAAACTTTATTACTTTTCTTGGACATTTCTGATGATGCAGTCAGTCACTTTATGCCACGCATACATGCCTCGATATATGCGGAGAACGTTTCGAACGTTTTCCTATGTAAAAAAAAAAAAAAACGCAAGTATCAATGTTCAAGTTCCTATCATTGATTTTTTTCCTTTTGCGTATGTATTTTTTGAACTGTAAAATACGGGGAATGGGGTAATTGCCGTTTCCTGATACCGTAAATGACAGACTCGCTAACCTTGTGATTCCACATTTTTTTTTTTTTTTTGTACAATTTTGCAGTGTTAGTGGAGAAGGTTTATAGTTGGAGCTTCCTCAACTTGATGCCGTATCACTGAAAGATTTTATGTGGAAGAGAGGGCATCATTTCACGAAAAGATCCCCGATAAATTCAATCCAAAAGTTATAACGATTGCCACTCCTATTAACATCGAGTGACGCTCGATAGCAATTTGTCTCTTTGCTGTCTCGATGTTCTGACGTCTCATTTGTCAGGGGGTAGTTTGTCGACACGATTGTAAGGTGCCAAATATTTTTACCATTTTTATTTTTATTTATTTTTAACCCTCTGCACTTTGAAAAGCCTTAAAACGAACGGCGCCCGGCTGAAAAAATGATAGATGCTTGCTCTGAAATGTGGAAAATAGAATGGAGCCATCGGGTGGAAAATCGATTTTTTAAATTTTTTTTGGAGTGAAACTCCCTCGTCTGATGAATTCATATTGAAATGTTCTTTGTGCACATGTGACTCGCTCATCATTTCTTTTTATCGTTGAATTTGGATAAATGATTTGTTCACTTAAGTGTTCTAGTGTATAGTCAATTCCACTTAAAAGCACAAGTATGGATTTTTCGACCCAAATTACATCTAGCTGATTTTGCTAGTAAATTTATTATGCTGTTTTACATTTTGTGTCCATATTTTTTTCATTTTTATTGACTTTCCCCCAAACCCTTTCAAGGAAAGGAAATGTATGAAAAAGCATCTTTGCGTCTTACATGAATATGAAGCTATTATTTTGGAAGATAACAGGGAAAATATGTTGCTTTAGGTTTATTGTTGCGCTGAAAAGTCCTGAAATCCAAACAAAAATAGTTGTTTTGAATTACAAAACGTCAAGGTGTGGTGTCATTGCTATGAAGAATAACATCTTAAATTTGATAATATCTTAAAAACATACAGTTTTTAAGATATTATCAAAATATTTATTAATGAATATATTTTCTATTGCCATCTGTCATCATTTAATAAGAAAAATTAAAACATTAAAAGAAAAAAAAATGAAATAACAGCAGCACATATTATATTGCTTAATTTTTATGCATATATTAAACGGGGGGGGGGGGGGGGGAGAACTGGTCTGGCATGTTTATTTTGTCTCATTCACTTGAGCTCTCTATGCATTAGGATTATTTTCATATGATGAAAAGCAAGAATCAACCTTTTTATTATCGAGGGAAAAACTGTTTTATTAGCACAGATAGCTTTGTAACGATTTAGTTTAAGGTGAAACACGTAAGGCTGACTTATTGCAGGTATTTTTAGTACTAATTCATAAACATATAACATGACAATGTAGTATCGGATTACTTTAAGTTTGATGATCATTAATATGATAAATATAAACCATTAAGTCAAATGTAAAGAATAGTATTCGGTCAAGGCCGACTAGTAGGCTAAACCAGCGTTTCCCAACCGATGGTTCGCGAACTCCGAGGGCAGGGCTGGTAGAGTTCCGGAAATACCAGAAATTTCCGGAATTTTGTTTTTGCTTCATGACCCTAAATTTTCTGCCCTCATTTTGTTTTTTCCCCTTTCATTGCAATAATATATATTTGTAAATAAATAAAATACTTACGTAGGCCTAATTTCCACATGCAGGCAAAGACACGGATGCGTTCCTTTCTTTGCGCAATCAGCCGGCATCCTGTACAAAAATAGCATTTTTTTTTTTCATTTGAACTCTATTTTTTTTAAAGTTTAGTTATGAAGCAAACAAATGAAATTTTATTTTTATCAAATTCTTACCGTATATACTTGCGTATAAGCATTGGTATAAGTTGATTCGCATGTAAGCCGAAACCCCAACTTTCAGACAAATAAACGGAAACCCGCCTGCAAATCGACCTCCCTACTTTAATCGGGAACGTTTTTCCCGTAGATTTTTAACATCAGAGTTTTTAAAAGAAGGGAAATTAAATTACAATCAAAAATGTGTAGTTACATTTTTGCGATCGCGATTTTTGTAAAGTTTTTGCTGTTATCTTTTTTTTTTTTGGTAATTTGTCGATTTTATTCTCAATTAATAAAAAGTTTTTGTGTTTTAATTCCTTGCAGTCTTATTTGATTTATTTTTTTATATACCAGAAAATGCATTACCTTCAAACAAATAATTCAAGGCTCCTGAAATTTTTTTGGAAGTTCAGGAAATAAAATTCCTTACTGCTACCACCCCTGCCGTAGGGGTTCGCGTGATGTACAAAGGGGGTTCTCGAAAATAATATTGCAATGGCGGAATTTTTAATTGCTGTAAAAGAAAAACGAAATATTACATTTACTTACGTATTAGGATAGTGTGTAAATATGATTTTTTTAATATTGTTTTCCAGATGATAAATAAAAGTTATGGTGTGGCATAGGGAGCTTGCGTACAAACTTTGAAAGCAGTTATTTCTACTGTTACCTGCTGATTTCGAAAATATTAATCTCAAAGCGGTATCGAATCACATTTATGGATTTATGTTAAATTTTGACTGTATGTTTGTCCTACCATCTCCCAATTTTTTCTCGCCGGAGCGAAGAAAGAATCTGAAAATTTACAAAACAAAAATATACTCGCACTTTATTCCATATTTTGTGAATTTTGTACGTTTCAACCCGAAAGCGGAACTCAACTATATTTATTGATAATTTCAAAACTTTGTGCAGACATTTCTCATGCCGTTCCACAACTTTTTCGTACGACCAGGAAAATAATTTTTGAAGATATTTTTTTTTTGAGAATACACGTGTTTACTGCCCTATTAATAATTCAAAAAGAACAAATATTTAAATAAAAACTGAAGTTACTTTTTTTAACTTGGATGTTTTGCTATTATATTTTCATTTCTTGTTATAAACTATTGCGCTATAAGGAAAATAAATGTGCTAGCAAATTTTATAGTTTTTTACCTGTTGCTAACGGCTATGGAAGGGGGTTCGCCATTTTATTCTGGATCTTAAAAAGGGTTCGCAAGGAAGAAAAGGTTGTTAACCACTGGGCCAGACCATCGATCAAAGCCAGGTATTCCCTGCATCACTAATATGTTTTGTAAAAAGTGTCTCAGCCTACCACACAAATTTAAATTTTGCAATATGTAACATCCTATAATCTTGTGAATTAGTTCCTTTGATTGCAGTACATACTTGCAAAATTATTTCAGAATAAATTTCAACATTTTAAGAAATTGACGTATTTTACTTATCAGTTATCAAAGCGGCTTATATATATATACCTGATGCATATCAACTATTTAAAAATTACGTACTTAGTATAGAAAAACATCTTGTAATTAATAACTTTGCATTTCAAAATGAGATTAATTTTGTACAGTGCGTTTTAAATTCCTGGAGTAAATCGACTTTCCCCCCCCCCCTTATTCCATTTGTAATACAGGGGCAGGAGAGGGGGGGGGGAGGGAATGCGGAACATTTCATAACCACAACATTTTTTGCTTGAAGGTCATTCATGCAAATGTATCACTTCTTGCATGATCATGCCAAGTAGATTTTATGTGCATTTACGAGGTGCTCATTTTAAAAATTAATTTTATCCATAAATCATTTTGCAGTTACTTCATAAAACAGTGTACGGTGTACTTTTTAAAGCCTCTTGCCTTGAACTTCCGCATTCTTTTGTAAAAGTTTAGCATCTCGATTACGCAATCCATCATAGCTTTTGACCTCGATTTCACTGCTGCATGAAAGTAAATATTGGTCATGTGTACATTTTTGGAATTTTGTGATTCATTATCAGTATATTTGAATTGTTCCGCTTAAGTTACTCTTCAACTGTCATTTAAACCAGGGTTTCTCAACGAGGCCATATGCCCCCCTGGGGGGACACGAGATAAATCTAGGGGTCCACAGGAGAAAATATGAAAATAGGGGAGCCATCAACCATGTGAAAGGGGTTGGCTGACCTTAAAGCTTCTATATCGAAATCTTTCGCCATTATCCTAATGGCGAAAGATCCATTATTTTCAATCCTATATAAATACTAATCTAAAGACGGATTTGACTGAAAAACTTTATCGGAAGGATGTTATGGCGGTAGAACATGTACATTTACGAAGTTCAACCAGAACGAAACGAACCTTTTCTCCAACGAAACTTTGGATTTTTAAGGGTATTTCTTAATCAATAAATGAGTGAATGAATGAATGAATAAATGAAGGAGTGAATGGAGTATGTTTGTGTAAACCGTTGAGAAGGTATATTTGGGGTAATTAAGAACTAAATCTAAATGAGAACGAGAGAGTGAGAAATAGCTAGATTTTTAATTTGACATTGGTGTATAATGGCAAAGTAGCCTCGTATAGTTCTATGGGGAACTTCTTGTTACAATAATAACTGTAAATCCATCTATCGAGGATTACTTATGAGTCCTTCTTTTGAGAATACATTCCCTGAAATTCCAAAACATGTGATAGGGATTGCTCTTCTAAAATGTGCTGAAAAAATTGTTCTTTAAGAGAGAACGGGGAAAAAAAACTTGTATGAGTGTATTTAACTAATGGTGCTGTGTGTTGACGCTTTTTTAAAAAAATGTCCTGTAAGATACATAATTTTTTGTCAGTTATATACTTGCAAGACACTTCGTAAAAATAACTTGGAAAATTTTAACCTTATGCAAGATTTTACTAATTTAAAAAGGAATAAGCCATTGCCCCAATCTCAAGATTCATGGCCCCCCTTTTTCCATATTTTTCGTCTAGTCCCCTAGATATTTTCCGTGACCCCCGTTGAAAAACTATGATTTAGACGTAAAAAATTTTACCGTGTAGCTCTAATATCGTTTGACTAGAAATGTATCAAACCGAGGTTATCGAAGTGGGGTCATTTTTTCTGAGGAAAAAGCATCTTTTTAGATTCACAAAATACAGTAAAATGACAGAATGTGTCCCCCCTCCTCAAGTATATTCTTTGACAGATATGTTTTTGAGGTTGAGAAAAACTTAATTTCCACCTTTAGACTTTAGAAGAACTAATCCACCGGCATTTTCTGGTTTGTGTGCAGAAACATCGTTTGTACTTAAAAATATCACTCTTATAAATATACATTCCTAAAAATTAACTTTGTATTTAATTTGCAGCATTGTTAAAATTTCTGCGGGAAAATATTTGCCATATTTATAGATGCGTCATATCCTCCTCTTAAAATATTGAAAACTTAGATTAACCGTGTTTTCCGTAATGCGTGACTTCCTTCCATACAATGTTTATTCTCTCCATAATCCCCCCCCCCCCCCAAAGAAAAATAGAGATTAATAAAAAGCTTTTGTTTATCCTTACGTGATAAAATTTGCTCTTTTTTTCAGAAAAGCATCCCAAAGACAGTAACTAGAAATAATGAATCTAGAAAGGGTTGCTCCCTTCCCGTCATAGGTTGATTTTATAAAGTAATGATGAGAGTATTGTGCACTCAGAGAACATTTCATTGTGAGTCGGTCCATCAAACGAGGGAGTTCTCACTTCAATATAGTCTTCCACCCGCAGATCTTTTCCGAGGCATCTATAACTAATTATTTTTTCTTCTTCAAGGATTACAAGATGACAATCCGGTATAATTGACTTGCAATTACCAGATCTAATTACTTTTACGCATTAATCTTTCATCTTCTCTCCACGAAAAATACTATTAGGCATCTATTGTCTAATAACCTCGTTAGTTCAAACACGCTTAAAACGAATTACTGCTACGACGAACTACATTTGCGATTCCCGTCCTAATGCATTAACAAATAACGCTAATTTCTTCGTTTAAGACGAACACGCCTAATTCGAACTGTCGGATAAATCGAACTCTTATTTTTGGTCCCTACGTTCGAACTTCAATTCAATACGAAACAGACGTAAAAGTCATTTTTCTCCTTATCAAACCGCGAAAAAAAAAAAAAAGAATAATTCATCAGAATGCCTAAAAAATTTAGATGCCAATGAAGACTTCTGGAGCAATTGTTCAGAAAAGAGTAGGAAACAATGTCTTATAACTGAGTATTATAAAAAACAATACGGTATTTTTGATACGATCATTTTACTATGATAATTTTGAAGGATTTTCTATTGATATGTTTTTCAGTTAATAAACGTTTAAAATTATTGAATTTTCAATTTTAAAACTTCTTATTTGAGAACCAGAAATTGTTTTTTTTTCTTATGACAAATTCAAAATCTATAGCATTTGATTTATATATGCATTAGGGACTTGAACATTTTGTATTGGAAAATAGCGTGAAATTCCTCTTATGCTATCTAAAAAAAAAAGATTTCATTGTATTTCGGATAAGACGAACTACGGTTAAGACGAATTTATTTTAAAAGACCCTTCGGGTTCGTTTTAATGAGGTTCGACTAATGACCACCTGCCTGCAAAGTGAGAGCAAGCATGACCTTTCAGTATTTTTTTCTGTTTTCTAAGTTGATGACACTTCTAATCTTGATGTTCAGTGGATGATCCGATATCGTTGTCAGATCGGATGACTCGATACACACAGAAACGATCTCTGTCCGATTTTGGATGTTCTGTGAAATTTTTCATTGTTCGTTGGGGGTCATGGAGATCGCCATGTACACAAAGAAACTAGTAATATTTTCATACTTAATGTACAAATATGTTTTAACTACCAAAAGAAATTATTATATTGACCCATTGGTCAGGGGCATTTTGTTTGTTGTCAAAGATTTGTGTGACGCATTTTGAAAATCTACTTTCGTTTATCTTTCTTACAGCTATTGTGGCAGGCGGCAGTGAAATTTGTTTATAAAAGTAATCTAACATTTTTCTTTCTTTCTTTTTTTTTTTTTTGTATTGTTTAGGAAGAAAATTTTAATTCATGCATATTACAATGAGCAGAAACTCATTCAGCTGTGCCTTTTAAAATATATGTAATGTATGTTTTAATTTTTAAGAGAATTTATTGTGCCAACATCGTTTTCTTATGTTGCTTTCATTAAAATACTCGTATTGTTATAATGACAACGTACTTAAAATTTTACAGAATTTCACGTGATTTTTATTGAAAATGTCAATGGAAATTTAAAAAAAAGAAAACTCGAAAAATGGCTCAAAACATTCGTTGTGATCCGATTTTTAAAAATTACATTCAAAATAAGGCAAAAAAGTTTATATAAACCTGGAGCTGGAGTGGAACCATAAAAGAGGCTTGTAATAGGAGCGGGAGGGGGGGGGGGGGGAGGGTTGATGTACTGTGCAACAGCTTTAAATTTTGGCTTAAGATAGAAATAACGCTAGTTTGAATATAAATCATATCTATCGCTTGGGCCACTTCATATAGTTTCAGAAAACTCTTTCTCTTGTTTTTAAGTTTGCTGATTTTGTTTTGGGAAAAACTGCATAAAAACAATACTAATAGACAGTACTATGTTCATAATAAAATTCAAAATCTGGTATGAAAGTAGCATTTGTGAAATTATTTCCCAAAATCGCTGTAAAGGTGCCCCATCCAGGTATCTACAGTTGCTACACCCTAAATCCGTACCAACTTGTACGTACTTGCTCTAGCTCTGCTCCAGCTCTTGCATTCCAAATTGTTTGAATATAAATCATATCTATCGCTGTTTTTAGCTAATTTATTAATAGGTGTGTTAAGAAATCTGAAAAGTTGATTGTATAATCTTTATTTTCTTTATCAATAAATATATAATGTTTAATGTGCGCAAAAAGGGGGTGGGATGAAAACCAGAGAAAAAACTTCATTTATTTTTAAGTTTATGAATAATTTTTAAAAAAATCGAGCATTGGAGCAACGAAAAATCTTTGCTCCCGCTCCGCTCTAGATCCCTGATACCATCTTTGCCTTTATATAATAAGCGAAATCACAAGCTCTTTATGAAAAATATCAGTCATTTTCTTCCCACAAAATATCGTCCGTGTGAGTCTCACAATTGAAACTAATGTACTGCTGTGTCGATGTCCAATAGTTATCCTTCACCCGATACAGTGGTACTTACTCTCCGACAGAAAATCGTCGGACCGATATTGTCATTCGTGCGAGTCGTCCCATGTAACCTAATGTGCTACTGCGTCGGATCGTCCGTGTGCATCGAGCCCAAAAAAAATATCTTATATTTGTGACTGAACAACAAATGAAATAATTTTGAAACAGCATTCTTATGCCTATATGTAATTAAAGCAGGGAGGGGGGGGGGGGATTTTTTCCCTATAAAAAGCCAAAAGGATTATATGAAATAAATGAATAAAAATCTTGGGTTTTTCGTTTCATGGAAAAAATCACATTGAGTTGGATAGAAGTATCTTGCATAATGATGACGGAGGTAAACGTAAACCAGTCTTTTTATATAGACAAGGTACATTGTCGAATTTTTTTATCAACGTTTACTTAATTGTATCCACTTATGTACATGCATTAATTTCATTAATTTTCCTTCTCTTATCTAAAAAATTGTTTTCCATTTTTGAGAAATTTCTTGCTAAAGAGTTGATTTTCTCATTTTCATCATTTATTGCGTCTTATCCAGAAACAGCGTTATCGCTTCTCTTACATCTATTCCATCTCGCAAAATTCGAAAAGGACCATGAACTCGAAAATATTGCGACACTTCCGGCGATCAGATCGCCCGAAGAGCCACCTTGCCGGGCCAACGCCGTCCGACCTTGTACCGCGCAGGCGACCTATAATACACTATAAATGCGTGTGCCAGCTCCAAATAAGGAGGGCCGCTGTTCCTGCCCACGGTACCAGAAGAATGAGAGGCCGTCGAACTAGGTGAAGAGAAAGAACTTGCGTGGGTTGTTTTTGTTAGTTTATTTATTTTTAACTGAAAAAAAAATCAGTAAATAAATGTTGAAGGAAACCGGCATGTAGGCGAAAAATAATGCGTGGCTTCGAATGTGCACGAACGGAGAGTTTTTCAATCTTTTCTTCTGCACGTGGGTTGAGTCTGGACGCAAGGTGTGAATTTATTGCTGGAGGTTAATGCGAACTTGGATTTTTTGAAATGTCTGCACATCTGGGAGCCTGTATCGCTGATTGCGACAGTCGCTTCGATTTCATGCACCTGACGGTCTGCGAAAACTGTTTCACTATGGTTCAAAATTAAGGCATCGCAAACATAAGCATGCGCTGTGCCAAGAATTCAGATTATACACGAGATTGGGGGGGGGGGGGGGGCGCAGGGAACTTGATACGGTAAGCGAAAATAAGCATCCTTGAAGTATGAAATTAGTGAATATGAAACGCAAAAAAATTGCCAGTTTCGTATTAGCTTTCGTTTTCATGTAACACGGTACCCCTGGTACCCATCGTGCTCCCGCCTATGATCGCAAAATGGGGTGAAACATTGTCATTAGTTTACTAAATTGTAAGTAAATTTCTAAATGTTTCAGAAAGTATTGTGAATGCATGCACGCAAATCTTCTATAGCCAACAATTCTGCTGCATGGATAAGAACCAACAGCTCAATTACTTTGGCTCTTCCTGTTTAGTTCGATTACATCAGCTTGTTCGTGAAAATTTCGCACATTTTTTTTTTGTGTGTGTCCCAGTCTTGAAAGTGCTAGTCTGCGAAGAGTATTTTTGTTGTGGCAAAAAAAAAAAAAGCTCTTTCCAAAGTAAAGCTAACAGACTGATCTAAGGCCATTGTACACCTTTCCGAAACGCGAACAGAGGGAGAAATTTGTGTTGACAATAAAACTGGGAGAGGACACTATCTGGTAGGAATGTTCAGGCAATAGAAAGATATGGAATATTTATGTATAAAGATATATGTGTATTATATATAATACACATATATCTATGAATGTTTTTGATTTTCACTGTAGTGTTAAAATTTTTAACTATTTGGGGGGGGGGGGGTATAACCCTCTACTCCCCTGTCGCTATGAAACTGCACATATACATGAAATTTGGTTAATGAAGGACACCTTTCAAACGTTGGAGAAATACCATCGCAAAGAATAATGTAACTAAATATATATATTTTTCTTTACCGTACATAATGGAAATATAAGAATTCATTAAAACAATTTTGTGTTTTAATCACTTTGAAAGCTTACTTTTTTTTGGTCATAGGCTGCTTTTTCCAAAAATGCGTCTGTCTTCAACGATACAATAAAAATAGGTTTTTTTACGAAGAATGTTTGAAATCCGCATCCTGCCAAATCAACCCGTGCAGGTGTGTCATGTTCAGGGTTGCCTAGTTTAACAAGAAGTTCTGTCTAGAACTATACGAGCCTACTTTCCCGTGTACACCAGCTTCAAATTTATAATCTAGCTATCTCTCTCTTTCTCGTTTAGCTTTAGTTCTTACTTGCTTCAAATATGCCTTTTTCAACGGTTAATACAGATTTGTTCAATCATTCATTTATTCAGTCATTCATGTATTTATTCACTCATTTATTCATTCATTCATTATTTTGCTTATTCATTTAATCTTTCATTAATTCAAAAATATTCTTGAAAATCCCGATCAAAAAATTTCATAAGAAAATAGGCTCGTTAGTTCTGGATGAACTTTTTATCTGTTCATGTTCTACGTCATAAGAGCTTTCCGATAAAGTTTGCTCAAATTTTTAAATCAAAACTAAAATAGGATTATTAGATGTCCTCACAATTTTCGAGCAAAAAGAATTTTTCATTCGGACTTGTTCAAAAGTTATTAACAAACAGATTGTTCAATCACATTTTTTCACATCTCAAGAACTTACTTTCAATATTTTTTCATTTCAATCTTTATTTTGTACTAATTTAATATTTGCTTTTCATTTCTAACGATATTTTCACGAACATAGGCCTCTTATGTTTATTAATTTTTTTGTACTGTTTACGGGAAAGTAGCTAACAAAAAATTGTTCAAATCAAAAAATAAAATATGGAAATTAGATGTCCTCACCGAGATCTTTCGAATGCAAAAAGAATTTTTCGAATCGGACAATTCGTTCAAAAGTTATTAGGGGGGGGGGGGGGACAGACCGACAGACAGACCGACACACACTTTTTTCCCATCTCAAAACCCTACTTTCAAATTTTTTATTTTTCAATCTTTATTTAATTACTTAATTTATTTTTGACTTTTCTTGATTTCTAACGATATTTTCACGATACATTAAGCCTTCTTTCATGCTTTATTATTTTTTTTACTTTTACGGGAAAGTAGGCTAAAAAAGAATAAAGAAAGATGGATGCAGATATAAAAGCTAACATCTTTTGGCAGTATTGTGTCATAAAATTTTGCTTTTGAAATTCTATAGATTAGAAATTCTATAGTATAAATTTGTTATCTTAATCATCATCTAATTTTTTAATATGAGGTTAATATAATTGTATGTATAAAAATGTTATGGCAGGCGTATTTAATGTACAAGTAGTGCATTTGCTAATAAATATTTTTACTTGGAACATTTACCTGGAATTGTGCTTTGGAATTGTACCTGGAAAAGCCATGGACATTTTTTTTTTTTGGCTATTTGAGTATGAACCCTGTTATTAGCATATTTTAAAAATATATGTAAATTAAAAACTTACAGCGTACAATAGACCTCTGGTCGCAGTGCTTGGTTCTTTCGAGCCCCCTTTCCTTCCATACAGCGTATTTAGAAGCTGCGGTATGTTTACAAAATGTGTACTGGTTTCAAACACCAGAGCCGGATATCAAGTGCTGACCCGTCACACGAGGGTCATTGGAGTTCCGATATCCGGCAAAATCAATATGCTGGCAATAATACGGTACTTTTGGCGTCCCGTATTGAAGTTCTCCAGGACGCGGGACGATTTCTCAAAATACAGGACTGTCCTGTTGAAATCTGGGATGTATGCCAACCCTGGTCACGTTGGCCACTCCAGCTTATAGTATTTATGTTACATACATGTGAAAGTTTACGTAATTCCCGTTTTTAATAATATTTTCTCTCCATCAGAATTGGTACTTTATCCACTAGCTCTTTTTTTAGCTTACTTTCCCCATAAATTTTTTTAAAAAAGTATGAAAAGAGGCTTAATGTGTCGTAAAATATCGTTAAAAATAAAGAAAAGTAAAAAAAAAGGTGAAGTAAATAAAGATCGAAACATACAAATTTATTAATTAGGGCTTTGAGATGGGAATGTGTGCATGTTTGTCCTTCTGTCAGTCCCCCCCCCCCCCCCCAATTGAGGGAATTGTCCGAATCGGAAGACCTTTTTTGCATTTGAACCATCTTGGCAACATCTACTTTCTGTGTTTTATTTTTTGATTTGAACCATTTTTGGGGTTCTATTTTGAACAGTTCAAAACATCTTATTATTAGCGCTATTGGGGAAATGTAAAGCAAATTATATAAACCCTGTACATAAGATTACAGTTCCCTTGAACGAGCTTATTCAAAGGAACTCTCAACGTGAAATATTTTTTGATTTTAACATTTTTTGTTCATTTTTGAACAGTTAAAAAAGTAACATAAGCGCGTACGGGGAAATTATAATCCTATATAAATCTTGATCTAATAGACGGCTTTACTTGGAACAAAATTGATCGGAAAGATCTAATGACGTAGAACGTGTACAGATACTAAGTTCCTCCTGAACTAAACGAGTCCATTTTGACATGAAATTTTTCCATCTGGATTTTCAAGGATATTTCTGATTGAATGAATTAGAGAAAGAAAGAATGAATTAGTGAATGAATAAATTAATAAATGAGAGAAAGAAGGAATGAATAAATGGATGAATGAATGACTGAATTAATGCATGATTGAGTGAACTAATGATGAATGAATGGGTGAATGAATATGTATTAACCGTTGAAAAATGTGTATTTGAAGCAATTAAGAACTAAAGATAAAGGAGAAGGCGAGATATCTAGGTTATCAATTTGATATTGGTGCAGACGGGAAAGTAGGCTCATATAGTTCTAGACGGAACGGAACGTCTTGCTCTTAATATTAGCTGTAAATAATAACAACAATAATAATCAAACGAGAGGTTTTGCTTATCTGCCAAAATAGCTTCTACATCCATTCAGTCCTTTATCTTTGTGTTTTTAAAGTAGGCATCCTGTAAATTTTACATTAAATTTCCTCTTGATTTTAACACTACAAGCTTTTACATTTGAAGAAAACTTACGTTTTGAAACGCTTGTTTAAATGCTGTAAATAGTAGCGTATTTTGTTATATATTTCAGTAAGTAATTTCTTATTGTAAATCACAAGAAATATTATATTTGTCTGTTGGTCGAATAGATTTCTTAGTACGGTAAAAAATTGAGTCATCATGTTTGTATAGAACTAGAAAAAGTGATCTACGGAAAACTTTTGTTTAAAAATGTTAACTGATAAAAATTGTAATGTTTACATTCTCTCTCAAATAAACTTTTTCCATTTTTTTTCTTTTCCCCCATAAAATTAGCTTGCATTTTTCTAATACTCTAATCTGCATACTGTAACAAAGGACTCTAATAGAAGTAAAATTCTATCCTGTGAACTTCCTGCCAAGGAAGCCTATTTAGATAGAAAGCGCGTCATCCGCCTGTTTTGAAAGGTTGACGTCACTATTCCGTCTTCTTCAGTTCGAGGAAATGTCGAAACCTCTCGAAGAGAATCGCTCTCGGTGTCCAGGATGACATCACGAAACCAAAAAGTCTCTCCTGCTCGAAACAAAACCGAATTAATGCAGAACAGCAGTGAAGCAATTGTTGAACTCGCACGCTTGTTTCGGCATTGCACTGAAGGGCTATTTGATTTTAGTTTCGATTGCTGTCATCATTCATTCTGCGTAAAAGGATATTTATGTGCCAGTGCTTTCGAGGAACCGGTGGTGACGTTATGTACCTATACCAACCGCAGCGCAGCAAAATTTTCTTTTTGACAAAACTAGAAAGATGTATGGTATTTGTTTACTTCCTTTGCTAACTGTTTGCCAAATGCTGTTTGCGTTATTCTGAATTATTTCGCATTTGACACAGTCGTATGTTTTCCTTTTTTCAAGGAATATGAGCAAGATTTTATAAGAAATATGGAAGGAAATAGGAAACATCATCAACTTTATTAGTTGAAAAAAAGTAAGTGTATGTGCATTTTCAATGATGCACTAAATAACAATAATAACATTAATAAACAAGGAGTTTGTCCAGAACTAAACGAGTCTACTTTTTCGTATGCTATCATTTGTCTAGGTAACTTATTTAAGTGATTAGAGCTTCATGGTCGATGATTAATGTAAGTTCAAGAAGAATAATTTCAAATGTGGAATCTTAGTATATTAATCATCAGTCCCAGTAACGTATCCAGGATTTTTTTCTCGGAGGGTGACATTGCTCGGTCTATTTTTCAAATGGCGTCTTTTAAATTTCGGAATTTTGAAAGTACATGTATCCTGATAGCCCCGCCCTCACCTTTGGATACGCTGTTGGGTGTAACCACCAAAACTTTGAATACAAGCATGCGAACCTGCATGTGTTGTGGGGCAACATGTTGCCAATCTGTGGAGCCTGTTGCTTTGCGACAGCGATGTGAGGAATGTTGTCCTGCTGGAAAACATCCCCTTGGACATTAGCCATGAATATAGCACAAGTTATCACCAGCCTGACAAATAAGTTTGCAGTCAGGGTGCGTGAGATAACTGTTGCAACCATAAGGGGCAGACGCGGTCGCGGATACGAGGAGAAGCGAGAAGAAGTTGTCCCTCCCTGAGAGTAGAGCATTAAAAATTATGTATAAATAATGAACTAAAACTTTATAATATGTATCTTGTATATATATCAATAAAAATTGCCCCCTCCTCAGTCAAACTCTGTATCTGCACCTGATGTGGGAAGGGGGAGGGGCAACGTGCGGAGTTTTTTCCATGAAATATAATAACATAATATTGTTAAAACTGTAAGAAACACTATTCTGTTAGGGCCCACATGAATTAGATAAATATTTTAAGCTTAAAATAATCAAGTGATGCCACCTCTTTTTAGTGACGGGCGCCAAAGCCAGTTTTAGCATCGGTCCGTACGGGCGGCCCATATTTGTCACAAATTTTCGTTGTGTGAATTAGGACTAGGGACCCTTCTCCAAAGGTTCTGCTTTGCTCGAGCCACTCTGGAACTCCCCAACCCCCCTCTGCCAAAAGTTCTTGGAGTGTTCTAAGCACTCCTACTGATAATAAGCAGAAGATAAAATAATTTTTGGAAAAAAAACATAGAACCGACTTCAAACTGTAAATTGCGCTAAAAAGTAAAAAATAATATTATTCTTCAAACAACTTCGATACTACTTTTAAACATAATTTTTGAAGTCGGTGCAAAATTAGGAGTCTAATTAAAATTACACCATGCGTTATTTTACACTGAAACTGTTGCAAACTCTACGCTATTTATATTTGTAATTGGTTCATAGTTACAAAAGGAATCATGCATCAAAATCCATCATAATTTTGCACCGACTTCAAAAATTATGTTTAAAAGTCGTATCGAAGTTGTTTAAAAGAATAATATTATTTTTTACTTATTAGCGCAATTTATAGTTTGAAGTCGGTTCTATTTTTTTTTCAAAAATTATTTTATTTTATTCTTTTTAGTGTAAATACATTTTTATATAAATACTCTATTTTAAAAACATACATATCAAAGGGGAAACCTTTGAGCGAATGATTGAAATGAATTTTGAAAACTAACCGTTTGTAAGATAAATTTCGTTTTAAAATCGATTTTAAAGGGTCACTAGAGCAATCAAACTGATTGTTCTTCAGAGAAGCCTTCAGTCTATTTCTTGTTATAATTGCGTTTAATATTACATCTTAACGGCAAAAACTCTTTTTAACAATGAGTTTCATTTTTATTAACAACTTTCCCAACAAAGAAAAATCGAGCCTAGCCTTTCCAATTAAAATGAAAAAATACTTATTTTTCACCCATAACGTTTTTTCTAAAAAACAGATGTAGTCAAACTGATGTGAGATATTTGAGTTAGACGATCCTGTATCCATCAAAGAAAAAATAATCAAAATCGGTTCATTTACTCAAAAGTTATGGATGAAAAAGCAAAATAATGACCACATTTCAGCCCATAACTTTTTTCTAATTATCGAATATAGTCAAACCAAGGTATGGGACCTATGGGAAATCACCCTCGATCGATTAAAAAAAAATTCATGAAAATCGGTTCATCCAGTAAGAAGTTATGAGTGGCAAACAAACAAACAACAAAAAAAAAAAAACGACATACATACAATATGAATGTATAACCTCCTTCCTTTGTGAAGTCGGTTAAAAATAAAGTGGAAAACAAAAGGAAACGCTTTCTCCTTTTTGTTAAAATCCAACAATGGTTTTCAACTAAGTGCTTAGGAAAATTTTACATTCTCTTGTGTTTTTAAACTACCAATAAAAATGTATGAACAGTATTGAAACAGTTTTGTTTTTTATGTTTATCCGCCCCCCCCCCCTCCCCACACACTTATTCATTATTGTGGAAAAGAATGCCTTATTCAACAATAGTTTGTGTATTCTATCAAGTATTCCTCTTTAGGAAAGCACATTTTCATGAATGTTAAACCTTGAAATTTAATCCTGCTTATGACCCTCCTTCCCCTTTCCTTTGGCGGTGAGCTTGGAGACCATGCGAAACAATCTGGGCCCTTGGTGGCCAATCCAGCGTTCGAGTACAGTGATGTTCAACCAATCGGTATTTGCAAACTGATGATACCATCTACAGATATTATGACTTGATGGATCACATCTGAACTTAATCAGTAATGCACGTTCCACAGTAACTTCAGATTCGGTCTTTGCAAACTGCAGAACACAGGAAAAATTTCTGTTCACTAGTTGCCATTTTTGTTACTAGCGCTTTCTAGTGCATGCGCAGAGGCTTTCTAGAGCATGCGCGTACCAACAAACAAAGCTGTTTGAGTTGCTCTTTCATTTCATGCAATAATTGTGATTGTAAGTTTTACGTAATAAATACTACAATATCCTTTTAGAAACACCCTGTATATTGCCATTTAAATTTTCTCCACCAGACTCCTACCTGTTAGTAGAGGCCTTAAGATTGCTTTCGCACGGAGCTGGTGGATGATATTACTATTTAACTTAACAATCGCGGGATAAAGGAAATTGCATGCATAACTCCTAACGAGTTAACTCGGTTTGTGTGATTAAAGGAATAAACTATCAGGATATCAGTTTGTCATTCGGTAAATTCAGAAGCATTACATTCTATTTTTAAAATGTCTAAGAACCGATCCTGTTCTGTGTTTACTGCTGTTCAGTGATTAGAATAGAGAGCTCTGTCGTATTTACTTCGTAAAAATCCGTTGCCAAATATAGGATTGCAACAGTTTTGTGTGTGTATGTACTCGACAACTAAATGCGTATGATTAGCATCTCCGGGATGTGTGTGTTGAGGGTGTTAACAAGAATGACATCCGTCTGGAGAAGAAATGGGGATATTTCTACGGATGGGCGTCATCTATCTTATAGCTGTAGTTTACTTTTCCTTCAGTGTATTGGTAAAAGACCTGTACAAAACCCGGTTATTACAAGCATGATTTGGATTTAGCAAGCAGTTTATAATTATACCATTTTCAAAATGTTCCCTTCGAAAACAAGTTTCATAAAATTCCACGTCTTAATTATTATTAGTACTAAATTCATTCTTATGCATTAGGATTCGAATTTTGCGTAAACCCTGTTATTATGAGCACTTGGAAACCACTCTTGATGAACATTGAACATCCAACGCTATTCCCGATATTGGGCGCCCAAAAGTAACCTATCATACCTTAACTGCGCTTCTCCGTGGATTGAAATATTTTTATCTGTAATGCTAGAGCTAGTGTTTTCTTGAGGTTTACCCGAATGCTACTTGATTAAAATTGTGATAGGGTTTTTCCAATGTAATATATATTTTTTTAATTCCGTATGAAATTACTGAAGTTGATAATTTTTATCATTCAGTGGTTGGCAAAGAATTTCGCGTCTTTCTGCATTTGAACATTTACTTCCCACATGTTTTCAGATTTTGATTGCAATTGAGTCAGTGCCGTTTAAGAAGGAAACTATTGCAACCTAACTGGATGAACCAATATTTAAAATTGAGAAAATTGAATGTTCCATATGCGCATTGAAAAGAAGGTATTCCAGTTACACAATTTAAAAATTCGTGAGATTTTAATCCGTTTCTTAGCATCCAATTTAATGATAAATTTCTGTCCAACGTATAAAAATGAATTCCGAAAAATCAACGAATTTCGAGCGTAGATAATGGTTCTTGGCTTGATTTATCTCCCGTCCCTCCCACTCGAGGGTTTATTCCAAAGCAAGCGATAACCATCTCCACCGTCCTGAAAACTTGCCAAATCTGAAATCCTTGCTACAAAATAAAACCGTACTGCGAGACGAGATGAGCCCGATAGTTCTGCAAATTGTTCATAGAGTTGTTTCAGCAAGTTTACGCCCGCCTTTCACTTCATGGAAATTATGGAATGGGAAATCGCATAGATTTTTTTTTTTTTTTTTGTGACCTATTAGCCAACGGAGATATTCTAATTCATAGCAACGAATTATTCGTTTCTTTTGACATTAGTGATGTTAAGCTCTTGATTATTGATAGATTTTGTGTCTTGAAATTTATTGAAAATTGTTTCTACCATTGTGACATCGAATTTGAAACTGTGATTTGAAGTAAAATGTACAGTAGAGAAAAGTGGATATATTTTTATTTTTTTTCGTACTTGGGACTCTGTCATGCCTTCTTTTTTTTTCTCCCACCCCCACTAATAAGCAAGCAATGAAATGTATTAGGAATTTAAGCTTAAAAAGAAAAATTAAATATAAACATTGACCTATGCGGGAAAAATTTTGCACCTTTTGGAGCAAAAAGATGAATTTTTAGTATTTTATCATTTTTTAAATTAAATCTTATTTGAAATTTAACTATGAACCCTATAAAGACTGGGCAATTACTGAGTAAAACAATCAATCTATTTGCCTGCTGAAAAATATGGATTAAAAAAATTTTCCTATTTTGTGCAAACTAGCAAAAAATAAATAAAAAATAAACGATCAGACGGTCGGCCTTTAAATATTGTCTGTGGATTCAAACTTTTATTCATAACTTCAAGGAATAAATAATTTTCGAGAAATGAAGAATTGATTGCTCTTAACTTGTTGGTACGCGAGTATTGAACACTACAGCCTACTGATTTTAACGGAGCGACAGCAAAGTGGTTAATAGATACCAAATCTATCTAACCCTTCCTGTACTCTACACTTTAAATTCAGTGCCTTATATTTGCTATGTTTAATAATTAATGTTAAATTTTAAAATTAATATTTTTGTATAATTGGTGGGGTGAGGACTGCCTTGCAATTTTGTTGTTCTTTCATAACGCACCTTTTTTTGCTAAAAACAAAGGCATTTAAGAAAGTCAAAGGCACTCTTGGGTGAAAAAAATAAATACATATCAAGCAAACAAGGATTTATAATGCACTTAGGTAGGTGGTGTAATGAACATGCCCCTTAAAATCTCAGAAACTCTAACTCCAAAACACTATCGAGCATTTCGCCCAGCATCACAATGCAGCCCAGTTTCAAGCTCAGCTCATTGCTGGAATTCCACCTTATAAAAATTCAGGTGGAAGTTGCAACAATTAATCCTTTGTTACTAATTTGCTAAAACTAGTACTTTTTGGCTTTTTAGATTTTTATTTCATCTTTCTCCCCCCCCCCCCTTTCCTTTTTTTATTACTTTAGCATCGCTGGATGTCTCTTTTCGAGAGATATCAAATTTTGGCAGTGTCGAAGAAAGTCTTCGCCATAAGTTTTGGTTACAATGGATAGCTTGCCCCCCTTGACACTAAAAATGTAGATGAATCAATTAAATTGAAATCATCATCATTTGAAGATCTCCCTACTTAAAACTAAAATTTCCCAAAATACATTCTCCCCATATATGGCGGCCATCCTTTCACGAAGAGTGAACGTTTTGAGAAGCGGATATTGAGGGCAAGGATTCAATCGGATTTTAAACTCTCGTGAATATTCTCTAAAAATCGCCTAGGAGTAGCTTATATGATATACATGCATATAACGGTTCTGTGACAATTCATAATATTTACATGTTAAAGAATGTTACCTAAAACGTCACCAATTCATACGTTATGCATGGATATAGCGATTAACACAGCAATTCGCGATATTTATCGTATCGCCAAAGTTAAGATAAACAAGCTTATCTATTTACAAACTTTTGAAGTGTGTTTACAAGTTTTTTTTTTTTGTTTGCTACAGTAAAGTATATTTAAAAAGTACCTACTATTCAAAATACAAATACTTGATGTGATTCAGATATTTTAGTTCTAATTGCGCTAAATTTTAACCATAATTTCATTGTATATGAAAACGGGAAATTCTTTGTAGTATTTTTATCTATTTCATTTTATGTAGTTTTGATGTTTTTTAAATACATTTTCATGTTGGTTAATTTTTCTTTTTTTTTAATCATAAATTTTTTGATGAAAGATTTTTGTTCGCGTATTTTTTGAAGTGCGAGAAAATGTTAAGAGCGAATTTTTTTGTGTGTATGTAAAAAGTCGTTTATTGCTTAAATTCCGAACACTTAAAAAAAAGCTAGTTTTACTCACAGTTTGAGGCTTTTGCTGTTTGTACTATTTGTGAGGGTTGAACTAAGTTTTGAAAATTAAGGCTCAATAATTGTTTTGTATTCCACTATTGCTCATTACGTGTAAGTTTTAAATTAGAAAACGTCTTGATTTCTAATCAGATTTTTAACAGAGATAATGGAGTGAAATTACTGCATTTAAAATATTTCATTCTTCCCTATTTTCCCGAAACACGTGATTTTTCGTTCAACTTCTGAAATCTCCACGAAATGCTTTTAAACAAGAAGTTCCGTCTAGAACTATACGAGCCTACTTTCCCGTATACACCAAATTCAAATTTATAATCTAGCTATCTCTTTCTCTCTCTTTATTATTTATCTTTAGTTCTAATTATTGAAAATATACCTTTTTCAACGGATAATACATATTCATTCACTCACTCATTCATTCTTTCATTTATTCAGCCATGCATTTATTCATTCATTCGTTACCTCATTCAAGTGTTTATTCATTCATTTACGCATTCATGTATTTATTCACTCATTTATTTATATTTTCATTTATTCAATAATTTATTCATTCATTCTTTTCCGCATTCATTTATTCATTGATTTATTCTTTCACTCTTTCATTTATTCATTCATTCATTATTTCACTCATTGAGTCACTGAGAAATATCCTTGAAAATCCCGATCAAAAAATTTCATAGCAAAATAGGCTCGTACGTTCTGGATAAACTTTCTATTTCTACATGTTCTACGTTATAAGAGCTTTCCGATAAAGTTTGTTCCAAGCAAATCGGTCCGTTAGATCAGGATTTATATAGGGTTGAAATTTCCCCGTAAGCTCTGTGTTAATTTTTTGAACTGTTCAAAAATGAACAAAAACTGTTCAAATCAATATTTCACGCCGAGAACTCCTTTCAATAAGCTTTCAATAGGAACTTGGCTCTTGTGCCCAGAGTTTACAGAATTTGCTTCAATTTTGTCCATAGGCGCTAATGTTAAAATTTTTTGAACTGTTCAAAATTGAACAAAAAATTGTTCAAATCAAAAAGTGAAATATAGAAATGAGATGTCCTCGCCGAGATCTTTCGAATGCAAAAAGAATTTTTCCAATCGGACAATTCGTTCAAAAGTTATTAGGGGGAGACAGACCGACAGACCGACAGACAGACCGACAGACAGACAGACCGACAGACCCACTTTTTCCCCATCTCAATACCCTACTTTCAAATTTTTTATTTTTCAATCTTTATTTAATTACTTCACTTATTTTTGACTTTTCTTGATTTTTAACGATATTTTCACGATACATTAAGCCTTCTTTCATGCTTTATTATTATTTTTTTTTACTTTTACGGGAAAGTAGGCTAATAAAAAAGGGACTTAATCAGAAATTTATTCAGTTTTTAGCAAAAGATTTTACGTGATACTTTAAAAATGTTCTCCACTTTAAATGTATTTTTTTGTACAGAATCTCCATTTATTTGACCTTACCATGTCGTATGTGGCCGTGCTATTTCGGGCCCTGATTCATCCAGTTGCTTGCGGAAGTTGAAGTACTTTATTTTAAGACATCTTTAGAACGAAACCTTCCTACATCTTCAAGATCATTCAGTTGGTGGAAAAAAATGTATATCCCACCGTTAAAATAAATAAACAACATAAAAACACAGCTTTGTGTTTTATTTATGCATGTCCCCCACTTGGAGTGTGCTGAGGGGTACTACGGCAATGGGGCCGGAAGATGAAAAAATGAGATTAAAACTTTAAAAAGCTTGACAAAAATGGAAGGAGACTCATGACATGGTCTGGCAAGTTGTATGCCGCATAATGTGTGTGTGGACCAATCTCTTACATAAAAAAAAGAGAGAGATACAGTTAAAAAAAATAATACAAATTTTTTATTCTGCTTTAATATTTGAAAATATTCTTTGTAATCATTTCTCAGAAATAAGTTTCACGTTTTGCATAATAAAAAAAGTACTTGAGGAAGAAATAGAAGTTTTGACATCCACATGGAAGTCAAAGTTCTTTCATTTTTCGGATAACGACAATCAGAATAATTTTGTTCTACCAGTTTATAGATTCTTATGTGTATAATGCAAACTTACCTTCTTTGTTTTTTACTGGCTTCTAAATTCTCCTGCTTCTCATACTCCCCTCCCCTTTTTTGCCGTATATGTTGTGCGGATTTATTACTAGTGCATTGAAGTTGCAATTGCATATAACTATTGCATTCAAGCAATCCGGTTACTCCGATTAGTACAATTTTTGGTTTTTATGTATTTCGGATGCTGTTTAGTTACTAGTCTTTTAATTCCTTAGTTCAATACATCGGTTCCAAATGAATGAATAACAAAACTCAGGGACATTTTTAGATGAGATTGAACTCCGAAGCACTCAATGTCCCCCATGAAAAAAGTGCCCATACTGCCGCAGCATTATTATTGAACTCATTTTATACTTTCCCAGTCATAATATACTCATAACGTCCTTTCTCTTATGAATAAAATTGTTTATTAGTGAAAGAAGCGAAGTAGTTAAAGCAATGTTATCAAAGTAATGGTAAGAAATCCTGCCGAGAGTTTGATTCTTTTATGAAATCATTCCCTAACAGGGGCGCACTGTCTAAGTTGGCCCAGTCGGAAAAAATATACTTTGGACCACCTTTGTGTATATGAAAAATAAATTCCGTACCTGAGAGCCATAGTATCTTACGTCCATTTTTCGAGTTTACCCTTTAATGTGCATACAGAGTACCGATCACAAAGTCACTAGCTACATGAAGAATCCGAACTTTTAAAGCTCCCATCGGACACCTTCATTCTAAGGTTCGCACCGAAAAGTCTTATAGTACTGTAAATGTTAATTTTTTTAACGTCATCTTAAAAACTGGAAACTGAAGATACTCCGGCCCTCAAGTGCAGAATTGTAGATTGCTACTGTACTAGCGAAACTATAAGCCCTACTAACAAGTCGCAACTCAAATATAAATGATTTACGATCTACAAGAAACACGCGTGTGCAACATGCAATAATGACAACTCTTGAAATTTACTTAAAACTTATTTGGTTTATGCTAAGAATGAATTTTAAATGGTTTAATTTATATTTTAATTTTGACTCCGTAGATATTAACTAAAATTACTGTAAATAATTAAATACACTAAAAGAAATCATAATTGGTTGCGAATTCGCCATTACGGCATTGAAATAAGGTGTTTTGATTTTACTGAACTATCCAGCTGTCGAGCTAGTTCTGCTGGACTGGAATTACTCCTGTTATTACTTTCTTGCAGTCTAATTAAATTATCTCGCTACATGAACTAGCTTAAAGTCCGCAAGAAAATCTTGTCCAAGATCAGAACGCAAGTGATTTTTTAGCCTACTTTCACGTAAAAGTAAAAAAAATAATAATAAAGCATGAAAGAAGGCTTAATGTATCGTAAAAATATCGTTAAAAATAAAGAAAAGTCAAAAAAAAGTGAAGTAATTAAATAAAGATTGAAAAATAAATTTGAAAGTAGGTTTTTGAGATGGGGAAAATGTGTGTCTGTCGATCTGTCTGTCTGATCTTTCGTCGGTCTGTCCCCCCCCCCCCTAATAACTTTTGAACGAATAGTCCGATTCGAAAAATTCTTTTTGCATTCGAAAGATCTCGGCGAGAACATTTCATTTCCATATTTTAGTTTTTGATTTGAACAGTTCAAAAATTTTTAACATTAGCGCCTATGGGCGAAAATGAAGCAAATTATGTAAACTCTGGGTACAAGATCCATATTCCAATGAACAAGCTTACTGGAAGGAGAGCTTGGCGTGAAATATCAATTTGAACAGATTTTGTTCATTTTTGAACAGTTCAAAAAATTAACATAGCGCTTACGGGGAAATTTCAATCGTATATAAATCCTGATCTAACGGACCGATTTGCTTGGAACAAACTTTATTGGAAAGCTCTTATAACGTAGAATATGTACAAATAGAAAGTTCTTCCAGAACTAACGAGCCTATTTTCCTATGAAATTTTTTATCGGAATTTTTAAGGATATTTCTCAGTGAATAAATGAATGAGTGAAAGAATGAATCAATGAATAAATGAATGAGGAAAATAATGAATAAATGAGGGAATAAATACATGAATGAGTAAATAAATGAATAAACATTTGAATCAGTAAACGAATGAATGCATAAAGGAATGGCTGAATAAAGGAAAAATGAATGCGTGAACGAATATGTATTGTCTGTTGAAAAAGGTATATTTGAAAAAATTAAGAACTAAAGCTAAATGAGAAAGAGATAGCTAGATTATAAATTTGAATTTGGTGTATACAGGAAAGTAGGCTCGTATAGTTCTAGACGGAACTTCTTGTTATTACCATCTTCAAAGCTGAGAAATATCGTCAGCACTATACTAGACTAGAACAAGCAGTTCCGTCTAGAACTACACGAGCCTACTTTCTCATATACACCAAGATCAAATTTATAATCTAGCTATATATATATACTTCAAATATACCTTTTTCAACGGTTTATACATATTCACCTACTCATTTATTCATTCGGAAATATCCTTAAAAATCCAGATCAAACGATCTAGGTCATTTTTTACTTTTCAATGGAATGATCTAATTATTTTGCATTTTCAAATAAATGTGCATACATTGTAATTATATATTTGATTGTCCATTATAAAATACAATTAAAACATTTATTAAATTATAATTTCAGAGGTATAGTAGCTAATTAGGATGTGACTTAGTTCTCTCTTGAACACTGTTTTCCAACCAATGGGTTGCGACCCCAAATGAGATCGCGAGGCATTCTCTTCCATCTCTAGACGTTAATTTTAAAAGGCACAAAATTTTTAAGTTTTAAAACTATTACGTGAAAAAAATTAACATTATTTTTAGTTTACTTTATATTGTTCTTAATTGCAACTACCGTAATACTTCCACAGAACCATAAATGTCATTTCCGCGAGGATCAAAATGAAGTTAAAGTTGCCAAGAGCGAAGTATCTAGTATATCATGTCAAGTGATCATTAAGATGAAACGGCAAGCTTTTGTTTACGCAGAATTTCATAAAAATGCAGTCTGTCAGTCCCACTGTAAAGTTGTACATTGTAAAATTAATAAATTTACAGTGGGACTTAAAGACCGCTTGGAATCTTAAATGTTTCGTTTTTGTGTCAACATATTTGTGTAAAAGTGAGTGGAAATATTGCATATATACATGAGGCCGTGGGTTGATTAATTGTTAAAAATGGAATCGCGAAGTGAAAAAGGTTGGAAACCACTGCTAGAGAGAGAGAGGAAAAATAAATTCCTAATTCATGCCATTCGATCAAGTATAATTATTTCATTTTTAACATTCGAAAGAAAATTTTAAAAAGATACTGCGATTGAGCTCAATGAAATGCGATGAAATAAAGATTTAATTATTAAATGATTATTCAATAATGTCAATTAAGGTATTGAAGCTTATCTCCGTCAATTGTACGTAGTAGTACAGCAGATTCCACTATATTTTAGGGAAAAGCTTGATAAAGAGGGTATTTTGAACAGAGCTTTCCCCCAACTTACCTTTTTAAATTCTTTCTCGTTTTCCGTCAGCTGCGGTTATTTCATGAATCAGTTGCGGAAATTTGCATAGGACGGTTAACAGATGTAAACTTTTTTTTTCTTTTGACATCATCAAAAAAAAAAAAGTTTACAATGACTAATTTCTACTTTTCTCAAATAAATAAATAAAATAATAACTGCGCGATTGATACGTGCTATGAGTATCACGGCCTTACACCCATTTCATTTGTGTATTATTTATAATACTTTAACATTTTAAATGGCCTCCCCGAAAAGTTCGGAGCCTTGCACTACTGCCCCAACCCCGCAAAGTTTCTATTTCATAATTTAAAAATACGCCGGGGGGGGGGGGGGGGGGATAAATTGGGAAAAATTAAGTCACTACTATGATTGCATCCATATTGTTAAGTTCTTCTTTCCTCATAAAATTTGTTTCATACAACTTGTTTAAACAACCTAGCGGGACTTCGCGGATGAGAACGCCGAATATCTGTGGCAGATTCTTAGATTAAGTAATGAAGAAACTCCCAGAAAAATAGACCCTCTTTCCATCTTCTCATTATAAATCCCAGTCCTTCCATTGGCTTGGTCGTTGAGGGGCACTGGCCAGTGAACGGGCCCTTATTTCTTGGGGGGATGCACCGCCCCCAACCTTTCTTGCGCATGCGTATTTGCCCTTCGCGATTGGGAGCTTTCCCGATCCAGTGGAGGAAGAGATTCGGGAGCAAGAGGTTCCCCCCCATCGGCCTCTTCCCGAAGCTAGGAATTCCGTCCACCCCCACCTGCTTCTGCGAAAGGTGCGAGTCCTGGAAAGAATGGGGAGAATAAGCAACCCATGATGGTAAGATAGTTCAATATCCCTATCTTTTAGAGTTTTTTTTTTTTTTTTTTTACGACACTAAAATTCAACTTGTTCTTATTTTGTTGTTCCAATTACTTTCAATTTGTTGTGGGAATTTCCTGTTAGGCATAGTAGGGATAAGTAGAACTGTTTTCTTGTGTTTGCTCCATTGTTTTTTTTTTTTTTAAATAGGAATGGTTAAAAATTTAACAAATTTTGTGATTTTGAGAAACATTATCTTTAAAGAAGGAAATATCAATCACTCTAAAGGGTTTTCTGTTTTTTACTTTAGTTGAAAAATATTTTCAATCACGTTTTGCACTTTGATTTTCTCCTTTCATCAATTAATGAATAATACTTTTTTCCACTACTCTCACAAAAAAAACGATTCCTAACTTAAAAAATCTTTTTTTTTTCCTTTTTGTCAGACATTATGGTTTAATTCGTTTCACTCCGTTGTCACAATAAATTGGAGGCTTATATATTTAATTGCATTTATTTATCATCTGTACTATATATCTGTACTGTTTTCTTCATGCAATGCAGATATTTGAAACTAGAAATTTTTCTTGTTTTCTGGCAACTCGTGTAAAAAAATGACACTGAAAATCTTTAATCCGTTTGAAACTACACTGAATTATATTGCGCATAATATGTTTACTGTCATTTATTTGATTTTTTTGGGGGAAAAACTGATGTTTTATGTGAAAAAGTGACGTTTTAAGAAAAATATTTTACTCAAAACTGTTTGAGAAAAATAATCGATTAAAAATTTTTTTTGTGATATTTTGTTTGAATGAAATGAAACAAAGCGCAAACAAGAAAGCGTTTTTTCAAACTATAGAATAATCTTTAATGTTTCATGATCCTCCAAAGAAAAAGTCATTCGATCGTATTTTTAAAACTTTTTAAAAAAATTAAGTAAAAAAAGTATAGTTTTTTCAAAAAGTCAATTTTAATCACAAATATATGTATTTCGGGTTATCCTCTTAGCTATTAAACTGAAGGTATTTCTCTAAATTTAATTAGCATTTCATTAAATCCATTCATTCTTTCTGAATTTCAAAATGAGACGTTCCATGGCGACATAGGCGAATCCGCTGAACCTGTATTTCAAGAAAAGATCCCCCCCCCCCCAAAAAAAAAATAGTTTCAAAGCGACAAGGGCGAATTGCAATGTCATGCAGAAAAAACAAAGTGGAATGTTTCATTAATACTTTTTATTAGAATGACAAGGAGAAACAAATTCATTTCAAAATGCTTTTAATTTGTGAATCAGTACAACAAAAGGTCAGTAATTAAGTATTTCAAATTAAAAAATCCATAGAATTAATCTGGACAAAAATACATATCATCCTCATTTTTCGTAGTTGGCGTAATCAAACTATTTTCTGATGCTTGGTGACTGATCAGCTTTTGCAGAACCGCATAGATGGCGCAGCTCCAATTTTGACAAACTAAGTCAACTTTCATTTCTCGCCTACTGCATCATAGATAGCCAATTTCATAAATCATAGGCATTAAGTAAAAACTTAAACTACCAAAAATAAAATATGGCGGCAATGTGCCTGCATGTCGAATTGTTGCGTTCATGCAATTGGCTGCTGATTTCTAGCGAAATCCACCGATTAACAATTTCTGTATTTAT
This sequence comes from Octonoba sinensis, assembly GCA_038502835.1. Classification (NCBI taxonomy): domain Eukaryota; kingdom Metazoa; phylum Arthropoda; class Arachnida; order Araneae; family Uloboridae; genus Octonoba; species Octonoba sinensis. The sequence goes on along the minus strand of CM076600.1, from coordinate 103,126,402 downwards.
ACAAAAGTAACAAAAAGTTCCGCCTAGAACTATACGAGCCTACTTTCCCGTATACACCACTATCAAATTTATAAACTATCTCTCTTTCTTTCTCCTTTAGTTTTAATTCTTAATTGCTTCAAATATACATTTCGGCTGACAGACAAAAATTTACCCATCTCAAAACCTTATCCTCGAAGAAGCTCTCGACAGGAAATATTTTTTATTTGAACAATTTTTGTTCAATTTTGAACTGTTCCAAAAAATTTAACAATAGCGCCTACAGGGAAATTTTAATCCTATATAAATGTTGATCTAACAGACGTATTTACTTGGAACAAACTTTATCAGAAGGAGCATATAACGTAGAACGTGTACATATACGAAGTTCATCCAGAACTAAACTAGCCTATTTCCCCATGAATCGTTTGGATCTCGATTTTTAAGAGGTGTCAGCACCCAAAAATGTTTGCAAAAAAAAAAAACGGATTTTTTTTTTTTATTGGCTTAAATAGGAATAAAATTAATCTTCGAAAATGTTCCCTGAAAGTTTCAGAAAAATTGAAGCAATATTTATTGATTTAATCATTGGTTTTATTACGGTGCGATTTACCACCTTTTCATTCCTTAACCGAAACTGTGCTGGGTATTTATTTTGAAAAATAAAATAAGCGAGAAGAAGCAATTTCATGGTGACTGTAATTGAAAAAAAAAAAAAGTTCCCTACTTGAAATTTTAATAAAGAGATTGCAAGCCGAAAACTGAAAAGCTGTTTCTTTCGCTTTTTTTTTTTTTTTTTTGGTGCATTTCATATCAATTAAAATGCAAAGGCTTTTTAAATTTTTTATCTATAATATGGATTTTTTCCCCACATGTTCCTGAAACTATACATAACAAATTTATGCACTACTTTTATGATAACTTGAGTACTCCTTAAATAAAATTCTCTTTGTTGGTTTTTTGAATTTTTCGTTGTTTTTTCTCCGTTACTTCAGTTCTTATTTTTTTCCTCAAAAAGTATTTGACTTATAAAAAAATTAATGCATAGAAGTTTTGTTTTGTGATTAATGAATCAATAAAAAAAATTGAGACTTCACGACATTTTGGGAAAAAGAAGATGCATGTAAGAAAATTGCTATTTTTTCAAATTATATTTTTAAAATCCAGTTTTTTTTAATATTAAATTTCTTATGAAGTGATATTACATGACATGAGACAAAAATTTTTAAATAAAGAATCCATAGAGAAAAAAGTGGCCTCATGGTGCCGACTCCCCTTAAGCATATTTCTTAATGAATGAATGAAAGAATTTAAAAATCAATGCAAGAAAGAATTAATACATGACTGAAAGAATGAATTAATGAATCACTCAAAAAATGAATTAATGAATCACTCAAAAAATGAATTAATGAATGAATATGTATGAACCGTTGAAAAATGTATATTTGAAGTCATAAAGAACTAGTACGAAAGGAAAAACAGAGAGGGATAGCTAGATTATAAGTTTGATGTTGTTGGATGTACGGGGAAAGTAGTACTTTTCTTTATTTTTAACAATATTTTCACGATACATCAAGCCTTTCATACTTTTTTTTTTTTTTAAACTTTTACAGAAAAGTAGGCTAAAAATCCCGGAATTGTTTTTAAGAACAGTATTTTATTTTGGAAAATAGTTTATTGCACTCTAACTTCGTTTAAGAGCAATTCTGAATGTTCTTAATCAAAGGGTGTAAATCTTTAATTTAATTGCTTCTATAGCTATTTGACTTGGCAGAAGAATCTTTAAAAAGCTTTTTTTAGTTGGTAAATTTGATAGTAATGAAAGTGCATGTAAGATTTAGTAAGTAAACTATTTCATTGGATCAATTTAATAGTTAAGTATAAGTGTTTGTATTTCAGTGGATAAAAGATGAAAAGACTGTATAATTAGATGTTAGTAAAAAAAGCAATAAAAAACCAAATATTTGTACGGGGGGGGGGACAAGTGAAGATGTTGTTAATGTATAAAAAAGAATTTATTTCAGAAGCTAATTTCACTTCGTAAGATTAAATTGCACATTATGGTTTTATAAGAGTTTTTTTAAAAGCATATCCCTATTATATATGGAAAGACTATCCAGGGCTTTTAACACAGATTTTCCCCCAAAAATAATCAAAGGTTTTTAAATGGTCTTATTGACAAACTGCAGTTTAAATTACTACAGATAAATTAGTAGTAGTTTGTGAATAAATTGTTGAATAATTGTGTTGTAAGTTTGGAATTACTGTTGCCTAGTATGTTTTTGCAATAATAGCGATAGGTTAGAAAAACACAATAAATAAGTAAAACAACAAAATTTTCGAATTTAAAAATTGGTGGACTAAAATTTAAAAATCCATCAATAGATAATACATTATTTCTATATGTGATGGTAATAATTTATCGGCTTTCGAAAAATGTTAATTTGAGTTTCATGACCTCTAATGCAGTTTTATTCGATTGGACATTAAGATTGAAAGTCTGAAACCAGTAATCGACTTTTGTAGAAATTTTTATAAGCTATCAGTAGTAAAATCTCGGTCTAAAGCGTCATTTGTTGCAGGAAGCTTCCCTATCTCGCTGCAAATAAAATCAATCTTACTTAATTCTTTTGCTTTTCGTACCACGAAAATCGAATTATCATTTTGTAGCTTTCATCCGAATATCTTCTAGTTAATTGCGGATTTATGGCCATCTGAATTACTTCATAATAATTGCAGTTTGCAAATTCTTCTACGCAAGTAGTAACATCTTAATTAATGATATGTATCAGCATTTCTCAACGTCTTTCAGTACTAGAACACTATGATCTGAAACTCAATTCGGAGCACTAAGCTTTACCTCATAACTACATTATTTTTTCACTAAATCAAAGTTATAAGTTGAGCCCAGAATATAAGCAAAGTCATGTGTGTATATACAGTTGCATATTTTTGTTTTTTCCTTTGACTTCAATGCATATTATTGTGTTTTCCCCTCTTACTTTTAGTTTTTTGTTTTATTTTAAAGAGAGATTAAGAACAAATATTTCGTTGTTTAGTTGATCAAACAATCGGGCGGCTCATTGAAAACTATTTTGTGGAGATAAATACTGCCATTTCTATTAGACAACAATAAAATAGAAGGGTTTCCAAAGAGGGACAGTGAACGACTCTGAATTTAAGAGTATTTGACAGATTTAATAAGTGGGTCCGAGCCGCTTATTTTTTTTTTTTTTTAGCTTTTTACAAGGGTTTCCATTGTTATGTATAAACATGCCTGAAATAAAAACAATAAATGAAAGCTTCTTACTCTTAAAGATTTCAATTTCCGATCAAGGAAAAATTTGAGTAGAGCTGGAAATTATTGCATTACTTGCGAAAAAAGCGAGGACGTCGAAGAAGAGTTCTCTAAATTTTGGGGAAAACGAATGTTATCTTAAGTTGAAAAGATCAATAACTTCCTAAACGGTATGTTCATGAGTCTTTTTTACAGGTATTTCATAGGGTAAAGTTGAATCCTTCAAATACTACCCAGTAATATCAGTAGAAAACTGAAGTTGACTGGACATGTTCATCTTATTACTTGATTATTTCGTCATTTAATGGTATTAAATGACAGGAGGCAATATTTTAATTTAGAAATCCTTGAAGAACATATTGTGATTTATTGCAAAACAAGTAATGTAAAAGTTCTCTATGAAAGTAAAAATATAATTAGAGCACAGTTTAATGATATTTTCGTGTATAAAATTCGAGCTCTCGTTATACACAATAACGATGCAAAATTGTTAAAATGTATTTTTTTCCTTAAAAAACGAAAACAGCTTTTTTCTAGTATTTAACAACAGTTTATAAACTAAAAGTTAAAAAAGTCAAATTTTTCTTTATCTCTGAGCTACGATCGTTCTCTCTCTCCCTGCCCTCGCTCTGAAGTCGACCCTGATTCTTATTATGCATTTTGTATTTTAACGTGTCCAGTGACTAATTAGAAACTTTGACAAACTGGGCATTGTTTCACAGTTGGCTATTTAGGCACTGTGTTCTAAGATTCCTAGATTCCTTCTTACTAGATAATTAATATGCCAAACTTAAGATCGGATAAGTGAACATAGTTTAGTATTTTTGTTCATTCGTTAAAATATTCTGTTTTAAACTTAAGTATTCGCAAGAATGTTATTGAGGAACCAATAAAATTGTTTGCAGCTCTTTCTTCTGTGTGAAAAATAAAGCATTTTAAATTTGCTGAATTAGACCATACAAGCAATCAATCCGTTATCTTCGTCAATGTTATAGAAATTTATTTATTTATTTTACTCAAAACTTTATAATTATTTCTCAAAATCATAAGTCCAAAGCTATAATCCTGAATCACAGCAATTTTTCGAGTTTTTGGTAAAAATATTTATTTTTAGTTAGGTAAGATAGTTTAAATTTCTTCTGTGGTTGATTATGTTGAACTTTTCTTTATTCTTCGAAAATCCATATATATATTTCACTTAATGTGGACCAGTTACGATTAAATTTTCCAGTACAATACGATACATCATGCAAAAAAAAAAAAAAAAAAAAATATATATATATATATTAAAACGATATTTAAAAATTTGTTTAATGATTAGCATAGAAAAGTAACATAATATTTGTATTTATTATCATAACTTATGGGACTTGAATTTATTTTTACTTAACCTTCGGATGACCAAGTGGGCTCATAAAATGACCCCAATTAATGTCAGTTTTTGTCGAATATTTAATTTTAAAACTTTTTTAGCGCTTTCAGTATTTTTATAGCTGAATTTTGTACTGTTTTATTACGAATTATGAAGTTATCGCTTCCCCATAAAAAAAATAAACGCATAAAAAAATTACAGAACCTTCTGAAAAGCGTAGTCGGTGCGTTGTGTGTGTGTGTGTGTGTGCCCTCGAACACTCAACAAAAAAACCACCAAGAAATGTGGTATTTCAATCGGTTTTTTTTTTTTTTTTTGCAAAAATCACGTCAATATCATAACATGTCATGAGTGCGTGTAATCAAAATGAATTTTTTTTTTGTTAAATTGATCATTTTGTATTCGAATTCCTAATCCTGATGTGAATTAATCCTCATTTTTTGAAGTATTTTGTTGCATCTATACTGCATTTTTTATTTTTTCTATGACTGTAACTCTAACAAATATTATTAAATGCTTTCAATAGATAAATTTGAGGTTTTATTTGATATAGTAAACAAATACATGTTTTTTAACGATGAGGTCATTGAATGACCCCGCATGGCCTTTCATGTTTCAAATTTCCACCTGGTCATCCGAAGGTTAAAAAGTATTTCCATTCATAACCATTACAATGTTTCCATTGAAAAGTATTTAAGTTTTTAATTTTTGATTTTTTGAAGTGGCCACACCTTAGTTTGTTTACATCGAGCGATATTCTCAAGTTTGATTGTTGAACTTATAGACCGCAGATGTTCAGCGGAAGGTCAGCTAGTATTCTTAAATAAGATAATCAAAAAATTTTTTTATATATATTTAGCATATTTTACGTCGAGTCTTTTCTGTTAACGTTTATCAGAAGCCTATCCGTCTAATAGGAATTATGTTCGAGTCGAGTTTTCCCATAGATATTAGTGTTATTTTTTTTTCTTTTCTTTATTTCCCGAACTGTTCAAAAGTGCTCAAATAAAAAACGATAAATCATGATGGGTATGAACTGTCTTGCGAATATCCTTCGAATAAAAAAAAAATATGTTCGAATAAGACTATTCCTTCTAAAGTCATTATGAGAAAGTATGATTAACGTCAAAGTAAGCTCAGATTTATTGGATAAACAGGCTTGAACATTGATCACTCGAAAGTTTAACAAAGGCGCAACGTCTGAAAAGTTAACCTGTTACCAAAAAATCTATAGATCACTCCGATATAATATTAGCGTTTATTAAAACAACTTGAAGATACCAATGAACGTTGTAAATGCGTATAATATTGAGTTTCGACTATTCTAGTGATTATCATTTTGTCCATATGTTATTCTTTTATACAAAAAGGTTTTATATGTATCCAATATGTAAAAAAATATTACTTGGATCTGAGTGCGTATTTTTTTCTTTTTTATGAAACATGCTTTTGTGCAAATCATTGTTGATATGGTAATGAACAAAAATGTCTGCGAAACTATCCATTGACAACATGAAAATAGAGTCAAAATCTCTGCTAGTGCGCTGAAGTTTTTGTGATCGAGTCGATTTTTCAAATTCTCAAATAACTTCCGTTTATGTTTTATATATTCTCGCACGAACTCTTGCTGAAAATTAAACGTGCTGTAGGAAAAAAGCATTTTGGATAGTTTCCATCTTTGTTATCTGTTTAAAACTGTTCGCTTTGTATATTGTCAGATGAACTCTTCCTCTTGCTGCAAATATATTCGGAAGTGTTGTTGAAAAAGAGCATCTCTTGGCTTTTCCCCCGCCTTTGTTTTAATCTAAAACACATGAAACTCAAAAGAATAGAAAAAAAAGAAAGGAAAAAAAAGATACCGTGATTATTGAGTTTCTACAAATGACGGACCCTGTTCGGTTTTCAAAGTATAAATAGGGAGAGTCGTCTAGATTTAAAACCAGATACATCCTCTTTTCTTCAATTTCAACTTTTTTACATTTTTTAATAGTTTAAAGTAATCTTCAAATGGTGTTAATTTTTTAAGTTTCTAAAGCAACTACATCATGCTAAAAAGTGTTTGAAATGTGCCGGTTAGTTACAAAACCAGATCCCCTCCTCATCGACCATGCTCTTCTTTTTTTCCCTCCAAATATCTTCCAAGGAAAAATTATTTTTGTGTTAAAATCTCAGCAAGTTAAAAGTCTATCCCAATGCTCTTAGTCAGAAATAAGAATTTCTTAGATATTAGTTTTTTTCCCGCCGTGAAAAATTTCATTTTTTGGAAGTAGCTGGTTTTGAAACTAGACGACTCGAATATTATTGCAGTAAAACCCCGTTAAAACGCGGGTGTCGGGGAATATGTTTAGCACCTGCGTTATAAAATAACCGCGGAACCATATTCACGAAATAAAACTCGCTTTTATTGCACCATTTTTAACTTTGTCAATTACTCCTAACTTTTCTTCCCCCTATAGTATAATTTTTTCTTTTCTTCTTTGCTGTCATTTATGCTTGTAAGAAGCACACATCTCAGCTGCGTAATCAGTCTGTCGAGCGATAGCGTTATAAACCAACTGTGTTCCGAGAAAAGGTGCTTAAAAATCTTTTTATGTTATCACTATGGGATTGTGAAGGGGGAGAGGTCTTAAGAAAAAATTAGATTTGGAAGGGGAGGAACGCACTTCTCACTGGGAAATATGTTTGCTTTTCAGGAATGCTAAAGAATCTGGAATGCAAAGGTTGATAGCGCTATAAAAGAAGTTACACACGCACAACTAGACTTCTGAAAATACAGATTGAGCTTCGCCCATACCAAGAGAAACAAGTTAGGGCGATTGCACCCGATTTTGAAATCAAGCTATATGTTCTAGGTCGAAAGACAGAAAAAGCATGAAAAAGATGTACATCACGCCTATCAGAATAGGGCTTTATCTGTTAGTGTGTCTGGTGGGGGGATGAGTGCTCTTTGGCTAGAATATGTGTATGCTCGATCTGGCTTTATTTACAATGGTAAATAAGGAATCACCTTTAAATGGCAATGATAAAGGGTGGTTTAACCGTCGGGGGACATGATGGTCACCGCGGTATATCCGATTCCGCGGTATACTGAGGCGTGATATAACGGGGTTTTACTGCATTTATAACAGTTTTCCATCCAGGGTTTCTCGGAACCCTGGGCAAGAAGAAATAGTATTGTATAAAATTGCTCTGAAAGTAATAACTCAAATGAGCGAACGAGGTGTAAGCATGAGCTCCTTCGCGGAGTTCCTCTCACTAAATCTGGAGCAACCTGGGGTGCCACCCTCTCTGAGCGATTTAAAAGCTCCTAAAAAGTTACGGAACTCTACGCCGCCCCCCCAAAATATCGGCCAAAACCCTATAAAAACAACCCAGTACAATGTCAATGGCGCAGTCTGCTCTATACCCCCCCTCCCCGGTCGGTAGACCTGCGGGTAATGATATTTTTCCCATCTCAAAACCCTACTTTCAATTTTATATTTTTCAATATTCATTTAATTATCCGGTTTATTTTTGACTTTTTTTTCTTTAATTCTTTGCAATGTTTTTCCGATGCATGCACATTACGATTCGTGCATACTTTTTTTCATAATTACTTTTACAATAAAGTATACTATAAAACGAAAAAGTTAAAAAACGCTGTAGTGTAGCGTTGATTTCTCCTGCGGTTTTGTCGTTGATATTAATCAATATTTGTATATTGTTATATTAATTTTGAAAGAAATTGATATTTAGTAGTTTACTTTTAACACTAAATTTCCTTCTGCATTTAATCCTGTTTTTTCTTTTTAAAGTAAAAATTTAATTAGAAAAAATTGGTATTCTGTATATTGTTATTTAATTGAGTACTCTCCATTACACTTGAAAGCGGGGTTCGTTGATTTAAATAAAGTGATTAAAAAAAAAATCATTGATTTTACAATGTTAGAAAGTGTTGTAAAAATGAAATATGTTGCAATTACAACCATTGTTTCAAACAAAACCTCCAAGGTCCAGCTGTCTGTGTGCATAACATAATTCATAAGTTTAAAACTAATTACTATTTTTTTTTAATTTTACAATATTACTCTTATTTTTCAAGCATCTTAACAGCAAAGCATAATTCATTCAGTCATTCAACTTAGAATTCATAATATTCATGAACCATTCTGTGTTTTTTTTTTTATCTTAACAATAGTATTTTAGATCAATTTAATAAACGCTGTGTACAATAATTTAGAATCATAGTGTTTAAAACAACAATTATTAGAATTTAGAATATGTATCCTTAAAGTTTCATTCGTATCCCCTAACAGCTTGAGGTTTTTTCCTTCTAAAATATTTTTTTTTTATCATAGAAGTTTTCAATAAAGATATTTGATTAAAACAAAAAATTTCAGTTTTTAGTGATGGTGTAAGCATATTATTTTACTAAATGGGCAAAAATATTTCGGGCTTTTTCATTTATAAAATAGAAAAATGGTTAAAGTACTCTCAATGTAAAAATTAAGTACACACAATTGTTACTTTTTTCTGTTTTCAACAGCAAAATAATTCAGATTAAATTTGTTCATTTTCTTTGTACTTATGAGTGCACTATTATTCCTTTTATGGTTAAGTTTCATTTGAGTCATGCATTTGTGTTAAAGTTTGATTGTCATTATTATTATTAAATAATATTTATTGCTGTGAAGATTGTGTTTTTGTCTATTGATTAACATGCCATATTGTTTCTATGAATGTAACATAATAAATGCCCAAAATATTTAAGGTCTAAAAAAGGTTTTAAAAAAGGGTCTAAAAAAGGGTTAAGGTTAAAAAAAAAAAAAAAGATTTAAATTAAAAAAAAACTGATTTAATTTTAAAAAAATCATGAACTCTACTTGAAAGGAATTTCAGTTTGTTTGATAATTTGAAAAGATTCCAAGTCGATTTTGAAATGCACTGAGTATACTAAAGTACATACTGAATTTACGCTTGCCAAAACCATCTATTCAAGCACATCCAATATATCCATAATATTTTATGATTTCATTATCTTATACTATTATTTATTTAATGTAATCTTACCATGTTCTCGAATTTCAACTTTCAAGCTTCTAATTTGTTTACAACTAGAGCTGCAAATTTAGTTTTAATAATTTTTGCGGTAAAATTAATTTTGTCGACTTTGTTTATTCTAATTATATTAATTTTATATTATTATTAAGTTATTTTCCATTTATTTAAAATAAACCATTTAATTATTACTTTAAAATGAAAGTTCTAAATGTTGTAGATGAATTATTCCAAATTGAGCAAGTTTGCAATTGTGCTCGTATTTCCGTGTGAATCACTTCCGCAGTACAATAAATATTGCAAAAATGTGATCACTGCAGCGAAATAATAAATGCCTAGCTAAAGCGGCCTTTACACACACGTTCTTAACCGCGCTCCAGAAGTCCGAGCATGGCAAAAGATCGCATTTCGCCGCTTATTCGTGAAAAAAATGAATTGTATAAAATTTACTGTCTGATTTTCTTAGCCGAGACTTTCCTCGCTCATGCGTCAACGTCAGGTCTGCTTCTATTTCCTCGAAATAGGGGCGAGAGAATGAAAACAGATTATTAAATGTTTAGTTTTATGAAGAATGATAATTTCTCTGCGGTTTTTCTTTTCTTTTTTGTGTTAAAGATTCAAATTGGAAATAGAAAATGTCATCATCAGGGAAAAGCAAAAAATGACAGCTTCACTCCCTTTGCCAAATAGTCTTCCCGACGCAGTCTCGGCTTTCGTAAACGAACAGTACTTTTATATGCCAAAAAAAAAAAAAAAAAATTCCTACTTCGACTCAATCATAAACTTCCATTTTAAAATAGACAGACACAAGAAGCTATTATATTATAAGTATTATTGAATAAGCATATACTTTTCATGTAAATATTTGATTCTCATATAACCATGAAATTCAAATATTTACCTGAACTGTGAGTTTGCATACTGTTCAAAACAATTTCTAGTGCACCTTTTTTTTTTTACTGTAAACTATCAAGTAATGACTTCTGTAAAATATTTGCTCAGGTATTATTTTAAGTTTAAAATTACTCTTTTACAAAAATTTTATTTAGTGTAGGTTTTTCAAACAAATGTTTGCTTAAATATTATCTTGATTTTACTCGATGTTTCTCGATTAAACATATGATTATTATACTTTATCGTTTGGAGAAATTTCAAAACGTTTTCATTCACAGTTGCTTTTTGTAATTTTGTCCACTGGTTACAAATGGATTTGCTTATAGTAGAACATAGTTTCTAAACATTTTTGAAGTTGCGACACCCTTAAAAATCGAAAATAATTGAAAGTTTTGTGACCCCTTTGCTGTGTTGTGTTTTATTTGTACAATGCTGAATTTTCTAACTCTTGATTATTATTTAAATTTCTCTATTTAATCAATCTTTTTTGGTCAGATGGCAACCCTTCTAAACTCAACCCTTAAGTTGAAAAACGCTGTCGTAAAGCGTTTGCGTAATGTCTGACTGCTGACTTAGCGAGTTGAGACATTTACTTATAATACTTATTTTGACTTACTGACTTATACTTTCAATACTTATTTTCTCTTACTTAATCATAACACTTATTTTACTTATATATTATTAATGCTGTCTCTGCAGGTTTGTCAATTTTATTATACAATGCCTCCAGATTTCTAATTTCGGAATACAGCCTGTATTTAGGAATTTTCTATAACAGGCAATAATTCCCGAAGGCTACGTGGTCACATTCGCAATGTAAATCTGGGTTTTTTTTTGTACATAAATTATTGTTGCTGGTTATCGAATATATTTTCAACAAATTAAGGTTTTGCACTAGTTGACGAAATTAAAAAGTAAATGTCATTTTCGATAAGAATTTTTACATTAATTATTAATAAAAGTGAAAAATATCCAGGGAAAAGTAAAACTTGTCTACTTTTCCACGCATCTCCATCACTAATTACCGTATTGTAATGTGTACTGTCTTAATCGCGGTATCCTTTTTAATCATTCAACTTTGAACCTTATTGATTCTTTTGAATATTATTATAAATGCCATTTGTACATTGTACTTGAAACTACTGATAAGCATTAGCTTTTCCTTCAACAATCTTATATACTCCTGTGTAGTACGTTTTTCTTCAATAATCTTACATAACAATGAAACGAAAAGTGTTTCGATCTCAAGTGATTTTAAAAAGGAAATTCTAGCTTAAGAAAATAATTCAAAAAATTGTAAAACTTATAGAGCAGCGGTTCCCAATCTTTTATTTTTCGCGTACCACCATTTTTCTTGCCAACCATTTGCGTACCACTGAATTTCACCCTTTTTGATAGTTATTAATGCAGAGAAAAGCCTTTATTAAAATAAAATTATATATATAAAATATGTAATATATAAAACGTATTTTAATTACGTACTTCCAAAACACATTAGAAATATGTCTTTAACTACAAAGAAAATGAAAAAACGAAATTAATGAGAAGGTAGCTGCTGCATGGAAGATACCAGCGAAGTGATATCTGATTCAGTAGAAGTTAGTTTTAACCTCAAATTTGGGTCGACATTTAATTTGCTTCTATATTTATTTTTAATAAGTATCACATTCTATTGGAAAAAGCAGTTTCACAAAGATAAGTGGTTGTGAAAGGAGTTAGAAACATCAATGATTTTTTGACAATAACGAGAATTCATTTTTAACTTTGAGCCAAAATTCTCACATCTCTAATTAGGCAAATTTGATCCGCTTGCCCGCGTACCACTATTGGTACGCGTACCGCAATTTGGGAACCGCTGTTATAGAGGATTTAATTACAGAATGATAACAAAAATAATTTTTGCGGTTTTAACTTTACCATCAAGAAAAACTTCAGTTTAAACGGACAAGTTTTTAATTTAAAAAGAATTAAAATTTCCTCCCTAAAATATGGCTTTCTCTACTTGCATGGAATTTACATTGCTCTTCTTTCCGCATCTTTTCTCCCCACTTTTTGAAATTTCTACCCCACACTTAATATAATTCCTTATTTCCCCCTCTTGCCTTATTGATAAACGATTTCGACGCCGGGAAGAAGTCATTAAAATATAATAAAAGTCTGCTGCAAATTTTAACATTTATCATTTTCTTATGTATGTATGATTTCTTTTACATTTTGTAATGATAGGTTTGTGTAACATTTCTCAGTAATTTAATGATCAAGTTGTTTTTTGTTGAATATTATTTCTTTATTATATGTAACTAATCTAAATTGATTGAAAAACCTATTAGTGTGAAAAGCTGCTATACGCATAAAATTGTTTTACGTAATAAAATTCGTCAGAACATGAATTGATAAAGCTCATAGAAATATAGTCATATTTTCGGTGGGTAGGATGAATTGCATGAATACATGCTTTTGTTTATGTAAAAACTTTTTTATCATTAGCTGCTTGTACTTTTGAGCCTTTTAATTCATCTTTGACTCAATATTTTTGTATTATTTATCGGGTTATAGACGCAGTTGAATAAAGTGTTATATGTAAAGAGTAAATAGCTAACATGACTAAAGCATAAATCGTAAAAAAGCAGCAGAAAAATAAATAACTATTCGCTGCTTGTATTTAATCCTTTTGTAAAGTTTTTTTTATGTGTATGCAGAATATTATTTGAATGAATTATTAGTATTATTATAATTATTTTCAAAAAATCACGGTGCAGTATCCCACGTAAGTGATTAGGTTTGGTCCTTTATTCTGATTCGTACATTCGTTTGGATTTATTTTTGAACTAAAATACGTTTTTGAGTACACTTCAAATGTTTTTTTACTGTCAAGTTATTTTTTAATTGCCAGTATTGAGCAGGGTTGTCGTGATTTAAATCAGTTTTTAATATATTTTTTTTTTTTAGAAAAAATACTGATTATTCGGATTTTTTAAAGAAGAAAGAAAAATACTGATTATTTGGATTTTTTAAAGAAGAAAGTACTATTATTTTCTTTTTAGAAAATAATTTTTCTTTTTATGATTTTCTTTTTAGAAAAAATACCGATTTATAATATCAGCTTCTTTCAAATTATTAAATATAGATATTTTTTGATTGTACATTTTAATACATTATGGGTTCAAGTAATTCATTAGAGTTTTAACTCACTATATGGTGATAATTGCTAATGAAGAAATAGATAGAAAACTGAAGAGACCAATAAGGGTCTAGACTTCATCAAACAGCGATGTGGATCAAAATTTTATCAATGACGCTGAAATTAATGGGGAGATTGGAGCCTTTTTCCAAAGAAAATGTCTCCTTTGATTCGAAAGTAGTCAAGACAATGTCAGATTATGAAGGGTGGAATAGCTTCGCTAAGGTGTCAAAGATTGACATTTTATCAGATAACATTAAGATTTTGGACATGCTGCCTACAGCAAAAGCACCAACAGCATCTTTGGAAAGGATTTTTTTTACTTTTGGAATAGTGCACTCAATATTAAGAAACAGATTGGGGGTTGATAAGGTGTGAAAACTGGTATTATTGATGAAACATCTAAATAGTAAAAATGATTAAACATTTTATGTGTTATTTTGTCATCACTTTATGTATTCAAGAAATTTGTACATACTCAAAAAATTACAATAGTCCAGTCAACTTATTTGTATATATTCAAGAAATTATAACAAATATAGTCCAGAAATATAAGCTTTTTCTTCTGCTTCTTGTTGTTCTGTTTATTAAGTATTTGTATGCACATACATATTTTGCTTAAAAATTTTTTTAAAAAACTAATTTAAATTTTTAAAAACCGATTTTTTTTATATTTTTTTAATCAAAAAAATCACCAACTCTGGAATCGAGTAAAGGAAAAAACTATCTTTCTTTTCACAAAACCCAAAAAATATACTACACTTTAAAATAGTATGATTACTCACAAGAAATAATAGAAAAATATATATAAATCACGTATTATATTTAAAAATATATGTAGTACTCTCTGTTTTTCTAAGCCAAAACCTTCCTTCGTTTTATGCATGCGTCCGGACTGCTTCAATTTCATCGAAATAGGAATAATAGAAGAAATTAAAGATGAAGATATGTTTACTTTTTTTTTTGAAGAGAACAAACTTGCTGCATTCTTTTTCTTTTCTTTTTGGGCTGAATGTTCAAATGAGAAATGGAATAATTCAACTTCGAGAAAAATCAAAAATTACTTGGCTAAAATAAAACTTCCAAAACTGATCTCGGCGTATCACCCTTTCGACAAATAGAATCGTTCCCGACTGGTAGTCGCGGCTTTCGAGAACGAACAGTAGAGGAAATAAGATTTCTGTCTTATGTCATTTCTCAACTTCACAACATATTTTGGTATTGCACAACATAAAAGGGCAATGGAGATAAACAAATTTGTACATGTTACAGTGTGGCAGTCTACTTTAATAAATTATAATCAGTATTCTTCAGATGATTTGTATAATTTGTTTTATCTAATATTGTTACGTTTCTTTAAGTTTTGTTTAATTACTTACCCTTTATACAAGAAGTGTTGATAAAAAAATATAAACTGCGTTTTTGACTATAGAAGTAACTTCCTGGGAATATAACATCTTCCTTGACAGTAAAGCAAAACTCAATTGCTGAATCATTTTTCTAATGTCTGTGAAAATAATTTAAATCGTAGTGCGTGATTTCATCAAGTGTAATTGCTGTTCCCATAATTATCTACAAACACAATGTACTTATACATGTGTGTATGTTTTTGTTGTTTCTTTGTAACCTATAATGTGTATTGAATATATACCTTTATCCCCCCCCCCCTAAAAAATATGTCTTCTTCCAAGAGATTGTTGATTTGATAAAAACGTTATGCTTTTTACAAATTGTTAACTTACATTAAAAAATGTATTGTACTTAAGTAAAGAAATGAAATATTTTTTCATATACTAGGCCTTTATTTTTCTAAAATTTTAAACAACTTTGTTGTTTAAAAGGGGGGGGAAGGGTGTACAATTTTAAATGTATTTTTCTAGTGAAGGGGCAATAATTAGATTTTCCCATGCATTATGAATGTAAATTTACCATTAAAAGATAGTATTAGTTTTGGGCAGGATTTTTTTTTTTTTTTTTTTGTGTGTGTGATGAATTTCGGGGGGGGGGGGGGAGGTTGGGAGGTCTCCCAGAAAGCATCAGATAACCCCCATCCGATTAATTTTTAAATATCCGGCATCACAAAGTATCTAGTTCTCCGGCATGTCAATTTGATTATTAAATTTTAATTAATTAGCATGTTTTTAAAATACGTGTAAATTAGTAACTTACTACGCATTTGCAAGTTGTGGGGTTTCGAACATCAGAGCCGGTACAGATCCGTTAGACAAGAAACCGAATATCCGGGGTCCGGAAAAATCATTGTGGAATAAAAAATCCGGAACATAAATTGCTTCCTTTATCTGAAAAGCGGAAAACCTTTCCTTTTTTAACTGTTGACTGCCGTTTGCCAAAAGACGATAATTTCCTTATGCAGCAGCTATATTGATGTGAGTGTATATTAATGTTTTTTATTGCTGTAGAGGAAGCTAGTAATATACATAAAACCCCAGAAGCCTGCTCTTTGTGGTAATGGTGCAGTCCATGTTTCCCGTTCTCCCTGAATGAGTGTGTGTGTGTGTGCTCGCACCAGTAACCCATGGCAACCAAACACGCCCAAATAGATTGGCTAACAGGAGGGGTTGAATGTGATCGAGATCTTCAAGATGGGGTTTCCGCGATATTTAAGTGATGGGGAATGGGGAGGTCAGTGTCATCCGGCGCCTCCGTGTCGTAAGTATACGTCTAGCTTAGGTTTCCAAAAATTTGGAATTTCTTCCTGTTCTGTTCTAAAGACAAGTTTGGTTAACACTAATGCCTTTTTTGTGTGTTAGTCCATATCCCGTTCCCAGTGCTTGTGTTGCATTTGTGTTTGGTCAATGATCTTACTTTCCCCCTTTTCCTCTTTTTTTTTTTTTTTTGGGCAATGTTCAGTCTGTTGTGTTCCCAGTCTTACGTTTCGGCCATTCGCCTCAGTGCGTAAATGTGCTGTCGGGATTGTTTTCTTAAGTGTGGAAAATCAGTATTATTTCTTTCGAAACATGTATAAAAGTAGCATATTAGTTTTCTGCCGCCGGTAATTCCACTACTTTACGCAAGAACTTTTTTTTTCCATGGCATGTTAAATGCTTAATGAAACTCAGCAACGCATTTAATTAATAAAAAACTCTTGTGAAGTTTTCAAAACCATTGCACTTGAAAACTTTTTTCTTTTTTTAGTAAAAAATCCTGCTTTTCAAATTTCTGAAACTTTATATATGTATCGTTGAAGATCTTTAGCATATGAAACCAGCCGCTTGCAAAAACTTTGTCGCAGCTTTAAGCGATGATAGCTAACCTGCAACGAAAATTCAATTTTATTATAACGCGTGTCTCAAATGATAATTTTTCTTTTTTGTAAAATTTACCCTGAATAAGAGCATTTATTAATTTTCGCGTGTGAACGAGTGTTAAAAATGCATGACATTTTTAACATCAAGGTTAAATAAATTTCTTTTTCTTTAAAGGTGAATGCAAGTAAGTTCCAAACATAAAAAAGCGCTTGTTTTGTAATGCCTTTTTTTTTTCAGAGGAGATAATAGTGTAGTTAAAATTATTACCTTTGCAAGTAACTGATTATGTGCAGTATCATTCGGATTTCAAACGATTAGCCTCTTTGCATATAAGCGCTATCTACTCTCTTAATAAGGATTACTTTTAAATACTAATTAATTGGGATTAATTTTACCACGCTCCGCTCCAGATATCTGATTTATATGACTTTAAGATGCGTTATTAGATTTGTTGTTGCTAATTTTCTCTATTTCTTTATTTCCAGGTGACACATTCACGAACCCAAAATGTCCCTCTCACTCAAGGTGAGTGTGGTAGAGAAAAATGTCGTCAAAACGATGCAGTTCGAGCCATCCACGATAATTTACGACGCCTGCCGTGTTATAAGAGAAAAGATATCAGAAGGTGGCGATGGAGGCCTTGGCGAAAGTAAGTTTTTTTAAAGCCCTTTTGCCATAAATTGTTATTTTGGGGCGTTATTTGCGTTAGGTTCGGTTGCCCTGGTCCTCCCTACGCACGCCTCTACTAGCAACCCTTTTTTAGCCTACTTTCCCGTAAAAGTAAAAAAAAATAGTAATAAAGCATGAAAGGAGGCTTAATGTATCGTGAAAATATCGTTAGAAATCAAGAAAAGTCAAAAATAAGTTAAGTAATTAAATAAAGATTGAAAAATAAAAAATTTGAAAGTAGGGTTTTGAGATGGGGGAAAAAGTGTGTCGGTCGGACTGTCTGTCTGTCGGTCTGTCCCTCCCTAATAACTTTTGAACGAAATGTCCGATTGGAAAAATTCTTTTTGCATTCGAAAGATCTCGACGAGGACATCTCATTTCCATATTTTAATTTTTGATTTGAACAATTTTTTGTTCAATTTTGAACAGTTCAAAAAATATTAACATTAGCGCCTATGGGTGAAAATGAAGCAAATTATGTAAACTCTGGGTACAAGATATAAGTTCCCATGAACAAGCTCACTGGAAGAAGTCCTTGGCGTGAAATATTGATTTGAACAATTTTTGTTCATTTTTGAACAGTTCAAAAAAAATTAACATACCGCCTACGGGGAAATTTCAATCCTATATAATTTCTGATCTACCGGACCGATTTGCTTGGAACAAACTTTATCGGAAAGCTCTTATGACGTAGACCATGTACAAATAGAAAGTTCATCCAGAACTAACGAGTCTATTTTCCTATGAAATTTTTTTATCGGGATTTTCAAGAATATTTTTTCATTAATGAATGATTAAATGAATAAGCAAAAGAATGAATGAATAAACGAGTGAATAAATACATGAATGACTTAATAAATAATGATTAAATGAATATGCATTAACCGTTGAAAAAGGTATATTTGAAGCAATTAAGAACTAAAGCTAAACGAGAAAGACAGAGAGAGAGAGATAGCTAGATTATAAATTTGAATTCGGTGTATACGGGAAAGTAGGCTCGTATAGTTCTAGACGGAACTTCTTGTTTTCATTGCAATGATGTCATTTTATTGATCAATGATAAGGTTTTTTTTTTTTTTTTTTTTTTTTTTTTTTTTTAAAAAGCATTTTAAAGAGAAGTCAGCCTTTTATTATGTGTTTCCTGTGCTAACAATTTTATTCTTTGAAGCTAAATGGGAGTGTTTACTTCAACAAGCATTAATTTAATCATTCAGAGACCACTTTAAATACATGTTTCACATAAAGACCAGCATTATTAGTATTATTAATTCTTTTTTCCTCTGTCTCTCTCTTTTAATTGCCTTCGGAGAAATTTTTAAAATCCACTACAGAATCTCTCCGAACTTCTTAGAGACAAACATCGTGTGTACCTATATGTTGGAGCTTATTGTCTTACGCCACTGTCTTCTCTCTACCAGCCCCCTTTCTTTTCGCTAAATAAGCTTTTGTTGTCATTCTTTTAAAAATTTGCAACCCTTTGTTCCCTAGCCACAAAAAGGGAAGGATATTTTCTCATGCGTTTCAAGATGCGTTCAAGCCAAAAAAGTGCTATGGGAAGACAGCACTAGAGCGTTACGTCCAAGAAAAAATTGAAAAAGTTATATTAATCAACTGTTACAGATGTCTAATTTCATCTTTTATGTTCATAATTAGAAATATCAAACATTCTTGGTGGAAGGAATCAAACAGTGGAATGGCGTAGGGTTGATCATATAAGTATAATCGAAGAAATAGTAGCTGAATCGTCATTATGGGTGCCTCGGCATTAAACGTCCTAGAGAGAAGGACTCAAATTGGGAGAGACAAAATTAACTAAAAATGATGAGTTAGGTGCTTTATTAAGCTGCTCTAATAATAAAAGTCTGGTTGCCAACAGTTTGTGCACAGCTGCTGAAAGAAAAAAAATCAAAATACGGAAGGAGGGGTAGGGGGAGTATACTATTTGTTTACAACGCGGAGTTGAAAAGTTGCAAGTAAGGTTTAATATATGTATTTTTGGCAAAATGTATGTATTATGTGTGGGGGGGGGGGGATTTTTTTTTTTGTAGTTTGTTTATCAATAAAAAGAACGGAATGTAGTGACTCAAATAATAAAATTTCCTGGGGGAGGGGGGTTAGTATATAGTGCATACCAATCCTTATATCAATGTATAATATTGTACTAGGATAGCAACATGGCTCGAGGCCAAGTATTCTAAAGGGGAGGGGGCGATCCTAATTCTCCTCCCTTTGTACGTCTTTGTGAAGAATGATCGCTTCAAAATAATAATAAAATGTGGTCCTGTATTTTTCTGAACAAATTTTGAAACATTCAAAGTTACATTTAATCAATTTAAAGTTAAGAGTTGACTGGGTAATTTGCTATTTTTTTAATAAAAAAAATGTATCTGGAAATTGTGAATAAAACACAACTATTTTTTATCCTAAGCATTTATTTCTGCACAAAAGAAAAAATAAAATTCATACAAATGCATTAAAAAACGCACACATATTGACTATAAATCTAAAGTCGAATATCATTAAATTTAATTTATTTCAGAGTTAAGAATGTAATAACTACGAAAACAAGAATAACTGTCGATACTTTTCTGTTTTGAGAAGTGCTGGCGATGGTTATTTTATTTTATTTATTTATTTATTTATTTTTTTTTTTTTGCCAGATCAATTTGTTTTGTGTTTGAAGTTTGTTTTTAGGGAAAGTGTTTAAACATCGCCAACAGCAACCCAAATTGGTAAAGTAGTCTTTAGTGATTTGGCGAAAAGCAAAAAAATAACCATCGCCAGCTTC
This sequence comes from Octonoba sinensis, assembly GCA_038502835.1. NCBI lineage: Eukaryota > Metazoa > Arthropoda > Arachnida > Araneae > Uloboridae > Octonoba > Octonoba sinensis. The sequence continues at coordinate 103,105,915 of CM076600.1, read as the reverse complement.
TCCGAAGCGGAAAAGTACCCCATTTTCAGTAGAAAAAATTTATTGACTACAAAAAACTTTAAAAAATTACATTCAAAACAGTGACAGGATGACTTTCCACTAAAAGTATTCATTTGAACGTTTCCGGAAACCAGGAAAGGACATCGTATTAGCAAAATATAGAGGCTTTAAAATGATGTAAACAAACATTTCTGGGTCGGGCACTAGCGTCGGTTCTTTTGTGTTTCCAGTAATGAAACAGCCTGTACATATCGGTTACGATCAGAGATTGCGTTAACGCCTCTACAAGCGTGTTTCACGTCTTAAAAATCGGTAATACGCATTGAAATTTTTAAAATGCGTATTTTCACTCTACATTTTTTCACAACTTTTAGCATGTTAAGTATTGCAAAATAAATACAATATTCTTCCATTACGTTAATTTTATTTTTCATTATATAGTAGAGCTCAAAACTCGTGGTCACCAGTCGCCAAATGCGACAAATTTTCACGTTTTGGCGACATTGTTTTCATTGAAGTCGCCAATGTGGCTACCATTTGCTAATGCTAAAACCCTTTCCCAATAAAGAAGAAAGAAATGGGAGTTACTTTTTGCGCCACACGAAAACTAGTTTTTCCTTCGATTTTACTGGAAATTGCTTACTGTGTTTGAAATTCCAACCTTTTCCATCCCGGAATTATTTCAATTATCTTGCACTTTGTAAGATTTTTTTTACATACACAACCTTAAATCTACCTATTTGTCTTTTCATTTTAACAATTAAAAAAAAAAAAAAAAGAATAAAGATAGAAGCAGCCAAAATCGTGCACGTGCTTCGCCAAACATGGGATTCTACAGAGATTTTAATCCTTTTGCATCGGGTACAAATTTCAATTATTTTCTAAATTAGAAGATATTTTTCACACATGCTACCCTAACTCAGCTTATTTTGCATTTGATTTTAATAGTTTCTGGCATTTTTTCTCTTTTTAACTGCCGATATTGAACACGTGTTTGTCGAAAATTGCGTCTATCACTATTATTTACTATTATTGTTTCATTTATTTATTTACTTCAAATTTGATTTTAGTATTGACAGCTATTTACTGTTTAGAAAATACTCAATTTTGAATTTATAAGAAATTTTTAGAAAATTGTTAATTTAGCTGTACGTATGCTACGCTCTGGGTCAAGGTCGTAGCATAAGTGGTATTCACTCTTAACTCGGATATCTGTAAAAAGTTTTTGTTATTTTTTTTTTTCACTCCTCCAGAAAATAAAATACTCCTCTAAAAACCTCCAAGGAGTATTTTCACTCTTTGACAAAAATTCCTAGCGCGACCTCTGGTTACGATCAAGTTCAGCCTTGGTTGAGGTTGATTTTTCCTCCTTTTTGGGGGATTTAATGTTCTGGTACCAGTTCAACAATTTCATGAAACATATTATTTCTTACTAGCTGACATGCCCGGCTTTGCGCGGGTTAATATTGCATCATTCGCAGGCTAAGTGACGCATGTTCAAAATTCTGTTGTAAATATGCAAGAAATTTTTTAAAAAAAAATCCAAGTAGAAGATGGGCAACAGTCCTTAAAAATTCTAATTAAATAGTAAAAATCATTAAAAAACATGATTGCATTAAAACGAACAGCCTAGAAAATTTCATTTTAGCCCAAAAACAACAGTCCATGAAAATCCACATTAAAATGCCAACAACAGTTCATAAAAATTGCCATTAGAGTAATTGCAAATGATATCAAGAGTCCGCAAAAATCGCAATTACAATATCTACCACAATACATCTAAAAATTCCCATCAGAATAAGAGCTGTTTTCTGTTTAAAAATGTCCATCAGATGAAGAACAACTGTGCCTGAATTTTTCTGCTACAATAAAGAAAAAATTCCTTAAGGCGTCCCATTTCAATAAAGACAACTATTCCTAAACATCCCTAATAGAATAAGGACATTAGTCCCAAAAAATATCCATTAGAATAAAGACGTCACTGACTAAAAATACCCATTAGAATACTGACCTTCAAGAGCTACTATTCCTAAAATTACCAACAGTCCATCTTAAATTCCCCATCAAAATAAGGACACCAGTTCCTAAAATTCCAGCTTGCAAAATCGTCAAAACATTTCCTGAAAATTCAAATAAATACCGCTTTCATAAAATTCGCTTAAAAAAGAAAGAAAGGAAAGCATTATTTCCAAAGGCAAATAAATGCACATTTAAATTAGAAAATGTTCAATACTGAACCAATTCTGACGTGTGAAATTTAAGTTGACAGAAAGAAATAACTAAATTCTGCCCAAATGGTGCCAGCACAAAATACAATAGACAGCACAAAAATTAAATAAATATTAGAAAATAAATCACTTGTGTAAAATATGGAATCAATAATCGCTACGTAAAAAAGTTAAAATGAAGCACAAGATCACCAAGCATTTCACAAATGCGCCATGATCCTATAGTGTAAATCACGTATTGAATTAAATGAGAATAATATTACTGGTAAGCATTATTGGGCGCGGTTTGGAAAAGTTAGGAAGCGCAAAATAATATATTGAGAATAGTTAACTCGATGGTGGGCGAGTAAAATGTTATCACCACTTGGCGAAATTTAAAATTTCATCAAAAAAAAGCGATATCGAAGACCTTTCAACCTAGTTTTTATCGAAGAAATAAATATTAAATCATCAAAAGAAAAAAGAAAAAAAAAAGAAGAATCAACATTAAAAAGCGCATGCAGTTAATAATCCACAAAATATCCATAAAAATGAAATGAATTTTTAGAATTTGTTCCGTTGATAAAGCGGACACTCTACCATAAGAAATAAGGTTTCATGCAATTGTTGAACTGCTACTGTGCTACTATACTATTAAATCGCTAAAAAAGGAAGGAGAATCAACCTCAAGGTAAAGTAGTTAAAACTCGTCTGCAGTTCTACAAAATATGTATAAAAATGCAATGAATTTTTAGAATTTGTTTCGCTCATAAAACCGGCATAAAGAAAGATAAAATATCATTTTTTCAATCTTACGTTAAGAGAAATCATCTAGTTGGCGACAAAAGTAGTATTTATTTTGGCGAAAACACGCAAATTGAGCAGAGAAATTTAGAGGTAAGCCTCGCTTTAAAGTTCGAAAACTACTTTAAATGAATATTGCGCGTGTTCTATTTGTTCTACGAACTTCAAAAAGAGATCACCTTGTGCGGTTTTTTACGGGCATCAATATGCTGCAAAAATCGAAAAGGTGTGACGTTTCTTCGATGAGATATTCCTAAAATTAACAGTTTTGCTTAAATTGGAATAAAAGGAGAACAAATTCGAATTTTCGGAAAAACGCTTCGAGGGGTTTACGAGGACCTGAGCCAAGGTACCTGTAACCAAAATTTCGTACTGCTAGACCGTTCCATCTCGGCAGGAGGCGATCGACAGACAGACACACACACACACACACACACACACACAAACTTTTGGTTTTATTTATATAGATGGTAAAATGTCCGTTTTATCAGCAAAACAAATTCTAAAAATTCATTTCATTTTTATATATTCATTTCATTTTATATTAATTTCATGCATATTTTGTGAATTATTTACTGTAGACAATTTTCAATAACTTTATCTTGAGGTAGAATCTTCTCTCTTTTTTGGAGATTTAATATTTATTTCTTCGATAAAAACTAGGTTGGAAGGTTTTCGATATCACTTAATTTTGATGAAATTTAAAATTTCGCCAAATTGTGATAACGTTTTTTCGCTCCCCCTCCAGTTAATTGTTCTCAATTTTTGCGCTTCGTAACTTTTCCAAACCGCGCCAATAATCCTCATTAGTAATATAGTTCTCCTTTAATTCAACACGTGATATACATTATAGGATCATGGTGCATTGCGTTATGCTTCTATTACTATAGTGCAATTTGGCGATCTTCTGCTTCATGCTAACTTTTTTAAGCAGCGGTTTTGCTTGATGCCATTTTTTTTCAGGTGATTTATTTTCTAACATTTATTTAATTTTTGTACTGTCTTTTCGGCTCCATTTGGACACATTTTAGTTATTTCTTTCTATCAATTTTAATTTCACACGTCAGAATTAGTTAAGAACTGAACATTTTCCAATTTAAAAAAAAAAAAAAGCAAAGGCAATCCGTTTGCCTTTGGAAATAATGCTTTCCTCACTCTCAGAAACGCATGCTGAAATCTCACGAAACTTTCGCCGCATTTGACGAAATGGCTTCGTGAAAAATGCTCCGAGTAAACCTATCGTCAAATTGGCGAAATTTGTGTAGTAACTTTTTTAAGTCACGTGATCGCGCGAGGAAAGAATCGTTGTAAATGACAGAATTTTCTTGACGATTCAAGAATCGTCAAAAGTGAGAGCTCTATTTCTGAGAGTGCTTTCTTTCGTTTTTATCCAAATTTTATGAAAGTGATATTTAATTGAATTTTCAAGAAATGTTTTGGCGATTTTGCAAGCAGGATTTTTAGAAACAGTTGTCCTTATTTTGATGGGGGAATTTAAGATGCACTGTTGGTAATTTTAAGAACAGCAGCTCTGAAAAGCCTGTATTCTAATGGGTATTTTTAGTCACTGACGTCTTTATTCTAATGGAAATTTTTTGGGACTGATGTCCTTATTGTAATAGAGATGTTTAGGAATAGTTGTCTTTATTCAAATGGGGGCTTTAAGGAATGTTTTCTTTATTGTAGCAGAAATATTCAGGGACCGTTGTTCTTCATCTGATGGACATTTAAAAAAGAATACTGCTCTTATTCTGGTGGGAATTTTTAGATGTATTGTGGTCGATATTGTAATTGCGATTTTTACGGACTCTTGACATTATTTTGGCACAATTATCCCGCTGCATATGTGCATTTTATTTACAGCTGCCCGTACTCTAAAGGCAATTTTTATGAACTATTGCTGGCATTTTAAATGTGGATTTTTATGGACTGTTATTTTTGTTCTAAAAGGAATTTTTCCAGGCTTGTTTTTTCATGCAATCGTGATTTTTAAGAATTTTTACTGTTTAATAGGATTTTTAAGGACTGTTGCAGCTCTCCTACTTCAATTTTTACGAATTTTTTTTCTTATATATTTTTAATAAAATTTTGGATATGCGTCACTTGGCCCGGGAACGATACAATATTATCCCGCTCAACGCCGGGTATTTCAGCTAGTATTAAATAAATTTTGAGTTTTAAAATTTTATTTTTGTACGTTTTTAATTTCTAACTCAACATTTGAAGTTTGTTCTTGGGTCATTCCACGTAACTGGACCACGTCACTCGACCATCACCAATTTTGATAAAATTTTGCACAAAGTTTCTTGCGGGTATAAAACTAAACTGCCCAAATTTTTAGACCTTGAAAGTAAAAACTCAAGTTGCAAGGGGCGACTAAGTTTAAGATCCAAGATGGCTGCCATTGACGAACGAACTAAGTAGCCATGTTTGGATGTACCTGGAGAGCCACATAATGAAAATACAACTCCGAAATTTCTTTTACCAAGACAACTTTTTGTGCTTAATCTAATAGCAAAGCTTGAAAGACCACCAAGAAAGTTCTTTTCTATTGTGTTCAGTCAAAGTTGGCTGAAAATTCAATTTGACAAAAATTTTCAAAACTTTATACTGCTCTAACTCGTCAGTAACTAAACTTATACACTTGTAACTTGGTATGTATCTAAGTCAACTACATTTCGACATATTCTGAAAATTTCAAAAATTTCATTAAGTTAGGTTTTGATTTATATTTACCTAAACATGCAGCAGTTTTCAAAAATGGCCAATTTTGATCACTTTTGAACCATCATATCTGAGGGGGAACCAAATGAATTTTCTTCGTTTAACTTTCATTAGATAGAGGAAAGCTTTCTCTACCAAACTTGAAATTTTTAAGAGGGTGTTTTTTCGTAAGCCGGAGAAAAAGGGTTCAAATTTGAGTTAAAAACCATGGTGATATGTGCGCATTTTTAGCCTCAATTTAGCTTTTTTGGAGTTTTATTTAACATTTAAAAGTAAAGAAACTTGCTTTGGGTCCTGCAGGGCTCGCGCATCAAAGAAACGTAAATAATAAGCTAAAAGTAAAAAAAAAAAAAAAAAAATCAGCAAATAAAGACCCATGTGAATAATTTTATACATTAAGATAAGTAGATAAATGAATTTTAAAGAAAAACTAATTATGAAGAATTTAAGAAATTCAATTTTTGGCAAAATGGCTGCCGGTATTTTTCTTCTCCTCGTGGCAATAATCGGTTGATTCTAAACCAATCATTACTTTTATATTAAATCAGGGTTGGAAAAAAAACGGTTTTTTTTTCATAAAAACCCAAAAACCGGGTTTTTTTTTTTTTGGTTTAAACCAGGTTTTTTTGGTTTAAACTAATGCATCTCTTTTAAAGATTAAAAAAATTATTTAAAAGATTAATTATTGTGTGTTATTGTTTTATTTGTCACTATTCAAACTAAATATTAAATGTTCCTTTAAAATATCAATTAATTTCTTGTCAATATAGTAAAAAGAATCCCCTTTATGTAATACCAAGCCAAAAATTCTGTATGACAATGATAGCTAATTTTTAATATTTTAAAAGTGAATGTTGATTAATTAAATTGTGAATAAATAAATGAATATTCATTATTAAAACTTCAGTTTTAACTTGCATTTTAATATTAAATATAAATTACTAAAAGAAATTTCTCATCTGCACAAAACATAAATATTACAACATAAAAATTTTCTTATTTTACATACTGAAGAATTATAGGAAAAAAAACCAATGAATTTAATTCAAAATCCGTATAAGTCATAATTAGGAGAAGAGTACATAAAACATGTTATACTTACATTTGCATAAATTGCTTTAAATGTGATAGGTACTAATGAATATCAATAAAGTTGATAAACAGTTACATAATAAAAAGAAAACATAAGATACAAGACGAAGGTAATTTATTAAACATTTGATTGTTGACAATTTAGCCTTTTAAATAAGAAAACTAACTTTGCAGCTTTATCCATTCCAAGTCTATTACGTAGTTTTGATTGTACTAGACCGAACGAGGAAAAAATGCGTTCAACATTGGCAGTTGAAGCCTTGGCTGTCAGAATCTGCTCAATTTCCCTGAAGACACTTGCATTAAACTTATTAATTTCATCTTTTTGGCTTTTCCACCACTCCATTGCAGAAACTTCGGTCACAAAATCACTCTCGAAAAGGTATTCTTGGAAAGGAGAACTCTTAGCACTAAATTTTATCATCAGAGTGACCAAATTGTTATCTGGAAACCTCTGCCTTGCATATTCCAATACTTCTTTTTTCTCATCTGCAGTTAACTCCAAATCGGGTGACTTAAATTTCGGATCCAAATAGTATGCTAGTAGATGAGTTGGAGTAATTGCCATTTTGTATCTCTTGTCAACCTTTTTCAAAACATCTTTACCCAAAGACAAGTCTTCTAAGCTTTTCTTTAAAACTGTTTAAAAATTTCTGCAGTTTCTCCAATTGTGCAGTTTTCTCTCTGAGTTTTGTCTAAGGCAACTGAGATTGGTTTTAGCTGTTGAAAATAATGCTCAGCATTTCTTTTTATAGAAACATTGGAAATGATTGATTGAATTTTGCTGTCGATTTTATCTTTGTTTTCATCGCATATTTTCACAAGCACAGCCCAAGCCTTTAGATAATTTTCTAAAGAGTCCGTGAAAGAATTCCACCTGACTTCACTTGGCAAAGTTAGCTTTGGAGATTTTTCTGCTCTATAGCAAGCATTAGCAAAGTGGTTATTACGGAAATATTTAACAACTTGCAAAATTTGCTCTATGACATTCGGATATTCAATGTCATTTGCAAGTAAATTTAAGATATGAGCAGAACAGCCATATGTCACAACATTAAATTCTTTGTCGGCTTCCAACAGTTCTCTCATTTTTTTAACATTTGTCGTGTTATCTGTTACAACAGAACCAATGGAACACTTAAAATCTAATTTACATCTTCTAATAGATGATTTGGCTATGTCGTACAAGTTCTCACCTGTGTGAGAATTCCCAGACGCGTCATATGTTCCTGTTAAAAAAGCATCTCCATTTTTAGTTGTCAAAGTCGCACAAATTATAGGTTCATTATGGATGTTCGACCATCCGTCCAATCCTAATGTGGCTATTTCATTACTTAAGATATCGGAACACTTCTCACGTTCCTTGGAGTAGATGCTGTCCAGAAGATAGCCACCAATTCTTTTTCTAGAAGGAGGAGAATACCCAGGTCTAAGACTCTCTATTAGCTTTACAAACTCTGGATGTTCCACATGGCTAAATGAAGAGTTGGTAGCATACAAAAATCTTGCCACTTGCTCGTCAAAGGAAGTTCGTTGGGATGATGAAGATTTGATTACGAAGGAGTCAAGGGTACTGCTCTCCCGCTTCCTTTTTGTCATTTACCGGTGAGTCGGGAACTTGTAAATTCTCAGAGGAGGGATCTGAAAAATGTTACATGCTTAATGAGCGATGCCTTTTATGGATACATTGCATTTGAACTTTTCGAAAATGCCAAAACTTTATGTTGAGTTTTGTTTTTAATTTTGCCTTTGTAAAATTTTATCAGAACCCTGCAAGGGCCATATAACAAAGTTGATAATGATGATTAATTGATTTTAATGCTTCTCCCATTAAAATTTCTCATTCTTAAAGTAAACATAGAATAATGTTTATCAATATTCATGGTTTATAACTTTTTGTATGAAAGTAGATAACAGGAAACAAAAATTACATGAATAATGTTTTACTTTACCCAAATCAATTGTTTAAAGCAATGCATATCCGTGGTTAAAACCAATTGCAAGCTACTAATAGCATATGGGTAGTAAATTTTCAAAATAAAATAAATAACTGAACTTAACATGGAATTACATTTAATTGTCATAAGTGCTTATTTAATTTTTAACTATTTTTAAGAATTAAAAAAATACACAATAATATAGACTTTCTATATTTAATAGAATAGCCATCCTACAATAGTAAAAATTTATATATAATAGAACTATTTCTGTTTTTAGTTTTGGTTTCTGCTTTTAGTTTTGGTTTCTGTTTGAATTTAGATTTCTGTTTGTAATTTTGATTAAACTTCACTAAGTATTGATTTGAAAAATTAATTCTTACCTTTTAAATCATCCAAGCAGGAATTATCAGGAACATAACACTTCTCCATGTGTTTCTTCATTCGCAGAACTTGGCCTTCAATTTCTTTATTGCATATTTTGCAAACTGCTCTAGTACCTTTCCTCTTATCTGATTTTATTTCAGTAAAATTAATCCAAATTTCATGTTTTTTTCTGCCTGACCCAGACATTTTTATTACTTAATCTTTGTGAATTTAGCTATTTGATTCAGGACATTCAGAACATAGAGTGGATGGAAATTCTATGAAAATAATTCTTGTAGAGTTGATATGTTTCATGAAAGTAGAAGTATATAAATAGAAAGGTTTTATTTAAAATACCAAAACTATTATAAATTATTTAAAAAATAAATGTGGTTTTTTTTAAAAAAAACCACGGTTTAAACCAAATGGTTTAAACCGTGCCAACTCTGATTAAAATTTTTGAAGGAATAATATGGCAGAGAATTAGGATTTGACTTTTTAAATTGATGTAATTAAGCATTTACTTATTTGCACAAAAAGTTACTCAACAAGAAAATATCGCTCTTGCATTCAGAAGTGTGATTGAAAATAAAATTCACCTTTTTAATAAAAAAAAGAATTTAATTTAAAACATTCGAGATCAGACAATGTCTCCAAATAGCTTTTTTTTTTAAATCTGTAATTAAAAAAAAGTTTTGTGTAATTTGTAATAACATACAATACATATCCCATAAGTTTTTAATAGATTATCTTAATTTTTAATTGATTATCTACTGATTCCTTATACCAACCTTCCATATTTTCGTGTGGAACTTTTTATATTTCAGGGTAAAATCATCATCCTACGACAGCATTTTTAAAAAAATATTTTTTCTTTCGTTGTTGTTGTCGTAGCGAGGAAGAATGGGTGCGCTGGTCCTGAGTCTAACTGGGCCCTTATAGGCAGGAGTCTGACTTCCGCCCCTTTATATGTGGTCTCTTAATTTTTTGAACCAGCTCCCAGATAAGAGACCGTCACCTGGGGTTAGCACCCCCAGAGGTATCGTTTCACTTGGAGGACATTGGAGCCATGACCTATTTAACGTGCACCAGCTCCCATTAGAGAACACGGCCTCACAGGAACCAGCCGCGAGAGGTTGTCACCCTCCCAAACACTGACCTAAGTCGATGCTGCTTCACTTTCGGTGTTCTACGGGAACCGAGCTTCTGCCGACTGGTCCACTGCGGGACTTTTCTTTCGTTAAACTATTTAAATCGTATTTTCCAAAAATGGACTTACTTTTTTTAAATTCTGTCAGCCTGATATTCGCATATTTTCAAGCCTAGAGTAATCTGATTGGTGGTTGAACCACTACTAGTTTGTTTTCACAGATAACCCCTTTGTCAAGGGGTCATGTCCAATAGTCACGCTAGTCAGCCACAGGCGTAGTTCTCTTTTCTGTAGGACCCAGGGAGGAAGACCTCAAGCCTGATGCAAAGAAATAAACAGCAGCCATTTTGCCAAAAATTGAATTTCTTCAACTCTTAATAAGTTTTTCTTTTTTTTTTTTAATTCATTTATTTACTTATCTTAATGTTTAAAATTATTCACATTGGGTCTTTATTTGCTGAACATTTTTTACTTTTAGCTTATTTTTTACGTTTCTTTGATGTCGCCTGTTACGAACAGCAAGAGCGTTTTGCTGCAATCGTGAGGCAATCTTTTTCATCTGCTTTTATTTTACAATATTTCTAGTTTTTTGATTAATAATTCACAATATAAAGCATATTGAGCAAAAATACAAATCAATTTTTCAGTATTAGAATGTCTTTAGGTCGAAATTTTACCCAGTCAAAATTTGACTCTCATCTTCCAAAAATGAGTCAATTTTTTCAAATAATATTGATTTATGCGTCAAATGCGAGTATGCGCGAGCCCTGCAGGACCCAACTCAAATTTCTTTCCTTTTAAATGTTAAATAAAACTCCAAAAAAGCTAAATTGAGGCTAAAAATGCGCACATATCACCATGGTTTTTAACTCAAATTTGAACCCTTTTTCTCCGGCTTACGAAAAAACACCCTCTTAAAAATTTCAAGTTTGGTAGAGAAAGCTTTCCTCTATCTAATGAAAGTTAAACGAAGAAAATTCATTTGGTTCCCCCTCAGATATGATGGTTCAAAAGTGATCAAAATTGGCCATTTTTGAAAACTGCTGCATGTTTAGGTAAATATAAATCAAAACCTAACTTAATGAAATTTTTGAAATTTTCAGAATATGTCGAAATGTAGTTGACTTAGATACATACCAAGTTACAAGTGTATAAGTTTAGTTACTGACGAGTTAGAGCAGTATAAAGTTTTGAAAATTTTTGTCAAATTGAATTTTCAGCCAACTTTGACTGAACACAATAGAAAAGAACTTTCTTGGTGGTCTTTCAAGCTTTGCTATTAGATTAAGCACAAAAAGTTGTCTTGGTAAAAGAAATTTCGGAGTTGTATTTTCATTATGTGGCTCTCCAGGTACATCCAAACATGGCTACTTAGTTCGTTCGTCAATGGCAGCCATCTTGGATCTTAAACTTAGTCGCCCCTTGCAACTTGAGTTTTTACTTTCAAGGTCTAAAAATTTGGGCAGTTTAGTTTTATACCCGCAAGAAACTTTGTGCAAAATTTTATCAAAATTGGAGATGGTCGAGTGGGGACGATTTTCAAAATTGGTCCAGTTGACATGGAATGACCCTCTTTTTTCTTTCTTTAATTATTATTTGCTTTTTTTCCTGTTTTATATAAAGATGTGTATTATATTGCAACATTTCTCGTGTATCAATGAAAATGGGGGAAAATAAACTACTCGCAGAAATTAATTGTTAATCTAATTCTGTAATGTCGAAAATTGCAAACAAAAAGAATAGTAATGGTGAAATGGTAGCATTAAAAATAATTATCTTCTGCGGAGCAATCGGTAATCGGCCAACTTGCTTATCGGTGCATCCCTAATTAGTATCGGAAGATATAAATCTAAGATGTTCAAAAAAATAAAACTTAAGTTCGTGTGATTCATATTATTGCCAGAGGTGGGCCTCCCGAAAAAACCTGAGCGCTGTGGTTCATATTTCTTCCGAAAGGATACCTAGCCCAAATTTAACCCCTTCAGTTTTGGATTTGAAATTAGGCAGTATAAATATGCAATTTTGGCAGACATTGAAAAGGATCTGCATCAGTTTGTTGTCGTAAAGACGTATAGGAAAGCATGGCCGTTTTTGTGCTTTGACAGTAAATGTAACGTGAATGACCACAATGATTCGTGAACCATTTGATGCGAGGCCCTTTAATTCTGGCGGCCAGAATGAAACATCATACCATTAAGATATTGAAGGTAGAAAACCGGAGATTTTCGAAATTTTAAAGTTTGTACGTAGTCTTTCGCAGCCTCCGATTTTTTACTCATTTCAACATCGGATTGTATCCACTTCTATAAAACTTGTTTCAATTTACTGTGTAATTCTACCACCTGGACATCATCCCCCCACCCCAAATTTGCATTCTTTTTTCAAGTCTAGCCAAACTTATTATTCCCCACCCCCTCGATGTTTCCTCCCTGTTACATTTTAAACCAATCAATTATAGAGTAAATGCAGAACGAAGGATATTCAAATTTTGCAAGGGTGGCATTCTCCCTACAGTTCCTAAAATTTTCCTGATGTTTCATGTTCCTAAAAAATTAGCTTTCCCTGCCTTTCATTTAAGAAATCGAAGTTTTTCTAAATTTCCGACATATTTTTTTTTTAAAGAAAAGCCCCCTCTTATATTATTCTATAATTTGCTAGTTGTCGTATATTTCAGCTGTAGACGCTAAAAACTACATTGAAAATAGTCTACGCAAGCGAGAGCGCCATGTTTGGTCAGCACTAAATATGTTCTTACTGCTTTAGTTGAAGGCCTTGTTTTATTTCAGTAACAATAATTTTCAAATCCTCAATCGGAAAATGTAAGTCAATTTACCAATGCTACCATGCCATTATATTTTCCGTTTGACCAAACATGGTGGCTACATGAACATAATCGCCATGTTTGGTCATTCATGAAGATGGAAGTAAGAACCAAGTCGACGGAAGTAGACACGCAGAAGTATAATATGTTTATTGCAATGCAGAATAGGATAAAAATCGATATTTTTTGCTTAAAAAATATATTAATGCTTTAAATATTTTCTTGAGAAATATACTATTGATAAAGAATTTGTATTTAATTTTTCAAATCAACATTGTTTTGAAAGCTAATTTTGAGCTAAACAACTGACGATTTTTTCTGAAAATGTGCTTTTATTTTTTTTTTCAAATTCTTTTCCAAGAAAAAGAAGAATTTTTTTTTATTTAGTTACCTTTTTTGGATAATAAGCCTTAAACTGCTCCTCTCCCCCCTTCTTTCCTTCTTCTTTTCTATTTAAATAATGGACATTATATAATTCATTTTAAAAAAATGCAAATATCTATTTTTTTTCATCAAACAACTAATTGTGTTTTTGTTTTCTTTAAGTGTGTGTTTTGTTTTTAAATTCTATTTCTGCAACAATACTTAACCAATTTCAAAATTGCAAATTGCAATTTTACATTTAAAAAACATACCTTAGCAAATTTTTTGAGAATCGCAGAAGTTAGTAGAATCGAAATATTTGTCACGAAACGAAAAAGGAACAAATATGGATTATTTCAAAGATTGAAATATTCCCATTCATCAAGTTTTAGTGAATAAAAATGAGGAATGTCATCGAGTAAACAGAACTTTAAAGAAACTTCGCATTAAAAAATTACTTTAAAAGTTGGGAAATTAAATTTAGAAACTATACCCATTTTACCCCACCAAACCCTATTCATAATTTCTTAACTATTATGAAAACTTTTTTTTTTCTGGAAACATGCTTAGCATCGAAACACGTGCTTAGCCGGAAAATACGTGTTTGAGGAAGTTTCCTTTGCACCCTGAAAATATGTCAATTATTTTGAAGATTGAAAATTATTTTAACATTCTATTTCAAATAGATCTGAATTTCATTAATTTTATTTATTTTTCTTTACTGATTTCGAACTTTATTTTAGTTAGTATTAAATTATTAATATCTCTTTATTTTTTGGAAAATACTGAATTTTAAACAAATAAACGCTGAATTGCTCAGTTTTTCAATTATTTTAAAAATTAAATATTTTTATAGAGTTAAAAGATTTTTTTCGTATTATAATATCGTATAGAGCAGGGGTGGTACAGCACGAGAGTCCACAACAGGTCGATCTGAGAAGGATTTCTATTTGATTTGTGTAAGTTATCGACAACCCTCTTATTGCACTGTGACTTCTTTACCTCCCGAACCAGGAAGCACAATATGACCTTCCAATGCAAAAAGCCTAGAGTTTTCATTGATTGATCTCTTTGTATGCACATATATAATAATCGTTGTATTAGGGTTTTTAAAATTTTTGTTTTATTCAATAAGTATACTGCAAAAGCATTATATTTTATTCCTATCTTATCTCCCTTCACCAGCAGACGAAAAATTTCGTAGGTAAATAGAGCTGATCGATCGTAATCTGAGACAAGTTGTCCAGCCGTTTTACAGAATAATTGCAATGGTGATGTGGCTTTTTGTATCCGAATCTGTGCATTTAACATCACTGATTATTTAGAGCTGATTTAACAAAAGCCCGGAGGTCTTTAATTTTTATTTTATTTAATGAATTAACCTTCTTGTTGACGATAAAATAAAAGAGAAATTAAGTTTTGCCAACAATAGAGGGTTTTTTTTTCTGTTAATAAATTAAGTCTGAAGGTTTTTTTTTCCCACAAAATGTTATTATGCAGAATTTGTTGGAAATTTCGAATCTTGCATTTAGTAATTGCAGTTCAATGTAATTACCTTTTATGAACCTATCTCAAGTAAGATCAAAAATCATTTTTATTTCATACTATTAATAAATATTTTTAAAGTAAATGCTTGTTTGAAAGCTTGTAATTATGTCAAGGAACTTAGAAAATTGAAATGGAATTTCTCTTACTCCTTTTTCTTTCTTTTGTAACTTGAATCCTGTTAGATATGCATGCAAGTATTAACAAAATAGCTTTTCTAAAAATTTCATTAAAGATAGTCAGTTCAATTTACTTTACTTTTTTCTTTAAATATTTTTTTCAATGATTTTTAAGCAATCTGTTTTTTAACCTACAAATTCTGCTTCCAAACTTTTTTTAATTGTCTCTACATCATTAATTCTTGCTTCAGAATGTTTATTTTCCCACTCCAAAACATTGGTTTTGTGCTCCAAAATGTAGAAGTTTTTATGCAAAAAATGTTTCCCGTTGATAGTTCCAATAAGCTTAGAGATCCAAAGGAATTTGGATCTTATGCCCAAAGTTTACATGATTTGATTCACTTTTGCTTACAGGTGCTAACGTCAAGAATTTTTGAACTGTTCAAAATTGAATGAAAAATTGTTCAAATCAAAAAGTAAAATATGGAAATGAGCTGCCCCTCATCAAGATCTTTTGAATAAAAAAAAAACTTTCGAATCAGACCATACCTTCAAAAGTTATTAGGGGGAGGGCAGACAGACCGACTGACGCAAATTTTCCCCATTTCAAAATTCCGAATTTTTATTTTATTTAAATATTTTGCTTATTTTTTTATCTCTTATCTTTAACGATATTTTCACAATACATTAAGCCTTCTTTCATTCTTTTTTTTTCTACTTTTACGGGAAAGTACACTAAAAAGTACTAAATACTTTGCTTGTTTCAAGGTAGAAAGAAAAGCAGTTTTTATTCATTAAACAAATCTTATGACTAGTTTTAAATTGAATATTCGGAAAATCGTTTTTCTTTTTTTAATTTATTTATTTAAAAAAATAATTTTTTAAACAGGTTGTCTAAAAATTGCAGAAATTTCAGCTCAGAATCACTCATATAGGGGTGGAAAATCTGCGCTAAATTGTGCCAATTTTCAATTCCTGATAGAAAAAGGCTTAAATTCGCTATTTTTTTTTTTTTTTTTTGGCTTTAAAATTGCAATTTTAACATTTTAAAATGTTTCTTAAAAGGCAATAAATAGCAGTTAATTGCACCTTTCGTCACTGAAAGGTACATAAAAAAATATATTTAAAAAAAAGTTAATAAAACAAGAATTCTTAATGATTTTATGGATTATCAATTGTTGAAGTAATTTGACAACTCCCACTCAAATGTCATTGAGTTCTTAAACTCCTTTCTATCAGTACATTCTTTAATTTTTCTCTTTATTTTAAAAATGCCAGGAAAAATCTGTTTTTTGGAAATGCCAGATCGAACAAGTACTTTTCAAAGTTGCATGCTGTGTTTGCGATTTCAATCCTTTTGCATCCTATGGATGTTTCAATTATTTTGTAAGTGGGAAGTTACTTTAAAATAAGCTATCTTAGGGTGACCTATACACGCTCCAACATGTTAACGAGCATGCTTGTTCGAACATTATTGTGCAAGCAAACTTGAGCTGGCGCCGAAGAATTTTGCATTAGCGCGCTGTTTGCGCAAGCACCGACGATGTTTGCGCAGACATCGCGCTTATGCAAAATAGCTTGCACAAACATATTTGACAAGCGTATGCAGGAGATTTTTTCACGAGCGCGATGTTTGCACAAATATTTGATGCTTGCGCAAAGATCGCGCTCCGCTTATGCAAAATCCAAAACACAACCAAAAACTGATCCTAGAGTTTTCGTGTTTTGAAGAGAACAGTTGAGCCATACACTTAAGATAGAACTGTAGTTTTATGACCCCACCCCCCTCATATGTGGTGTTTTCTTTTCAAGGGAACGTTCCTTTCCCTAAAATAATAAAACTAATTATAATATTAGTAATGAAGCATACAATAAAGGAAAAATTAAAAGCATCTACTGCTTAGCGAACGTACTTTATTGTTGTAGTTTAGAAAGTAAAATGCTTTCAAAGAAATTCATGTTTTTCACAAAAGGAAAATCTTTCCACATCATATGGCGTACTTTTCCTTATAGAATAATAAAAAGCAAAATTTTGCTTCTTGTTAATATAGTTATAATTAAATTTTGCATTACAGTAAGTTGTTTTGTAGTAACATTATTTAATGCAATTGTCTGTGATGCAAAGATTTTTTTTCTGTTAAATCAGCTGAAGTAGCAGTCTAAAACATTTTGATTCACTCCAAGAAAGGTTTCCTTCTTGCAAACTATTTTCTCCAAGCAGTATTGCTGCTACAGTTGGGAATTAACTTGATACAAAACTGATAACTCTGATACAAAATTGTCATTGACCTGATATAAACAAGAATTCTGACAGAAAAAATGTAAGTTGACCCGATACAAAACTGTTTTTTTTTTTTTTTACTGATACGAAACTGAATTTTTGATTTTCCACCCCTGCCATGTTTGGTGCATTCATTGGACTAATATAAATTATATATTATCCGAAATATATTAAATATTTCATAAGTTCTTTTCTCTTTCAGCAAAAAATTATGGTTTATTCTTAGCTGATGAGGACCCCAAGAAGGGTGTCTGGTTAGAGTCCGGAAGGTCACTTGAATATTATTTATTACGAAATGGAGTAAGTGTCTCATGCATAAATTGTTATGTTTTTGAATAAATTTCATAAGTAAGAACCAATTATACTTTCTTGTTTGCTTATTTATTTTACTGGATGCATGTGATCATGAAAATCCTCAAAAAGTATTTGATTTTTGTGATAGGTTTATCCTTACAAGTTATCTTTTGTAAAATGAGCGTATTTTTCTCGCTAAAGATCATGTTCATACACCCAGGGGTGCCCATCCCCCAAAGCTCAATGGCGCTACACCCAGCCCCCCCCCCCCCCCCCCCCACCAAATTCATGATGCAATTATTTTTCCAGATACTAGATATCTGGTTTAAGTCGTCTGACAGAGATGTACTGGACGTCCGGCTCTGATGTTTGAAATCTATTACTTCTATTCATATTTTCAAACATAGTATGTTTGTAAGTTAGATACATTTTCAAACATGCTAATTAATTAAATTTTAATATTTGAAAATTAGTTAGAATTTTCCAATGCCTTTGGATATCCAATGCCTTTGGGGGAGGGGGAGCAATCCCCCCAAATCATGACACACAAAAAGTCATTAAAAAAAAATCCCAGAAGTTCTACACACGCATATTAATCTGTTATTATATATAGATGTATATTTTTACATACTTCTTTTTTAGCTAAAAATTCTCCAATTGCACGTTAAGGAAAAAAATGCATTTAAAAAATATATTCTTCTAACCTCCCCCCCCCCCCTCCCCAGAAAAAGTGATGACAGAACTTGCACCATGATTTCCTCTGTGTGAACCAATGGTTCCACCTTTGTTGGTGCACCCCTGCAGTCATATATCTGAGCAGAGCTGTTTGCTCTAAGATGTGCATTCCATTTTTCAGCACACTATACTTAAGATTATAGTGAAAATATATTTTGTGAGCCGAAATTTTCTGTGTGTATTTTTAAAGCTTTTAGGATTTATTTTTGTGGTCAAATAATAGTTAACTAATTTTTTGCTTTAGGATTTGTTAGAATATAAAAGAAAAATGAGGCCATTACGCGTTAGAATGTTGGATGGAACCGTCAAAACAGTTTTAGTAGATGACAGTCAAGTTGTGGCTAATCTTCTGGTTGTTATATGCACAAAAATTGGTATGTCTAAGTTTCTGTACATTATACATATAGTGAAGTTCTTTGAGAATTTAGTAAATACGTTATGAATTTAATTACTACTAAATACAATTATTAAACCCTTTAGGTGTCTGATATTCATTTTTTGCTTCAATAAATCTGCATTACATAATTTACAAAAAAATATGGGAGATATAATTATTTTTAAGACAATGTTTCATTTATATATTTGTTTTTCCTTTTATGCAAATTTTTGTGATATTTATTCATCATAATACATAACTAACTTTTTTCTTTACTATGTTAATTATGACATTAATGTTAACTCATATATTATGTATATATATTTTTTACAGTTTTGACCTGTATGTGTATTAAAAAATGTCTTAAAACATTTAGTTAACATATTTTTCTCAAATAAAGACTACTTTTACTTCTATGCAGTGTCATGAAATTTGATATTTTTCAACAAGTATTTTAATATTTTACTCTTTTCGAAACAGGTATTTCAAATCATGATGAATTTTCCTTAATTAGAGAGTTTCCTGATGAAAATAAAGAACCTAATACAGGCACCTTGACTCTTCGAAAGGTATCTCATTTTCTGTTTGAGAATTATTTGTTTTTCTTATAATTTAAACAGGATGTTTTCCTCTTAAAACAGTACAACTTGTATTAAATGTAAATCCCTTTAATTTCAGGATAAAAAAGATAAAGATAAGGACCAGAAAATGGAGCAATTGAAGAAAAAGTTGAAAACGGATGATGACAGTAAAAATCTTAACTTATTAATTTGAATATTATTTCCTCCAAATATAGCCTGATTTTTCACATTTTCTCACATTTCTCATGTAGATACATAGTACAAAAAAGCTCTTCTCCATCTAGCTTTTTTTTTACATTCTCTTATTTTAAGCAATTAAACAAATGCTCTATCTCTTCTTTTTTTTTTTGCGTGTGTGTGTGTACTCTGGAGTTGTAAAATATATGTATGCCATTGGTGCCCTTGAACTTAGAAAACAAATGGTGTTTTGTCCTCAGAAAGTCTTGCCATCAAAAAGTATGCGATTGCTGCAATGGATAATAAATATAACAAAAATTGTAATTTTTGTAAATTTCAAAAGACTGTTCTGAAGCTTAGTAGATTAAATGCAGAAAAAAAGTGAATTTGAATATAATTCTATTTGCGTATGTATATATTTTTTCATAGACACTTAAAATCTGTTTAGGGTGTCACGAGGTTATCACCTGGTTATTCATCATTTCAAAATTTATGAAACTAAATCCAAAATAAATTTTACTTTATTTAGTTTTTTCTAACTATTCAAAATGAAAGTTTTGAAATTTTCTCAAATCAAGATTCTTTTTATTTTTTCTAGCAGATTTTATGATGTTCATATGTACTTGTGATAATTGCTACAAAGAGTTGTCTACCATCATCTATATGAACCGAAAACTAAGGTTATACATCGAACAAGACATTATGCTATTTTATAATTTATTGAAAAAGAAAAAGGATTTTAAAATATTTACTTACAAAATCATGTTCCTGATTTTTTTAAGTGAATTTTTGGCGCAATAAAGGTAAAACTTTCAGCACGAAAATGGTGATATGAAATGGAATGGGGACTAAAATGATGTCATCAATTGGCGACCACCAATGCTGGTGATATTTAGGCAAGATTTTCAAAGAGCGTGACGTTAAATGTCTAGTTTTCGGTCAGTCTCTGTAAAACTCATTTCTACATAAAATGGCTACAAATGCATAGGTTTAGGTGTTAAAAATCCTCTTCTCCTCACTCTGAGGCACTTGAATATTGCATTTTTGTTGCTTTTACACATTCCATTTAGTTATTGCAATTTCAGGTTCCGCACATGAACAGAATTGTTAATTTTGTTTAGTGCTTTTGTTAGTGTTCAGTTTGAAAGGTCCATTCTCTATATTTACTATATTTTATGTTTATATATGAGGTGGTAAGAAGCATACTGGTGTAACTTTTTTTTAACGTAGTCAATTCAAAATTTGCATATCATGTCATCTACCTTTATTTGCTGTAAATTAAAGAATGCTTCAAAAATTTCTCAACATATGAAACCATTAGTTTTTAGCCTACTTTCACGTAAGAGTAAAAAAAATAATAATAAAGCATGAAAGAAGGCTTAATGTATCGTAAAAATATCGTTAAAAATAAAGAAAAGTCAAAAAAAAGTGAAGTAATTAAATAAAGATTGAAAAATAAAAAATTTGAAAGTAGGGTTTTGAGATGGGGAAAATGTGTGTCTGTCGGTCTGTCCCCCCTAATAACTTTTGAACGAATAGTCCGATTTGAAAAATTCTGTTTGCATTCGAAAGATCTTGGCGAGAACATCTCATTTCTATATTTTACTTTTTGATTTGAACAATTTTTCGTTCAATTTTGAACAGTTCAAAAAAATTTAACATTAGCGCCTATGGGAAAACATGAAGCAAATTATGTAAACTCTGGGTACAAGATCCATATTCCAATGAACAAGCTTACTGGAAGAAGCGCTTGGCGTGAAATATCAATTTGAACAGATTTTGTTCATTTTTGAACAGTTCAAAAATTAACATAGCGCTTACGGGGAAATTTCAATCCTATATAAATCCTGATCTAACTGACCGATTTGCTTGGAACAAACTTTATCGGAAAGCTCTTATAACGTAGAACATGTACAAATAGAAAGTTCTTCCAGAACTAACGAGCCTATTTTCCTATGAAATTTTTTAATCGGAATTTTTAAGGATATTTCTCAGTGAATAAATGAATGAGTTAAAGAATGAATCAATGAATAAATTAATGAGGAAAAGAATGAATAAATGAGGGAATAAATACATGAATGAATAAATGAATGAATAAACATTTGAATCAGTAAACGAATGAATGCATAAAGGAAAAAATGAATGCGTGAACGAATATGTATTGTCTGTTGAAAAAGGTATATTTGAAAAAATTAAGAACTAAAGCTAAATGAGAAAGAGATAGCTAGATTATAAGTTTGAATTTGGTGTATATGGGGAAAGTAGGCTCGTCTAGTTCTAGACGGAACTTCTTGTTCTTATTAAATCTCTTAATGTTAAAACCGTAATGCAAAATACTGTTTTTCTCAAAATATCGATCACTTGACTTACACCACTATGTTTCTCACCACCTTATGTTAGTAAGTCATTCTTTGTACCTGTTACACTACACTACCTATATTTGCTCACTACTCAAACTGTTCCTATCAACATTTTGAGGGGAGATTTTAATAAATTTTAGATCTCTTTTGTGAGGCACTTATTACAAATTGATATTTTTGTTGCCAAACAAAAGTGCATGCATAATTTAAGTAACTGCTTTTCTTACTTTAAATAAAGGTTATGATTATTGGTTGTATTTCCGTCTGTGGTGCATATACATAATGTGAATTGCACAAAAACTCTCCTACATTGCACACACAAATATCCTTTCATGTTAAAATCACTCTCTCACTTAAGCTACAAATTTATCAGAAAATAATAAATCTAAGAAGTACGACTTTTTACTTGTGTACTTGAGTACACATATGCTTTTTCTTTCATCTAGTCTTTAGAATTATTCCCATATACCATCAAAATGTAAATAAATAAATAATAGTTGCAATAATAAATTGCAATGTCAAATTTTCAGATTGGAAAGAGCTCTCATTTATTTGAGCTAAAAATGCTCTTTCATCATATTGTTTTAAATGCAACCATATCTTTTAATTCTTTATATTGGTAAAATTTATAGTTGGTAGTTAAATTTGAGCTTATTGTTTTGTAGTAAGAAATTTAAGAATTCAACAGTTATTTATAATTATGTAAGAAATCTTGTGCATCTTGCGATCTTAATTTTATTTGTAGTTTATTTTAATAAATGCAGTTACATTCATGAATGCTTTATTCACTTTTATTTTTGCAGTGAATTGGGTTGACCATTCAAAAACTCTTCGTGAACAAGGCATTGATGAAGAGGAAACTCTGTTGCTTAGGCGAAAATTTTTCTTTTCAGACCAAAATGTAGACTCGAGGGATCCAGTGCAATTAAATTTACTTTACGTTCAGGTATGTATCTTGTGTAATTTACAGTTAGTCCTTGATTTAACAAACTTTTGATGCAATGAATGATGCATTATAATGACATTGTAGGAAATTTCAGTGATTTTGATTACAGAATAAATTATTCAACAGTAGACTGATTTGCAAAGGGGTTCCTTCCACATGTGATATCCAGTAGTTATGATCTGTATACAGATCTGTAATTAGTAACAGTTTCTGATCTTTTTTAAAATGAACTCTTACCAGATGTCTTACTTCAGAACTCACCGTATTTTGATAGCATAGCAGATGAAGTATTAATCTGTGAAATTCCCATTGAAACTGAAACAAGCATAAATTTAAGAGCCTAATTAAAAACATAAAAGGGCGTACAAATTATGCACCACTGTGGCCTGTTTCAAAATTTTTACAAACCACCAGAGTTGAACTCGAACATCTGTCTGTAATTTACCTGCCTTTGTTTTAGACATATTCTTTCCTTAGTAGCACCATCCCTCAAAGAGTTGAACATATTATAGATAGTATCTACTAATTTCTCTGCATACTAAAATTTTTGGATGAATATTATTAGGTCCTGGAACTTTAAGTAAAGTAAAATGTCGGCTCTAGTTAAGGCACAATCCTATATTTCTTGCTATGTGTTTACATTATATATATATATTATTTAGAATTGAAATGCAGAACACAAAATCATGTTTGCTGTACATTTTTTAATTTTTGAATTTACAATTTTAGGCAAGGGATGCCATAATCAATGGAACTCATCCTGTAACTGTGGACCAGGCTGTGCAATTTGCTGCTATACAGTGTCAGATACAGTTTGGGGATCATGTTGAAACAAAACATAAACCTGGATTTTTAGAGTATGCACATTTATTTTGTTACCTCAACATTTCTCTATTTACAAAACATGAAGCATCTTATTTATCTACATAAATTTTAATGAATCGGTTTGCATCTACCTATGCATTATATAATTTTTTTATTTTTCAGTCTTAAAGAGTTTTTACCGAAAGACTATTGTAAAATAAAAGGAATAGAAAAAAAAGTGTTTGCTGTAAGTTTCTTTGCATACATCTAGAAATTTCCCTTCTTCCATCCTTTGTGATAAATCATTTACACATCATGTATATCTTTGTCAGGACCATAAAAAGTACAGTGGAAACAACGAATTGGAAGCTAAAGTGAAATATGTTTCTTTAGCAAGATCCTTGAAAACATATGGTGTTACGTTTTTCCTTGTCAAGGTGGGCACCAGTTATGTCTTATTCCAAAATATTTCTTGCTTTTGTAATGTATGTATTTTATTAAAATATATATCAAATCTTAATGTGCATTACAGGAGAAGATGAAAGGTAAAAACAAGCTGGTCCCAAAATTACTTGGTGTTACAAAAGATAGTGTCTTAAGATTAGATGAAAAAACTAAAGAGGTGCGCTTGATTTCTGTTATAGAATGTATTTTTCCACATTATGTAATGTAAATTTATATTTTAAGGGTTGTGAAAAGTATCTAAGCTTTTTGTTGTTATGAATTATTAAAATGTAAAAACATTAGTTTTGCTTCTTTCTTCATTGCTCATTATTTTTATCTCTAAGTTAGAAAATATTAAAAAGCAGTGAAAATGCAGTGTTATATATAGATATAAAAATGAATGATTTATTTTTTAAATAATAAATACATACTCCAATGCAAAATTTCAACAAATTGGGTTATAACTTTTTACTTATTTAGTTAACTAATTATTTTTCCTACTTCAGTTTTTGTAGTAAAAACTTAGTGTATTATGTACTCAGGAAAACAAATTATAAAATATCTTCCACAATTGATTTCTTAGATTTTAAAAACTTGGCCATTAACTTCAGTTAAAAGATGTGCTGCATCCCCAAATAGTTTTACTTTGGTAAGTTGTTTATTATTCTTAAGTCTCATTTCTCTATTTTTTCCCCCTCCCTTTTCTTCCTATTTATACAAATTTCATATTTTATGAACATTATATATATATTTAGGACTTTGGGGATTATACTGACCAATATTTATCCGTCCAAACCACTGAAGGTGAGCAAATTCAACAGCTCATTAATGGATACATAGATATCATATTAAAAAAGGTAAATATTTTTCTGTTGATGCTTTTAATTTTTAATTTTAAAATTCATTTTTCCAGCTATCAAAAACTTTTTAATGCTTTTATGTGATGCATAAGTGTAAAATTACTTCTTTCAGAGACTTTTAATTTTCATTGTGGTAATTAAATTTTAAAAAATTGACTATGACTAAAATGCCACATTTGTGCAAGCATCGTGCTTGTGCAATATTGTCTTTCACATGCTCAAGTTTACTTGCTCAAGCATGCTTGAGTGTGTGTGGCCACCTTTAGTTTAATATCTGAGTGAGTATTAGAAAAATTCTTTTGTATCAAGCCTTTCACTGAAATTCACTGCCTGAAAGTTCTTTGCTACAAAAATCTTATGAAATGAGAAATGTATAATCAATGATACCAAGGGGCAAAACTACTATAAGTGCTAACCTAGATACCAGGACAAATTTCCTAAATTTTACAATGCATTGAATATAACAGCATGGTTATAAAGTAATTTCGACTGAACATGAGATCAATTTTTCTTTGTTGTAAATTTCCTATTGCTGCAGAAAAGGTATGATATGTATCTTTTAAAACATATCACTAAAATATCTGGTTAAATATCTTTTTGGATAATATTTTAAATAATCAACTTTGAAATGAGTTAAAATTACTGTGAACGGTTTTCGACTTTTTCATATTTAGACTGTAATTTCATTTTTATTGGCAGAAAAAAGCCAAGGATCATTTTGGTATTGAAGGAGATGAAGGTTCAACCATGGTAGAAGATAGTGTTTCTCCAGCAAAGTAAGTTTTGAAATTTTTTTTAAAATTTCTTTAGACTCTTATATCTAGAACTTTGCCGATATATACATATATATGGATACCCTAGGTTTAATATTAAGACATATTAAAACTGTTGCTTTTGCGATAAACACATCTAATAATTTATTTTCCTTGCTGTAATTCAGGAAATGTACCAAGGAAAATGAAGTTTGGGCATCATCCTATTCTCATGCTTTTGCTTTAAACTATGTAAAATGAATTCAGTTACAAAATGATGCAATTACTTAGAGAGATTTTTTTTTAACGATGTCTAAGTATTGAATTAAGGCAGCAATGTATAGAAAATGAAGTGAATGAGCTAGGATGCTGTTGAAAAAAGGAATATGATGCTATGAGGCATTGAGACAGCATTTGCCCAACTTTAGTGTTTGGAGTTTATTTTTTACTTGGGCTTATCATTACGTATTATTTTTATGTGCTTTAATTTGTCTGATCTCAGTGCATGTTAATTTAGTTCAATTTTTTAGCGTTCCTTCTTTTTCACTTTGGTGTGAATTATTAGTTAATTAACATTAAATAAAGTTGAGAGGGGAAGTTGTGCACACAATATGCAACAATATGATGTTGTTAATCTGATTTTGTGAATGAGAACTAGAGCCTGATTAATATTATGCATGTATTTAAAACAAATATCCTTAATGTTAAGAAAGTCCCCGCTGTATAGTAGGTAGAAAACTTGCTATGCTCATGAAGAAATTTTTGTTCTCCAGTTTTAGCCATATTTCCTTTGATTGCAAATTTATTTTGAAGAAATGCCTTTTGGTGAAAAAGAAATGTTTGAAACATAGCATAGCAAATGACTGAAATGTAGGCTCTTGAGTTTTTGCTATTAAAATAAAAATTGTGACAGCTTCAATTTATAATTTTGTCTCAAAGAAAATCTGAGACGCATGCAGTTCATTGTTGCCATGTGATATGATAGCTATTTATAAAAAACTACATTGAATTGTTACAAAAATACTTATATTCTTTCACATAAATGTAAATGTGTATGTTTTGTAACTTTATGCAAAAAAACAACAGGGGTTTTATCATTTCAATTTGCTAAAATCACATATATATGTGTGTATATTTGTATATATGTATATACATTTCATAATTTTTGCTTTAGAGCTACAATATTACAACACAATCCTGCTGCGAAACCGTCTCATGCTAGTTCAGGGTCAGTTGCAATTCCTGCTGTTATGCGAGCTGGTGCTAACGGTAAGATTCTTGATTTCTCCCCTTTCTTTCCTTCTTTTTCTCTTTTCTATTTTTAATGCTGCTATATATTAGCTTCTATGATTAATTTAGACAATTATCTAGCTATGACTAATTTCAAACAAGGGTCAAAGCCTCTAGTTTGTTGTATATTGTTTTTGTTGAACAAAATTTTGGAATCCTTTGCTAAATGTAATTTTTATTGAGAAGCTTATAATACTGTTGACATTTTACTTCCAAAAAATTTTTATTTAGTCATAAACCTCTTATTTAGAGCCAGCTCCGACCTTTTATGTATTCAGCAAAACCTTGTTTTATTTGTATAAAGTTATGATCGTGAACATTACTTGCAATACTTTTTGATTAATAATTTTAAAGGTTACAAGTAGTTTATTGATAAACACATAAAATCTTAAAATAATTGCTACCAATTTTGAATTATTTTAATCAAAACATTTGTTCTGAACAAAATTTATCCCGTTATGAAACGTGGATTCTAGATTTTATATGTATTGAACTACTCTGTTATCAAATAACTTAACATTTTAAATCTTTTTAAAAAAGAAAAAGCATTTTTTTCAGTCTATTAAAATTGAAAATTAAAAGGAATTGTTGAATATATTGTATTTTGGTTGTAAATTGAATTATGAACTCAATACTTACATTCCACATTTTATGGTAAAAACTTTTGCACTTTTAAACTCTTTTCATTAAATGCTTCACTTTTCAATTCATGGTAATCTGCTGTTATCAACTAATATAACTCTAAGGGAATAGTAGTATATTAGTTGATTAACTTATATACAACTCTTTTAGGGCCCCGTTCTTATACTACTGGACAAACTCAAGGTGCCCAGTATACTGAAATGAAAGGGCAAGCACATAGCGCATATTCTGCTATTCAGGTAAGTAACAAACAATTTTGCTTGCATTTACTTAGAAGGTAAAAACTTTTTCAGTGACAGCGTGGAAGTTAAATATATGGTTGCTTTGGCTTTGATGTAACAAAATCTAATAATTTTGTTTATATTTCGAACTTAAGTTTTTTTTTTTTTTTTTGCACAGAATCGAGTTGTTTAAAAAAATATGTATTAAAGTTTTCTTTAGTGTTTTTAAAATGACTTTTCAAAAACTCATAAAAGATGTAAAAATTGTATGCTCATTTGAGAAAATATGTTTCCCATTATGTTTAAACACGATTTTCCACAATTGAGTTGCAAAAAAGTAACTTTCCTGATGCAATTATCCTGGGGTATTGGGGGTAAAAATGTTAGAAATAACGTAAAATATTAAATTAAATTTAAAAAAATTGATTAATCACTGGGCTATGAGGCCCACAATGTTGGCAAAAACTACACTTGTAAAATGAGTTCATGTTCATAGGCTTCACATTTTCACAGGATGAGCATGCAAGCACACAAACTCCTTATTTTAGGTATAGATATTGCTGAAAATTACTTTAATTTATCTTTTGTTAAAGGCTTAAAAAAGCTTTTTTAAGGTTACTCATTATTTTCTAATTAATTTCAAAAATATGACTTAACATAAATATATGCATCGTTTGATTCTAGATATGTTAAGTAGAATTACATTAAGATTTTGTTGAGAATTTTTCTTTTCTTTCTTCTATTTATAAATCAAAATTAAATTATTCGTCTTACAAATGCTGCATTTAATTCTTGGAAATCCTTTTTCATGTTTTAGCCTCAACATCCCAAGGTACATAGCACAATGTCTGAACCACAGAGAGCACTGTTGAGTACTATTAGTGCTGGGAGAAGTGCTGTCGATCGTGCTCAAAGTGATCTTTCTGTCAAAATAAATCTTCCTGAACTTGGAACTGATCCTGCTTCAGTTCAGTGGAGGCAAAGCACAATGGATGTAAAGAAGCAGAATGTGTCTTCTCAGCTTGCAGCTATGAATGCTGCCACTGCTCAAGTCATTACACTTACCTCAGGTGAACTCTCAGCATTCTGGCAATTTTATTGCTTTGTCTATTTTGTGAATATCAGATTAATTAATTTTTGCTTTTGGTGTAAAGAATTCCTTGAAATTTGCACAACAGTGTTGTATGACTTATGCATATATTTATGGTATAAGTTATATGTATATAATGTTTGTTATGTGTGTACATTTTATAATTTTTATCTGTATTAAAATACATTTTTTATCTCAAAATTTTTAATTTCATGAAACCACACTTGTTGGGTTTAACTCAAATCACACTTTTGCATGAATTATTAAATTATTATTTCAAAAAATATAATTTACTTGAAAACTTAAATGCTCTAAGTGATGCTTTTTTCTTATGTTATTAATTGTGATATCTTCCCTTTCAAGTATTTTTATGTCTATGGTAATTCTTCATCCAGGGGCTTGATGTATATTTCATATAATAGTACGTATAAATACATATTTCTGGAAGCCAGGGAGAAGGGATAATTGTCCCCCTAACCCCTATAAATGATGGGCCAGCTGCAGTATGATGTACTTAATGCAATTTAAAGAAAGATGAAATGAAAGTTTTTTTTGAAATTTTAGGTCCTCCAGAAGATGTTGATCATCCTGCTGTTGGAGCTGCTGTTACAACAATGTAAGTTGGTAAATTTTCTTTTATTTATCTTTATTTATTTCTTTAGTTTAGAAAATGCACACTACAGAATATTCTATTTGCAGTGATGCATGATGATGCAAGTTTTAAATAACATAACACACACGCAAATGTAACTCAAAGCACTGCAAAAGAAACACAATAAAGTAATCTTTAAAAAGAAAATTCTGCTCTTTTCTTATGCTGAATATTGATTAAATTTAATTTAAAAAATATAATAAATACACTCAAAAAAGGATTTTATTTAAATTTTCTATGAAGTATTTTTGTATAGTTTCCCTTTTATGGAGACACTGAGTGAAGTGTTCTTTATATACGCCAACATGTTTTGAGCTCGCATTAGAAAAGAAATGTTTGCCAATAAAGAAAAACAAAACAAAATGAAAGATGAAATATAAAATATTCCTTGAACAAAATAGGCCTAGTAGATTTATCTGGATTAGCTTAAACTTGTAAGATTGAAATATCTATAAGCTTATATGTATGTATATATATATATATATATATATATGTTTGTATGGCCATAAGCTTATATAGTATAAGCGTTGAATACATTTTTTCAGAACCACAAACTTATCAGAAATGTCTAAGGATGTGAAGATGATTGCAGCATTGATGGATGATGATGTTCAAGGAGAAAATCTGTTAGATGCGGCTCGTAATTTGTGTGCAGCTTTCTATGATCTGCTCAAAGCTGCCGAACCTGAAACTAAAGAAGTGAGTTTGTGAACCTATTTTGTTGAGTTTTAAATTAATGTACGAAATAATGTTTAATTAATTTATTACATTATTTTTACACTTTGTAACATTATTTTCACTATAAAAATTTTTTCTTCTTCTACAGCCCCGCCAAAATCTCTTGAATGCTGCTGGAAGAGTTGGAGAAGCTAGTCATGCTGTTCTGCGCAATATTGGGGAAGAAGATGCCATTGATAAAGAAATTCAAGTACTATAAATTTATAATGTTAAAAATATTTTTAAAAAATTGTAAAGTTGCCATTCTAATTAATGAGGAAAAAGGAACTTAAATTTGTTCTTATTCTGCTGTTTATATTACAGAAGTATATCACTTCCAGCCTATGACTTTAGAAGCTTTCCTCCTTTTCAAATTGATACATCATGTTTGTAAAAAACATAAACACAAATTAAAAGTTTTTAAAATGATTTTTATTTCTGAAATTAAATATTACAGTTAATATTTAAACAGTAAAGTTTGCAAAGGCGTCTAGTTTGCTATGTTGATTTGTGAAAATATTTTGAGAAAAAAAGTGCAAACCAAGAAAAACTCCTTAATTGAGCAAAACTGAGACAAGAATTTGAAATGTGTATAATTTAACTAAAGCATGAAAATAAATAAGCACCATAACATTAGATAGTTAGAAACTCAACTGTAAGATAATTACAAACTATGGAATAAGTATTATTTTGAAAAGTGGGCTAGGAAGATTTTGAATATTATTCTTTCTGTTATAAACAGAACTTAAATTGTATCCACTCAGCATAGTTCAATTTTTTTTCAAGTTATATTTCATTGACCTAAACTTTTCTTCAAGTTATTTTAACAGGATTAAAAATTATGAATTGGCATTCAGTAATTTATTTTTTGAAGTAAATAGTTAGTAAAAATGCTGTGTAAACATTTTATTTTGTATATTTTGTGTAGGATATTTTACTTGGTCTTGCCAAAAGAGTGGCCAATGCAACCGCAAATTTAGTCCTAAAATCAAAAAATGTTGCAAGCAAATGTGATGATCAAGCACATCAGAATAAAGTTATTACAGCAGCAACACAGTGTGCCCTGACAACATCTCAGCTTGTCGCTTGCGCTAAAGTGAGTATAATAGACTTCTTCAGCCTTAAAGCCAACTTTTTCACTTAAGCATTTTGGAAGGTAATGTAACATACTGTGGCAAATTAAACTTTGTTAATTTGTCAAGGATATTTAGTATGATTATCAAAAATCAGTAAAAACTTTTCAAAGATATTTGAAGATACATTTTTTAAGCATTTGAAAATTGTGAGATATTTTATCATCTGATAATGTTTCAATGTGTTTAGAATAATTATAATTTCAAGTTGATGATCTTGAAAATTTAAAAAGTATTAGTTACTTCAGAGGTGAAATTCGACGTATGTAAAAGACATGTTTGGTTTTCATATGATCTTGATTTCTGCAAAGGTTTTTTTACCTTGTGAAGTTTTCTTTAACTTCGTAATGATTCCAGTTCAACACTTATTCTCTTAAGTTTGGCTTCCATGCCCGTATTTGCTAAACTCAAGCAATTGAGTGTAATCTTTTAGTGGGTTATTTCATTCTGCTTATTTCTCACTTTTGGTTTATAGGTTTCCTTCTTTTTTTTTCTAAATACTTAAGTTCATCGTTCATTTATTACTCTTTTTAATTTTTCTATTTCTTGAACTTGGCACTTACAAAGGCCGGAAACCTTGAAATCTTAGTTTACTTTTAAGCAGTGTTTTTCATTTGTGCATTCCTTACATTAATTTTGGTTGGTTTATTCTTATACACACACACAATAAAAAGGGAATTATTTTTTTTTTTTTTTTACTGCTGAGAATTTGTTTGAGTGCTTAGAAAGATAAGTTCATGTGTAAATTGTAAACTAACCCTTAATAGTTTTTAACTTTCATCCCACACATCGAAGAAATAAAAGAGTGCATCCATTACCAAGAATTTTATTTTATTACTAATGTGAGAAATATATTTTAAAAATTATTTAATTTGCTTTTATTTTTAAAGTACGTTATTTTTGGGGATGTTTAAAAAATGCATAAATGTACCCACTTAGTTTTCGATGTTGAAATAATTACAAAAATTGTATCTTTATTTTGTTATGGGCACGTATATATAGATACTTACTCCCCCCCCCCCTTTTTTTTGGATCATACAGGTTTTCAGTTTTCATATATTTTTAAAATTTTAGAAATTATAACCACTAAAAATTTCAAAATGTTATTGAATCCGGTTTTATTTGTGTAGTCTAGTAGAGGAAGCAGTTCATAAACATGTTATGGTGTAATTCATGACAGTTTTCGAGAGTGCATAAAGCTTGTATGTCACCTACAAAATAGAAAAGAAAAGCTCTAAAAACAATGTGTTGGCATAAATATTCAGCTGTGCTAGTTAATTGTACTAAAATTGTTTGTGCATTCATAACTTGTATTTATTTTTAATCTAGGTTGTTGCTCCTACAATACATAATCCAACATGTCAACATCAATTGATTGAAGCTTGTAAGGAAGTCTCTAGAGCAGTGGAAGGCATTAACAAGGCTTGCAATGTAAATGTTTCATTTCTTTCAAGTTTTTTTTTACTCACATTCCATTGCATTTTAACCTTTTCATTGTTGAATATAGTATCAGAACATGTAAAAAATATTAATTTTACTTTAATCTATTTCCAAGAGATGAGAGAAGTTTCGCATAAAATTTCTATTAGTCTGTATCTTCAATACGAAAAACTGATAAACTGAGGTTCAGAGCCAAATTTAGCTAAAGCAGTCAGCAGCACCATGATCACGTGTTTCCGCTAGCTGCAGTCAACAATGAAAGGGTTAAATGCATGTTTCATTATAGGTATTTTTGTAGATGCATTTGTTAATTACTAAAATTATTTTGAGATGAATTTAAAAGTTAGTCTACCATGTATATCCATTGCCTTGACACACAATTAAAAGAAGTCTCTTGTCAGGTCGGCGAAGGTCAAATAACCTTCATCTGTGTCGTACTTTTAAATTATTTGCTGACCTACAAGTTTTTTTTTTTAGGAATATGAATCTTTTACGCTTAAGAATTGTAGCAATTGCTGTACATTTTAATGTTCTTCATGGTATGCTCTAAAACTATTCAAAATATTCATTACTAAATAACTAAAAATAGTGTTTCAAATTGGATTTAGTCGTAAGTTTAAAGAAAATGTTTTAGCATTGAAATTGTAATCATGATAGACAGCTCAAATTAAATAACTATATCTGACTAAAATTCAGTGTTTAAAAGTAATAGTTCATTCATACGTAATTTTTATTAGGTTATTCATAAAGTGTTTAATAGTAAATACTTGTTCATTAAAGATTCTTCTTTTTTAACCATGAAAGTGCAAGTGGGTGTTTTGCCTCAAAACAAATTTGCCACCAAATTCTCAAAATTCATATTTCTGTGAAATAAGTAATTTATTTCACAACTTTCATGTCAAATTAACTGCATCATGGAAATAGTTAAGAAATTTCAAAATTTCATAAAAATGCAAACCTTGCAAAAAGAATAAGAAAAAAATGTTGCTTCAATTCTTATTTATTTCAGTGTTTTACTGGCTACTTAACTCATTTACTTTTCTATGCAGCAAAAAGATCATTTATATTGTTGTATTTTGCTTTTTATTTCCTTAATTGCTATATAATATTCCTTGCCTTGAAATATACTTTTTTAGGAGGCTACAAAAGATGAAATGCTTCTTGGTGACATGGGACAAGCAAGTAAACAAGTTGATGATGCACTCAATGAACTTATGCACCACATAAGGACGGCATCAAAGCAACGTGCTCAGGCTACAGTACATGATGGGGCTGTGGAAACTATCTTAGATGCTACTGATCGTTTATTTAGCAGCACTGGTGATGCTGGAGAAATGGTTCGCCAGGCAAAAATTTTGGCAACAGTAAGCTGTTTTCCTTATGGGGGACAAGACAATGGGTTTAAATTAATATGCATTAGCTCAAAAACAATAAAACACACATGCACATAAATGTATTGTGTATGTGCAAGTATATATGTCTTACAATTCTTAATCTAGGCAACTGCAAATCTCATTCAAGCCATAAAAGGAGAAGCTGATTCTCAGACAGATTCGGATATTCAGAAACGTCTTTTAGCTGCTGCTAAAATGTTAGCTGATGCTACTGCTCGAATGGTAGAAGCTGCAAAGGTATGTAAAAACTAATTTCATTTGAGATGAAAAAGATAATCCCTGCTTTTTTGTTTTATAGTTTTCCCAACTATGAAGCTCTATTAATGTTAAATAAACATTTTACTTAACCTTAAACCTTAATGCTAATAAACACTACAGTAGGTGGGAAATAATATAAGTAATATCTTAGCAATTCTCAAACTTTCTCTTTTTATTTCATCTACAATTCAGTGAATTCTATAGCACTTGTGTTGGATTTATGTACTACTGAACTAGGCAATGTACTATCAGGATGGAATTCCATTATTATTTTGAAGGAAACTAGGAAACTTCATCAGTATAAAATTCTCCAATATTCAAAATAATTGCCTTTAAATCATGTCCCACTGCAGATTTCAAGGCAGCGATTGATGTGATTTATACAATAATATTTTGTTGAATACTTTAAAGCTAACACCTGCTCCATTATTTTTTTAACACGTTATGTAGTGTATTATGTATTCTTTAATTTTACTTTTATTATGTTTTTCATTCTTTATTTTTGGTACAAAAAGTTTTCTAATCCCCCTCTTCCCTAGTTAGATATTCATTTTGAAAATATTGTAATTTCTTTTTTTCTTTTTATAATTTTAATCGTTACTATTATTATTGATATTTATTTATAAAAATTTCCCTCTTAAATTAATTTTTATTTTTAACTTGTTTAGCAATATTCTTTTTTGTTAAAATTTCCCTTTTTTATGGTAAAATATTTTCCTGGAACAAGTAACAAGTCATCTTTGTACTTAGTCTAAACTGATATCAGGTCGTTTTTTCCACCCATGTTTTGTGCCCATTGGCTACGAGCTGGTGGATACTCTCTGTGAAATTTTGCCTGAGAATCAGCAAGGAAGGTATTCAATAATAATATAATTACACGTTAATTTAAAGCACAAATGAGCAATAAAATGCAGACATATGTTTCGGGATTGCTTGGAATCCCTTTTTCAATGCGACAGGGAGCTTCTAGATGCAAAACATCCAAATGAAGCAGACAGAACAACAAAAACAAAGCTTATATAGCCTAAGAATTATCTGTAAACCAATGAGAAAAAAGGCAGCATGAAGTAGAAGTAGCAGGAAGACACCAATAAGAGAGCAACAAACGAATCCAGTTGAAAGTACAGGAAGTAAAAAGGAATATCAATAAAAATAAAGCAAAAAAGACGACAGCATGCATAAAAATTGCAAAAATAATAAAATAAAATACAAAGAATAAAATTGATATAAAAATAAGTACAGAAACTACCAAAACAAAATGCAAAACAAAGTACACATGTAAAGGAGGGGGAGGGGAGGGGGGAAGGAGAAAAATAGACACAAAAAAGGAAAGCAACAAAAAACCTAGAAAGAACAACAAATTAAAGAAATTTATGCCAGACCTGTGAAAAATAAGGAGTTGAGGAAGAATCATTAACCAAATTAGAACTATTCCTGTTAATATGATAAGTTTCCCAAAAGTCAAGCTCTAAAGGGGAAGAGCATTTTTGAATAATTTTACCAGAATTGAAATCAAAAGAGTGGTTGGAATTCCAACAATGTTGAGCAATGCTAGACTTATTTAATAACTCTTGCTTTCGTACATAACCTTTATGCTCATTTAAGCGAATTTTCAGAGCACGTTTTGTCTGTCCAATGTAAGAAAGGCCGCAACGGCAACTAATTTGGTAAATACCCCAAGTGTTAAGTTGATCGACAGGATCCTTAAGAGAAGAGAAGGAAAGTTTGTTACTAGGAGCAAAAACGACTTGAAATTGAAACCTGTTTAGGATTTTAGCAATAAGGAAACTGACAGAATGAAAGAATGTTAACACAACCAAATTCTTTCTAGAAACCACATTATTGGGACCAGAAGTTTTCTTAGAAAGTTTGTCATGAATAGAATCAATTAAAGAGTGAGAAAATCCTCTATCAACAGCTACAGCTTTCAGATAGTTGAGTTCAATCTTGAGAAGCTCAGGAGAAGAGCAAATATTAATAGCACGACGGACCAGAGCATTAAAAGCCGAATATTTTTGGTTGGGAGGATGAGACGACAGTCTGTGAGGAGGTAAAGAAACAGCGAAAGGTTTACGATAGACAGAAGTAGTGAAACCAGACTCACTCTTAGAAATAAAGACATCAAGAAACGCGAGGCTACTATTAAGTTCTTTCTCACAAAAAACTGGATATTATGATCAATGGAGTTCATAATAGAAAGAGCATCATCAATACCTAACAAGTTACTGTCCGTTAGGACAAAACAATCATCCACATAACAGTAAATTGGTACCATTAATGGTAAATTCTATGCTATGGTAGATGGCCTGTCGCATTGAAAAAGGGATTCCAAGCAATCCCGAAACATATGTCTGCATTTTATTGCTCATTTGTGCTTTAAATTAACGTGTAATTATATTATTATTATTGTTTACTTGCACAAAGTTAAATTATTTTTATTAAGGAAGATATTGTATGATGATTTGATGGAAGGTTCTTTTATGACCTTGTTATTATTATATGCTTGGGGTAAATGTGTTTAGTGATTTTTCATTTTGGAAGTAATTCCAACTATTGCACATATTAGAACTTAATCGGGTTAAATTTCAGATTGTCTGTACCAGTGCTTTTATGATATAGAATACAGATTGTAAATTCGAGATTTCATAAGTATTCATTTCTTGAAAGGAAAACATAGTCATTTTATAAACTTATCCTTACTACAACCAAACTGAGCTTTAAAAAACTTTGGTTACTTGCCTTATTAATTTATTTTTTTGGTATGAAAATCTTTCAGGGTTGTGCTTCTAATCCTCATGATTCTGCTTCCCAAGCTGCTCTTCAAAAAGCAGCTGAAGATCTGAGAAGTGCAACTAATGCTGCTGCAAATAATGCCTTGAAACGAAAATTAATTCAAAGATTAGAAGTTAGTGTTTCAATGCTATTTTTCTCAAACCTTACCTGATTTTTCTCCAATTTCTTTGATACAGTTCATAAATACTGCCCAATTTTATTTAGCAAGCTGCCAAGCATACAGCTGCCATGTCTACTCAAAATATTGCCGCTGCTCAAGGGGCCAATCAGTACAATCAAAATTCTACATCTCAAGAAGAGCTCTTGGAGTCTTGCAAGGTAATTTTCATTTTGATAATTATTCTAAACATGTACACATGTACAATAAAATTTATATGAGCAACCACTTCTTCACCTTGGTTAATGACAAATTTTTCAGTGTGCATTCTTCATAATATTAAAAGTCCTCTGAGAAAAGATCAGCCAACCCTCTGTAAATGAGTTTTATTTCTTGTCAAAAAAATTTCTGCTTTTTTACTTTTTTTAAATATCAATCATTAATGTTTTTCCTCCTTGGTGAGGAACTTAAAATGTTTTATGCCTTACATTCATTATACTTCAGGATCAGAAGAAAAGTATCCATCTGATGATGTCCTTCAGCAAAAGCTGAGCAAATGTTGAAACAAATGGACTTTATTAGGTCAAAGATAGCATGCAAAATATTAATATAAAGCCTCTTTTTGTTCCTTTATTTAAAAAGAATTAAATTCTTTGGAAAAAATTGTGGTTAAAAACAAAAACTATGAAGTTTCCTTTTGCTTAAAAAGGGTATAACTAAAATATGTGTTTGCTCCTAACAAAATAATAAACAATTGTTTTTAGAACTTTTTAATCATAATAGTTTGTAAAACTTAAGCACTCCTATGTTGACACCTCTTTATCAGGCAACCACCTTTCTTAGCTACTGAATTTTCTTGGAACAAATGGTGATCGGTTCTGAGTAGTTTTAACAATGTTTCCAAATGCTCTGAGATATTTTGCAATTCCTTGGGAGATTATTTCAATATTACTGCTGTCATGTTTTAAACTTCTAACATGTAAATTCTATGTGTTATTTTTGATCTTGAATTATGTATTTTTTACTTACAAGACTTTAGTTTGTAACATTGCTTTAAATTTACCCAATCTTGTTGACAAAGTTTTCACTACAAAAATGGGTAATGCTTGAAAGAACTATGCCCTGGTGCGTTTTCAATAGCAGGTTGCAACTAAGCGGACACATCAGGATGAGGTTTCAAATCCTTTTAAAAGGCTTTTCAGGTGTGCATTTAAATCTAGATTTTTTCACTTACTGTCAACATTGCACAAATGTCGTTGACAAATTTTTGAAAGTAAAGACATCTAGTGAATGCTGTGGCCTGCTAACTTTCCTGATCATAACTTATGGAACTACTTTGGAAGAGCAGTTGCTCATAAAAATCCACCTCTCAGTGATGTACATGCCCTGAAGACAGCATTTTTGAAACTTACCTCTCCAAACTCATGAACAGTGTTATTATCAGCATGAAAATATGTGCTATGTGTGTATGCGTCGGATCAGATAATTTCATATTAAACTTGTATTCTTTCTCACCTCGCCCTCCCCAAGTTATTATTCCCTTTTTACTGTGGGCTCTTTGTCTCATTTTATTATTTATCATCATTATTTTTTTTTTATTATTATTTTTTTTCCCTTCAAGCTATAGTTTCATTTAATATACAGTGCTCATATTTTTTCCCTTTGTACTTATGTGTCATGTATCATTCATAAAAATTCATAAAATTATAGTTCATTGTTTCTGAGACATCCATGAGTTTATCCTTGTATGCCTATAAAGATAATTTTGGACATTAGTGTATTTTAATGTTATTTTGCATATTTTTATGTATGTTGCTCGTTTAATTGTATAAGAGTTCATATTATTTTAGTAATAGAATAAGTATGTGCTTCCTTGTCTATTTTAAAACTATAATACTTTTTTATATTACTTACTGAATTAAATATAAAATAAACTACTCACTTAAAAGTTGTGCAATGACAGTCATAGAAATAGAACTTTCATATTTACTTAATTATTTTTAATAGTAATAATTATTACTTAAGTGCTAATAAATTGTTGTCTTAAAAATATAATTGAATTTATTAATAGGAGGTAGCAGATGTAATTCCTAGGCTGGTGCAAGGGGTGAAAAGCACAATGATGGATGTGGATAATCCATCTGCTCAACTTGCTTTAATAAATGCTTGTGAGCAAATGCTTCAGGTAAAATTCTTTTTGTTAAATTTATGTTAAAGTAGAAGTATCTCTCTCATATGTAACATATTTTTTTTTAAATCTGAATTCTGAGGGTTTCTTACTTGAATCAGTACCAAACTTAGATCTATAATGCAGTTACCCCCCCCCCCCCCCACACCACCATCTCTGACTTTTAGAAATACATTGAATTTATGCATGTTTTTATGTATTTTGTTGTTTTTGCCTATAATATGAACTGAAAATATACCCTTTGCTTCCCCCCCTTTAAAATTTTGAAATGACAGGCCTGCTATACTTTGAACTAATCAGGCCCCTTTCTTATAAGTCAAATTCAACAATAGTTGCTTTTGCTAATGCCATTCTCATGTACTTCATACAATCCTAAAATCTTGTTTTAAATGCTAAGGAGAAGTGATGAAAAGTTTCTTTTGAAAAAGAATTTTAAAGTATGATTATAACCATTTCATATATGAATTTAAGGACTAATATGGTGTTAGCTGTCCTGAAACTTATCTTTCGCATTTTTTAAATCAGTGGTTCCCAACCTGGAGGGCATGCTCTCTTGGTGAGGAGTAGAGGAATTTCAAGGGAGGCGCAAGTGTAAAAAAAGTAAAAGAAAATACAAAAGTAAAACTAACTGTAATTTACTCAATTTTGTGCTCATAATGTAACCGTAACACAAGTATCTATATTTTCCTTTAATTACCAGGTTCAGTTTCAAATTACAATTGTACTACTTGTATCGATCACATATGGTGGTTGGGGTGGGAAAGGTGTGATCTCACATCAGCGTGAATTCAATGGGGGGGGGGGGGGGGATACAGAGCCAGACAGGATGATAACCCCTGCTTTAGATTATTGGTAAAATTATAATCTGGACAATTGCTATTGTAAAAAAATAGTTATGAGTAAACAAATTTTCATGGTAATTATTGAAGTTTGGATTCATAAGAAGCAATCATTCATCTTATGTTGTCTTATTAAATTTTAAAATTTTAACATTGCAATAATATTACCAAGGGTCACCCCCCCCCCCCCCCTTCAAATTAAGGAATAGCAAAAATAAGCGAATAAATAAATAATAAAGGAAAATAAACTAATTCATTAGTGTCCCTCTAGTGTGTCAATTTTAAACTTATTAAAAAATAGTGCTTAAATTGAAAATTTTTCTTTTCTTTTAAAGTTATAATTTTTGTATTTTATCCTCTAGAATTTTAGCTATAGTGAAATAATGTAAATTTGTTTCATTCTCTTTAGCATGGAAATAAAATGGCTTCTGCATCTAAAACAGCTATCCCAACAATAACAGATCAGTCGGCTAGTTTGCAATTGAGTAATGCTACCAAACAGATGACCAATGCACTGACGGAATTGCGATCATCATTAATGAAGGTTTGTATGTTGTTAAATTGTATATTTTTTTAACTACCAAATTTGACATATAATTGAGTTAGAAGGAAGTCCCATCAAAGCCTATTAGTAGTCTTATATTGTCAAATTGGTAGTGGTCAGCATTTCTTGTAGAGATGAAATTCAAATTGCCTAATTACATGAAAAATGTGAAGTGGTGAAAAGTTTGTTTAATGTACAAAGTTGTGGAAAATGTCAAAAGTTGGGAAATATTTTGAGTGTGTTTCTCCTTGAAAGCATCAGACTGAATGAAAATTCTGAACTTAAAAGCAAGTTTATTTTCAGATGGTGTATAAAATGAAATATTTTCAGTTTTTAACCTTTTTAAAGAAGCTACAAAGAAAAATATCATTTGGATTAACCAATTGCCAACATTTAAAAAGTGCCATTCCTAATAAATTTTGCTTAATAAAGTGTTTTTTGAAATGAAGATAAAGAAATTTATCATACTATATACATCTTATTTTTGTTAAGTGTTTCTTCATTCAGAAATGTTGCGTGCATTCTTTTTTTACTTTTTTTATGTGAAAAACATAAATATCATAAATTGAATGACATGTAGACCTTCAGATCAATAATTCAAATTTAAATTAATGCCATGTATAAAATTAAACATTATTAAAATGCATTATTGAATTTTCTAGTTTTACTTGGACCCCCCACCCCCACCCCCCTTTTTTGTATTGATTTGCTGTGCAGACTTCATTTTCAGTTTTGCATTTTTTTTTGGTAGCCGATCCTTGAAGCATGCTTGCACAGACACGAGCTGCCTAAAAGATGCTTGTTTTCACTGTATAACTCCCTAGTAGCGCAAACAAGTTATTTCTTTTATAATCGATTATTTAAGATTATTTTCCGCAATTTAAATCCAAAATCAGCATCCAATCATTTTGCATAATTACTGTGCTGTGACATGGAGCATGAAAAAACGCATATCTTTCCTTTTTAGGCACAAGAAGCATGTGGCAGTCTGGAATTGGAAAATGCATTAGATCTGATACGTAGTTTAG
Source organism: Octonoba sinensis (assembly GCA_038502835.1). Lineage (NCBI taxonomy): Eukaryota > Metazoa > Arthropoda > Arachnida > Araneae > Uloboridae > Octonoba > Octonoba sinensis. The sequence continues at coordinate 103,063,851 of CM076600.1, read as the reverse complement.
ATGATGAGCTTCTAGCATTTAAAAAAGCTGCTGATAACATGAATTTGAAGCCCCTTCCAGGAGAAACAGTATGTATTTGTTAATGCATTTACTACTTTGCACAGAAATATTTTACCAACAGTAGAGTGTTCTTTTATGTATACATTTGAATTTGAAATTAAAAGCTTATTGTTAAGTAAAAGCTTCACGTCAAATCAAATTTCATTTGTCAACTTTGTCAAAATTATATTTTTAACTGCTCTTTCTATGTTAGAAATATAATTTTCATGAAACCAACTTCAGCTGCACATTTTAATATGGCTATATTCAATTTAGGGAAAGCTTGATTTTTCTGGAAAGAACTTTTTTGGGGTGAAAGTGATACAAATAAACCAGACGAAAATCAAGTTCCCACTCCCCTCATCTGTCCCTTTGATCTCTTCCCCCCCCCCATCCCCCATAATGTAAAAACTATGTTCTGAATGTGATTGGCATCTAATAATTACTGCTGCATTTCTTCTATTGGAAGTTAAAAGTTATTTTTCTTCTAGTAATAGTCGTCAGAATTTAGATGTGTAAGAATTATTATGCTTCATTGTGATAGAAAGAGAACATTGTGTTCATTGTTTGGATTGGTTTTGAAACTGCCTCAACTTTCTTTCAAAATATGTGCAAGATTTCTTTCAAAGTTTGTTTGATTTCTGCTATCCAGGTGAACAATTTCCTAACTTACGTTGAAACTTTCTGAAAATTAGAATATAAAACAGTTGTTAGATATAGTATAACTTTGATTTAATGAGTTCCTTAAATTAGCGATAGAGTTTATAAATCCCAGCTCATATTAAATCAAAATTATTTATTCCCAATTCCTTAATTTAACAGTCCACAGATGATCGTTAAATGGGGCTAATTTAATTTGTCTAAATTTACTGCAGTTTTGATCCAATAAATGTATCTGAAATATTTATAAAACTATTGTACATAAATAAGATTTTTACGCCATTTTTAATGATTATTTATAACTAAGAAATCAGCTAATAATATTAAAATAATACATTTTGTGGTATGTAATCTTTTCAGTCTAATGTTAATTCAGCAAAAAAAATATGGGACAAGTGCTTATTCTTTGATTATCTTTTACAGATGGAAAACTCTGCTTTGCAACTTGGAGCTATTTCAAAAGTTGTTGGATCTTCCATGGCCCAACTGCTAACTGCTGCTTCACAAGTAAAACTCTTTTCCTATGATTAATTGAAGTTTTCATTTTTGTTTACTTATATGCTAAACTTCAAACAATCGATTTCATATTGGAATTCCCCCCCCCCCCCCCCCCTGTGTAGTTCAACTTCTAAAATTTGGTGATTTGTTAAATTGATTTTTTATGTGTTTTGTTTTCTTAATTTTGATTTAAAAGAATCAGTTCTTCTAGTTCAAGTTATGCAATTAGTGTTAATGAAGCTGTGCTTTTTGAACTACTCATAATTTCCAAAATAATCTTCATTACATGTGTAGTGAAGAGGAAATGAAAGAAGGTTTAGGTAAACTGCATGAAATTGCAGAAGGTTTTTTTTGCTTGGAATGCTGACTGTGATTCGCAATTCACAAGTGTCCAAATTTTGTATAAACAACTATGCCATTAAAAACATAATAAAAAGGATCTGTAATTTTTTTATTACAGCCAACTAAAAACTGCTTTCTGGTAAAAAATTTTTAATTTACGAAAGATCCAATATGTTGAAACAAATTTACTGATGCTCTTTAAAATTTCTTACTGGATTTGGCAGCATCAAGTCTTCAATGTTGCTGAATTATGTAGGTTCAACTATAGAATACTTTAATGTATGGGTTAATTAAAATGAAACTATATATAGACGGAATTTGAAAAGTGAAACTATTTATATAGACGGAATTCGCAAAATGAAACTATCTCTGTAGACAGAATTTGCAAAATGAAACTATCTCTATAGATGGAATTTGCTAATAAGAATTTTGAGCCTTATGAGTGGTAGGAAATTTGAAGATTCACTAATGGGAAATTTTTGGCCACTAAGACTACTCACACTTTGCTTACGAAATCATGTTTATTAGACGATTGCATTCCAACTTGCGATGAAAAGTTTTAAGATTAAAAACACAGGAAAAGTTTTGGAAATGTTACAAGAATATCATAAATTGAATAAAATGACTACTGTATTTTTATTATTAAAGTCCATGCTCTATGAAAATAATTTTAACTTTAAAAGCCAGAATGCAAGTATGAGTTAAGAAGGTGATAAGAATTACAAAGAAGAATTCAATGCTAGTGATTAAGACTTTGTAGCATGTGTTGAATATGAAATATTTATTTTTTAGCATGTTTTTATTGTTTAATATTGTATTTGTTGCATCAATACAATAGTGGATACATGATGTGATTAAGCAAAAATGTATATAAAAATTATTATTCATTGAATGCTACTTGTCATTAGGTTTCTAGTTTTTCAGCAGTTAGTTGTAGTAGACTTCATTCTTCAACTTTTTGATATTTAAATCATATCAAGATATTTTGATATTTAAATCATCTTTTAAAAAAGAGAGAGAAAAACATTTACCTTAAATTTTTGCCTTTTTTTTATGCATGTTCATTTGTACAATTTCAGGGAAATGAAAATTACACTGGTATTGCAGCCAGAGACACTGGAAGTGCATTAAAAATACTTACAAGAGCTGTGCGTGGAGTTGCAGCAACCAGCAATGACAGAGATGTTCAAACAAAAATTATAGATAATGCTAGAGATGTAATGGATAAGTCAACATTGTTGATACAAGAATCTCAACGTGCAATGAATAATCCCAGCAATCCAGACATACAACAAAGATTAACTCTGGTGCGAATTTCATTAGTATTTTAATCCAGATTTTTAAAATATTATTTTTTAATTTTATCTTCTTCCTCAGCAAATGCGTATCTTTCTTTGAGGATAAATTTAAGCCTACTTAATCTATCCTTCTATATTTTAATGTGAGAATTCCTTCTCCTACAGATAATGTAGCTCTCTAAACAATGTAATAAAATTGTCCACTTATAGCAGTTTTATTTTCTTCAGATTAGCCCTTAATCTGTCAGAAAATGTTTTACTAAAAAGACTTCATAGTTTTGATGTTCTGTTCAATATGCTAAAAAGTCAATGTTGGTTTTATCATAAATTCTATTTAATACATTTTATATTTTAAAATAATTTTAGGAATGTTTAAATGCTATTTCATTTTAATACTTTTTAAGGATATTTTTTAACTGAAAAAAATTAAGTTTTAAAATAAATATTTTTATGCATTCTAGGTTGCAAAATCAGTTTCAACTGCTCTCAACAGTTGTGTCAGTTGCTTACCTGGACAAAAAGATGTTGATGAGTGTATAAAAAATATCACTGATGCAAGCCAAGTTCTCAATTCTGGAGAGGTAATTGCTTAAATGAATATTGAGCTATAACCTATTTTTATTAACCACCTACGGTTGGGAAATCCTAGAGTTTCATGTTAAATGGACGAGATCTCTTGTCATGAACTGCAGGGTGGTTATGCAGTTACGACTACCATTGTTTTCAGTTAAATCTCCTTATATTTCAGAACCAGTTGCCTTGATTTAATTTTCATGGTACTTAAGAATATAGACAATTTGTACCTGAATACTTTGGTGATATAAACAAGCCTATCTTTGAAGGGGAAGAGAAAGTTCCTCTTTGGTTTTGACTCCTATATCAAATTACCTATATATGTATATTTTCACATGCACAAGAGACATATGGAGCATATTATATCCCACATCCCTTTCCCCCAAATAAATTTGTAATTATTTTCAAGTTTCTAATTATAATATTATGACTCGTGTTCATTTTTATAGTTTGTAAAATTTTCTTGTGGTATTGCTGTTATTATTTTAATTATTCAATTTTTATTTCATAATTATTTTTTCTCCTTTTTCTGTTTTTTTTTAGTTTCCACAATCCAACAAGCCATACAGTGAACTTCAGAGCAATTTAAGTAATGCAGCTGCCAATTTGAATCTTGCTGCCACAGATGTTGTTGCTTCATCTAAAGGATCCCCTGCACACTTAGCTACTTCATCCAAAAAGTTTGGAAAAGCTTTCAATGAACTTCTCGACAGCGGCGTTGAAATAATTGGTGGCACAAAGGTACTTAAAAAGCAAATAATTGTTTTTGAAGATGTTGGTGTGACTTTTTGATTTTTTTTTTTTTTTTGTTTCCTGTTAAAAATGTGATGTATGTTATGCTTAAAATGAGATTGATGTTATTTGCTTAAGAACAGTAGTGTCTCACTTAAATTTCTGGTTATTTTCATAAATGATTACTGAAATTTATAAAAATGAGGAGTTAAAAAACCCGCTATATTAATGTATTTTTGCCAATAATATGACTTATTTTAGGATACAGAAATTCGTGGGTCTATGGTAGTCAGCCTTAAAAATGTGTCGATGGTATCCAGTAAGCTTCTTGTTGCTGCAAAATCAGTTGCAGCTGATCCAGGAGCACCAAATGCTAAAAATCAGCTTGCTGCTGCTGCAAGGTAATTCTAATATATGTTCACAATTAATTATTAATATGAACTTTTTCATATGGACATGTAGTAAAACTTTTAGTTATAATGGCTTTACTTGTGGTCTAAATTTAGGTTGAAAAACAAGTTTTTATGTTTCAATTATAATTTTTCTGTAATCAGACAAACCAGGCAAAAATTCAGTTTTTAACTGTATTAACTTCAAAATATTTATCATTAAAACACAGGAAATAGTTTTACATTTTTTATATCTAAAACTTTCAAGTTTTCTTTTAAGGGGAAAAAAATGAAGTGTTCATCCGGTTCTGCTGCCAACACAACACTTTCACACATTAAATGTCCATTTTCATGATCTATTGCAAACATTGTTGTTCCTCTTGAATATTTTTCTCACTGTTTTCAAATATTTATGCCTCCACAGTCCATGATAACTTTAGCTTGCCCTTTCAATTGTAAGTTATTTATATGTTGAACTAAATTCATTAAACTTTTAATCAAATAAACGAATTAATAAAAAGTAAATATAGTGATTTTAATAATCTCTAATTTTAATCAGCACTAACCAACATAATATGTGCATTGTGCAGCATATTAAATTATATTTAAATAAATTCTACCTGCAAGATAGTTTTATTTGTGCATAACTGTGTCTTATTTTTTAAAATAATTTGAGATTTTCATAAAGATTTATAGAATTATGAAAAATCATTTCCATGAACTATTTCTTCTAAGTCAGCTAAAAATTTTGAAATGCAGCTTAATAGCGACTAAAATTTCAAAAAACATATGGAGAAAAATAAAAAAATAATCTTTAAATTTTGTGCTCATTGTATTAGTTTGAAACATATTAAGTGGGATTTTATGTTTTGAATTTTGACTAAATGTATTTTTCATCACTTAAATTTTCAGATCTGTTACAGAGAGTATTAATAATTTAATCAATATCTGCACTCATGCTTCGCCCGGACAAAAAGAATGTGATAATGCTATTAGAAATATACAGGTAAGCAGTGATTCCTAGCACTGGTTTCACCCCTCTTAAAATTGTTCTTATTTACAATGTTGCATATGACCTTAAACAACTTTAAGAATTGAAGTAGTAGTATTAATAATCTCTAATTTATTTATTTTGTAACAGATTATTAAGTAACAGATACAAAAAACATGCTATTATGATTGCGTTGTTGTTAAAACATTGGACTTCTCTGCAATAGATTACTGTTCATTAATCTACTTAACTATAACTTTGTCAAGATTTTACATGTTAAAAAAGAAAACAATGGGCTATGGAATTTTAACTGCCTTACAAACAGGGATCTGAAAATTAAATATATTTTGAAGCTCTTTTCAAAAATCTTGCAATAGAGCTTGCGTGCTGTTATCTCCAACATTGGTGATGTTACTTCATTTACTAACCTTTTGTAAGTGCCAATAGTATTAAGTGTACATCGAGCATTATTGATGAGTGATTTAATTGTCATGTTTTTTATTTGATTTAGAGTATGAGGCCGTTATTGGATAACCCAAATGAACCTATTAATGATTTGAGTTATTATGATTGCCTTGATACCGTCACTGAAAATTCAAAGGTATTTTTTTTCCTTCTTGATTGATAGTCTTAAAAGAAGTTTAACGTAACTCTAATCATATATTTTCACTTTCAGAATTTAGGAGATGCCATGACTGGAATAGCCAATTCTGCAAAGAAGAATGAGCATGAAAATTTTGCTGAAGCTGTTAATGATGTATCTACTGCTGTCTGTGGCCTTATTGAAGCTTCTGCTCAGGTATTCATTTTAAAGTTAATTATTTTTCAGTATTTATTTTTTTATTTTGTATGAATAGTTTACTCAATTTATGAAATATTTTTTAAATATTATTTTGATTTGCATCATTGGTATCATAGAAAGATGCACATGATGAGATGTAAAGTCTGAAAGAAAAAAACCCTGAAAAACTTGATTGAAAACTATGAACCTCCCCTTATAATTATCAGCAATTTTCATCTTTTTGTCAGCTTTACAGCTTCTAAGAAAAACCGCTTTCAGAGCGATTACAAACATTTGCTTATAAATAAGCAGCTGTCGAGAGTGCTGTGTTTTCACTCAGGTTAGGGCACTAAAGATTGGATTCCTCTCCCCTCTCTTAGGATTGTAATGTAAAAAATAAAATGTAAAGGACACTTGTTAGTTATGCAGATATAATAATATTGATTAGCTATTCACTTTACCAGTGGTTATTGATAAAAGAATCTGGGCAATTAGGATTATTATAGATCGAGCTAATAGATTTAGATTGGTACAAAATTATATTAACTTTTACTACAAATTATATGGTTTCAAAAAATGTGAAATGCAATTTAAATCAGATGGTAAGTAATGTTTTTATGTTTATCATTTATGCTACTAAAAGTTAAGTAACAGAATTGAAATGTGTATGCAAGTGGTTTCACATTAGCAAGGAAATTATTGCTATGAAGATTTCAATTTCTAAGTTCAAAAAAAGAAAAGAAAAGAAAAGTTAAAATGCTTTTTTTAGCTATAAAAATAGCAAACTTGTCACTGTGTACTTAATACTAGAACACTTTTAAATTATTGCTTTTTTAAAGATATAACATGATGTTTTCTTCTCTTTTTAGGCAGCCTATCTTGTTGGTGTTTCAGATCCATCAACCGTTAGTGGAAAAGTGGGACTTGTAGATGTTGCTCAGTTTGCTCGAGCAAATCAGGCAATTCAATCATCCTGTCAACAGTTAGTAAACTCCGCTTGCAATCAGCCACAGGTACATTGCTATGATGGTTTTTACTCTATGTACATAATCAAATCATATGAATTTATATATACAGTCTCAAAAATCCAAGTCTCAAAAGTCCCATTTAGTTTGAGATATTGAAAAAATTCGAACTTCAATGGTTTTTACTCTATGTACGTAATCAAATCATATGAATTTATATACACAGGCTCAAAAATCCAAGTCTCAAAAGTCCCATTTAGTTTGAGATATTGAAAAAATTCAAACTTTTTTTTTTTTTTTTTTTGCAAGAATACAATTATCCTTTCTTTGTTTTCAACCATCACACTAACAGGGGGGATACAGAATAACATTTTAAGAGGGTGTCATGTTCAAGACTTGGGTGCAAAAATTTTCTTGAACTGTTTGTTAATAAAAATTGCCAAATCGGCCAGCAATAAGGCCGATTGGGACTAACAGTATCCTTACGCCACCAGAGCCGCATAACTTTAATTTCAATTCAAAATTAATACTAATAGCATTGTTTATACAACGCCGAAGGGACTACCGGAAAAAGTTGTATAGACAGTAACGTCGTATAATCGATTTACCCGCCTGGCTAGATCACATAATTGGGACTACACTAAAAGTCACATAAATGTGAATGTTGTATAAACGATGCTCCACTATTTTCAAATTTTATTAATTAATTTTGTAGAATTTCCTCCATATTATAAAATTTTGTTGATAGTTTAGAAGACAGGGGTCATCACTCTCATTTCCCTACCCTTGTATCTGCCCCTGCACGTTCTGTTCTATCTGTAGCATTCAGCAAATTAACTAAGGGTTTATTTTAGGGAATTTGGAAAATTACTCAAAATGGAATTTTCTTCTTATGAACTCCCTTGCATTTTTTCAGAATGGGACTAGGTGGCCTTATTTGTGTACACTCCCTTATCAATTACATTTAACACAACCTGTGTTGTTGCTTTTTCATATTCATCTGCTCCCAATTCCTTACCTTTTTAAAGCAGAAGGTACAAATAAAGCTGGTTAGTTTATAGTTTACCTTATTAGTTTATAAGCTGGTTGTGCTAAAAATAAGTAGGAAAATGTAGACAAAATTTTTGTTGATGATAGCTTAGTTATAAGCTTTAACAAGATAAGACACAGGTGGAACAGTTTAAAATTATGTGAATCTTAATCAAAAGTACCTTATGTTAAAATATAAATAAAATGAATAATCAAAGCGAGTAAATTGCAAATCGTAAAAGAAAAAAAGGAAAATAAATTTTAAAGTAAAAAAAAAAAGCTAATGGCTATTTCAGAGTTATAATTAATCCCTTTTTGTGTTTGTGTATATAAAAATGTACATACACACATATGTGCAGGGTCCGACAAAGCCCGGGCGACTAAAAAAAGTACCTTGGCGACTAGTTTTTCAGGCGTGAAAAAGATTTCTTTGCGCAGACACGAAACGGATGTTTGCTTTTTTTTCCCCTGTCAGCATTTAGCTTTATTCACATTCAATCGCCAAGTTGCGTCGTCGATAATCGCTCATTTTGTTACCTTCTCCCCTTCTCAAACAGTATTGGTTGCATAGAATCATGCGATCACACCAAGACGTATGATATGTAAGGAAGGTACATAAAGTGCGCATATGTTTCTGCTCGTAAAATGTAAAGCAGCCAGCGAATGTGCGGCTTTTCTCCTTCGGTAAATGATTTCATGCGTGTATGGGGAAACATAAGTATAACTGGATGTTGGCGCCATTTTGGATTTTTTCTCTTTTTTTTGGCGCTAAACCCCGGTGTTGGTGGTGTTTGCATTCCCGATGCAAATATCGCCAAAGTGGTACTATTTTTCTGCGAACTTTATTTTTATTTTTAAAATAACAATAAAAAACTAGGGGTGTTTCTTTTGGACATTTATTTTTCCGTTAAACATCGCAAAAAGTTGAACTTTTTTCCAAACAAAAAGTTGAACTTTTTTCCAAACAAAAAGTTAAACTTCAAAACTTCCATTCTTTTTCAAAATAATTCATTTTTTGTATATTTTAAATGAAATTGCAGCTGGACTTCTTATTTTCTCAACTTTTTTCTCAAAATAATAATTTTAATAGAAAATTGAGTATTTCACTACAGAGATTTCACAAATAAATGAAAAAATAATAACTCTAAGTAAAAAATAAAGTATTTCACAGCAGAATTTGAGAATTAAATGTTAAAAAAATGACTTATAGCACAATCATAACTCTAAGTAGAAAATAAAGCAGATTTCACCCGAAATTAACCCTTAAACATGTTTTTCTTATTTATCTGTAATGCTTTTCATTGCGTTTTTTGGTGTTGTAAATAAACAGCATTTAAAATGTGATATGTTTGGCACAAATGAAAATATACAGCTGGCTCCTAAAAATTTTCACTGGCTCCTAAGATTTTCGCATTTTTGTCGTACTCTGCATATGTGTATATATATATATATACTGTATCACGTATATTTCCATGCATTTTTCCCAAAGGAATCTTTCAATAGTGACTTCCTCCTTACTTTAAAGAGATAGTTTATATGCATTTGACAAATAATATTGAAGTAGCAAATTAACTGTATCTTCTTTGTATGTAATATTCTTTACAATCTTTTGTGTTTTAAGTATAAAAACACGTTAGATCTTTATTTCACCAATCAACTTTTGATATTTTTTGACTTGTGTGCCATCCCCCCCCCCTCCCCTGTTAAGTCAAAATTTTGCCAGAAAAATGTGCCTATGCATGAGTATATATGGTGTACATACATGTGTTCTGAAATTTCAAGAACTTTGTTTTTGTATGATCTAAGTTGTCGGAAATCTGAGGTGTCAACCATTGTTACTTCCAATTTCTTATACTGTTTTACTTGCTTATTATGTGTATGTTAACAGCAGTGATGTATCACTCATATTTTGAACCAAAATGCTCAGAAGTTTTAGCTCAATGAACAATTTTTTCCTCTTATATTGTTTCGAAAACAAATATTTGGAATTGTTTTCAAATTCTAAGACTGAAACTTATAAAAAAATTTGTTACCAAAAGTAATAAAAATTGCATTTTGTTTTTTTATTTTTTCATTCAGATTATTTGTTCATCACTATTGAAATAAAATATTCTCTTGCAGATACTTTCCATTGCTACAGTAATTGCCAAACACACATCAGCTTTATGTAATTCCTGTCGTGTTGCTTCCTCCAAAACTTCAAATCCTGTTGCTAAACGTCATTTTGTCCAGTCTGCTAAAGATGTTGCAAATGCTACAGCAAAACTAGTGATTGAAATAAAAGTAATTTCTTCTTTTTTTACTATTTTTGATGTGTAATTTTAGGTGTTGCGTTTGTCCGTTTTGCTGTTAACTGTTAAATTACCTGTTAAGCTCTTCTCTTTTTTTTTTCTCTCCTGAAATAGGACCATGTAAATACAAAGGAAGTTGCTTTTGTAACAAATTAATGCTTTTTGCCACAGAATTGTAGAAATCATTGCAAAGAGAAGTTGCGTGCAATCAATGCTTACCTTTGTGCTGGTAGTAAAAGTCATATAATGTAATGCACAAAATTGTAAAAAATATTGCATACATGTGTTCCAGGGTTATAAGGAACACCTTTATCAAATGAGTGAACTTGAGGATGCAAGCAGTTTATTCTACTCTCAATTTATTTATGGAAAATTTGTCTTGTTTACATGCTTACACAACTTGTTTCAGTTACATTTGTTGTAGTTTTGTGCATTATAATATTTTTCCACCTTAAAAGAAGTTGTGGTTCAGTGCAAGACTAGTGATAAGATGGCACACTTACTCCAATTCTAATGTAATATCAACCATTAACTAAGTTAGTGGCTCAACAGACCATTGAGACCATTGATAGCCATATATTAAACATCTCACTTCTTAGTAACATATTCCGCTAGCGTCCCAACACACGTGCCAACATTTTAGACGTGTAACAGATGGGCGGTGCCGGGAAGTGACGTACTCGAGCATGACGTCACCGGCTCCTGACCCAATCATGGATCGCACGTGCGTTGGGCGTTACCCTAACGGAATCCGTATGATATGTAAATGAGGGAAGGGATACTTAAGCGGTCTGTCTGCCGATTCAAGGGCAGACCATTGCACGTAAGAGGTTATGTAAGCCGACCGACTTTAGCTCTTGACGGGCTGTTAAGCTCAGAGCGTCTTCTTTTATACCGGTGATTACCATCCCGGTCTTATTTAAATTACACCTCATTTTAACTAGTCATTTGACAGAAATGTTGGTTTTAGTTTTTGAGTAATGGTATTAAAGTATTTTTTGTAATGTTCTAAGAGCTTAAATAAAGCCTTTTAATTTATTTTAAACTTGTCTTCTGGATTTCCTGACTCAGCTAAAAATGTATCGTGTATAAGAAGAACTTTGTTGTATGACAACAAGACTATGGCCTACTGTGCCCAACCCAGCTTTCGAGACCGAGGGCCCTGGGGTGCAGAAGCAGATATTCCTGTCAAGTGGTTGGCCTGGCGCGGAATCCTCAGTGTTGGTTCCCAAGCATGCTTGGTCCTCATTTATCGACCCCACTGAAGGGATGAAAGTCAGAGTCAACCCTGCCCCGCCCGGGAATCAAATCCCGGTCCTGTGGCATAGTAGCCTGGAAGGCTACCAAATATCAACCATTAGTTGTAACAAAATAATCAAACATAGTTTTCCATTCGCCTGAGAAAACATTAAAAATACAAAAGCAATTGTTTTCTTGTAATTCATCATAAAACGGTATATTTAGTTTGTTAATTTGATTGGGTTTATTGGTGCAAAAATCTTAATGTTGCATCAAACTGTTTGTTAAAGGTATGTAATAACAATTTCAATTGTGTAGTAATTTATTTCCATGCTGCATTCAAATCATTAATTCTAGTTGTAAGGTTTTCAAAGTAAGATTAGTATTAGTTTGGTTAAATACTCAAAAAATTATTTTACATTGTATAAAAATACTAATTTTGTAGAATTGCTTTTATATGGCGAAACATTTATTATAGGCCATAGATCAAGAACCAACAGAAAAAAATAGACAAAATATATCTGCAGCTGTTAAACCTCTGATTGAAGCTGTTGACAATCTTACAACATTTGCTAGTTCTCCTGATTTTGCCAGCATACCCGCTAAGATAAGTCCAAAGGTATGTTCAACTTTTATTGGACAACATTGTTAAAACCCTCCTTGTTAAACTTTTGATAATTATAGCATTTTCTTGAAATCATAACTAGGTTCATGTAATATTTAAGTGTTCCATAAGTAATAGCATTCTAGCTTTTTGATAATATTCAAAAAACCAAATATCCATAACAAGATATGAAGATTTATGTATACACATAATATATATATGTATATGACAAAACTTTGTATAGAAAATGTTGCTTTTATTATTTGAAAATGATAGGTCAACGTCGTGATAAAAGTTTCATGTAAAAGGAAAGCTGAATGTATAATTCTGAATCCCTATCTATGTTTGAACTTAGTTAACAGTACCTTGAAATTTTTAGGGGGGATTTTTTTTTTTTTTTAAATTGATATAAAATTTTAGAACTAGTAGCGGAATTATAATATCTTAAGTCAATACTATAAGTAAGCTCTGAAAGGTTGAATATAATGTTTTGTACTTTTTTTTTTTAAGGAATAATGCTGTTATTAACAGCAAAACATTATTAAAGTTTGTTTTATCAACAGCATTTTCTGTCTCTTCAAATACTCATAATGCCTTCTTTCTGAAATGTTTAGTTTACAGGAAAAAATAGTTATTTAGGTTATTTTCTTCTTATTGTCAAAAAGGAGTTTTGAACTCAACTGACAAATGCTCGAGTGCTGAAGTCTAGTGAATGGGGGGGGGGGGGGAGAGTATCTCAACAGAGTGCAAAGGGGGGAGGAATTTTGCTTCTTCCCCTCAAAAGATGTTTGGGTCCGCAATTAATGGTGGGAGATAACATTTTGTTTTCTTCATTTCCTTAGATGTTCATGCCTTCAGTTTATCAAGTTGCATGCAGCATTTTTCAAAGCTTTTGCTTTATAAATGATAATTTGAAAAATCAATGTGTGAAGTAGCAGTCAACTTCTTTACAGAATGCTGCGTGGAGTCGGAAACTCGAAACTTTTTCTGCATTGAAAAAGAGGTTCCTTAATTCCAAAGCACACGTTTGCAATAAGTTGGCGAATTTTGTGCTTTAATGATTGATTTTATTGTCCTAGTCTCTGTAAACAATGTTTTGTTTACAGAGACTAAGCTGTGTAAGTGTTTTGGGAACTGCAATTTCTATAGTCCCAAATTAGAAACATGTTGCATCACTTGCTGAATATGTTACTTTCAGTTATTCATCATACAGAAAACTCTCTCTTTTTTAGCCTACTTTCCCATAAAAGTGAAATAATAAAGTATAAAAACCGGCTTATTATATAAAAAAAAAAAATCGTTAAAATAAAGAAAAGTGAAAAATAATTGAAGTAATTGAATAAAGATTGAAAAATAAATTTGAAAATATGGTTTTGGGATAGGGAAAATGTGTGTATATCAGTCTGTTCCCCCCCCCCCCCCCCCAATAACTTTTGAGGGAATTATTCGATTCAAAACATTTTTTTGATTTGAAAAATTTTGAACAGTTCAATAAATCTCAACATTAGCGGTATTGTCGAAATATGAAGCACATTTTATAAACCCTAGACATAAAATACAAGTTCCTTTTGAAGAAGTTTATTCGAAAGAACTCTCAATGTGGAACATTTTTTGTTTTGAACAATTTTTATTTAATTTTGAACAGTTCAAAGAAAAATTAACATTAGTGCCAACAGGAAATTTCAATCCTATGTAAATCCTAATCTAACAGACATATTTGCTTGAAACAAACTTTACCGGAAGGATCTTATGGCGTACAAAGTTCAACCAGAACAAAACGAGCCTATTTTCCTATGAAAGTTTTTGATAGGGACTTATAGGGATATTTCTAGATAAATGTATGAATGAATGAATAAGTGAGTGAATGAATGAATGAATTAATTAATATATATTAATCATTGAAAAGATTATATTTGAATGAAGTAATTAAGAACTAAAGTTAAATGGAGAAAGAGAGAGAGATAGCTAGATTGTAAGTTAGAAGTTGGTGTATATGTTCTAGATGGAACTTCTTGTTAAATTTACAAATGAAAAATACAGTTATGTTGGGAAGAGATGAGGGGAGTAAAATGAAAGAAATCCATTGAAATACAATTGTTTCCTAGCTAGGAAAGCACATGTGAATTATGGAGGGAACGTTTAGCACAAACTTTATATTAAAATGTTCAGAGCTTATTAAGTAGGTATTTAAAGTCTTGTTTCTTTATAGGCAAGAGCTGCTCAAGAGCCAATTACTTCAGCTGGTAAGAGTATAATTGATGGTTCTTGCAATATGTTACAATCTGCTAAATCTCTAGTAGTTAATCCAAGAGATCCTCCATCATGGCAGACTTTAGCAAACCACAGTAGAAATGTTTCAGACTCTATTAAGAGACTGGTGTCATCAATAAAGTTAGTATTCTTTTCTTGAAAATTTTTCTTATGTGTAACTGAAATTCAGCTGCTAATAATATTTCTTATTCATGAATGGAATAGTAATTGTATGAATTTCCTGTATTGTTTGCAACATTCATTTACGCTCTTTATTTCTTTCTATTGGGTGGGAGAATAAGTTGTAACCTTATTCTTTAAAATATTTAATATCACTTTGAAAAAAGAAAAAGCTTTCAATTCTATTATTCAATTTTCTCTTATTGTGAAATTTTATGTTAACATAAATATATTGTTGCAGAGCAAAAGCCCCTGGACAAAATGAATGTGATGCTGCAATAGAAAAGTTGAGTGCTTGTATTAATGAATTAGATCGAGCATCACTGAGCATCATCAGTCAGAATCTTGCACCCAGGACTGATTATAGCTTAAAGGTATTCACCATATCAATATTGCTTGATGTATTTTCAGCTTCACATAATTGTTTTTTGGAAATTATTTACAAAATTTTTATAAGAATAAATTTTATTGTTTTAATTAAGTAAATTTCAGTGTTTAAACTTTTGAATTATATTTGTCCGTGGTTAAAGTTTTTCTCCATTTTTCAGGGTTATCAAGAGCAAATGGAAACAAGTGCTTCTGAAATACTAGACAGAATAGATCCAGTTAGAAATGCAGCTAAAAGTGAAGCAGAAAAATTGGGTCACCTAGTGAGTTTTTTTTTATTTAATTTTGTTTTCAATAACAATTTTTTGCTTGTATTTTGCATGAGTTAATGGAAAAAACTTTTGTACATCCCCTTAACTTTTAAGTGATCATTATCGTTGAACTTAAGGTAGTATTAGTTTGTTGATTTGCAGTCAAATTAAAAATGACTTGAAAATAGAACAATATCAATGATGTATATGATTTCTTATTCAGGGTTAAATTTTATTTCAAATGCTAATTTGCACCTCTTAATATGAATCATAATTAATACTGTGGGATTAGTTTGTTGATTTGTTTATCTAAAAATATGTTTAGTTTCTAATTTTTAGTGCATTAAATATTTCATCATTACATTTTTATTTTGTTTTATTTATGAATTACTTGTATGTACTTTTACAATTGATTTTTTTTCTGACATGAGAGTATTTTCTATTTGAAATTGGCTAATAGAAATATTTCTTGCATTGTCTGCTTTGATGTTGTTGTAATATGAAGTAAAATGTTTTTTTTTTTTTTTTTTTTTTTAATGCAATGGAGGCAATTCATACGGCATCATAGGTCACGTGATAAAGATGTAAGCGATCAAAGGAAGCTGTAGTATCACTTTACTTCGTGTTTGCTTGTTTAACATTATATTTTTGTTTGAATATTTTATCCAGTTTTAAAAGATGCCATACTGCATTGCATATGGGTCATCTATTTTAAATGAATGTTATGAATGTTAAGAACTTGAGCTTCATAAGCATTGAAATCTATGAAACAAAAAAATGTCAAAAGAAATTACGATAAATAAACAATAACAAAAACTTACCTTGCATCGGTTGAAATCCTAACTTTTGCTGTGTAAGCTTTTTTCTTTTTCATTTCGGCTTTAACAGTAGCTGATATGTCAAAAAAATGCATTGTTTTCTGACGGTTTGAGGAAACAGATTTTAATACAGCTTAAAATAATAATGATCCTTTCTTTACTTTAGTAATCATGCTATTATTTCCAGTTAGTGCCGGAAACTGCTAGGCATATTCCATTATGAAAAAATTTGTAAAATCCGTTAAATACAACGGTTTATCCACAATAGAATTAACCATGGAACCCAATAAATCCTAAATTATTACTAATTAAAACTTCTTTTATGAATTTAAACTAATCTAATTAAAAACTAGGCCTAAATAAAGTTCAAAGTTTTATGAAATTAACACTAAATAAAACACTATAACTATTGTAATAATTAATAAATTTCTTTTATAATGATTAAATTAAAGGTAAAATAGTTGGTTTATAATCAGAAAAAGCTATGAAATTAGTCTAATTTTAGGATAGCTAATTTTGCTTCGGGAACTCCACGTAGAACTCGATTAAAAATTTGGCAAACAAATCAGCGAGTATCGTTGTCATGTGACGTGATGAATTGCCTCCATTGTTCTTCTGACAAAGATAAAAGACATTCTAAAATTTACATTTTTAAGCATGATTTATTATTAATTTTTATGAAGTTTATTCTTTGTTTGAACCTCTACATCAAACAAATGTTTTAATTCAATTTTTTTGTAGTTATAAATTTTCTAAATATACTAATAAATTTATTTTCCCTTAATTTCGAAATGCCTAGATATTGATTGAGGCAAATATTTAAGGGGTTATTTCTCTTAGGATAATTTATTTTGTTTTCATAATGTACATATAAATTATAGCAAAAGTTTGTTCTTGTAGCTTACCATTGATGAATGAAATTTTAAAGGTATGAATTATATAACTTTAGTGAACTTTTGTACAATGTCTAGTAATTTAATTTTACATAGCATTTAGTGCTTGAAAGGGTAAAATAGAGTAAATATAATTTTAATTAATATCACCAAGAAAAAAAAATTATGACGACTAATGTAAAATTTGTAATGTGTGATTGACTAAGAATACTTTTTATACCGATAAAAGAGTAACGATAAAAGATTGTTTCTACTAATAGTTGATATCGTCCTTCTTTTCTTATTGTTTGAATAAAGAAAATGAACTCTCAAAACTGTGTTTAAGACATGTGTGTGTTAATAGGTGAATGCATGCAAATGCTAAATATTAGAACAAAACAAGCATCTAACAAAATTCATGATTGGAGGCAAATATTCTCTATACATCCAATGGTGAAATTCTAAATAGGCTAGCTAAGCCAGGAGTGCCAGTGGGTCCTAACCTGTGTGTCGCAATACCAAAGTCTCAAACTATTTCTTATGGAGTTGTGATTTTTTTAAACTTTAGAATGGTACATTAGAATATTAAATTTGAAATTATTTCACCAAAAATTTATTTATATTTCCCTTTATGACAATGTTACTTATGCCTGCTGTGATGCTTCCTCAGAAACAAGAACGTCATTTCCATGACAATCAAGGCAGAGACAGTTAACAAGCACAACAATGTCATTCAACCCCTTCATCAGGACTTTTTTTTTTTTTTTTTGTTCTTTTGACACAAGAATTGCATTATATATTTTCTTTAGTCTATAAAATTAGGTTGTAGCAGTTGGTTTAAATTTTGTTATTGATAGGATTGTTATACGTCCATACAGTATTTCACTATACAGGAGTGTGACAGTGTTTCACTACACAGTCTCTCATTAATACTTCTTCAGTTTTCCCTCTAAACACTGCAGGGCCCCATCAAGACCTTTCTAAAAGAGAAAGCAAAAAAAAAAAAAAAATTAAATTTTTACTTTTGTGCATTATGCAAAAAAAATTTTAACAATGTATCATTGATTGCCGGTTAATTGTCTAGTTTTGCAATTGAAACTTGTTGTTCTGTCTCTTCATTTCTTTTGGATTCTTTTTCGCTATACGTTCATGACTTTTGCATTGAAAAAGATGTTCCTTGCAATCTGAAAACACAAGTATGCAATTTTTATTGCTATTTGTGCATTTCTTCTATTTTTCAGGTTTTTAAAGCAAACTATGTTTTGGCACTCATCAGTGATAATGAAAATGTGAGATACAATAATGGACTAATGGTTAAAAAGTTTTTAAAATGTATTGTGAATGCAACTTTCTTCAAAAGATATATTAAATATCCCTTTACTCAGAGGAGAATGTACATAGAAATGAAATAATTTGAATTTAACACTCTAAGCTCTTTGCAATTGTGCCATCCAAGGTATCAAAGCAGCACATAAGATTGCAGTGTAGTAGTGTCTAATTTCTGGAATGAAAATGTACATTTCACAAGAATGTATGTTACATGAGAAAAGATAAAAGAAAGAAGGAAAAATTTTAGCTGTAACATTTACTAAACTGCATTTGTATTTAACTCCTGTACCTGCTATAATATGCATGCATTTAGGGCTTCATTTTTACTCTACTTGAGATTTTTGTTTCAGCAAAAACATTGAAGACCACTAATCTGAGGGGGAAGGGCCATTGATTTCCTAATCCCTTGTAATGTCCCTTCCCTAGGGCCGGTCTGTTTGAAATGTGTTGGTGTCGAATTTTCTTCCCAGCCCGGCCGTGGTTAGAAAGCTAGGTTTAAAAACTATGTAGGCTTGTGTAACAATTTTAAATAAGGTATTAGTTGTGTATTTGAATTAAAAATTCACTGGAGGTTGATTAGCAGATTAACCCATTAGGCGCCAATGTTCCCATTTTGGGAACATGCTATAACTTTTAGTTATTAAATTTTTTTTTACAAAATCAAATGAAATAGGTACAGATACCCTCTGTACATTAGAAAAAAACAATTACTTATTTAAAATAAATGTTGGAACATTTTTTTTAAAATAAGTAATTGTAGCGGCGTATAAATAAGTAGCGGCGTTTAATGGGTTAAGAAGAGGCTAGATTTACATAGAGATTGGTTGGCTGTATTTGATAGCTCAATAATAGCAAGGTACTAAATACATGAATTTAAAACTTTATACAATGGATTACTTTTAAAATGCTTATGTGCATAATACACTTTCCGACATGAAATGAATTTTCAGTGCTGTAGCAAGGAGGGTGTTGTCCCTCCCTTCTCCCATGAAGCATTAAAATCATACATGCACATGTGTGTGTGTGTGTTTGCTATATAAGGGACAACGTTCCCCTTCAAAAGTGGCAAACATGAAAAATGTGCTATACCAATGTGAATAAATACCATCGTATAAAATTATCAATCTGCAACATATTTTTCCCCTCCTCCTTAAGAGAGGATCTTGTACAGGAATTATACTGATAATTTTTGTTAAATGACCTCATTTTTGCTTATTTTGAATACATACTATTTTGTTTTTCCTGTATGCGTGTTAAGTTATGTATATCATCTTGCATATTTGTAGAAGTGTAGGGAAATGTTTAATTCTTTTACCAAAGAAAAGGTGGGAGGATGGGAGATTAGGAATTTTTCAACTTGACATACATCAATTGAAATTGCTCAATCATAAGGTTTTTTACACTTTTCATGCTATAGTGGAATAAATTATTTTTTATTAATGATAATGTTTTTCAGGTCACACAAATGTCTTCTTTTTTCGATCCATTAGTACAGAATGCAATTGGCAGTGCATCTAAAACTTTCAACTCTAAAAGACAAATGGCACTTTTGGATCAGACAAAGACTGTAGCTGAATGTGCTTTGCAATTGATATATGCTTCAAAAGAAGCTGGAGGGAATCCTAAAGTATGTATTCTAAACTTTATTATTGTAGTAAATCTTTTTGTGTTTATTATTAGAGTCAAACCTCATCATGAAGTCTCTTATTTATAATGTCAACCCGCAGATGTAACTTTTGAAAAGTCTCAAGGTGACTTAATTGGAAATTCTGTACATTTTGTTGTTGCTTATATAGTTGTTCCACCATCTCCATACTTGCCTTATAAGGTTAGTTTGAGAAATGTTTCTTTTAATTAACAGCAACAATTTTTTTTTAAAAGAAATAAGTACTTATTTAGAATATTTTCAAATGATTTCCTGGAAAAGGACACCATTTTTACTCTCCAGAAGCAGCACCTCCCTCTCTGTTGGCAATTAGAAATTCAGCCTTATAACTTAAGCGGATGCTCTCAAAGACCAAAATGTTGTCAGGTGGTGTTTCTTTTTCTTCCTTCTGCACATTTGGTAGCATTAAATGAGTGATTTGAACTTGTTAATTAGCTAGAAAGAGCAGTTCATATAACACAAATGTCAAGAAATTATTTTATTTTTAAAATTCAACATGTATTAATTTCTTCATTATACATTACTTTAAAAAAAAAAAAAAAAATGTGTTACCTTTTGGGGCAGAAGGGTCTGTAGTATGGACAGTGAACAAGTGTGGTCTTTTTCTGGGCTGGTTAATTTTCTTTTACCATTCTGTATTATATGTTTTAATTTCAAATAAATTTTAAGCTTTCATTCGGTGTCTAAGTTTTCAGTCTGTTTCGGATAAATTTTAAGTTTTCAGTATGGGGACTTCTGAAGGCAAGAAAGCTTAAGACAATATACAGTAGAACCGTTGTTATCCGACCCCGACTAACCGAGGTACATGAGTCCTTAAAAAAAGAGCCTTTAGCACGGGCTGTTTTTTGGCGGACCAATGCCACCTCTGCGAACAAAAAACTTATGGACTTCTTCAAGGGAAATAACTTTTTAAACTAGAACATGTGCTCTACATCTGTATAATATGTAAAATTACATATTTGTATGTGTGTAACGTCATTTTTTCATTTTATAATATGTACAGTAAATTCCATTTTTCACATCTTTGACAACATTTCATTCATTTTACCAGTTTACCCATGTCTCTCTCTCGATTTGGACAGAGTTCGTGTTATCCGAGTTCTTGATTATCCGAGGTATCCTTGGTCCACATTACCTCGGATAATCAAGGCTCTACTGTTTATGATGATATTGTTGTCTACACACCTGCTAGACAGAAACAATGTAATTCAAGGGTGGGCACCAGGGGGGAAGGGTTATGTTGCAAATTGTGCCTTGAGATTTCGGGTTGGGGATTCTTTACAAGGGCTTTTGGGATTGATGATTGGCTAATTTGAGGAAACATTGTTTTGGGGTTGTTCCGTATTTTTTAAGGGGTGTCATCGCTCGGGGGGGGGGGGCAACACTGAGTAATTGGTGAGCTGGAACACACAAAGTGATCTGAGAACAACTTGCAGTTTCAGGGCTAGTGACTGATAGGGAGCTGATGGTGGTAGCGCTTTAGTAAAAAATGAACCATTTGTGATATTTTTCCTGTGCATTTGTAAATTATAATTCATATGCAAAGAAAATCAAAATTTTTGAATAAACATATAGGTACCTTTCATTATATGTTTTACATAAATATTCATCTTTTTTAGGCAACACACTTGTATTGCGAAATTGATGACTCTGCTGATGGTATGAAAGATGCTTTGCAAGATTTGTTGCAAACATTAGAAATTGCAGCCACTGAAGCTGGTGTGGTTACTGGCCTTGTTGAGTCGGTTAATAAATCTATTGTGAAAGTAAGTTTTCCTTTTAAAGAAATGTTTTTGTGCTTTATGTATGTACATTTAGAAATTATAGAGTAAAAATTTCCTGATATTCATATGAAGTAAAAAAAAAAGTTTTAAACCATTTCAGGATGAATGTACTTTTTAAAAATGTTTTGATATAACTCAAAGGTATTTTGTAAGTACAGTAAAAAATATTTCAAAAAAAAAGTGAACCAAAATTTTGTTTTACTTATTTTTTTATTTCATTAATAACTTCACCAACTTTGGTACATTTATCATCAAATAAATATTTACTGACTAAAAAATTAAAAAATATATATTATGGCCTGTCTCTACTAACCAAAATAAAAAACAGTTAGTCTTTCAACAGTAGCAACTGTTGTTTATGTTTTTTGGTCTCCCCATAAGCAATTAATCTGAAAAATCTTGGCGACAATTCCAAAGCAGAAAGCAGGTAGGTTTTGTTCATCTAAGAAGTGTACTCGCTGATTTTTATTTTGTTAAAAGAAAGAAACAATTTTGAGAATTCACAGTATTTTGTTAGGACAACAATATTATTTTGCATTAAACAGTTTTCCTCATGTTAAATTTTTGAAAAAGAAACAACTTTTTAAAAGGTGAAACATGACATTGTAAAGCTGGAGTCGGATTTTTAAAAATTCTCAATGGTATTTCATACATTGAACCACATAAGTAAGGGACTTACATTTTCCTTAATCTCTTTTTATAACTAACCTAAAACAGTTTCCCCTTTTTGCATTTAAAATTCATTTGTTGCCAATTAAAATGTTCTTTGAAAGGATGATTCATGGACATATTTCAAGTTCATGTATTCAAAGAACATATTTTAACTAGAAACAAATTATTTTTTTAAATCATCTCAATGTGCATTGTTCATTTCCTATCATTTTTAAGTGAAAAAAGCAAAATTTTAGCATGCTGCAACCCCCACAAAACGCAAACTATCCAGAAAAAAATAATTGAAATTGTAAGAAACCAAACAAACTAATAATTTCAGCAAGTAAGTCCATTGAAAAGAACGTAAAGATCAAATATGGTGTAGAAATTCATCAGCCTCTTTTCAACATAACATGTGACAACAGACATATGTTATGCTAAAATATTATACCAGATTTGGAATCAAATTGCAATGAGAGACTAAAAAATAAATATCACGGCAGAAGAAGAATTCAGCAACAAAATTCCTCAAGGAAGAAATTAAATAAAAATTGCTCTTCAAAAATGAAAAGAAGCATCATATTAGAAAATACACAACAACAATAAATACTAAATATCAATGTAAAATCATTGGAGTCTGTTTATACCATCATTTTTCGACCTTTTTAGTGTTGCAAAAGCTGAAAATATACTTAAAAAGGCTTGCAACCCTCCTTACTATAAAGTTTTGTTTGCACACTACTGAAATTTGTAACACTTGATTATAATTCAAGATACTTTATTTAATGAAATGTTTCCTAATTTTCTAATCAGATTGTGTTCCCTTTTATACCTGAATGAAACCTCCAGGTTCAGAAACAATGGTTTATACCAGTTTTCCCAACCTTTTCGCCCTTGCGAACCCCTTCTAAGTTCCGAAAGAAAATGGCGAACCCCCTTCTGTAGTCGTTAGTAACGGGTTTAGATGTGAAACATCTAAGTTTAAATAAAAACTAAAATACAGCTACAAATACTTTTTTCATCATTTGCTCTTTTTGAATTATTATTAGGGCAGTAAACATATGTACATATTTCTAAATAATTTTAAAAGTTACTTTCCTGATGGGTTCCACTTTCGGTTGAAATATACAAAATTATTAAATTAATATTAATTATAAAAATTAAAATTTGCATATTTTTAAATTTCTAATTGAGATCTTGCAATAATGCAGAAAAGTTGGAATAAAGTGTAATAAATGTGAGCAAGTTTGAAATTAATGAATAGATATCTACTGGTTTCACTTTAGGGTTTATATAATGAAAAATTAGCCTAAAATAATGCAAAATTTTACATTTTATGAAGTAAAATTTCATATTTTCGACTCGTTCTTCTCACTTGTGAGGAAAAAGTAGGAAATGGTAGGAGAAAAATATATTTTAAAATTAAAAATATACCAATACATAAATATCTTTCGATGCCAATTTATGACCCAAATCGGTACCGAAATGATAAATTTGGTTGTGATTCAAATTGGAAATCACGCAAAAGAAGAAATAAGTGTATTTCAAATTTTGTATACATGCTTCCTATACCAGTTCACTATTTTTCTGCATCATCTGGAAATCAATTTTTTTTCTTTTTCGTTCGCGATAAAAAAAAAAAAAACAGCCATTACAATATTATTCTCGCGAACCCCTGGGGGTTCACGAACCACCGGTTGGGAAACGCTGGTTTATACCAATCAAATGAAAATAATTTGTAACATAAAAATGTCATGATAATTCCATTGTTAAATATCAGTTCATATGTATACAATTTTCATTTAATGCATTTTCTTATAGGTTGAAGAACAAGTGATAAATACATCTGAAAGTTCTTTTGTAGATTTCCAAACACGAATGGTTTCTAGTTCAAAAGAAATAGCTAGGCTTGCTCAAGAAATGGTAAAGGGAGTTCCTTAGTATAATTTCTTCTAGAATATAATTCATAATATGTTTTAAAACTTTTTCCTCCAATAATTATATATATATATATATATTTTAGATTACAAAATCGGTTGCTGATCCTAACCAACTAGTGCCTTTAGCTGCAAAACTGGTGCACCAATTTGCTAATGTAGCAGCTGATACAAGAGGAGCAATTTCCTCTACACCTAATCAAGATGTAATTAATTTTTGTTTAATGTACAAATATTTCAAAAATATATTTATATTTTATTAGTGTATTAAGTGTTCATTTTCAGTACAAAGTAGTAGTATTAAGTCAGATATAAAGCTCTATTTTCATTGTAAGATTGAAATTAATTTTAAATGTTTTAATGTTAAAAGTATGAAATGTATTTCAACATATTTCACAATTAATAAACTTGTAATATTTTACTTCATTTTTTTTCTGAGGCTTTCCAAATAAATAAACTTACTTATTTTCCAAAGTGCAACATTGATTATGAAAATAGTTAAATAGTTCTTATCAACATTCAGCTTCTATAAAGTGAAGCTTTTTAGTTAATAGTGCTTTTATTATAATGTGTTCAGTAATACATTGAATAATCTTTTGAGTAAGGAAGAATTTGTTATCTTTGAAACACGAAAAAAATGCCTTTTATAATGTATTTAAAATATTGGAAGCAATGTAATAGTCATTTAACCTCATTTATTTTACAGGTTGCTAATAGGATCAGAAGTAGTGTGCAGGATCTAGGTACAGCTTGTATTGATCTTACCAAAGCAGCTGGATCCTGTCAAAGTAATCCAACAGACACTTACAGTCAGCGTGATGTTTCAGATAATGCTCATACAGTCACTGAAAAAGTAATTAAATATTTATAATAAATATGTTTATATGTTATCCCACACTTTAATTATATTATTGCCCTGAATTCATTAATAAAATATATTCATAAATTTTAAGGTTTCATTTGTACTTGCGGCATTACAAGCTGGTTCACGTGGCACCCAAGCATGTATTAATGCAGCCAGTACCGTCAGTGGCATTATTGGTGATTTGGACACTACAATAATGTTTGCTACAGCTGGAACATTGCATGCTGAAAATGAAAGTGAAACATTTTCTGATCATAGGTAAAACTTCTGCAAATAATCTATGGCTATTTTTCAGGAAAACTGCTTTTCTATTTGAATTTTATATGGATTCTTAAGTTTAAAAAACTTAAAATTCATTAAAATATTGCTTCTAATAATTTGCCATTTGTGCTTCCTGTAATAAACTTAGCTTTCTACCATTTAATTCTGAGGAATTAGTATATTTATCTTAAATATGCACATTAAATGTATGTACACACAAAAGAGCCAAAGCATTACAAAGTTATCTTTTTTGATGTGCTTGCCTTGAGGGCATGTTAGGGACGTGATTTAATAAGTGTAGGACTTTGCTTTTGCTAAGGATAAAGAAACATGATATTGTCAACTATATATGAATGTGATGGGCAAAGGCTGCGGAACTTGCCAACATTGATAAAAAGCAGATGAGCACTTTCAATATTTCTTTGGCTCGTTGACTATTGCTGACCTTCATCTCAAAGAACGCTTAAAAATGTAATTTGGCATCGAGAAAGGTGCTCATTGCTCAAAAACCCCCATCTCAGAATATTGAGGAATTTTTTGACCACTTATTGAATATCTGGTATAATGTCTCCAGTCTTCCTCCAAGGACTTATGGCATTCATGCTAAAGTAAGTTCTACTGTTTTTCATGGTAAGGATAAACCAATGTTTGATCATAATGTTTTGACTCTTTAGTGTATTGTCTTGAAAATAATAGTTGTAGTTGAAAATCATTTATCAACTTATGACTCTCAAAATAAATTGTTGAATTTTTAAAAATCTTGTTTCGATATTGACTTGTATCTAAATACGTGTATCATTTTCAGGGATAATATATTGAAAACAGCTAAAGCTCTTGTTGAAGATACAAAAACACTTGTAGCTGGAGCTGCTTCAAGTCAAGAACAGCTAGCCGTTGCTGCTCAGAATGCTGTTTCTACCATAATTCAATTAGCTGAAGTTGTAAAGCTCGGAGCTGCATCACTTGGAGCCAACAATCAAGAAGCACAAGTAAATAGATTATCTTTATGTTTTTTCAATGTGAAATGGCACATATTTAATGAACTGAATATTCTGCTTTGGAATTCAAAACTGCCTTTCATGTTAAATATGAAATCCATAACACAAAGAGAATAAATGCTCTGATACAATATTTTGAAAAGATAGTGCTGACAGAAAATGAACTTTTAAAGTATAGATGGCTTGCCAGAAGCCTTCTAAATATGTTGAATTGAGGCTGTAAGAAATTGTTTACAAAATTTTCAACATATTGTCTCAATGTATCATAGTATTAATTAGTATCACTTAAAGGATTTCAAGTAGGTTTGAATTGTTGGTCTATTTTAATAGTTAATACTCATTTAAATGTTGATATTTATACCAGTAGTATTCTTGTAAGAATAAATAAAGAGGGAAAGTAAAGTAAAATGATGAATTGCTCTTAAAGCTCAAATCAACTTAATTTTCTGTAGAAGTACCATTAAATATGTACAAATGTGTAGCCAAAAATTGATTAATTAAATAAAAACAGTAAAAGCTCTTTTAAAAAAGACATTGTTAAGTTGAAAAGTTGTTCATCTTTATGTCTGTAATTTTTAATTTTTATTAGTTTGAATTCTACATCATCACACTTTGCCACCACTTTCAGTGTCTACTTTTGTCTCTTCTTATGGTGTCAATAAATTGGTTTATGGACTTATGTAAACTATAATAATGCAAAATATGTAGGTCCAACCAGCAAGTCAACAATCTCCCCAACAGTAACACCATAATTAATGCTTGGAACCACCCAGCTAATTAGTACTAAGCAATAGGACCAACAGCAATATAACATAAGGAGAAGATGCATTGCTTTAAAAACCAGTAGTGAACATTGAAACTAACAAAAATCTTACTAAAAGTTTTGAAGTTAGTAATTAGGTAGATTGAATACCGACTTAAATTTTTTAATGAAAAAAGTTTAAAAGCAAAAAATTATAAGGAATGCAAATTTTTATGTGAGTAGTCTGAAACAAAATTGAAACATTTTCAGAACAATTGCTAAACTGAGTCTGTATAGCAACCTAGAAAAAACAAAGCAATGATCCATTAAAATAGGTGAACCTGTAACAAGAAGTTCGAGATCAAATAATGTTTAATAGCAATAATAATAATGAGAGAAGAACATGTGATACTTTATTACATTTTTAAAAATATATATTTAGAAGTGTTCAATTTAGCTTAAGTAATTATGAATATGTTTGACAGTTATTATTTATCAAATTCAATTTGTGTAAGTTTGCATACTAATTTCAATTTTTTATTTTTAAATTAGGTATTGCTAATTAATGCTGTCAAAGATGTGGCCACTGCATTAGGTGATCTTATTCAATCAACCAAAGCTGCATCTGGAAAGAGTATCCATGATCGAGCTATGTTGCATTTAAGAGATTCTGCAAAAGTATGTAAAGTTTAACTTAGAGTAAATTATTTCTTGTGTTTGTAAGTGTGAAACAATTTATTTTTTAAATATTGGAGTTTATTTAATATTTTCCATTTCGTTTTTCTTCCTGTTAGCCTCTAAATACTTCAGATATTAATTTTGATTTTATTTTTTCTTTTCAATATTTTTGTTCTCTTTAATAATAAAGTTTTATATCGCCACATAGATGTTTATATATAATTAAAATCAATGCCAAATGTTTTGTACTCACTTTTATTTGCCTATTCAAAATTAATTGCTTTTTTTTTTCTTTCTATAAAAGTATCTTTAAGAAATAATTTAGTTTTTAATTTATGTATTACTTACTCAGAGATGCCGAACGCTACGGATTCTCCGTAGTATCTACGGAAAAAAACAAAAATTTGAAGTTGACTACGGATTACGGAAAGTGCTTTTTTTTCTACGGAAAATAAAATATTTTAGCCGAGTTCAACTTTTCGCGCTTAGCGCGCATATCAAAAAAAGATTCACCAACAGTCGCCAAACGAGCGCTTAATGACGATTCTGGTAGTTTAGAGCTGCAAACAATAGGAGATTGGCGAAGGTAGAAAGCTTAGAATTCCAGTTCTAACCGATGCGTACATCGTTTGCTCGTTTGGTTATTAACTATTTGGTCCTAAATTAAATAACGAATTCAGTTAGAAATTAAATTTGTATTTTATATTCAAAAATAATTTTATTGGGTGGAAACATAACCGGGAAATCAGGGAATTCTCCGGGAAGTTTTATGTTTTGAAAAATATCAGGGGATATTTAAATTTTCTCCAAATATCAGGGAAAATTATTCAAACCGGCAAGCGTCCGGAGTTCCGTCGGCGAAATTTCTTTTCGTTGCGCGTGGTCAGCTCGATTGCTGATTTCCCGTTGATTGAAAGCGCTCTTTTGCTGATAAAGCAATAAAAAAGGTCAGTTTTTGTGTTTGAGAAGAAGACATTGCAATCTTACGTAAAAGAACGCGTGTCAGCGTTTGTTTCCAATAATCCGCCATTTTTAGGCGTGTCCAAAATTCGGCCTAACACCGTTCTCCAGCGTGCCGAATTTGGGGTTTGGTTCTGTGCATTATTCTGTTGGGGCAGAGAAAGCCTCCCCCCCCCCCCCGCACCGAGCATGATGATATTTGGAATTTTTAAAACTTTTCTTTACTCAATACAGGAACAATATGCATCTTGAGAAAATAAAGTAATATAAGTATAAAATAATGATGGGGGTGGGGGGGATGATCTTCATTCTTTAAAAAAAAACTGATTTAAAACTTTCAGCAGTTTCAGATTATATTGCTTAGAAAATTAAGTTATTTTCTCCTCCAAGGGTGGTAGAGTTCTGGAAAACCGGAAATTTCAAGAATTTTTTGCCGAAGTTCCGGAAATTTTATTTTGCTTCTTGACCCTAAATTTTCCGCCCTCATTTTGGTTGTTTTACTTTTAATTGAAGCAATGCATATTTCGTAATCGATTTGTGCTATGCTTTAAAATATCGTGGGCCTTTCCACGTGCACGCAAGAAAACGCATGCGTTCTTTTCTTTAAGCGATCTTTCTGCATCCTAAACATGAATCGTATTTTTTCCATTTTAACCCTTTTTAAAATTTAATTATAAAGTAAGTAAATGAAATTCCTTTTTATTTTTATCAATATCTTACCGTATATACTTGCGTGTAAGTCGATTCGCATGTAAGCAGAACCCCAACTTTCAGACAAATAAACAGAAACCCGCGTGTAAGTCGACCTTTCAGAGATAAATCGGGAACGTTTTTGCCGCGAATTTTTAGACATAAATGTTTTTAAAAGGGGGATGAATTGTAATTCCGATTGGATATTTGTAGCTATGATGTGGAGTTTCATTTTTGCAATCGCGATTTTCGTAAAGGGTTCGTGTTTGCTGTTAGATTGTTAATTGTTGCTTTTATTCTGAATCAATAAAAAAGAGCTTTTGGGTTTTAATTTCTTGCAGTCTTATTAAATGCAATAAATAATTTTCGTAATGTTTTCTTCATTTTGATGATTTTTTAGAGGAAAATGTATTTTTTCTAATAATCCACACATTTGTTAAAATAGTTTCCTCTCTTTGCACCATTTTCCTGCTGTCCTATATTTTACAGATTTTCCATTGCGACCCCTGTTAAAATAAGTACTTTTTTTTTCATTTCTGTCTGAATCAAGTAGTTTTCATAAATTTTAACTAGATAAATTACATTTCGTCTTATATGCCAGAAAATACAGTACCTATGAAAAAAATTCGAGGTTCAGGAAATTGTTTTGAAAGTTCAGGAAATGCAAATCCTTACTACTATCACCCCTGAGCCTTCACTGAAAAAAAAGGGAATTGCACAAAGTTCAGTTCGAAAAGTAGTGTCACCCTCCCTAAATATTTTTTCTGGTTTCACCACTGTGAAACTGTCATTACACATGGCAATGACGCTGTGTAACTCACAATTTAATTATAACGTCAGGGAAATTTTTGGAGCCCAATCAGGGAGTTATCAGGGTTTTTTTTTTTCTTGGATTCCGTTGCCACCATGGTTCAGCTGAAGCAAATATTTTGCTTTTAGGTTGAATATTGAGTAGTTTTTGCATCCACGTTTCTCCTGTATTATAAACTACTGATAAGCGCTGAAAACTACTGAAAATCATTCAGGTTACTACTGAAAACCTTAAGATTAGAGTGGCATCTCTGCTTACTAATAGGAAAAATCAAAAAGATCCCCAACTTATTTAAAATACAGATTTGGAAATACTTTTTCAAACCAATCTTTCCTTAAATTGTATTCTTCCTTATTTTACTGTGGAATGCTAGTTAAGTATTAATAGAATGAGTGTAGTAATGCTTAATATTTGTAGCTTGCATGAAATAGAGTGCATAGTCTCGAATTCTCACTCCATGTTCTTGAATATTTCATGGTTTTCACAATTGGCTTGGTTCCTGATCATTATTCTAAAACTTGCTTTTTTACTATATATATTTAACATAAGTAGTAACTAGAACATCTATTCCTCAACTATAAGTATTATTCTCAATTTCTATGGTATTAGTGAAGCTTAAAAATTGAAATCATTATTTTTAGTTAAGAGTTGTTGATATTATCTTATTTGATGTTTCAGTGTAAAATATTATTATTTCCTGATAATATTTTTGTTTCTGAGTGATCACATTTATCTTCTCCAACAGCAACTTTTTCAAACATATTACTGATTTGAAATTCCTTAAGAAAAAAAAACCATTTTAGTGAATATCAGCAATGTTTAGGATAAGGAGCAAGGAAATTGTTCTTTAAATATTTATTTTTATGTTAATAAAGAGGATATTTAGATTTTAAAGTCAGCGGATGTTTAAATTTATACTATTGTGATTTTTTTTAATACTAGCAAACAAGTATACAGTAAAAATAACTGAGACTTCATTTAAGATGTTTATTCTATTTTTGTTCTATATAGTTACATATCCTTCTTTGAATGTTATGTCGCTCTTTCCTATCAGAGTAAATGTATAGGGGAGCTAAAATTTCTCTTGACATTTCGTGCTATAAAAAAAGTGGCTGTCATGTGTTGAACGCTGTGAAAAATATTTCCTTCCAAAGAACAAACTTCATCTGTTCAATTTCTTATATAATTGCATGAATATTTCTAAAAAGGAGCTTTAATAAATGCCTCTAAATATGAAACTTCATGGTCATTTATTTAATAACAGTTAATCTTTTTTTAAGCTAAAATGAAACAATTAAATGCCAAAATTGTGGAATTGCTATTATAATGCATATCCATGATGGGGGGGGGGGGGGCGGTGAGTTATGTAAATACCATATAATCTCAAATATGACCCACACACCTGTTATTGATGCTACATTTTTAAGATGGGAAAATAATGCTTGTGTTTTTAATTTTTAGTCAGTTTCTACATGACTGTTACATAAAAGTGGCCAACATAACCAAAAAAAAAAGAGAAAAGTTATTTATGTTTATTTATTTTTCTATGTATTTTATGGAACTGCCTAGTTTTCATCCCTTAACATTATTATTTTGGGCTATGGTAGTAAAAATTAATATCTAGGAATAAAGGTTATCAAATTATATCTATTAAAAGTTTACTAGTAATAACAAACTTATTGAAGTTTGTGAGCAAAACAATATTTAGCCTTGTTTAAGTGAAGTTATTCTCCATTGGGTTGTATAACCATGACATATTAGGATTTTCAATAATAATACAGAAATGAATAAATGTGTTTAATTACATATAAAGTAAAAAAGCTAAACACTTATGAACATATTTATATTTTTGAATAATATTCTGCAGGCCTCCTTTCACAAATTGTTGTCCGTGATTGTACTCTTATCTTCAGTCTGCACAGATAATTCAATGGGATAAGGTTTTGGGAAGGATTGTTGAAATAAATTGCGTAATATATAACTAATTGTGCTTATATATAGATGATATTTACCTTCTACAACTACACATTGTGACTGACCCGACTGGAGTTATTTTTACTTATTTTGCACTTTTTAGCAGGCTAGCACTTCGGACCTCCTAGTAAGAGCTTGCGGGCCCCCAGGGGTCCGCAACCACACTTTGAGAAACCGTGGTCTATCTGATGTGTAGAACCACTAATAGGGTAGAGCAATAATTAATTTTCAAAGACCTGCACTGTAAATTACAAAAGTCTTTTTTATTTTTGGAAAATAAAATTCTGGTGATATTCGGGATTATACTGTATATAATATTGGATGTTTGTTCAATGATAAAGCATTAATTTGTCATACTATTCATTGAATATAAAGATTACGGACAGAAAGATGCCATCGTGAAGGGACACTGTTTACAATGTCCGTTATGATTTTGTTTTGGAATGAATTAGAAAATCAGCACATTCTTCATCATAACATTGCAATGTAACATATAAAAGTATTTTTTTATACTTTGATCAAAAATTTACCAGGGAAAATAATTTTGCCTCAAATATTAATTTTGTTTTATATGTACAAGCTATAATTTTTTAAATTTATTATTATTATTTATTTATTTATTTTTCATCTATTGTGTATCTCAGTATCCGAGGTTGCCATTTTATTAGTTTTGATAAAATGTTCCATATCTAAGCAATATTTTAAAATTTTCTTTGCTCTTTTTTCAATCAATTTATTAATTTTTACATGTAGTTTCAGAACTGATGTGTGTACCTTCTTAACAAAACATTTGTTCCCTTTCTGTGAGCATGATTCTTCATTTCTTTCTTGCATGTAATATCTCTGAAGCAGAGAACACAGATGAAATATCACTGGATGTCGCATGTCATTTCTGCATGATTGGCTGTGTGCTAGTCAGCAGGACAGTATGTTATGAAAATGCTTCAGTGCATGTCATGTGATGCCATCAGCTAATAACATAATTATTTTAAAAGTTTCTGGGCATCAGTGGTAGATGACATCTCTGTTCTCTGTCTCAATACAGGTGCAAGTACGAGAGAGTTACACTTCAGATGAGTGGTTTGTGTCAGACCAAGAAGATGAACTCATTCGTTTGCTGTCTGAGCAATCTGAAGCTGTGGATGAAATCGACACGACTCCTCTATTTGTTCATTAAAAATAAAGTTGTCTTAATTGAAATACTGTTTTCCTGTGGGAACATAAGATTTTGTCAAGGACCGATTGAACACATATTTGTGTCTCTCATTGTCAAATTTCAGTATTAGCTTTGAACAATATTTATTTTTTTCTATGTTTTAGCTAGGGCTGTGCAATTATGTTTCTACTTGAAATTGTGAACATTTCTAATGTCATGCAATGCAATATATTCTTGTAAACTTTGTAAATAAAAAAGCTGAATTATTGAATAAAAGCCTTATTGAGTATATTCAGAATATTGAAAATTTTAAAAGCATAATATTTTTCTTCCTTTCTTTTTTCTTCCTTTTACAAAGTACAGGAAGTATTGTTATCAGGAAAAATTTCGCACCCAAATTTCAGCCTAAATTTGCATTTTAATCGCAAATTAATCGGTTTGTACAGTTTTTTTACTATGTCTGTATGTATGTACATACACCCGTCCGCATGGACCACTGAAACATAGATTTTGACCATCCCCAAGTTCATTTTGACGAGTTTCGTTGTATCTGTATGTTCATATGTTCTCGCATAACGCAAAAACCGTTAGTCGTAGAAGGATGAAAAAGAGGTGTTTTATGCAATTTTGTGTCAATTGCATGCAATTTACCCACTAGCATTACTCAAACCAACTACATATTGGCACCCATTAGGCAATAACTTGTGAATATTTTGCCAAATTTGGCGCCAAACTGGTTCAGCCTAATCCGGTGTTAGTTTGGCAATTTATGTGATATTTTGGAGACTTTCCCATAGAACTCCCTTGTTAAAGCATTTGCAAAAGTTGGATCTTGTAAAACTATCTTTACACCACTAGTTTTTCACTGTTATTATATATATTTTATTCCATAAATTATTTACCTTTTTATTATTTACTGATGTAATTATTTGTTTATTCGATTGCTGGTGGGGGAATACGACTATTAGTTAAGCTATTAGTTAAGTACATGTAACGATTTGAACAAATGCATAAAGTATTTTGCATGCTGTGCACTCTGCAAAAAAACATATGTTCAAACAGACCATTAAATTGCTTCCATAATTCTGCTGATAATCTTTTTCATTTATCGACTTTAGGGTCCCCCCCCCCCACCCCCCGCTCCCTTTTCTAAGTGTTTGTAAACAAAATAAAGTATAATATCTTGATTTATTTCCGACTCATATCATATAGTCTTTTTATTAATCAATAAAAAGTAAATAATTTTTTTTTCCCCTTTAATGTTCATTTATTTTTTTTCTCTATACTGCTGTAATTCTTTAATTACTGGGTGTTGCTGTATTACTTTTTACAATTTGAAAATAAGATATAGTTTCAAAATTATTAGAATGACATGAGTTTCCATCTATTTTATGCTTTGTAATTTTTTCAAATTTTAAGTTTCATTAAAAATATTTTAAATAACTTGTTTGTTTTGCCCCTGTGCTGAATTTTTTTACCAACTTTCTCAAATGAATGCTTATGTATTTTTAGTTTTTAATAATATTGAAAGCAACTATAATTTGTAATTTATTCTTAACCTATTACCAATCATGTTCAATAGACATGTATCCTGGTGGTACTAAATAAAAGACTGAAATCGCAATCAAAACCCAAGTTTTCATGTAGATCCATCCCATTGGGGTTTAAAAATGCCTGCAGAACACATATGTCCTGGTGGTATGGAAAAGGTTAAATGAATTAATAGGCTTTTATTTTTAAATCGTAGTAGTGAAGGGGTTAAAAAGCTTAAAACATTTCTATTTTGAAACCATAATGGTTGACTAATGTATAATTTCTAAATTCATGCTTATGCATACATTTGAATAAGTATTTGGGTACTTGATACTACATATTGCACTCCTGCAAGACAAGTGACACAACTCCAATTCATTAAAACAATCCCATATAACAAACTGACAAAAATCTCATATATTTGTATTGCATATTCTAACCAATTAATAAAAATCACTCCTAATATTTTAGCTTTGTTTCATCCATTAGTGTTTTCAGAACAATGTTGCATTGTTTTGTAAGTTTTTTCGAAAGATTGAAACTCGCAAACTCAAATTTTTGAGTTGTGTCGCTTTTTTTGTCGGGGTGTGATATGTATCATTATTTTGAACTTTAGTAATGTATCAAATTTGGTTATGAATTGCAATATCTCTTGATTTTTAAGACAAAGGTAAAATGACATGGCCTGAAATATAAATATTGACAAAGAAGGTCTGAAAATTGGCAGGAAGCTGTTAAGTGTTTTTCATGCACTGAATAGAATGATAAATACATGTATTAGAGTTATAATGGATATTGTCAGCTTATATTAATTGGCTGTATAAGAATTATAAGCTAATTCAGAGACTTAAAAAATTAGCAATTTAAATTGTATTTTGTTAATATATTTTTTAATGTTCTATAAATTTTGTGTTTTTATGAAAGGATTTTATGTGCTAAATAATTTAGTGAAAATCCTTATGAACCTGATAACAAATCAGTAACTAATACTATAAATCTGTTAATTCCTGTTTCTGGTTTAATAAGCCATGCTTTATAATCATAACTGTAATAAGTGATGGATATTTAGTTATGAAACGGAATTGGAAACATAATTTTTTGAATGAATTATATTTGTTGTTTATTACCAATGTTCCAAATTGCAGAATCTAAACTATATATTATTCAATTACGGTGTTGATTTCCCTTTTAAGGATATTTGTCATTGCATGTCTTCTTGCAAGGAAACCAAGCCTTAGTCTAATTATGAATAAAATCCAAATAAGTAGCAATCAAAATAGCAGAAACATGTTTTTCTTATGCATAAATCATTTTCTCTCTATTACTTGTTTTCAAGTTATAAATTTTCAAAAAATTGGCTAATTAGATGGCGGAAAAACGATAAAAGTTGTTCTGATTGAGGAATTTTAATACTCAAATCAATATAAAATATAGAAGGTTTTTTTTTTTTTTTGACTAGTATAATACTGAAAGAGGGGGGAGGGGGAATCAACAAGTATGGTTCAAGTAAAGTATTTTTAATAATAAAGTATTTTTTCATTTTATTGCATGGTTTTCCACTAAAACATTTTCTTTCCTCAATTTTATTAATCTTCTAATCAATATATTTTGCCTCTACATTTTTGAAAAAATATTTTCTTATATACCCCCCCCCCCCCCTCCACCATACATTTAACCAATTAAAAAAGAAATCATATATACAGTTTTTTTAGTTTCTTTTTTAATTCTTTTCATATTCAAACAATTCTTCAAATCTTATCAATGTTCCTTTCATGTAATTAAAATACTTCTATAGGTACTGAGCTAGTATTTTTGTTGTGACTAAAATTTGATGTATTGTATCTTTTTATTACGTCCTGCTATTTTATCTAAAAAGAAACATCAATTAATCTTTATTTATGGTATTGTGAAGTATTTCCTAGCTGTTTTTATATACTTATTGCTCGATGCTTAATTAAAAACTATTTGATTCTGTGATTTATTGTTCTGTTTTCATTTAAAATCAGATTATCCTTCAAATTAATTTCCGTCCATTCTAGCATGGTATGTTTGTGTAAATTGTTAGTATCTTACTACTTCTGATAAACAGACTGTTGATTGCTCATCCAAAAATGTAATTTGAAGTTTCTCTTTCAACTATTTTAGTTGATGGTGACAAATGTTACATCCTTATTGAAAACTGTAAAATCGGTTGAAGATGAACATTCTCGTGGAACAAGAGCTCTTGAATCAACCATTGAAGCTATTGGGCAGGAAATACGGGTAAATCATTTTGCATAATTATTGTTTTGAGTAGGATAAAGGTGAAAATTAAGAAATTTGAACAGTAGCCATTAGTACTTGTAAAATCCAGTGGCCAAATTTTGAAATTGTTCATACATATGCACAAAGCAATTAATTATTCTTTTTATGTCTGTATAACTGAAACTTTTTTTAATTCATTACTAGATTAATTGCTTATATATATAATGAGGGAAACACTAATTTAAAATACACATAGTCAAAAAGCAATAAACTTTAAATTAAATAATCAAAGATTTATTTATCATTAAAATTTGGTCTTCTACAATGAATGGTATCAATCCACCAGTCTACAATATCATATGTATCAAAATGTTCTAATTCAGCTTTAGAATCCTTAATAATCAACCGATTTTCCATTGCTTCTTTTCCCATGGACAAACTATGATTTAAAAAAAGAGAGACTGGCAACTAAACTAAAGAATTTGAGTTGCCACTGCTAATTTTCACCTTTAGAGTAGGAATATATTCAAGCTCTTTCTCTCTGTTGATTATTTCCTACCAGAACAGGAAAGTGTGATTGATAGGTATTAGAATAGAAAGTCGAAAATGTGGCATGAGGGTTTGTGAGGGTACTGGCTACCCCCCTCAATTTCTTACATTTTGACGATTAAGCATAGTACTTTGGAAGAAAGGTGCCTTCCTGCAAGACTTTCGAGGATGTAGCTGCTGCACATTTGCATATCCAACAGATCAAGCAACTCTATGAGTATTAGATGACTTTTCCCAAAAATCATCTCACCTTTTTGTTCTCAAAGCAGCTACTGTAAGTTTGGTGCTAAGAATTTTGGACCTTAGAGTACACCAATAGGCCAGAACTTGTAGAGCTTTGCTTACAAAATATTTTATGAAATGATTCTTCTTTGCAGTTTTACAATTTTCTTGATATGACTTTAATTTTTATCTGAGGGAGAAATTAATAATTATTTTAAACTATGATAAAAATTAAAATGTCATTTTTGTTGCTAATTTTAATTTTGTTAATTTGAGAATTAAAGTAATTTTTAAACAGCTAGTAAGTGTTGAAAAGAAATTTCAAAGCTTAAATAAACAAACTGTTCAAACTCTTAAGTTTTCAAGTATTTGTTTTTAAAGAAGTTATTTTTTAAAAAAATTAGGCTTATGAATCAGCAGATCCTCCAATGCGGTCAGCCACTGCTGAAGAACTTATTAGAGCTACTAAACCAGTGACTATAGCAACAACAAGAGCAGTTGCAGCTGGCAACAGCTGTAAGCAGGATGATATCATAGTTGCTGCTAATATGGGAAGAAAAGCAGTATCTGATTTTCTTATGGTTTCTAAGGTATTGTTTAATTTTAGCACTTCTGTTCTCATCAGCACTATAGTAAAATAAATCCTTTTCAAAAAAATTCATTTTCCTCAAAAAAAAAGTGTACTAATACTACTATTATTCTAAAGAGTTTCATATAGATTTTCCAAAAAGATACATTTTATCTCAATCTTTTATAATCTAATAAATGTTGCACTGATGAAAATTTTTATGTGAAGCCTTTAGCTCG
Organism: Octonoba sinensis; assembly: GCA_038502835.1. Classification (NCBI taxonomy): domain Eukaryota; kingdom Metazoa; phylum Arthropoda; class Arachnida; order Araneae; family Uloboridae; genus Octonoba; species Octonoba sinensis. The sequence goes on along the minus strand of CM076600.1, from coordinate 103,024,805 downwards.
TCAACATTGTTTTAATTATAATATCATTTGTGTTTTATATATCTTGAATTTCAACTATTTTGTTTTGTGATTTCATATTGATCTTTGAATCGTTATATAATTATGCACATATCCAATGTTATCTTTTTGTGCTTATGTATAAATATGTTATTTTTCATGCATTCAGGCTTCAGCATACACATCTGAAACACAAGAACTTAAAGTGAGAATTTTGAAAACGGGTTCCAATACTGCAACTCATTACTGGGATCTCTTGAAAACACTTCATTTTGTAAGTTTATGTGTTCTTCTTGTCTAATTGCAATTTAATTTGAGAATTGAATTAGATTTGAAGAATTCTTAAATTTATATGATTTAACCCATTTTATATTTAACAGCTTATGATTTTTTAATTATTTATTTTTTAATTTTTTTTTAGGTAATTCAAAAACCCAGCAGTGAAGGGAAGGAGCAGTTGTTAACCACATCAAAAACTATTGCTCATACAATCCAAGATGTTATATCTTGTGCTGAAGCCTTAAAAGGTAACTGAATTTTTCCATGATTTTAAAGTAGAAAAAGATTTAATTGAAATAAAAGAAAAAATAATATAACATGAGAGGAATCAACATATAAGTGACAGGAACTAATTTTGGGAAGGGTTAAAGCCAAACATGAAGAAAATTTTCCAAATTGAAGTTTCAAAATATCAAAATGTTTAGGCAAAATTGGTAGTTAATTTATTAAGCTTTGTAAAGTTTATTTCCAATAGCATTTCCTTTTTTTTTCTTAAGTTATTTTTATTACTCTTATTTTGTGTACTATAACATACAAAGAGGCTCAAAATTTTTGCGAATATTAAAAAAGTACATTACTGTTTCTTTTCCATTGCTCTCTTTAAGAAATCAAACCTTCCAAAAACTTAAATACAACATGAAAAAAGCCCAATTTTTTCAGAAGATTGCATAGACTTTTTTTTTGTTGTAGCCTTTTTGATTTGCAGCCCAAAGGCGCTAAAGCAAACCTTTGTTTTTTGTCAAATTGCAGTCCTTCCAAATAATGATCAATAACCACTTGGCCCGTTGTTTGGAAGTTTCAATGCATAACTTATTTAATATTTAGTGTCAAATTGTCCAAAACCAAAAACCAGCATGCAAAATTATAAATTTCTCAGGATGATTACTTTTTTGAAAAGGTTTTTCTTCAGTAATTTAATTATTTTGTTAATTCAGAGGTCGCAATACAAAGTTCAGAGGCTGTAACTTTAGTTACAGAGGTCGCAATTTTAATTTTTGGCTTTAAGTATTTGTATTTCACAATTTTTGAAAAATGTAAGTCGCATGTTAATGGATTGAAATAAATAAATAATTCTTTTAATCTAGGATCAGATTGGGAAGATCCAGATGATCCTATGGTGATCGCAGAAACAGAATTATCTCATGCTGCTCTTACAATTGATGCTGCTGCAAGAAAACTTGCAAGCTTGAAACCACGAATAAGCAAACATCATGTAAGTCACAAAACTGCATGTGTGAATGACTGCATGTTTTCCCTTTGTATATAGGAACTCCCCAAATGCTATGAAATGCTGTTCAGTGGCTATAAGATATGTTTGATATTCTTGGTTGTTGCATTTGTTTACAACCAAGAATCAGACATATGCTGATAGACACTGGAGTCTTCCACAATTTTAGTGAGGCAAATGCAAACTGAAGCACTCTGAAGATATTTGAGGTGCAAAAATGTTATTTATTATCTACTCAGCTCTTCATTAATCGTTTTTAATGTAATTACTTTTCAGTTTATGAAAATTTTGTGTGAAAATCGCAATGTTGTATTTTACATGCTCATTATTGTTAATATTTCTTTGAGATTATAATTCATGATAATTTCTTATAACTTCTAATTACATTTTTAGTCAAAAGTTTTGAATCAGCACTGAATGCAAGTGAATTTAAGCAAGTCAAGTTGATCAGCAATTGTTACCGAGTTACAAGAATCACGCCATAATTGATGAATGTTAGCATGTTGTTTCATGGTGTCTTAAATTAGTCGGATAATTTTCATGAATCTAATGGGATCGATTTTTGAAAAGCTTTTTCTTTGACTATAGACCCTTTAATAGCAATGTTCTTGGCATGGACGATGCTAAACCATTCTACCAGTTCAAATTCAAGTACAGAAAGAGGAGAGACTTTCAGTGGACTTTCTGCTCTTCCAGACCCATCATTTGGGAGATAAAGCCCCATTCTCTTGACCTTTTAGAAACATAATATACTTATACATTTGTGTTATGCAGCTCTTTTTTTACCTATAATATGCATATTGAAGGTATACCCTATATGTCCCCTCCTCTGGAATTTTTCTAAATAATAGGCCTGTGCATTGCAGTGCTTTTTCCTCGCGTTCCATTTAATATTTTAGAATTTCTTCATGTTGCTTTACAATTGCAACTCTTTCAAAAATTCAACGATGACTAGATGAAATCTCGACATAAAATGCGAAATGGTTAAAAAATGCATGTGATATAAAATTCGTTTTGTACATTTTTTGTTAAATTTTTTTTAGCCCTGTCTTTAAGATAATTGTTTTCTGCATTTTCATCACAGGAAACTGATGAATCAATGAATTTTGATGAAATGATACTAGAGGCAGCAAAATCCATTGCTGCTGCTACATCAGCATTGGTTAAAGCTGCATCTGCTGCGCAGCGAGAACTTGTACTTCTCGGAAAGGTATGATAAATTTTGAATGATTCTTGCATAAGGAATTGAATGAGGTGATTACCTTTGTCTATCACCCTCACCCACCTTTTAGGTTATGTTTAATTTTGCCTTTTTTAATTTCAAACATTTCAGATTGGATCTCATCCTTTGTATACGTCTGATGATGGTCAGTGGTCGGAAGGCTTAATATCTGCAGTAAGTTTGGATTTTGAATTTAAATTATTCACTTTTAACTACAATTTTTTCCTCAAATTATATTTTTTTCTTTCTTTTTGTAATTAAGATTTTCAAGTTTTTAGCCTTAACAGTCTATGTCATGTGTATTTTTGGACTCCTTGTTTTTACAGTACAGAACCTCTTATCCAGGAACAAAAAAACCGGAAAACCAGAAAACCAGGAATTTTTTCGTGAATTTCCCTCCATTTTCGAAAAGCGCAGTGGTGTCCCCCCCCCCCCCCCCCATTTATTGAAAATACAAATTTTTTGAAAATACCTTTAAAATACGCATTTTTTCGTTACAAGTAACGTATTCAGTGGTTATAAGTCGAATAATTTAGTTTTAAAATGATGTTTTTTAGGGAAGGAGCGTAAACTTACTTGTAGAAGAAAATGAGAAAAAAAATTTCTCCAACGAAACTTGAGAAAACCCGACGCTTTCTATATTTTATTTCAATAATTAAACATGAAAGAAATATGTATTTAGATTCTTATACATTTATTCATTTGTCTGGTGAGTATTTGCAGAAGAATTGCAACAAAAGTCGGACTATATGAAATTTTGCAAAATTTCTATTTTCCGTGATCGTGTGAAAATTAGAGCTCATTTATTTTTGTTTTATAAATTTTTTGATTTATTTAAGAGCTGTAATAAGGTAATAAGAATTTAAAATTGACATGAAGGCAACAAAAATTGCGACTGTGAAAATAAATTTTTTATTAAATTAGTCTGCAAAACCGAAGTTTGCACACAATTATGAAATTTGTGTGTTTCTGCATGTAAACATGCTTCTTAAAAGAAAAGGATCTCCAAGTTGAAGTTCGGGAGTATTCTAGAATGTGGCTGAAACGGGATCTTTTAATAAAAACCAACATCGACGAGACAGATAAAGATGTCCGATTCAGAAATCATTCAAATGGTACTACATCCAAACGATGACAAAGAGCAAGATGAAGATGAAAATAATGAAATTTTGCCTACTATATCTAAAGAACATTGGGTTTAATTAACTCAAGAACTTATAGCAGGAATAGAACAAAAATCTTTTATAGATGAAACGCACATAATGGCTGTTCAAAAAATCCAGCAAATGTTTTTACAGCAAAAGCCTAATTTTCACCAACTGAAACTTCATGAAATGCTTAAAAAATAAATGCTATTTATGTATTTGAATCTTATGTCATTTTCAATCCCCCCCCCCCCTCTCGTTTTGACTCATTAATGTTATTGATTTTTATCTTTTAAAGTTCTTTTCTTTCAATATTTCTTAATTTAAAAGTACTATTTTCTACTTATTTGAAGTATTACTACCATTTGTTATTGTAATTTGGGTTCGAAATACCTCCGAATATCGGCATTTTTTAGCGATCCAAAAAACCGGGAAATTCAGTTATCCGGGATAGTGATGGTCCTGAGCATGCCAGATAAGAGATTCTGTACTGTACCTTGTAAAATAGATTAATATTTTTAAAATTCATATTCATCGCATGTTTTTAACTTGGAGAAAATTATTTATCAGCATTATTCCATATTAGAGCTGTTATTAGGATGTTTTCTGTTAAACTTGAAAAGGCAGTGAGAAATAATTTTGCCCCAAATTCAATAAACTCAAGTGCCTAAAGTAAAATATTTTGCCATTTCTGATGTATTAAATACCTTTTTAAGAATAAGGGAAGTACTAAATACTTAATACATCATTTTTTGTAACACATACTCAACTGTCAAAAGGGAGGGAGGTAGGGGGGCTAAACACTAATTTAATTTATTAATAGTCTAAATTAATTTATTTTCTGAAAATGAATCCGAAACTAAAAATTATTTCAATATTACAGTTTTTGATAAAAATGGCCTTATAAAGGGTTAATGTACCAGAAGATTGCAGCCAATAATTGTCACCTTGCATTCTATGCAACAATTTAGTTTCTTTGCAATTTATGCCTATTTGTCTAGGATGCAAAAGCATAATGTAAAAAAATTGCATGAAAAACATTACCAAAGAGCCTTGTGATTTTCAAACAATTGTGAAACTTTTCTTTCAAATGTTGAGTGAAATTATTTTCTTATTTCTTTATTTAAAGTTTTAAATGAATTTTAATACACATGAAATGTACACTTTTTCCCTCTCTTTATTATTATTAGTAGTAATTAAACTTTCTGGGAACCCACACTTCACTACTGTATAATCCTCTAAAGTGTTTTTTTTTTTTTTTTTTCATTATTTAGTTTTAGTATTTTTCCAATTAAGAAAAAATTGTGATTCTTTTATAAATTTTTATTGATCAATCAGAAATTCTTGCAGTAATTTTTCCTAAAACTTCAATGTACATAAGTCATAATGTTTTATTGCTATAAAAGGAAAGTATGAACTACTATATGAAGTATATATTTTTCTTAACATTTTCATAGATCCTTTTTGTGAACTACATTTTTAGAGGGAAATTGTGAAAATCTGTTAATGCATTAAATCCACTGTTGACAGCTTAACGAATTATTGAAAAAAAAATTCAAATTTGAAAAATTTGAAAATTATCAAAAAAAAGCGTACTTTCTATGATTAATAGATAAATAATATGATTAAATTTAACGTTTTGCTTCCAGAAGTAGCTGCAAGACTAAATTGAATAAACAGGAGTATTTTTTTTTTCAGGCAAAGCTTGTTGCAGCAGCTACCCATAGTCTTGTGGAAGCTGCAAATTCATTGGTGCAAGGACACGCTTCTGAAGAAAAACTCATTTCATCAGCCAAACAAGTTGCAAGTTCAACAGCACAGCTCTTGGTGGCATGTAAAGTAAAAGCTGACCCTGATTCTCAAACCATGCACCGATTACAGGTAAAACTTGCAAAATTTCCACTTTGTACAAAAATCTGGTTTATTTTTGAAAATACAGAATGATTTTGTAATTCAAACATGGTTCTATATTTTAATCATTTCGTGTGCATTCAATATAGCACCTAATGTAATGCTGAACAATTTTTTAACTAATCTTTAAACACTTTATTTTTGTCTTTTTTGAAAAGTGTTTCCAACATTTTTATACTTTTTCCCTTTCTTTCACTCTTTTTTTAAGTCCTACATGATCTTCAATCTTAGAAATTTTTAAAGAAATTATTTAAAGAAAGATATCCTGTTATGTAAAGCAGTAGAGTAAGAGATAGCCAACTTGAATGATTGTCATAAGAGTTTGTAGACTGCCTTCAGTTGTTAATAAATTACTGGCAGGAATTGTTTTACAATACCAACATATTGTTTCCCTGACAGACAGATTTTTAAAAAATATTAATAATAGGGATTATAAATCAGAAGTCTACTTAAATTTTATTTGCGATGTTTGGGGCTCAACCTATTTAAACTTTTTGGAATAGTGCTTTCTTTTGTCTTTATTTGTGCTTTATTATTCATACAAAATATTTTTTCACTATAGCAAGCTGGAAATTCTGTGAAACGTGCTACTGATAATCTTGTCAAAGCTGCACAGCAGGCCATTGAGCATGATGAGGAACGAAGTCTCATCATCAATAAGAGAATGGTTGGTGGAATTGCTCAAGAAATTGTAGCCAGAGAAGAAATCCTTAAGAAGGAAAGGGAACTTGAAGTAGCCAGAGAAAAGCTGGCTGCACTTCGAAAAGCAAAGTATGGCAACAGATCTCCTGATGAATATCATGGTTATGGCTCGACATGAAATTTACATTCACATTTATACTTGAAGAGCACCACAGGTTCTTAAAACAGTGCATACAATCATGAAAGCATTATATTTTCATTTGAAAAAGTATGCCTTATATAAACTATAATAATTTAGTAAGGCTCTATCTTTTGTAAAAAGTATGATTGATAGATGATAATATATAAAAAGCAAGATAATATACATCTTTATTGTTCTTCCAATTTTTAAATATGTATAGTGTATGTTTGGAACTTTGTAAATTCTTGTTGAAAGATAAATTTGTAAATTAAATGTTCTGGTCATAAGCACGTGTTAAAACGGACATTTATGAATCATTTATGCATTGTTAATTTTTTCATATATCACTTTTATACAAATCTGAGCAGAGTTTAATGCATTTAATTTTTTGAATAATAATCGTTTTTAAACGACTCAAGTGTTATCTTAAATATATAAATATATATACAATACAAACATACAGTGTATTTATAATGTTGTTAGATTGATAAAATTTAATTTTCGTAAAATATCTGGGAGAAGTGTACATAAGATTTGTGAAGCTGAATGTTTCATACTGAACTTTTTTTTTTTTTGTGAAGAGTTCACTGTTACTAGTCATTTTGCAAGCAAATTGTTTTTAATTTGTTTTGCATAATGCCTTAATAAAATGTGGTGCTGTATTTGAAAATTGACATGCTTGTGTTAGTAACCATCAAGACTCTTAGATTTGAAATGAGTGCTTTACTAATGTGTTATAGTTTTGTAGAATTACAGGCTTTCAACAGCTTTAAACTAATGACTTTTTGCATTTAAGAAATACTAAATTTAAAATTTTTATTCTTTAAATAATTGTCAAATCTTCATAATAAAAATCCTGTATTGGAAACTTAATCTTGTTAAATAATCTTATTACAATCAATACTTCCATGCTCGGTTTTTTAATCTCACAGAAATGGCATTTAGTTCAGCATTTCTTTTTGTCCAGTTCATATCATTTATGTGATGTTTCTGTTTATTGTTGAATTTGAGCCAATGTTTTTATAAAGCATTGAATTGTGCCATGTTTTAATTATCTACATTATCTTGACTAAGAAAATGAATGAACATCAATGAAGCCTTGATCTCCCATTAAAGTTATTGAGCTTATTTGGTCATATATTGCACAATTATTTTATGCATGTGTAAAAAAAAAAAAAAAAAAAAAATCATTTTAAGAAAAGGACAAAGTTTTTATTAAATAGATTGTGAAATTTTTATACTAGTTGTTTTCTTAAATTGTTCTTGTCTAAGTTTGTAGCCAAGTTGTTTAATGTGCAATATGATTTCAAATAAAATATAAATACATGCCCTGCTGTTTCGTCCATAATCGTAAAAATTTCTTGTGAATAATGAATATTTTGCAATTATTCCTTTATAAAATGAAAAATAAAAGTTTTTACTGGACACATGACAGTTTAATAAAATTGCTTTAACTGTTTACTTTTGTATCATTCTTTTGTACATTGATTTCATTTTTAGACTGAACTTAAATGGTTGTATGGATTTCTTTGTTGCCAAATCGATTAACTCAACAATGACAGAACTTGGGAAAGCTGACGTAGTAGAAGTAATCGGGCACTTGTGTTTTTGCTGTCTCATGGTCAGAAGTTTGCTTCACCAAAACTTCATTATAAGTTCACTTACGAGCTGTCAATAGAGCCCTTTTAGAGCTAGAACAAGAAAATTTTTTAGAAGGCAATAAATCGATTTGGCAACTGAGTCATCCATGTCAAGGGAATAAATATTGAAATTGCCAATTACTTTCTTGCTATAGTTAACTTGATTTCAAAAATGATGCCAGTGACTAAGAACTTAGTAATGCTGCTACAACTTTCTTTTTAAATTAAAATGTAACATCTGTACTAATTTGTAGCATTAGGTAGAGAAAGACATCGAATGAATAGCTTTTTTATATGAATTTCAACAATGTTTTGAACTAAAAGTAAAGAAGGAAAACTTAACAAACGGAAGTATTTATATATCATCATTATCTACACTGTAAAAATTTTTGGTGTTACTGAACACCATCTTTGGTGTTCAGTTGGTGTAAAATTGAAAATTAATCATTTTTGATGTATTTTGAATTTTTTTAGGCGTCTGTCTAAAAAAATAGACTGCAGAATGTGTTTTTTAACATATGATGTTTGTTAACTAATATACGCATCAAAAGTTTAAAGTACATCAAAAATGAATAATTTTCAACTTTACACCAATTGAACAACAAAAATCGTGTTCAGTAACAACAAAAACGGCGGCAACTAGACGCAAAATTTTTACAGTGTATTTTGTCGTAGATGGTGATCTTGGATGCTACCAGAGCGGGGTTTTGGGAGTTAAAACTCTACAAAGAACCCACAGTTTCAAGCCATATGGCCAAAAATGCTAGTAATAGTTGAACCCCGCTATAATCAACGTGAAATATAGTGAACTTTTTCAGCGCCCCCCCCCCCCCCCCAACTGGACACCTATTTAGCTGTTATTTTAAACAGTTAAATTTATAGTGAACTGAAGTGTCTCTCCCACACGCTTTTTTCGTTCAAAGGTAATTTTATATACGGTTATCAAAATCTCAAAGACAACATACTTGACTTCTGCATCAAATTCTACTTTCACTTTTTAAATGGAACAAAAAAGTTGTATCGAATAAAGAGAGAATGTAGAAGATTTTTTAAACTGGATCACATTCAAAAGAAATTGAAGTGAAGGAAAAGCGTAGTGCTAACAAACATGATGATGAAATTGCTTCTTTACCCTCAAAAGAAGATAAGAAATATAATTCACACACATAGTCAATCTGTGTAGTTAAAATGGCTGAGTATTCTGAATAGTTTTCTAGAGAAACATAGGGGAGAAATTATGGGCCCCTTCTTAATCTTTCATTCGGAAAATTATTTAAAAGTCAAATTATTATTGGTCAAAAACTAACAAATTATTTCCATAGAACATAAAATTTTAAAAAAAATAACTCAAAGTTGGACTAATCTAATTTTTAGCACGTTAACGCCGGGGCCGATTTTCATGTTTTTCACTGCTTCGTCGTGAATTTATGCTGTGCTCCATCTGGCGGCGCCTGATGAGACAGTATAGTGCGGAGCACCAGTGGTACGTACCGCCCGATTAGTCAGTCTAGTGCGGGTCCCCGGTGGTACGCAGGGGCGTGAACTAGAGATGAGTTCGGGCTCACTTTTGCAGGCCCGAGCCCGAGTGATACAGTTCTGTGTCAAAGCCCGAGCCCGAAATGATTTTATAAAGTGTTGTTAATAGATGTGGTGCTACATCAATTAAATGTAGACTTTTTGTTACCATCGCAATTAGTTCTAATGATTTTTGTTTTAATTTAAAATAAAGAATACATATATTTTTAAACAATCATGAAATGCTCCAGTTGAGATTAAATTCTGCTTAGCTAAAATGCATGAAAAATCTTCAGTTTGGAAGCATTTTCGGGAAGTTCTTGATTCGCAGTCAAATTTAAAACTGGAATATATTCAGTGCAACTATTGCAGTTAGGAGACCTAATAAGATGGGTCTCTAATCTGGACCAAATTTAAAATTAAAGTGGATAGCAAAAAACCATTAGTCCGGACTGTAGGTTGGTATATGAATATTTTACCATGAGCCCGAGCCCGAGAGTAACTTTAAAATGTAAAGCCCGAGCCCGTTTCGGGCCCGGGCTCGGGCTGAGCCCGTCTCATCTCTAGCGTGAACGTGTTGATCAACTTTTACTTATTGACGTTTCTAACGAAACTCTTATCAAATTCTAAGAAATCGCAAGGTTGAATATAATGAACCTCCGGCTATGGTTACTGGGTCCGTAAATGGTTCCACTTTTAACAGGGTTCAAACTATCCATGTAAGGACCAAAAAACCCTTCTGGGATATAATGGTGGTTGTGCCAATGGTGATCTTTCACAAATGGCTGAAATATACAGCTTTTAATTTATAGACAACCATAGGCGTAACTAGGGTTGGTAAAAGGGGTCACCCTAGAAATGTACAGTATATATATATTTGAAGCATACATTGCCCTTCCCCCAGTAGCAGAAAGCGCGCAGCACGGCAGCGAGCACTGCAGATTTATCTTGATGCTTGCAGATTAATTAGCCTCCATAAAAAAATTTTTTTTCACTAGTAGTTAGTTTTTTTACTTCTACGACCCTACTGCCTACTAGGAAGTAGGGTTATTAAGGATTCATATAAACGTTTCCCTGTTTTCACTAAATTATATAATAAGTAATTTTTTAATATTTAACTGTGTTGTGTTGTTTTTACTTCATTTTCTTTTATCTTGCATTAATTGCATGCTAAAATTTAGATTGTATTAATTTATTTATAAATTGAATAATTATAATATTTATTTCTTGTCTGTGTGTACTATTGTTATGTGTCAACTATTTTAAAAGGCATAGTTTGTTATTTTTTATAATTGTAAATTTGGTTCCACATCATTTGGTGCCGCAGATAAATTTTGACTTCTGACACTCGTGTTGCAGATTGATGCATAAAACTCTGCTACTGGGGCCTTTCCTAATTCCTAACATGCCCCTCCTCCTCCGGAGCCAAGGCCGTATCCAGAATTTTTTTTCGGGGGGGGGGGGGGGACTTCGACACACTTGTGTTAAGGAAAGTTTCAGGGAGTAATATATGATACATTGCAAAAGATTTCGGGGGGAGGAAGGCCCGTGGGATTAACATTAATTATTAACCATTAACACTAGATCAATTAATTTATTTTTATTTACTTACTTAAAACTTACTTATTACTTAACATTAAACATTAATTACTAGATCTATTAATTTATTTTTTATTTCAAACGCAATAGAAAATTCAATATTTAGCGCTAAGCAATCTTCTATGTTCAGGTATTCATAATATTAAAACTGGGAAATTGTGGAATTTTAGAGAAAAAAGAATCCAAATTCCCCTACAAAAATGCTCATCCCACAATAAATTGCAAAAATTTTTGTTAAATTTATAGCAAGACATACCTCAGAAGTGGAAGCGTCTGAATCAAATTTTCTTTTCTTTTTGACGAGCTTGTCCATCACTGGAGCACAAACATTATTATGTATCGAAAACAATTAAAAATTTAGCTGAAATATAAATAATACTTTGATTGTAAATTAAAATGCCGCATTAAACCGTAGCAGTGAGATTGGAAACGTTGAACGGATGATTTCCACACAGGAAATCATAAATAAATACAAACTGCTCTTTTCTAAGTTTCTTGATGAGCATCCCTTCCTGGCTTGAGGGTTTAACCCATTAGGACAATTGTTGGCTAGGCGGTCCTTCATTTTCAGACCCAAGCGCCTGCAACACCGGTTTATCAGAAAACAAACCTCCATCACAGTAGAGAATATTTTACACGAAACTTGTGCGATTGTGTTCTCAAATTGCTGCCTTTGGGTACCTTCTGCAGTGATTGAAAGGATCTCTGTTGTCTGTCTGTGTGTGGTACGGTGATTGAAGGCACCTTTCACTGTAAAAATCCCCCAAGGTGATAAGGGGGCTGATTATAACCAGATGAAAAGTCCGCTTTATTATGAACTGCGGATTTTGGTTATGATCACAACCCTTCAGAAAGAAGAAACAAAATCATATGCATATGTGTTTAGTTTTCTTAGATAAAAAAAATAGATATGGGCTTTGCAAGGCCGCAGCCAGAAATTTTTTTGTGTGCCTAAATGTGCCTAAATAAGTTAATACCCAATGGGGGGGGGGGTTGAACCCCAACCCGTTGGGCATCAAGCCCCCTGCATAGGCGTAACCAGAGGGGGGGTTGCACCCCAACCCCCCCTCTGGTTACGCCTATGCAGACAACTGTAAAACTTATTAATTTTTCCCAATCAAGCCCCTTTTAAGTCTTTGGCCTAACGAGGGGGGAATGTATAGAAGCACCCTATCCTTTTTAACCTACTTTCCCATAAAAGGGAAAAAACTAGGAAAGAAGGCAAAATGTATCATAAAAATATCGTTAAAAACAAAATTAATTAAATTAAAGTTGAAAAATAAAAAAAAATTGAAACTGTCCCCCCCCCCCCCCCCCACACAGTTTCAAATTTTTAATGTATTGGTCAGTCTGTACCCCTAATAATTCTGAGATTATATTTATTATCGTCAATTCTATTCAATATCCTTCTCTTTAAATAACGAAACAATAACTTGGAATACAAAATAAAAAATATGGGAGTAGGAGGTAATTTGGCAAAATAATTTGAAATGGAACAGCCATACAGAGTACTTATAAAAATCCAAATCTGGTAAAGCAATAAATGCGCTAAATGGCTTAGTAACAGAAATAGGTCTACAATTGCCTGATTAAAATCATAAAGTGAGTCTTAGTTCTGGTCCCTCAACTAGACTATGGTGTAATTATTCGGATAGGAAGGACTAAACGGAATCTTAAAAAATTTAATACAATAATAAACATTTGAATAAGAACCAGTATTAGGATTAAACACCTTCGCCCCAAATGAATTCATCGGAGGGCTCAAAAAAGAAATGTCGATATTGGAATTTATAACAATGTCCTTAATGTGAAAATAAAACTACCAGTTCTTCCATTATGCCCCGTGTTTACAGCAGAACTACGGCTATATATGGTAAGCTGCAAAATATCTTTTAAGCACAAGTCAACAGGCAATTAATAATGTCGGATAGTGCCCCGAAGGCCTTGAAGAATTAACAAAACGAAGACCCGTTAATAAACCTCCACCCGCATGCATTTGGAAATGCATTGGGAAAATATAATAAAGTGCAACTATACTATGTTTCAGCCCACCTTGGAATTACAGAAAATGAGACTCATTGAAGAAAACGATTCAATGCCAATGTTACCAGTTTGCCACAACAAATTCAAGACAAGGGCGGATCTAGAAAATCTTCAAGGGGGGGGGGGGGGCGATTTTGGAAATCTCGGTGTTCAATGTAAGGATGGATGGAGGAGATTCTTCATTCCTTTTCAATAGTCCCTCCCCCCCCCCCCTTTTTTTCAAACAGCAGGAACAACAAAAAAGAAAATGCTAGTGTAGTGATATTTAAAATTTTACTAACACATTTTTTCAATGCAAATACTTTTATTCAAAGCCCTTATAAAAGGAACACAAGCTGCCGTTTTTTTGCTTTCGGAAATCTGTCTATAATTTTTTCAACGTCCAATGTAATAGCTTTATGGATATGCAATAGCGCTAATCCAGTGAGTCTATCATCCAGGCTTGGAGTAATCGCCATTACGTAATCGTAATCGGCTGTAATCGATTACATTTTGACAAAATCGTAATCATAATCGTAATCTGACAGTGGCATCTTCTTATAATCATAATCGAAATTGTGTAATCCCGTAATCCCTTTTCTCCCGTAATTTTAATCGTAATCTTAAGGAAAAAATCCGTAATCTGCTGGTCCTATAATCGTGTAATCTTGACCTGCTGAAAGCTGAAATTTTTAGTTCTACCATTGAATAGAAGAGATAAGATTACAAGAAAAAGGATTCAAGCTGTGTACTGAGGCGACCTATCCTATCCTAAGTGGTTTGTAACCTACGGGCGATCATAATATAAAAGGTTCTGTGTGGCGGTCTCAGACCCTTGATGGCAGGACCATATAGTCTGCCAGAAACGCTTCTTGTCCTGCTTGTTGCGGTTTCTCAGAATTCTTAATTGCGGCTCCACTCTCCCCGGGGAATGGCTGCTGGAGAGCCCGAGAAAAAAGGGTCTAGATACAGGACTTCTGGATATGTCACTCGCATCGCCTTGGGGCTCTCAAGGGGGTCTCCTCGCGTCGTCCAGTTTCGGTTAAAAGAGCGGTAATCTGTCCGCAAGTCAAAAAGATTTCGGGGTAGATAAGAAAGGGGAAGCACAAATTACCCCTTCAAAACATATGCAAACGGTTGAGCAATAGGCGAGAGTCTGGAGCCGGCATGAAATGGACGCCCCATTTTCCCTTTCAATATTCGAAGCAGACTGCCCCCCGAAAATCTAGTGGAAAGAGAATGTCACGAAATGCCTTTTGGCGTTTTTCTCCTTTCTTTAACGGCGGAAGTGAAGAATTTTTCCAAAGAATATCACATTTACACTTCAGCAATTTAGGAGCAGGTGTTATATGATGCTCTATGCTTATGTATGAAATCTTAATCCTGGAAACGTGTGATTATTATTGTTTTTTTAAATATGTTCT